>CM060983.1:31526678-32838761 GCA_030765065.1 Deroplatys truncata | reverse complement strand
GTCTGGGGGATGTGTGTGGTTTGTGCTGTTCTCTGGTGCTGGGCTGATGAACCTCCAAAGGCTGTTGGGTGGCGGCAGTTCGAAATTCATTAGGTGATTCCTGTGTTTGACAATATGTATTTTTTCCCAGATGTCCAATTCATTGCTCCTGTTGATCGGTTTTAAGAGTTTTATGTTTGGAGTGATTTCATGGTTTGAAGACCAGAAATGATGTGCTACTGCTGATTTATCTTGCTGCTTTTGGTAAATGCATCTCATATGCTCTTTAAGTCTTATTTCAAGATTTCTTTTGGTTCTTCCTATGTATACCAGGTTACATTCATTACAATCAATTTGATATATACCAGCTGATTTATCGTTGGGGATAGGATCTTTTGTTCTGTTGCATAGTAGTTTCTGTATATTGTGGTTATTCTGTGGAGACAGGGTGATGTTGTATTTTTTGAAAATCCTTTGAAATTTATGATGTGATAAGTGAATTTTCTATATGCTTGTGGTTTTTGTTGTCTGAGTAACGTAGTCATTTGTTGGATGTATTTCTGTCTTTCAAACCTTTTTATCTTCTTATCTATTGTTTTTTTCTGGTATCCATTCATAGTGGCTATGTTGATAATGTGTTGGTATTCTTTCTGGTATTCCTCTTTCTCCATGGTATATGTACTAACCTGTTTGTAATACTATTTAAAATTGCATGTTTGTGGCTTGTAGGATTGTAGCTATTGTTTTTAATATAGTTTTCTGTGTGCGTTGGTTTTCTGTAAATGCTGAATGTTAGTTTGTTGTGTGCATTATTTCTGATGATCCTGATGTCTAGGTAAGGTAATTGGCCATTTTCTTCTTTTTCCATTGTGAATTTTATAGATCTTTTTTGTAAATTTAATAATTTCAAAGCATCTTCTGAAAGTTTTTTTGGAACAATAGCAAAAATATCATCTACATACCTATACTACCGCCAGGTGCGAAGTTTACGCAGTTATTCGCATTGTTGTTCCTGAGATTTCTCGAAGCACTATTCATCGGACTTTGATTGAAGAGTTGAAATTTCGGAAGGTGTGCGCAAGATGGGTCCCAAGAATGCTGACAGAAGATCACAAAAGGCAATGCGCTGAAACTTCCCACCAATTTCTTCAACGCTATGCAGATGAAATGGACAACCTTTTGGATTCAATAGTCACGGGTGATGAAACCTGGGCTTTCCGCTTCACACCTGAGACCAAACAACAATCACGTGAGTGGCGGCATTCCGGTTCACCCAAGCCGCGAAAATTCAAGAGAACACAGTCTGCCGGTAAAGTCATGGCAACTGTGTTTTGGGATCGAAAGGGGATATTGTTGGTCGACTTTATGGATCCTGGGACAACAATAAATGCCGACAGGTATTGTCAGACATTAAAAAAACTCAGACGGGCAATTCAGAACCGTAGAAGAGGAATGTTGAGCAAGGGCATAAGCCTTCTCCATGACAATGCTCGCCCCCACCCCACCTGTCAAATCATGAATCTTCTGCAACAGTTTGGATAGGAAACCATCACCCATCCACCCTATAGTCCGGACCTAGCACCCAGTGACTACCACTTGTTTCCCAAGTTGAAAGAACACTTGGCTGGAAGGCGCTTCGGTGACGACGATGAAGTGAAAAATGAGGTCCATCACTTTTTCAAGAGCAAGGCGGCAAGCTGGTATGACATGGGCATACAAAAATTGCCACAGCGTCTACAAAAATGCATCGACCGAAATGGCGATTATGTGGAAAAATAGACAAATGTCAATGCTTCAAAACTATGTATCATTTGTTGTCAATAAAACTTTCTTTGTATTTTAAAAAAAATTGCAGACCTTACTTTTGGGATTACCCTCGTATGTATGAAGCCCCAAAAATCAGTGTATTGTGCCAGCAAATAACTTAATGTGCTACTAAAAGCATTGTGGTGCATGTTGCACAAGTGTCTGCACTTAAAGCGTTACATACGAGGTCTGTTAAAAAAATTCCGAAACATTCGTAATTTGGCGCCAATGGAGTGTTGGAGCAAAATGCGGTTGGCATCCCTGCACATGGCTGTGTTTAATGTGTAACTACTGGAAGTTTCATTATTCTATGTCTGTTAGTTATTGTTCAGTGCTGTAGAACGTTGTGTCGCACAGTTTGCAAATTTCAAGATGGCAGAGTTATAGGAGCAACGCGTCTGCATTAAATTTTGTGTAAAACTCAAGAAAATCTTTACAGGGACACACCAAATGATGCATGAAGCCTATGGTGATGAGTGCTTAAGCCGTACTCAGAGTTACGAATGATTCACATGGTTTAAAAATGGCCGGATGGACCCTCGTTCAGGATGCCCTTCGACATCTACCGATGACGCTCATGTCAGGAATGTCAATGAAATTGTGCATGCCAATGGAAGACTGACTGTCCAAGAGATTGCAGAAGAATGTAACATTTCAGTTGGATCATGTCATAAAATCCTGGCACAGCATCTTGGAATGCATCGTGTTGCTGCCAAGTTCATCCCATGGCTCATGAGTCAACACCAGAAAGACCATTGCCTCACACTCTGTGAAGAGCCTTTGGATCGCACAAATGAGAACGAGGTGTTCCTTAAGAGAATCATAACCGGTGATGAGACGTGGGTCTATGGTTATGATGTTGAGACCAAGATTCAATTTTCACAATGGGTCGGGAAAGGTACTCCAAGACCAAAAAAATCTGATGTGTTACACTCACATGACTTTCTCTACTCTTGAACAAACTATCTTTACAAACGCTTATTCTCCATCTACTTCATGTTAATCGAGATAAACATTTGCAGACTCTATCGTATTGCTAGTTTTCTTGTAGATGAAAGGGGAATATATATTTACAAGGTCAATATAGAAAAACAGTAGCCTTTAAGCACATACATATCTCTTAATAGCTGGTTGCTAGATACAGCACCATTCCCTTTCCCACAGATTAATACTCTTTGCATATCCAAGACGAAAACATAAATAACGAATTACCATTTCAGAAAATGTTTTGAAAAATTTAAGGGAATAACAAGCAATATCTCGAAAATGGTTCACTCAACAAAAAAATGTATATGACATAAATTGTGTATTTTAACGCAATCTACATTTTTTGTGTAGTAAAATTTTGTCTATCTCTTATGGATTACCAGTTATGCAAAAGTCATTCACAATGAAAAATACTTTTGGAGACATTCCCAGAAAATTCAAGATATACATTTTATTTGTCATGAAAATATCTTAAACATATGATATTTTAATCAAAATCGTTAGGGCCATTTTTGAGAAAATTAAAATTTTTGAAAAATCTTCAATGTTAAGGGTAATCTGGGGTGGGGGGATTTTCTTGAAAACCTTCGTGTCGCATCTCTGGTAGATACTGAACCTAAATACCAAGTTTGGTGTTTATCCGACTGTTCGTTTCTGAGTTATGCTGTTCACAGACACACACACGGACATGTTTCGAAAAATGCTTTTTTTTGGATTCAGGGGGTCTCAAAACATGTATTTCCGATGAAATCTCAGTATCGAGATTTCATCAGTATTACTATACATAGTAGAGAAAGTAAAAAAGCTTGTCTGGTCAGGTCAAATGTCAAAGCCATGCTGATAGTTTTCTTTGACTTTGAAGGATTAGTTCATCATGAATTCATGTCACAGGGACATACTGTTAATCGATGGTACTATCGAGACGTGTTGTGATGCCTGCGAGAAAATGTGAGAAGGAAATGGCCTGAAATGTGGCGAGACAATTCATGGCTCTTGCATCACGATAATGCACCTCCACATTCATCCCTGTTGGTGCGTGACTATTGCACAAAAAACAATATCACTGTGCTGCCTCATCCTCCGTACTCTCCAGACCTGGCCCCACTGAATTTTTTTTTTATTTCCAAGGTTGAAAACCCCGTTGAAAGGATGAAGATTTGAAACGATAAACGAGATAAAAGAAAATTCTTAGATGGCGCTTCGTGCAATCCAGAAAGAGGTGTACCAAGACTATTTCTGGAAGTGGAAACGGCATTGGAATCAGTGTATCAATTGTGGAGTAGAGTATTTCTAAGCAGACCATGCACAATAAGTAAAAGGTAAGTGCAGAAAAATGTTGTGGACAAAGTTCTGGAATTTTTTGAACACACCTCGCATTTCAAATGGTACAGTTGCTAAAACCGAACAGTGAATCAAAGCAGAGATAATTTTTCTTGGATTTGCAAGCATTGCTTGAAGTGGATGGTTTCATAGACAGATCAGTGTTCTCTGACGAAAGCATGTTTCATTTAAATGGAAAAGTGAACAGGCATAATTTGAGAATTTGGGACTGCATGCCACTCTTGAACATGAACATGATTCTCCAGAGGGTAATGTTTTCTGCCCCATAACCAACTGAAGTGTCTTTCGTCCTTTCTTCTTTGCAGAGCACGGTTACAGGAATAACCTTTGTCGGCATGCTGTCCCAGTGAATATTGCCCCAATTGGAAGAAGAGGTACCTGACTTCATTTTGCTGCAAGGCAATGCCCTGCCACATTGGTAAACCTCCTACGCAGTCACCTCAAGGAGAATATTCCGCAATGGATTGGCTGTGCTGGGTTGAATGATGAGCCATTGATGTTGTGGCTCCCCAGGTCACCTGGGCATGTTTAGGATATAAAGTACATACCCCCATTTCTGCAGAACATAAAGGCAGTTAACTCACTTGATCAGGCTATGTTGGAATGGATCTGGCAAGATATTGAGTATTGCAAAAACATCTGATGTGTCACAAATGGAGCGCACATTGAACATCAGTGAATGTCCATGGAAACTTAGAGAGTCAATCTTTCAGGTTATATTTGTATTTGTGAAATAAATTCATCACAGTAGTCACAGCAATATTCTCTTTTTGTACCAATCATTTTTTACTACCGTGTATAATTCTCATGCACCTATGAAATTGTACCCTACTTGTTTGTATATCACTGTTACAGTACCCAGATGGTTTGATGGATGGACACTACACAGTCAAAAGCGTACGAGATCTCACTACAGGATATGACTCCTCTCAGCCCAATAATAAGGCAATCTTGCCTGTCTCAAAGTCAAGCCAGATGATTACCTTCAACTTCACCAATGGTTTGGTGGCCACTTTGCGAACCAGTGGAACTGAGCCCAAAATAAAATACTATACTGAATTGTGCGCATCTCCTTCAATAACGTAAGTAATGCATACTATGCATGTACACAAATGACTATAGGGGTTTTAAACTTGTATAAACAGTTTCTAGAACCCCCCCCCCCACCAAAAGTTATACATGGAAAAGTGTTTCTTAGGTCTGGAACGTTTCCTTCCTAAATTTCCTATGATGCTTTAGGTAGTAAAAACGGGCCTTAAAACACCGCTAAAAATAATGGAAAAATGTTTATTTTCTATTTTCATGCAAATGGCTTTGACAATTTTGATTAAAATACCATATGTTTGATGTACTGGCATGAGGAATAACGTGTTTATTTTTAATTTTCTGTCAATCTGATTCTGAGTGAATTTTGTATAATTTTGTTTAACTATGAAATCTTTAGAGATAGACAAAATAATTACTTCAGAAAAAATGTGAAGCTTTTTTAAATATTTAAGTCATTTTTTTCTAGTTTTAGCCACTTACAAGATATTTCTTATAGTTGGTCAGAATTTCCATTATTTCAAGCTACATGCTTTTGAAATGCTATGTCTGTTATTTTATTTCTCATAAGGTTATACAAAGAGTATTCAAAATATCAGCTGCAGCATATGTATAGCAAGATTTTGTTTTTAAACATCTGACTGTCGTACTAGATGCTTTTTTGAGTCACAACAAAGTATGCGTTGTACACCAAATTGAAATACATTCATGATTAATAAGAAGTAAAAATATAAGCAATTTTTACTATCTTTGCCATCTACCTATTGTAGGTAAGAGGAAATATTGTACTCCACCCAAAAATTTTATGTCAAGATTTACATGTTTGAGGGCTCCTCAATCCAGAAAAAGCATTTTTAGAAAAGGATCCGTGTATGTGTGTGATCAGCATAACTCAAAAATGAAATGACAGATAAATACCAAAGTTAGTATTTAGCATTTTCTAAGGATGCAAAACAAAGATTTTCAAGAAAATCTCCCCACCCAAAGTATCCTTTACATGAAACATTTTTTGAAATGTTTGATTTTCTCAAAAATGCCTCTAAAATTTTTGATTACAATGCATTATATTTAAGAGATTTATATAATAAGTAAAATGTATATCTTGAACTTTCTGGAAATAGCCTATGGATTCCTTTTCCTTCAGAAGGAATTTTGTGGAATTTTGTTTAACTGATAAATCGTAAGAGATAGACAAATACATACTACACAAAAAACGTATCTCTCGTCAAAACACACAATTTATTCATAATAATTTGTTCTGTGGCATCAGCCATTTCCAAGATATCCGTTGTTATTGGTTTAAATGTTTCATTACTTTGTCATTTTATAAAGTACTGGCAATGTTCAGCTGTTTCTCACGATGTCATTAAAAGAGCACAGAATTTTAAGGCCAGTATATACCAAACAGTGTTTAAACATTTGACTATTGATATTCCCTTTGCACCTTTAAGAAATGTGTAATGAAGCTATTTAGGCAAATGTTGGTAGTAATTAACTTTAAACAGATAGCGGAATAAGCGTTTGCAAGAATAGATTGTGGAAGGTTTATAAAAATAAACGATAGTGGGTGAAGAAAGCCATTGAATGCAATACATTAGAGTTTCTTAGTTTGCAAAATGAATATGAAAGTAAATTATGTGAATAGAGAAACTCTGTGACTGTAACAGCTTTTCAGAGAGGCATCTTTCTGAGATTGTCGTAATGTTTTTTAAATTTTACTTTCCAGGAATGTTGAAGAAGTGAAGGCAACCATAATGGAAATGGTAGAAGCCATAAAGAAGGAATTTCTTGAGCCTGAAAAGAATGGACTTATACCAAAAGGAGGAGTTTAGGGTCTGAACTACATTATAACTCTCTGATCAGAAGGAAATTAAGATCTGAATTACATCTGCTTTTCCCACCAAAAGAAAACTTTGAAGATCTGAACTGTATTTACTCTTTCTAAAGCATGGACATTTGTTTTTGTCCAAGTACAAAGCATATTGTTAAAAATACCCTCTCCAAAAATGTTTTTTAAGAGATAGAGTAATTGATTTGTAGCAGTTGCAATGTACTGAATGTTAAGGATCAAATTTTATAATTTAATTATTTCCATTTGTTAATAGTTGAGCAATAAACTGTTTCAAGAAAGATGTTTGTATTTATTTTTTTTAGACAGCTCTAATTTTTGTCCCCGTAGTATTGTATAATTTCTTTGAAATTAAAATTAAATATTGCTTTTTTTTTTAAGGGCTGTGTTAAGACCCAATTTTGGAAACACACATTTTACACCAAATTTTAAAGATTTGGCTTGCATGTGTTTGATTACATATTTTAAAATTTAATTTAAAGGGGCACTGGAATAGCTCAGTGGTTTTGTTCACATCTCATGCTAAGGGTCTGAGGTTCAATTCCTGGCTCTGTGGTGGCAATTTTAAAGACTGGTTCACAACTGCCCAAGAACAGTAACCAGAACAGAAACGAGAATGAAAAGCAAGGCAGCATACAGGATATTGGTTCACAACAGCCCGGTAACAAGAACAGGAATGCATATCGATGATCATATCGATCACAAAGTGAAAGTCAATTTTGCGCATTGGGATTTTATTTGTTTTAAGCTGACCAATTATATTTTTTCATCTACTTCCAATTTAGCCAACATAATGTGGGTTAGCCAACATCAAAATTCGATAGAGTAAACATTATCTAAATGCATATCCATTACATTTCCAATCCCTCTAGTTGTACCAAGCTTTCATTCCTTTATTTAATGGCATACATTAAAGTTGTTTATTGTTCTTGTTTAATTTCCACCGGTTTTTGCTGTTCTTTGTACCTTTTGCCATTGTTTTTTAGGTAATAACCAGTTTTGAGTTGCATATAAACAAACTACAAATGACCCTTTTGCCAGAGAAACCAACACTCATCGGGATTAGTGTAGGAAGCACATTTATTACTAATTTCCTGCAGTTTCACGTTTCCAACTTGCGACTATAGAGAGCACTAGTGGCTGTTTCATGTCACGGCTGCCTAGAATAATCTCTAGAGTGAAGAGCCTAATGTGACAATATGGGTGCTCGGGAACAAGAACGAGAAAGTTAAAAATTGGGAAGCACTTTCCCATTGATTGTGAACACTCCCATTTGAATACATGTATTTCAACTTTCTCATTCTTGTTCTGGTTACCGTTCTCATTGGTTGTGAATCACCCTTTAGTCTGCTCTGTTCAAGCCTTCACCTCTGACTAACTCATGTAAAGTATCCCAAAGGTCCAACGTGGTTTGGAGTTCATGGTAAATGCTGTAGGTACTCTTGTTCCATTGCCATTTACCATTATCACCTCCTCATTGGAGGTAAAAGACTGCCCTCTAGATGCCTCTAGTTAATACATTTGGTCCATACATTGTTTGGTGGAATGAGGTTTCCCCGGAGGACATTGACCATATGTGAAGTGTTGTAAACCAACCAAAATTTAATATAAGTACAGGGTGATTTATGAAGAACTGACACACTTCTTTCTTTAATTATTCTGTTCAAAATTCACTCAATGCCCCAATTTTAGTAGCAAATTAAGCAGAATATCCTGGAGTTTCGATTACCTGTCACCAGATGCGCAGATGTTCATGTTTTATTCGTAATTGTTAGTTTTATTGTCGGCAACTGTTTGAGATTTTGTTCTAGTCAATGTGAAAATGGAGAACACATTGAATGAATGACTCTTCCTTGTAAAGCAATACTGGATTACGAAATCAATTACAGCTACTCAAAGGGCATACCAGAGAGAATTTGGTGTTCGGAATCCTTCCCAAAGAAATACAATACTGGGACTGGTAAACAAATTGGAAACAACTGGATCTCTGGTGAGTACAAAAGGCAAAACTCATTCATCTAGGCTTCCCACCATTGTTGTTGATGTAAGAGCAAGACTGGATCAGTCACCCAAAAAATCATTAAGACGTTTGTCGCAGGAGACAAGGTACACTACTCAATGTGTCAGAGAGCTGTGAAAAGTGCAGGCCTAAAGCCGTATAGGATTACGGTTGTCCATCAGTTACAGGAACCAGATAAGGATAGATGACTGAATTATTGTCATTGGTTTCAGGCATTCATTGTGCAAAATCCTGACATATTGTCCATCACATGGTTCATAGATGAAGCATGGTTCCATTTATCCGGCTATGTGAACTCAAATAACTCACATTATTGAGCCAGCGAAAATCCACATGTTATTCATGAAGCACCTATGCACCCGGTTAAAATCGGAGTTTGGTGTGCAATATCCGCACAGAGAATAGTGGGACCAATTTCTATTTTTGAAAAATGTGAATACTGCAGAATACCGATGGATTTTCATGGAGTTTGCTGAGCAACTAGATGATGTAGAGCTGGGTTAAGGATATTTTCAGCAGTACGGCACTACATACCATACATCAAATGAATCCATGGCACTAATTGCAAGTTTCTTTGACGACTGGATAATTTCCAAGAACCTGTGGCCACCAAGATCTCCGGATTTGATATCGCCGGACTTCTTTCTATGGGGTTAGTTAAAAGACAGGATTTATGCCACATGTCCCCAGACATTAGACGATCTGAAGCACAACATTACACAGGAGATTCAAGCTATTGACAACAGAGTCCTGCAACGAGTGGCCAGTAACATGGAACGACGTGTTGAGTTGTGCCTTATGTGGGTTGGAGGACATTTTCAACATTTGCTATAGAGGTAAATAATCTCCCAAAATCCCTCTGCATTTCAGGTATAATAAGCTGTCGCTAGCATAACTCATTTTGAAACAATTAAAGAAATAAATGTGTCAGTTCTTCATAAATCACCCTGTATAATTCAGATTTACAAACCACATTTAAAGCATAAAATTCAAAGAATATCCACATCAATTACTATTTATTGTGTATTGCAAGATTTGCAAAATAAAGTTGTTCCATCATTTCTGATTCAAACTGGCACAGAAATTGCAACCGCCATCTTATTTTTCTGTGTTATTTCTATACATAATCAAATCATATTTCAAAATCTTATTACTTTATTAAGCATGGAAATTTGTCTTTGTAATTTCAGGGCCATCATATGCTGAGACCATGAATCACACATATGCATGCTCTGCACACTTTTATTACATTGGGGGTTTTCATTCCGTAACTCCCACATTATTCACAAGTGATAGTAACATGTACTATAATGAGTACTAACCTTGTTATAAGTAGTGTTGGAAGTGGTCTCCATCTGTGTGAAGACATCTCTGGTATCTTCGGATGAAATGTCCATTCACACGCATAAGTTCTTCTTGTGTAATATTCATAATTTCTGTTTGTATATTGTCCTTAAGTTCATCTGCTGTAAGGATTGTACCCATAAACTTTATTTTTTAGGCTTCCTCATAAATAGGTACACCAATTTCGTCAGTTTTTTCCTCCATTAGAACATGCCATTTTTGCTTCTTAGGGTTAGTGTTTTGCTATCCTGTTATACACCTGTCTATGTGATTTGATTTTTACATATGTACTGTACATAAAATTTGTTGTTCAAGTGTGAATTTGTCGACATGCAATACAATGTACTAATAACAAGATATTAACACTCTTAAGCAAATCACAAAAATGCAGATAGCTTGAATAAACTTTAACCTTTGAGATGCACAATGCTTAACTCTCTTTACAGCACAAACACAAAGCAGTGACTGAAGCACACAGTTGATAAATATAAGCTTGAGCACATCACGCACCGCCAGTTGCACATTGGAAAAGTACTGAAGTCACTGCAGTACAGTGTGCTATGCATATAGCTACTCTGTATTCACTCTTAGGTTGATCCGCGTCAAAACAAACCCCAGGTGACCAGTGCACCGCTATAATGTATCCTTCCACCATTCACACTAGAAATACTGTCACACTTTCAGGCCATGTGGCCAGTACAAGTGGCACGTAGTGCAAAAAAGAACAGAGTCCTTATTTTGACAACTGAAATGGCGACTAGCATATTCTGTTAAGGGTTAAAGATGATAAGATTGATAGTTTTTTTTTCCGGGTGTAACCACTTTTCTCGTTTCAGATTTTTCTGCACAAGCACTGTTTATACTTGTACTCAAAACACCGGTGAACTCGGAAGTTAATTTCACCAGTTCTTTCGCAGAAAGTGTTTGACATTTCTCACATAACTTATAATAAAGATTCAACAGTATTGTTTTTTCACCGCTAGTAAATGGTTTGTGCAGCTAATGCTTTACGTAATTTGACGAAAACACAAGAGCAAATTCATCGTCCTGCATGATACTACACACAAGTGCTGGTTTCTGGCTGTAAACAATATTCTGCGCCTACCGGGATATCAGGTGACTCATACAAATTGCATCATGGGACTTGTAGCTCTGTTTTACGGTATAAATCAGCATTAAATATAACCTTAGGTATTTGTATAGAATATCATACTATTTAAGGATAAATTCATTCTAAAATTCAGAGATTAACATGGGACTACTTTCCTACGCGCCTTACTACCGTGTTGCACCACGGTGCACTGACCACGTGGGTTTGTTTTGCCGCAGATCAACTAAGAGTGAATATAGTTTAGTCTATGCCTTACCTTAAAATGACCACACTGTATTTAAAAACTTTAAACCCTCTTTTACTATAAAAATTAAATTACATAGGAACTTTCACTCAACAAAGCTATTAAGATTCTCTATATTAATATTGAGTTTTAACTACACTTCACTTACCTAGATTTAACTAGAACATGTTTCAAAAGCTGTTGCCTATATTTTCAACTGGCTGTAAATCAATGCTAACTCAACAGTCTGCAAAACATACATTATCTGGTTAAGACTAGGTGAGCAAAGCAAGTGAAGTATTGTTAAAATTTAATAGTAGTATTGAGAATCTGTTTTACTGGTGTACTAAGACAATACAAGCATTATTATGTTACACCAATGAAAGTAAAAGAAAATGAGTAAAATTATTGAAATATAATCGCAAAACATCTCATGTTGATATAGAATACTGAATCTCCCAAGACAGCTGTATGTGAAAAATTCTACCTATATTCACTCTCAACATAGTACTCATAAGAACAGATAACTAAATTTTAGATTAAAAATTCTGTGTTACACTCACATGATTTTCTCTACTCTTGTACAAACTATTTTTACAAACGCTTATTCTCCGTCTGTTTCATGTTAATTGAGATAAACCTTTACAGAACTATCTTAATAATTTTCTTGTAGGTGCAAGGGGAATATGATAGGCTTTAAGCGATAGTCAAATGTTTTAAGAGCTGGTTGCTATTTGGAGCATTCCATTCTGTTTGCATGCCCAAGACATAAAAAGAAAAAAAAGTATTGAAAAATTCAAATAACAAAGAATATTTTAGAAACAGTTCACTCAGCAAAAAAAAATGTATATGATATAAATTGTGTATTTTAATGAGATCTACAATTTTTGTGTAGTAAAATTTTGTCTATTCTTACAGTTTACCAGTTATGCAAAAGTTATTCAGACTGAAAAGGGTCTTTTGGGGACATTCCCAGAAAACTCATGATATACATTTCATTAGCCATGAAATGGCAATATCTTAAACATCTTAAAAATATCTTAAACATATGATATTTTAATCAAGATTGTTAGATCCATTCTTGAGAAAATAAAAATTTTCTAAAAATGTTTCATGTAAAGGGTAGTCTACAGTGGGGAGATGTTGTTGAAAATCTTCGTGTTGCATCTTTGAAAGATACTGAACCTAAATATCAAGTTTGTTTAAGATATTTTTATGACAAATAAAATGTTTATCATAAATTTTCTGGAAATAGCCTGTGAAGTCCTATTCATTCTGTATGACTTTTGTATAATTAGTAAACCATAAGGGATCTTGCTACGCAAAAAATGTAAATCTTAAAGTACACAATTTGTGCCAAATAAAGTTTTTTGTGACATTAACCATTTCCAAAGTATTCTTAGTTATTGGATATGTAAATTATTATTAGTTAATGTGTAGAGAAAGTCATGTGAATGCAACACTTTTTTGGGGGGTCCCATGGTTGCCAGGTAAATATTGGATTAGATATACAGTACCATGACCCAGAGTTCCACCAACAGGGAAAATAAGTATAAAAATAGATGGAATAGGAAGGAAGCCATGCAATTAACGACATATGTCAACAGGTTACTCAAGCAGATGGCACAGGGAGACAACTATGAAACCAGTGTTTGTCCAGCATCACAGATCACAGTGACAACTTGTACATTCAAAGAGCAGTCAGCATCTCCACAATCCCAAGTCCACATTCTGCCAAAACTGAATAACAACAAAATATGCAAATGGTACAGGAAGGTGACTTTACAACTATGGCCATCTTCAGCAAGTTCCTCAAACAGGTGATACAGGAAGGAGGCAATACAACTAAGGCCATCTGACTGGCATATGCTGACTCATGTGAACCAATGAACATACAGTAACCATCATGAAGTGACTAAGAAGAAGTTGAAGCAGTATTAATAAAAAAAATCTGATGTGTTACACTCACATGACTTTCTCTACTCTTGTACAAACTATTTTTACAAACGCTTATTCTCCTTATGCTTCATGTTAGGCTTTAAGCGATAGTCAAATAATTTAAGCGCTGGTTACTATGTGGCGCATTCCATTCTCTTTCCATGTCTAGGACATAAAAAAATAAATAACGAATTTGGGAAAAAGTATAAGCATTCGAAAATTTAAGGGAATAACAAGCAATATCTCAAAAACAGTTCACTGAACAAAAAAAAATGTCTATGACATAAATTGTGTATTTTAACGTGATCTACATTTTTTGTGCAGTAAAAGTTTGTCTATCTTATGGTTTCCAGTTATGCAAAAGTCGTTCAGAATGAAGAACACTTTTGGAGACATTCCCAGAAAATTCGAGATATACATTTCATTTGTCATGAAAATACCTTAAACATATGATATTTTAATCAAAATCGTTAGAGCCATTTTTAAGAAAATTAAAATTTTCGAAAAATGTTCCATGTAAAGGGTACTCTGGGGTGGGGGATTTTCTTGAAAACCTTCGTGTCGCATCTCTGGAAGATACTGAACCTAAATACGAAGTTTGGTGTTTATCCGACTGTTTGTTTCCGAGTTATGCTCTCTCTCTCTCTCCCTCTCCCTCCCTCTCTCTCTCTCTCTCTCTCTCTCAGGGACATGTTTCCAAAAATGCTTTTTTTGGATTCAGGGGATCTCAAAAAATGTATTTCCGGTGAAATCTCGGTATCGAATTTTTGGGTGAAATACAATACTTCCCCTACTTACTATACGTAGTAGAGAAAGTAAAAATATTCAAATGTAACTTTGCCTTTATTATTCTTATAACAAATAAGAATGGTGCTTTAAGATGACATTATCACCAAATTAGCATGTTAATTTAATGCTTTATACTGCCAACGCTGACCATTGTTGGTGTAACACCCTGCCTGGGGAGGTGGGAGCTGTTGACCAATGAGAAACCTAAGATAGTAGAACAACCATGGCAAAGAATTAATATATTGCAGTATTAAAACATTGGGAAAACAAGACTCTCACTGACTCCTCTTTAGTCTTTTGGTCTGGACATGGTTTCTTCCTTCTCATTGTGTCCTTGCAACTCAGGATTGCTATTCATTCATTACATCAGTGATACCTGGGAGTTACAACATTTCATCCTTATTATAGTGCAAGTATAGCTTTCCATTTTTAATAGGTGATCTCGGTGAAGAAATGGGTAGTGAATAAATCACATTCTTTGGAAATTTGGTGTTACCCATTTGGTACAATTTCATTGTTACACCATATAATCTTAAAAATTAGATATAAAGCTAAAATTTAAAGAAGTAATTTTACTTGTCAGTATCGTAGCAAACCCTCAGTCTAGTTAAATTGGACAAAGCAACTGCCATGTTCTAGACATTCCACTGAGAGCTACTGAAGCTCAGAAAGCAGAATACACAATCAGTAAATAGAATGTGTATAAGGTGATTGTATCCAGGTCATTGGCCCCAACTTTATTCAGAAGGCTGAAATGCTGCTTGTTCTAACATTCAATGCCTTAATACTGAATACTTAATCTAATGTCCTCAAGACCTGCAAGAACTCATAAGGTATAATCTCGCTATTTAGACTAAGAGCTTTCCCTTATGTGTAATAAATAGTAAGTAAGGGGACATACACATTGCTTTATTCATCCACCTTTCCTACCAGAACCTTGGAGATGGTTGAACCATTGAAGCTTCCCTCTGACAGTTATCACTCCTGAGGTGAAGAATCCGGTTTCATTACAATATGTATTTCATAAAATGTTATTCTTTTTATTATATATTATATTTAATTTCATTATAAATCATTGCAAATGTATGCACTAGGATATTGAATTCCTGGAAAACTTTTCTATTCAATTATAACTTAGAACTATAACACTGAAGTAACTTTGTTTTGGAGTAAAAAAATACATTTTTTAATTGACAGCTAAAACATTTAGTTTTGCTGTTGCTTTCTGTATAAAATGTTTACAGTGCCTATCTCAAGTAAATTAAACTAAATTCTGGTCAGTACCATGTCTACCAATACTGCAGCACCTTTGAAATTTGCTGTGTCAACTGGTAAGTTGACTTTTATCCCAGATATTACAACATAGGATGCTGCCATGTAAAACAACAACACTATTCCTCTGGAATTGTGAGAAGTGAGTTGATATGTTTCTGCAGCCAGGATGTAAACAGAACCATCTGCTCATTCACCTGAAACAAGGATATTGTTTACATCTGTAGACGTGAAAGATCATTTTTTTATTTTCTCTACCACATACCTATAATAAGTAGGGGAAATTTGCATTCCGCCCAAAAATTTGATACCAAGATTTTGTTGGAAGTACACATTTTGAGGCTCCCTTAATAGATAAAGAGGTTGCATGTGCATGTGTCTCAAAAATGAAAAATTGGTTAAATACCATACTTGATATACAGCTTCATTATCTTCCAAGGATGTGAGACAAAGATTTTCAAGAAAAATCCCACCCCAAACTACTCCTTATATGGAAAACGTTTTGTTATTTTCCCAAAAATGGAATTTTGACTAAAATATATCTTTAAGATATTTCTATGACAAATAAAATGTATAAGTGGAATTTTCTGCAAATAGCCTGAATGACTTGAATAATTGGTAAACCATAGGAGATAGACAAAATCTTATTACACAAAAAATTAGGATCTCATTAAAGCATACAATTTATGCCAAATAAATTTTGTTGTTGCATTAACCATTTCCAAGATATTTTTTGTTATTAGTTTAAATTTTGAAATACTTAACTTTTCTCAAGTGGTAAGATGCTATTTGTTTTTTTCTCATGGTCATACAAAGAGCATGGCAGTTCAAACCCATCACATAAAAATCTGACTTGCTTTAGCCTACGGTATGCTTATACCTATAATAATAGCTGTAAATATGGAATGAAAGTTTATTGTGGTTAACAAGAAGTAGAAACAAGAATAAGCTTTTATAAGCATAGTTTGTAGAAGAGTGGGTAGAGAAAGTCATGTAAATGTAACACATTGGATTTTTAAGATATGTATTCTATCATGCAAATTTTGTGCTTGCTTTTTGCACCCAATACCTTATATTCCTCAAGTCTTCTTGCAAATATTTTATATACCCGTTTGCATTTAATTTGGAATTTTATCTGATAGAAATATTGGTAATAAGGGAATTGTGTCATGCACAACCCAACTGGTATACTTTGTGCTTATGACAATGGATTTACTTTTAAAATATGTTGGTCTACTCAGCACATCAAATGGAACAGCCATGCTAATGCTGCCAAACGAACATGTACTCTGTAGAGGACCAAATACCAGGACCCTCCACAATGTTTGCTAGTTACCAAAATGAAATGAGTTAAAATGGAAAAGACAAAGTTGGGGCAAAGAATGACTAGGAAAGAATGGAGCATTGCAAAAAATTGTCTCTCCATATGTAGCAAAATGAATGCTACTGCCATATATCTCTTAACATGTTGCAACACTGTTGCCATAAGTCTGTGCTATTTTCTCAATGTTGGCCACACCATAGCAGTGTATTCTTATACCCTATGTGAATTCCAAAGGCAAATGATTATTTATTAGTATGGAAATTAGAAAGAACACAGAACAGCCAATATGAATACATATAAAAGCACCTAAGCATGATAACAAAAGAACTACAAAGGAGAAAGGAAAAGTACCTGACATCATACTGTGTTTCATTTCCTCAAAAAATAATGACAGGATAAGAGAAAACAAACTTTTGCAGAAGGTATAGGGTTTCTAAAATGTTTATAAATGTACAGCTAATGAAAGTTTCCTGTCTAAATGCTTCTTTTAATTTCTGTTTTTGTATTAGTTTCCATTTAACCCTCGTGTTTCTAGCTCTTTATTAAAGTTTCATTTTTTAAAATTCACAATTTCAGTTCGTTGAAAGTTTAATGCAGTAATAAAGATTTAAAGTATAATATGCCCATCAAATTTCATGTGTATTACTTTCTCTACTACGTATAGTAAGTAGGGGAAGTATTGTATTCCACCCAAAAATTTGATACCGAGATTTCACAGGAAATACATGTTTTGAGACCCCCTGAATCCAAAAAAAGCCTTTTTGGAAACATGTCCGCGCGCGCATGTGCGTGTGCGTGTGTGTGTGTGTGTGTGTCTGTGAACAGCATAACTCAGAAATAAACAGTCGGATAAACACCAAACTTGGTATTTAGGTTCAGTATCTTCCAAGGATGCGACACGAAGGTTTTCAAGAAAATCCCCCCACCCCAGATTACCCTTTACATGGAAGATTTTTCGAACATTTTAATTTTCTCAAAAATGGCTCTAACGATTTTGATTAAAATATCATATGTTTAAGATATTTTTATGACAAATAAAATGTATATCTTGAATTTCCTGGGAATGTCTCCAAAAGTATTCTTCATTGTGAACGACTTTTGCATAACTGGTAAACCATAAGAGATAGACAAAATTTTACTACACAAAATATGGTCATCGCATTAAAATACACAATTTATGTCATACATTTTTTTTGTTGAGTGAACCATTTTCGAGATATTGCTTGTTATTCCCTTAAATTTTTCAATATTTATTTTCTCAAATGGGAATTCATTATTCATTTTTTTGTCTTGAATATGCAAAGAATATTAATCTGTAGCAAAGGGAATGGTGCTGCACCTAGCAACCAGCTACTAAGAGATATGTATGTGCTTAAAGGCTACTGTATTTCCAAATTGCCCTTGTAAATATATATTCCCCTTACATCCACAAGAAAATTAGCAATATGATAGAGTCTGCAAATGTTTATCTCGATTAACATGAAATAGATGGAGAATAAGCGTTTGTATAAATAGTTTGTACAAGAGTAGAGAAAGTCATGTGAGTGTAACACATCAGATTTTTTTAAATTGCTTCCAGAGATATACTTTTTATATTATTTTATTTATGTATTTTTTACCGTTTTGAAAAAAATAATTTTTGCAGTTTAAAAAGCATTTATTGCATTTACAGGTCTCCTTTTGTCATTTTTCTGGTCCTCTGCAGCTGATTTAATATTTGAAGATTCCTGAGGTCTCTCTTGAATGGTTTGGTTACTTTAATGTAGGCAAAACTTTTAATACAATTTTATAGGAAGCTAGGCTTATAGGAAGACATTTAAATCAGTATCTATATGACATGCTTTAATAGGTCAGGTCATACAGCTATAAAAGCTACATAGAAAAAGAAAGTTTGTAGTCTTTAATAACACTAAAATTCTATTTACAAATTTTGGAAACTTTGAGAAGGTGATTTGTTACATATACATTTTTACGTAATTTATTAAGCTTCATGCATTGGAAGCCTACTAGAAGAAGTATTGTTCTTGGAGTTTACTTTGTTTAAGAAGTTTGCAACACGCTTTGGGCGTCGGTTTGAATTTGTTGATTATGTAATAGTTACTGTTATTACGCAATATGCTGTGTATGAGAAGCTGATTTAAAAATGTAATTTTAGTTGTTACACTCCAAGTTTTACACTATAATATTTAACTTTGTTATTAAAACTGCTTCTATATATATTATTTATGTTTGAATTTGCCTCGGCTGCGTCAGTAATGTTTGTAGAGTCATGTATCTCTTAGGCAAGGTGCGGTATGACAATGATTGTAGACATACACAGAATTTAAGTTTTTAAATTCACTTCTTTTGTTAATCCTTGCACATTTTAATAAAGCACTACACTTTTTAAGAGCTGTGAGATTCTTTAATACTTTTACTTAGCTAACGCATAGACATATTTTATGATTCACACGTAATATTTCTGTAGAGAACACATCTTCCATCTGGTCACTACCAAGGTTTGCCAGCAACTGAACATTATTTCAACCGTTAAACCCGTAAGCTTTGGTATTTCAAGTCTCTGATTGGCTAATTCTAGTCCAATAGAATATCTGCATTTTACTTAAAGCTTTTCTTTGCTATTGAATGGCTAATTTTAAACTGTTACTGAATTTTGCATTATCGTTGCTCTAATCATGACTAGTAACTTTCAAACTCTCAAACTCATTATTGCTACAAGGTTACCTCATTATTACCTCATTGTTAGAAACTTAAAACATTATTCTCACAGCTCTTGCATTATTAAAGTGTGTAATGTATTCACATAACATTATAAAACATGTTTATAATAAAAATAAGCATATGCAATGACTGTTACATACATTTTAAATAATTATTACATACATATTGTTGCAAGGCGGGCTGTTATTGAATTTACTTATTATATAATACAATTGAAATTATTCAGGTATTACAAATACTGCCTCAAATTTTGCCCTTTTTTACTGAGGGGTATTCTTAAGGTTAAGTTTTAATGTATAATGTTAAGTGATTAAAGTTATGAACTTATTCCATTTCACCTTAGAGCTTCATATACATTTAAACAGTTATGAGGGCAGTCCCAGATGTACCCGACCTGATGTATAGATAGTGGTTGTTGTTTCAAATAAATGACTGCGGTAGAAAGTACCACCTTTATAAAGCTTAAGTCTGAAGTTTGATGATGCTACGTCGTTTAGTAATTGTTTGGCAGTCATCAGTAGTGAACGTCTCAGCAAATTTGTAAACATGGATAAAACTGATCATTGTTATATGATACCTTTCATTTGAAAGGTCTTAGTCCAACTAATATTAAAGCTGAGCTAGATTCTACTCTGGGGAAGTCTGCTCCTTTGTTTACAACAGTAAAATATTGGGTGGCACAGTTTAAGTGAGACCATAGGAGCTGCCAAGACGAACATCACAGTGGTCGACCAAATGAGGTGACCGTGCCAGAAATTGTGAGGAAAATCCACAAAATGGTATTGGATGACTGAGTGCGCAAGCTAGCAGATATCATAGGCCATACATCACACACTGACTGAAAATTTAGACATGAGAAAGCTATGCGCAAGATGGATGCCGCATTTACTCACAATGGAACAAAAGCAGCATCGTGAAGATGTTTCAGTCAAGTGTTTGACAATGTTTTGCTGCAATAAAGCCAAGTTTTTGTGTCGATTCATAACCATGGATGAAACATGGGTCCATCACTTCACACCTGAGATGAAAGAACAGTCAAAACAGTGGATTAAAAGGGGAGAATCGGCTCCAAAGAAGGTGAGACAGTTCCATTTGCAGGCAAGGTCATGGCCTGTTTTTTGGAATGTGTGTGGAATAATTTTCATTGATTATCTTCAAAAAGGAAAAGAAATCAATGGAAAGTATTATGCAAACTTATTGCAGCATATGAATGATAAAATCAAGCAAAAATGGGACCAGTTCACACATCCATTATCGCCATGGCCAAAATCAATGAGTTAAAGTTTGAATTGCTTCCTCATGCACCCTATTCACCAGATTTAGCCCCCTCTGATTATTTTCTATTTCCAAAGTTGAAGAAATAGCTTGGTGCTAAAAGATTTACCAACAGTGAAGAGCTGGAATCTGCAGTTGATGGCTATTTTGCAGAACTCGATGGTTAGTATAAACAGGGTATCGAAGCTATTGAACACCGCTGGGAAAAGTGTATCGAGCTGAAAGGACACTATGTAGAGAAATAAAGATGTTTTTTCCCGAAATTTGTATGTTTTCTTTGTTAAGTCAGGTACTTCTGGGACAGCTCTTATAACTCATTCTTCTCCACAAGCATTGCCAGAGCAACTTACCTGTAGAGGCAGTATGTCTGTGTTAATGATACCATATGCTGGTGGAGGGACAACATAGCATTGTCCAAAGAAGGTGTCCATGCTTCCCTCGTACAGACTCAGCACAGCTACCACATCTTCATAAGTCACCTCAGCGTTCATTGCTAGACGAGCATGTGCCTCAGACAGCGCAGTGCTAAACACACATCATGAGAAAACAACTTTGACAAGAGTGTGGCATTTTTAATTTCTTTAGCAATTACTTATACATAATACTTTCCCTCCATTTAAGGTGACTCTCGGGTCTCAAGATGATTGGATGGAAGTAGTTATACCTGATAAAGAATATGACCAACTTGTATGGTTTACAGATGGATCCCATGTAGAGACACAATCGGGCACAGGTATATATGGTCTATCTCTAAGGACAAATATTAGCATAAGCCTTGGGAAATATTGCACAGTCTTTCAGGCAGAAGTATTTGCTATCCTGAGATGTGCTGTAAGAAGTCTTGGGAAAGGTTACCGTGGCAAATGAATTCTTATCATCACAGTCAGTCAAAGTGCTTTAAAAGCACTCTTCTCAGACCAGGTTAAATCAAAACTGGTATGGGAGTGCCTAAATGTCCTGATTACAGGCTCAAAATACGGTGAGTACTGGGGCATCAGGGCATCTATGGAAATGATAAGCTGATCTACTGGCTAAAAGAGGTACTGAGATACCTTAAGTTGGCCCTGTACCTTTTGTTGGAATCAGTACACATACTGCCAAAACCTCGGTAAAAATATGGATTAGAGAAGCACATAACTCAGCTGGCAAATCTATACTAGACAAAGATAAGCCAGGAAACTGATCTTAGGTCCATGCAACACTCTTTCCTCATCTCTCCTGAGATTGGACAGAACAGGAATCAGGAAAATGCATAGTTGTATTAATTTGTGAACATGGTCACTTCAAGAAACATCTACATAAAGGAGGCCGCACATTTGTAGAATGTGCAAAGTGTCGCGGTAACACGTGTTATCTATTTCTGAGTGCCTGTTATTGTATTACTAGTTTGAGTTTCGGGTTCTTTGTCCTCCGGCTAGCTATTATTATTATTATTCAGTCGAGCATATCTCTTGAACAGGGTGTGTAAACAGAAAGGATTTATTACTGAAAGATAACACTGATAAAAGAATTTGTTTTTACACTTTTATTGCCGTCACACGTTATTCATTTCACATAATTACTCTTGATACACGCCCGACTGAAACTGTTATATTTTCTAATATCACTATAATCACTTATTTGCTGCACATTATTAATTCGCGTATTTCACATTTATAACTAACTTTACAATGCGAGAGATTCTGTAGAATTGTACAACGTATAACCTTTGTATGATTCTGTTGGACTGAACGACGTATTACCAGCGAATCCTTCTGTTGGACTGAACGACGTTTGCCTTGTGAATTATTCTGTCAAACTGCGCGTTACCCGTCTCTGGCACGGAATTTATACTCCCTCACCCTAATATGCCTAAAGATTATAACCGAGCTGCTATTGGTTAATAAAACGCGCCAACATTAGCGTCTATTTTTATATCCAATCAAAATTACGAACACATATGCTCTAGGGAAGAAATTCCCTCCATTTCTACAGAAATGCGCGCTACTCTGACATCATTTGCTTGCCTCTTCTAATTAATAAACAACTCACCCCCTCGCTCATTGTTGCCCGCTCTTATTGTCAGTTTCAGTGAGGCCGTGTAAAGTTATTTCCTAACAATGCTTATAATTAACAAACATCTCAAATCAATGTCATACAATAATGCTTATTTACACTACAATCATTCTGGCATTTACATTGTTGTGATATAAAATACTGCCACAAAAGAGAATGAGGAAACTGCCTCGCATATCCTCTTTGACTACCCATTTCTGGCAAGAAAGAGACTTACCCTTTCTATAACCAGGGAAGATCTAAGAAAGGATGCTGACATTAGAACCATGATACTGCAACTTGTTCAGGGTGCAGATTTTGGGAAACAATGAAGGAATCCTTTCCAAGTTGGGGTTGCACAATGAGCCTTTTTAGACTGATGTGTGGGAGCTTGACAAAACTCCAACAAAAAATCTCCCATTATATAATCTAATCTATACATAATAAGTAGAGGAAGTTTTGCATTCCACCCAAAACTTCAATATGAGGATTCAAACACCAAGGTTGCCACATGAAGATCTTCAAGAAAATGTTTCACCCAAACTACCCTTTTAAATAGAAAATTTTAGATTTTCATTAAAACATCACATGTTTAAGGTATTTGCAAGACTAATAAACTGTATCTCTGAAGTCCATTTCATTCAGAATAAATTTTGTTTAAAGGAAAAATCATAAGATATTGACAAAAATTTATTGTACAAAAAATATACACCTCTTTAAACCACACAATTCATTTCAAATATTTATTTTGTGGCAACAGCCATTTCCGAGATATTCATTGTTATTTGAATTTTTCAATACTTTGTCATTTTCTGAAGTCCTAAGCTGTTTCTCACATTGCCACGGAAATAGAAAGAAATTAAAAGGCCAACACATAGTGTCCTGCTTTTTAAACAGTTGACTATCACTTCAGTCTCCTGTATCCCTCTTGTACCGAAAATGAAATGTATAATGAAATTATTTCTACAAATGTTAATCTCAGTTAACATTAAGTAGATGGAAAAATAAGCTTTTGCAACAATAGTTTGTGTAAGCTATTAAAAATGAACAATAGTGCCTGGAGAAAGTCTTGTAAATGTAACATCACTTTCCTGTCACTTCACATATACTGCTACTGCTATCTAAAATTTCTTCTTCAAAGTATAGGTCATAGGTGGCACTGCTTGAGGCTGATATCTAAAGGAAGCAGGATTGTGCAAATGCATGCAGGGTTTTCAACAATTCATATATTTTGTTATTATGTCTAAAAATGGACATAATAATCCCAGTGGATCATTCACTCAAAAACTTTACTACCACTGTTTGATTATATATCTTGAACATGTTTTTCAGGAATGCTGCCTCTATCATTGGCTGAGAGCCACTGATGTCATGAAACAGAATCTTCAAGCAATTTACTTTCCATCTTTGAACATATGATATATTCAGAAAAGTTCAAGATAGATACTATATTTGGTACCCACTAACAAACAGTCTGAACATCATTTGAAAATGAATACCAAATACAAAATATCAATAAATGAATGTAAATTGGCTTCAATGACTGTCACTGCCTATTGTTTCAAGAATACTATGAAGCATCCTTTACGTTGCAGGTTTAGTATTTAGATTCAACTTTTCCATAACCACAGGACTTCATGGTTTACATGTAATTATTGGAAAACCTTCCTTAATTAAATTACATAGGGAAAACAAAAATGAATATTGATGTGAGGCTTAAAGAACATCTGAGAAATATAAAATACAAAGAAGTGGAAAAACCTGTGCATACATATCATTTTTGGACAAAAAATGACATCTGTAAAGAAGTGAAATTAATAATGCCAAACCATAAGCTAATAGAATTGACGATGCAGGAAAAATTCCTGATACAGAAAAACAAGGATCATGTACTAAATTTTAGCCTTCTCAGTGATCTCATCTCCATATATATGAAACTGGCAGCAACCTCTGCATCAATCAGGAATCACATCAGTGACTCTTAGCTGATGATAGAGGCAATATTCCTTCGAAACAAGTTTGAATTAAATGCTCCAAAATTAGTGCTGATTTTGAGTGAGTGATGTACTGGGATTGTTATTGCAACAATTAGGGTGCTTCACTGGCCTTCCCAAAATGTTATTGGTTTATAAAAGGTCATGTTATATTCAGATGACCTTCTCTTTCCAATTTCAGAAAATTAGGAAATATTTTTGTGCAATTTTGGAAGTAGCAGGATGCTATCCTTCTCTAGTTCCACTTCAAGAGTTACATTTAATTAGAATTGTATTGTACCAAGTTTTTGGTTTTCAAAAAGGGGGGAAAATTAGGCAAATATGAAAAGTGGAAGGGAGAGAATAAAGATTACAGGGTAGTGCGTGACTGTATCTATTTAGGAGTAAAAATAGATGGAGGTAATAAATGGAAGAAACAAAAAAAGTTTGCATTGGCAAAAGGTAAAGGGGCGATGGCAGCAATTAAAAGCTGCAAATATAAAGTACCTAATATAAATGTTAAATGGCTGGAAAAACTTTATGAGATGATTGTGGAGGCAAAAATGATGTATGGTATAGAAATATGGGGATTAGATAGAGGATGGGAATGTATAGATGTGGTGCACAGGATGTTTTGTAGAGAAATACTAGGGCTACCAAAGTCAATTGTAAGACAGGTAGCACAATTACAGATGGGCAGGGTGCCAACTAAGGGGAAGATAATGGAAAGAGCTTTGAAATTTTGGTTCAGAAGTTTAAATCTAGGAAAAAGTAATGTGTTAAGACAATGTATTGAATACCAAGAGAATAGCTTAATGAATGATGGATGGGTAAGTAAATTACGGAATATTTTGGAGAAAAATGGGTTAGGAGATATATGGAGAAGGAGAGAAAATAACGTAAAACATTTTTGGAAAACGGCAAGGAAAAGACTGGAAGATATAGAAATATAAATCATGTTCAGTGAGATTGCCGAAAAGAGCTCATTAGTTTATTATAGGCCAATGAAAAATACATGGGGTAGGGAAAAATATATAGACATAGTAAATAAAGAAGAGAGAGAATCTATTGCATGGTTAAGAACCGGAGCATGGAGGCTAAAAGGGCTAAGACAGGGTATTCCTCAGAACCAATGTCCGATATGTGGTGGTAATGAAGACATTGAACACGCAGTATTTAAGTGCCAAGGAACAGAAAATTGGAGAAAAGAATTTTTTAATAAGAAGTGGTTGAAGGGGGATAGAAATACACTTATAATTGAAATGATATGCAAGGACGCTAGAAGCATTGGACAGTTTTTGTGTAAAGTAAAAAATAAATGGCTTTGGACAGTGGAAAGAGAAAAGTAAGAGGTAGTGCATCTTACTTTGAATGGAAAACTATAGTGAATGTGTGATGGTTAAGTAATCAATAAATGGAAAGTGAAAAAAAAAAGTGGAAATGGGACATGAAAAAAAGAAAGAAGAAAGAAAAAAAACTGAAAAAAAAGAGCAAGATAATTTAGTGACAAGAGATTGTAAAATGTAAATAAACTGTAGTGATTGTCTACTGAATAAGTGACCAGGGTCAAAATGCAGTAGACAATCAAATTTGTAAAACTCTTAGCACAATAAATACTATACTATACTATACTATTGTACCAAGTGCTTTGAGTGAAATCTGTTGGCTAACCTGTGAAGAAACATAGGGAGCAGTATATTGAAGATTTTAAGGCTTGCAATAACAAAAGGTATAAGCATTCATAACAACTGAATCAAAAATTTAAGTTAAATACATACAGTGTTGTAAACTTACATGGTTTTGATGGCACCAATTGGCAAGCATTGTGATCTTAATCTTCGTGTTGCAACAAAGTAACTCTGTATCAGCTGGCGTGCACTTTCACTAAACTGCATTGTTCCAGCTGTCACCATTAGCAAATACTGATGACATAAATAGTGTACAAAACAGAAAAGATGATAAGATAAATAAAGTGTCCTTCGTAGCATAATAAATATTAACATAAAATGTTGCATGAATTGTAGCAGTTTAATGCAAGAGATAACTATAACTTGTCTCAACCTTAAAAAACAGTATGGAGGTAAATGGGATATATCTGTCTCAATTTAATGTTAACTTTGCCCTTTTCTACTCTTGTGCTGTTGCCAAGTTGCTAATAAGTAATAATATACTGTAAGTATTTGTTATAAATTTAAGCTTGGAACTACCTATGCAAAATATTTTTATTATTTTTACAGCCTTTATAGATTTTTGGGCACAAATTTTTAAAGAAAACAGTTTTTTTTAGTAAAAGTCTGATATTTGCTGTTTCTACACTTATCATGCAGTAACTAATAAACTAAAGGGTAGAATGCAACAATATTTTTTTCTTAGCTAGTGTAAACTAGTGTGCTGATATGTGCCCGGTTTGAACTCTCTACCTGTGATAAAATGAGCGTTATAATTGTTTAAATTAAATATTTTCAGAAAATTCTATACCTATGCAGTATAAAAGTCAGCTATGAGAAACCCTTTTTTTGCTATCAGGTTTACAATGGGAACCAAGTGGGAGAACATGGATACAGTTTTTAAAATAATCCTGAATCCTGTAATTTCTTGCATTCATTTTGTATGACAAACAATGCCTGTTCAGCTAACAGGCTAAGCACGATGTAAAAGTCAGTAAAGGTTAACATCAGTTGTAAGGAAATGGATACGCTTATAGTGTGAAGTATTATATAGGCTATTTATATAAAATTTTACATAAATATTTAGGTTATGGAGGAAGGAGCTAGGAAGAGATGAAATGTTAGTAAATTAAGAAGAGTAATAATGAATGTGTTAGATTATTTTTCAAGTAAAATGAGTGTTAGTAAAGCAATAAAATAAACAGCTAAGGCTATCTGGGTGTCCAGAAACATAGTGAATAGGATAAAAAAGAAACGAATGAAAGAGCCTCTAAGGACCCATCAAAAAGAATGAAAAAAAGGATGGGGGAAACAAAAACATTCTAGGTTAATGCAATATAATAGAATAGCACAAAGCAGAGTATGGTGCATCATTTATTCTTCGCTGTTTGAAAACATTCCATCCACATTGAATGTAATTTTGTCAAATAAATAAACAATAATGATACCCTACCAAATTATATGTAGCTTTTATCATTTTATGTCTATATTTGTAATATAATATATATTTTTATGTCTGTAAAATCATATTTGGAAGTGTTAAAAATACAAAGAGAAGACATAAAGTGCAGGTGAAAATTAAATGCCTTACAATTGCCTTAAATAACAGTACAGATATTTCACTATTTGGTGATGCATCATTCACCAGATGACATTAAACTGTTAGATCAATCACAGTTGGATAACAAATTTGCGATGTATGTATAGTACACATGGCAACAGTGTGCCCCATTTAACCTGTACTGTCTTTTAAGCATGAGACGTGATATAGCATACCTAATCTTAGCTCTGTATGTTTTGCTTAATGGACAGGCTACCTATAATAGGTTTTATAATAGTAACAGCTGTCTCATTACCTTATGTTTTGGTAACTTTAATTCTCAAAGTTATGGTACCTTCTACATACTTAAGAGATGCTGGTGCTGTTATTTTGAATACTGACATTAAGAAGCACATATTAAATCAATATTAACCAATAATGAATGAAACATTGATGTATCACTTTGCAGCACATCCAAAAATGAGCACAGAGAGAAACAATAAAACACAAAAATACTCCTATAGAAAGTCTTTTGCATACTAGCAGAAACTGCAGCTCTGCTCATGTTATTGCATTAAACGCAAAACTTCTTCCATCTCTCTTTCTTGCTTTTTTATGTTTTTCCCTCTCTCTCTATCTCCCTCTCCTCTTTCTCCTCCTCTTCCCTTCCATTGTCCTCATCCCTGTCTCTTGTTTCTATGCAACTTGTGAAATTTCAAAAATTGCTTTTTCTAGGTTGTTATTAAAAATTTAAAGATTAGTGAAAGGTTTAACAGGACACAAACTTTTACTCTTACTTATACTTGCAATGCAGTCAGAACTAAGCTGTTTCTCATGGCAACTAGTTTACATGCAGCAGTAATAGCAATGAAAAATTATTATAACTTCCTAAGTATTCATCCTATCAAAATTTTGTAAATAATAAAACTTGTCAGGAACCTCTTATAATAATGCATTTTCCAAAAACCTTAATAATAATAATAATAATAATAATAATAATAATAATAATAATAATAATAATAATAATAATAATAATAATAATAATAATAATAATAAATAATAGTGATAAATAATAATAAACAATAATTAATAATAGCAGCAGGGACAATAAATGATTATTAATAATTAATTAATAATAATAATAACCAGCATTTTGTTATTATTCTGATTTTGTATCCCATTAAACCCAAGCCCTTAAAACCCCATATAGATATAACCAATTTTCTAAGTGGGATCTAAGGTATGCTATGCATAAAGTTTCATAGCAATTGATCCATCACTCTTGCATTAAAAAAAAGTATAAACCATAATTTTAAAAATGTGTTTTATAGCTTCTGGGTAGCCTATTATATATGTTAATATCAATTATTCACCCAAAATTGAAAATTATCAGAACATTTTTGTTGCAGGTTTATTAACCAAGCAAAATGGCTCCACGGTAACATGTGAGCTTGCGTTCGGGAGGTTTTGGTTCAATCCCTGGTGGCCGCCCAACTGACCATGGGTTTTTCGTGGTTTGCCATGGTTGACATAGGTGAATGCTGGAGTGGTGTATTATACCATAGATTTCCTCTCCCCCCCCCCATTTCCTCTCATTTCATTTCCATTTCAGGTTGACTGGGTTCAGTCAGTGTTGGGCAGATGGTATAGAGGCTTGTGATTTGGAACTTCTTCTCGGCCCTGCTAGAGGGAAGTCTATTGAGTCTCTACTGTTGGGTCGTGTTTCCCCTGACCTACTAGAGGGACATCTCCGAGTGACCCTCCCGTGGCAGGGTGGTCAAGCCTGGAGCTATTAGGGAACTCTGTGCATCTCTGTCAACTTGTGCCAGCCTTGCTCTGCAACCCATACATCCCCTCCATTTCTCTCACCTCACCTATTCCTCCTGGAGAAGTACGCACAAAAGATCCATTGGGGGTCAAAGTGCTAGGTATCCCCTCTGTTAACCGGTCCTATCCTATCCTAAAGGTTTACTATGTTCATAAACCATTCAAAGTTTATATGGCCTACATTTATATATGCTGTGCTGATGATGGTTAAGTGTAGGTCATGTCATTCATGAACAGAAAACAAATTTTAGAAAACTTTCTTTGGTAATACAAAGAGTGCTGATAGTTTTCAGAATTTAATTGAGCCAAATAATTGTTTGTGAACATGGGAATTAAATAATTTTGATAACAAACATGAGTTTAAAAGCAAAATGAAATTATTAATTTTATGAGTTGTATTTAGTGAGACAATTGCAGTAGGAGAAAGTGCCATTTTTATTCATACTTTTATTACATAATCATGATCATCATGACAGTGAAATGTTTGTTTTGTCACTCTTAACAAAAGACACAGTTGTGCTAGAGTTTATCCCAAGAAGAACTGGGTAGTCATTTGCAATTACTACATTCGTAACAGTGCCTCTACTTGCTTACATGTTTGGGGAGGACATGGTTATCAGTAGTTTTCAGTAGTTGGTGCATAGTTGGTTAGTGAGAGGGAGGGGGAAGTACTCCCAGCAAAGGGTATGTGGATTATTGTAATAGAGTGAAAAAAGAATTGTTTTCCTGGATGAGAACAGTATCAATGTACCTGAGAGGGCTAAGAGGCAGAAAAAGTGGAACTTGTGAACTATGCAGAGGCAGTGAAAGCACAGAGCATCATATAACAGAATGCAAAGAATTAATGGAATGGAGACAAAAAGTATGGGAGGAAAAATGAGAAAAAATGAATGGAAAAATAGTAGCAATTAAAATGTTGACAAGAAAAGAAGAAAGGAAAAATAAGAATATGGGGGAGTTTTTAAAGAAAGTAAAGGAGAAATGGATTAGAAAAATAAGAGAGATAAGAAAGGTTGAAGGGCAAATGAAGGAGGGAGAGGATGGATCATAGGTGATTAAGAGTGGCAAGGGCTGCTCAGCTGAGCCATAAGGCCAGGATGCTAGGCAAAATGAGCAGTATAGGTAGAACATAGCTCGCAAGAAAATATGTACATAGGTTAACTTACTTTACAAGTAAAAGATTGTGTATAAAAGATGTATAAATAAAGTTTATTGATTCATCATTCATACACCTAGCCTACCAAACTGGCTAGAATTCCTATCAGGATGCAGGTAGAAATGTTTAGAACTCCCCTCCCCCTGATGTGGTAGAAACTTTGAATGTGCCACTTGAGTATAACAGAAAAGTGATCACTGGCCCAGTAGCCTTGATTCACTCTTATGCTGTTTACTCAATGAGTTTTTATAGTGCATGTGCAAGTAGCAGTTGTCTTGTGAGGAGAGAAGGTGAGTCCTGAGTTTGACACAATAAGCGCTCTGTTAATTCAAGGAAAAACTAAAGAGTCACTAGAAAGAGTGGATGAAAGCAAATGCTAGTTTTATCACTCTGTAAATGAATCAAAGCACAGATAATGAGAAAACAAATTAATGTAAAAGAAAAAATTATCATTTATTAGTATTAAATTAGCATTCATTATTGCATGCTCTTGAGCATCAATCAAATTTGATTTTCATTGCTTATTGAGTAAGACTGAAATTGTTGATTGGCCAAAAGGCAAACTCATGTAATTATCAAACAGTACACAATGCCTCTGGTAAATAAACTTAGCATAAAAATTATTTTACAAATGAAAACCTAGGACAGAAGTGCAGCTAATATAGGGTCATTATATTATAGGTAACCCACCCGCAGGCTCTCTCCACTCCGTGAGTGAGCCAGGAGTTGCCAGTGAAATGGTGCTGGTAGATGTGCACTAAAAATCTTTACCTTATCATAGATGCTAGAAATGTTGACCTTCTGCTCCCAGATAAGCATCATACCTCATAAAAATATTGTCACTCACTCGTATAAGCTGACCAGTAGAAATCCTTGTGATTTCTTGCACAATGTTATCTCTAAGTTCCTGTAGTGTGCAAGGATTTGAACAATACACTCTATCTTGCAAAGGAAATCTTGAAAATCTTGAAAATCACAACTCATTAGGTCAGGAGATTGAGGGGGCCACAAATCAACAGCAGTAATTCTGTCATCAAACACTTCTCTGATTGCATTTAATGATTCAGCAATCATATGTGCTGTTGCAGAATCTTGCTGGAACAGAAGGCACAGAGTGTGGAAAATTTCCAACCAATTCCCTGCTCACATGGCAAGCAAATTCATGTTTAAAGTATGCTTTGCAAATAAACACACATTCTTCAGAAAAATGATGTACCATGTTTACTGTATTGACAGAGGCACCTGATGACTGGACATGATCAGACAACACATAAGAGACCTGGTACCAGTGCATTTTTGAGTGCAAATTGGCAGTTCATATTCTCAGCAAATAGCGAGTGAATAGTGAAGGAGAGAGAGGCCGTGAATGGGTTACCAAATAATATAATACCCTATAGAAATCCAGGAGTGTACAAAATCAATTGCGACAGCTGCAAAAAAATATATCTTGGAAAAATAAAACTGGAGACCAGATTTGGAGAGTGCGGAACATTAAATGCAAGAAAATTAAAATGCCTGTGGAAGAGGTAAAATTATTAACAGTTATTCACAAATCTATAGAATTAATCATTTGGAGAGGTTACTCATGAAAAATGAAGACTCAAGTTATACATATTACATACTTAATGAAATGGATCTTATCATAAAATACATAAAGCCTGTGAAGAGACATCTACAGAAAAAAAATAAAGAATAGACCACTGAGAATGAATGCGATGCCTTTGAAACTTGTCCTAAATTTTTCTTTTGTTTTTGTTATGTTAATTAGTAAACATACAAGTGATTAATTTTTTAGAAGCTTTGTAACAGTGAAGGCAAAATTCAGTATTTAAGCATTAGTAGTTGGATTTGGGACATGTTTGCTTCACTTACTCTGTAATTTACACAAGAGATGTTTCAGAAGCTTTTGCTTCCATCATCAGCTGTAGATGAGTTGACCTACAGCTGATGATGGAAGCTAAAGCTTCTGAAACATGTCCTGTATAAATTACAAGTGAAGCAAATGTGTCCAGAATTTGACTCCTAATGTTTAAACACAAGTGATATTTATTCATTTTTATAAACATTCTTGTGCTTAATAAAATGGTATTACCTCTCTGATCTCATGAAGTGGAACTGCATCTACTGAGGTTTGTTCTGTGTTCATGGCAGCCTGAAGCAGATTTTTTGATACTTTCTCTGCCTCTTGCTCATCTAGGTCAACGACATATGGCAGCCCAAACACACTGCAATTAAAGTAAACAGAGTGAGTATTAATCTGACACATTAATACTACCAAGACAGTGAAATTCAATGCATTCCAGTAACACTTTCCAAAAAGAGATCCAGTCTTTGGCACCCTGTGAGCAAAATGTGTCCTTAAATGCCACGATTGATAATTTCACTACTGATTAAGGTTGGAGTCAACTGACTAGTCCACTCACAAGTCTTAAATTGCTTTTACTGTAAAAGTTAGGGTTAGGTTTAAGAAGTGGAGGAGAAGGATTTTGGCACCATGGACAAGGCTAGTCCTATTACACCTACTAAGCCTCTGGAAAAAGGGAATGAGGTGAGAGTGTACAAAGGACAGACACATCTGATGGCAACAGGCAACGTGAAGCAGGGCCCCTATCATTTCCAGATTGAGCATCCCTTGACTCAATTTCCCATCTGGAGGAATGGATGGATAGATTCAAATGATTACTGACAGTACACACAACAAAAGAGGTTATGTACACGTAACAAAATGAACAAGAGTTAGCTACCTGGTTAAAGGACATTAAACTAACAGAAAGGTACTATCTATTGTCACAATTTGTTTTGCTGCAGATTTTATAGATATTGTAGTAATTCCTGGTTCATGACCTTACACAGGAAGGCAATTAGTGAGTCAACACATGGTGATGGAAAATCTGACGCGAGATGACAGAATGATCACATGATGAAGAATTGATCTCTGATTAGCTAATTTCTTATGTTTGACATAGACGTAAACATGAAAGCTTGGAGCTTGCAAACTTCTATGTTTGCATTATAAGTTTATGGCCATGTTTATGTAAACATCAGCCAATGTAAATGCATGCATTAGGATAACATGAAAAAACACATAGAGGACACTCTCATGCTTTGCAGGACTTATTCATTCAATTCACAACAGAGATAGCTATCAACAACTCCATAGCTTTCCTGGACCTCAAATTAATGAAGATTTCAAACCGGATAAAATGTTGAATACATAGAAAACCCATGCACACAGATAATTGCATCAAAGCACATAATTACAACCCCAAGGCACACAAAGCAGCAGCATTGAACAGCATGACTCATAGACTAATCAACATTCCCCTCAATAGAACTGAATACTACAAAGGATATCAACACATTGTCAAATCTGCAGTAGAGAATGGATTCATCCAGGAAATGGTAGATAGGAAAATATGCAAATTCAAAAGACAAAAATGTATCAAGCAGAATACCACACTTTCTAACACAGCATAAAAGAACAGCTTCAGAAAATTTACATACCACCCAGGTCTCCGCAACATCACCCTGGCACCATCCAACACATTTAGATCAAGAATCTATTAAAGCAAGAAAATCTAATCCCATACTCCAGGAGAAAAAGCCAGGAATCTACCGGATCCAATGTGAAAATTGTGAGAAGGTTTACATTGGAAAAACAAAAACGAACATAGGCACCCACTTCAAGGGACACCAGCATTGCATAAAGTTCAAACAGACCAACAAACCAGTAGTTGCTTTTCACTTCTGGACTACTCTAAAATGAACAACATTCAGTTGTTGAAACCAGCTCAGAAACCCAGAGCTTGAAATATGGGAGAAGATTTACATAAAGAAGTTTGAAAATCGCATCATGAACTTTGATTTGGCAAAAGCAGACAACTTTATTTAACCTTAAAATCATCAAGAAAGAAAACCACCTAACATTTGGCATCTACAGGAACCCACACACACAAATAGCTACATAAAACAAAACAGTTTAAATCCTGTTCCCCACCAGCATGCAGCACTCAACAGTCTGACGCACCGACTGATTAACGTCCCTATGAACAAAGAGGAATACACACTAGAGCTAAACAACATATTGGACATAACTACAGAAAATGGATTCAGGCCAAAAACAATATACAAGAAAATAAACAGAGCCGTGAGCAAAAATAAAATAAAAGAAGTTACCACACTCATCCCTACTGAAAAAGAAAAGATGATTTTCAAAAAATTCACATACCACCCAACAGCTTTCTACAAATTCATGAGAATCTTCAAGCAACACAACATCTCTTTGGCCCCCCAAAACAATTACACTGTAAAAAACCTACTAAACTCCAAACTAAAAGATGACATCCTACAGGAGAACAAACCAGGAATATACCAGATCAACTGCAATGACTGCGAAAAAATATACATTGGACAAACCAAGAGAAATATAAAAACAAGAACAAAAGAACACTTCAGTTACATTAAGGAAAAACAGGAAGATAAATCAGCAGTAGCTTGGCACTTTTGGAGAGACACATACATCATAGACAGAAACCCAAAAATACTAAAAAACATCTCAGGAAAAGCAGAACTTACAACTTTGGAAAACATTTATATTTGGAAGAACAGAAACCACGCTTATAATTTTGAAACCCTGCCAGGAGACTTACTTTTGAAGAAGTTCTTCCAAACGCCACCAGAGATCAAGCTTACAACTAAGATGAAGGATGTGGGCAGTCGACAGGGAACTCAGGATGGGAGCAATTAGCTCCTGAAACATGTATTTGTTATAAAAACAAGTAAGTGATGTAGTGTTACAATTGACTCAATAATTACTAACTTTATTTAGGTTTTTCCACAGGCTTCCAGAGGACACCCCAGGCTTTCAACAAAGTGACTCAAGAGTTGATCTGGCAGTCATGTTCTGCAAAATAAATAGGTGAGTGGAGCTAGTAGTTTAGGCTGACTCCACTTTCATTAAGTGTCTTTTAACATGAAACAAGCTTGTATCCTTATGTTATATTTATGTTTAAGTTTCATTGCGAATGGTCCCTTACCCTCCCAACTTGTCCCCATCTGATTATCATTTTTCTGGAACTTTCAAGAATTTTTGTAATTCTTTTGGTGAATAAAATATGTCTGTCTATGACTTCATTTTGTTGAGTATGAAAGCCTGGAAACAGATGTTTGGCAGTATGATGGTGTGTACAACATAACCTGAAAAAGCAATGCTAGAGCATATGGAGAGGTTGTCACACTTATGACACAAATATATACAACTCAAGAGAGACTATATTTAGGAGATGGAGCTTTCTACCTGGATATAAAGTAAGTGTGTATGTGAGGAAAAATTAAAATGTAAATCAGTACAGTACTCATACATTTAATGAATAGTAAAAGCCTGCAATGACACTTATTTAATGTATCAAAGGAAATCCAATATCACCAATGAACCTACTCTTTGAGAGTGAGTAGTTCGGCTTGTTCTGAAGGTTTCTCTCTGGAAGACCATCCTTTGTATGTCCAGATAGCAGATCTCAGAGGAAACACAGGTGTTGAGGGAACAGGTCCACATGATGTGCTACCTTGTGTCTCCAGTACTACTTCACCACTCTCTATCACTGTAAGGTCAAACAGAATATTATCAGGGATGATAAGTAATCAAGTAAAAGTAATAAAGTCATAACAATGTAATTTTAGTCACTTTTAGTTGCAGTTTTTAATTTTTACAAAATGTAATTATCTTTTCTAGCACCTATTTATATTTATTTATTTATTTGTGCTAGCAATCTTCCTTAGAATATGGCTATACATCAGCCCAAGCTGTTATCTTGCCATATTCTACCCATATTACACTCTTTAATTATAACATAAAAAATGAATAATAATAATAATAATAATAATAATAATAATAATAATAATAATAATAATAATAATAATAATAATAATATAATTACACAACTTCACATTACATGATGAATTTAATTTACATCTCTTTTTATTGTCCATAACCATTTCTTTTTACTTTCTCTACTACATATAGTAAGTAGGGGAAGTATTGTATTCCACCCAAAAATTCGATACCGAGATTTCACCGGAAATATATGTTTAGAGACCCCCTGAATCCAAAAAAACAATTTTTGGAAACTTGTCCGTGTGTGTGTCTGTGAACAGCATAACTCAGAAACGAACAGTCGGATAAACACCAAACTGGTATTTAGGTTCAATATCTTCCAGAGATGCGACACAAAGGTTTTCAAGAAAATCCCCCTACCCCATATTACCCTTTAGATGAAACATTTTTCGAAAATTTTTATTTTCTCAAAAATGGCTCTAACGATTTTGATTAAAATATCATAAGTTTAAGATATTTTCATGACAAATAAAATGTATATCTTGAATTTTCTGGGAATGTCTCCAAAAGTATTCTTCATTGTGAACGACTTTTGCATAACTGGTAAACCATAAGAGATAGACAAAATTTTACTACACAAAAGATGTAGATCGTGTTAAAATACACAAATTATGTCATATACATATTTTTTGTTGAGTGAACCATTTTCGAGATATTGCTTGTTATTTCCTTAAATTTTTCAATACTTATTTTCTCAAATGGGAATTCGTTATTCATTTTTTTTGTCTTGGATATGCAAAGAGTATTAATCTGTGGCAAAGAGAATGGTGCTGCACGTAGCAACCAGCTATTAAGAGATATGTCTATGCTTAAAGGCTACTGTATTTCTATATTGCCCTTGTAAATACAAAACAAGCGGAACATAGTACACCTTAAGCGATAGTCAAATATTTGTAGAACTGGTCACTATGTGTAAAATGTAATTCTCTTTGCATGTCAAAAGATCATTTCTGCAAATGTTTATCTCGATTAATATGAAATAGATGGAGAATAAGAGTTTGTAAAAATAATTTGTGCAAGAGTAGAGAAAGTCATGTGAGTGCAACACATCAGATTTTTTACTTTGGACAGGTACTCTCCTACCTTTTACTATCCTTGTTAAAAATCTTGCTTAAAGCTACTTTCCTGTCCAGTTTGAACCATTTCCCATTACCTACTTATATAGGAAGTATTATATTCCACCCAAAAATTTGATACTGAGATTTCACCTTAAATGCATGTTTTGAAGTCCTTGAATAAAAATGTTAGAAAAAGGTGTGTGAGTGTATGTACACATGGCTGTGAACAGCATAACTTAAATATGAAAAGTTGGATTAATACCAAATTCGGTATTTGAGTTCAGCATCTTCCAAGAATATGACACAAAAATTTTCAAGAGCATACCCCCAAACTAAACTGCCCACTACATGTTAAAATATCCTCTTTTTTATTTTCTCAAACTCTAATGTTCATATGAGTTATATTTAGTTAGCAATGAATAACATACCAGAGAGAATCATGCGCTGGAGTTTGGATGACTTGTACTTGGACCAATCTCCTAGAATGCAAACATTAGGCCTACCCAGCAGCAGAGGACCTGCTTCCAGCCAACAGCGTTGGGAGTCATCTTGATGGGCAATGCCTCCCAGAGAACCTGACAGGGGAAAAGCAGTGGGAGCAATATGATGAGGTGCAAGTTTGGCAGCACAGTGCATTAGACGGTGGGCTGCCAGGGTATCAGGTCCCACTGCTAAGATTGGCACTGGCACTTTATGCTCCATCTATAACAAACAATTGAGTACACATGTATATGTTTTATGTTTGTTCCTACACTCAGAGGGACAAATTAAGTGAAGGATGCTAACAATGCATAATTAACTAAGTTTAAAAGTTACAATCATATCGTAAGAAATGATTTAAACTGTTAGTTATTATAAAAAAATGATAATGGTGTTAGTGCTACTGCTAATGATAAGCTCAAACTACAACTCCCTAGGGTACCAGTTGGCTGATTTGAGCACACGCTCTACCACCCCAAGCAATCCAGCTTTGACAGAGGTTATCTTGATGAAAACTAATCAAACAAGTGTGACAACATTATCAGAATTATTATATCAAAACATTGTAGTTATAAGATAAACAGCAATACATAAGGGTAATTTTAGAAGTTATGCAAACTATGTTATATCTTCTGAATAACCGCAAATGCAGTTAGCTTAGCATATACATTTGAAAACCTGTTTTACAGTGTGCAGGATGTCATGTCCACATTGTATCTGTGTGCACTGATGACTAGTTAATAGTACATGCAAAAGTTACTATGCTAGAGGGCTGTGCTCCAAGATGGATGTAAGTAAAGTTGAACACAGCGATACATAAAAATTGCAGTCCTTTGTGGCAGAAATGCTCATCAGTGTCATACCGAGCTAGCCTGAACCTCAACTAAAGCATCAATCAAAATGAATGGCGTCATCCTGGTTCACTATGATGACACAAGTTTTGACAAAATCCATCTCCCACAAAGTTCTTAATCATTTGGGCATATGACAGCCAACATGTTCTGGAGTGTCATCCTGTCTGTTAGGGTCACATTTTCAATGCCCAATACACAAGTGATTCTTGATTTACCATCTGTTTTGTATAATTCGGGGGAAACATGCAGCACAGCCGGACAGCTCCATAATCCTGTATGTTGATGATGATGATGATGATGATGACAATGGGGAGGAAGTGGTGGTGGTGGTGGTGGCGGCGGCGGTGGTGGCGGTGGTGGCGGCAGGAACAGTGGGGACAGTGGTGAAGAGGAGGAGGATGGTGGTGATAAGGAGAAGCATGATGATGACAAGAAGGAGGATGATGATGGTGGTAGTGGTGATCAGGAGGATATGATGGTGATGGTGATGAGGAGGATGATAGTAGTGATGATAATGCTGACGACAATGAGGAGATGAATGATGATGGTGATGGTAGTGGTGATATGGTGATGAGGAGGATGATGATGGTGATGGTAATGGTGATGGGGTGATGAGGAGGATGATAGTGGTGATGATAATGCTGATGACAATGAGGAGGTGGATGATGGTGGTAGTAGTGGTGGTGTAGGTGGTGGTGGTGAGGTGGAGGGGGTTGATGATGAAAGTGGTGGTAGTGGTGATATGGTGATGAGGAGGAGGATGTTGATAGTGATGATAGTGGTGTAATGGTGATGACAATGATGATGGGGCAATGAGGATGATAGTGGTGATGATAATGCCAACAACAATGAGGAGGACAATGGTGGTGGTGGCAGCATTGAGATTTATTGTGGGTCAATGCAGTAATTACATACATTGATAACAACTGAATCAAGTCATACAGCTTACAATGGTGATTTATATATATATATATATATATATATATTTGATTATATTATATAAAGTTAGGAAGATTTTACATTAATTTATGTATTCATCCACATTTTTAGATAAATTTACTTAGCAGGGTCTTAAATTTATTATAAATATTTACACATTTTATTCCATCAGACACAGCTTTATATAGCTTTATTCTAATGTAATATGGTGACTTTTCGTACAGGCATATTCTATGAGTCAGAAATGTGAGGTGATTTTTTTCTCTTGTGCTATGGTTATGTATATCAGCATTAATTGTTATAGCAAATTTTATTATACTATGTACATGCTGCTTTATAAATATAAAGGCTAGGAAGAGTCAAAATCTGCAGCTGTCAAAACGTATTTCTACATAAGTCATAATTTACATTACAAAAGTATCTTATTGTTTTAACACAATGGCCCACACTGCAACTCCTGTTAAGAACCTTTTGCAGTGGTAGGGATAGGAGATCTTGGAGCACCCTCTCAGTTAATGTGACTTTAGTCTCATTCTGAAATTGAAGAAGCTGCTGCATGGAAAGCGGTTTGTGAACAAGAAGGATGTCTTAAAAATGTTTTGATGAGAGGTGATACACACAGACAAACTACATCAGTTGATGGTATTCAAAGTCTTCCTCACCTTTTGTGCATAATAAAACATTTATATTTATATATCTTCCAATGTTCTTTACCCATTGACTCCTGTACCAAGATGTAAATTGGTTCTAACATTGTGAAGTATTCCAGGGACCAATTGCATATAGTTAATTTTTATTCCTGCAGTTTTTTAAGCTGATACACTATAATGAAATGACCCTTGTGTTTACAGAAATTTAGATCACTTTAAGGGAAAGCTAATTACGTAGGGTCACTCCAAAAGTTCTGAGAATGGATGCAATAAAATATTAAAAATGTAGATCTTTTCAAAATATACTCCATTGCATTCTATACAATGTCTCATCCTTTCAGACCATTTTTCAAATGCTGAGCGCCATTCTTCTTTGGAGAGAGTACAAATATACTGCGACTTCAGGTGACTGAAATTGTTGACCTCAAATTTTTTTTCTTTCATTTTAGGGAATAGAAAAAAGTCGCATGGGGTCAGATTTGGACTGTAGGGAGGATGGGACAAATATCTGACTCCTGCAGAAATTGGGTTGTGTCTTGTCCAGTGTGGGCAGAGGCATTGTCATAGTGCAACAAAATTCCATGCAGACCAGTCTTAGGACACTTTTTTCTTAGTTTATTGAACACTAAACAGACATTTTGTGGTGTACCATCTGGCAGTAACAGTCTTTCGTCTCTCAAGTGGGAATCACCACTTGCTGCGTAGAAGGAACAGATCATCTTCTTGCCAACACTTCTTGTTTGTCTCACTTTTGTTGGTGGATCTTCTCCTGGGAAGACCCACACTGATGACTGTTGGTTAGTTTCTGGATCATAAATCCACCTGTTGTCACCTGTTACAATATTTAAATATGTTTTTGGATCTTCCTGCATTGAATTTTTCAATCGTTCCCTGGCACCATTGCACACGTGCTTGTGTTTGCTCATTTGTGAGGTAGTGGGGGATCCAGTGACTGCAGAGCTTCCTGATCAAGTTTTTCTTTCAGGATTATTTTCAATGCTACCGATCCAATATTTAGGGCTTCTTGAATCTGACCATATATGCAACGATGATCTTCCCACAAATGTGCTCTGCTTTCACCACTTCTTCATCCATTGTTGCTGTAGCCAGGCCATCCTGCTCATTCTTCATCTTCAAGGGAATGCTTTCCTCTTCTAAACTCTGCATACCATCAATAAATGGTGGATTGTGAAGGGCAAAGCTCCCCAAATGCACGATGCAGTCTTTCAAGGCATTCTCTCAACCCTAAACCAACTTAAAGTCATAGAAAATCATAACATGGAAATGCTCTTGCTCGAGATACATCCTAGCATATGACATAGCAACACACACAGTACTGATGATACACATAGTTAGAACGCACCCAGACTTGCACATGTTGCTATCTGAACTTCAGTCTGGAGTTAGAAAAAGTTGCTCTGGCTTACCACTACTCATTGTTGCCCATTCTCAAAACTTTCAGAGTGACCCTCATACTTACCACTGTTGCCAGGCTGAGAAGTAAGCCCATTTTGAGATGCTGAAAGGCAAGTTCTGGATAGAACTCTGTTGCCAACTGTGAAGCCAGAACAGACACAAAGGTCCATGGAGAGTTTGGACATACCTCCCTGATTCAAAAAACAAGTAATATCTCTTTTAGTCATCAATTATACAGCTATAAAATATTCAGGTCCTTATTTAAAAACTTGGTGTACCATTAATGATATAGCTTGGATTTCTAAAATGAAGTCTGACAGTGATTTTATGTATAGAATTTGCTTGCAAAAACAGTTTTCAGTTTTAATAAGCATGGAAACTTTTTCTTTTCTTGGTCTGAATGTATTTTTACTTTCTCTACTACTTACTTATAAGTAGGGGAAATATAGTATTCCACCAATAATTTGATATCAAAATTTCACCGTGAATATACATTTTAGGGTCTCTGAACCTAAAATTATATGGTATCTTTAAAAAAAGTCCATGTGTCTGTGTGTGTGTGTGCGTGCGCGCGCGCTCGCTTGCGAGAGAGAGAGAGAGAGAGAGAGAGAGAGAGAGAGAGAGAGAGAGAGAGAGAGAGAGAGAGAAGAATAACTCAAAAACAAAATGTCAGATAAATACTAAAGTTGGTATTTAAGTTTAGTATCTTCCAAGGACGCAACACAAAACTTTTCAAGAAAATTCTCCATTGCCAAGCTACCCTTTACATAGAAAAATGTTCATTAAAATACTATATGTTTAAGATATTTGCATGACAAATAAAGCGCTTATCTTAAAAATTCATTTTTATTAATTTTGTATAGCATAAACAATAAGAGATAGGTCGAAACATGCTACACAAAAAATGTTGATCTCGCTAAAACACATGCCAAATAATTTTTTTGTACCATTAATCATTTCTGAGATATTCCTTATTATTGCTTTGATTTTCAAATACTTTATACTTTTTTGAAGCTTAAGTTGTCATTAATGTATTTCTTGTAATCATACAAAGAATATGCAATTTCAAAGTCAGTAATGACACACCTTTAAAGATTTGACAATCATTTTTTCAGTCTTCTGCATTCCCCTTGTACCTACAATAAAATGTGTACTGTAACTATTTCAGAAAATTTACCTCAATTAAATGAAGTAGATAGAAAAGTAAGCTTTTGTAAAAATAGCTAGTGAAATAATGGATAGAGTAAGTTATGTGATTGTAACACAGCAAATGTTTTTAAAATTACTGTTTAACAGTATTTATAAATTAACTGTAGCTTCAGGAAGAGCTTTGACATCATCTAGAAGGTTTTAATTTGAACTATTAGCTCAGATACTATCCATTATGTTACTGGAAGCTACCTGAGAGCAGATCGCAGAAGAGCAATAGTTGGAGGCAGTGGTATTGGCAGCCCTGCAGGATGCTGTAGTTTCACTTGAATGTCATGCTGCAATGTCTGTACACCCCATGCAACAAAATACTGCGAGTCATGATAACCACAGATGCTGTATGATGCTCCTAGTTCCAGGTTCCTTGTCAACTCATCTGAAACACAGCGTAACACAGTTTCTTAAAAGTTGTACAGTGGCAAGCTTTAGTATTGCTTGACAATGATATGAAGATCTGGGTCCACCACCTCTTCTTTACTATAACCAACATGGATAGCCAAGGTCATTAAGGCATGGTTTCATGAACAGGATGCCTGCAGTTCAAATCCTACTAGGGCCGTTCTCCCTGACTGAGGTTTTTTCCAGGTATTTCTCAGTCTTCATAACTGGCATATATTAAAGAGGTACCCTAAATTTAGGTGGAACATTTCCTTCCCATTTCCTTTCCAATTATCATTTCGCTTCATGTCTCACCAATTTCACTGCCTGTGGTTCCTTGTGCAGTATGAATGGGCATTAAACACTATCGAAGGGAAAAACAAAACAAACAAAAAAAGACCTCTTTACCATGGCAACACTTGACAAAAATTGATCCTGATAACACAACTATAACCAAAAGACTGAATGAAGATGAAACTTAACCTCAATGTTTCTGTCCTATTAATCCATTACTGGTCAAAATGGAGAACCAATCTTCAATATAGATGATAACAGCGATGTAGTTTAATACAATATTGTTCATAATAATGCAACTGATATAACAGTAATTGATAAAAATGCAATTGTTATAGCAATAAATATAATGCATATTGGTGAAGTCTGTGCTCTTACTACAAGGCAACATGAATTTATCTTTCCCTAGCCTGTGAATATTTTGGGACTACAGTACTGTAACATACTAAATCACAGTTCACCAACATGTGCTCCGCAAAGCCCTAAGGACTCTTAAGTGTACATCCTAGAGGCTCCATGACCATTCCAGCAAAATAGAATAAATGAATAAAATGAAAGAAAAATTAGAATCAGAATGTAAAAAAATTATGAATTACATGAAGAAAATTTTCTAAGCTAAATTTTCTGTTAAGCATTCTAACAGAGGATGATGATTATACTGCAGTTCTGGAGTAATGATAGTGGAAATAGTTGTCTGTTTAACATGACCAATGAAAGTAAGGGAGTCAATTAGGGGTGGAAGAGATAGGGCTGAACAGTAGTTGCTGTTGTTGCTTGTTGATGGCAAACTGAAGGGGTATGAAGAAGGAAGTCTGTATCATTTTTGCTAGAACATGCCTTCCCCTCCATTTAATTCTAGAGAGAGGATCATATCCTTAGCTCCTAGTTGTTATAGTGTGAGACAGCCAAATGACGTTGAGTGAAGGGCAGGCCTGATTGTTAAACATTTTGAAGAATAATGAGGGAATATGTATTCCAGTTGCTGGATGTAATGATTAAATTGGATTGTTTTATTATAGGAACCTTATTGTTGCTCTTCCAATTATGTAATATTCATTATGAAGCAATTGGTTTGATTTTTGAGTTTTGAATCAACTTATATGGCTGTGTTTCCACAGTATAATGTGAATTGTGGCAGTTGACAGCAAATTGAGATATTATAAGAATTTCAAAGCTTTTAAATATATACTTAATCATGGAAATATTTACATATCTCTTCACTTTTTATTTTCCATTTTCCCCCTCCCCAGTAAGGGTTTAAGGACTGTGCCATAGGAACTGATTCTGAAAAGGACTCCATGGCTTGGGAATGTCTGATCTAAATACACCTGCAAAGGATACTAAGATAAGAAGCGAATAAATACCTGGAATATTATTTCTACTAGCAAATGCTGTAGGAAAGTTATAGTTGGTTAGAGCTAGAATGAGGAAGATGCTCTTATACAACTTTCCCCAGCATGTTAAGCCTGTATTAGGTGCGGAGGATTATATGACACTGTTGGTTGTGGTCAATCTGATTGTCTCAGGCTGCAGTTCATTGAAGTACAGTCCACATATGACAAGAATCCTAGCAACAGCTATATATTATTGCTTTATTGTGCTAAGAGTTTTACAAATTTAATTGTCTACTGCACTTTGACCCTGGTCACTCATTCAGTAGACAATCACTACAGTTTATTTACATTTTACAATTTCTTGTCAATAAATTATCTTGTTTTTTTTTTCAGTTTTTTTCATGTGGCATTTCCACTCGTTTTTCACTTTCCATTTATTGATTACTTAACCATCACATATTCACTATAGTTTTCCATTCAAGGTAAGATGCGCTACCTCTTACTTTTCTCTTTCCACTGTCCAAAGCCATTTATTTTTTACTTTACACAAAAACTGTCCAATGCTTCTAGCGTCCTTGCATATCATTTCAATCATATGTGTATTTCTATCCCCCTTCAACCACTTCTTATTAAAAAATTCTTTTCTCCAATTTTCTGTTCCTTGGCACTTAAATACTATGTGTTCAATGTCTTCATTACCACCACATATCGGACATTGGTTCTGAGGAATACCCTGTCTTAGCCCTTTTAGCCTCCATGCTCTGGTTCTTACCCATGCAATAGATTCTCTCTCTTCTTTATTTACTATGTCTATATATATTTTTCCCTACCCCATGTATTTTTCATTGGCCTATAACAAACTAATGAGCTGTTTTCGGCAATCTCACTGAACATGATTTGTATTTCTGTATCTTCCAGCCTTTTCCTCACCTTTTCCCAAAAATTTTTCACATTATTTTCTCTCCTTCTCCACATATCTCCTAACCCATTTTTCTCCAAAATGTTCTGTAATTTACTTACCCATGCATCATTCATTAAGCTCTTCTCTTGGTATTCAATACATTGTCTTAACACATTACTTTTTCCTAGATTTAAACTTCTGAACCAAAATTTCAAAGCTCTTTCCATTATCTTCCCCTTAGTTGCCACCCTGCCCGTCTATAATTGTGCTACCTGTCTTACAATTGACTTCGGTAGCCCTAGTATTTCTCTACAAAACATCCTGTGCACCATATCTATACTTTCCCATCCTCTATCTAATCCCCATATTTCTATACCATACATCATTTTTGCCTCCACAACCATCTCATAAACTTTTTCCAGCCGTTTAACATTTATATTAGGTACTTTATATTTGCAGCTTTTAATTGCTGCCATCGCCCCTTTACCTTTTGCCAATGCAAACTTCTTTTGTTTCTCCCATTTATTACCTCCATCTATTTTTACTCCTAAATAGATACAGTCACGCACCACCCTGTAATCTTTATTCTCCCCCTTCCACTTTTCATGTTTGCTTAACTTTCCCCCTTTTTGAAAACCACAATCTGTGTTTTCTATTGATTCACTTTTAACCTCCATTCTTTACAATATACATCAATTACTTGTAGTGATTGTTTTAAACCACTTACTGTAATAGATCCTACCACTAGGTCATCTGCAAAAAGAAGTCCTGGGATTTAGATGTTGTTAATTATAAACATTTCCTACTCTCTTCATGGAAACATATACACAGTCAAGATTTCCAACCAAATAAGTTAGAGCTTCGCAAGTGGATGCTAATTACACAGTAGCGTACAAAGTTTCATTGCAAGCAGATAAACTGAATTCCATTTGCCACAGTGAACTGAGCTAAAATTTGCAACATGGCATGCAGTAGTAAATAAACTTCAAGAAAACAAATAAACTCCCCTGGCTCCTCACCCTGGGGTAGCAGTTTTCTTATCTGTAAACTGTATCTTTGTTTTGGTGGTTATATGTTTCATTTTTAATCACATCTATTCATATAAAACCATATAAATAGTATGCATTTTGTTGCATATTATATGCTTAAAGATAATATATTATTTTCAGTATAAAAATATTCAAACAGTCACAATGAATTAATAATTATATTAAATTACAAGAACATGTGCAAAAAATAAGCAAAACAATAAGCTTTCATTTGTGTCTCTTAGAAAATTATCACTTTATATGAACTTCTAATGCCCTAAAAATAGTGTATTTTTCACTATTACATAGTAAATTATGGAAGAGAACTTTAATGCAGTATTGGAATTATAGGAGTAAACAGAATTTTAATTCTTCAGAAGATGTATTGTACAAACTAGATAATAGGGAGTCTGTAGAAATACTTTCAAGAAAGAAAAGATATTAACTATAGTATGCTTATATGTATATAAAGTCATTCATATACAAAAATAAGAATATATCCCTAAGTTTAACAGTTACTATAATTATAACATAAGAGGCAAAATAGATTTCTTAGAAATTACTTAAATAATAATGCATAAAAAAAAAGTTCCGCTAATTAAAGGAGTATTACTGTACAATGCACTGCCTCGGCAAGTAAAGATCCTGAAAGAGAACTGCTTTAAGAAGAGTTAAAGGAGTATTTTATTGAAAAGTGCCCCTATGGATTAGATTTATTATAAATCTCTGTGTAAGTATGTGTGTATGTGTAGCTGTAAATAATCTATTAATGACATAACCATGTGTATATTATAAGTAAACAGTAAACTCTTAATTATCTATTTGCAGTTTATCCAGTTTGAAAATTATCTGTGCTTTTGCTCAAAAATTATTTAGTATTTATTAATATAAAGTGACAAAAAATCATGAAAATTATACTGGAATACAAATCAAAATGTAGGTTGTTAACTAAGCTTTGCTGTTCAAATATAATGGTTGGGAAAAAGAAAAATCAAGGGGAGGGAATCAAGCTGCAGCTATACCTGCTTCAATACATCATGCAGAGGTCAGTCTGTTTTTATGAAACTTGCTGTCTAAGTATTGTTCTCACTGTTGTCTTCTATTAAAATTGTGTATTGTTTGTGTGTTATGTCTGGAACTAAATTAAAAAAGGGTTGTGCTAACTATGAAACAAAAATTAGAAAAAAAAACTGAGGGCTTTGAAAATACTGATGAAGAAAATCTGAGTGATTGGTTTAAAAGTGAGGAGTGTGAATCAGGCTTCCAACAGCTGACTGACAGCGATATTGGGCTTTTCGTAACTTTCTGGTTAAGAAGATAGTTACCGCTACTCTTTGAATATCAAGAAACACTAAAAGTGAATCCATTTTTAGCCAATAGTAGTATTATTGCTAGCACTAACAGCACAGTCTCAGCTTTTGGTATGTTAAACGTAATTTTCTTCCTCTCAACAAGATGTTACAATGTTACAGAATAGTTGTGATTGTTGATACCATCACTAAGAAGGGTTTTGAAGAAGATGGAGAAAGTGAAAGTGAAATGGAAGGAATAAAAGATTATGAAGTTGTATTTCTCACACTGAGGCTTTGTAATATGTTGATACTTTGTTGGAAAACAGGGTTTTGAATACTATGACATTACTACAGCATGCAAAATATAAATTTCAATAAGAAAACAAATTATTAAAGCAGAAAATTATCTTCATTGTATAATTATATTAGTTGGGACTTTAAACAGCAAATATATGTACTTTTATTTTCTACAATCTTAAACCTAAAGTTAATTTTAATCTTATGTATAAAATGATACCTATATATTATACACTTACTGAGTATATCACAGTAAATACATAATATGAAGATGGAGTTTGAATGATAGCAGGACAAACCTTGAAAACACACAAGTGTATTACGATGGTGACCAGAAAGAGAATTTGCTAAAACACGAGATGGAGCAATGAGACCCAAAACCTGGTCACTCATGTCACGTGCCCTGCATAATTCCTCCTGTCTGGAGCCACATGCTAGACATACAGGCTTGAATGATATATGTCTTGAGCATCGAACAGGCCTCTTGTTCCAGCATTCCAATTTGGTGCATTTGAACACTGTGCTTCTCCTGTTGAGTATGCAGACTTTCTTTTAGTTTAGAAACAGCTTATGTCAATACTACAGGTTAATACATGGTGTTTCAATAAAATAATTTTGTTTTCATTTCTTTAGAAAATGTTGTTGGAAAACAGTAACAAAACTGTATCACTGACAACTGCTGTCCATCCATTTCATTTCATTATTGTAAGTAAGGATGTGATCTTTATCTCAATGTGCCATAGGTGTAAATTATAAAAACAATGACAGTCCAACTGCTGCAAGAAGAGTAGATAAAATAATCATTATGTCCAGAAGATTGGGATTTTTCATCTTGGAACTTGCAAGATTAAAAAAAGAAACAACAACAACAACAACAACAACAACAACAACAACAATAATAATAATAATAATAATAATAATAATAATAATAATAATGGTGCATTGAAGTCACATGACTTTGCCTACTCATTCTTCTATAAACTGTTCTTTAAACTTTTATTCTTCTATCTACTTCTTGTTAATCAAGATAAATTTTCATTGCATATTTACAGATTTTACTGCAGGTATAAGAAGAATACAGTAGGCTAAAGCAATAGTCAGATTTTTAAAAAGGAGATGGCTTGAAATTCATGCTTTTTGCATGACCACAAGAAAAAAACAAATTGTGACTTACAACTTCAGAAAAGTAGAAGTACTTGAAAATTCAAACCAATAACAAAGAATATTTCAGATATGGTTAGTGTCACAAACATTTTTATTTGACATACATTTGTCCTTTAACAAGATCTACATTATTTTGTGTAGTAAGATTCTGTCTATCTCTTGCAGTTTACCAATTATACAAAAGCTATTCAGAATGAACAGGACTTCAGAGGCTATTTGCAGAAAACTCAAGATATATATTTTATTTTCATGCTAATATCTCAAACATATGATAATTTTAATCAGAATCATTAGAGCCATTTTTGAGAAAATCAAAAATAAGGAAAATGATTCCATACAAAGCGTAGTTTGGCGTGGAGGAATCTTCAGGAAAAATCTTTATGTTGATCTTTGGAAGGATGCTGTACTTAAATACTATGTTTAGTGTTTAACTGACTTTTTGTGCCTCAAAACAGTGAAATTCTGATATCAAATCTTTGGGTGAAATGCTGCAAAACTTAGGTAAGTAGTAGAGAAAGTAAAAAGGAGCCAACGTGGTTTAAACAAGATGGTGCCCCACTGCACATTGCTAGAATTTCTATGTTAGCTGTGTATCAGGTCTCTGAGAATCACGTCACCTCTAAGTACAGGAATAAATCTTGGCCTCTTAAATTCTTGTAACTGTCTGTGTGACAGATTTCTCTAGAGATATCTGAAGAGCACTTTAAAATCATGTGCATTCAACTTGCTAACAAAGCCCTTGAAGAACTGAAATGCTACAACATTAATTTCTGTACCTGCCTAGAAAGCTGGTGGAATGCCATTGTGAAAATAATTTCACAAAATAAAAGTAATTATTTTAGAGCACAAAATGGCACACTGTTAACATTAGTTTCTTATGTTTGTTATTCATCCTGTTTCATATAAGTATTGTTTACTGTGAAAATAATTGCTTCATTGAAACACCTTGTACTGAGCTTAAAGGATATGTTATTCAGGAAGTGAAAAATCTGGATAAAGGCATCTTAGATTGATTTCTGACCAACACCAGTTTTTTCAAAGCATATTGCAGCTACTTGTGTCTTTAAAATCTGTAACTTATTGTATTACTACCTAGTCTGTGGTAAAGAATGCAATGGGTCATGTAAAGTAAATGGTGATACATGCATGGATCTTAATAGAACATTGGTAGCACTGTAGTGAAATATCTATTTTGCATTTAAATGAAATAAGCAAATTTTTTAAAAGCATCATGACACTTTTTACTTCTGTATTTTATTTAGTAGCAGCCTGTATTATACCTTTATTTTGATCAAACTACCAAAATATGTAACAGTAGATAATAGAAAATTGTCCAAAAGCTTAACATTTCTAACAGGTAGGTGTATTGTTCTGCAGAAGACTAATCTATAAGCCTAAGTCCATTGTGATGAACATTGCAAATGAAAATGTTAAGACAAATGTATATCATTTCAAATATCTGTGTTATACAACGGTAATCCAAGAAATAATACTGTGCAGATTGCTATTGAGCTTCTATTCAAGGTTGAATGCTTTCTTCGGCATCTTTTATCAGTGTTGTGTGAGCACCAGTCAAAAAAGTTATTGTGCATCGTTTGATTGTTCAAAATAAACCATATGATACAAAGTGAGGTGAGGTAAGAGGCATTATTCAATTTTTGAATGCTCAGAAGTTGAAACCTGCAGAAATTTACCACCAACTAAAGAAAGTGTATGGTACTAATGAATGAAACAAACGTGCATGAAAAAACTTTGACCTAGACATCTGTCACTCATTGCAGTTGATTTAAGAATCAAGTGAAGAACAAAATTCTGCAAGATAGATTGTGTAACCATAATCAAGTTACAGATTTTTTCCCCATACATTTATCGTTCTTTGCTTGATGAAATTGTGTGTGAACATCTTGAGTTACTGGTCTGGTGGCAGCCAACTACAACACAGGTATTCCTAAGGTAGTGGATAGATATGAAAAATGCTTAAATAATGGAGGTGATTATGTGGAGAAATAAAGTAAGCTTCAGCTATGTGACATGTTCTTTTTTAATAAAACATTTCTTTTGTTGTATTAAAGCCAAACGGTCATTACTTCCTGGATTATCCTTGATTCTATTAATTGAATAACACATAAACATAGTACAGATTTCTTTAATTTCACTTTTTATCCTCCATCCTTAGGATGATTTGCACTGGGAATCTTTTGCATAGCTTTTCATTTTAGCATTTTTGAACTTACATGACATTTTGTATCAAATAGATCTATTACCTATACAACAATTTACCTTTGTAAACTCTGTATAGCACATGTGTAAGTTGGTTACTTTTAATTCTTATATTAAAGCTTTTGTGGATGTCCATTTAATTGAGTTTATGAAAGCAAACAAATGCTGTCAATGAAAAGAGTTGATGTGCTTATGATCAGATTGCAGAACGCAAATTGTTATTGTTCATTTGTCATTACCAGGCAGAGGGGCTTTAGTAAGTAAATAGAATAATCCTGCTACTGCTTGGAGTATAGATGATGTCGGTATGATGGACACACTCTTCCCTCCCCCAACAAACAGTTTCATTACAAAAAAAAAATAAAACCACGCACGCATGCACGCACACTGCTTTAAAAAATAAACAGCTTTCAAAATGCTTATTTAGTAGCTTTCATAAACAAATTGCTCACTATCAATAAACATACATTTTTTTTTGTTTTGTTTTTCTAATACTCCTTAATCCTGATCTGCCTTCAAAGTAGGGTGTACTGCCTACAACTGTACTTCATATTTGTTTCACAGAGAGACTGCAAGGTCACAAGCACTTCCAACTTCCCTCGCCATCATCTCTCGATGCATTCCGACTTGATGGTTTGCTTACTAAAACCCCTCTGCCTGGTCATTACATAGAACTTTGTCTTATATATGTAAATACAGAACTCATTCATTTGTATGATACATAAAAGAACTTGTTCCTTACTGACCAGAACATGTTCAGAACATAAGTAATATACAGGGTTTTAAAAAAGAAGGAGATGCGTTCAACTTTTTATATCAAAGAAACTGTGAAAGACAGAAACACATTCTGCATATCACTGGATAGAGGAAAGTTTAAAAGTTTTATGATTGTTGAGGTGTATACACTTAACAAAAATTCCATTTGCTACATGAAACATTAAAACAGTAGGTCATTTCTTGTCACAAGCAAATAAATTGGTTCCTAGTTACCAACATTTTTAAGCTACATGTAAATTTGCTAATGACAAAGCAGCTGTTTTTTGAAATTACTGCAGAAGTGATTCCTTGTACTTAAGCAGAGTGCATTCACAGCAAACTGCAGTACACAAAACTATTTCTCTATAGATAACACAGGTCAACATTGATTCTGCAGTTAAGAGGAAAATATGTGGCTTTAATGAAATCAGTGCCCTGATTTAAAAAAAATGAAGTCCATTTTTGGCTATGACATCTAGTTTTTATGATATATACATATATGTCTATGGTACTAAATTCATTCAGCTTATACAGCTTACTGCTATGTTTCATTATGTTGTTCTAAATCTGTTGTTGATTTTCTTCCTAATCGGCTCATCTCCATCCTCCCTTATCACCCAGATGTTTATGTTTATATTACCAGCACTTAGCAGTTTTGTTCTGTGTGTCAGGTCTGTCTTCTTGTGAGGTGTTTATGTTTACAATTACAGCTATCATAGATATCAACTTCAGTTGAGCTGAAAACTTGTGTTAATATGCACATTTGTCTTCTATATGTGTTGTGCTAAAATAAAAGTTTGAGTATGACTTCTACATCAGGATTACGCAGGAGACAGTGTCTACAAAGTCCTCAGAAGTTTTATTACATTTGTGGGTGTTATGTATTTGACATGGAGGTATGTAAAATAGACTCAAAAACAAAGACACCATGTTATTCATATTTCAAAGAGAAATTTGGTGATCAGTATGAGGTTCGCATCTCATATTGCATGTAACGGTTGTGTTAAGGGATTGCGTTATTGGTATGAAGGAAAACGGAAGGTAATGCCATTTGCCAAACCAATGATATGGAGAGAGCAGCAGAATCACCATGACGATTGTTATTTTTGCAGTACAAAGTTGCTGGCTACAAAAAAAAAAAAAAAGCAGAAATTAAATACCCAAATCTGAACTCAGCTACTTGTCCTATTCCTCATGAACCCGAACTACCCATACCTATACCATCAGCAGACCTTAATTTTAGTGAATCTGAAAGCAGCTCCGTTCCTTCTGACAATGAATTGGTTTCTGATCCAGAATAATTTGACAATTCACAACAGTTTAATCAATTTGAGTTAAATGATTTAATGAGGGAAGATGTCACAAAACAAAAAAAAGTGAATTACTGGGCTCAAGACTGCAGGAGAAGAATCTGTTATCACCTGGTGCTACATTTTTGTGGTATAGGAATCGCAAAATACAGTTCAAGTACTACACAGAAGAAGATCAACTTATATTTTGCATGGATGTGTGTAATCTTATTCAACAGTTGGGCAGGGAAGCATATAAGCCAAGTAACTGGCGTCTTTTTATTAATTCAACCAAACGAAGTCTTAAGGCAGTGTTACTGCATAATGGCAACAAGTTAGCTTCAATACCGCTTGCACATTCTATAAACCTAAGACAGTCTTATGAAACTCTGTTCTTGAGAAAATTGAGTACTGTGACCATGAGTGACAAATATGTGATGACTTGAAGGTCATTGGTCTGTTACTAAGACAACAGGGAGGATACATGAAATTCCTTTGTTTTCTTTGCAAATGGAATAGCAGGCGAGAGACAAACATTGGGAAACTGGCCAATGGCCTGAGAGGCAGCAACTAACCTGGATCAAAAAATGTTACTAATGTGCCTCTTGTTGATTGTCAAAAATATTTATTCCCTCCATTACACGTAAAGCTTGACATAATGGAACAATTCATGAAAGCGTTGACTAGCCTTGCTTCCAGTACTTATGCACAAAATTTCCATCATTGTCACAGGCTAAAATCAGAGAGGGAGTATTTGATGGATCACAGATAAGGAAATTGATGAAAGTTGTTAATTTTACCCAGCTCTATGAATGAAATTGAAAAAAATGTCTGGAGTGGATTCAGGGAGATTGTTAAGAAATTTCTGGGCAAAGTGAAAGACCCTCAATACAAAGAAATTGTCAGAAATATGCTAGAAAATTTCAGACTGCTCAGCTGTAATATGTGTTTGAGGTTTCATTTCCTTAAGTCACATCTTTACTACTCCCCATCGAATTTAGGAGCTGTCAGTGAAGAGCAAGGTGAAAGGTTTCATCAGGAATTGAAAGATGTTGAAAATTGTTACCGAGGACATTGGGATGTACATATGATGACCAATTACTGCTGGTGTCTTGCATGAGATGAACCTATCAGAGAACACTTGAGAAAATCACGTATACTGAAGTTCATGGGAGAAGAAAAAGGGGTACACAAGATAACTAACATAGGTACATTCTCAAATTCGGGTACACTTTCATGTTGTTATTATTATTCTTTATTTTCTTTAAAAGTTGTATATGAGTGTGTAATATTTTTGCAAATTTTACAATTATATTTTCATTGAACATTGTCATATTGCCAAAATGAGATGTGCTACAGAAAATCGGAATGCATTTTTGAATTCTGCACATCAAAATTAGTAAGTCATCTATTTAATCATACCCCAGCAAAAAAATTTTCATTCGTAACCTAGTGTAACCAGCACATCTTTATGCCACTGAATGGAAGTTCTAAACTTGCTTCTAAAAGCTTTGAGCTTCCTTTCATACACTTATATGTGGATTGTGTTTCTGACATTATGGTTTGTTTGAAATAAAACAATGAAATATGCTCCTTCTTTCTGAATAACTTTACATAAAAATTTAGTGTACACCCACCTTTAGATTTTTTTCATTATAAAAGTCAAAGTTAGTTTTATTTTTCCTACTGGTGTATGAATAAATTTGTCAACTTTATAGTACATCCAAATTTTTATAATACTATTTTATAATCTCTTAATAATACAAAAGAAACACACCACTACTTTAATATATGAAAAAGAAGCTAGAAACAGTGATGTGTTTTTTAATTTACTTAAGGTGAGTTGGAATTAGTTACATTGAGATCACTTAGTTTACTCACTTAACATGTTTCGGGAAACGGTTTTTTCCCATCCTCAGAACGTGTCCGACTGATCTGTGTTGTTGGTGTTTCTGTTGTGTTGATTGCCTATTGTGGTGGCCTCTTGTGGTGGTGAAATGTACTTCCAGAGGGGATTTGGTGGTGGCAAATGAAAATTTATTACCTGTGGGCTGTGTTTCAAAATGAAGATCTTCTCCTATGTATCTAATTCTGTTGCATATTTGGCTGGCTTGATTAGTGTAATGTTTGGTTTGATGTTGTGGTTGTTGTCTGGAAATGGTGTGAGACTGCAGATTTGTCCATTTGTTTGTATTTTAGGCATCTCATATACTCCTTTAGCCTAGTTTTCAGGTTTCTTTATAGGCAAAAAACAAAAATAAACCTGGAAACTAGGCTAAAGGATCATACGAGTTGCATAAAATACAACAAAAATGGACAAGTCTGCAGTCTCACACCATTTCTGGATGACCCACCACAACAGCAACCCGAACATTACCTAATCAAACCTTCTAAATATGCAACAGAATTACACACATGGGAGAAGATTTTCAGCTTGAAACATAGCCCACAGCTAATGAATTTTGATTTGCCGCCACCAAGTTCTCTCTGGAAGTACATTTCACCATCACAATAGACAATCAACACAATGGAAACACCGACAACACAAACCAGTTGGACACCTTCTGAGGATGGGAACAAACTGTTTCCCGAAACATGTTAAGTGAATAAACTTAAGTGATGTTAGTGTAACTAATTCTGACTCACCTTAAGTAAACTCACACCACTAACTTGCTAATATTTGGCTCGTACTCATAAGTTGTTGCATACCCAGGTGGCCCCGGCAGCTTTAACACTGCGGTTGTTCAACTACCAGGACCACTTTACATCTGAAGACAAATTCAGTCACTTTCCACTTTTAATTAGATTTCTAAAAGTTCTGATTCTCTATGTTTACTAATTTTCCTCATTAATTTGTTCTTTGCTTTACTTAAATATTTGCTCAACAATGTCTTATGAGCTCGAACTCAGTAATGTCCTTCCCTGATTTCAAATTCAGCAACTTTTTCCCAACTCTATCTTATGGCTATCTCAAGCTTCAAATTTTCTCTCACTATTTTGGTTTCTTCACATTCAAGAATTGTATGTCAATAACTATCTTTCATTCCATGCATTGGACATTCCTCTAAATTCCTGCCCCCTCTTATTCCTTTCAATTTCACTACACCTATTCTAGCCCATACAGCTCCCTCCTTTGCCCATCTGTCCTCTTTTTCTACATATGTAATTTTCCCTACTCCATTCTTTCTTATATCCCTGTAGATCCTTAATGACATTTTGCTGTTGCAGCTACTAAATATTCCCTGAATTTCAACATCTTCATTTTTTGCTTAGCTTCTTTCCAGAAACCTCTTTCTTTTCTTTCTCTGGCATGCCAAGATGCCTCTAAGCCTATTTTGTCCATGACCTCTGTTAAACCAGATATTACACCATCACATTCTCCTGTAAATTTAAGCATTGTTTCAAGATATTCTTTATCCTAAACCAATATTTTAAAATTCTTATCATTATTTTTCCTTTGCACTCTACTCTACTTGGGTAAGTGAAAACTGCTACTCTGCTTTAATTCTTTTTTGATAAGCATAAAGATTGTAAAGTAGATACCTACGTAGTGCATTATGACTAGATAATGTTATCTTTTAAATATTAGCAACTTTAAAATCTTTTCCCACTTGATTTCAGCATAAGATTTTAAATTTTTGCAGAACAACAGTTCTTTAGAGCAGTGACTTAGAATGAGATAAAAATAAATAAAGTAAAAATGTGAAGTAATAATGAAGCAAGAAAAATGAGGATATTTTACGTGTACTTAGTGGCAACTGTTTTAGCAACCAGTATTCCTTGCAGTAATGCAAGTCCTGATTTTCCACCTTTTGCTGTAATAAAACCTGGCAAAGCTGGAAGTGAATGCATTCTTAAAGGCACTTGCACATCCTCTGGCAACAAATCCTGTATATTTCCAAGAGTAATTACTGAACAGTACATTACTTCATGAATTAGCTTCTCTGCAACATGTGGCTCACTTAGTACAAGATTGCTGAATGCACCTAAAATTTAAACACTTTATATTAGGTACTTCTAAAATTCAAAATCTAACAAACTAAGTTCTCTCTTTTAGAGAGCGCAAGGGAGTTTTATTTTTGTCCTCTGTGAATATTATATAGATAAGTACCTGAGATGTCTGTTAATTTAATGATGTCAATATTTAAAGGAAAGTAAAACGACATCCTATATCCATTAGATTTGCTGTAAAGATTAATATCATTCTTATATGTCATTGCTGCCCTCTCTACATCAAATAAAATGCCAGCACTATCTAAATAGAGTACAATGTCCTCTTGAAATGTTAGCTCCGGCAGTTCCTGTAAATGATGCTGCATTTTCTTGAGTCTGATGCAGAGTGTATATTGATAACTTGTAAATGAAAGACTAAATTAGAAATGGGCATGTTTGGAGGGGGCGGAAGTGATTGTTTTTTATTAACACCTGTTAAATTGTTCTAATTGAAAACGCGAAACCATAAAAATCACAAGATAATTTATTTCAAAATACTATTTTTATAATTTCTAATTTGAAAACAATAATATTTGGTCCCGTTTTATGCAAGAGAAATCTTATCGTGCCATTGTGAACCGGCACTTTTGCGTCGAGGGGTAGTGAGATTATTATATACGACAGCTGCCTAACGTCCTCTGTGCGGTTCGATATGGTTATTGGATTAAAAGTCGATTGATTACATTTTTCTAGAAATTTGATCTCAGAAGCACCTGCAACTAGAGGTTGTCATTAAAAGTGTATAGAAATACCAAATAATTCGTCATTGCCCCTATCATCGCTGGAGAAAATGAATACTCATCTTTTGATTGTTGTGGTTTGTTATTCTATGGTGCCGTCAGTGTTGCCAATTAAGTTGTTTTACAACTATATCTGGTCTTTTGAAGGACTGCCTACTTGGAAAATTAATCTTTTAGTTCCTATTGGGAAATCCAGTTCTTTTAAAAAGTCATCTGATTGAGATCTGTTTCTCTTTTTTTCAAATCACATGGTTTCATGTAGTTATTACACTTTTAAAAGCGATTTAGCGACCACTTTGTACGTTGCATGGCTTGATATATGCAATGGAAAAATGTACCATTTGGATTGTATCATCGTAATATGAACTTGCTGTGATTATTCACCCTGTTTCTCGTAATAATAAACGTTATGCTATCTACGTGCTTATGTTTACTGTTTATAACCCGAACACTGAGACAGCAAATATATAATACTTGAGAGGACCCTCAAGCCTATTTTCTTCACAATGATATCGGTGTTCGCGGGAATCTAAGTAGGCGGCATGCTATTTTGTAAATTTTGTTTATAACTACTCGCTAGTCACTTCTGTTTAAATTGACAATTACAATCAACTCTGCTTATGTGACATATTATTGTCGTCTTTCAATTTCTTCACGACGTGTTTCATTCTTAGGTGCGTGTGCTTCTCTCGCAGTGTATAGTTTTTCCATTAAAATTGGCAAAGTAAAACCATAATATACTCAAAAGTGTCAAGAAGAGCGATCGAAAAATCCAAAATTTGTAGAATGGTTATCTCGGGCTGTAGGTGCTACTACAAAATCGTTCTGCAAAGTGTGTCGTTGTAGCATAAGAGCTCGGTTAGAAAATCATGCGGAAACAAAAAAGCACAAATATGTAGCTCCTCCGTTTTCCTTTCAAAGACACACACACATTAGTTTCAAACCAGTGGTGGATTCCTTAGAACGCAACAGTGCCGAAGCATCACTTGCTCTTTTCGGTTCCGCACATTGCGCCATAATGTCATGCGATCATTTAAGCGAAATGTGTAGAAACAGATTCAGAGACAGCGTAGCTGCGAGCCAGATTAAGTTACATAGCACAAAGTGCAGTGCTGTTATTAAGAATGTTCTTGGACCGTATTTTGCAAATGACCTGAGAAGTAATATTGGTGATTCGATGTACGGTATCTTAGCGGACGAATCAACTGACATTAGCGTCATTAAGCTTCTAGCAATAGCGATTGTGTATCACAGTAAAACATTTCACAGGATTGTTTCAACGTATCTTGAACTTGTCGAACTTAAAAGATCTGATGCTGTGTCTATTGTGTCTGAAATTAAAGAGGCCTTGAAAGAAATTAATTTAGATTTGCAAAAATTGCAAGGTATCGGAACAGACAATGCTAGTGTGATGGTGGGGATTAATAATGGAATATATCAAATACTTAAAAGGGAGGTCCCACACTTGATACTTATAAGGTGTGTGGGTAGGGGTTGGGCTATTGGGTCAAGCTGTTATTAATAGCCCAACCCCTACCGGTGTATGTGCCATTCTATCCATATGACATCTGCAGCAACTGGAGAATCTCTTCCAAGAAATTTAGATTTTTAGTTAAAGAAACTTACAATTGTTTTATCGGTCTTCTACTCGGCAATTCTTTTACCGCCAAATTTTTTCCACTCTAAATGATGGGGATAAACCACTAAAAATACCGCAGGCTTGTGACACGAGGTGGTTATCTATTCAGCCTACAGTATGTAGAATAATTGATCAATGGTTGGAGCTAAGGGCTCATTTTGAAATTGTCAGGCTCAGTGAAAAATGTTACTTCGCTGAAATGCTCTACTCTATGTTCTGTGATGAGCTCAATTTAGCAAATTTGTTGTTTTTTAAACCTATTCTATCTGATCTTCAAAGAGTCAACAAAAGTTACGAGACAAATGATGTAGACCCGTTCAACTAATAGATGATCTGATAGTTCTTATTCAATCTCTTCTTAAAGTAATTGTCATTCCCATCTATCCAGTGCTGAGAAAATTCTTTGATGGTGATTTCGAGAAACATCTAGATCCAAAGCCGTATCTAGTTATTTGTTTGAAAGTAAACTTTCAGAAATTAGAAATAAAATAACAGAACAAGAAGAAAAAACTGTTAGAGAAAGGTGTGTAGAATTTGTTTCTTTGCTCATCAAACAGCTACAGCTACAGCAGAGATTGGATGATGACATTTAAATATTGAGGAAACTGGCTCTTCTTGCTGTCTCAAAGGCTCTTGTTGTGATAAAGGAACCGTTAATTCCCCTATTAGAAACATCACAATTGGATAGTGAAACAATCGCGAAAGTAAAATTGCAGTGGCAAAAGCTGACCATTATACAGTGGAAGAATGTTAATAATTCGGTCAATTTTTGGCGTGAGGTACGAGGGTAATTCCAAAAGCAAGGTCTCCGAAGCGCTGGAATCGCAGGGAAACTGTTTGTGTGGATGTTGGCCATGCTGCTTTTTTTCTTCCTCCCTCCACTCTCTTCAGAAACCACCGTACATCCCTTAGCGCCCTCAGTCTTGGGCTCTTGGCTTGGCAGCCAGTTATAATGGAGCTATCGTTAGCCACTACGGCCAGGTGCGAAGTTCGCGCAGTTATTCGCTTTTTGAGTGCAAAAGGGGTTAAACCTGTCGAAATTCATCGACAGTTGATGGAAGTGTATGGATGTCAAAAATGTTCGCAAGTGGTGTAGAGAATTTGCAAATGATCGCACGGAAATTCATGACCAGGAAAGAAGCGGGAGACCGTCCATTTCTGACGAATCAATCGCAAAGGTTGAACAAATCGTGCTTCAAGATCGGCGGATCACTCTCGATGAGCTCTGCATTGTTGTTCCTGAGATTTCTCGAAGCACTATTCATCGGACTTTGATTGAAGAGTTGAAATTTTGGAAGGTGTGCGCAAGATGGGTCCCAAGAATGCTGACAGATCACAAAAGGCAACGCGCTGAAACTTCCCACCAATTTCTTCAACGCTATGCAGATGAAAAGGACAACCTTTTGGATTCAATAGTCACGGGTGATGAAACCTGGGCTTTCCGCTTCACACCTGAGACCAAACAACAATCACGTGAGTGGCGGCATTCTGGTTCACCCAAGCCACGAAAATTCAAGAGAACACAGTCTGCCGGTAAAGTCATGGCAACTGTGTTTTGGGATCGAAAGGGGAAATTGTTGGTCGACAATATTGTTGGTCCTGGGACAACAATAAATGCCGACAGGTATTGTCAGACATTAAAAAAACTCAAGACGGGCAACTCAGAACCGTAGAAGAGGAATGTTGAGCAAGGGCATAAGCCTTCTCCATGACAATGCTCGCCCCCACACCGCCCGTCAAATCATGAATCTTCTGCAACAGTTTGGATGGGAAACCATCACCCATCCACCCTATAGTCCGAACTTAGCACCCAACTTGTTTCCCAAGTTGAAAGAACACTTGGCTGGAAGGCGCTTCGGTGACGACGATGAAGTGAAAAATGAGGTCCATCACTTTTTCAAGAGCAAGGCGGCAAGCTGGTGTGACATGGGCATACAAAAACTGTCACAGCGTCTACAAAAATGCATCGACCGAAATGGCGATTATGTGGGAAAATAGACAAATGTTAAAGCTTCAAAACTATGTATCATTTGTTGTCAATAAAACTTTCTTTGTATTTTAAAAAAAATTGGAGACCTTACTTTTGGGATTACCCTCGTATTCAAATATCGTGATGCTAGTGGCGGAAATCCTTTCAAAGAACTTGCAGACTTTGCTTTATCTAAGCTGGTGCTTTCTTGGTCAAATGCCGAGGTTGAAAGGATATTCAGCCAACTAAATCTGGTGAAAACGAAAACAAGGAATCGAATGCGCACAAAAATGGTGAATGCTATACTGGAAATTTGTGCAGGTCTTCCCAGAAATAATAAATGCTGCAACAATTATGAACTTCCTGCAACCATTCTAAAAAAAATAGGGACAGTGGAAGCATATAAATCTAGAGCATCAGGGTCTACTGCATCTTCGCCATCCGCTGCAACTTCAACTTCCACAATTTGTCTTTCTCAGGATGAGGACGATGACATCAGTGGTGATGATCTTGATGTTCTCAATTTTTTGGTAAGCAATATTATTTTATGTCTTTTAATTCAATGCAATGGCCTATGACTTATTATTTTAAAGATTAGAATTAATAGTAGAAATCTAGTTCTTTCGAGGTCATTTTTAGTCTTTTTTTTTTTACGCCAAATTTGGTTGGAAAAATATTTTACTGTTGGCAACACTGAGTGCCGTACGTCACTAGCGCTTGCAGAAAGCCAACCGAAGTTGCCCGACGAAGTTCGAGCGAATGCCGAAAATGAACGAAAGGGAACGATCTTCCAGTTCAAGGGGGAAGGTAGTCCATTCCGGCACATTTTGCTCCCATTGGCTGTGGTCAAATACGTAACGTGGAACGTTGGCGCGCGCATTTCGACTGGCAATTGAAAGTGAATACATAAAGCCATGCGTTTCAAAGCAGGAATTTGTACATACATAGTACAAATCGGTTTAAGTTCAGTACCTTCCAAAGATGTGACACAAAGATTTTCAAGAAAATTCCCCACCCAAAATAACCCTTTACACGGAAGAATTCTCAATTTTTTTTTCTGAAAAATGACTCAAACGATTTTGATTAAAATGCCATTGTATTCAAGATATTTACATGAAAAATAAAATGTTTATTTTTAATTTTCTGGGAACAGCTTGTGAAGTCCTCTTCATTCGGAAGGAATTTTGTATACTCTTGTGTAACTGGTAAATTTAAGCAACAGAGGAAAATGGGCTACACAAAAAATGTCAATGGGATAGATGGATCTGTTGCATCCCAGTTTTATATGTTATAATGTTTTATGTATATGCAAACTCCACCATCTTCTAAATGTTTTCTTATACAGGGTGAAAGATATTGCTTGAACTGTAATAAAATGGCTAATAGACACAGGACAAGGAACATAAAACACTGTGTTTCATTTTTGTAGGTTTAATGACAAAAATTGTATTGGACATATTTGCACTACTCATTATATAGAATCCATGATTAACATACGGTTCAAGCAGTACCTTCCACCCTGTATACTGTCCTCCCAAATAATACCCATGCAGTAATAATGAGAATTTCTCGTTTCAAGTGATGTCTTTCTCAAACATGTCTTCAAGGTAATAGAAATTACATGGGAAATTGAAATTTAAGCATAACAAAGTATAAAGTTATAATTTCGAGCTTATTCAAAGTGAATTAATCATCATAATAGTATCAACCTCATGTAAGCACTTTATGTAGGGCAGATTGCATGTGATGGTGATTAACACTTATTTGCTATTGTTGTCCTACTGTAATGCGTGTCGAGAAGTTTACTGTTGAAATGGTGATGGTTTACAAATTTTTCTCTCTTAGATAAGACATGATGGAGAGGGGAACATCCCCCCCAAAGGCTGTTCTTGGCATTGGGTATATTCCTACTTACTCTGCATACTTCATAATTGTATGATGTGTTCAATTTCCCTTGAGCATTGCTCACAGTGGAACCAAATGAACAAACACAAACAAACAAACATCACTGTATGGGCTCAATTTGCTTTTTTCCCATACGACCTGTCAATAAATTTAAGGTTCCCATGTGCTGTAGGACCTCCACTGTGTTATATCAAATGTTATATATAGAACCTTTCCCAGGAAAAGGAATCAAAGTGTATTTTCTATTCAATAACTGTAAGTTTTATTAACTAGAACTGGCTTTGTGTATGCATAAGTGACTTAAGTGCAATTACCTATAAGATCATTCCAATAGATTGTAATAACAGACATTCAAGAGGTTAGAATTTAATGAACATTTTAATTGGGTAGGCCATTCAAATGTATATTAATGTAGGCACATGTTCCTTAAAATACCATACAAATGTGTTATACAGTATTATTAAATATGAATGTGAATGCAATGTCTCTAAATAATAACAATGTCTCTTTGTGTTTAGCCATATCACACCCACCCTTCATAATTGTCAATCACTTTAACATGTCGTTTAGTGTGCCAGTATTAATTGTTTTTTCATATGTTGACTGCAGAAAGAATGCAACAGCACATGCTGGTTTATAAATTTGGGGGCTGGATGAGACACTCGTTCATTAGTATTGCTCTCTGTCCTCCATAGTATTTTTAATTTTAATGTCCCTTTTAACTTCACAGGTTTACAGAGATTGGAGACTGGTGGGAGGGGGGATGAAGATGGTGCAATTGATGGATTTATGGTGGGGAAAACCAGAGAACATTCATTCTAAGTGCCATTTTATCTACCACAAAATCCCACCTCTGATCCCTAGGATTGAATCGAGGTTTTTTTTGTGAGAGGCCATAGTGCTGCCCAATTAGAAGTGTGAATATGAGACAACATTTAAAACAGAGAAAGCATTACTCAGTACTATCAAGTAATGAAACCAAGTTGTTTTACAAGCCAGCTCCCACTATGACTTCACAAATGAGGTGTATGTAAATAAAGTAGATACTTAAAAAAGAATAACTATTTCAGCAGATATTTTGCCATGCAATACATATTACACATTTATATAATTTAAGTTGGGTGTTTTGTCATAAATATGGTAGCTGACATTTCGATATGTAGAAATCATTCAGCAATAATGTGGTAATACACAAGTTTTATGTAACTATTTGTGCTTCCAAGGCCAGCGCTTAACCGAGTTACGCAGATTGACAAAAAATTCCCAAAGATACACAGTACATATGGAGGGTAATGATGTGTTATAGCGGCTGTCGTCTGCTAGCGAGCGGCCTTGGCGTGGCTTAGGTGGTTGTTGCCAACGGTGAGAATCGAAAACACGCTGTAGGCATAACATGTAGCCAACCCATGCACGCAATGTACAGCGAGGCATTGTAGTTGTATACTTATACGGCCCGCGTGTTGTTAGTTATCGTTGTTGATGTATTATTATTATTATTATTATTATTATTTATTATCATCGGCATCCAAATAACGACAGCCGCTATAACACATCATTACCCATATGGAGAATTTTCTGTTTATGAAATGCTTTTAAGTTATTTTGCAATGAAAAAACCATTATGTCCTAATTTATTTATTTGGTATAACAGCAGGAAATAGTGTTTGAGCACAACACTAATACACATCCAAAATCAAACTATGGATCACAAACTATTATCATTACATCACATTCAAAATTGAAATAGGTATCAGACATAACCTTTGAGCACGAGTTCTCTTGTTCGTTTTGCGATATTAGTGTGCAATCCATAAAAATAAACTTTTCGAAATACAGTCCCTAATTCGAACACATTTTAACACCTTAACATACTAAGTTATAGTTTATATTTAAGGTTAGCTTGTTTTCGCTATATATATTTCAATTCCTCATTAAAACCAACTAAACTTTCGATTCATAACCTGTCTTCTACCTTACTAGGTTTTCAGGTCATGTTCCAGTTTTAAACATCGAATGCGCGTTATTTGGTACTCAATATTAAATAAGGTATCACTATAAACTCCTACATTTACACAATTGCTCGTTGATACGAAAATTCTGGTTTATTTTTATATTTTCGGCATTGCTATTTTATCAGCTGACTTCCATCTTAGTTTAGTTTCAAGCCTCAGCAATCAGCATGGCACAGGTCGCGACACCTTCCCCCTTCAAACTGGAAGATCGTTCCCTTTCGTTCATTTTCGGCATTCGCTCGAACTTCGTCGGGCAACTTCGGTTGGCTTTCTGCAAGCGCTAGTCGTACGTCAAAAGCGGCCTGCGCTTCTGATTGTTTTTCATGAATGGCTTGCTGTTCTGTGATGAATGGTATTTGTAGAATTACGAAACCAAAACATGGGAATTTGTGTTAATTTATAGTGAAATGTGAATTCTAAGCTTTAAGTGGAAGCCACTGGTGAAAATATGAAATGTTTAGAAACTGATATTTAGTTTTTTCTGGGGCTGCCGTTACATAAAACTGTAATGCAATGGATTTGATTTACGCACTTTTTAGGAAGCATGCTACAAGTTCAGCGAAGTCACTGCAGAATTACGAATGGTTTGTAAGATTAGTATTATGATGAATTAAAGAGGAGGGGGATCACATCTTTTGTAATCGAAAGCTGATAATTTTCTTTATTGTAACACTTGACATTTTTAGGTTATTGTAAGTTGTGTCAAACAATGAAAATGGATTTGAAGTATTTATGCCTTCTAAAAACAGCATTTTAATATTCTGTTTTAATGCCCTGAATAATGATTTAAAAACTACCTAACCTTAGTAGTAGTGGTAGTGGTAGGAGGAGGAGAGGTGATTTAATTTACCCCAAGCTTTTCATAATGGATTTATTAAAGTTCGGTTTTGTATTTCAGTTTACATGAAGGACACACGTTGTGCTCAGTTTCAAGCCAAAATATTGTTGCTTACACAACCACAACAGAATTGGAAGACATCAGTGGCAAGACATGGGGCTCACATGTATATGTTGCAGATCTAAACATTCCTTGGAGCAGTCACAAGTATGTTTATGATGAACTCATATATTATCTGCACTTCTTAATGCTCCACTCAAGATTTAGCAGAAATGTGGAAAGCGGTAAAATTATTGTAATTGGTTTATGTTCCCCATTGTAGAGTACTTTCCAACAAAGTGGGAGTATCAGCTTTGGAGTGGGATCTTCCAGGAGATAAGTTGCTGGTAGCAGATACTGCTGGAAGTGTGCAGCTCTGGACCTTTAAAGATCATATCCTTAGTGAATGGATTTGCCTTGGAACAGCCAGTTTTCCTGGGGAACACATTTTGGGTGCCACATTCTTTCACAATGGGAAAAAAGTAAGCATTATTACATATTTTCAACTGTATTTGACTGATGTTTTATGAAGTGTGAACACTAAAGGATAGGGCACAAGCAGCTGTATTTTGTTTAAAACTTGTACATCACTTTGTCTATGAAGTTTAACAGCTAATGGCTCTTGTTCATGGCTTTTTCAAAGAATCTGTCAAAAACTGAGTCTTTAATCTGCACGTGATTATAATCAATGTACTAACAGTACTTTGAAAAATTCTTCTAAGTTACATTTATGCAATGAATATTTTAATTATAAGAAAAGATGATATTAAAAAAAGCAACAATCGGTTACAGGTACAATTAAAAGTAGTTTTCCAAAAGCTTTTGAATGGCCATGTAGAAAACCAGCATGTTAAAATTACTATCATTACAGCCCAGCTTTTTATTGAAAAAATATACCAGGTGACTCAGCTGCCCCTAGGTATTCGTATCTATGCAACCGCAGTTTATAGTCTAATGTGAAAACATTGACCCTTTTATCAAACAAACTGTTATTGTAGCTCTGTCCTTCTATTCAATACTATACACAAGCACCATTAAGGATTAAAGGCCTGAATGAGCCAAGCAGCTGCGAAAGCCTTAAAAAAGACGGCTTTTCATGGATACAATGCTTGCAACGAGGTAGAGGTATGTTTTCCCGAAGAGCAGGAGACAACACATGCATTCTGGCCGAGTGAATTAGCTGCCGGGATGTGGTAAAGCAACGGTTAGCTTCAGAAGTTTGAATCTAATACAAACATCAAATTGTTTTGGTTACTTTTTTTTCTTTCTCCTTGCGTTTATTTTCTGTATTTTAGTATACTAATCTATTTATTTTTGTTTTTGGCTCTCCTGTGAACCAAAGACACAAGAAATACAATCAGATAATTGTGTATCATGCTTACGATAATAAACTCTAAACCATGTCATGTAGCTAGCTTTTATTCTTTTGGGCACATATTGATGATATTAAATCTAACAGCTTTTGTTTCATGTTTAAACCTTGTGTTTCACTTCTTCTACTGACAAAGGATTTGTAAATGTGCTAAGTTCATGGTAAACAGAATAATAAATTGTTAAAGAGCGTGGATTTCATCAATGAAGTAAATGTTCAAAATGACGACCCCCTTCATCAATGACATATATGTATGTTGCCGGAAAGATCTTGCATGTTGTAACATGCCCGGGGTAATCTGCCTGCATTCTTCACGTATGAGTGCCCGTAAATGATTTGGGCTTTGCGGTTCTTCTTCTTTATGGTAGAAAAAAACATGGTGATTATTCTATTTTGTGCACACTTATAATGTTATCAAAAATGTTCTTTGTGTCATAATATCAAATTATAGGCCAAAAGAGATAAAACAAAAGGTAATAACATTTCTGAACTTAACACGACGGATTTGAACCCGCACTAAAGCGGCACAGTGGTAAAGCAACTATGATAATACCATTCGACCAATGCTACGTTGCGAGTTGGGGTTCCTATACAAGCTAATAATAGTAAAACTCAACCCCACATCAAATCTTTACATGCTTTTTGCAACTTCATAGAGCATTTGGAGATAATTTTGGTAACTTTAACTCAAATAAACAAACTACATCAGCCATTTCAATTACTGTATGAACTGAAATATGCCATAGTTCGTGACAGAAGAGAAATTATCTAACTAAAGCTTAGCATTTTTTGACAAAGCTGTACAGCGAACCTTTGTTGGCTGACGGCTTAAATCCAATTGGTCGCACTGCTAGATCTTCCACTTTGCTTTCAAATAGTTTTGTCAACCGATGCATGTGATAAGTTGTTCCTTCAGGGGCATTTTCAAAGGTGTGTATCAATGTATGCTAAAGAATAAAAGTTTGTAAAATCAGCTTAAAGTGCCACTGAAGCTCTCAGTGTCAGGGGTGGGTTGTTTTTGACATCGACATACATGACGATAGCGTTCTACCCCGTAAAACACTTATGCACTGAGTTATCTATCCTTCCTCTATAAAGTGTTAATGCAAATCAGCCTTTATAAGGAATTCAAGAAAGGCATAAGTCACATATGTTGCTTAGCACGTTGCATAAATTAAAAAATAAATAGGGGCAGCTGACTCACCTGGTATAGTTTGTTTGTTAATGATGCTGTCAATTACCAGGATCATATGCCTGCTGGAATTTTGTGCTGCAGTTATTTTACATGTTAATAAATCAAACTGAAATGGGTCTGTTGCTTTTAAGCACACTTAAAAATCATCGATCTGGGCTGGGTTTGAAATCATGGTCTTGGGATCAGAAGGCCAGTGCTTAACCAACTGAGCCACCCAGACCTTTTTATTGAGAAAGTGCTTGTTTGATATATATTAAATTCTTTCTAGTGAGCACTTGATGGAATTCATAATTAATTTTTATATATCACATTCAAATGTAGAATATTGTAATATTAATATGCTAAGAAGCAGGGCTGCCCACAAATTCTGAAAGATGAAGTTGGTGGTTCCCTCTTCCCAAGTTTATTACCAAAACAAAATGTGCATTGGAATCAAATTTAAAACATTCATTGCCTTGGCCAGGACTAAAACCACAGAACTTTGGCTTTAGAAAGAATAAAACTACTCTAAAGGCTGGTTCACAATATGTAAAGCCATATTTTGTGCATTGGGAGGTCATTTATTTGTAACCTACCAATGATATTTTTACTTTCTCTACTACATATAGTAAGTAGGGGAAGTATTGTATTCCACCCCAAAATTCTATACCGAGATTTTACCGAAAATACATGTTTTGAGACCCCCTGAATCCAAAAAAAGCATTTTTGGAAACATGTCCGTGTGTGTGTCTGTGAACATCATAACTCAGAAACGAACAGTCGGATAAACACCAAACTTGGTATTTAGGTGCAGTATCATCCAGAGATGCGACACGAAGGTTTTCAAGAAAATCCCCCCACCCCAGGCTACCCTTTACATGGAAAATTTTTCGAAAATTTTAATTTTCTCAAAAATGGCTCTTAACGATTTTGATTAAAATATCATATATTTAAGATATTGTCATTAGAAATGAAATGTATACCTCGAATTTTCTGGGAATGTCTCCAAAAGTATTCTTCATTGTGAACGACTTTTGCATAACTGGTAAACCATAAGAGATAGACAAAATTTTACTACACAAAAAATGTAGATCGCGTTAAAATAGACAATTTATGTCATATACATTTTTTTTTATTGAGTGAACCATTTTCGAGATATTGCTTGTTATTCCCTTAAATTTTCCAATACTAATACTTTTTCTCAAATGGGAGTTCGTTACTCATTTTTTTATGTCCTGGACATACAAAGAGAATGGAATGCGCCACATAACAACCTGCTCTTAAAAGATTTGACTATCGCTTAAAGCCTACCATATTCCCCTTGCACCTACAAGAAAATTAGCAACAAGATTAACATCTCGATTAACATGAAGCATATGGAGAATAAGCGTTTGTAAGAATAGTTTGTACAAGAGTAGAGAAAGTCATGTGAGTGTAACACATCAGATTAATGCTTTTTGTTGTTTTTTGTAGTTTTTGTTATTCTTGGTTTTTGAGATAATAGCCAGTTTTGAGTTATAAAACAAAACTACAAGTGACACTTTGACAAGAAGAATCAATGCCCAATGAATGAGAGAGAGTCAGGATGCACATTTCTCGGAATTTCTTTTGGTTTCATTTTCCCAGCTTGCAACCAAAGAGAGCATTACCAGCTGTTTGAAAAGTTAAAATTGAATCAAGTCTTCTTTCCTGTTCCCAGGGGCCCATATAGCTTTTCATTAATCGTGAACACTTGCATTGTAATATATGTATTTTAAGTTTGTCATTCTTAACCAGACAATTTTCTGGTTTCCTGGTTACTATGAACCAGCCTTAATTGTCTGTTGTTTCCTACTGTGATGCAAACATGCATCAAAACAATTTGTAGAGTAATACAAAGTTAAGCCACCCTGCACAAAGACTTGCTCTCCTGAAACACTGGCATTATCAGTTAAACGAGTAAATTGATTTCTTATACTTACGATGGAATCATATACAGCAAAGCAACTATCATCAAATATGATTTAGAACTGCAGAACCAACTTTAATGCTCTTGCTTTTTCACTTGTCAGTTTATCATACAGAATTAATTATTCATGAACCTTTGCTTGAATCATCAGATACACGTTCATTTCTGAGGTGAATCCTGTTGAATCTGATAGTCTTCAGATAAACATATAGATCTCTCTGCTTCCATCGTATCAAAATTTGTTAGCTGATGTTCAAATTTTTACTTTCTCTAACACCTTCTTATAATAGGTAGAGGAAGTATTGCATTGCTGTGCGTGCAAGTGTGCCCACGCAAGTCATCCTCATTTGGAATGAGTTTTGTATAAGTGGTGCAGCCATCAGGATATACAGATTCTTACTACATAAAACCTGCAGATATTTTTAAATAATACAGTTTATTTTAAATAACTTTTTTTTTGTGGTATCAGCCATTTCCAAGATATTCAATGTTATTGGCTTGAAGTTTTCAATATCTTCGTCTTTTTACTTTCTCTACTACGTATAGTAAGTAGGGAAAGTGTTGTATTCCACCCAAAAATTCGATACCGAGATTTCACCAGAAATATATGTTTTGAGACCCCCTGAATCCAAAAAAAAGCATTTTTGTAAACATGTCCGCCTGTGTGTGTCTGTGAACAGCATAACTCAGAAACGAACAGTCGGATAAACACCAAACTTGGTATTTAGGTGCAGTATCTTCCAGAGATGCGACACGAAGGTTTTCAAGAAAATCCCCCCACCCCAGATTACCCTTTACATGGGACATTTTTCGAAAATTTTAATTTTCTCAAAAATGGCTCTTAACGATTTTGATTAAAATATCATATGTTTAAGATATTTTCATGACAAATAAAATGTATATCTCAAATTTTCTGGGAATGTCTCCAAAAGTATTCTTCATTGTGAACGACTTTTGCATAACTGGTAAACCATAAGAGATAGACAAAATTTTAATACACAAAAAATGTAGATTGCGTTAAAATGCACAATTTATGTCATATACATTTTTGTTGTTGAGTGAACCATTTTCGAGATATTGCTTGTTATTCCCTTAAATTTTCCAATACTTTTTTCTCAAATGGGAATGCGTTATTCATTTTTTTATGTCCTGGACATACAAAGAGAATGGAATACGCCATATAGCAACCAGCTCTTAAAATATTTGACTTTGCTTAAAGCCTACCATATTCCCCTTGCACCTACAAGAAAATTAGCAATAAGATTAACATCTCGATTAACATGAAGCATATGGAGAATAAGCGTTTGTAAAAATACTTTGTACAAGAGTAGAGAAATTGATGTGAGTGTAACACATCAGATTTTTTATGTTTATTTTCTGCCATTTATCTAGTTCCTAAGGTTTAGCCAAGTTTTATTAATTTGATTTGTGTTTTAATGTATGGTTTTCTGCCCCAAAATTGGATGCAACTGCTTAATTTTGTATTTGTGTAATTTTACCAAATTAAATGCCATCCTCTGTTTATTATTCCTTATTCCCAAATGTGTCAAGCTTTCTATGATAGAAATGAAATCAGAGCCTAAACTTTACAGATCAGTTTGGTCTCCGAGAAGAAGGATAGCATGTATTATAATGAGAAGTTCACACACCTGAGGTTTCCTCCATCAGTAAGATATTTTGGTGGGCAGCCAATGGATGGCTGCTTGGTCATCAGCACGACAGGAATGGTGGGAGTTGTTATTGCATCTCCTGAAGGTCAGCTGATCACTACTAGTGACAGTTTGGGATCTACAAGACATCGCATTACTGCTGTGGACATCTGCTACGGAAAAAGTGAGCAGCTTCTCCTTAATAATAGATATTCTTTATAAGAAGTGTTCATTATTTAAAAGTACTTAAGGGTGGATTGCAAGAATGAGCTGTTACTATTGGCTTCTTGACCATTTTATTCTTATACAAGGTTATTCAAAAAGAAGGAACAGATTTTAAATATTAATTTTTAATGAACGACAATAGATAGCGACACATACGACTCATCATTAAATAGAGGAAAGTTCAAAGTTTTAAGCCCCACCTATTAGTTAGTTCCATTCAGTGCCTACAGCGGCACTGTGTGTGTTTACGAGAAAATGGTGATGCCACAGGAAAGTCGTTTTGTGTGCTGCATTATGCAAAGACTGAATCCATTGCTTCATTGCAGCGTGTATTTCATTGTAAGTTCAACAACGAGCCACCTCATTATAAAATATTTATAATTGATACAATAAATTCATAGAAGATGGTTGCGTATGCAAACTGAAAAGCACTGGTTGTCCTCGCAAAACAAATGTTGCTCATTTAGAACACACAAAATAAAATGTTGAACTTTTCTCTATTCAGTGATGTATCACATGTATCGCCATCTATTGTCGTTCATTAAAATAAATATTTAAAGTCTGTTCCTTCTTTTTGAATAACCCCATATATGGCATAATGTAAATTCACTTAAAAATAAATTTCAAGCAAAACAAAATGACTACAAAAATGTTTAAATCTTCACTGTTAAATATATATGGATATTAGCATTGCTTAAAACAAAAATGAAATAGAATTTGTTGGTATGTTCTTTTCATTTTTAATTTAAACATAAAAAATGGTGTTTTAACATAGAGTTATGCTAATCCCTTTATTTTATGTAGGTCCACCCTATTCTTTACCACAATCATGGTAGCAGTGCATTCCAACATAAAACTCACAATATGAAATCTTAGCCATGAATTCTCAGGGCTTTAGCCAACTGAACTTTAAGCCCAACAATGTCAAGTAGCAAATTTTAGAGGCACATGTTTTGATATGGAATCAATTTGAAATATCTGTTTTGATCAAAAGCCAACCAAAATCTTAAGGGTTTAAAGAAGCTTTAAGTTATAATCTAAACTCATATAAAGTATATAATTTCACAAGTACGCTATCGCTATACAGGGTGTTGAGAAGTGTATTAACATGTAAATCTGTTCATTATTAATTTGTTATAATTGTTTTAGTTAGGAAATTGATATGTTCTGGTAAGAATGAAAATATGTTGTTATTCGATGCAGCATCCTCTCTAATGAAGATTTTATTCAATATTTTGAACACATTCAAAGCATTGACTTTCTTCTTCTTCTCAGTTAGGAAGTTTTCTCAACATAGATCTTCTGAATACTTTATATGCATTGTGAGCTGTTGAAACAAAACATTTGACAGAAAACCAACGCACACAGAAAACTATATTTAAAAACAATAGCTACAATCCTACAAGCCACAAACATGCAATTTTCAATAGTATTACAAACAGGTTAGTACATATACCAATGGAGAAAGAGGAATACCAGAAAGAATACCAACACATTATCAACATAGCCACTATGAATGGATACCAGAAAAAAACAATAGATAAGAAGATAAAAAGGTTTGAAAGACAGAAATACATCCAACAAATGTCTACGTTACTCAGACAACAAAAACCACAAGCATATAGAAAATTCACTTATCACCCTTGGACACATCATAAATTTCAAAGGATTTTCAAAAAATACAACATCACCCTGTCTCCACAGAATAACCACAATATACAGAAACTACTATGCAACAGAACAAAAGATCCTATCCCCAACGATAAATGAGCTGGTATATATAAAATTGATTGTAATGAATGTAACCTGGTATACATAGGAAGAACCAAAAGAAATCTTGAAATAAGACTTAAAGAGCATATGAGATGCATTTACCAAAAGCAGCCAGATAAATCAGCAGTAGTACATCATTTCTGGTCTTCAAACCATGATATCATTCCAAACATAAAACTCTTAAAACCGATCAACAGCAGCAATGAATTGGACATCTGGGAAAAAATACATATCGTCAAACACAGGAATCACCTAATGAATTTTGAACTGCCGCCACCCAGCAGCCTTTGGAGGTTCATCAGCCCAGCACCAGAGAACACCACAAACCACACACATCCCCCAGACGATGACCGGCAAAAATCAGTTGAGAGAAATTGCTGACGATGGGAACATGCTGTCTCCCGAAACGCGTTCAAGTAAGAATATCATAGTGATGTAGTGTAACAACCCTCAACTCTCTATTTTACATTTGACATACTTCAGGACTGCCACTGGGCAGACATATTTCATAGTGATTCATGTGATACTTTGTAAGGAGTACAACTGTGTGCCACTAAAGTGTACTATAAAGTTAATTTAAAAATAAATAAAATAAAATGAGTTGCAAAATCTTGAATAGCATTAAACTTACAATGCATTTATTTTGTTGGAAACGATGTCCATAGTTTTATTTTCAATGATGCATTTTTGTCCTGTGGTTATAAAATTGAAATTGCTTTCTTTTGTAGAAATGTTTACTCTTAGTGTTCTGTTTGACCATCTTAATAAACTAACACAAATCATAAATTGTGATCAGTGTTCTGGCTTCCCAACCTAAAGGTCTCAGGTTCTATTCCTGCCTGTGGCAGGAATTATTCCTTATTTTCGCAGAGTTGGAAGTAAATGTGATGTGAGCAGGTTTAATAGTAAAATTTAATAAAACCAGCATTAAGAAAAATCCGATGTAATACATTCACATGACTTTCTCTACCTTCTTTCGTTTATTAATGGGTATACAAGTTTATTGTTACTAAAGCTTATCTTTCTATTTATTAAATTTTAATCCAAATAAACGTTTCTAGAAATAGCTACACTACACATTTTGTTATAAAGACAAAGGGAACTACGATAATAAAAATGTTGAAGAACTGGACATGATATGCTGTCCTTAAAATTCCATACTGTTTCTATGCGGTCGCGAGAAACAACTGAATGTTGACAGGACTTCAAGAGAATGACCAAGAAATGAGCAATATGAACATTTGATAGCGGATATCTCAGAAATGGCTTATGCTAAGAAAAACGTATTTGAAATAATTGTGTGTTTTAAAGAGATCTAGATTTTTTGTGCCTTAAGTTTTCATCTGTCACTTAATATTTACCAGTTATACAAGATTATACAAAATTCTTTCCAAATTAAGAGGACTTCATAGTCTATTCTCAGAAAATTCAAGGTATACATTTTATTTTGTCATGTAAGAATCTTTCATATATGGTATTTTAATCAAAATATTAAGAGCAATTTTTTAGAAATTAAAAAATTTCAAAAAATTGTTTCATGTAAAGGTTAGTTTGGGATGGGAGGGGTTTTCTTGAAAAATCTTTGTCACACCTTTGGGAGGTACTGAACTATAAAAAAACACACACATGCCCACGCGCACTCACCCCCACACACATGCACACACACACACACCTTTTTCTAAAATGCTTTTTTTGGATTCATGGGCCTCAAAACATGTATTTCTGTTGAAATCTTGATACAAATTTTTGGGTGAAGTGGTAGAGAAAGTAAAAAACCTATACTTCAGCAAATAATGCCATCAATTGTTTCTCAAATTAGAACTTCCAATGTGAGCATAGAAGTTTAAATGTGCTATACAAATTAAACTATTAAAAAACAGAAATCATAAGTATGATAGTTTTGAAGATGCTTTATAGCACTTTACAAAGGATTGTTGCTGCCAGGCACACTGGCTCAGTTGTTTTCTAGTTCCAGTTTAAAGAATTAATGAATCATTAAATGCCACAGCCGCATCAGCCTATAATTTAAAGATGCAAATCTGTTAACTGATGACTGAATAATGGTATTTACAACAGTTTTCTCACAACCCTGCGCAAGAATATTCCTCCATCTGTTTTATTAAAATTGTTGCTCTCACACAATGTTGATTTATGCTTCATTGGCTTGTAGATTTAAGACTACTGCTTTTGGAAAGTAAAGGTTTGAGCCAAGCTTCTGTTTATTGCAGATGGACATTTCCTGGTGGCAGTGAGCAGTGGTAGTGCAAGTCTACCAATTCAGTGCTACCGAGTATCAGTGAAACATGGAGATGAGAAGTGCATTATAATGTCCCAAGCTTTGCCCAGCTTCTTCCTGCAGTCAAGCCCCATCAAGGAAAATCTCTGTAAGACTATTATTACGATATGTTTTGAAATTTCAATAAATTGCACTGCAGTCTTGCTGCTCAGTGTAAGGCTTTGATATATTAAGGATAGAGGAAGAAAGGATAAACTTCAATATTTCCAACTTATGACAGGACTTTTAATTCTACACTAAATTAAGCTATTGTGCTTTATTTTAACCAACAAATACTAAAACTGGCAGAAATTGAATTAAGAAATGATGATATTGGAATTCAGGGAGTTAAAGTTAGGATGGGGAATGGAAAGTATGTGGAAAAATGAGATAAAGCTGCTTGGGAAAGAATTTTATGACTAGAACAGGGGTAGTAAAGTTGAAAGGTTTAAGCGAGAGAAGAGGTTTAAATGAATGTCCAGTATGCCGAATGAAAGATAATTATGGACATGTGTGGCATGATTGTGAAGCAACTAAAGTAATGACAGAAAAATCTGATGTGTTGCACTCGCATGACTTTTTCTACTTGTGTACAAACTGTTTTTAGAAATGCTTATTCTCCATTTATTTCATGTTAATCAAGATAAACATTTGCAGAAACGATCTTTTGACATGCAAAGAGAATTACATTTTACACATAGCGACCAGTTCTAAAAATATTTGACTGTCGCTTAAGGCATACTATGTTCCCCTTGTTTTGTATTCGCAAGGGAAATATAGAAATACAGTAGCCTTTAAGCATATACATATCTCTTAATAGCTGGTTGCTATGTGCAGCACCATTCTCTTTGCCTCAGATTAATACTCTTTGCATATACAAGACAAAAAAATGAATAATGAATTCCCATTTGAGAAAATAAGTATTGAAAAATTTAAGGGAATAACAAGCAATATCTCGAAAATGGTTCACTTAACAAACAAAATGTATATGACATAAATTGTGTGTTTTAACGTGATCTACATTTTTTGTGTATTAAACTTTTGTCTATCTCTTATGGTTTACCAGTTATGCAAAAGTCGTTCACAATGAAGAATACTTTTGGAGACATTCCCAGAAAATTTGAGATATGCATTTCATTTGTCATGAAAATATCTTGAACATATGATATTTTAATCAAAATCGTTAGAGCCATTTTTGAGAAAATTAAAATTTTCGAAAAATGTTCCATATAAAGGGTAGTCTGGGGTGGGGGGATTTTCTTGAAAACCTTCGTGTCGCATCTCTGGAAGATACTGAACCTAAATACCAAGTTTGGTGTTTATCCGACTGTTCGTTTTGGAGTTATGCTGTTCACAGACACACACATGGACATGTTTCCAAAAATGCTTTTTTTTGGATTCAGGGGGTCTCAAAACATGTATTTCTGGTGAAATCTCGGTATGAAATTTTTGGGTGGAATACAATACTTCCCCTACTTACTATACGTAGTAGAGAAAGTAAAAATTTATATGGCATAAATTGTGTATTTTAACAAAATATACATTTTTTGTGTAGTGAAATTTTGTCTATCTGTTATGCAAAAGTTATTCAGAATGAAGAGAACTTTTGGGGGCTTCCCAGAAAATTCAAGATATACATTTCATTTGCCATGAAAATATCTTAGACATGTGATAATTTAATCAAAATCTTTAGAGGCATTTTTGAGAAAATCAAAATTTTCGAAACATGTTTCATGTAAAGGGTAGTACCATGTTGGGGGAATTTTCTTGAAAATCTTTGTGTCTCATCCTTGGAAGATACTAAACTCAAATACCAAGTTTGGTATTTATCTGACTTTTCGTTTTTGAATTATGCTATTCACAGACTGATAGACAGGCACACACACGGACATGTTTCCAAAAATGCTTTGTTTGGATTCTGGGAATCTCAAAACATGCATTTCTGTTGAAATCTTGGAATATAATTTTTGTGTGGAATGCAATACTTCCCCTACTTACTACACGTAGTAGAGAAAGTAAAAATTGAGGTTGGAGAAATAAGTTAACTTACCAGTAGATATAAGGGAGAAAAAGTTGTTAAAATTAAAATCAGATAAGGATATTAAGAAGATTGGTAGTTGTTTAGGAAAGGTAAAAAGAAAAGGAATGAAAAAATTAAGGAAGATGAAGTATATTCTATGGGAATATATAGCGGGTAAATATTTTGTTTAAAGTGGTCCGGTAGCAAGATAGCCACAATGTTAAAGCTTATTAGGACCAATGAACTAGTCGGCAACTAGCAGGTGTGGGCTACAATGTATTCAGTTAAGATCATAATGTTTGGCAATTTGCTGACATTACACTCCACTTGTGTCAAGCTTCTTCTATAGGCGATTGCCACTATTGATGGGCAATTTTTCTTGTTCATATTTATAGGTACTCTGGGTCTTCCTCATCTTCTCTCATTGGGTGATTATTAACCAATGAGAGAAGAGGAGATATTCTAAACTACCTATACAAGGTGGGATCAAAAAGTAATGGGAATTTTCGTTTTTCTTAAATAATTTTTATTTAATCATCAACATTAACTTTGTCCCCTTCAAAGTAATCCCCCTCAGATATAATACACTTGTGCCAGTGCTTTTTCCAAACTTGGAAGCACTTCGCGAACTCACTTTTCACTATGGTGTTCAGCTCCTTCAGCGATTCTGTTTTTATCTCGTCAAGGGTGGCAAAACGTCTTCCTTTCATGGTTCTCTTCAGTCTGGGGAATAGGAAGAAGTCGTAGGGGGCCATGTCCGGCAAATACGGTGGCTGAGGCAGCATAACGGTTTTGTATTTTGCCAAAAAGTCACGAACAAGCATTGCGGTGTGAACGGGTGCATTATCATGATGCAATTTCAATGAGTGGTTTTGCCACAATTCTGGTCTTTTCTTCGGATTGCTTCACATAACTTCCAGGTAGTATTCCTTATTGACCGTACAACCATACGGCAGGAACTCCTGATGCACTATCCCAGTGTAATCAAAGAAAACAATGAGACGAACCTTCACATGTGATCAAACTTGTTGAGTTTTTTTTGGTCTTGGCTCTTCAGGCAGTTTCCATTGGGACAATTGGGCCTTAGTTTTGACGTCATACGTATATACCCATGTTTTATCACCTGTCACAACCTTCTTTAAAAGTTCTGGGTCGTTTTCGACTTCATTCAGCAATTCCTGAGCGATGTTGTTTTTTGGTCGAAATTCAATAATTTTGGAACAAACTTTGCAGCTACACATTTCGTGCCCAAAACATTCGAAACAATTGCTTGGGATGAGACAAAGGATATGCTGACATCATCAGCAACCTCTCAACCTAGTGATTTGGTGATGTTCCAGAACCATTTTTTTACTTCTTCCACATTGTCATCAGTAATTGATGTGCTAGGGCATCCAGGGCAGTCGTCATCTTCGACATCTTCCCGACCCTCTTTGTAACATTTATACCACTCGTAAACTCTTGTCTTACTCATAGTAGATTTGCCACAGTCAATATTTCGAATGCAGTGCTGCACTTTATTCCGTTTTTCAAGTAAAATTTAAAGCAAATTCTTTGATACATCTTTTTTTAAAGTAAAAATTCGCTGAGCACTCGAAAACATGCATAACTTTTTCGACTGTCAACAATAAACTAAATATTCATAACAGCTGAAAATGCAAACATACATCAGGAACATGTGTACCAACAAGATAAAACAAAGGTTTTGAACATCAGATGTATAAAGCTTGTAAAATTAAAAAATTCCCGCTTAAACATGAGCAACAAAACATTGCCAATTAGTAACGGCAACAGCCCAATAGAAGAAACTCAAGTCGAGCGAAATTGTCAAACATTATGATGCAACCTACACTGGAAGCACAAAAAATGTCTGCAATAGATAACGGCTGTGGAAGCCTGCATACCTACTTAAGAGTTACCATATTTAATAATAATGGAGCCTAATGTGTAATTAGGTTATCTAACTGGATAGTAATATGTATATATATATGTAGAAGAAATAAATTGATCTATCTGCAAAATATTTTAATGACAGTTTGCTGGTGTATGATTTGAACCACTACATGCAGAGTAATTCAGCCACAGTTTGTAGTACCGATAAAGATTTGCAAATCAAGGCTAAAAACTATCTGTTAGTGCTAACCACTGTCTTCTTTAATTTGCACTGTCTTTCCAACTATGCAAAGCACATGGTCATGGCTAAACTGTGTTATTTCAGATTAAGGGATTACTTTTGTGCATGATGATTTATTATTATAGTTATATGGCAAGTGGTTTTTCAGAATCAAAACAAAAAATCATGTGTTTTAATTGGATCAAATGCCATGAATTTGTATTTAGATTATGTGTCTAATTTTGAGAGAGAGGTAAGCAAGCACCTCTTCTTCCTCTTACAAGAGTACTAGTCAAGAGTTTATGACAGTTGAAGGGTAAGAAAACAGCGCTCAAAAATGTGACTAAAAAGAAAACACAGTTGATCTTAGTTCACCATGTATAGAGCTGCTACACATGGACAACAAACAGCCAGCCCCAAGACAATGAGTGTTTTTCTGAAAAATGCGATAAGGTAGCATATATACCAGTTTTAAATGAGAAATTACATAGTCTTCTATCCATGAGAACCTCTTGTTTACTTTGGAAGAAGCTAGCTTGTTTGATGTCTCTGTGGGAATAAGATGCTGAAAGAACTCGGTTTTAGTTCAAGGATTTTTTGGATGGGAAGCTGTATGCAAGGAAGCAATATTGTAATTCATTACACTAGAAAAGAGTTCTCTAAATTAAATGGTAGTAACATGTTTGATAGATAGATTTATTGTACAATTTGTTCTACATGTTTACAATACATACAATGTATATTCATTTATACCCCTACATCTGTTGTACAATTTGTCTGGTGTTTGGTGCTCAGATTGCTTGGCTCCCTCGCCTTTTCGCTCACTGAGCGGTCCTTACTTCTCTTACTTTTCTATACCATTTTCTTCCCTTAACCTTCCTTATTATTCTCTCAAGTTCTTGGTTTTGTTTCTTAGATCCTTTTATTGAGTCAATCATCATTATGGTTTTTACCCCAATTCCCCATTTTTTACACTTTCTTGAATTTCATTTATCGCTTTTGTAACCCTATCAATGATATGGTGCCTACCATAAAATCGTCTTCATATATAGAACCTGAACCTGGAATCTCCTTATCTCCTATTATTGGATAATGCTAATTTCTTATTTTTACTCCTAATATCATCTATGAATAGATTACTAATATGAATTCAATTTACATCCCTGCCTTACTGTTATTTTCTTTTGTATCAATTTACTTCCTTTCCTTATTTGTTCTTTGTTTTATCCTGATACGTAAATTTCTCCATTGCTTTTCTGAGTCTAGTACGTCTGGATACTGGGTCGACACTTTCCTCCCCTTGTAGCATTACCCTCCCTTCTCTCAAATCTATTATTTTATACCCTCCCCCTCCTTGCAATTTCTTCTGCTTTACTGACCGTTCTCACTCTTACTATTTCCTCACTTCTCACTCGTGCTCCTCCGCACATGTATTTCTTGCTGCACTGTTAATCAACTGTTCACGCGGCTTCTCCCCGCTTCTTCTTCTTTGCATTTCTTCTCGCCCCGCCTCTGCAACCAATGTTAGCTCCTACCCCTCCCTAGCGCTGCTTCTTTCTCCTTATATTCTTCTGTCAGCTTCTTCCCACTTCTCCTTCTTTGGTAGTAACAAGCATAACCATTAATTTGTAAAAGAAAATTTGCTGATGCTCCCCTTTTTCTCCAATCATCCTGGTTTTTCCTTAATATGTCCTGCTTTTCTTTAGTTTATTTTGCATTTTAAACAAATTATTTTTTCCATCAGAAACAGAAAATAGCAGTACAAGTGTGCATTAAGTCCATGAGTGATTTCATTCATTAATAATTACAAAACTATTAGACATAACAGTTTGTTGTTTTTCTGCAATGCATTAGTGAACTCACAAAGTTTCATTCATTTATTCACTCATTTGTCATTTCTATGTTGTGTATGTTGTTCAGTGAAACAGAGTTGCAGCACAAAATTCAATGCGTAGTCTGTATATAAAGACAGAATCAGTAATCCAAACACAAAGAAATTAAAAACGATATACCAGAGGGACCCACCATCATCAAGCAGCATTAAGGCTTATTGCAACAAATTTATTGAGATGACCAGTAATATTCTTGACAAGAAAAGGAGTGGATAATCTGGGATAAGCGATGAAGATATCAAAAGAGTTTACATATCGTTGCAGCAAAGTCCACAGAAGTTGATTTGGAGAGCGTCTAGGAAGTAGCATATGCCACCAACTGTATTTCATAAGGTTTTACGTAGAATCTTCGGCTCTTTCCTTGTAAACTTTAGTTGCAACAACATTGGAATCTGATAAGCTGAAAAGATTGAATTTTGTTGTTGACATGTTGCGCAGTATCAAAGTAGACCCGCATTACTTAGATTGTATTGTTTATTTTTCATTTTGTCTGGAAAGGTTAATAGATTCAGTGTCTGGATATGGACATCCGAGAATCCTTGTGTTGTTTGTGAAATGGAAAGAGATAGTCCCAAAGGTTTAAATTGAGTTTTTTATTTATGGATGCGCTCTAACTACTATCGTTCTTAGCGTCCCATAATATATTGGGCATGAAAGACCAGAAATATTGCTTAGAGGCCTCTTTATCAGGCTTGAGGTTCTTTTATGTGCCATAAATTTATGACACAGGACCACCGGCTTTACTTCAATTCTGAAGGAAACCATGCTAAGGATTTTTATGCCCGAAAAAATTCATTGCCGTCTGCTGGGTTTGAACCCGCGACCTTGGGAAAGTCTGAAGGTAAATGTGTGATGTTCCATGATGCATGATCAGGATATTGTGCCTTTTTTTTCTTTCTTTCTTCAAGAGGTTACTGTTAATGCATCAAATTATCCTGACATTCTGGAATAATCTTTCCTTCTAAAGTGGAACACTTACATCCAAACGTAATTTTTCAGCAAGATGGGCACCTCACCACTGAACCTACATGTTTGTAATTCATTGAGTCTACATTTCAATATTCATTGGATTGGTCATGATGGACCCAGTTCTGGCCTCCTTGCTCATCTACACCATTAGATTTCTTCACACAGAGTTAGGTTGAGGATAAAGTGTACACAAATGATAAAATTCCAAATATTCAAGAACTGAAACGAAGGATCAGAGATGCAGTGCAGAGTGTCACTCTTAACATAATATGGAACACATGGATGAAACTTGACAACCATCTAAAAATCCTACAAGTAACTAGAAGAGGTCATGTTGAAGTGGTCACAAAAGTAATGCAGAAAACAGCAATTTGCTCTTTCTAATAGCTTTGTAATTATTATTGAATGAAACCAGTCAGGGACTTTAAGTATACCCTCTACTATAAACTCATATATTTCATATGTATTTTTCTAGTTATGTTTGGGTTCATATTGTCTGATTTGTGCTTTATAAACCGGAAATAATTTTTTGTTTCAGATCGCCATGTAGCACAACTTAAATTTGTTGTGCGTGAAGATGCAGATTCCTTGGTCGTTGCAGCAAATGGAGACAGTGGCTGTTTAGTGGAGATATGGGAGCTTCGAGAGAAGCCCTTGCCAATACATAAACTGTTCCAAACAAAATCCCATTCATCACAACCAGAACCCTTCAAAACAGTTGTAAGTTTGGGATTAGCTGTTGTTAAACATCAATAAATAATTAAACAAACAAATTAATTATTTGTTGTTATTGTATAAATTAATCATACTTTTAATAGACCTTAGCCTGGTGTAGGCAAGTTTTTAATATAGAGTCAACTGAAAAATTCAACGCCACAGCCGGGATTTGAACATGGTTCTTCCGCTCTCCGTGCGGTTGCTCTAACCATTGAGCTACTGTGACAACATGCCGGTGGGGCATTGAATTCCCCAATTGACTCAAGTTGTTTCCCAGACATACCTACTAAGACAAGTGATTTTAAGTCCGATGTGTAACAAAATTGATTAAAAAATATAGAACATGGAAAACTATCAGGAATGTTAGTACATTAAAAACAGGAGATACACACGAAAGATTTTGCAAAATTACATACCACTCAAAAGTGTTCAATAAATTCAACAAGATTTTCAAAGACTATAACATAAAATTGACTCCACAAAACAAACATAGTGTAAGAAATCTGCTTAACCACCCTTTCAAAAATACCACATTGAGCAACAAATTATCAGGAATCTACCGCATCAATTGTGAACACTGTCATAAATATATATTGGATAGACAAAGAGAAACTTAGAAAAACCAGTTTAAAGGAACATCTCAGAAATATAAAATATAAACAGACAGATAAATCAGCCTCACTTTTGATCATGCAATCATATTAGCCAAGAAATTAAACTTTTAAAACTAGCTAAGAACCACTGGAAATTAACACTGTGGGAAAATATTTATATAATTAAGAACATAAATCGAGCTATGAACTTTGAAATACCGGCAATAGATGATTCTTGTGACTGACCAATGGGAAGGGTGGTAGCCCAGGCAACGAGAGAAGGGGGAGACAGTTATCTGACGTGGACTTCAGTCAGCTGACCCCTGAGGGAGAGCACATCTGTTTGAAACATGTCTGGTTCAATCTTAAGGCAAGTGTAACAATTAATGTTTTTAAATGTCGACTAGTGTTTTTAACATTTTATCATTTGGGCAGTTAAAAACAAATGCAGTCTCAATGTGCGAAATTGACTTTCCATTGTGATTGATATGATCATCGATATGCATTCCCGTTCTTATTTCCATTTTGGTTACTGTTCTCAGGTTATCGTGAACCAGCTTTTATACTGACAAGGGTATAGTTACTATGAAAACTATAATAAACAGTATGCCAGTTTAAGTCCAGTGATATAGCAAGGACTTGGATACATCATAAATTTCAAAGGATTTTCAAGAAATACAACATCACCCTGTCTCCACAGAATAACCACAATATACAGAAACTACTATGCAACAGAACAAAAGACCCTATCCCTAACGATTAATCAGTTGGTGTATATAAAATTGATTGTAATGAATGTGACCTGGTATACATAGGAAGAACCAAAAGAAATCTTGAAATAAGGCTTAAAGAGCATATGAGGTGCATTTACCAAAAGCAGCCAGATAAATCAGCAGTAGCACATCATTTCTGGTATTCAAACCATGATATCACTCTGAACATAAAACTCTTAAAACTGATCAACAGCAGCAATGAATTGGACATCTGGGAAAAAATACATATTGTAAACACAGGAATCACCTAACGAATTTCGAACTGCCGCCACCCAACAGCCTTTGGAGGTTCATCACCCAGCACCAGAGAACACCACAAACCACACACATTCCCCAGACAATAACCAGCAAACTCAGTTGAAAACATGCTGACGATGGGAGCAAACCGTGTCCCGAAACGCGTTCAAGTAAAGACACTTTAGTGATGTAGTGTAACAACCTTCAACTCTCTTTATTTTAAATAAAAGGACTTCAGATTTCTTCTTGAGAGAATCTAGAGCTTGAGATGTATTATTTTGACCATTAAGTGAACAAATAATGATAATATATAGATATTTGATTTGGCTGTATCATGACCTCATTCATTACTTCAGTGAAGCTGGATTCATTCTATCTATTCAGAGAACAAAAATTTCAGCATGGAAACATACTGTTTCATTAAAATATTGCACGATATCAGGTTTAAATATACAAACTTGACTAATAACTATGCATTTGGGGTAGTACTCCATCCTCGGCTAGGTTCCGACTGTCACCTCTTGTTGCTGGGCTACTCTGGTGGCAGTTGGAAGAAGTGATTAATTAGGTCGCTCTCCTTAGGGATTTCAAAGTGCATTACTGGGTCATTTTTCATGAAAATCTTCTTCCATGAGTAATATTATTACTCGTCACTTCACAATAATATTAAGTTTCTGCATATGTATGTACTGTTTTGTAATCAAATTGAGGTGCAGAAGTTGCAGTGAAGTGTAATCATAGTATCTAAGGAGTTGGTTCCACACCCATGGATGTTCAAAGCTTGTTTTAATATGTCGACAAGTCTTTGCTATATTACCATACAAGTTCACAGATGATGCTCTGAAGTGCCTAAATTTGCAACACATACGCATGGAATTCACAGTATAACTGAAAATGGACTTCTACTTTTCTTGGTTCTAAAAACCATAGGAGAATAAAACAAACTGCATTTTCAATGCCCGAACACAAATATAAAGTCGGATGAGTACCAAACTTTGTATTGAAGTTCATTAATTTTTATTTTCTCAAAAATGGCTCTAACAGTTTTGATATAAATACCATATATTTAATGTATATTTTACATGACAAGTAGTACACATATCTTGAATTTTCTATAAATAGCCTGTGAAGTCCTCTACATTTGGAATGAATTTTGTATAACTTTAAACCAGATGGAGGCAAAAACTTTTAAGTGTAGGCATCTTTAAAGTACTTTTATCTCACAATTTTTTGTGGCATCAGCCATTTCTGAGAATTCTGTTGTTATTGGCTTGAATTTTTCAATATTTTATCATGTTTTGAAGGGCTGTCAGCAGTCAGTTGTTTCCCGTGAAGTTGGGAAAGAGCATGGAATTTCGAAGCCAGCACTTAGTGACCCATTTTTTATCTTTATTGCTTTAGTATCCTACATTCTCTTTGTACCTACAACAAAACATGTATTGCAAATATTTCTGCCAAAGTTTATCTCATTTAATATAGAGAAGATAGAAAAATAGGCTTTAGCAAGAATAGTTTGTAGAAGCTACTGAAAAAAAAAATCTGGTGTTACACTCACATGACTTTCTCTACTCTTGTACAAACTATTTTTACAACTGCTTATTCTTCATATGCTTCATGTTAATCAAGATGTTAATCTTATTGCTAATTTTATTGTAGATGCAAGGGGAATTGGTAGGCTTTAAGCGATAGTCAAATATTTTAAGAGCTGGTTGCTAAGTGGAGTATTCCATTCTCTTTGTAAGTCCAGGACAAAAAAAATGAATAACGGATTTGAGAAAAAGTATAAGTATTGGAAAATTTAAGGGAATAACAAGCAATATCTCGAAAATGGTTCACTCAACAACAAAAATGTATATGACATAAATTGTATATTTTAATGCGATCTACATTTTTTGTGTAGTAAAATTTTGTCTATCTCTTATGGTTTACCAGTTATACAAAAGTGGTTCACAATGAAGAATACTTTTGGAGACATTCCCAGAAAATTCGAGATATACATTTCATTTGTCATGAAAATATCTTAAACATATGATATTTAATCAAAATCGTTAGCCATTTTTGAGAAAATTAAAATTTTCGAAAAATGTTTCATGTAAAGGGTAATCTGGGGTGGGGGGATTTTCTTGAAAACCTTCGTGTCACATCTCTGGAAGATACTGAACCTAAATACTAAGTTTGGTGTTTATCTGACTGTTCATTTCTGAGTTATGCTGTTCACAGACACACACATGGGCATGTTTCCAAAAATGCTTTTTTTTTTTGGGATTCAGGGGGCCTCAAAACATATATTTCCGGTGAAATCTCGGTATCGAATTTTTGGGTGGAATACAATACTTCCCCTACTTACTATACGTAGTAGAGAAAGTAATAAATGATAGTGGTTACAATAAGACATGTGAATGTATCACATCAGATTTTTGTCCCAAGCTCTGGATCTAATTGTCTTTTTTTTAACATTTGTAATAAATAGTAATTCACATTCGTGTTGAATTTAATGTTCACTGTCTGCTTGTTCAATTTACAAAATGTACACACCATAAGGCATAAGATACTTTTCAACTGCAAGCTTTGTGATTATTAGTTTAATAATGCAACTCCAGTGATTTTTATGCTTATGTATACCTAATTATATATACTATTATATTCCATACAGCTGTGGCAGCATCAATCACATTTCATGTCATCATCTCCGGTTGTGTGCATCACAACATCAAAGCTCTCAATAACTACTACTATGCCCCCTCCGTGTTATGTAATGGTAGCACTGACGGATGGATCCATCCATTGTTTGTACAGGGATTCCCTGAAACAAGTAAGTGTGAAATATGCTTAATATATTATAATATATTTGTAGGTTTTTGCTTTATGGTTAGCTTCATTTGCTCTTTACTACCAGATGTAGAAAAACTTCCATAGTAGTAAGGTTCCATTTGTTACTCCTGTATTTTGTTAAATATATGTATAATTTTATTGTAACCATAAAAAAGTAGAAATGTTACTTTGGTACAGTTTTATTGCATCCCACCGAAAAATTGAGGCAGTATTTTTAACACTAAAATGATTTCAGTCAAATTATATATTATAAAATGTAATAACAGCCTGCCTTAAAAGCAATGTGTGTATAAAATAACATATAAAAATTATGTAACAGTCATTATATTAATGTTTATATTATTATGTACATGTTCAATAATGTTATGTGAATGTTTTACGTAATTTAATAATGTAGGAGCTGTGAGAATAATAGGTTAAAAGTTGCTAACAATGAGGTAACCTTGAGGCAATAGTGAATTAGAATTGACTAATTTTGAAGATTTAAAAGCTAGTAACAGTGATGTGTCATAATTTAAAATAAAGAGAGTTGAAGGTTGTTACACTACATCACTAAGATGTTCTTACTTGAACGCATTTCAGGAGATGGTTTGCTCCCATCGTCAGCATGTCCTCAACTGATTTTGCCGGTCATTGTCTGGGGAATGTGTGTGGCTAGTGGTGTTCTCTGGTGCTGGGCTGATGAACCTATGAATGATGAATTAGAATGTTTAATAATGCTACTGGTAATTCTTGGAGCAGCAATAATGTAATTTTTGAGACAGTTTATAAATAGCCAATCAACAACCAGAAAAAAGCTTAAGTTAAATAAAAGTATTCTACTGCCTAAATTTACTAATTTAGGCGGTAGAAATCAGTTCAGTTGTTTGTAGACAGTGTTCCTAACCGGACGCGAAACGTGTCCTCGAGAAGTTAATACGTATTCAGTGTGAGATGAAAATAGTTTACCTGTTAAAAAATGTAGTAATTAAAAAAGAATCTAACAGCTCTCTGTATCAGTGAAGTGTTATTTAAATCGTTTAAAGAATTAATAAATGGAGTGTAGTACAAATTATAATCTGTGTAAGCCTACATTCTTAGCCGCACTACTCCCTGCAAAGAAATCCATGTCTGTAACAATAAAACTGGTGCAGCCGGGGAAAACATAAATATAATATTTAAAGAAACAGTCAAATTACAAAGTTAATATTTTTAAACATTGGGGTGGAGGCCACCGGGTACCATACATGGTTACAACTACATCAAGATCGGCTCCCCAACAGTCGAAATACAATACAACTCCTAAAATTAAAATTCTTCAAAATTTAATACCAAGATGCCGCTGGTATTTCATGTTTTGGGACACTTTGAATCCAAAAAGGGGGAGAAAAAAAATTAGAAGGTCTCGAGGTCTCTGAGAGAGTATTAGAGAGAGCGAGAGGGGTGGGAGAGAACTCAAAAATGAAAAATCTGATAAACTTGCTATTTAAGTTCAGTACCTTCCAAGGATGCGACACCAAGATTTTTAAGAAAATCCCCATACCCCAAACTACCCTTTACATGTAAAAATGTTTGTTATTTTTTATTTTCCAAGATATTTGCAAGACAAATGAAGTGTATATCTATAATTGGTTAATTGTAAGAGATGAACAAAATCTTACTACACAGAAGATGTAGATCTTGTTAAAGCACACAGTTTATGTCAAAATTTTTTGTGGCATTAATCTCTTCTGAGATATCCTTTGTTATTGGTTTGAATTATATTTTTCTCAAGTGGTAAGTCGCCATTTGTTATTTCTCATGGTCATTCAAAGCCATCACATAGTGATCCGCTGTTAAAAAGAATCTGTCACTTAGCCTGTTGTATTGTTCTTAAGCCTATGACGAAATGTGTAAATATGTAATGAAAGTTTATCTCGATTAACAAGAAGTAGACAGCGAAATAAGCTTTTGTAAAAAATAGTTTGTAAAGTGCTTAAATTCATAAAAGTTTGAGTTGCAATTTCACACTCACTATTCAGCTTTTTCTCATCAGTTTCAGTATGGTTTTTCTTTGAACCTTTCTCTCTAAAAACAGCTCATTACTTATTTTGTCTACTGTTTCAAACACTGCATTATTCTCCATAGGTACATTTTAGGTGTTTTATTTTCTTTTATCTCACTTTGTTGTAGCACTGTAATTCATATAACGAATTTGACGTAAAGGTTTCACAGTAAATGTTTGGCTATTAATTTCCATATTCTTAAGGTTAAATACATTGATGTTTCAGATAGCAACAGTGTCGCTGAACCAGGCATGGCGCCAGGAAGAACCTTCTAGCACCAAACAGTTGAAACTAGGACAGAGGATATCACACATGGACATGAGCTGGCTGGGTTGTGTGTTGCTGGTTGCAGATACACAGGGCCAGTTGTATTTGTACCGTCTACTGCCAATTGTTGAACCAGGTTATCATCATCCTCTATTCCCTTAACATATTAACGATTATGGCCACAACAGCAATGGACTTTGGCTGTATAAACAGGGTGTCTATGATACTGGAAATGTATTGAATTTTTTTACGTATTGGATATACTGAAATTTGCAGATGTATGTATTTTGTGATAAGGGTTTCTTGAATTGATCTTCCATCTTTGTTAATAAGCTGTAAATGAGTTTGTAAAAGTAATGATGCATGGTTTATGTTATTAGGTGGTCCAATGACAGTGCCGTATGCCTGTACATTATTGGAGTATTGCTTGGTAACTGGCTTGGATTGGTGGGATCTGCTGCTGTCGCTGCGTCCCTCTATGATGGACACTGTATGTGAGCGGTTCACAGAAAGCTTCAATAGACAGTTACCTTACGTTCAACAGTTTCACTATGTTCAGTTCCTCAACATCAAAACCTCACTGTACAGGTGAGTGAACTAAATAAGATTTACGGTAATAGATTTGTTATGACTTTACAGCAATGAATGCCTCTTTTATGGCTTTTTTGGGCTGATTCAGTGTTGCAGATTTTCATCATGGACATGATAGAACATTTATTTCTATTGCATTAACATTTTCTTTTGTGATAGTAATGTAAACGTCCCACTAACTTATGACTACAGGCCAAATGTACTGCACTAATAATGTACAGTACTATGATAGGCCAGAGCTTCTCAGTGCATCTATCCTTCATGATGTTTCCCCTTCACTGGGCTGCAAAAATGCAAAGCATGCATACTTTGTTTTATGGGATTTAAAATTTGAGTGTTCACAAGTGACCTCTACACTATATTCACTATTAGGTTGATCCACGGCAAAACAAACCCATGTGGTCAGTGCACCGTGGTGCAACACGGTGGCAATGCGCCCAGGAAAGTAGTCCCATGCTAATCTCTGAATTTTAAAATGATTTTGTCCTTAAATAGTATAATATTGTATACAAATACCTAAGGTTTTATTTAACGCTGATTTATACCGTAAAACAGAGCTAGAAGTACCATGACGCAATTCGTATGGGTCACCTGACATCCGGGTAGGCACAGAATATTGTTTACGGCGAGAAACGAGCAGTTGTGTTTAGTATCATGGTGGACGGTGAATTTGCTCATGTGTTTTTGTTGAATTATGTAAAGCATTAGCCGCGCAAACCATTGACTAGTGGTGAAAAAACAGTAGTGTTGAATCTTTATTATAAGTTATGTGAGAAATATCCAACACTTTCTGCAAAGGAAATGGTGAAATTAACTTCTGAATTCACCGGTGTTTCGAGTACAAGTATAAACAGTACTTGTGCAGAAAAATCTGAAACGAGAAAAGTGGTTACACCCGGAAAAAAATGAAAGCATATGAAATACGCGATGCAAGAATGTAGTGATTTTAAGAAGAATGCAATTCGCGTAACAGTGCACAATAACATTTTTAAAATGAGCCGCCAACAGTTAATAAAGTGCTGCTTCCAGAGAGCGAATAAATTAGGTTGGCGCATACCTGTTACTTTATTTTTCGCTCATTTATTTTAGAATGAACTATTGTTATATGTGCAAATGTTTATTTTGTTGCAACTATCAATCTTATCACCTTTAACAGAATATGCTAGTCACCGTTTCAGTTGTCGAAATAAGGACTCTGTTCTTTTTGGCACTACGTGCCGCTTGTACTTACCACATGGTCTGAAAGTGTGACAGTATTTCTAGGCGAATGGTGGAAGGCTACATTATAGCGGTGCACTGGTCACCTGGGGTTTGTTTTGATGCAGATCAATCTAAGAGTGAATACAGAGTAGTGATAACCAGTAGTAACAAATGAGCAGTGAATGCATGCAAACATTAGATAATGGATGATGTAAACTGCCAAGTCAACTTTCCTTCATAAATTATTTATCTTATTCATGTTCTATGGCTGCGTGATATAAGTTTCCCATTTTTGGTGACAGTTTTTGTTAATAGTTCATGTTATCAAGTGTAAGATATAAACTAGAAATAGTCTAGGAATTCATATTCTTTGCTCTAATGTGTGTTTATTGTGGTACAAGAATTTCAGCATGTGTGACAGAAAGAAGCAGCACTACCAAATCTTCAAGGATTCTTATAAAACGGAATTTCCATTTATTTTATGTCATAAATTTCATATCATCGAAAATTATTACTTTTTGCTGGACAAGGGAAAGGTTTACAGGCTTCAGTTTCAGGAAGTTGGCAAGTATGCATAAGGGAAGTCTGTATTTGATTCTTAGTACGTTTCTAAACTTGTAAACTACATAAAATTGAAACACGAGTTTCACTTACATCGTGGTATTAACAAACTGGACATGCTTCAGAGGTGATCGCCTCATTCATCATCTGTTAGTTGACTGAGGTCGTTTCCCATTTCCATGATCCTCCTTATGAAGGTTATTACATTACTGTTCCCTGATGGTTGAATAGCCAAACCTAAAGATGTCACTGGCTTGCAGGATTCCAAAGTTCACAATTTAACTAACATGGTTTATAATAAAAATTTCTTCCCATGTAGCAAGTTCCAAAAGTGTACTAATAGCTCTAACATTAGTGAGAATGCACAGTGAAGTAATTACAATTATCTGAGTAGAAAAACACTGGTGTATTTTGGACACGTTTCGGAGGCTCTTGTTGAATGACTTTGTATAATTGGTGAACTGTAGGAGTTGTACAAAATCTTACTCCACAGAAAATGTAGATCTTGTCAAAACAGTAACTTATGTCAAAATTTGTTGTGGCATTAACCATTTCTCAGATATTCTTTGTTATTGGTTTGAATATTCAAATACTTAAAACTTCCAGGCTTTGGTAGCTTTTATGGAAGGTGAAGGGGGAATGCAGATAGTCAGTGTATTGGAACACGGTTGATGGTCCTTTATTAGAACAGAAATGATTTAATGTGGTGTAATTAGTTAGATATGTTGTTGCTGGAGGGGAGCAATTGGAAGCAGATGTGTGTCACATGAGCTCCAATAAGATGGGTGTATCACTCGAAAGTTATCATGTGCAAATTGGTAATTTTAGCAGGATGAAACGGACAAAAAAATGTGAAGCAGAGGTGTGGGGTATCATTGCCATGGTTGTGAGCAGTATTAGTTCTAGCACTTCTGCTTAACATTGGTGGAGTAGAGGTGATAACCCACCAATGGTATCAGAATTTTACAACCCAGATTCATTAAATAAATTAGGACAAGACATGGAAGAACTGCAGAGCAGATACAAGTATAAACACTTTATAATAATGGGAGACTTTATTGCAAGGGTAGGTGAGGCACAAATTAAATTGTTGGGTATTGAGAATGAGAGACAAAGAAGAGGGAGTGCAAAGGGCTAGTAATGATACAATTTGCAATAAGGAAGGAAGCAAGCTTTTTGGATTTTTGCGAGGAATTTAATCTGGCAATGTGCAATGGGGCTAGAGGGAAAGATACTTTTGCAAATAAAGCGTGGTTGATTATATGATACTTAAAAAAGAACTGGATGTGTATTTGGCAGATTTTGAAGTGATGGATATAGTATGTTAAAGTAGTTGCTTCCTGTGAAAGGGAAAATTTCAGAAGGTAAGCAGAAAGGGGAGAAGAGTACAGGAACATAGTGGATACAAGATACTTAGATATAGGTGGGTGAGGGGCAAATAGAAGAATTTTCTAAAAGAACTAGAATCACTTGTTGGAAGTGCAGACTTTAATGTTAGTGTAGAAGGATTGATGATTATTGGCATGCAATTTTGGAATGTAAAGAAACTAAAGAAATTAATATTGAAGAAAGGGACAAATTTACCAACAGATATAAGAGGGAAAAAGCTAGTGAAGTTAAAATCAGATAAGGACATTAAACAAATTACTAATTACATTGATATTTGAAAAGAAGCTAGAAACAGTGATGTGTATTGAATTTATTTAAAGGTGAGTTGGAATTGTTACACTAACATCACTTAAGTTTACTCACTTAACATGTTTCGGGAAACGGTTGTTCCCATCCTCAGAAGCTAATCCGACTGGCCCGTGTTGTTGGTGTTTCCGTTTTTTGGACTGGATACTGTGGCGGCAAATCCTCTCTGGAAGTACATTTCACCACCACAAGATGCCACCACAGTATCCAGTCCAAAAAACGGAAACACCAACAACACGGGCCAGTCGGATTAGCTTCTGAGGATGGGAACAACCATTTCCCGAAACATGTTAAGTGAGTAAACTTAAGTGATGTTAGTGTAACAATTCTGACTCACCTTTAAATAAAAAATTACTAATTATTTAAGAAGTGTAAAACAAAAATGGATGAGAAAATGATGCAAGGAAGATTATAGGTACACTGAAGTAGATAGGGTGTGAGGAGCCTTAAGGCTTGTTCACATCCGCCCGAGAATGGGAAGTAATACATCATACAAGATATTGGATCACAACAGCCGGTAACGAGAATGGGAATGCATGTCGATCATATTGATCACAAAGTGAAAGTTGATTTTGCGCATTGGAGTTTCATTTGTTTTTAACTGACCAATGATATTTTTTCACGTACTTGCAATTTAGCCAACGTCAAAATTTGATCAAAGTTGTTTATTGTTCTTTTTTAATTTCCACCGGTTTTTGCTGTTCTTTGTAGCTTTTGCCATTGTTTTTAAGGTAATAGCCAGTTTTGAGTTGCCTATAAACAAACTACAAATGACCCTTTCACTAGAAAAACCAACACTCAATGGATTTGCTGGTGTCGGGATGAGGTTAGAAAGCAGATTTACTACTAATTTCTTCCAGTTTCAAGTTTCCAGCTTGCGAGTATAGAGAGCACTAGCGGCTGTTTCATGTCACGGCCTCCTAGAATAATCTCAAGAATGAAGAGTCTAATATGCACAATATGGATCTAATATGCCGTGCCCGAGAACGAGAAAGTTAAAAGTTGGGCAAATCTTCGTTCCTGGGACCCGGGAAGGCTTCCTGCCGATTGTGAATGCTCCCATTTTAATACTTTCTCGTTCTCATACTGGTTACCGTTCTCGATGGTTGTGAACCAGCCTTTATATGTAGTGGTCCCAGTAGAGAGATAACCGCAGTATTGAAGTTTGCTGGGACTGATAGATTAGGCAGCAACTCACAAGTTTGGGGTTCAGTACATTCAGATCGAAGGATGCTTATTTGTATATAATTAGATTAAAGTGTAGTAGTAGAGACAACTGAATGTAATTATGTATGTACCTAAATATGTGGAGAAATAAAACCTGTCTATGTATCTAGTTGATATGTTAATTTTGTGATCATGGTGGTCTTGGCCAAATAGCTAGGGCTGACGTCTAAGCTGTCACTTGTTTTACTTACTTAAAACATTTTTGTTCAAGTTGTAAACTGCCATTCATTTTTTCTCATGGGCATGCAAAGAACATGGAACTTCAAAGCCATCAGATAGTAATCCTGTTTTTAAAAAGCTAACTATCACTTTAGTCTACTGAATCCTTCTTATACCTACCACAAATGTGTAATGAAACTTTATCTTGATCAAAAGAAGTAGATATAAGAATAAGATTTTGCAAGAAGAATCAGTAGAGAAAATCAAGTAAATGCAACACACAAGATTTTTTAGTAGTTATCTACATGAGTGGAGTTCCTATAAATACTATAGCTAGATACTTTATTTGCCAAGACAACAAAACTAGTTGTATAGCAGTGTCAAAGAAACAAAATTTACAATACACTTTACACAAACTTTGAACTCTTCTTTAAAAAGTCATTTACATTATACACTGGCACTTTCTTTAGTGAAAGAATATGCAAAGTTTTAGTGTTAGTAGGAAGACTATCAAAAATATTAAATGCTGCAGCCTTAAATGAATGTTGTATTTTAGTATATTTACATTTATTAATATTACTATTATATCTATTGGATAATTTTGAAATGAAGTGCACATCATATAATTATGAATATTTCTTTTCACATAAAGCAGGCAGTCAAGTATGAACATTGATGGAAAAGCAAGAATTCCTAATTGGATAAACAATGGTTCACAATGTATTTAGGGTTGAAGACCACACATAATTCGCAAGGCCCTTTTCTGAAGTCTGAACAATTTAATGGCAGAAGGATGATTACCCTACAGTAATGTTCTATAAATTAAATAGCTGTTTTTACATTAATAATATACTGTTAAAAGTGAGTTGATGAAATGCAGTTTTTTATGTTATGAAGAATAAAAATACCGTTGCTCAACTTATTAGAGACATATGCAATATGTGTATGCCAGTCCAAGCAAGAATCAAGATGTATAACAAGAAACTTGGCTGAAACGTCAGAGGTTGAGCCAAATGCATATATATTAACAGTGAAACCAAGTGTTTGGTAGTATTAAGAGCAAGGCTATTTACATTTACACCATTCCTCTATTTTGTAAGTTCATAAAACTTCAAATTTAGATTAGAACTATTATCCAAGGAAAATTAATAGCAATATCGTCGGCATATAGGTAAGCGCCCAGACATTCATCCTGAATATTGCAAAGTAAATCATTAATATATGTGTATTATATATATTAAAGAGCAAAGGGCCAAGTAGAGAACCCCCGGGAACACCTTGCTCCACCAGTTTGAATTGAGAGAATTTGCCATTTAAGAAAACAGATTGAAATCCATTTGCAAAATAAGAGAGAATACGAGGGTGGTCTGAAAAGTTTCCAACCTCAACATGAAGATGGCAGCACTTGTAAATAAAAGCTAGTGAATTTCATTGTTCATCTGTTGACAGTTACTCACCAAAGTTTCAGCCATTTTGGACGCTCAGTTGTTATGTAACAGTCGTTTGAGTGAGATGATGTGAGTGTTTTTATGAAAATGGACAAAATCGAGTATCGAGCTATCATTAAATATTTGTTTTTGAAAGGTAATATGCCTACGCAAATCAAAGGTGAGTTGGATTCTGTACCATCATTTACCACAGTGAAATTTTGGGCAGCTGAATTTAAACGTGGCCGTAAGAGCTTGGGAGACGAACGTTCGGGATGTCCAAAAATTGCAACTACCGACGAAAACATCGCTAAAGTTCACTAAATGGTGCTAGACGACCGCCGAATTAAACAGAGAGAGATAGTAGAGGCTATGAACATGTCAAAAGAACGTGTTTGTCACATATTAAATCAACATTTAGACATGAGAAAGCTGTCCGCGCGTTGGGTGCTACGTTTGCTCACGTTTGACCAAAAACGTGTTCGAATGAACATTTCCAGTTGGTGCAGTTCAGGCGCAATAAATCCGAGTTTTGGCGCCGATTAATTGCTGTAGATGGAACTTGGATACACCATTATACACCCGAAACAAAAATACAGTCCAAACAGTGGACTTCAAAGGGGGAACCAGCTCCAAAAAAAGAAAAAAACTGTTTTTTCGGCTGGGAATGTGATGGCGACTGTTTTTTGGGATAGTCATGGAGTTATTTTAATTGATTATCTTTAAAAAGGAAAAACCATTACAGGAGCATACTACGTATCATTATTTGACAAGCTGAAGGCAGAACTTGCAGAAAAACAGCCACATTTGCAGAAAAATAAAATCCTATTTTACCAAGACAACGCACCGTCTCACACCTCAGCGGTTGCAATGGCGAAAATCCATGAATTACGGTTTGAACTGCTTGACCATTCGCCTTACTCACCAGATATAGCCCCAAGCGACACCTTTTTGTTCCCTCATCTGAAAATTGCGCTCGGAGGACAGAAATTTTCATGAAATGAAGAGGCAATCACCTTCGTGAACAATTATTTTGCAGAGAAAAACGCAGAGTATTATTTGGACGGGTTACAGAGATGGGAGCATCGCTGGGAGAAGTGTGTAGAGTTACAAGGAGACTATGTTGAAAAATAAAAAAAAAATTCTGAAAAATGTCTTGTATCTTTATTAGGTCGGAAACTTTTCAGACCACACTCATATGTTCTACACTGCATCATTAAAACCACAGCATTCAGGTTTATGGTATAGATTTGTATGTGATATTGTGTCAAATGCTTTGGTCAAACCTAAAACCCTACCAAACAGTATTACTACAATTAAGATGTTGCAAACATCGGATGATAAAGCAAGCTTCAGTTGTCTTAAGATTTTTTTTCTAAATACAAATTGGCAATCTGTGAAAAAAAAGTCTTCAAAATATTTGGTAATTTGCATATTTAGAAGATTTTCAAATACCTTAGACACAATTGCCAGTACACTAATAGACCCATAATTACTATTGTTGGATTTGCTCCCCTTTTTGTATACAGGGATTACTTTTGAAAACTTAAAATGTTCTGGAAAAATTCCACCATCAATAAACAATTAAAAATGTGAGTTAATGGTTCACAGATAAAAATAGCAGTAGTTTTAAGAATCTTTGAGTATAGTTCTTGAACATCAAGACAATTATTATTGTTAAGTTTTAAAATAGTGGAGAAAACATCCTCGATACTGACTGGAGCAAATTTAAAATGTTCATTATGTTTAGGAATTTTCTTTAAAAAATTCTATCTCTGAATAATAATAAAGTCCAGTAGTGTTAAGATCCCGTATTGTTTCCTAAGTTCATTATATTTATTTTTAAACTCAATAACTCTAAAATACATATAAAAATCATACTAATATAAACATTTATATTTTAAATTCCTAAGTTCATCATTATACCATTTATTTAATATGTTCTGAGGTTTTCATTTATAATAAGTTAGGATTTATTCATCAAGTCTAAAAATATAAAAAAGTAATTGACTTTGTCATTAACATTCTGTGTTCTGTATAACCCAAACCAGTTAATAAGTTTTTAATATACAAATAAAGTAGTGTTGATTAAAAAGATTAAATTCTCTTGCTAGATTTAAACTACTTTCGTGGTTGACTTTTTTTTATAAAGTTTTCAATATTGCACAGAGTTAAAATGGCATCTTGATCCGATAAAAGTGTATGAATCACACTAGAAGAGATTTTTTTCACTGTGTTTACAAACTACATATGTAGGTGGAACTTCGGTTGGGGCAGCTGTTTATGTATTACTATTACAAGAATGATACATGTTTGAAACTACTACAGTCCTTCAGTGTAGTCACCAGCATTGTCAGTGATGTGGAAGTCGTAGGATCCCTGTTGCAGTGCCTGTTGTGTTGATGTTCCTGATGAAATGGTCTAATGCCTGCAGAATTTCAGAAACAGTCCTGAATGGAATTCACAAAGTAGTTCCTTCATCTTTGGGATTAGGTCATAATTACAGGGGCTTAGGTCCAGTGATTATGGTGGATGGAGAATCATTTCCCAACCCCAGAGACAGTACAGATCAGTTACAGGTTTTGCCACATGCACCCGAACATTGTCCTGCAAAATTATGGGAGGATTCTGCAAAAAACTGTTGCTGGTTTCTTCACAATGCTGGTCTGAGATGATACTCCAAAAATGACAGAAATACTGTGCAGCTCTATCATTAGGATAACACCATCATAATTGTACACAAGAAACACCACATTTGTAGGCTTTTGCAGACTTTTGTTTTGAACTGTAATGATGCCACTAGGATTGCCATTGAAGCTCATACGATCTGACCCATTGTCTTATTAAATGCAATTATATGGCTTAAGAAAGCATCTCCATCACGACCATAATGCTCCGAGTTTGGGTGGCATTATATCCATTGCTGCGCTTCCATCAAATTGTAGGAAACCCAACGTGATGCAATTTTCCAAATTCTCAAGCGATTCTTTAGAAAATGCAGCACAGCCTTATGCAATAATCCTATCTGTTGACCTAACTCAGGTCTATCTTCTCACTTTGAGTCGGAAGAGAGTCCATTTATTGGGAGGTGAGTAAGACATAGGCAAACACATTGTAAATGTGAGAATAATTACTTCCTTTTCATTTCATTTCCACAGCCGTATTGCCACTATTAAAGTTCCAGCCCACATATAACATTGTCTAAACAAGTCCCAGGGTTATCACTTTTCACAGGTTCTTTAATAGTTCCAAGCGAAAATGTTGAGTATATGAGTAAAATTTTGAACTTCATTTGAGTGAGCAATAAAAGCAATATTAAATGCACCAGTTACGATTATTGTGAAATTAGGATTAAAACCATATATTATATTTAATAATTCATAAAAGTGATTATAAAAATCATTCATACGAGGTCTGTTCAAAAAATTCCAGAACTTTGTCCACTACATTTTTCTATGCTTAGCTTTTGCTTATTGTGTATGGTCTCCTTTGAAATACTCTCCTCCACAATTGATACACCACTCCCAACACCGTTTCCACTTCCAGAAGCAATCTTGGTACATCTCTTCTGAATCGCGTGAAGCACTGTCTGCACATTTTCTTTTATCTTATCTATTGCTGCAAATCTTCGTCCCTTCAAAGGGGTTTTCAACTTTGGAAATAATAAAAGTCTGCAGGGCCCAGGTCTGGAGAGTACAGAGGATGAGGCAGCACAGTGATATTTTTTGTGCAACAGTCGCGCACCAACAGGAATGAATGTGCGGGTGTGTTATTGTGATGCAAGAGCCATGAATTGTCTCGCCAGATTTTAGGCTGTTTCCTTCTCACAGGCATCGCAACACGTCCCAATAGTTCTTCGATTGGCATGCACAATTTCATTGGTGTTCCTGGCATGAGCGTCGTCAGTAGACATCGAAGGGTGTCCTGAACAAGGGCCATCTTTAACTACCATCCGGCCATTTTAAAACCGCATGAACCATTCGTAACACCAAGTACGGCTTAAGTACTCATTACCGTAGGCTTTCTGGATCATTTGAGGTGTGTCTGTAAAGGTTTTCTTGAGTTTCACACAAAATTTAATGCAGATGCATTGCTCCTCTAACTCTGCCATCTCACAAACTGTGCGACACAACGTTCTACTCAATACAGCACTGAACAATAACTAACAGCTATAGAATAATGAAACTTCCAGCAGTTACACATTAAACACAGACGTGTGCAGGGATGCCAACTGCATTTCACTCCAACACTTCATTGGCGCGAAATTACGAATGTTCTGGAATGTTTTGAACAGACCTTGTACAAGCCTTAGCGCCAGTTTCACCAACCGATGTTAAAAATACACTAACATCTAGTTTGTTAACAAGGTGTTCAAAGTTTAACATAAGGTTAAATCGTTTGCATTTCATCAAGCTTTTACAGCAAATTGTTAGTTAACATTTTGTTAACGTTAAAGACAACTGCGAATGTTAGCTTTCGAGAAGGCGGTGGCCAAACTACACTGCTGCTGAATGTACTCCGACGTACTTTTGTCTATGTATTGTCGTGCTCTCTGTGTCAGTAGTCGAGAACTATTTACATTCATGTCAATGGCCATGTGTTTTTCCCGATTGTTTGAGGTTAGAATCATGATGTAAACTGAAATAACGGTTTCACCATTTGAAATGCATTAATTAACATCTGGTTAATAAGTATAGACATATTGTGAAGTGCGAAAAAGCTGACGGTCTTACATTAAAGGATAAGATTGCAGCCTGGGACAAAATCTACGAGTAATTTAATTTGAATGTACACGTTTCTCTAAGTCCAGTAAGCAACTATGGCAATTTTATGCTCACATAAAGTGCTGCACCAGAAACGTTAGGTGCAAAGAACGTTTATGTCGGTTTAAATTTGGTGGTGGACACTGCATTGAAACTAAAGTGGATGAAAACATGTTACCGCTGATTAATCAAATAGACCCCCCAAAAATAGTTTGCTTCTTGAAGCAATTGCTTTGAAAGACTTCCGGATAAACCCACAAACGGTAGTTTTGGAAATACCAACATTATCACAAGTAAATGAAAAGTGTTAGTAGCATAAAATCTGAGTAGCTAATTAACACTCTTCTGTTGGTAGTATTCTAAGCTCTCGCATTTCCCATAAAACCGTCTCATGACCTCTTGGACAGTCTATATTGCTTTAAAAATTCCTCCTTTTTCAGGGTTTCAAATTTATTATGACGTACAGTTACTCTTATATTAGGAATGACATTCAAAAGTGCCAGTTGTAGCAAACTCGCATCAACAGCTTGGTTTGTGGCAGCCATTTTCCAATTTCTAACATCTATTAAACGCCTTAACACAGGGGTATGGGGATGTTGATTTAACACCAACTTTAACACATTGTTAAAGTTAACATTGTTTGATGAAACAGAATTTGTGTTGACTTCAGTGTTAAATCAGCTTAACATTGTGTTAAAATTTAGCATCTGTTGGTGAAACCAGCCCTAAATGTTCTCAGGTGCCCTGTAGATTGCTACACATATCATATTAAAAGAATCAATAAAACTAATACGTATTTCAAAGGTCAAATTCAAGGCTAACTTTGTATTATCCAATAATTTTGCTGATGACCATTTATCTCTAATAAAAATAGCTGAGCCACCATGTTTACTCTTAGGTCTACAATAGCAATGTGATAAATAGTAACCATATTTTATTCTATTGTTGACACTCAAGATTTTAAGATCTAAGAAAGGTAAACCATCTTTGTCCATTTCCACTGTATAGTGACCTTCACAAGGAGGCTTGTGGAGGCGGGAAAGAACCTCAGTTAACAAACAGCTAATGATGTGTGGTTTTTTAACATCATGATCTAAGTGAAGTTCAAGTATAAACATTTTGACTCAATGCATTTTATCTTCTAAGTTACCATTATCAGTACTTGCAGTCTTCAAACCAGGGATTATAAATTCTGCCTTAAAGAATTTTGCTTCATGTTTCAGACTAACAATGAATGGGCAGTCTAAGGCAGCAGATTTAACATCATTATTGATGTTACATTCTGTAGCAACAGCTTTTAAATCACTTCTTAGGCCATCTGATCTTTCAAGCCATGATAAAGGACCTGCTGAAAGCTTAGCAGGTAAGTGTGCTAATACTCAGAATCAGGGTTTTCTCACAAGGGAGTGAAGAGAGTGCTGACATTGAAACTATGGTTAAACTTCATAAAGAATATTGTACTATAAAGCAGCCATAATAGTATATTATGCAACAAGACTATAATAGTACTAATTAAGATGCAAAAGCAGTAGCAAGTATGTTTATGAAATGAGGTACTGAGTTTCATAATTTTTATGTAATTAATTACCATTAAAGTCAAGTAGCATAAGTCTGTTTTTGGCTGACCACACTATAATTTCAAAATGTTCAGTTTTTATAAAACAATCTTACTTTGTTAATTGTGTGTAATTAAATGCTGATCAAATGGGAGTACCTTGGGCATATTTGCGATTAGTGCAACAGATGCCAGCACTGTTGAGTCCATGTCATATTTATTGATTTTTTGCAGGTAACATGAAAGCAACACACATTAAAGAAAAGGAAATAACTGAGTTTATTAGAATATTAAAATTACAATTAAAAAAATGTATCTTATTTTAATTACATGTATTTCATCGTTTATCTGGGGAATAGATCCCAATGGAATGTTTGAAGTTGGAACTACTGCTTTGAAGGCGAGGTATGGGCAATAGGGGAGGTGTGTCACTGCCAAGTAAGATCATAATGAGTCGCTGAAGTATGCCATAACAGTTCAGTTTCGTCACATGTAATCAGCATATTATAGTGTGGTTAACCAAAAACCATAATTCAGCTACTCTTTTGAATCTTAAGTGTCTGGAATCAATAGCAGAAACTCCATCAAAATAAGAGACAAGTATGGAGGTTCCTCCACTTTTAGCTTGGATGGCATTATTTCTGCTCCATATTCATGCCTGGCTAAATATAAGTAGTCCTGCTCTACCTCTCTTGATAATTTCTGAGGGATTTCCAGCAATCTTGTCTGGTAATATTGGAGAACAGATTTCAGGATCTTCATAAGGCAGCTGAATTTTGGCAACTGACCATCTTAAGAGGTACTATATTTCTTGAAAAACAAGATAGTGTTTCTTTACCAAAATATTCGCTTTGAAAACCACAGGTCATTTTGCATTGTTCTTCTTCTTCTTCTTTTTCTTCTTCTTCTTCTTCTTCTACTTCTTCTTCTTCTTCTTCTTCTTCTTCTTCTTCTTCTTCTTCTTCTTCTTCTTCTTCTTCTTCTTCATGTTGAACGCCTACTATTGCTGCATACAGCATCATAGGCGGTGTCACTGATAATAAATAAACGATAATGGTAATTGGAAAACGAAATTTGGGAAGGAAACGTCCCAGCTTAACCTTAGGATACTTCTCCACATTTTCCAGTTATGAGGAGGATGAAAACCTGGAAAAAGAGGGAGGGTGGACCTGGTGAAATATGAACTGCAGACCTCCCAGTCATAAGTCCATGCCTTGATGACCTTGGCTCCCTGTGTCAGATATTGCACTCTGTATAGTGCACAGAAGGAAATAAGCATCAGACTTTGTGGATTTGAGTTGAGGAGGAATGAAATACATGCTGTAAATACTGAAGGTTATCATCAAGATCACAGTATATCAGACAGTTTTATTTTGTGTCAGCCCATTAAACATACTACCAACAAGCCTAATGAATTTTAAACAGTATTTAAGAAATAATAGTAATATTTATTTTTATCCATAATAACACATACATGTCGTCGGATACGTAAGAAAATATATACATTTATTTATATTATAATTCATCCAGCCTACACAAACATTTCTGTATTAGATATTTGTTTAGTTCATTTTTAAACAGTTTCCCTTTTTTTGTTTTTACTGAAATTGGTAATTTATTGAATAGTATTTTTACTTTCTCTACTGCGTATAGTAAGTAGGGGAAGTATTGTATTCCACCCAAAAATTTGATACCGAGATTTCACCGGAAATATATGTTTTGAGGCCCCCTGAATCCAAAAAGAGCATTTTTGGAAACATGTTTGTGTGTGTGTGTCTGCCTGCCCGTCTGTGAACAGCATAAGTCAGAAACGAAGTCGGATAAACACCAAACTTGTATTTAGGTTCAGTATCTTCCAGAGATGCAACACAAAGATTTTTAAGAAAATCCCTCCACCCCAGATTATCCTTTACATGGAACGTTTTTCGAAAATTTTAATTTTCCCAAAAATGGCTCTAGCAATTTTGATTAAAATATCATATTTAAGATACTTTCATGACAAATAAAATGTGTATCTTGAATTTTCTGGGAATGTCTCCAAAAGTATTTTTGATTGTAAACAACTTTTGCATAATTTGTAAACCGTAAGTGATAGACAAAATTTTACTGCACAAAAAATGTAGATCGCGTTAAAATACACCATTTATGTCATATACATTTTTGTTATTGAGTGAACCATTTTCAAGATATTGCTTGTTATTCCCTTAAATTTTCCAATACTTATACTTTTTCTCAAATGGTAATTCGTTATTCTTTTTTTTTTTTTTTTTTTTTTTTCTTTCTTTTTTTTGTCCTGGTAATGCAAAGAGAATGGAATACTCCACATACCAAGTAGCTCTGAAAATATTTGACTATCGCTTAAAACCTACCATATTCCCCTTGCATCTACAAAAATTAGCAATAAGATTAACATCTCGATATCCTGATTAACATGAAGTATATGGAGAAGAAGCATTTGTAAAAATAGTTTTACAAGAGTAGTGAAAGTCATGTGAGTGTAACACAGATTTTTCCCATTATTAAGAGATCTTTATCTGTTGACTTCTTATTTACAGTTATTCTATGGTAATTGTTTTGTGACCTTGTTTCATGGTTTTGATAGTGCTTATTTAAGTTATCTACTCCATCTTTACTAACTACAAACATGACTACTTTAAAAACATATATACTATGTTAGAATTTTCTTATCTACAAAGACATTTCTACATGATTCTCTTCTATTTACATTATATATACATCTTAAACATTTCTTCTGTAAAACTAGTAATCTGTTCATGTTGGTTATACAAGAGCTGCCCCAAATCTCAACTGCATATTGTAGATGTGGATGTATTATTCTATAGTAGGTCACTTTCAGATGTTCAGAGTTTAAGTAATTTGCTAGGTTCCTTATTAAGTAGAGATGTGTACTTATCTTCTTACATATGTAGTGAATATTGTGTCTAAAGGTTAGGTTTTCATCGATATATACCCCTAAGAATTTTATTTTATCTAATTGCTGGATAGGTTCACCATTTATTGTTACATTTATAGGACTTTTATTGCTATACCTGTTATTGCGGTGTTGGAACATTACTGTTATTGTTTTTTGAAGATTAACTTTCAGGCTATTGTTTGTAAGATAATTGTAAATAGTTTGCGTTTCTGTGGTTATTATTTTCTCCATTTCGTTTACTTGATTGTGTCCAAATATTAATGAGGTGTCATCTGCATACGTCACTGTTTTGGAGTGTGGAGTTGTTGGAAGATCATTTATATAAAGTAAAAATAGTGTTGGCCCTAGGACAGATCCTTGAGGTACTCCCGCTTTGACGTTTCCATAATTGGATGGGATAAGATTCTATTTTGTGTTTACTCTTCGTTCTGACTACTGTACATTGTTTCCTGTTTTCAAGGTAGCATCTTAATATTCTGTGAAATTTTCCCCTTATGCCATATTTCTGCAGTTTATTCAGCAGCATTTCATGCAATACACTGTCGAACACTTGAGATAAGTCAAGGAATATTCCTGTGATCTTCTCGTCATTTTCAAGCCCTTGGAGTATAGTATGATATAGCTCTGCTATAGCAGTGGTTGTGGAGTGATTTTTTGGGATTTACTTAGTATATTAAATTTATTTACAAAGTTAAGTTATCTATTCCAAAGTTATCTTTATAGAGTCAATATAGAAGTTACAGGATTTCATTTAGATTGGAAGCTGATGGGTATCACTGTGTACTGCCTTCATATGTTTCCATGCAAATTTACAACAGGACATTAATTGTTCATAATTAATATCTATAGTTATTGGTCTCTTAAGACATATGGAAAATTATCCATCATCATTACCTATTTCTGATTGTGATGACTTAGAAAAGATTGTATAAGAAGATGGAAAGGGAACATTAGAGTTGTAGCTCACAAGCTAAACATGTGATTGGACGAAGAATTATAGTAAATATTACCATTGGCACTCTGGAAATGACTTTAGCTGCGTTGCATCATCATAGGTAATAGTCATCATCACCATCTACTCAATTTAAACAAAAGCTACGTGCAAGCTGTTTTAAATTTAGTTTTAAAATATTGAGTTATTATGTCTCCTCTTTTTACTTTCTCTACTACGTAGGGGAGAGAGAACAGCATAACTTTGAAATGAACAGCCCGGTAAACACCAAACTTGGTATTTAGGTTCAGTATCTTCCAGAGATGCGACACGAAGGTTTTCAAGAAAATCCCCCCACCCCAGATTACCCTTTACATGGAACATTTTTCGAAAATTTTAATTTTCTCAAAAATGGTGGTAATGATTTTTATTAAAATATCTCGAATTTTCTGGGAATGTCTCCAAAAGTATTCTTCATTGTGAACGACTTTTGCTTAACTGGTAAACCATAAGAGATAGACAAAATTTTACTACACAAAAATGTAGATCGCAATAAAATACACAATTTATGTCATATACATTTTTGTTGTTGAGTGAACCATATTCGAGATTTTGCTTGTTATTCCCTTAAATTTTTCAATACTTATATTTTTTCTCAAATTCGTTATTCATTTTTTTTTTTTTTTTGTCCTGGTAATGCAAAGAGAATGGAATACTCCTCATAGCAACCACCTCTTAAAATATTTGACTATCGCTTAAAGCCTACCAATTCCCCTTGCAACTACAAGAAAATTAGCCATAAGATTAACATCTCGATTAACATGAAGCATATGGAGAATAAGCGTTTGTAAAAATAGTTTGTATAAGAGTAGAGAAAGTCATGTGAGTGTAACACATCATATTTTTATTTTTTTGAGTATGTTTTACTTTAAACAATTTGCTAAGTTTCTAAACCAGGTTCTGGAAAAATGGGGCTGGTCATGTATTTGGAAAAATATAGTATGTCATCATCTGTATCTTAATGAATGTTGTTCTTGACTAATTTTGAAGATTTAGAAGCTAGTAACAGTGATGTGTCATAATTAAAATAGAGAGTTGAGGGTTGTTACACTACATCACTAAAATATTCTTACTTGAACGCGTTTCGGGAGACGGTTTGTTCCCATCGTCAGCATTTTCTCTCAACTGATTTTTGCCGGTCATCGTCTGGGGGATGTGTGTGGTTTGTGGTGTTCTCTGGTGCTGGGCTGATGAACCTCCAAAGGCTGTTGGGTGGCGGCAGTTCGAAATTCATTAGGTGATTCCTGTGTTTGACAATATGTATTTTTTCCCAGATGTCCAATTCATTGTTGTTGTTGATCGGTTTTAAGAGTTTTATGTTTGGAGTGATATCATGGTTTGAAGACCAGAAATGATGTGCTACTGCTGATTTATCTGGCTGCTTTTGGTAAATGCATCTCATATGCTCTTTAAGTCTTATTTCAAGATTTCTTTTGGTTCTTCCTATGTATACCAGGTTACATTCATTACAATCAATTTGATATATACCAGCTGATTTATCGTTGGGGATAGGATCTTTTGTTCTGTTGCATAGTAGTTTCTGTATATTGTGGTTATTCTGTGGAGACAGGGTGATGTTGTATTTTTTGAAAATCCTTTGAAATTTATGATGTGTCCAAGGGTGATAAGTGAATTTTCTATATGCTTGTGGTTTTTGTTGTCTGAGTAACGTAGTCATTTGTTGGACGTATTTCTATCTTTCAAACCTTTTAATCTTCTTATCTATTGTTTTTTTCTGGTATCCATTCATAGTGGTTATGTTGATAATGTGTTGGTATTCTTTCTGGTATTCCTCTTTCTCCATTGGTATATGTACTAACCTGTTTGTAATACTATTTAAAATTGCATGTTTGTGGCTTGTAGGATTGTAGCTATTGTTTTTAATATAGTTTTCTGTGTGCGTTGGTTTTCTGTAAATGCCGAACGTTAGTTTGTTGTGTGCATTATTTCTGATGATCCTGATGTCTAGGTAAGGTAATTGGCCATTTTCTTCTTTTTCCATTGTGAATTTTATAGATCTTTTTTGTAAATTTAATAATTTCAAAGCATCTTCTGAAAGTTGTTTTGGAACAATAGCAAAAATATCATCTACATACCTATACCAGGTTTTGAATAGATGTGGGAAAGATTTAGTAATATGGGATTCAAAATGGCTTATATATAGTTCTGCTAAAAATGGTGAAAGGGGGTTTCCCATAGTTAGGCCTGAGGTTTGTTTAAAGATTTTGTGATGGAATGAAAAGAAATTCTGGTCCAGACATAATTTTGTTAGTTTCAGGTAATCTTCTGTTTGTGCTCTAGGTGTGCCATTGTTTAATATCCAATTTTCTAGGAGTGGTAATAATTCTTCTTTTGGTATGCTTGGGAAGAGTGCAGTGACATCAAATGATACCATCATGTCTGTGTGTGATATATTTATATTTGAAAGGTGACTGGTTAATTCTAAAGAATTTTTTATGCTAAGACTTTTGAACATAGGCATGGAGTTGAAGGTATTTGAAAGCCATTTTGCTAGTTTATATGTGGGAGAGTTTATGTTATTCACTATGGGCCTCATTTTGTTGCCGAGTTTGTGTATTTTTGGTAGTGCATATAACCTAGGTATGGTGGGAAAATCTGGTTTAATTCTGGATGTTTCGGCTTTTGTTAATGTTTTGGTTTCTATCAATGTGTTCTGGAGTGACTTGGTGCATTCCTTTAATGGATTTTTTCTGATTTCTATGTACTCTGGGTTATGTAGTAATTGCATAACTCTAGATTCATAATCTTCTTGGTCTAATATCACTAATGTGTTTCCTTTGTCTGCTTTGGTGTATACTACAGGTTTTGACTTTAGAGATTTGATGATTTTTTGATGTGGTACGTAGTGGTGTTTTTGGGCTTGTATCTGGTCCAATATTGGTTCACACTGTGATTGTATTAAACTTTTATCCTTATCTGTAAGGTGGTTGGAGGCTATTTCAATATCAGCAACAAAGTTTTCTGTATTTTTTGTGAAGTTGAAACAGGTTTTTAGGCCATTGTTCAAGACCGATAGCTCAGTGCTGGTGAATGGTTGTTTTGAGAGGTTAACTACATATTGGCCTGTGGTAGGTTCATTGTTTAGGTTATGTTTATATGTTGCTTTCCGTTTTTGGTTATGTCTAGGAGATTTTTCCCGGTATTCCAGGGAGTTTTTTTGTTTGAATATAAGGTTGTTTAGTTTCTTTTTCAGTTTCATTGTTTTGGCGCTCATTTTCTTGCTAAGTAGCGTAAGGAAATTAGACCGTAAATTTTCCCATAAGGGTATTCCTAAAACTTTCGGTAACCATAAGTGTAATTCATAGATTCTAAGGTCCAAGTCCTGTAAATTTGCATAATGTTTGTTCTTTTCTATTTCAATTACTTTCTTGTCTGCTGCTGTTTGATGTTTTACATTGTGATTAAATTTTACGTATTTTCTAACGAAGTTTGGCGTAGCTTTGTGTTTTAAGCAAAGATTTAGGAATCTTATGTTTGCAGCTGTGTTTTTCTTTTTGATTTCTAGTTTTAAGTATAATTTTATGTCCTGTTTTATTCCAAAGTTTCCGTTGAATCTGTGTAAATCTGTGCTTACCTCCATATTCTTTAGTTGTTACGTGCGGCAATATCGGTGTTTAATCTTTGCTTCTTATAGACTTGTAAGTCCAAATTATTGGCTAATTTTGAAGATTTAGATGCTAGTAACAGTGATGTGTCATAATTAAAATAGAGAGTTGAGGGTTGTTCCTCAACTCTCTATTTTAAGAATGTTGTTCTGTTTAACAGCGGTAATGACAGATGGCATGACTGATGTGGATAAGGTGCTGTTTCATTTAGAGGCGAAGGAGTTTACAGTGGAACCAAGCACCTTGCAATCTTTACAGCAGCTCATTCAGTGGGTGGCAGACTTGGCACTAAATCTGTTGGCAAGACTTCCAGAACAGCGTCAGGCAGGCAAGAGTTTTGGTGTAAGTTATGAAATTTAATCGGCTCCAGTTAAATTAAGAAATTTTATGTCACATAACTTTCTTTACTCATTAGCATAACTTGTGTATTATAGCATTCATTAAAAAGTAATTCCTCTATCCATTTTATGTTATTTAGAATATAGTTGGATAGCAATGATTTCAAATTAAGCAGTGTATACTTAGTTACATACAACATGTGGAAACAACATTCAGATGTTTGTAAGGAATAGAGTTGGAGTCGACAACAGTTTTACTGCAGCTGACGATGTAAACTTACCAAAACATGCTCCTGCAGTATATGTATGGTAAGTTAAACCTCATGAGTGTTTATTTGATTCCAGTTCAATTCTTTACATATTTGGTGGTTTCAATATATAAAGTTACCTTTCGAGGTTAGTCAAATGTTGTAGGATGCATGGAGGAATAAATTCAGAAGCCATATTTTAATGTATTTTTCTGCTGTTTAAAATTACAATTAACTCATGACATTGTCAGTATAATACCAAACACAATACAACACATTACAGTAAGAAATTATATACTATTTAATACATAAGCCCTACCTGTAGTTAGCACCACAGTCCATGTAAGCCTTAGCTCTCTTCATTTATCTGTCTTGTGCTTACTCCTTCCAGTTACTAATTCCAATCTGATCCAAATCCATCTGTACACAGTAGTTGTATGTTGCTGGTTGAGATCTATTAGAGCATCCTTTCTGAGGCCATTTAAGTTTCCTAACGGTAGTATTCTTCAAGTTGAGTTCTCAGCCACATGCCCAATCCTCATCCTGTAGGACCAGGTTTTCCTATTTATATCCCTGGAAGACAGGATGGTCCATACAGTGGACACCTGAGGAGACCTGTATACCGGGTGTTTCAGAAATACTTTTACAAACTTCGGGTATGCGTTCCTCACACTAAAAGAAGGAAAAAAGTTCATATGAACATATGTCCCATAATCCTTGGTTTTCGCGTTATTTCTGTCACAATGACAGTGTGAGTTCAATGGCCTTCGGGGTCCAACCTCAAAACTTCATTTCTCTATGCATTCATAGAAGGCATTGACCCATTGTACTACATACGGTAGATGGCGAAGTGTTGCCATGGAGACTTGTTTACGTTTGTCATTTGTCATTAGTCTGTCTTCAACGTTTCAAGTGTGTACATGTAGTGAGTTAACTGCACATGTTTCATTCCACCATGGCTGGATATTCATTTCGTGAACAGGCAGACATGATTTTTATGTATGGTCGCACGAATGGTAATGTACGCGAGGCTGCACGACTCTATCAGATGGAGTTTCCAGACCGAAGACAACCGAGTCATCCAACGTTTGTCACTGTTTATCGTCGCCGTGCTGAGACAGGAACCGTTGCACCACGGACTATTGATCGAGGAAGACCAAGAGTTGTTCGTACGCCGGAACACGAAGAACAGATGTTAAAGTGTGTCAAAGACGATCCAGGTATCAGTACAAGACAATTGGCTGTGGCATCTGGTACATCACACGTGACAGCATGGAGGGTACTTAAAGAGCAGCTCCTGTATCCATATTATATTCAACGTGTGCAGGGCCTTTCGCCTGCTGATTATCCACCACGGGATAACTTTTGCCGATGGTTTGTAGCACAAGCAGCCAATCCATTGTTTGTCTCGTCAGTTTTGTTTACAGACGAGGCAACGTTTGGGAGAGATGGAGTTACTAATTTCCACAACGTACACGTATGGGCAAATCGTAATCCTCATGCTGTACTTCAGGCTGGACTTCAGCAACAGTTTAGTCTGAATGTGTGGGCTGGCATTGTAGGTGACTGTCTGGTAGGTCCATACGTTTTACCAGCACGTCTTACTGGTGCTGTCTACAGGGACTTTATCCAGCACACTCTTCCCGACTTACTTCACGAAGATGTGCCCCTGCAAATAAGAAAGGACATGTGGTTTATGCATGATGGGGCTTCGGCACATTTTAGTCGTATTGTTCGAGATGCACTGACTGGTATCTACCATGACCGATGGATAGGCAGAGGAGGACCAGTTCCATGGCCTGCATGTTCTCCCGATCTCAATCCTGTGGATTTTTACCTCTGGGACATCTTAAATCGTTGGTTTATGGAGCAGCCATCCCGGATGCAGAAATGCTTCATCGACGTGTCATGGAAGCCTGTGAAACCCTTCGACACCATCCTGGAAGTTTTGACAGGGTGCAACATTCCATGATTCAACGAGTACAGGCATGCATAGAAGCAAGAGGAGGACATTTCGAGCATGTATTATGAGTTTTGTGTGTTATAAGTGTAACACTGTGTTGAACACTTCCTAACGAGAAAACAAAAGGATTATGGGACATATGTTCCTTCTTGTGGTGTAAGGAACCCATACCCAAAGTTTATAAAAGTATTTCTGAAACACCCTGTATATTACTATCTTTTATATTAACATAACAGTAAAACTACTCAGGGGCTCTTGTGAAGATAAGGAAGAATCTGAAACTTATAAGCATCTTCTGTCAGATGATGCACTTACATTTTAAATATATGTAAAATATTTCAATAGTGGCTAATGCTAAGAAAATTTGAAACAAATTGTACATTTTAATGAGCTGTGCACTTGTCATGCATTAAGTTTTTGTCTATCTGCTGTGGTTTCCTAGTTACAGAATATTCATTCAGAATGAAGAGGACTTCACAGCCTGTTTACAGAAAATTCAAGATATACATTTTATTAGTCTTTCATGGGACCTCAAAAGTATAAAAGTATATTTCTGGTGAAACCTCAGTATTGAAAATTTGGGTGGTGTAATATTTGCTCTGTGCACCATAGGTAAGTGGTAGAGAAATTGAACAGCTAACATCAGTAGAAGTTGAATTAAATAGCCATGTGATGCTATCATCTTATTACTGTCTCTTGATTCTTAAACTGAGCTATATTTACCTTTCTGTTCTTATTATTTTAAGCAGTACTTTGACTTCCAACCTACTTCCTTCACACAGTAATATATTCTGTGATTATGGCCACTTTCTTGGTGAATGAAAATGTGAAGCAAATCTGTATACAGTATTTTGGTTCACAATACCCTGAGAATGAGATTCAGAATGCGCATTGATAGCAAAGTAGAAAGTCAATTTCACGCACATTGGGACTCATTTGTTTGCAACAGACCAATGATATTCTTTCATCTGCTTTCAATTCAGCCAAAATAATGCAGGTTAGCCAATGTCAAAATTCAATTGAGTAAACAATTTCTAAACATTAATCCATTACTACTTGTGATACCTCTAGTGTACCAAGTATCATTCCTTTATTACTAGCATATATTTAAATTCTTTATTGTAAACTACAAGTGAACACTTTTGCTAGAAGAACCAGTGGATAAATCAGAAGAAATCAGGATGCATACTTGCTGGAATTTCTTCATTTAATTTTCCTAGCTTGTGACTAGAAAGAGCTCTATGGCAGCTATTTCACGTCATGGCTGCCTTGAATAATTTCTACAGTGAAGGATTTTAATATTGACATCTAATATCCCATCTCCAAGAACAAGAGCAAGAAAGTTGATGAAAGACTTGACCAGGTCTTCTTTCCTGTTCCCAGGACCCAGTAAAGCTTCCCTGTAATTCTGGGACTCCCTTTCATGGACATTTATTTACAAGTGAAGGCCAGGGTTACAGTCTGCCACTTAGTGCAAACAGGGAACTAGAGAGATAGCTGTTCAACAACTGGACACACCTCTATCCTAAATTTCCTGGTTATTCCAGTATTGAGTATGTAGTCCGACCTAATGAATACTCAGTATTCTTTCCCTCCATTTAAGGTAACTCTTGGGTCTTGAGAAGACTGGATGGAAGGAATTACGCCTGATAAAGAATGTGACCAACTTGTATGGTTCACAGATGGATCCTGTATAGGGGCATAATCAGGCGCAGCCATATATGGCCTATGTCCAAGGACAAACATTGGTATAAGCTTGGGAAATATTCCACAGTTTCTCAAGCAGAAGTATTTGCTATCCTGAGCTGTGCTCTAAGAGGTCTTGAGAAAGGTTATTGTGATAAGTAGATTCTCATCCTCACAGGCAGTCAAAAGTGCATTAAAAGCACTCTTCTCAGACCAGGCAAAATCAGGTATGGGAATGTCTAAATGTCCTCATTGCCATATCACCTCGCAGCAAGTTTGAAATGTGGTGGGTGCTGGGGCATCAGGGTGTCTATGGAAATGAAAAAGCCGATCAGCTGGCTGAAAGGGGTACTCAGATATGGGGGCTGTCACAGAAATACCCGACCTAACAAAGAGAAAACAAAATTTGGGGAAAAAACATCTTTATTTCACTACATAGTCTCTTTTGAGCTTGATACACTTTTCCCAGCAGTGTTCAATAGCTTTGATACCCTGTTTATACTGAGAACCATCGAGTTCTTCAAAATAGCCATCAACTGCAGACTCCAGCTCATCACTGTTGGCAAATCTTTGAGCACCAATCTATTTCTTCAACTTTGGAAATAGAAAATAATCAGAGGGGGCTAAATCCGGTAAATAGGGTGCATGAGGAAGCAATGCAAACTTTAACTCATTGATTTTGGCCATGGTGATAATGGATATGTGAACTGGTGCATTGTCTTGATGAAACAAAAGTTTCTTTTCCACCAAATGCGGCCGTTTTTGCTTGATTTCATCATTCAAATGCTGCAATAAGTTCACATAATACTCGCCATTGATTGCTTTTTCTTTTTGAAGATAATCAATGAAAATTATCCCACGGGCATCCCAAAAAACTGATGCCATAACCTTGCCTGCAAATGGAACTGTCTCATCTTCTTTGGAGCTGATTCTCTCCTTTCAATCCATTGTTTTGACTGTTTCTTCGTCTCAGGTGTGAAGTGATGGACCCATGTTTTGTCCATGGTTATGAATCGGCACAAAAACTCGGCTTTATTGCAGCAAAACATCGCCAAACACTCGATTGAAACAACCTCACAATGCTGCTTTTGTTCCATTGTGAGTAAACGTGCACCCATCTTGTGCATAGCTTTCTCATGTCTAAATTTTCAGTCAGTATGAGATGTACAGCACATTTTGAAATGCCTACAATGTCTGCTAACTCGCACACTTTCAGTCGATGATCATCCAATACCATTTTGTGGATTTTCTTCACAATTTGTGGCGTGGTCACCTCATTTGGTCGACCACTGCGATGTTCGTCTTGACAGCTCATACGGCCTTGCTTAATCTCTGCCACCCAATATTTTACTGCTGTCAAAGAAGGAGCAGACTCCTCCAGAGTAGAATCTAGCTCAGCTTTAATATTAGTTGGAGTAAGATCTTTCAAATGAAAGTATTGTATCACATAACGATGGCCAGTTTTATCTATGTTTACAAATTCGCTGAGAGAGTTCACTATTAATGGCTGCCAAACAATTACTAAACAACGTAACATTGTCAAACTTCAAGCCTAAGTTTAAAGCAAAGAGAGTTGAAGGTTGTTACACTACATCACTAAAATGTTCTTACTTGAACGCATTTCGGTTTGCTCCCATCGTCAGCATGTTTTCAACTGATTTTGCCGGTTATTGTCTGGGGAATGTGTGTAGCCAGTAGTGTTCTCTGGTGCTGGGCTGAACACCACTAGTCACACACATTCCCCAGACAATAACTGGCAAAATCAGCTGAAAACATGCTGACGATGGGCGCAAACCAAAATGCGTTCAAGTAAGAACATTTTAGTGATGTAGTGTAACAACCCTCAACTCTCTTTATTTTAAATTATGACACATCACTGTTACTAGCTTCTAAATCTTCAAAATTAATTAATTCAAACCTAAGCTTTATAAAGGTGGTACTTTCTATCATAGTCATTTGTTTAAAACAACAACCGCTATCTATACATCAGATCGGGTACTTCTGGGACTGCCCTCATACTGTATGTTGGCCCTGAACCTATGGTTGGAACCAGTACATGTGTTACCAAAACCTCGGTAAAAGCATGGATTAGGAAAGCACACCAACTCAGGTGGCAAACTTGTCCTCGACAAAGACAAGCCAGGAAACTGGCCTTAGGTCCATGCAACACTCTTTCCTAACTCTCCTGAGATTGGATAGAACAGAATAAGGAAAGTGTATGGTTGCATTAATTTGTGAACATGGTCACTTCAGGAAACATCTACGTAAAGTAGACCTCTATAAGGATGAACGTATTTGTAGAATGTGCAAACAGGATGAGGAAACTGCTTTGCATATGCTCTTTGACTGCCCATCTCTGGCAAGAGAGAGAGATTTACTCTTTCTATAACCAGGGAAGATCTAGGAAAGAATGATGACATTGCAACTTCTTCAGGGTACAGATTTTGCGAAACATGAAGGCATTCTTTCCAATGTGGTTGCACAATAAGCCTTTTAGACTGAGATGCAGGAGGTTGACAAAAGACCCGTTATTTATATCTCTATCCATTCCATTACCTATTCCTGTAATTGAGAACGCTCAAATTATAATATTTTAATTTTGCCATTCTCATCCTGGTTTCCATTCACAGTTATTGTGAACCAGCCTTAAGGCATAAACTGTAATTTATTGCTATGTTTTATTTTCCAGTATGAACTACTGAGAGACTACAAGGCTTTGAATACTCTTCGAGAACTGCTGGTCATCATAAGGATTTGGGGGCTTCTGCGCCAGAGCTGTCTACCTGTGTTTGTACGTAGTGCTGAGAATTTGGATGTATTGGCATTGCTGTTTAAGTTGCTTTCCCGGCTGATCCAAAGCTCGGAGCCCGATGAGACTCTCCTAGGTAACACAAACATTGACTTTTATTTCTCCATATATTTTGAAATCTTAATATTACTGTGATTTAATGCATTTCATGAGCACTGTACCAGTTTAAAATATTTGCTTTTATATAGTTTGGTTATTTCTAAATATGGCTAATTTGTATTTCAAATATGTATTATAGTCCTGTGGTTAAAATTTAATCTCTTTATTGAAAATAACAGCAGTATTTCTCCCCTGTCTTAATCTGCCAAAAGCTTTTGAACACACCTAAAAATTTCTGCATGTGCATGAACAAGGTGTGTGAGGGTTTGACAGCATTGTACCTTCTCATAATAATGCTTCTCCATGAAGAGGGATATGAAAGCTTGAACCATTGCACTTCTGCACTCACTCATAGGGTTCTGTACAAAACAGTGCTTTCATTGGTCAGGCCAAGTCAGAAAGAAAAAAGCATTTACTTTTCATTTTAAACTTGAATCAGGTCTCGAGAGCATGCAACAAAAGTTAAATAAATAAATTAGATTTACTACAGAGTAGGACAATAAGGATTTTGTATAGGAAGTCGTATGAAACTCCAAACAGAGAATTATATTTAAATTTTAAAATAAAACTTGGAATAATAGTTTTTATGCATAAAGTAATGCATAAATTCAGTAAATTAAACTTGAGTACTAAAATAAATACCATAACCATAGCACTAAACATTAAAATAGTATATAATTGAGGCCAAATTCCACAAAACTGCGGCATTTGATCAGTATTATACACAGCCTACAGACATTATAATTTGTTGTTAAGTGAAATTAAAAGTGTACCAAAACTTTTTTTTATTTTGTGTTTATTTTTATGATGTAGAAGTTAGTAACTGTGATGTCATTATCAATTGAAATAATGTGTCGGTTGGGACAAGTAAATACTTAAGTATGTGATGTAGTATCCCAACCACCAAAGCTTTGTATATTTAAAAAGAAATTAAAGCAATATTTAGGTTATGTTTACATATAAGTTACTTATTGCATATAAAAAGGATAAGTTTTCTAGTAAACCACCACTATAGAATAGTACAGTGTCTTTGTTTTATGCCAAGGTCACAACCACCTTATATGCGTATTGACCAAGACATTAGTGACCTCAGTATTATGCCACTGCACAGCAGTGGTGCAGGATGTGTCAAAAATACATTTATCATCTGTGAGCTGTCTCAGTCATTGCTTTGTCCTCTGTTGTGAAGTGTTTCGACAATACGTGTGTTATGTATGATTTCCTTAGGTAAATTTAGAAACAACAGGATCACTAAATGCTAAAAAGTAAAGTTTATAGGAACTATCTCCACACCATAGACAAACTTAAGGACAATATAAAAGCAGAAATTATGAACATTACGCAAGAAGAACTTATACACGTGAATGGTAATTTCGTCTGATGATGTCAAGAATGTCTTCAATCAGATAGACACCACTTTCAACAACACTTATAACAAGTTTAGTAATCATTACATATATGTTACTAGCACTCGTGAGTAAGTAATGCAGAAGTTATGGAATGGAAAACCTCCCAGTGTAGTAGACTGTGTGCAGAGCACACATTTGTGTGATCCGTGGCCTTGGCATAAAACAGAGGCACTGTACTTGCATGAGTTATAATTGTATTCCTACATATGTGTTCTATATTACTACAGGTGTGTTCTGTAAGTCTTATTTATATGTTAGTTACTACCATACACAGAAATTGTATATGTACTGCCCTGGGTAGAGCTCTAGCTCATTAAGGGCCAACTGTGAAATAAATAAAAATGCATACATTTTGTCACTCCCAGAATGTTTGCCTTGAGTGATAGTTACAGTTAATAGGTTAGTGGTTGCAGTTTACGAGCATTGCAGCATGCATAGCTTGCAGGTCCAACAGAGGAATATTTAGTAGTGTGAGAAAACTGTTGATACAGAATCATAATTATATGCTATTATCCTACCAAATGTAAAACAGTATATCAAGACTGTATATTAAGATAGTGTAAGTTAATTACAAGGAAAATTCCACCATATTGATTTGTATGTTTACAAAAATGAAGTGATTGTACCAACATGATTGTAATATTTAATATTCCTAAAACTTTTAAAATATAAGCGTGTTGCTTGTGTGTACCTCTTACAAGAACTGAGATTTAAAATGAAGAGAATTGGAGGTCATTACACTACATCACTGAAAGGTACTTACTTTGAACGCGTTCTGGGAGAATGGTTTGCTCCCATTGTCAGCTTGTTTCCCACTAATTTTACCGGTTACTGTCTAGGGGGATGTGTGTGGTTAGTGGTGTTCTCTGGTGCCGGTTTGATGAACCTCCAAAGTCTGCTGGGTGGTGGTAGTTCGAAATTCATTAGGTGATTCCTGTGTTTGACGATATATATTTTTGCCAGATGTCCAATTATTCTTAAAACCGATTAGCAACAGCAATAAATTGGACATCTGGAAAAACTGCATATTGCCAAACACAGGAATTAGTGATGTAGTGTAATAACTCTGACTCTTTATTTTAAATTATGGCACATCACTGTTACTAGCTTCTCAATCTTCAAATTAAAGAACTAAGATGTTTACACAGATGTATTATGTATTCAGTAATAGAGGGGGGGGGGGAGGAATTAACAGTAACACACAATTGATAAATCGAAACCTGGATTCTATCTGGGAAAGTATTCTGTTGCAAATGGGAATAGTGTGGGATGAGATTGTATTTATTTACAATTATATGATTCTTTGTCCCAAGTAGTTACACCATTTCTCATGTTGGCACATTATAGATTATTTTGAAGTGATCTAATTTGAAGGTCATATTTTTGGTTCTAAGAATTTGAGTTAATATGGTTTTATTGTACATCTTAGACAACATATTTACAACAGTCCAGGAAAAGCATTTGGAAGATGCACTAAAATCAATAGAGTTGCAAGAGAAATCAATAGAATTTGTGATAGAAAAGGACAGTGATGATCAGCTCTTGATCCAAGAGTAATTAAAAATAAAAACAATCCAACCTTTGGCATCTATAGAAAAGCCATGTAACATTAGCAGTTACATAAAGAAGAATAGTTACAATCCATCAGTAACTGCTGTTATTTGTATTACAGCAAAAAATGAAGTTCAGGTCAGGCTTGAAATCCACCCTCACATTCAAGTAAGCAAGACAAAACTCTGAAGTAATCTTACATTTAGGTAAAACGTGTATGTTGCAGATGAATGTTGTCTACTGCCCAGTCAAGTAATGACCCCACAACTCAATCCCTCTACCAAGATTATTGCTGTTGCCTCACCAGCATTATATCATCAAACTCTGCCAATACAGGTATGTAGATTAAAGTTTGCTCCTTGTCATTACTCACGTGTTGAGCTGTAATTTACAAGTACCTCTATGTAGGCTTCTGCAGGTATAAATGATTTACTTTCTCTTCCATGTACCTAGAATGTAGAGGAAGGGCTGTATTGCATCAAAAAATGTGCTCCTTGTCATTACTCGTAGCATTTGAGTTGTAATTTACACATACCTCCATGTAGGTTTCTGCAGGTAGGAATGTTTTACTTTCTGCTCCATGTAGAGCAAGTGCCATATTCCATCTAAAAATTTGATATTGAGATTTTGCCCAAAGTGCATCTTTTGGGGCCCCTTGAATCCAAAACAGTACTTCACTTTTAGGAGAGAGAGAGAGAGAGAGAGAGAGAGAGAGAGAGAGAGAGAGAGAGAGAGAGAGAGAGAGAGAGAGAGAGAGAGAGAGAGAGAGAGTGGGTTTTTTTAAATATAAAAACAAATGATAGTGGGTAGAGAAAGTCATTGCGAATATAACATCAGATTTGTTTTTTGTAGCATTAAAATTTTTTAGATATATGTATTTATAAGTTACAAGCTTTAACTGTTGAGCTGTAACATGTTTGAAAATATACAATTCATAGGTTAATACTATTGTTATACACTGGGGTGCGGCCAAAAGGTTTTGCAGCTAGATATTAAATTTAGTTACTCCGGCATAAACATTGGGGTACGTAGACTCAGAGGCAGCGAGAGAACCAGGAACTTAGATGCACAAATTTAAAGCAGGCGTGGGATATTCATAACAAAATACACATTTAACACATTACCTGTGGTTTATTATAATTGATATGGTGCTACTACGTTGTGCACAAAAGGTTACAGACAGACATTGGAGGGAAATGCTCCACACACACAGACCATGCATGCTACATACACAAACCACTCACTCTGAAGACACACACAAGACTGTCGCTACTACTAGACTGGGAGATGGGGGAAGAAATGCCGTGTTGGATGGAAAAATTCAAACTCCCAATCAAAATTTTATTATTTCAACAATGTCATGCTACAGAACAATAATGTGTCTGATGCGACAATGCATACACATGTGCTACACTTTCAAAAACTGATTGTTGATATAAACAGCTGAATATATCACCATTTGGAGGCAAACATTTGTAGAAATCAAGATACTTTGGATAGAAGAATCATCTTTTATATGAATCTATATTAATATTATAAAGAGTGAAAGTTGTGTGTGCGTGCGTGCATGCGTGCTTTAATCTCTAAAACCACTCAACCAATTTTGATAATACTTTCACCATTGAAAAGCCCAATGTTTCTCACATATGTAGTATGTAAAACACCCAATTTCATTTCATAAATTACTAAAAGTTTAAAAAGATTTACAAAGCCCTTGTACTTGAATACAAACACATGTTATAAAAGAACATACTTGCAAAGAAGGCTTTGACTTTTAGTTGAGATTGCCATGAAGTAGAAAATAGTTGTTAAGATATAGAATGTGCATTACAATAAGACAAATGCTGCAGGTATTTTATTTTAAGCAATATATATGTAGTTGGTCATGGTTTAGCAACTTAGGCACAGCAAAACAAAAGAGAATCAAATCTTCTTATAATGATACGATACCAATGCCAACATATTTTAATAACTCTCAAGTAACAAAGTGGGGAACAACCAAAGAATAAATAGGGAAAGGGGCTAAAATTAATGTTTTGGAATGTGGAAGGGCTAAGAAATAAGATAGGCAGCGGGGAAATGAAAAACATTATGTGTTCTATGGATGTTGTGGGAGTAGCAGAGATATGGTTGGGAAAGGAAGAGGTAGTGGAGATAACAGGTTTTAAGTTTCTAGAGAAAAAGGCAAGGAAAAGATGAGGTAGGGGAAGAGCATCAGGAGGAGTAAAATGCTAACGAGAAAAGAAGAAAAGCAAAATAAGAATATGGGGGAGTTCTTAAAGAAAGTAAAAGAGAAATGGATTAGAAAAGTATGAGAGATAAGAAAAGTAGAAAGGCAAACGGAGGAAAGAGAAGACGGGCAATAGGGAATAAAGATAGCAAGGGATGCGTAGGTGAGCCAGAAGGCCAGGGTGCCAGGCAAAAAGAGCAGCATAGCTGGCAAGAAATTTGTACATAGGTTAAGTTAGTCTATAAGTAGAACATTGTAAAAAGAATTATGTAGAAAAAATGTACAAATAAAGTATCTATCATAACTATCTATCATAACTCTCAAGTAAGGTGGTTTTACTCTATTACTTTTGTATGTTACAATCAAGATCGTTAGCAATGTATATTAAACATTGTATAAAGTGTAATCTTATTTTTCTAATGTATATATAATTCTTGTCGTAACTCATATCACTAAATACTGAGGGTGGATCGCTACCAAAACTGATTAACTTATAGGCCTGAAACGTTAAGGACGTGGATTGAGGTGATACAAGGAAAATTCTTTGCTTACAAATGATGGTGCAAACAAACTTTCAAACTGATTTGCTGAGGTAAAATTCCTTTGGCTTGCATAACATAGGCAAGAAATCACTTTAAATATTGCTTTCACAATACAAGGCATTAAGAGCAATAAACTTTTCATATAGAAATAGTAAATTTAGCAGGAACTTCTGTGTGCATCTAGTAAAAAATGAATTAACCGTAAAAGCATTCTTAATGATTCAGTTGCTCCATAACATTACTTAGTTATTACAAGTATGCATAAGAACCATTTGCATAATTCTGCATACAAAATTGCTTACAAACTTGCTCGTCAATATATCACAAAATTACAATTTTAAAAGGATGTAATTGACTTTTAGTAGCCGTATGACCTTTGCTTTGCCACCATTTAAACTATGCATTTCTGAAACTATACATACGTAGGCCTATGATTTAAATTTAGAAAGTTGAATTTGGAATAAGACCGAAAAATGTTAGATGTACACCACAATTCGCTGATCACGAGTTCCCTACTAGAAAGTTGTCCATCGGCAACTGGGCCTTGCTAGGCTCTGGTTCTCCTCTCTTGTCTGTCAGTACAGCTGCCTAGTTACAGCTGGGGAGACGTGGCATCTGATGAAATCGCTGCTCTTCCCCATGTAGTGGTAGTTACTGAACTTCTGCCTGCCTATCAGACGTAATCCTTTTAATCAGTACTAGTATATCATCCAAGTTTTATTGCTGGGTGAATATTTCCAGAGGCTGAGGATGTCGCCTAACGCAGAATCACCATTTCTGGTCATAATCCCCTGAACTATTGTTGGGGGTTGTGCAAAATGGCACAAAAGACAGAAAATTGTGTCAACCTAATATTACAAATCAGGTAACTGATATTTTATAATTAACAACTCAGAATATGATTTTTACTTTCTCTACTACGTATAATAAGTAGGGGAAGTATTGTATTCCACCCAAAAATTAGATACTGAGATTTCACCGGAAATATATGTTTTGAGACCCCCTGAATCCAAAAAAAGCATTTTTGGAAACATGTCCGTGTGTGTGACTGTGAACAGCATAACTCGGAAACGAACAGTCGGATAAACACCAAACTTGGTATTTAGGTTCAGTATCTTCCAGAGATGCGACACAAAGGTTTTCAAAAAAAAAACCCTCACCCCAGATTACCCCTTTACATGGAACATTTTTCGAAAATTTTAATTTTCTCAAAAATGGCTCTAACGATTTTGATTAAAATATCATATGTTTAAGATATTTTCATGACAAATAAACTGTGTATCTTGAATTTTCTGGGAATGTCTCCAAAAGTATTCTTCATTGTGAACGACTTTTGCATAACTGGTAAACCATAAGAGATAGACAAAATTTTACTACACAGAAAATGTAGATCGCGTTAAAATACGCAATTTATGTCATATACATTTTTTTGTTGAGTGAACCATTTTTGAGATATTGCTTGTTATTTGCTTAAATTTTTCAATACTTATTTTCTCAAATGGAAATTCGTTATTCATTTTTTTGTCTTGGATATGCAAAGAGTAATAATCTGTAGCAAAGAGAATAGTGCTGCACCTAGCAACCAGCTATTAAGAGATATGTGTGTGCTTTAAAGGCTACTGTATTTCTATATTGCCATTGTAAATATATATTTCCCTTATATCTACACGAAAATTAGCAATAAGATAGAGTCTGCAAATGTTTATCTCAATTAATATGAAGTAGATGGAGAATAAGCGTTTGTAAAAATAGTTTGTATAAGAGTAGAGAAAGTCATGTGAGTGTAACACATCAGATATTTTTTCTCGATGGTTGCAGACTGTACATCTTTTCCAAAGTGGTTAACTTGGTGGCCTGGGAGTGAGAATCTTCGTATTAAACTGGTTTGTGTCATTTCATTGTATTTGTTAAGGGTCTATGTATTATGTGAAAACTATTAGCTTTATGTTATTAATTAACTATAGGACCAAAGAGAAGGTACAAGAGTTTAAAATTTCATCTACTTAATTATCTAACAAGATGTTCCAGCATTATGATCAGTGGTTATTTCATAGCCAAAGGGTGCTTATAGGCCATGTCGCACTTCTGGAACTTGGAAGACGGGAGCAGTTAAGGAAGTCAGACCTTCTGCCAATGATTCACATGCTTTTGTACGAGGTCTTTCAAAAAATTCTGGAACATTCGCAATTTTGCGTCAATGGAGTGTTGAAGCGAAATGCAGTTGGTATCCCTGCACATGCCTGTGTTTAATGTGTAACTGCCAGAAGTTTCATTATTCTTTGTCTGTCAGTTATTATTCAGTGCTGTATTGAGTAGAGTGTTGTGTCGCACAGTTTGCAAATTTTGAAATGGCAGAGTTAGAGGAGCAACGCGTCTGCATTAAATTTTGTGTAAAACTCAAAACAACCTTTACAGAGAGACACCAAATGATGCAGGAAGCCTATGGTGATGAGTGCTTAAGCTGTACTCGGTGTAATGAATGGTTCATGTATAAAAATGGCCAGATGGAAGTTCAAGATGACCCTCGTTCAGGACGCCCTTCGACGTCTAGCAATGAGCCCATGTCAGGAACATCAATGAAATTGTGCATGCCAATCGAAGACTGACTATCGGAACGTGTTGCGACGCCTGCGAGAAAATTTGAGAAGGAAACGGCCTGAAATATGGCGAGACAATTCATGGCTCTTGCATCACGATAATGCGCCTGCACATTCATCCCTGTTGGTGCGTGACTATTGCACAAAAAACGATATCATTGTGCTGCCTCATCCTCCATACTCTCCAGATCTGCCCCCTGCAGGCTTTTTTTTTTATTTCCAAAGTTGAAAACCTTATTGAAAGGATGAAGATTTGCAACAATAGACGAGATAAAACAAAATTTGCAGACAGCGCTTTCTGCGATCCAGAAACAGATATACCAAGACTGCTTCTGGAAGAGGAAACGGCATTGGGAGTGGTGTATCAACTGTGGAGGAGAGTATTTCAAAGGAGACCATGCACAATAAGCAAAAGTTAAGCGTGGAAAAATGTGGACAGAATTTCAGAATTTTTTAAATAGACCTGGTATGAATATCAGGAGATTTTTCATTCGTTATTAGTAATAGCCAGGGCTGCATGAAATTACAATTATAAGGGTTAAAGGAGAGGATAGATAATAAAAATCTTCTATATCATTGTACAGTAGTTTCATAATCATATTCATTCGAGTTTAAAAAGCTTCCCATGCACGTCGGGCAGCCAGCTAGTGTATTATATAAGCAATTCCTGGGAATTTGTAATACTTAAAAAAGTGTGCGACTGTAAAACATATTTAATCTTATATACTTACTATGCTTGAGATTTAAAATGACTGTATCTGCCAGGTAAGCTAAACATGCTGCCATGTTACAGCTGGAGTATGGAGTGGAACCAGATTGTCTGCTGTTTGTGCCTGACCTCAGTCCTGTAGAGGGGGCCATGCAGACAGAGCAGATGGTGGACAGTATCCGTCATGTCTACTTGGGCAAATGCCCCCTTGTGGTGAAGCAGTGTTGCAGGTGACTTCTTCTTTTCAAGTATTAAACTTGGAATAGGGTTCAACGTTCATATAAATTTTAATATTCTGCTACTTATTATTTTCATTTGTGCAAGAATCAGTTAATAAAACTTAGCAACTGCATGAAAGATGAATCAGACTTGAAAAACACATTGAAGTTAAAAACACTTTTACAGGGTAGCACAGACAAAAGTAGTTAATGTAAGTATAGAGTTATACTTGGGCAACTCCTCCTACTTGCATGTGCCTGTTGCACCAATTGGGTTCACAATACCCCAGGAATGAGAGCAGGAATGCATATTGATGACTATGCGGAAAGTCAATTTTGTGTTTTGGGATATCATTTGTTTGTAACTGATGAATGATATTGTTTCAGCCAACGTCAAAGTTTGACAGCTAACATTTTGTAAATATAGATTCATTACTACTTATGATTCTTCTAGTTGTACCAAGCATTATTTCTTTATTAATAGCATACACTAAAGTTGTTCGTTGTTGTTTATTGTTCTCTCTTAATTTCTACCAGTTTTTGTTGTTCGTTGTATTTGCTGTTGTTTTTGAGGCAATAGATAGTTTTGAGTTGCGTAAAACAAACTACAAGTGTTGCTTTTGCTAAAAGAACTAATGCTCAATGAATCTGAGGGAGTCAGGAAGCACATTTGCTGGAATTTCTTCCAATTTCATTTCCCCAGCTTGCGACTAGAGAGAACTCTAGCAAAGTTTCTTGTCTCGGTCGCCTTGAATAATTTCTACAGTGAGAATCTTAATATTCACAATATGGATCTAACATGCCATCCCCAGGAATGAAAACAAGAAAGTTCAAACTTGACTTCTTTCCTGTTTTGGGACCCAGGAAAGCTTCTTATTAATTGTGAATGCTCACATTATAACACATGTACTTAGCTGTGTTGTTCTGTTCTGGTTCCTGTTCTTGGTTATTTTGAACTAGCCTTTACATGATGGCTTCTTCAGACTTTAATTAAATCTTTGGTGAATGCCCTCATTAACCTCTGGTTTGCAAACTGGGGCAACTCTTTGTCTTTTGGCATTTTGCACTGAATCCTTAGCATGTCACTTTTTAACCAAAACCTGTATAACTCTCTTTGTTAGTTGTTCTCTTTCCAGAAATTTGTCTGAAAATTTCCTGGGTTTATATTAGTGAACTGTTCTCACATATGTTTCCACAATTTCCACTCCTTGTGTAGAATAAGTTATTTTGCAGAATGTAAACAGAAATGTGTAATTTGACTGATGAAATAAAATTAAATCCTAACAGAATAATGCCAAGAAACAATTGTTACATAAAACTACCCATTGTTATAGCTGTTTACTTAAATTAATATGAACACGATAATGAAATTTCAAGGAGTCGAAATATTGCATTCGCATTTAAATGGAAGTGGGTCTATTTTAACTGTCACCCAGTAAAATTGAGTTTTGCGTAGAGGCTTGCCAAACAGTAGGGAAATCAATAAGGGAAGTTCATTGTTTCGTTTGGTGGTTAGAGCTATGATACCTTAGTTAAGAAGAGTGTCAGCCCAGAAGACTGAAGGTTTTTGTTTCAAAATTGAGCCGTGGCATTGATATTTTCAGCTCTTCATTTTTCTGTTTTTAGCGTAAACACTGTTAGTGCTAATATGAACAGTAGTTCCAAATTGGATGGAAATAGAAATCATTGTTCTTATGTGCAAAATGAACACTAGAAGTAAATTACAAACAATGGTAATTAATTGTTCTTTCCACAAGCCATGTTTAGGACAAGGTTGGAAAGGTAGAACGAGATTGAAAAATTCAATACCATAGCTGAAATTTGAACCATAGATCTTCCGGTTTCCATCTGGTTGCTCTAACCAACTGAGTTACAGTGGCAATATGCTGGCACAACATTAAATTCCCCAACTGTCATCTTAAAAATGTATTTGAGATCACCTTGTGGTTTACCGGGAAAAATGTGTCAGTTGGGGAATTTAATGTCATGCCCACATGTTGCCATGGTAGCTCAGTTGATTAGAGCAACCTGACAGAAACTGGAAGATCTGGGTTCAAATCCTGGCAATGGTATTGAATTTTTCAGTATGATTCTATCTTTACAAATTGCAAACGGCTAACACCTTTCAGAATACCTGATTCCCAAGATCTCCCAACTTATTTACAAAGTGTTGAATGCCACAGTTGTGTGTGATTTGTTAATGTGTGCTACCCATCATCATTATGCCATTAAGATGTTCTGCTTGTTTGTAAACAAGGAGCCAATAGTTTTTATGTTGGTACCATTGACATCATTACACACTGTTAAAATTCACATGTTTTTTTTTTTTTAATGTTGCAAGTGTGTAAATCACCAGATGAGGAAGCTATATTGATGAAAGTAATGCTTTCTGATAACAGAAATGCTCAACAATTTTGGCAAAGATCAGTTTGAAATCAGTATTACCACCAGTGAAATAAAATGTAGATTATGGGAAATGCATCTGTTCTACAAGTTGGTTATGACAGAAGTGTAATATTGTAAATGAAATATAATATAGCATAAACAATTGAACAGTGGAAAGTGTTGTGAATTGTAGGAAACCAAATAATGGAAATGTAAAAATGGGCTTTTGCATAATAAAACTTAATTACTAAAATACTGTAATGCAGCTATGGCTTCAGAATTGTGTAGAAGGTACAAACTGACCAAAGAGATAAGCCGAAAGGATAGTGCTCTCACCCAGCATAAACACCAGATGCGTTATTGAGAGGTAATGGAATTGTTCTGGAACCTTCTTTCCTCTTGTCTCCAGAACATTCTAGAACTCTCCCTGTATAAACCAGTGTGTTCGCAAGTGAGTCAGCAAGTGAGATAGCAAGTTTTTGCTGTTGATGTGACGTAAAGTGCTGGTTATTCAGACTGTTCTCCAAGAGATGTTGAAATGATAATTGTGCTGCTGCTATGAGAGATTAGAGGAGTCTTGTGTTCAACTCCCCAATGAGTGAAGCAGAAGGAAGAAGAGGCTGCTTCATTCATATTTCATTGCACCGCTACGTTGTGAAGAAAGTGAAGTGACAGTGAGAACTGGATAAAGTCACAATATTCTTTGGTAGCTACACTGTTACAGCGTATGCATCATTTTTAAAACTAGATAAATCCCTAGCCCTGTGTGTCATACTGCAGAGATTCTATTTAGTATTAAAGGTAAAGGTGCATATCACGGAGGGGCCTCTGGAACCGGGGCAGAATACCGCACACAGGCCAGTCAGCCCATTGTGCTTCCAACGTGGCCTCTGGGAGGGGTGAGGGGAGAGACCCAAAGGGCGACCAGATCTGGATGCCAACGGACGCAATCATGGATGGGGTCCCTAACGTTTCCAGATAGAACACATCCTCTGCTGCCGTACAGTCTCTGCCCACAAGCCACCAACCTCCAGGGTCCCATGCTGAGGAGAGACCTAACTGAGTGGTACTGCAGCAATGCCAGGGAAGAAACCTTTACAGAGCGCAAGCCATTACCCAGCCACAACCCCTTGAACATCGTCATCTGGTCCTACAACCCTGAAACAGATGACCAGGAAGATGATGGGTACAGGAAATGAGAGGAAGGAGAGTCATGGGAGAAGATGAACCATCCCAGCATTTGCCTGGCAACCTGGGGAAACCACGAAAACCCGTGGACCAGAGTGGGCGATTGCCTGGGATCGATCTTGGGACCTCCTGAATGCGGGCCACAGAGCCAGCCCACTCAGTTTTATTCCATATTACTTCCTCTCTCACTTTCTCATTTGTCTCTCCTGCTTTCTTTCTTCCACCCCTCTCTCTCCTTCCATCTTTCTCCCCCTCTCAATTCTTCCTTCCACTGTTTCCCTCTCTGTAACCTTCTCTCGTCCTCTATGTGGAATTTATATCAGGATATGCTTTGAAAACCAATAATAAAACTGGTGGAGTGTTATTAAAAAATAAGTAAAATGTGTAACAGTACACATACTTTTGCCTGTTCCCTATGCTTGCAATGTATTGGAATTATTGTTTTCTGTGGTAACCAGTTAGTGTACTGTATAATAGTAAAGAAAAATTGGTACCTATACACCCTTTTTTTGGGTGTAAAAATCCTTACCACAGCTTCCTTCAGAAGGGAAGTAAAGTTGGTGGTCCCATGTCGTAGATTTACGACATATAAAAGGAACCTTAAATCTGGTAAAGAGGCCTCTGAACAAAATTTCCTATCTCTCATGCCCAATATAGAATGGGATGCTAAAATCCATAGCAATTAAAGGAGTACCCATAAATAAAACTCAATTCAATTTAGAAACTATTATGTAATATTTTTTAAAAATCTGAATAATAAACAAGATATTTTTATTTTTTACACTCCATTAATATCCCCCTTCTTATGGGGGGAACACACACCACACATTTATATTTTAAAAATGTTATTTTTGACTTCAAGATAGTCTACAGATTAGTATTAATTATTCATCCAAAATTAAAATTTTGGTTACAGGTTTATTCTATGCATAGATGGAAATCTCATGTTATCAAGTTAAATCAGCACTAGGCTGTTCATCTGTAAAGTGTAATTTTGTAATACATATATGTTACAGATGTGGGTGTAAAGCTCAGGTGCATAGCATGACAAGAACTGCAGCCATTCGAGCTTGGGATCAACGCTGGGCTCGTGAATGTAGATGTTGTGGTCACTGGAGAGTTCGTCGCTTCACATAGAACATGAAACGCCTTGTATAATAAAAGACTGATATTGTGGAAAAGAGAATCATTAATGAAATTGGCATTCTTTTTTAATAAATGAATTCATTTATGAACCCAAAATACTTTGTTTTAATGTATGTACTGCTAACCTCTGAAGTGAACAAATTAATTGCAGAGAAAAGAAGGTTCATCTCCTCAAATAAAAATTAAACTAATGCACATTTTGGGTGGAATGCATAAAATCCAAGCTTTGTCTTGAAGATTAGTCTTTAAGTTAAAGCGAAAGCTTTAAGATTAATCTACAAGATTGGCTTGTTCAACTCATGCATAAAAAGAATCTTAATCTAGCAAGCTTTCGCTAGACGTTTTTCCAGCAAACGCTTGAAATACGTTGCGTGCGCAGCTGTCTGCCAAATGCGGCTCATAACTGTTGTCTCATGTGGCGAGTACAGAAGTATTTTGCGAATACGGTACCTAACCTATATCGAAGTTATATGCGTAATGGCAGACGAAGTGAATGTTCATAATACCTTTCTAGCAATTCTTAAGTAGTTTCCAATACTGTTGAATAAATCGCAAATCCCGAGCATCAAAGAAGAGAAAGTGAACGCTTTGCAAACCACCTGCATCAAACTGGAAGAAATTTTAGGCAGAAAATTCACTCCACAGCAGGTGCAGAAAACGATTCAGAATATGAAGACTGAATTAAAAAGAAAAACTGACCGTAAGGCCACGGGAAATCAGAAAATAAGTTTAAAAAGGTGGGAAGAAGAATTTCTGCAGCTGTTTGATGGCGAAAGCAACCCAACCATTGATAGGATTCCAGGTAAGAATGCAAGTCGATCTCAGGAGCCAATTATTTAGAAGTTTCTGTGTAATTTTTTTTGCTTTGGTTTGTAGTATCAAATGCAATTTAAAACGTATTCTGTAATGTGATACATGTTATACGTAACTGCTATAAAATATAAATATATCGGAAAATTACAGCGAATGATAAAGTACGTAACAATATGATACTACTTTGGCAAAAAAGGACAGTTTCAAATTCTTTTTTTGCTTCATTATGAATTTTATCAGGTTCTTCAAGACAGTTTTCAAACGGGTTTACACATGTCTTTCCTGTAAACAACACTAAAATTGCTTATTTTAGTTGCCTTTATTTCTGGTTAACAACTGGACATTGTTGAGTTTACCATTTATATAAGTTTTATTGGAAAATCTTTCTTTTCTATTGTGGCTCCTCTAGTTCTAAGAGTTCCAAAATGTAACTGTATAGCTCTTGTTTGTTGGAGCTAGTTTTACCAGCTTATAACTAATTTCTCTTAAGAAATTTCTCATTTTCATTGAGATTTGAAGTTATTATGAGCAAAAGTAATCTCAGCATTTATACGTAAGATGTTAATTATTGAAAGAACAATGACAATTGACATCATCTGTATCCCTTTGCTACTGAAGAAATTTCACTTTTAGGATCACCTCTGAATAATCTAATGAAGGTTACATTACTAATAACTAAGCCTCGGATTCTTAGGTTCTGACCTATTTTATTCCTGACCTCCTATACTCCAAACTTCGGTTTATATTAATGTTTTAGTTACCAACGAGTAATATACTTCAATTTTATAGAGCCTAAATTGACCTAATTTTACGTTAGGACCTAATAAAACCTATTTTTCGTGATAGAACCCAAAAGTGCCTAATTCGGTTATTTAAGCAAATAACAGTAGATTTATGAATATAAAAGTATTTTTAAAACTAAGGGAGACCGTTCGAATAAGGAAACTATTAAATAATTAGATTATGAAATCTTGTGCAATACCTTACAATAATAAACTTTAATTAAACTGTCCGCCACAATAATAAAGTAATTAAAACGTTCGCCGCCTTCAGTTATTTTCTAGCTATGTCTAAAGATGTGGTCAGTGGCACGCGGCATTTCTGCAACGTGTGATGTTTACATGCCGCAATAATAGTTGAAAACTAGAGGCAAACATTTTAATAGCGCTGTTGAGTAGTATGCATTATTGCTTCTTCCGTTATAGGGAGCTTCTAACACGACATTTTTTAATTTGGTACTTTCAAATACATACTAAAGTTACAGTTAATTTAACTTTTTATACTTTTCTTTGACGGATATTCATGAACTGTGCCATTTTGTGTGATAAAACAACTCTTAAGACTTCTCTTGTATGAATCAAGTCACCTACTGAGGTAGCTTGAAAAAAGTCAAGATTAATCTAGAGGAAGTGAAGCTTTCGCTTGTTTTATGCATCGGATTTGCACTTAAAGTCAAGTCATTGCTGGAAAATTCAAGCTAAAGCTAGGAGCTAGCTGGCTCCAAAGCAAATGCTAAACTTAAGTCAAGTCGAAGCTGTTTTATGCATTAAAAGCCAAGATTACACTTGAAAATTAGCAAGGTAAAGCTTATGCTTGACTTTATGTGTATTGAGGGGCTGTACTGTAAAGCATACTAAAGGACTATTCTAGGTTTCGAGAAGTGGAATATAAAGATAAGTTAAACATGTAATTGGGTCATTCCACGTTAACTACATTACAAAATGACAAGACATGCATAACAGAAAACTAGAAGACTGCTTCAATAGTCAAGTGGTCTGTGTTCTGGCTTCTCAAATTAAAGGCGAAGGGTTTAATTCCTGGCAGGGGAGGGGAAATATTTGTTAATTTGGATCATTCCCCACCTGCTGCAGAGTCTGGAAGTATAAATGTAGAGTAAATGCTAGTGCATACCTACCAGCTTTTATGGTTTCTAATTTAATGAGTGGCAATCAAGGCCTTTTATGCATTCTTTTTTTGAACTGATTTAAGGTGGTGTAGATTTTCACCAGACTGACAAAACATTAATTTTTGTTTCATTATATTATATTTTTACTTTCTCTACTACGTATAGTAAGTAGGGGAAGTATTGCATTCCACCCATAAATTCGATACCGAGATTTCACCGGAAATATATGTTTTGAGACCCCCTGAATCCAAAAAAAGCATTTTTGGAAACGCACGTGCATGTGCGCGTGCGAACAGCATAACTCAGAAATGAACAGTCGGATAAACACCAAACTTGGTATTTAGGTTTTAATTTTCTCAAAAATGGCTAGCGATTTTGATTAAAATATCATATGTTTAAGATATTTTCATGACAAATGAAATGTATATCTCAAATTTTCTGGGAATGTCTCCAAAAGTATTCTTAATTGTGAACGACTTTTGCATATCTGGTAAACCGTAAGAAATAGACAAAATTTTACTACACAAAAAATGTAGATCGCATTAAAATACACAATTTATGTCATACTTTTTTTTGTTGAGTGAACCATTTTCGAGATATTGCTTGTTATTCCCTTAAATTTTCAATACTTATACTTTTTCTCAAATTTGTTATTCATTTTTTTTATGTCCTGAACATGCAAAGAGAAAATGCTCCACATAGCAACCAGCGCTTAAAAGATTTGGCTATCGCTTAAATACTATCATATTCCCCTTGCATCTACAAGAAAATTAGCAATAAGATTAACATCTAGATTAACATGAAGCATATGGAGAATAAGCGTTTGTAAAAATACTTCGTACAAGAGTAGAGAAAGTCATGTGAGTGTAACACATCAGAATTTTTAGGATAGTAATGCAAGACTACTCACTAACTTAAGATTGCAGCCCAAATGTACCATGCTAATAATAGCAGTGCTATGATAGACTAGAACTTAACTGTGCATTTATCCTTTATGATGTTTCCTTTTCCCTGAGCTGCCACAAACTACAGTGTTGCATATTTTGTTTTGTGGGATTTAAAATTTTATTGTATCACTAGTGGCCTCTAGTAACCGATGAGCAGTAAATGGGCATGAACGTTCAATGATAGGGAATGTGAATTGTAAATTTGACTCTCCCTCATAAATTATTTATCTTATTTGCATTTTATGGCTGTGGGGTATAAGTTTGATGTACTTAATGACAGGTTTTGTTTATAGTTCATATTATGAAGTGTAAAATATGGACTAGAAATCTGTATATAGCCTAGGAAGTGGTATTCTTCGCTACCGTTTAATACACTAAACTTTCACTTATCCGTGCCCTCATTAGTCCGGCCCACATTTGGTTCAGTGCCGAACATCAACAAAGTATGATTTGTCATTTGGTATTTTTTTAATGGTGTTTTAACATTCATTCGTACTGCATATGCCACCACAAATGGTGGATACTGATGATACATGAAATGAAATAATTGAGGAAGGGAATGTTCCAGGCCTAAATTTTAGGGCAGCTCCCTGGTATTTGTCAATTATGAGGACTGAGAAAAACCTGAAGAACACCTCAGTTAGGGAGGATGATCCTGGCAGGATTTGAACCACAGACGTTTTGTTTATTGGTCCATGCCTTAGCAACCTCAGCTACTGGAGCTCTCCCGATTTGATGATACGCGACGGCGGCATGCTTTATCATGCAACCGCTGTACAACCAGTACATCGGCACTGCATGTATCTGGTTGTTGCATAATGTACTCCAGGAAGATATCTGCTGGAGAAAAGTGTAGCCATCCATTAATGCAGAGGTGGAGCCAGTACTGAGTGAAGTGATGAGCCAGTCAATTCAGAATCATCAATTGCTGACACTTTGTACACTGACAAGTTCCACAAGCTTCCAGAAGGAGGAGAAATTGATGAAGATGTTGCTAAGTAGCCGAGTGAGGAAAACTGTGAGGTAGACCAAGCTTTAACTGTTGAAGAACTAATGAAAACTATACAGGAAAGTAATGATGAAAGTGATGAAGAAGAGGACATAAGAGAAGAGAGCACGAAGATTTTTCACACTGCTGGTGCTGAAGCTGCATCATTATGACAACTAAAAAAAAATCTGGTGTATTACACTCACATGACTTTCTCTACTCTTGTACAAACTATTTTTACAAAGGCTTATTCTCCATATGCTTCATGTTAATCGAGATATCAAGATGTTAATCTTATTGCTAATTTTCTTGTAGATGCAAGGGGAATGGGTAGGTTTTAAGCGATAGTCAAATATTTTAAGAGCTGGATGCTATGTTGAGTATTCCATTCTCTTTGCATTACCAGAAAAAAAAATCTGATGTGTTACACTCACATGAGTTTCTTTACTCTTGAACAAACTATTTTTACAAACGCTTATTCTTCATATGCTTCATGTTAATCGAGATGTTAATCTTATTGCTAATTTTCTTGTAGATGCAAGGGGAATTGTTAGGCTTTAAGCGATAGTCAAATATTGTAAGAGGTGGTTATGTGGAGTATTCCATTCTCTTTGCATTACCAGGACCAAAAAAAAAAAAATCTAATGTGTTACACTCACATGACTTTCTCTACTCTTGTACAATCTAATTTTACAAACGCTTATTCTCCATATGCTTCATGTTAATCGAGATATCGAGATGTCAATCTTATTGGTAATATTCATGTAGATGCAAGGGGAATATGGTAGCTTTTAAGCGATAGTCAAATATTTTAACGCTGGTTGCTATGTGGCGCATTCCATTCTCTTTGCATGTCCAGGACATAAAAAAAATGAATAACGAATTTGAGAAAAAGTATAAGTATTGGAAAATTTAAGGAAATAACAAGCAATATCTCGAAAACGGTTCACTCAACAAAAGAAATGTATATGACATAAGTTGTGTATTTTAACGCGATCTACATTTTTTGTGTAGTAACATTTTGTCTATCTCTTATGGTTTACCAGTTATGCAAAAGTCGTTCACAATGAAGAATACTTTTGGAGACATTCCCAGAAAATTCGAGATATACATTTTATTTGTCATGAAAATATCTTAAACATATGATATTTTAATCAAAATCGTTAAGAGCCATTTTTGAGAAAATTAAAATTTTTGAAAAATGTCCCATGTAAAGGGTAATCTGGGGTGGGGGGATTTTCTTGAAAACCTTCGTGTCGCATCTCTGGAAGATACTGCACCTAAATACCAAGTTTGGTGTTTATCCGACTGTTCGTTTCTGAGTTATGCTGTTCACAGACACACACAGGTGGACATGTTTACAAAAATGCTTTTTTTTGGATTCAGGGGGTCTCAAAACATGTATTTCTGGTGAAATCTCGGTATGAAATTTTTGGGTGGAATACAATACTTCCCCTACTTACTATACGTAGTAGAGAAAGTAAAAATTTATATGGCATAAATTGTGTATTTTAACAAAATATACATTTTTTGTGTAGTGAAATTTTGTCTATCTGTTATGCAAAAGTTATTCAGAATGAAGAAAACTTTTGGGGGCTTCCCAGAAAATTCAAGATATACATTTCATTTGCCATGAAAATATCTTAGACATGTGATAATTTAATCAAAATCTTTAGAGGCATTTTTGAGAAAATCAAAATTTTCGAAAAATGTTTCATGTAAAGGGTAGTACCATGTTGGGGGAATTTTCTTGAAAATCTTTGTGTCTCATCCTTGGAAGATACTAAACTCAAATACCAAGTTTGATAAAACATTTCCAATAATGATAAACAGCTCACCCCCTCGCTGCATTATTGCGCGCTATTATTGTCAGTTTCAGTAAGGCAGTATAAACTTACTTCCCAACAATAATTACAATCAATAAACATCTCAAATCAATGTCACATAAAAATGCATATTCATATTACAATCATTATTTACATTTAAGTAATTTGTGATACAAATTACTGCATTACTGGTAAACATTAAATGATAGACAAAAGCATTCTGCACAAAAGAGTAGATCTCTTTAAAACATACAATTTATTTTAATTAACTTTTTAGTGAGGTCAGAAATTTCCAAGATATCCATTATTAATGATTTGAATTGTTCAATACCAGCAGTCAAAGGAGAACTACAGGAGATGCACACAGTATTGGAATATAAAAAATTTGGAATAGGAGCCTAAAGAAAACTAAGGAATGATGGAATATTGTCTGAACTGAAGGAGAAGAAAATTTAGAAATTGATGGACATAATAGTGGATCAGCATTGGACCAGAAGAGAAGTAAAACAAAAGGATGAAGTACAAACTAGTGCAACATCAGGACCAGGAGGCGAAAGAAAACAAGAAGATGATATAAACCTCAATGGAACAATGTCTGCACCAGGAGACAAAGGAAAACATGAAGATGTTGGACACCACAGTGAAACAATGTCTGGAGCTACAGGAAAAGCAAAACATAGGAGGATTAATGAAGCAATGGATTATCATGTGCAGCAGGAGGTGTAGGAGTGCAAGAGAAAGATGCCACTGCAGTGGAACAGTCCCAGGACTTCTTTTTGCAGATATCTAGTGGTAGGATCTATTACAGTAAGTGCTTTAAAACAATCATTACAAACAATTGATGTACATATATTGTAAAGAATGGAGGTTAAAAGTAAATCAAGAGAAAACACAGATTGGAGTATTCAGAAAGGGGGTAAAATTAAGCAAATATGAAAAATGGAAGGGAGAGAATAAAGATTACAGGGTAGTGCATGACTGTATTTATTTAGGAGTAAAAATAGATGGACGTAATAAATGGGAGAAACAAAAGAAGTTTGCATTGGCCAAAGGTAATTGGGCGATGGCAGCAATTACAAGCTGCGAATATAGAGTACCTAATATAAATATTAAATGGCTGGAAAAAGTTTATGAGATGGTTGTGGAGGCAAAAATGATGTATGGTATAGAAACATGGGGATTAGATAGAGGACGGGAAGGTATATATGAGATGCAGAGGATGTTTTGTAGAGAAATACTAGGGTTACTGAAGGCATTGTAAGACAGGTAGCGCAATTACAGATGGACAGGGTGGTGACTAAGGGGAAGATAATGGAAAGAGCTTTGAAATTTTGGTTCAGAACTTTAAATTTAGGAAAAAGTAATGTGTTAAGACAATGTATAGAATACCAAGAGAATAGTTTAATAAATGATGAATGGGTAAGTAATTTATGGAACATTTTGGAGAAAAATGGGTTAAGAGACACGTGGAGAAGGAGAGAAAATAATGTGAAAAATTTTTGGAAAAAGGCAAGGAAAAGACTGGAAGATATAGAAATACAAAACATGTTCAGTGAGATTGCCAAAAAGAGCTCATTAGTTTGTTATAGGCCAATGAAAAATACATGGGGTAGGGAAAAATATATAGACATAGTAAATAAAGAAGAGAAAGAATCTATTGCATGGGTAAGAACCGGAGCATGGAGGCTAAGAGGGTTAAGACAGGGTATTCCTCAAAACCAATGTCTGATATGTGGTGGTAATGAAGACATTGAACACATAGTATTTAAGTGCCAAGGAATAGAAAATTGGAGAAGAGAATTTATTAAAAAGAAGTGGTTGAAGGGGGATAGAAATACGCTTATAATCGAAATGATGTGCAAGGAAGCTAGGAGCATTGGACAGTTTTTGTGTAAAGTAAAAAATAATTGGCTTTGGACAGTGGATAGAGAAAAGTAAGAGGTAGTGTATCTTACGTTGAATGGAAAACTATGGTGAATGTATGATGGTAAAGTAATCAATAAGTGACAAGTGAAAAATAAATGGAAATGCGACATGAAAAACTGAAGCAAAAAGAACAAAAAAATGTAGTAATTATCTGCAGAATGAGTGGTCAGGGTCAAAGTACAGTAGACAATCAAATTGTAAATCTCTTAGCAATATAAAACAAGCAGTGGAACAGCATCTGGATGGGTAACAAAGCAAAAGGAGAGAATGAAATACGCCACAGTAGTACAATGTCTGGGCCAGGAGACTAAGGAAAGCAATAGGATGATGGATACTATAGTGGAGCAAAGTCTAGGCACAACGCAAAGGAAAAAAGAAGAATGCAATGGAGCAACATCTGGGCTGGAAGTGAAGGAAAAACAATAGCATAATAGACAATACATTGGAACAACACTTAGATCAGCAGAAGATGAAATACATCACAGTAGGAAAGTGGTGCAGAGGAAATCAGGCACCCAGGTTAATGAAAAATAATGTTATAAAGTTGATAAAAAAAGATGCTAGTTTGCATCTGATGGCTTTTTGTAGGTGGCAGTACCAACAAATATCCATATTCCAGTTGGGGAAATATCAAAAGGGGCCAAAATTGGAGTAAAACCCGAAGGTCTCTGCCCTAGTGCCATATTTGCTTAGTTTCACTAGTCTTCCATTTAATTTTAGAACCTTCCAGACAAATTTCTGGAAAGCTGAACAGAACTGGGAAAGTAGGTAAATTTTGCTAAAATAACCTCACTTTCCCATCAGTTAACTGCTTAGTTAATTAATGTTATGGAACTTAGGCATTCAAATGAGTATGTTTATAATTATTTCCCCCTATACCTCTGAGTTGGAGAGAATAATTGACATTAAACTAGTGGTTAGTGGAACTTCTCGGGAAATTTGGTTACATTATGTTTATGTTGGCAGCACAGAAACATTTGAAAGTACAGAACAAAAACAGAGGGAAAATCAAGATGAATGTAAAGCAGTTTAAGGGGGAAAGTGAGTATGGCATACAAGAGAGGTTGATTTTCAAATTACATTTACAGTGCAATATTATGCAAGTAATTAATTAAAAGAAAGGTGTAATAGACAGGAAACAGTTCAAACAGGACAGAGAAGATCGTATTGCAAGGTATTAATATTAAAGCTTAATTTTCTCTTTTTTATTTATTTATTTATTTATTTATTTTTTTTTTTTTTTTTTATTTTTTAAAGATATCCAATATGAAAAATAACTAAAAGTTATGGATGTTAAGTGCATTTTGAGAGGTTACATTTCTCTTCATTTTCATTAACTACTTCTCTTATTAGCATGAAAAGTAATTTCTTTGTAGGTAAATACTGTTCTCTGTTAGTAATTTTAAATTATATAAAGGGCCTTCTTTATTAGTACCTACTTTTATTAATTCTTTACTTCACTAATTTTGTTTAATTATGCTGGGCCATGGCTCACTACAAGTTTGAAACAAATGAAATGAAAAAATGATTATGGAAGTTATCTGCTATTATTGCTTTTGGTTAATAGCACAAAATATCATCCACCCTTTTTTTAGACTTTAAAAGCTTTTATTACATTAGTGATACTCTGCTTTGATAGCATAATTCATTCCATTGAAACCATATGTATTACTTACTGCTTAGAATTCCCACTGTAACATCATTTAACAAACATTACCTTTTTTTCCAGACTGTAATAACTCATTTTGTGTTATTAACCAAAAGCATTTAAAGAAGAAAACTCCCATTATCCATTTTTCATAATATGGTTTTCATTTGTTTCAAACTTGTAGTGAGTTATGGCCCACAATAATGAAACAAAATTAATGATAAAATAAGAGTTAAAGCTTTCCTGACGGCATAACTAAACTTTCTCAGGCTTCTAATCAGATAAAATGTTTTGAAGCTGACGTTTCAAACTGTTCAACATCTTCGTCTGCAGGATAAACTGATCAGGTAAACACCTACTTACCTGGATAGAAGCCTGAGAAAATTTATAGCTAAAATTATGATGTAAAGAATTAATAAAAGCTGCTATGTTATTATTTCCTCTAAGAGTAAACAACAAATAAACATGCTACTTTTGGATTCTATTTCATTTTATAAGAAACAGTATTCTTATTAAATGTATCTCTAAAACAACAGGAGAGAATGTGAGAAAAAGAGATTTTTCCATGTTTTAGTCTCTATGTCCAGTGATTTGATTTTCATCCTGTATCTGTATGTGAGTTGGCACTACACTTTTCATTAATTAAAATGAAATAACAAAATGTATCAATAAATAGTGCAATAAATTGTGAACTTTTAATATACGAAGGTGTTGCTTAGGCCATTAAACACTCAGCTGAGATGCTGCCTACCATCAAAGCATTTAATATAATACTAAGATATGTGCATGACATTCTTGACACTCACTAGAAATGTAGCAAACCAGCACAATTAGAAGCAACATTTTCTGAAGTTGGAGTTCAACTCTGCAAATGAATTACTTTTTTTACTTTCTCTATTACGTATAGTAAGTAGGGGAAGTATTGTATTCCACCCAAAAATTAGATATGGAGATTTCACTGGAAATATATGTTTTGAGACCCCCTGAATCCAAAAAAAGCATTTTTGGAAACATGTCCATGTGTGTGTCTGTGAACAGCATAACTCAGAAACGAACAGTTGAATAAACACCAAACTTGGTATTTAGGTTCAGTATCTTCCGGAGATGTGACACGATGGTTTTCAGTAAAATCCCCCCAACCCAGACTACCCTTTACATGGAAAATTTTTCGAAAATGTTAATTTTCTCAAAAATGGCTGTAACGATTTTGATTAAAATATCATATGTTTAAGACATTTTTATGACAAATGAAATGTATATCTCGAATTTTCTGGGAATGTCTCCAAAAGTATTCTTCATTGTGAACGACTTTTGCATAACCGGTAAACCATAAGAGATAGACAAAATTTTACTGCATAAAAAATGTAGATCGCGTTAAAATACACAATTTATGTTATATACATTTTTTTTTGTTGAGTGAGCCATTTTCGAGATATTGCTTATTATTCCCTTAAATTTTCCAATACTTATACCTTTTCTCAAATGGAAATTCGTTATTCAATTTTTTTTGACCTAGTAATGCAAAGAGAATGGAATACTCCACATAGCAACCAGCTCTTAAAATATTTGACTCGCTTAAAAACTACCAATTCCCCTTGAATCTACAAGAAAATGAGCAATAAGATTAACATCTCGATTAACATGAAGCATATGGAGTATAAGCGTTTTTAAAAATAGTTTGTACAAGAGTAGAGAAAGTCATGTGAGTGTAACACATCAGATTTTTTATTTTGTCTACCACTTACCTACGGTAGGGAGAAATGGTATTGTGCTTCACTAAATGCTTGATATTGAGATTTTAGCAGAAATATGCATAAAATGATATAAAAACAAGTGTGTATCACAGAAATGAAAAGTTGTACAAATACCAAATTTCATACTTGAGCTAGGCACAGTTCAAGCAATACCAGGTGAAGAGTTTTCAAGAAAATTTGCTCACACGAAACAAACCTTTACATACAAGAATTAACTCAAAAATAGGTGTAGCAATTTTAATGAGAATAGTACATGTTTAAGAAATTGGTTGATGAATAAAATGATATCTTGCATTTTCTCTGATGTCCTCTTGATTAGGAATAAATTTTGTATAACTGCTGAACCATAAGGCTTAGACCACACCTGTATACAATTCCCTACAAACAAGCAAACAAATGCATACAAACTGTTTAAAACTATTTAAATCTTTTTGCAAACAGTTGTTTGTGAACAGTAATCTAATGTTTACAAACATATATATATATACACACGAGTTTTGTCCCAGAAGTACCTGACCTAGCAAAGAAAACACAAAAATTTTGGAAAGAAAGATCTTTATTTCTCAACATAGTCTCCTTTCAGCTTGATACACTTTTCCCAGCGGTGTTCAGTAGCTTCAATACTCTGTTTATGCTTAGAACCATTGAGTTCTGCAAAATAGCCATCAGCTGCAGACTCCAATTCTTCACTGTTAGCAAATCTTTTAACACCAAGCTATTTCTTCAACTTTGGAAATAGAAAATAATCAGAGGGGGCTAAATCTGACAAATAGGCTGCATGAGGAAGCAATTCAAACTTTAACTCATTGATTTTGATCTTGGCAATAATGGATGTGTGAACTGGTGCACTGCCTTGATTAAACAAAAGTTTCTTTTCCACTACATGCGGCTGTTTTTGCTTGATTTCATCATTCAAATGGTGCAATAAATTTGCATAAAACTCAACATTGATTGCTTTTCCTTTTTGAAGGTAATCAATGAAATTATTCCACACACATTCCAAAAACTGACACCATGAACCTTCCCTGCAAATGGAACTGTCTCACCTTCTTTGGAGGCTTTCATTCCGCTATTTTGACTGTTCCTTCATCTCAGGTGTGAAGCGATGGACCCATGTTTCATCCATGGTTATGAATCGACACAAAAACTTGATTTTATTGCAGCAAAACATCGCCAAACACTCAACGGAAACATCCTCACAATGCTGCTTTTGTTCCATTGTGAGTAAATGCAGCACCCATTTTGCACATAGCTTTCTCATGTCTAAATTTTCAGTCAGTATGCGATGTATAGCATAATGTACAGCCTACGATGTCTGCTAACTTGCATACTTTCAGTCGATGGTCATCCAATACCATTTTGTGGATTTTCCTCAGAATTTCTGGCATGGTCACCTGATTTGGTCGACCACTGCGATGTTTGTCTTGGCAGCTCGTGGCCTTGCTTAAACTCTGTCACCCAATATTTTACTGTTGTAAACGAAGAAGCAGACTCCCCTAGAGTAGAATCTAGCTCAGCTTTAATATTAGTTGCACTAAGAATTTTCAAATGAAAGTATTGTATCACATAACGATGACCAGTTTTATCCATGCGAGTTCATTATTAATGGCTGCCAAACAATTACTAAATGACGTAGCATCAACAAACTCCAGACATAAGCTTTATAGGGTTGGTGTTTTCTACCACAGTCATTTGTTTGAAACAACAACCACTATCTATACATCAGGTCTGGTACTTCTGGGACTGCCCTCGTGTATGTATATATATAGATATTTTTTCTTTCTTTCTTTTTCTGTTCCATCTGAGATGGAAAACAAGTACGAGAGCAATCGCAAACACACAGTCTGGACTCATATGCAAGCAGATGGATTCAACACTAAAGTACTGCATTTATTTCATAAAATTTAATTTAATTTCATAAAATATGCATAATAAAAATACTTACCTTCCAAAACCCTTTAAAGCTTCTACGAGAGCTCCACAAACTGTTGGCACAATCACTAAAATAGACTGTTTTGATATTTGAAATGTGTACATAAGGCTAGTGTAAGAATCACCACTTGCCAAGAATCTCAGAGTTAGTACTAATCAATGTGCTATGGGTATAGCTACTCTTTAGCATCACTTTTGCAGATTTGAGAACCTATCATTTGAATTAATTCTTAAAAATTACTTGGTGTCACTTTGTTAACATTTTTAAACCTAGCACTATCATTTAATTTCAAGTTCTTTAAAATACTTCAATATATTCTGGATCACATTGAAGAAATTAAGCTGTCCACCATCTGTATCTGTATTTTCTAATGCCCATAGCTATTTTAAAGAAAGAAATCTTTGCAACTAGTGTGGATACACTTTAAACATTTGTACAAATGTAGTGAGGTTTCACAAACTGTTCACAGACATTCAGTGCACTTGTTTGAAAACATTTGTATTTTTGTTAATGGGAAATTGCATCTGTGTATGGATTGTAAACAGTTTTGATACATTTGTGTGCTTGTTTGTACACAATTGTTAGCAAGTGTGGACTAGGTCTAAGAGAAGATGTATAAAAAGTTAATATGCAAAAAATGTAGAGGTCATTGAAATATACAATTTATTTCCAATAAGCTTTTTCTATAGCATTAACCATTTTCAGTATAGGTGTTGTTACATGCTTAACTGTCATTTAGCATCTGAAAATATGTAATATTTCTTCTTCCTTGCAAGAATTCGTTAGTAACAAAAAGCTGACTTATGGTATGTAAACATTCATGATTTCTTTTCTATATAGTATATGCAACCAAGCCATATTACTTAATTTGGGATTATATCTAGTAACAGAATTTATCGTAACGTAAAATGAATAGAAGAATAGATTTTTTATTTTAATACTATAATATATATAGGCTTATGTAAATATGTCACAGGCAGAGAAAGTCATGCATGTATGACAGTTCGCTTGTTTTTTCCTTCTTCCTTTTTTAAGCATTACAGTCACTGAGAATAATCATAGACATAACATAAAACAGTACACCAGCTATTGACTTTTTTACCTCAAAGACAATAAGGAGAGTTTTGTCGCTATTGGTATGAATGAACATCTTTTCTTTATACCCGTCCTATTAAGAAAGGGTGTCTCAGACAACCAGTGCCATATTTGTTGGAGGGAATGAAGATGGTGAACACATATTATTTGAATGTAAAGGTACTGATCTCTGGAAAAAGGCACTAATAAACCAGAAATGGTCTGAATTAGATAGAAAAATAGCTTTGACTGAAATATTCAGAAAGGGTGGTAAAAGCACAGGACAGTTCTTAAGGAAATTTAAAAAAAAAAAAAAAAAGTTTGTTTTATTGTGCTAAGAGATTTACAATTTCATTGTCTACTGAACTTTGACCCTGGCCACTCATTCTGTAGCAAGTCACTACAGTTTATCTACATTTTACAATTTCCGATCAATAAATTATCTTGCTTCAGTTTCTCATGTCCCATTTCCACTTGTTTTTCACTTGTCACTTATTGATTACTTTACCATCGCACATTCACCATAGTTTTCCATTCAAAGTAAGATACACTACCTCTTACTTTTCTCTATCCACTGTCCAAAGGCTTTTATTTTTGACTTTACACAAAAACTATCCAATGCTCCTAGCATCCTTGCATATCATTTCGATTATAACTATATTTCTATTCTCCTTCAACCACTTCTTTTTAATAAATTCTTTTCTCCAATTTTCTGTTCCTTGGCACTTAAATACTATGTGTTCAATGTTTTCATTACCACCACATATCGGGCATTGGTTTTGAGGAATACCCTGTCTTAAACCTCTTAGTCTCCATGCTCCGGTTCTTACCCATGCAATAGATTCTCTCTCTTCTTTATTTACTATGTCTATATATTTTTCCCTTCCCCATGTATTTTTCATTCGCCTATAATAAACCAATGAGCTCTTTTCGGCAATCTCACTGAACATGTTTTGTATTTCTATATCTTCCAGTCTTTTCCTTGCCTTTTTCCAAAAATTGTTCACGTTATTTTCTCTCCTTCTCCACATGTCTCCTAATGCATTTTTCTCCAAAATGTTCCGTAAATTACTTACCCGTCCATCATTCATTAAACTATTCCCTTGGTATTCTATACATTGTCTTAACACATTACTTTTTCCTAGATTTAAAGTTCTGAACAAAAATTTCAAAGCACTTTCCATTATCTTCCCCTTAGTTGCCACCCTGCCCATCTGTAATTGCACTACCTGTCTTACAATTGCCTTCAGTAACTCTAGTATTTCTCTACAAAACATCCTGTGCACCTCATCTATACTTTCCCATCCTCTATCTAATTCCCATATTTCTATATCATACATCATTTTTGCCTCCACAACCATCTCATAAACTTTTTCCAGCCATTTAACATTTATATTAGGTACTCTATATTTGCAACTTCTGATTGCTGCCATTGCCCCTTTAACTTTTTCCAATGCAAACTTTTGTTTCTCCCATTTATTACCTTCATCTATTTTTACTCCTAAATATGTAAATACAGTCACACACCACCCTGTAATCTTTATTCTCTCCCTTCCATTTTTCATATTTGCTTAATTTTCCCCCCTTTTTGAATGCCACAATCTGTGTTTTCTCTTGATTCACTTTTAACCTCCATTCTTTACAATATATGTACATCAATTGCTTGTAATGGTTGTTTTAAAGCACTTACTGTAACAGATCCTACCACTAGGTATCTGCAAAAAGAAGTCCTGGGATTTGGATGTTGTTAATTACTGGAGCACAGTTATTATTCCACAGTACAAGTAAAATACAATATAAGAGTGGAAAGCTATTGTAAAAAAGAGTATATTAGCTATAAATGGAAAGAAGAATTTTGTGACACATTTAAACAGACTCTAGATTCAAATTATGGAAAGATATGTCTATGTGGAGTAACATTCATGGTTAAAAATAATCAAATTTAGAATGCAATAGATATCCTTAATACAGTTATGCAAAGGGCGGGAGAGGAAATGAAAACAAAAAAGAGGGTTTACATATATGAAAGGACTGGTTTGACGAAGAATGTAGGGTATCAAAAAGACAAGTAAAACAACTGTTGGTTAGGTGGAGGGAATTAGGTGATAGAAAATCTAGGGACAATTGTATGCAAGGGAGGAACTCACATAATTTATTGTTAGAGCAAAAGAAAAAGGACTGGAGAGAAAGTAATGAAAGGAATTTGATAAGATGTCTAAATGAAAATAATGTTAATAAGGTATGGCAGGTTCTTAAGTCAACCTATAATAAATGTGTAAGTAAACCCAATGTTGAGCCAGGACAATGGATGGAGTATTTTAAAACATTATATGGGGAAGACAGGAGTATAGGAAGTACGGGATTTCTGGAAATAGGGAATGTTTTTGTAGAGATATTGGATGGTGAAATTAGGAGTGAGGAAATAATAAAACAAGTTAAGTTACTGAAGAAAAATTAAGCTACTGGAGTTGATGGCATCCCAACAGAGTTTCTTAAGGAGTGGTGTACTGAAACAGGAAGAGTGAAAATTGTATTAGATTTATTTAATGATAGAAATTATATTATGTGTAGTAAATACACTGGTTAACAGTCTTGGCCAAATGCCTTGTCATATTCACACATATTAATTTAGCATAAATAAATATCCCACCTCCATGATGAAATGGATACTGTGTCTGCCTAGTAATCTAAAGGATCCAGGCTCAGTTCTAGATTCCAGTGAGTTTCCTGGATAAGATCTTTTTTGCATAGTTTTCCGTTATTCTACAAAGACAAATATCAGGTTCTCTTAGAATGCCATTAAGTCAGCACTAGAGGGGTGCTCAGGCAACAACAAAAATACAAAATTATACAGTGATGCATAAGCAGTGTTGAACTTAGAAAATGATAAGTACAATACAAACCCAACAGCCACTGATATAAGATTAGTAGCTTAACATGGCCACCACATCTATCTCTCCTGGGTTCATGGACACAGAGGTACTGTTGGAAATGAGAAAGTAGACCTACTGGCAAAAGAAGCTGCAAAATTTATGATGCAAGTTTCATATGATAGAGTTCCTATGTGTTACCTGAAAAGGAAAATTAAAAACTAATGACTCTCCAATGGAACAACATCTGGAGCACAACCCTGAAGGGACATGTTACAAGAGAAATATTTTTTCCTGAATTCTATCATTGACTCCAAAGAAAAATACTTGTGCCAAACTTAGTATTTAATTCCCATCTGGCCATGGCAAATTTAAATCATCATCAGCAGCAGCAGCAGCAGCAGCAGCAGCTTTATTGCAGTCAATAAACTCTTACAAGAGCATCTGACACTGTCAATTATAGCTATACAATACAATTTACTTATAATATTTACATATGTGCATATATCCATTATAATTCAGTAATAGCATTTCTCTATCAGGAATGATTTTAGGACAGTTTTAAATTTTGAATCTCTGGTATTCTTAATTGCAGATGGTAATTTTATTATATAGTATAGCTCCCATTTTATATGGGTCCTTATTTGTTTCACTTTTATTCGTGCTCACCCTATGGTAATCATTTACTCTTCTCGTATCATATGAATGACAGTCTTTATTGAGTATGTTAAATTGCTTTCTATTTTTAACAAGTATAATGGTTTTAAACACATACAGTCAAACTACAGTTAGGATGTTTTGTGTTATAAATGTTTCATGGCAGGATTGCCGAAACCGAAGGTTGAACACATTTCTTACGCACTTTTTTTGTATTTTTAATAATCTGTCCATATTAGTTTTAACTGTCCCCCCCCCCAAATTTCAATACCATATGTTAGATGTGGGTAAATGATGCCAAAGTATGCTGCTTTAAGAATATTGGTGTCTCCGTATTTTGCTAATTGTCTCAATAGGTACAGTCCTGTGTTAATTTTTTTACAGACAATTTCTATGTGTATGTTGTAAGATAAAGTTTCTACTATGTGTATGCCCAGAAATTTATAGCTGCTTACCTGTTCTAAAGCAGTATTATTAATGTTTATATTTATATTATTGTTTTGAAACGTCATGAATTTTGTTTTTTCTATATTTAAATTTAGTCCATTGTGTAGGAGATAATGTGATATGTCATCTATTGCATTTGTCATTTTACCTTCTAAACATTCTTTACTTTCACTCCAGCATATTACAGATGTATCATCTGCGTAGGAGATCACCTTGCTGTTTTCCGGTTCTGGTAAATTATTTATATAGATCAAAAAAAGTGTGGGTCCCAGTACTGATGCTTGCGGTACCCCTGATTTTGCTAAATTATACTCTGATTTAATGGTGTGTATAGTGTCACCTTTTTTACAATTTATTTCTGTGCATTGCACCCGGTTTTTAAGATATGTTGCTAGTAGTTTATTAATGTGTCCTCTGAAACCGTAGTATTCTAATGTTTGTCATTAAGTGATCATGGGACACAGAATCAAAAACTTTGGAGAGGTCTAGGTAAATCTCTGCTGTGTTTTTATGGGTATCTTTCAATTCCAACAATTTATGTACATATTCTGCTATTTAAGACCAATGTCCCAGATGGTTATTCATGCTTCTGTGGATCCCCTCAAACTGTACAGCGCCTGATTGTTGAGTGTCCTGCATTTGGAGGTTCAATATTTACCCTGAAATTTTGTGACAATGAGCTGGAAAACCCTCTATTTTATATATACAAAAAACGTTGTTATTCTACTTTTTAACATTCATTCATCACATCCTTAATAAGCTTTCATCATGATGTTCAATCTATTGGTTAATAGTATGCAATTGTCAAACTACAACCTTAATATGCTCTGCACTATAGTGTTTATTTTTGTTTTCTGGAAATTCTTCAAAACAATAATAATATAATGTTGACTGCACTTGTTTGAGTACCCATTAACAATCATTATTTTGTTCATCCTCTCTGTAGTTATGAGAGGTTATGAGGGGTGCTAAACTACACTAGTCTGCATGATATCGGATGACTGAAAACTAATAAGTGATTCTGGCTCACTTTTTTATGCTGATTTCAGAACTGCTTTTAGTTGTTTTCTATCATGTACAGGTTTTTCATAATTTCACTTAAAAAATATAGAGATACAGAGATTTAAAGATATTGCTTCAACCACTACACATAAAATTGGGCTTGTTGAAGCAATTTGTAAGGCTCTACCACAGGATGGACCCTGCTTCAAGTACCTTTCCAAGAAATTTCCCTTCATTACACAAGACAAATCAAAGGCTGGAATTTTTGTTGGTCCTGAATTAAAGAAATTGATGAAAGATGAAGATTTTGAGATGACAATGAATGAGAGTGAGGCAGTATTTTTAATACTTAAATGATTTCAATCTAATTATATAATATGTAAATTCAATAACAGCCTGCCTTAAAGCAATATGTGTATGTAACAATATATAAAATGTGTATATTACAGTCATTGTATATGTTTATATTATTGTATACATGTTCAATAATGTTATATGAATGTATTACGTAATGTAATAATGTAGGAGCTGTGAGAATAATAGGTTAAAAGTTGCTAACAATGAGGTAACCTTAAGGCAATAATGAATTAGAAAGTTTAAATGTTACTTGTGATTCTTGGAAGCAATAATGTAATTTTAGTAACAGTTTATAAAAATAGCCAATCAACAACCAACCAGAAAAAGCTTTAGTTAAATGAAGGTATTCTATTGGATTAGGAATAGCCAATCAGAGACTTGAAATACAGAAATTTACAAGTTTAGGCAGTTGAAATCAATTCAGTTGCCTGCAGACAGTGTTTGTAATCAGATGCGAGATGCGTCCTCGAGAGATTTAATACGTATTCTTGTGAGACGAAAAATAAGTTTATGTGTTAAAAAGTGTAATTAATTAATAAGAAGAATCTCACAGCTCTCTATATCAGTGAAGTGTTATTTAAATGGTGTCAAGCATTAATAAAAGGAGTGAAGTAAAATTATAATCTTTGTAAGCCTACATTCTTAGTTGTACCACAACCCTGCCAAGACATCCATGTCTAACAATAATACTGATGCAGCCGAGGCAAACATAAATATATAATATTTAAAGAAACAGTCAAATTACAAAGTTAATATTTTTTAAACTTGGGGCAAAGGCCACCTGAAAGTATATTTGGGGCGAAGGCTACCGGAAACTGTTTAATATATGTGCGGTTGCAACTACTACAAGTTCAGCTCCCCAACAGTTGAAATATAATATAACTCCTTCAATACAAACTACTTCAAATTGACGCCCAAAGTGTGGTGCAAATAACGTAACAAACCATCTTCTCAAATTGACACCCAAAGCGTGTTGCAAACAAGTTTAAAGAAAATTCGTTCTTCAAGAGAGAAATAGAAGCATGGACCGCCTTCCGATCAGTTACTGAAAACTTCTTAGGCAATAACAAAGATCCTAATTACAAGGCCATTGTTGAAACATTGTTGGAAAATTTCAAGAAGATGGGTTGTAACATGAGTGTAAAGGTGCATTTTCTGCATTCACATATCGACTACTTTCCAGAAAATCTAGGACAAGGTAACCAAACATAAGAGTTCGGACTGCCTTACATGAATGCGTCATAGCCCCGCGAACAATACTTGGGGTAAATTCGTCCTCCCCTGTTTCGCTTAAAGTTGGGCATTACTGACTATGAACAGCGGACACCTCGCACCTCGATCCAACCCGGATCTTTTGTGCTTATCACCCCCAGGAGGAACGTTGAGGGAAGGAAGCACAGGAGACTATAGGCTGCAGACGGTTCATAACGATTCCAAGCTTGATGACCCGGTCACACCTGCGGGTTGTTCAGAGAAGGCTTCCCTCTAGCGGAAACGGGGAGAGCTCCAGTTACCTGAGGCGGCTCAGATAAGACTACCACCTGGCAGGTCCGAGAAGAACTTTCTAACGAGCAAGTATTTGCGCCATCTGTCGGACACCGAACGGCATTGCTCAAACATGAAAGTGGAAGCTAATGATAGGGAATAAGGGAAAGGAAATTCCTGGTAGAAGAGAAACAACCAAGTGTCGCCTTGCCCACCAGGGAAAACACGAAACATCTTTGGTCAGAGCGGGAATGGAACCCCGGACCTCCTGCATGCTAGCCTCGCGCGTTACCACGGAGCCATTTCGCTCGGTTTAATATTTGAATACTCTACTTTGTTTATGCACAGTACCGCAAAATTTTACCATCAAATTTCGAATAACCTATGGAAATATTGATTTACTCCCAATCCTTGTTTTATGTATTGTACTATCCCATGCAGAACAAATGCCAAGTCGAAGTCGCTATCGATTTGAAATATTGTGGTGTTACAAGGAGTTCACTCAGGAAACAAATGACATGATATACAGAAGGTCTTGCACATAATAGTAGATTATGATACAAGTGCCATAATTAAAGTTTTATTTCGAGTGGCAATCCTACGAGCCAAATAAAACCACTTTTAACCGTGTAGCATATACTATTTTTTTAGACAGCGCTCGAATTTGTAAAATATCAATAAAATAATATATTGATACCTGAAACTAAGAGAAATCACATTTAGAACGAGATCAACTCACGTATATAGCGAGATTCTTGAAACGAGAAATAACCTTAAAAACGAAATCAACTCTCGTGCACAGCGAGATATCAGATGTTTTGTTGATTCGCTAGCAGTCATTTTCAGTGAAATTATTTTCAACATATTTTGCTTTACACCAGGTAATGAAGCGATTAAATGCTATATCACATTGCTTTCTGAATTTTTGGGGGGTAAGTAGTTCTAGTGTTATTCTTTCTCCTGCTTCTGCAATTTCATCTGGCTCCTCCATTTCAGTTTCTTCTGAATTCATAATGCCGCCGTTTAATCCTTATGCAGGTTATACTATATAAAAGAAAATGTTAGATGAAAGAAAGCATAAGGCTGCCAATATAAGGTATAGGTTAACTCCACAACAAATTGCGATAAATTGAAGTATGGCGATTTATATAGTGACCGGACAATGCGACCGCAATGAGAAATTAATCATGTAAAGAGACATAATGAAAAGTAAAACCTAATCAAACCAACTTTAATTATTAAACACTTGCAAATACAAAGAACAATTGCCATGTCTGTACAACCCGCAGGTGTGACCGGGTCATCAAGCTTGGAATCGTTAGGAACCGTCTGCAGCCTATAGCTCCTGTGCTTCCTTCCCTCAACGTTCCTCCTGGGGATGATAAGCACAAAAGATCCGGGTTGGATCGAGGTGCGAAGTGTCCGCTGTTCATAGTCAGTAATGCCCAACTTTAAGCGAAACAGGGGAGGACGAATTTACCTCAAGCATTGTTCGCGGGGCTATGACGCATTCATGGTCATAATGGAGTGGTATAAAAGTGCGATAATGTAACGTTTTTAGTTCGCGTGCACTATGTTAAAAGTTATACTTTTAGGTCATGCTACCTAAAAATCCTATTACTACTATTTTGTTATCATATAATTCAGTTTGTTCATGTATATCTTCCTTAGCCTGTAAATAAGTCATAAAGTTTGGAAAACACATGCCTTATTTATCAGACACGTGGAGATATCGTAGGAATATAGGAAGACATTCCTGTAAATAGTAGCTATAACTAATATCTTGGAAAGAGATGTAAAGTTTTTAAAACATTGACATTAAAAAAACTTTACATCTCGCCATGTTTGCTTTCGCCTTCGGAAAACGATAATATATGTATCGGCATTTCCTCTACAGCCACTGTACATTGATCCAGCAAATCTTTTATGTTAAATTCTCCTTTTACCGCGAAAAACTAATTTGCAAGGCCCCATCATATCAGTAATAACGGCTCAAAACTGATATTCGCGGAAATGGGAACGAAATATCGGTGGATAGCGTATTTCTAACCTTCTTAACCTCCTTCCGATAATATTAAATTCTGAAAATTCTGCATAACCTATAGGCATCTTTAAGCGGTGGGAGATGTATGTGAATGATCGAGTAATTTTTAGATTGCAAGTAGATTTTCCTTTTTCGGGTTTATCTTAGATGACACCGGGTCTTATTAATAGCAGCTATCGGGTTGAATGGCCTAGCTCTGCGGTAACCTACTTCATCGCCTGTATTTGCATTCAGTCCTCACTCTTTTTGGCATAGTGTATAGTAGCAGTAGCGCCATGTGAAGCTGAATGTATTTATGATACTATATCCTACAGAACTGGGTGTGTTTATTGTGTTAAGGTTTGCTCAAACAGAGCCAGTTATGTAGTAGACTGTTAGCTAGAAATTATACAGAAACTCCCTGGTTCACCACTCTTAATAAATGCACGTTTATAGGCTGTTAGAGTAATTTAAACAGCTGGACTCTCTTAGACCATCGGTGGAAGGTGTACAAGGAGCCGAAGCTTCCCTTCTAGCACTTGGGAAAGGCGCCAACCGAGTGCCTCTACTCTCTGTAGGGCTTTCCATCAGGGCAATACCTTGAGTCTAAAACGTTATCCCCCTGCTTACGCAGGGACGGAAGTGGATACGTCACTTAGGCGCATCAAACTCAAAGGAGAATACTAGTGATAAACCTGTAGGGCCGACAAAAATCTAACATGCCATCCCCAGCACTCCAAGGCTCGTACTGTAGGTCATTAAGGTAGGTGTCTCATATCACCGCCCAAGCGTACCCAATCTCCAAATGGTTGCGGGAACCACTGCCCCGCCGAGTCCAACCCAATCCAAACAACTCCCTTCCGAAAGGGGCTCAGATATTCGGCCCAACGTGCTTCTGGTAACGTCGGAAGTACCACGAGTGCTCGCACTACGGCAGCGGAGGGGGTCGGAACCCCTCCCCTACGGAGCGTTCGTCTTAGATAAAAAAAAACATAGACAGCTAATGGTTCTAACTGGGGAAAAATTATACGAGATAGAAACTGTCATGGAAAGAAGTCCAAATAATCACTACTTAGCATTACATCGTGTTGTTGATGACAGAATAATTGACCAGCACTCCAGATCTAAATCCGGATTAGAAGACAGTACTCGCTAGCGTTTTCCAGTATTTAAGCTGCACGAGTGTTAGTATTGTGCTTAACAGGTACCAGGCTTGCATAGACGCATCATCATAGGTGCATCATCTCGAAGAGCTTTCAAACGAAACACAAACGTATACATAACATACGAGGGCAGTCCCAGAAGTACCCGACCTTAAATATACACATGTGGTTGTTGTTTCAAACAAATGACTGTGGTTAGAAAGTACCAACCTTATAAAGCTTAAGTCTGAAGTTTGATGATGCTACGTCGTTTAGTAATTGTTTGGCAGCCATTAATAGTGAACTCTCTCAGCGAATTTGTAAACATGGATAAAACTGGCCATCGTTATGTGATACAATACTTTCATTTGAAAGTTCTTAGTCCAACTAATGTTAAAGCTGAGCTAGATTCTACTCTGGGGGAGTCTGCTCCTTCGTTTACAACAGTAAAATATTGGATGGCAGAGTTTAAGCGAGGCCGTACTAACATCGCAGTGGTCGACCAAATAAGGTGATCACGCCAGAAATTGTGAAGAAAATACACAAAATGGTATTGAATGACCGTCGACTGAAAGTGTGCGAGTTAGCAGACATCGTAGGCATTTCAAAAAGTGCTGTACATCACATACTGTTTGAAAATTTAGACATGAGAAAGCTATGCGCAAGATGGGTGCCGCGTTTACTCACAATGAAACAAAAACAGCATCGTGAAGATGTCTCAGTCGAGTGTTTGGCGATGTTTTGCTGCAATAAAGCCAAGTTTTTGTGTCGATTGGTAACCATGGATAAAATATGGGTCCATCACTTCACACCTGAGACGAAGGAACAGTCAAACAGTGGATTGAAAGGGGAGAATCGACTCCAAAGAAGGTGAGACAGTTCCATTTGCAGGTAAGGTTATGGCGTCAGTTTTTTGGAATGTGTGTGGAATAATTTTCATTGATTATCTTCATAAAGGAAAGGCAATCAATGGCGAGTATTACGCAAACTATTGCAGCATTTTAATGATGGAATCAAGCAAAAACGACCGCATTTAGTGGAAAAGGAAATTTTGTTTCATCAAGACAGTGCACCAGATCACACATCCATTATCGTCATGGCCAAAATCAATGAGTTAAAGTTGGAATTGCTTCCTCATGCACCCTATTCGCCAGATTTAGCCGCCCCCTGATTATTTTTATATTTACAAAGTTGAAGAAATAGCTTGGTGCTAAAAGATTTGCTAACAGTGAAGAGCTGGAGTCTGCAGTTGATGGCTATTTTGCAGAACTCGACGGTTCTCACTATAAACAGGATATCGAAGCTATTGAACACCGCTGGGAAAAGTGTATCGAGCTGAAAGGAGACTATGGAGAGAAATAAAGATGTTTTTCCCAAACTTTTTGTTTTTTCTTTGTTAAGTCGGGTACTTCTGGGACAGCCCTCGTAACATAGCATGTTGTTTCGCATCGTTAGATTCAGCTAGCGGAGAAACGGCGGTCCATTCCGCCGCTACTGCACGAACGGATTCGTATGGAGGTGACATGGGAGCTGCGGAACACCAGTCGCTTCACTCAAGAGAAACTCAGTATATTATATGCTGGGAAGACTTTTTCTCGATTTAATACCTATCTCTGGCTGAGTGGACTGTGGATCATTTATATTTAGAAAATAGTGTGCTATTTAGCAACTTTAGAGCAGGCGTTGTTAGAGATATCCATTTAAGGTTGAGGTAGGCATGAAGGAAATCCTCGAACCTCTTTAATACCTTGTAAAATAGAGTTATGTTTGCTAGCGTGAAAATTTCTACCGTACGCGCGATCCAAGCGCCGACTGTGCGAAACTGAAGAGGTTCTTAATACCTACTCTCATCTGAATAACAAAACAGAAATGTAAATTTCCATCACGGTTAACCGAACTTCGTTTTTAACCCCATTTGTGTCCATTACAAAGCGATTTTGTACGTCATCGCGCGCCTTTAATGAGATGCGGCTTCAGAAGCCAACACGAGAATTGCCCTTTGATGTGATTTTTCGCCTATCGCAGTAGCGTTTCGTGAACCTAATAACATAATGTACCGAATTTCCTTTCTAGATGGCGCGGAGATTCCTTGTGCAATTATTTTAGGTAACATGTTTTTAGGCGCGTTTGTCCAAGCCGTAGCCAACTCCTATTTATAAATTTGGGTGCGATGGGGACCTGCAGTAGGTCTCAATTTTTATATACAAGAGGTGTCCAATAAGTAAGTTTCCCTATTTTATAAAAAAAACATTACACACAATTGACCATGTTGAATTAATTTTATTTATATTGTACAATCCTTCTGTTACTTTTCTGCATAGCCAACATTTTCCAAGCATTTTTGGGGACGTGACACAAGTTTTTCCAAGCCAGTGTTGTACCAGGTCGGGTTCTGTGTTCGTAACCAGCTGTTCCCTTTTGATTCATCTTCGTCACGGTGTTAAAGTGCTTACCTCCATGATGACCTTTGAGACAGGGCAACATGTGAAAATCACTTGGCAAAAGATCTCGTATCCTCCGTATTCACCGGAGCTTGTCCCAAGTGATTTTCACATGTTCCTCCAACTCAAAGGTAAGCACTTTTAACACCGACGATGATATCAAATCAGTGAACAGCTGGTTGCGAGCACAGGACCCGACCTGGCTTGGAAAAACTTGTGTCACGTCCCCAAAAATGCTTGGAAAAAACGTGTTGACTATGTACAAAAGTAACAGAAGGATTGTGCAATATAAATAAAATTAATTCAACATGATCAAATGTGTATAATGTTTTTTTATACAATACGGAAACTTACTTATTGGACGGCACTCGTAATTCAAAACTCTGCGATATTGCTTTTTCGATAGCGTTCTTCGACTGACCCAAGGTATCAAAAACATATGGATTACAAAACTAAAAAAAAAGCCTTCGTGCAACAAACAGTATAAGCCCACCTCCGTGGTGTCGGGTTAGGGTTCTGCCTCATATTCAAGAAGAAGCGAGCTCGAATCTTGGTTGGGGTGAGTTACGTAGGTAAGGTTTTTTCCGAGGTTTTCCTTGAAAATATGAATGTTGGGTAACTTTAAGCTCTATGGAACGTGGGCTCATTTGAACATCGTTTCACCCATTTTATTTATTCATCATCCAGGACGTCAAACAAAAAAAAAACAGCATAAATGAAGTTTACAGCAGAGATACAAGAAATAATTTTACTTTGAATAACTCGTTTAACAAATTAAGTAATTGTGAGATTAAAAGGTGTGTAAATAAACGAAATATTTAAAACTATGGAATTAGTTGTTCTTTCACACAAGCCGTGCGTTAGACAGGGTTGGAAAGGTAGAATCAGACGACTGAAAAATTCAATGCCATAACCGGGATTTCCACCAGGATCTCCCGGTCTCCGTCCGTTTGCTGTTAACTACTGAGTTACCATGCCAACTTACCGGTACGCCATTAAATTCCCCAATTGATTCGCATTTTTCCCGGTAAACTTCCGGCTATAGCATTGAATTTTTACTTTTTCTACTACGTATAGTAAGGGGAAGTATTGTATTCCACCCAAAAATTCGATACGGATATTTCACCGGAAATACATGTTTTGAGACCCCCTGAATTCAAAAACAGCATTTTTGGAAACATGTCCGTGTGTGTGTCTGTGAACAGTATAACCCAGAAACGAACAGTCGGATAAACACCAAAATTGGTATTTAGGTTCAGTATCTTCCAAAGATGCGACACGAAGGTTTTCAAGAAAATCCCCCACCCTAGATAACCCTTTACATGGAACATTTTTCGAAAATTTTAATTTTCTCAAAAATGGCTCTAGCGATTTTGATTAAAATATCATATGTTTAAGATATTTTCATGACAAATGAAATGTATATCTCGAATTTTCTGGGAATGTCTCCAAGTATTCTTCATTGTGAACGACTTTTGCATAACTGGTAAACCATAAGAGATTACTACACAAAAAATGTAGATCGCGTTAAAATACACAATTTATGTCATATACATTTTTTGTTGAGTGAACCATTTTCGAGATATTGCTTGTTATTCCCTTAAATTTTCCAATACTTATACTTTTTCTCAAATTCATTATTCATTTTTTTTGTTTGTTCTGGTAATGCAAAGAGAATGGAATACTCCACATAGCAGCCAGCTCTTAAAATATTTGACTATCGCTTAAAACCTACCATATTCCCCTTGCATCTACAAGAAAATTAGCAATAAGATTAACATCTCGATATCTCGATTAACATGAAGCATATGGAGAATAAGCGTTTGTAAAAATAGTTCGTACAAGAGTAGAGAAAGTCATGTGAGTGTAACACAGAATTTTTAGGATAGTAATGCAAGACTACTCACTAACTTAAGATTGCAGCCCAAATGTACCATGCTAATAATAGCAGTGCTATGATAGACTAGAACTTAACTGTGCATTTATCCTTTATGATGTTTCCTTTTCCCTGAGCTGCAACAAACTAAAGTGTTGCATATTTTGTTTTGTGGGATTTAAAATTTTATTGTATCACTAGTGGCCTCTAGTAACCGATGAGCAGTAAATGGGAATGAACGTTCAATGATAGGGAATGTGAATTGTAAATTTGACTCCCTCATAACTTATTTATCTTATTTGCATTTTATGGCTGTGGTGTATAAGTTTGATATACTTTAATGACAGGTTTTGTTTATGGCTTATATTATGAAGTGTAAAATATGGACTAGAAATCTGTATATAGCCTAGGGAGTGGTATTCTTTGCTACCGTTTAATACACTAAACTTTCACTTATCCTTGCCCTCATTAGTCCGGCCTACATTTGGTTCAGTGCCGAACATCAACAAAGTATGATTCGTCATTGGTATTTTTTTAATAGTGTTTTAACATCCATTCGTACTGCATATGCCACCACAAATGGTGGATACTGAAATGAAATGAAATAATTGGGGAAGAGAATGTTCCAGGCCTAAATTTTAGGGCAACTCCCTGGTATTTTTCAGTCGTCTGATTCTACCTTTCCAACCTTGCCCATCATACGGCTTGTGTGAAAGAACAATTAATTCCATTGATTGACCTAATAGTGGTCGAAGCTATGAAGCAAGGGACTTAATGTACTTACAACATTGTACGTGGCCATTGGGGTATGTCATCTCAATACAATTTGAGATCTCCTCGTGGTTTACCGGAAACATGCTAATCAGTTGGAGAATTTAATATCGTACCGACAAGTTGCCATGATAGCTCAGTACTTAGAGCAACCGGACGGAGATCGGGAGATCCATGGATCAAATCCCGGCTATGGCATTAAATTTTTCAGTCGTCTGATTTGGAACTATGCTCATCCTTATGTGTTTTGTAAATAAATTATTTAAAACCACACTGACTTAATTTTACTTGACTGACTTATGCAACGAACCAATGCACAGAAATTTTCACGCGAGTTTCTCTATCCCTCCTCTACAAACGATTGTTACTCTTCTCTTATTTTTCTATCTAAAACTTCTTAATCGACATAAACGTTTGTAGAAATTATTTTATTGCATATTTCGTTGCAGACACAGAAGAGGTGTACAGGAGACTGTAGCGATGGTCAAAGTTTCTCGGAAATGGTTAATTCCACACAAAAAAAACAGGAAATAAAATAAATTGTGTGTTTTAAAGAGATTTAATATTTCTGAAATAAGTTTGTGTCTATCGTTTTGCTGTTAACCGGTTATGTAAAATAGAAAGGACTTAACAGCTATTGGCATATAATTCAAGACATGTATTGCGTTTGTTATGGAAATATCTTAAACATGTGGTATTTTAATAAAGTCGTTAGAAACTTTTGAGAAAATCGAAACAACGAAATATTTTCATATAAAGGATAGCTTCGGGTTGAGAGGTTTTCTTGAAAACCTTAGTGTCGCATCCTAGGGAGATGCTGAAATTAATTTGAGTTTTATTTATGGACGCTGTTTAACTACTATGGTCCTTAGCGTCCCATTCTAAATTGGGCGTGAAAGACCAGAAATGTTGTTTTAGAGGCCTCTTAAGGAGATACTGAACTCAAACACAAAGTTGTGTATATATCAGACATTTATTTTTTTTAGTTATGCTGTACACACACGCACACCTCTGTATAAAGTGATTTTTTATTCACGAATCCTCGAAACGTGCATTTGAAATGAAATCTCAATATACAATTTTTGGATGGACTGCAATACTTCCTCTCGCACTATAATTAGATGCTAGGGAAGGTAACACACATGTAGAAATTGACTTTAAAACTAATAAATAAAATGATAGCATGTTGATCAATAGTTCACGTTTGTAATGGAAAAAATCTGATGTGATGCATTCATATGACTTTATTTACACTCTATCTTTATTAGTGGGTATACAAACTATTCCTACTAAAGCTTGTTTTTCTGTCTAGTATATTTTAATCCAAATAAACCTTTGGAATAATAGCTACATTACACATTTCGTTATAGATACAAAGAACACCGACAGTCAAATGTTTAAGAACTGGACGACATATGCTGGCCTTAAAATTCCATACTATTTCCATGACATCGCGAGAAACAACTGAAAATCCATTCTGCTTAAAAAAGAATGACACTTATTGAACAGTTAGAACTTTTAATAGCGGCTTATCTCAGAAACGGCCACAAAAGCACTTATTAGAAATAAATTGTGTGTTTTAAAGAGATCTACACTTTGTGTGTGCTACGTTTTGGTCTGTCGTTTAACATTTATCAGCTATACAAGATTATACAAAGCTTCTTCCGAAAGAAGTGGACTTTACAGGCTATCCTCAGAAAATTGAAGCTATAAATGTTATTTGTCATGTAAATATCTTTAATGTATGAAACTTTAATCGAAATTGTTAATGCCATTTTATAGAAAATAAAAATTTTCGAAACATGTTCCATTAAAGGGTAGTATCGCATCTTTGGAAGGTACTGAACCTAAATACCAAGTATGGTACTTATCCAGTTTTTCCTTTTGAGTTTTGCCGTTCACACACACACACAGGGACTTTTTTTCTAAAAATTATTCTTTTTTCACGGGTCCTTAAAACATGAATTTCCGGTGAAATCTTGGTATCGAATTTTTTGGTGGAATGCAATACCTTCTCTACCTATTATGTACGTGATGGAGAAAGTAAAAATGGCCATGTGTGTGTGTGTGTGTGTGTGTGTGTGTGTGTTTGTGAACAGCATAACTCAAAAACGAAAAGTCGGATGAATACCAAATTTGGTGTTTAAATTTGAAGAAGTTGTTTTTTCCAAACTGAAGTTTGTAACATTTTTTGCACCACGCTTTGGGCGTTAATTTGAAGAAGATTGCTTGTTACGTAATATGCTACTACGTATGAAAAGCCGATTTGAAGATGTGTTATTGTTGTTACGCTCCAAGTTTAAAAATATATTAACTTTGTTATTAAACTGCTTCTATAGGTAGTATTTATGTTTATGTTTGCCTCGGTTCCTTCAGTATTGTTTTAGAGTCACGTATTTCTTAGGCAGGGCTGGTACGACAAGAATGTAGGGTTACACAGATTTTAAGTTTTAAATTCACTTCTTTTTATTAATCCTTGGCACAAATTAAATAGCACTACACTGATATTAAGAGCTGTGAGATTCTTTAATTTAATACTTGTACTTTGTTAATGCATATACATAATTTTCGTTTCACACGTTTCGTTTCTCTAGAGAATACATCTTCCATCCGGTCACTACCAAGGTCTGCCAGCAACCGAACGTATTTTAACCGTATAAACTTTTAACTTTTTGTATTTCAAGCCTGATTGGCTAATCCTAGTCCAATAGAATATTTGCATTTTACTAAAGCTTTTTCTAGCTGTTGATTGGCAATTTTAAACTGTCACAAAGTTTACATTATCGTTGCTCTAATCATGACTAGTAACATTTAAACTCTCAAACTCATTATTGCCTCAAGGTTACCTCATTGTTAGCAACGTTAAACTTATTATTCTCACAGCTCTTACATTATTAACTTACGTAATGCATTCACATAGCATTTTTAAACATGTTTACAATAATATAAGCATATGCAATGACTATTACATACATCTTGCTTCAAGGCGGGCTGTTATTGAATTTATATATATATATATATATATTGTATAATTCAATTGAAACTATTCAAGTATTAAAATACTGCCTCAAATTCAGTATCTTCCAAAGATGCACCACAAACATTTTCAAGAAACTCCCCATCCCAAACTAACCTTTACACGGTAAAGGTTTGCATTAGTTTTCATTTTCTCAAAAGTGGTTCTAGCACTTTGATTAACGCATCGTGCGATCCGTGGCCCAGCAGTATGACTGTATATTATACCAAACATGCTCCCCCATTTAACTCTGAACAAAGTATATGCCCTGGATGCTTTAATTCATTTGAACAATGGAGAGACAAACAAAACAAAACACAAAGTGTGCACTGTATAAAAGAAAGTGTCTGTAGATACATATGTCTCTGTATGTTAGGAGTGGCGAAAATGTCTTCATTCCACGAATCACACGACTAGGCAGCATCTCCGAAAGCCACCGGGGCGGGGCGGGGGCTGCAGAATCCTTTTCTTCACGTCTCCTATTAGCTTTCTTTGGCTGTAGAAAGTTTCTGCAGGAATCCCATGTCTTGCAATTTCCATCCAGTCAAATGGGGCAAGTAGTGCTACAGCTTTTAAGCATGTTCTGCAGCCTAATATCTCTTCAAAAGATGCTTGGAAATGAGGAATGATAATCGTTGCTTTACTGTTCTCTTTGTGAAAAGCCCTCGCCAGTCGACATAGTTTACCTGTTGTGTGGGGGGAAATGTGCGTAATCAACTGGCGAGATTGACGGTGAAGGTTAAGCCATTGTTTAAACAAGAGATTGGAGCCTAATATGCCGACATAGTAGGAGGTACACAAACATGGCACACACAATTTTTTCACTCGGAACAAACATATCTCCATCATTACAATGTCCACCCCCACGGCCTGTCGTAAGATTCGACGACCCCCATTTTATGTCATATAAATATATATTGTATTTTACTCAACATTTTTAAAGCTGCTTTTGGAACATAAAAATTTAATAGGTAGTTTGGGGAGGGATATTTTATTGGAAATATTTTCGCATCTTTGGGAGATGCTGAAAGGAAATATATGTTCAATATGTATCCGAGTTTTCGTTTTTGAGTTAGGTTGATCAGACATACGATATTTTTGTAAAACTATTTTATCCAGGAAACCTCAAAACATGTACTTCCGTCGAAACCTTTATATAGAATTTTTGGGTGGAATGCAATACTTCCTCTATCTACTGATAAAGAAACTAATAATTGTTTGACACAAATTGTATAGTTTAATGAACTCTACATTTTTCTGAAGTACATTTTTACTTTCTCCACTACGTATAATAAGAAGGGGAAGTATTGCATTGCACCCAAATTTCGTAGCGAGATTTCACCGCAAATACATGTTTTGAGACCCCCTGAATAAAAATCTGATGTGTTATATTCACATGACTTTCTCTACTCTTGTACAAACTATTTTTACAAACCCTTATTCTCCATATGCTTCATGTTAATCGAGATGTTAATCTTATTGCTAATTTTATTGTCGATGCAAGGGGAATTGGTAGGCTTTAAGCTATAGTCAAATATTTTAAGAACTGGTTGCTATGTGGAGTATTCCATTCTCTTTGCATTACCAGGACAAACAAAAAATGAATAACGAATTTGAGAAAAAGTATAAGTATTGGATAATTTAAAGGAATAACAAGCAATATCTCGAAAATTGTTCACTCAACAAAAAAATGTATATGACATAAATTGTGTATTTTGACGCGATCTACATTTTTGTTTAGTAAAATTTTGTCTATCTCTTATGGTTTACCAGTTATGCAAAAGTCGTTCACAATGAAGAATACTTTTGGAGAAATTCCCAGAAAATTGGAGATATACATTTGATTTGTCATGAAAATATCTTAAATATATGATATTTTAATCAAAATCATTAGAGCCGTTTTTCAGAAAATTAAAATTTTCGAAAAAATGTTCCATGTAAAGGGTATTCTGGGGTGGGGGAATTTTCTTGAAAACCTTCGTGTCGTATCTCTGGAAGATACTGAACCTAAATACCTACCAAGTTTGGTGTTTATCCCATTGTTCGTTTCTGAGTTATGCTGTTCACAGACTGACAGACACACACACGGACATGTTTCCAAAAATACTTTTTTTTGGATTCAGGAGGCCTCAAAACATGTATTTCCGGTGAAATCTCGGTATCGAATTTTTTGGGTGGAATGCAATACTTCCCCTACTTACTATACGTGGTAGAGAAAGTAAAAAATATTTTTAGAAAAAGGTCTGTTTGTGTGTCTGTGAACAGCATAACTCAAAAACGAAAAGTCGGATAAATAAAAAACTTGGTATTTAGGTTCAGTACCTTTCAAAGATGCGACACAAACATTTTCAAGAAAATCCCACCACCCCATACTACCGTTTAAGTGGAATATTTCTCGAAAATTTTGATTTTCTCAAAAATGGCTCTAATAATTTTGATTAAAATATTACATGTTTAAGATATTTTCATGGCAAATGAAATGCATATCACGAATTTACTGGGAATGTCCCCAAGAGTGCTCTTCATTCTGAATGAATTTTGCATAACTGATAAAGCGTAAGAGATAGACAAATTTTTACTGCTCAAAAAATGTAAATCTGGCTAAAATACACAATTTATGTACATACATTTTTTTGTGAAGTGAACCATATCCGAGATATTTGTTGCTATTTCTTATACACCTTTTGTATTCCTGTGTCATAATTATTTAGTTTTTCGCAATGTTATGGAAAGGTCATAGAATTTCAAAGGCAGAACATAGCGACCTGCTTTTAAAACATTTAACTATCGCTTCAGCTCCTATAGCCCTCTTGTAGTGCCTACAACAAATGTAAAGTGAAACCATTTCTGCAAACGTTTATGTCGATTAACAGGTACATAGAAAACTAAGCGGTTTACCTCACATGGATGTTTACTATTAAACTATGTTGTGCAAATTTGGTCGCGTTATAAGTGAAAATGTGTAATATTTATGGAAATTGACAAATTTAGCATGGCGAGGATAGTAGACAAACACATATCGATTCCTCGCACAGTCGCGAGATGCAACAGGTAGCTGATAACAAGAGAAGGTTCCTGTTTTTTGACGTATGGACTGCGATGCTGAAAATGTCCTTGCGGTTAATAGCGGTGCCTCGAGTTGAAAACTCGACGCTGAAAAAACGGCCAGAAATACCAAGCTGTTCGTTTTTCAGTACTCATAAACCTTTCTCTCACTAGATAAGCAGCAGTGCATTGTCTTGTGAACATTCTCCCCTTGGCAATGCGTTCTCATTAGCTACAAAACCTTTAAAAATGTGTGTGCCAAGTTAAAGAAGCTGGCTGGCCTTAGGTGGACGGACGTGTGACATTTAAACGGACAATACCTCGATAACCTAAACGTGCAAATGTTTTCTTTACTAGCTGGCTTTTTTAAATATCGAACGATGATTTAATTAATTTCAGTTATCCTTCCCCTGGCACTCTTTATGAAATATTGTGTAATTATCTGGAACAGAGTTTCCCAACCTGTGCTATGCGGAGGCCTAAGGACTCAATAGCCACCTCAGGAAAATAAAATAAATATGTTTAATAGCAAAGGTCAAATCAGAAAGTAAGTAAATGTACATTCATAAATTTACCAAGTAACTTTCCAGCCTTCTATAACACAGGACGAATAGCAATTGAATTATACCTCAGCTACAGAATCATAATAGCAGAAGTGGTAGTAGTAGTAGTGGTAGTGGTAGTGGTAGTGGTAGTGGTAGTGGTAGTGGTAGTGGTAGTAGTGGTGGTGGTGGTGGTAGTGGTAGTGGTAGTGGTAGTGGTAGTGGTAGTGGTAGTGGTGGTGGTGGTGGTGGTAGTGGTAGTGGTAGTGGTAGTGGTAGTGGTAGTGGTAGTAGTGGTGGTAGTGGTAGTGGTGGTAGTGGTAGTGGTGGTGGTGGTGGTGGTAGTGGTAGTTGTGGTGGTGGTAGTGGTGGTAGTGGTAGTAGTAGTAGTGGTAGTAGTAGTAGTGGTAGTAGTAGTAGTGGTAGTAGTGGTGGTAGTGGTAGTGGTAGTGGTAGTGGTAGTGGTAGTAGTAGTGGTAGTGGTAGTAGTAGTGGTAGTAGTAGTGGTAGTAGTAGTAGTAGTAGTGGTAGTAGTGGTGGTAGTAGTAGTAGTGGTAGTGGTAGTAGTAGTGGTAGTGGTAGTAGTAGTGGTAGTGGTAGTGGTAGTGGTAGTGGTAGTGGTAGTGGTGGTAGTGGTAGTGGTAGTGGTAGTGGTAGTGGTAGTGGTAGTGGTAGTGGTAGTGGTAGTGGTAGTGGTAGTGGTAGTGGTAGTGGTAGTGGTAGTAGTAGTAGAAGTGGTAGTAGTAGTAGTAGTAGTAGTGGTATTTATTAAGTACTTAGTATTACATTAATTACATAACACGGTCGCATGGGTCATAAGACCGTACATGCTCTCTAGGAAAATACCTGGTCTGTATACGTGACTTGCAGAATCGATTTTTATAATCACCACATTATAGACATACATACATATAAAATGAGAAATATTCTGAATCACACACACAAACACTCACGCACACAAGTGCTCAAGCACCACATAATATATTATATTTAAAGAAAATTTACATAAACACCTTATCTCTTAGTCCACGTACTTCCATTAAGTATGTGCCCAAGCTTGGCCAGTTTTGGCTGTTTAGAATCAAGTTCCAGTATGCTGTCCTCCGTCTGTTGGAAGCCAAAAATACTTCCGGTAATATTTTTTTCCTAATACGCATGCTGCCAAAATATGCGTCCAGTCTTCTTGTTCCCCGCATAATGGGCAAAACCTCCTGCCATCATCAACAATCTTGCAAACTTTCCACCCTCCCAACTTAATCCATGCTATTCCCGTCCTCTGTTAAATTAAATTGAGTATTATTTATGGACGCTCCTTAACTACTATGGTCCTTAGCGTCCCATTCTAAATTGGACGTGAAAGACCGGTAATTTTGCTCAGAGGCCTCTTTATCAGGCTTGAGGTTCTTTTACGTGCCGTAAACCTACGACACGGGACCACCGGCTTTACTTCCCTTCCGAAGGAAGTCACGCTAAGGATTTTTACGCCCGAAAAAATCCACCGCCCTCGACCCACGGGAACTAGAGACTAGCATGGTAACCACTACATCACGGAGGACGACCCGTCCTCTGTTTTATACCCAATTCCAAAATATATGTTTCCTTAACCCACCTATTTTTTATTTCATTTTGTAGCTCCAAAGTTGATCTTTTTCTACATTCAGATTCTATTTCCTGCCTGTTTGTATCACATAGTCGTCGTTTTACTTTTTTCATGGCACTGTGTGTATTTTCATTACCCCTTTGCCAGATATCGTTTAAGCTATTTTTTGATAATTCCCTTGCAACCCCGCCGCCCATCATTTTGGATGCTCTATGTTGTTCATTTGATGACGATAACATATTGTTTTATCACCTTTAATTATTCGCAGCCAGTACCTAACTACATTTAGTTTAGCAAATACAGCACCTTCCCAGCATCCTACCTCACGAAGAACTCGTAGTAATAGTAGAAGTGGCTGAATGTGTCTTCTGCGTAGCTAGGTAGCGAGTTTACACGACGGTATTAAGTTAGGGGGGGTGGAAGAGATAGGATTGAACTGCTTGTTGGTGGCGAAGTTAAAGGAATATGAAGAAGGCATTTTCGTTAGAACCCTCCCATGTCCTCCCCCTCCATTTAATTTCGTGTGCGTCAATATGCTCTCAAGAAAGCGGATCACGTCTTTAGCTCCTAATTATTATCATAGCATGAGGTAGTCAGACGAGACTGAGTGAGGAGCAGGCCTGTAGGTATTTTAGTTGAGCTGGATGTAATTATTAAATTGGACTGACTTGGATCTTATTACTATTTTACCAATCGTGCAACATCCATTTGGATTAACTTATGTGCATGTCCAAGTTTTAACATAATTTGTATTGTGGTAATTGAGAAGAAACTGAGATGATACAGAAAAAAGCTTTTAAAGTATATATTTTATTACATGAGCACAGCACAAATATTTAGATATCTCTTTACGTTTCCCGTCTTCCTCCTCCTTGGTTAGCACCGAAGGATTCCGGCATAAGAATTGATTTAAGAAGGGTTCCGCGAGGCCAAAAGTTCCTGCTCTAAAAGAGTTCTTATACTAAGTCCTCCTATTCATCACCGAGCGAATTGGCGCCGCGGTAATGTGTTCTACTCGCTCGCATTCGGGAGGTCTCGGGTTCCGGCGACCGCCCACTGATCCATGGGTTTTTCGCGATTTCCCCGGATCGGTAGGCGATTTCTGGGGTGGTTCGTCTTCTACCACGACTCTCCAGCCCCCCCGTACTATGAGGGCGATACTGAAAATATTTAGAAAGTCAAGCAACGATTAGTTTAAAAAAAGAATAATTTTGTTGCTTTTCAAATGAGACAGTATTTTATATCACAACACTGTAAATGCCAGAGTGATTGTAGTGTAAATTAGCTTTATTGTATGACAATGATTTGAGATGTTTGTTAATTAAAAGCATTGTTAGGAAATAAGTTTACACGGCCTCACTGAAACTGACAATAGGAGCGGATAACAATGAGCGAGGGGGTGAGTTGTTTATCAGTTAGAAGAGACAAACAAATGACGTCAGAGTAGCGCGCTTTTCTTTAGAAATGGAGGGAATATTTTCCCTAGAGCACATGTGTTCGTAATTTTGATTGGATATAAAAATAGACGCTAATGTTGGCGCGCTTTATTAACCAATAGCAGCTTGATTATAATGTTTAGGCATATCGGGGTGAGGTAGTATTAAATGCTGAAGTCAGAGACAAGTATTGCACAGTTTAAGAGAATCATTCACGGGTTACACGTCGCGCAGTTCAACAGAATCATTCACGGGTTACACGTCGCGCAATTCTACAGAAACTCTCGCGTCGTAAAGTTAGTTACAAAATGTGAAATACTCGAATTAATAATGTGCGGCAAATAAGTGATTATAGTTACATTCGAAAATATAATAGTTTCAGTCGGGCGTGTATCAAGAGTAAATATGTGAAATTCATAACGTGTGACGGCAATAAAAGTGTGAAAACAAATTCTTTTATCAGTGTTATCTTTTAGTAACAACTCCTTTCCGTTTACACACCCTGTTCAAGAGATTTGCTCGACTGAGTAATAATAGCTAGCCGGAGGACAAAGAACTCAAAATTCAAAATAGTAAAACCATAACAGGCGCGCAGCAAATAAGATAACACGAAGGTTACCGCGACACAAAATGTTCCCCTTTAACATCAATAAGTCTTTGCATTCGATAAACCAGACCTTACAGCAACGATGCCACTCTTCCTGAGACACTTCAGAAACCAGGTTTTTATAATGTTCCATTGCTTCATCTCATGGCGAAAAAGCGATTCTACGCATTTGATCTTTAATTTTTGGAAACAAAAAGAAATCACAAGGCGCTAGGTGAGGTTTGTATAGTGGAGGGTCCATGATGTCGACCTTTAGGTCATCCAGATACTCACTTGTTAGTTTTGCTGTATGCGACGATGCGTTTTCATGATGTAACACTATTTTTCCTTTTGGGCGTTTTTCACGAACTTTTTCAAATATTTGCGGCAAACAGACGTTTGTGTACCCATTGGCAATAACGGTACGACTATCTTCTAATGCTGTAATAGCCCTATGGCTTGTTAAAAAAACAAACTAGCCACCATATTCTTACCAGTAGTACGAATTCGTCGACTTTTGTAGGCTTAACTTCTGTTCGAAAGATGCATTGAGCCGAGTGACTTTTCTGTTCAGAGACATAACAATTAATTCAAGATTCATCACCAGTAACGATATTCCAAACCAAATTTGAAGTGCCGCCTTGGAATTTTTCCAGAGTTTTTCTGCATCAATCAATGCGTTGTTGATATATAACATGTTTTGGATTTTACTCATACCAATGCCCAATGTCGCCCGAGTAAGTTCATAAGATGTCCGTCGATCTTCTTCAAGCATTGCTCGAACAGCGCAATATTTTCATCAGTAACAGCAGTTCTTGGGCGTCCTTCACAAAATTCATCACTAATAAAAAAGCAGACCTGTTTTGAATTCGTGTAAGAATTATAAATTGCTGCCTATAGGGCTTCATTTCTAAACCGATCTTCACATTTTTAGGCGTTAATGGCGATTTTAAAGAGTAAAAAATCATAGCCCGAAATCTTCCCTAGTCAAATTCATTTTTTGGGTAAACACAAAATCTTTAAATGCTGATATTAACAAACTTAGAGCAAATCGAACAAAAAACACGGCAATCAACTCGCGAAACTTTAGAAAGTTGCTGTCGAATACAAATAAATTTAATTTGTTTTTAGAAACATGGCATTCTATATTTTTTCAGAATTGCTTTCATAGCCTTCATCTTCCTTGTCATTTATTTCACGGTTATGGCCAGGTGAAGGTGTTCGGCGGTTTGCGCCTGGACGGTGGCTGTGCGCTCTGTGGAAGATTCAATCTGACGTCGTCCAGGGACTGCTCGGCCGGAACCCATCTCTGGATGCTTTCGGGCGGGAGTTCCTTCATGAGACTCTGGAAGCTAGAGGCCCTATAGAATGGGCCCGGGCGGCGTTGGAAGCGTTCAATCTGGAAACATTATGGAACATGTCTATGCTTGCGCTCATCATGCGGATCTGGTCGCCTGTCGGATCTCTCCCCTCATTCCTTCCTCTCGGGTTTTTTTTTTTTTTTTTTTTTTTTTTTTTTTTTTTTTTTATTCTTGGTAGATATATATAGGCTTATTATGACGTGAAACAACTATTTTTATGATTTTTTCGAAGTTTGAAAGAAGTGCAATAAACTAGATTTTACACTGAATAGAGGCTAGAAAATCGAATTTCTTGACTTTTTGAAAACTCAGTATTTCTGGTATATAGAGGCTTATTATGAGGTGATACATTCATTTATATGATTTTTAAGCATTTTGAAAGAAGTGAAGTAAACGCGATTTTACACTCACTAGGGGCTACAAAATCGAAATTCTTGACTTTTTAAAAACTCAGTATTCTTGGTATATATAGGCTTATTATGACGTGAAACAACCATTTTTATGATTTTTTTTTCTGCATTAAAAACTTAAATTTCATTGCCATAAAATTGCACATGAATATCTATCATTTTCTATCTTTTTTTTTTTTTTTTTTTTTTTTTACAATTATTTAAGCAAGGAAGAACAGGATCCTAACAAAAAGGAAAAAGGGTATTACTGTGCTAGTGGAGCTTAAATCTGAATATCCAAGGCTGGAATGGCCCTGTTCTGTGTTGCCGAATCATCTGCCATCTCTCAGCACGTAAACATTGTCGTAGATGAGGCAGTACACAATCAGCTGGATCGTCCAACGTTTGTAGCCAAGTAAAGGTGCCCATAATCAGCCAGAGCAGGGAATTATACAATGGGGGGCTTACTTTAGGCAGGTTCAAATGCAAAATATCAGAGGGTTGAGGAATCCATCCGGTAGGTATCCAAGTACGACAATATCCTAAAACCCAAGTCCAGACCACCGTTTTACCGGAACATTCCATCAGTCGATGAGGAAGGGAATCTTCGGCATTACAAAGTGGGCAGTTGTGGGAAATAGCCATCCGGTGGCGATAGAGTTTGTCTGCCGTTGGAAGGATTTCGTTTACCACCGCATACGTTACTGCCATCCAATCGAAGTTAATCTGTGGCAGGCTAAAACATCTCCAAATGCGTCTCCAGGGCAGTTGTGGGTATTTCAGCTGGACATGAGGGATAATAGGAGTAGCTTGAACAAGAAAGGTGTAAATCTTCTTCACCGTACTAAAGTCACCATTCCCCACTTTCTCCGGTGGTAACTTCTCCAAGACCTGATAAACTTCACGTAACATTTGGGGAACCTTGTCACGCTCGCCCCGATTAAAAAAGGATGAGTATTGTCGTTGTAGCGCAATATCCACGGGGTCACCCTGGTTATTCATGGCAAGCAAGAGCATTCGAATCATCAAGGCCTGAGACTGACGAACCACCTCTAATAATCCCCAGCCACCTTCACCTTTAGGGAGACGGAGTTGCGTACGCGCAATGCGATAAAGCTTTCCTGTCCAGATAAAATAACCTAATATCTGTTCTATTCTCTGGCAATGACGTTTTGAGGGCGGAAGAACAGATGCAAGGAACCAAATTCTGCTGAGCCCAAAGCTATTACAAAACCATATACGTTGTACCAAATTCAGCATCCTGGTTTTCTGCTGATACATCACACCACGTAAGATATTAATACGAGACGTCCAGTTGTATTCCCGCATATCCTCTGCGTCAGTACTAAAGTAGATCCCCAGAACCTTCGTACGCTGCACAACAGGTATACCCAAAACTGATGTATCCGGAGGTTGTAACCCAATGGGCAATATCTCGGACTTCCTCATATTAAATGTCATTCCGGTATTCTCCTCATATTGCTGTAAACAATCTTTTAGGCGTATAATATCGCGGGGTGTGGTAACCATTACAGTAATATCGTCAGCGTAGGCTCGTACCACCAGTCTCTGACCATACACATCGATTCCGGTAAGAGTAGATTGAAGACGTCGAAGTAAAGGATCAACATACAAGGCAAATAGTATCATAGACATGGGACAACCTTGTCGGACGGAACGTTTAACCGGTATAGCAGCTGTGAGATACCCATTGCAGAGAATCTTAGACGAAGCAACATCATATAGGGCTCGGATAAGATTACGGAGCTTATCGGGCACTTTCAAGGCAACCAAACGTTTCCATAGTGCCCCGTGAACGACGTTGTCAAAGGCCTTCTCAAGATCTAAATTAATGACTGCAGCGGACTGATGTTCCTGTGCACAGTGCAATATACCACCTCTCAATGCCGCCAGCGTATGATGAATGGCCATCCCCTTATGTACGGCAGCCTGCATCTCGCTAAGTATATAGTGTAGAATCTTCTGCATACGAACACTAATGATTTTAACAAACAACTTGTAGTCACAGTTCAATAACGTGATCGGCCGATAATCCTGTGGAGTCTTCGGCTGCGCACACTTCGGAAGCTGGACCACTATCCCATCTGCAAAAGTAGGCGGCAATCGCTCTGAGGTCCACATTACCTGGAAAACTTGAAGTAATTCTTCCCGAATATAGCGCCAACAGTGCTTGTAAAATTCATATGGTAGACCATCAGGTCCTGGAGACGCATGCAACTTTGACGACTGGATCACTTCCATGAACTCTGCTGCTGAAACAGGCGTCGTATCATGCCGCAGCTCCTCCGGGACAACCGGAGCAACCCCAGACATATACTCGTCCACAGCACTGGAGCATTCCGCTGGGACGGAGAAGCGTTGGACGTAAAAGGAGTGCACTTCACGAAGAATTCCGGCTGTAGTGGAAATTTTCTGTCCATCAACCTCCAAATGAGTGACGAGCTTCCGGCGACCATGTTTACGTTCCTTCGCCAGATGGTAAAAACTCGCCTTTTCCCCAAAAACCACTTCCGCCGAGTGTACTTTGGACAAACACCCCTGTAACTCGTTAGATTTTCGGACCTTAATGTGTTCTTTGATGCCTCTCATAAGAGACTGAACATCATCACCTTGCTGTTGGCGTATGTGTAGTTCCTGAAGGACTTGCAGGTAATAGTCCATGGTTTCCCTCCTAGCCAGAGCTCGACGACAGGCTGCAGCCCGAAAGAAATAACGAAGCGCAGGCTTGGCTTTACACACCCACCAGAAGGCTTTATTCTGTGCTAGCAGAAAGGATACCCGCAACCGCGACCAAAGATCCTGGAAATCCCTTAGCACGTCCTCATCCATAAGCAACGAGCAGTTTAATTTCCAATAACCTCTACCTCTACTGTAGATCGCTGCCCTACCTTCAAAGGCATGTATGAGTGCATTATGATCACTGAATGCGACAGGCACTATCTCTGTACGATGAAGACGTGATAAGAGTTCAGCCGGCACATACATGCGATCCAGTCGCGATGCTGATAGGCCTCTCACGAAAGTAAATTGTACTGCGGAACCATGCGTATGCTCCCAGGTATCCTTTAACCGCATTTGCTCCACCAGCTGCTGCAAAGTAACACATCCATTAAAGGCTCCACGTTGATCTTTGGCCGCCAACGTACAATTAAAGTCACCGACAAGTACAAAGGTAGCACCCGATGGGATATGGGTCAGGAGGTCTTGCCGAAAAAACTCCTCTCGTTGTTTGCGTTTATTACTACCAGCAGGTGCGTAGATATTCACGAAGGTCACGTCATCATACACTACCGAAAGAACCCTACCGGAAGGATGGTATCCAAAACTGTGTAATCGTAAGCCTTGTCTGTAAACAATCGCCGTACCGGAACCCTCGGGGCCAAGATTGGTCTCGTAATCGAAGCCATACAAAAAATCCAGATTACAAAGATTCACCTCCTGTAAAAAACATATGTCTATGTCATTACTGATCAAAAAGTCCCTTAAAAGTTGTTGTTTAATAACCTGTCGCAGGCCGTTAACGTTGAGCGAAGCCCATATTTGAAGACCTACCGGCATTTAAAGGGCAAGGATCGTATATTCAATAGTTGCAAGCGGAGAACAAACAGTGAGCACTGCAGAAACAACACAATCTCAATCATCACTATCCGGGTGCGGGTCATCCTTTGTAAGTTTAGGGGAACGTTGGTGATCCTCAAAATCATCGCTGTCATCTACTGCCGGCCGCTTGCCTGAGTCCGCCTCTTTCGTTGTGGAACGAGCCGGAGAGTTACCGGGCAACGGTTGCACATCTTGGGAGTGCTGTCGTGTCATGGCACTTTCTACATCCATCCGCCTATGCTGGCTCCGTATCCGAGGATCTCGACTAGACAAAGAAGCCGAAGACTTTTGCCTTAAAAGTGCTACCTCACTCGCCGATATCTCTACTTCTTCATCACAAACGATCTCCATATCCCCATCCTGAGAATTTTGCGAAAAAGAGGGTACCTCGGGCATTTCGAATGCCGACTTCCGATCAACAAAGGGCGTAATAGATCCGTCCACAATTGCATGTTCGGTTGCTGCAGTCAACAGCGGTGTCTCCGCCCCAGCAGGACCACCACTTCCTGAATCGGAAGAGCGCGCTGGAAGGTTCACCGACAAAGGTTCTACCACAGACGTTTGTGACATAATGGAAGCCTGCTTCTGGGCGACTGCATCAGAAGAGGTAGCAACACTTGCCGCCTCACTGAATGTTACCGGTCGATTCCTTGGAGTTATCGGTAGCCGCGTGGCACGTAGAGGACAAGCTGCTTTTAAGTGGGTAGTGTCATGACACAAATGACAAGCCTGTGGTTGGCCGATGTAACTGATGGCAATCAAATACGAATCGATAACTAAACTAGCCGGTATATGACGTTTGAGCCCCATTTTTACAGCATGCACTCCGTTGTTAGACGAAAGAAGATACTGCGAGCCCCATCTTTCCCTACGGATATCATACACTGTACCATATTTACTTAGTTCCTGTGACAGTACCGTAAAGGGCACCTCAGAAGGCAGGTTAAACACCCGAACATTTACTGTTTGCTGATCACCTGGTGTAATATTCACTTTTGTTATGTCGCCGGAGGCGTATGTAAAATTTTGTTCCTCTTTATACCGCGAGAGAAGATTATCATACAAAACCGCCGATAACAATTTCACATAGATAGCTCGTTCCCTGGTGTGAAGCTGGAGCGTGTCGACCTGATCAGCTTGAAGCCCCATGAAGTTCACTAGCCACTGGTGGATTTCTAGTGCAGTGGGTTTAATCGCCGTCGTCGTAAACTGAATTTTGAGAGTATTCACACGTTTATAAACCGCCATGGTTACCGTTTAGAACTTACAAAACAAGAAAGAAAGTATACCCAATTAAACAAGCGTGTACTCGGAGACACTGAAAACTGTACACAACAGCAAACAAATAACTCGCACCAGTGCCGGCCGGTTACACTAACACACAGCGGACAGACAACCTCACGGCACGCCTGCCACTGCACGACTCTGACGGGGTTGAGATAGACGCTCGAGGGGCCGATTGGCCTGTGTGCGGTGCTCTGCCTAGGTTTGGAGGGCCCCCTCTGCTCGTCCATACCTTTACCTTTACCTCCCCTTCTTTCCATAAAACTATAATTTCATAAAGCCCTATGATATTCTTAACAAAATGCCGAAGCCCCCTAATATTCACAGAAATTAGAATAAAATATCTGTGGATATTGAATTTTTGCCCCCGACAATCTTCTAAATTCGCAAATGTTGTATAACCTGCTGTTTTTTTAGGACTGACACAATTGTTCGAAATGATGAAATAAGGTTAGATAGGCACAGTATATGACTTTTTAAACGTTTGTATCTTTGGTCACATAGTTATTAACAACACTAGGCTGCAGAATTTTTACTTTCTCTACTACGTATAGTAAGTAGGGGAAGTATTGTATTCCACCCAAAAATTCGATACCGAGATTTCACCGGAAATACATGTTTTGAGACCTCCTGAATCCAAAAAAAGCATTTTTGGAAACATGTCCGTGTGTGTGTGTGTGTGTGTGTCTGTGAACAGCATAGCTCAGAAACGAACAGTCGGATAAACACCAAACTTGGTATTTAGGTTCAGTATCTTCCAGAGATGCGACACGAAGGTTTTCAAGAAAATCCCCCCCACACCAGATTACTCTTTACATGGAACATTTTTCGAAAATTTTAATTTTCTCAAAAAGGCTCTAACTATTTTGATTAAAATATCACATGTTTAAGATATTTTCATGACAAATAAAATGTATATTGAATTTCCTGGGAATGTCTCCAAAAGTATTCTTCATTGTGAACGACTTTTGCATAACTGGTAAACCATAAGAGATAGACAAAATGTTACTGCACAAAAAATGTAGATCGCGTTAAAATACACAATTTATGTCATATACATTTTTTGTTGGGTGAACCATTTTCGAGATATTGCTTGTTATTCCCTTAAATCTTCCAATATTTATTTTCTCAAATGGGAATTCGTTATTCATTTTTTTTGTTTTGTATATGCAAAGAGTATTAATCTGTGGCAAAGGGAATGGTTCTGCACCTAGCAACCAGCTATTAAGAGATATGTATATGCTTAAAGGCTACTGTATTTCTATATTGTGCCTGCAAATACAAAACAAGGGGAACATGGTACGCCTTAAGCAATAGTCAAATATTTTTAGAACTGGTCGCTATGTGTAAAATGTAATTCTCTTTGCATGTCAAAAGATCGTTTCTGCAAATGTTTATCTCGATTAATATGAAATAGATGTAGAGTAAGAGTTTTTAAAAATAGTTTGAACAAGAGTAGAGAAAGTCATGTGTGTGTAACACATCAGATTTTTACATTAAGAGTGCTCTGACATCAATGTTGAGCGAAATAGTAGAAAAACTGGTGGATATGAAGCTTGCTAGTATGAACATTTTGAAAATCCTATATACAAAAACTGTGGTGTGTTATATGCACATGACTTTATCTACCCTCTATCGTTTATTGGTGGGTGTTCAAATTATTCTTACTAAAGCTTATTTTTCTATCAACTTCATTTTAATCTAAATAAACCTTTGCAGTAACAGCTACATTACACATTTCGTTATAGATACGAAGAGAACAGCGATAGTCAAATGTTTAATAACTGGACGCTATACGTTGGCCTTAAAATTCCACACTGTTTCCGTGCAAACGCGGGAAACAACTGAAAGTCGACAGAACTTTAAAAGAGTGACAAAAGAAAAAGTTGTTCGAAATAAATTGTGTGTTTTAAAGATATCTACATTTTTTGTGTAATGCGTTTTCGCCTATCGCTCAACGTTTACTATTATAAGATTATACAAAATTTCTTCCAAATGAAGTTAACTTCACAGGCTATTCGCAGAAAATTCAAGATATTCATTTTATTTGTTATGTAAATATCTATATTATATGGTAGTTTAATTAAAATCGTTGCAGCCGTTTTTGAGAAAATAAAACATTTTGAAAAATCTTCCATGTAATGGGTAGTTTGGGTTGGGGGATTTTCTTGAAAATCCTCGTGTCGCATCTCTGGAAGGTACTGAACAAGTTTGGTATTTATCCTACTTTTCGTTTTTGAGTTATGCTGTTCACAGACACACATAAACATGGACATTTTTCTTTAAATGCATTTTTTGAATTCAGGGGGCCTCAAAACATGCATTTCCAGTGAAATCTCGGTATTGAATTTTTTGAGGAATGCAATCCCTTCTTTACCTAGTAGATACGTGGTAGAGAAAGTAAAAAATCATAACTCCTACGCATTTTGGAGTACAGTGGTAGACTTAAAGGTAAAGGTACTGACGTACGGAAGGGTTCCTCGAAAGCAGGGCACAGCACTGCACGCAGGCTATACGTCCCCTTGTGCTTCTACCGTGACCCTTGGGAGGAAGGGATCCGAAAGGGACCTGATCCGGATGACGACAGGTGCAAGCACGGATGGGGTCCCTAATGTTTCCAGATTTAACGCCTCCAACACCGTCCGAGCCCACCTATTGAGCCCCGAGCCGCCGGGGGTTCCCGAAAAGCACCCAGAGGCGGGTATCCAACCGAGCGATCCCTGTACGACGGAAGGAATAAATCTACAGAGAGCGCACAGCCACTATCCAGCTGTAACCCACCGAACACCGTCGCCTGGTCCTACAACCCTGAAACAGATAACAAGAAAAATAATGGGTACAGGAGAGTCGTGGTAGAAGATGAATCACACCAGCATTCGCTTACCGATCCGGGTTAACCACAAGAAACCCATGGGTCAGACTGGACGATCACCGGGGATCGAACCCGGGACCTCCTGAATGCGAGTCGTACACGTTACCGCTGCGCCACCTCGCTCGGTAGTGGTACACTTCAGCTCATCCTTTGGGAGAATTTTTACTCCATAAATTGATACTTCTGAACAGCTTCTGTCTGCTCAAGCATGTGGTTTCTTGCTTTGCAAATATATGCGAGTTTTCTTCTCTATTTTTGCTTTTAAGAGATTTTTCTTTCAATGACACTTTCTGATGTAAATGAAGATATCTAAATTTAATTTTAACATATAAACCACCTTTAATATGTAGTGTTTGGGCCCGTTCTGACTGCAAACAGCATCACAGGCGGTGGGCACTGATGATACATGAAATGATAGTTTGGGAAGGAAACGTTTTAGGCCTAGGTTTAAGGTATCTCCCCGGCATTTGCTAGTTATAAGGATTGACGAAAACCTAGGAGAAAGCCTGTCAGGGATGATAGGTTGAATTGAACCGTGGATATCCCGTTCACGAGTCCATACATTAACAAGTTCGGCCACCCGTGTCGGTAAGTGGTGTTGTGGATTACTTTGGTGCCAATAGCGTGTTTGGTTAATTTTTTTTAAAAATAATTTGTTATCAATTCTAATCGTTAGATGGTATTATTTGAGACAGTAACTATGGTTATAAATATGCCATGTATATAATAATGTGAATTATAATGTGAAATGGTATTAATAAGCAAAATACTTGTATAAATAGAAGTTAAGGCATAAGTTTTATGTAGGTGCAAGTGTTGAGCTGGAGCTGTGGAACCCTTGTTAAAAGCCGACAAACATATCTTTGTGTTAGAATTAGGGCCCAGGCAAAAAGGACTTGTACGGGAAAGTCATAAAAGCCAGACCTTGAGTCTTTGTGAAATAGAAAAGGCGACAAGCAAACACAACATATTTTTGTAGAGAGGTCACAAGTTTGCAAACGTCGAACAATAGCCGGGTAAATCTTCTGGAAGGTTCCAAGCTGAACGAAGACAGACAATGAAATTTTAAGGAAGAATATGTTTAAAATCTTTAAGTGCAGAAATGTTAGTTGTAGCGTCCCCATCAGCCAGGGCGGTTGATGCGATGTGAATAACATACATGTAAGCCCTCAGAAGGAGGCGTTATTAGTTACTTCTCATAATGTAGTAGGAACGTTGAAATGTTATCAATTTAAAAGTCCATAGGAACGTGTGAGCACGTATACAATACATGATTGCTCAGCGATCGCAAGTTTGGCGCACGAACGTGGTAGGGCTCGACCGTTCTACAGCTCCAACTAACTTAAGTAACTGTGTAGATTATTACTAGGACAGTAAATGCGTGTGCCATTAAAGCGTAGTGTTCTTCATTAACTTAATCTATTTTAGAGTTGTTACTTTTACATTCCTTCCCGTATCACACCCTGCAAAGTTAAACAAGCTCTACCAAAAACCCAAATAACAGCAGCCGTGGCAAGAAATAAAAACAACACTTTAAGAGTAACAACTAAAACACAAGATAATTATCAGTATCACCATAGTTCATATATTAATTCATATATTAATATATCGGGCATACTGCGAGTTATGCTCTCCCACCACGAGTATACCGCAAATTAAGTAAATAACCCTAACTTCTGTAATAAACAAATTTATTGGACAAAAGTAGATCAGTGTACTAAGAAGGAATATCTTCTACAACGTGTAATAAAACTTAAAGTCTGATATGTTAAATAGTTTGAGATAATGGTTTATGAATGTAGCAGATTTAACATTGGCGGGATAGGGCTTTTAATCTCCTCCATTTTATGGGAATACCATCAGGTCAGTAGTAGTAGTAGTAGTAGTAGTAGTAGTAGTAGTAGTAGTAGTAGTAGTAGTAGTAGTAGTAGTAGTAGTATTAGTAGTAGTAGGGGTAGTAGTTCGGAAGCTGGTTTCCCTTTAAGCACCTCGGCCTAAAAAGACCTTGTGCACTTCCTGGTTTCTAATCTATGGGTCGTTATCTATATTGTTGGTTATTTGTAGCATTTGCCTCACTAAATTAGGGCCTGTTTCTCAGTAGCTCCAAAAACTTGGTGTCCTGTCCATTCTTGGCTTCGCATTCTACTAGAATTTTCAACGGCTTGAAAACATAGACGGCAAATGGGTTCCATGGTATAATCCCATTGTATTCAGATGTTTTTTGAACTTTCCATGTTCAATTATGAAGCTTATAACTCTTCTAAGTGGGGTTTATCAAGCTTAGTAAGTAAATTACTTACTTTTTTCTTTAGGCTTATTAGTTAATCGCTTATAGAGTTTGTTTTTGTGTATGGTTTTCCATTTATTTTGGATTGCTTTTCCAACCCAAAGTCTGTGTTTTTCGCATTTAATATACTTATTCCACATATAGGTTCTGGTCCTATAAAAGGGAGATATACTCCTTTCTTTACTAAGGAATCAGTCTTTTCATTTCCCGCGATACCTGTGTGTTCATGTACCCACCGCAATTGTGCTGTATTGTGGGTGGAAAGGTTTGAAAAATATTGTTAATATTCCCACACTAATTGTGATGTAAAGTGATGAGAAAGGAGAGCTTTTAGTGCAGCTTGACTGCCAGAATTTACAAAGATATATTTGTCTACGATTCTCTTTTCTCCGCTTAGGTGTGCACTTTCAAGTGCAGCAAGTGCATCAGGTCATGTTGCATTCGCATCCTTCATTTCCGCAAGTGCTAGATCTACTTCTTCCATCAAACATAATATGAGTTGTTTTTCATGACAGTTGCTATCTGGACCAACAAGTGTTCACGAGCTTACTGTGGTGGAGCGAGCGAATGGAGGAAGGAAAGAAGCAGTTTTGTCAGCAATTTGAAGTGATCCGCATGCACACACTCACACACATACACAAATTTGCTCGGTTAACTTTGTAAGCAAACGCCTAAACGTTTCATATAGAACACAGGGGAAACTACCGCTAAAGTGGAAAAAGCTCTGAGCTAAATTAAACCGGGCATCCCTTTTAATCAGTGTTGCTAACACCGCTGCTTTAAAACTTGCGAACAATTACGCGCAGGGAGTAAAATTTCGCGTGGAAACTAACACAACCTTGATCATCCTATAATACCAGACTCTCTAGGGTCTCACACTTTACATCCACTCGTTTTAGAAAAAACGGTGGCAAAACAGTTCAATTGGCGAGAACAGCTGTAAGGAGACCTACATTCTGCCAGAAGCTTAGTTTGGAAATTCTCTGATGTCAATACCAATGGATTACTTTCTCTACCACTTTCCCCCCGATACCGAGATTTCACCGCAAATACATGTTTTGAGGCACCTTGGATCCCCCCCAAAGCATTTTTAGAAAAAGATCCGCGCGCGCGTATGTGTGTGTTTGTCTGTAAGCAGCAACAACTAAAAAACAAAATATGGGATAAATACCAAACTTGGTATTTTCAGCATCTTCCAAATATGCGACACCAAGATTTTCAAGAAAATTTTCCCATTCGAAACTACCCTTTACATGGAACATTTTTCAAATTATTTCATTTTCTAATACTGACTCTAACAATTTTGATTAAAATGCCGTATATTAAAGATATTTACATGAGAAATAAAGTGTGCATCTTCAATTTTTCTGGAAATAGCTTTGAAGTCCTCTTTTACTCGAAAGGAATTGTGTATAATCTTGTATAAATGTTAAACGTTAAGCGATAGACGATAACGTATCGCACTAAAAATACAGATCTGTTTAAAACATACAATTTATCACAAATAACTTTTTTATGGTATCAGCCATTTCCAAGATATCCGTTATTAATGGTTCGAATTCTTCAATACTTAGCCATTCTTTTAAAGTTCTGTCGGGTTTCAATTGTTTCTCGCGATGTCAAAGAAAGAGTATGGGACTTTAAGGCCAGCATATAGCGTCCGGTTCTAAGACATTTGACTATCGCTATTCACTATGTATCTATAACGAAATGTGTAATGTAGCTAGTGAATGTAATACATGAGGGTATTTTTAAGTACTATTGACCTTCAGTTGTTTCTCGTTATGTCATGGAAAGAGTAGGGAATTTCAAGGCCAATATATAGCGACCACTTTGTAAGCATTTAACTATCGGTACTTCCTTTGTACCTAAAATGAAGTGTATAGTGAATATATTTATCAAATGTTTATTGCAATTAAATTGAAGTAGAAAAATAAGCTTTTGCAAGAATAGTTTGCAGAAGATTTATAAAAATAAACGATAGTGGGTAGAGAAAGTCACGTAAATGCAGCACATCAGATTTTTGTGTAATGATGTTTACAAACACACGCAGGTCGTTCTAAAATACTTTGTTTGAGGGGGATTCAGGGGCTGTAAACGTGTATTTCGCCACATCGAATGTTTGAGTGTAACACAATATTACCTGTATAGGTAAACAGTAGAGAAAGAAAATACAAATGGAAATAGTTGTTAAGTTTCCAATTGAGAAATGCACACAACTCAATAAGAATTTATATTGTTAAATAGTCTGTGTTGCACAATTCGTTCTTCATCTCCTATGTCAAAAAAGATTTATAAAGCGAGTTTAACACACCGCCTAGGGCTACCTTGCTTTTTACAGTCCATTTAATATTATTTTTGTCTCTAGTGACACAAGCCTGTGATGTGGTTATAGCGGGGATTTTACGACAGTTTGCGTAATTAGGGTGTTTAAATGTCAGAAAAATTTGGGGTTGAGCGGGGCGTGTTTACCGTGTCACTCTGACAGATGACCGCTGGAGACTACGCGATGAAATGTCCTCCAGCCTCTAGCACTTGACTGATGCTGTCCAGCAAGACCACCTTTGTTCTCTACTGCACATTTATTTCGTTTTAACGTCAATATTGTTCACAGGGAATAACTGCCGAAAGCAGTTAAAGGCTATTCGGTATTGTAATTCCTAATTTATACAACCAGCTTAGCTGGAATTTTTATCATAGGTAATCCCGCAAGTACTTATGGATTTATCTGAAAATCGTAACCTCGAGTGTGATTATTTGAGAATATTTCATGAATAAAAAGTAACAGAGTATATAAATAATTACTTTCATACAGGAAATCATGTTTTGAGAAAAATAGGAATAAAGAATTCAAACTTGCATAACATTTTATTTGTTGCTTTTTTTAAAATGTATTTATTTTAAGTCGCTTTAACTAACAAAGGTTTTTCGCACTCCTACACTAATACAATGGTGGTTGAACATTAATAGATTTCTAGGAATATACATGCATAATATCATTTGATAATAAATAGATAAAGTTTTTCTTATGTGATCAATACAATTAAAGAATTATATTACAATTGGTTTAAATTTCATTATACAGTTGTATATTTTGTAAGAACATAATATTATGTTTATGCATTGTTATTAAGACAGCTATTATTTAATATTTATTTAGACGTCATTCGTAAATGGCAAAATACAGAGTGAGCCAAAAGACTCCGAACCGCCTGCGCGGTGTTTTTCCTGTGCGCGTCCTCAGCGCTCGTTGTCGTCTGCCGCTATCGTGGAAAGGGCGCGGATGAAACCATACATTTTTAAAACTACTTTTAAAGGCTTTACTTACCAACTTTACGAAAAGAGTTGCTGAAATTGGCCACCGTCGTTGTCCATACATTTTTGGCACCTCTTTAGGAAACTATCGTCGCAGTTCACTTTGAGAAATTTCCTGGCGGATATTTTGTTTTAATTCTTCCAGGGTGTGTGGGTTTGTCTTGTGCACTTTAGTTTTATGTTACCCCGGAAGGGTATTTTATCAACAGTATTACTTGCTGCGCGGTGTTTTTCTACAGGGCGTGTGGAAATATGATAAAAACATGATAACGCACTGCTGCTATAAACAAAGTCATGCTGCTGTGCAGTGTGAAGTGCAGTATTGAGTTGACGGTGATGTGATGTAGCTCAGTTATTACGAGTTATTTATTATTTTGTACTGTACTTAGTCACAAAGTATATTATGGGCTTTCTACTGCGCAGCGTGTATGTATTTATGATTCGTATGTGTTAACTCGGTCAGTTCGCCAAGTGAAAGTACGATTTGCAGAAAGATTTCCAGACCGTACAACAATCCATGCACTTTACAGTAAATTTCAGGCCACAGGAAGTGTTCAGGCTAAGAAATCTAAAAGACGGCGTTCGGTTCTTACCAAAGAAACATTAGACGACATCGGTTATGATGGATAGTTTCCTAAAGAGGTGCCAAAATGTATGGACAACGACGGTGGACAGTTTCAGCATCTCCTTTCATAAAGTTGGTAAGTGAAGCCTTTAAAAGTAGTTTTAAAAATGTTGTATAGTTTCATCCGCGCCTTTCTATGAGAGCGGCAGACGGCAACGAGCGCCGAGAACGGGGACAGGAGAAACACGGCGCAGGCAGTTCGGAGTCTTTTGGCTCACTCTGTATTTTAACAACTAATTTTAAAATGGATAGTATAAATATGGACACTTTAGTTTTTGCAGATGACCAAGCAGTTATACCATCTACTGAAGATAATTTACAAATAGCGATTTATAATTTAAGTATAGTGGCTATTGAACATAATCTGGAAATTTCAACTGAAAAAACAAAAATAGTGGCATTTTATGGAAAAGATCCTGTCAGAGCCAAAATTGTGATTGATAATACCCCTATTGAGCAAGCTATGGACTTCAACTATTTAGGGGCTTTCACTGGCAAAGATAGAACAAGAGATGTAAATAGAAAACTAAATTTATTCCAACATATATGTGGAACAACCAGAAGAAAGTCCGCAAAGAAACTTTATTGACATTTTATAAGGTTTTAGCAGTTCCTGCACTATTATATGGGTCTGAATGTTGGACTCTAAATAAAGATTCTTTGAGACGGATAGAAGTTGCGGAAATGAAATTCTTAAGGTTTGTAGCAGGTTATACTTCAATGGACAAACATAGAAGAGAAGATATCAGAGAACAACTGGGAATATTGAAGAAGTGTTGTGTTGTATTGTTGTTGCTTCACATATGATAAGCTAATTTGAAGAAGGTTTGTATTATATTTCGACTGTTGGGGAGCCAAACTTGAAGTAGTTGCAATCGCACGTATGGTAAAAAGTTTCCAGTAGCCTTCGCCCTAAGTTTAAAAATATTAACTTTGTAATGTTTACTGTTTCTTTAAATATTATATATTTATGTTTGCCTCGGCTGCGTCAGTATTTATATTTTTATAGACATGAATGTCTTAGCAGAGAGTGGTGCGACTGAAGAATGTAGGCTTACACAGATTATAGTTTTACTTCACTCCTTTTATTAATGCTTGACACGATTTAAATGACACCACTGATATAGAGAGCTGTGAGATTTGTTTTTTTTTTTATTAAATACTTGCACTTTTAACACGTAAACTATTTTTTTGTCTCACACAAAATACGTATTAAATGTCTCGAGAACGCATCTCGCGTCCGGTTAGAAACGCTGTCTACAGGCAACTGACTTCTGAATTTGTACAATTTGCCCTATTTCAGTTTCTGATTGGCTAATCCTACTCCAATAGAATACTTTCATTTAACTTAAGCTTCTTTCTGGTTGTTGATTGGCTATTTTATAAACTGTCTCAAAAACTTACATTATTGTTTCCAAGAATGACTAGTAGCATTATTAAACCTTCTAATTCATTTTTGCCTCAAGGTTACCTCATTGTTACCTCATTGTTAGCAACTTTTGACCTATTTCTCACAGCTCCTTCATTATTAAATTACGTAATATATTTACATAACATTATTGAACATGTACATAATAATACAAACATATACAATGACTGTAATATACACTTTTTATATCTTGTTACATATACATATTGCTTTAAGGCGGGCTGTTATTGAATTTATATATTATATAATTAGACTGAAATCATTTAAGTGTTAAAAATACTGCCTCAATATTTAAACTACCGGACAAAATAGCAGAATACAGGAAAAACTGGTGCAAACATGTCTGCAGAATGGAATATGATAGGATTCCCCAAAGAGCATTAAATTATAAACCAAGAGGACAACGAAGTCTGGGAAGACCTGTTAGAAGATGGATGAAGCAGCTTTAGTTTGGAGTCGGAACAGATCACCAGTGGTCTAATCCCTGTTTGGAGATGATGATGAAGACAGCTAATATTATTTAGGATGTTATATATTTTCTGTATGGGTTATAACGTTGGCATTCTGCGAGTACATGGGAAACTGTCAATGGAGTTTTGCATGTTGAATACTGCGTCTTTGGTGATCAGATAGGAGTGTGTCATCTTTGTATGTCCATTTCTTAACTTGATGCTTCCTGTTTAAGTTTGTAAAAATACATTTGTTGTTTGAAGTTCCTATTACAGTAAGTAGCTTGTTTCCATGATTTTGAGACCATATTTTTTCCATGAAGTAATGATTTTGGTTTGGATATATTGGGCTAAGTCTTAATGGCTTGTTGTTATCTCTGCATTAAATGTTGGGTTTTGGATGACCGCTTTAGCTGCTTCGTCCGCTCTCTCATTGCCTCTAATTTGTTGGTGTGATGGAATCCAAAACAATACCACTTATTTTCCTTGTTCCACTGCGTGGTTATATGACATCTGTATTTAATATATAAGTTTGTTTTCTGTATGTTGAAGAAGTAATTTTATTACATTGTTTGCACCACGCTTTGGACGTCAATTTGAAGAAGGTTTGTTGCTACTACGTATGGAAAGCTAGTTTGAAGAAGGTGTATTATATTTCGACTGTTGGGGAGCCGAACTTGAAGTAGTTGCAACCACACGTATGGTAAAAAGTTTCCGGTAGCCTTCTCGCCAAATGTACTTTCCGGTGGCCTTTGCCCCAAAAATGTTTAAAATATATTAACTTTGTAATTTTTACTGTTTCTTTAAATATTATATATTTATGTTTGCCTCGGCTGCGTCAGTATTTATATTTTTTTTAGAGACGTAAATGTCTTAGCAGGGAGTGGTGCGACTGAAGAATGTAGGCTTACACAGATTATAATTTTACTTCACTCCTTTTATTAATGCTTGACACGATTTAAATAACACTTCACTGATATAGTGAGAGAGCTGTGAGTTCTTTTTATTAATTGTGCACTTTTTAACACGTAAACTATTTTTGTCTCACACAAAATATGTATTAAATTTCTCGAGGACGCATCTCGCATCCGGTTAGTAACGCTGTCTGCAAGCAACTAACTTCTGAATTTGTAAATTTTGCTGCATTTTAGTTTCTGATTGGCTAAACCTAGTCTATTTTATAAACTGTCACAAAAATTACATTATTGCTTCCAAAAATCACAAGTAGCATTATTAAACTTTCAAATTCATTATTGACTTAAGGTTACCTCATTGTTAGCAACCTTTAACCTATTATTCTCACAGCTCCTACATTATTAAATTTCGTAATACATTCACATAACATTATTACACATGTATACAATAATATAAACATATAAAATGACTGTAATATACACTTTTTATATATTGTTACATACACATATTGCTTTAAGGTGGGCTGTTATTGAATTTATATATTATATAATTAAACTGAAATCATTTAAATGTTAAAAATACTGCCTAAATGTATATTTTTGGTGGCTAAGATAGCACTTTTTGAATCAGAAACAATTATGTATAGTTGTTTATGGGATTCTGTAATGTATGAAAACGCTTGTTTCAGAGCATATAACTCACTAAAATAAATACAAAAGTAATCAAGGAGCCTTTCTATATGATTCCATTTGGTAGGACGGTTGCACTTCCATGTTGAGTTTTTGAACCATCTGTAAATATTTTTTCATAGTCAGAGTAGGTTACAGAAATTTCGTTAAAAGAGTTGTTGATAAACAGCGACGACAGTCTGTTCATTTTTATGTTGTTCCATCTCTAGATTCAAAGCAAGTTTTTATAGGTTTCAAGGAGGAGTTTCATGATTTGCAATTGCTATCTTAGGTAAATTTGTTTTATGCAATATTCATTACGACTATGAAATGGAAGTGAATTTAATGAGCTTGTAAGCTGGTTTGTTTCAGATTTTACAGGGAGTACATATTTGTGTACCATGGTATTGGATAAAGCAACTATTTTAATGGCATATTTAATACTTAAATACTTCCTGCGTATCCCAAATGGTAGTTCATCTAGTTCCATTTTGAAGAACGTTATTGTCTGTTGGGGAGCCGAACTTGTATTAGTTGCAACCGCACGTATAATAAAACAGTTTCCGGTAGCCTTCGCCCCAAATGTACTTTCAGGTGGCCTTTGCCCCAAGTTTTAAAAATATAAAATTACTGTTTCTTTAAATATTATATATTTTATGTTTGCCTCGGCTGCGTCAGTATTTGTTAGAGACACGTTTCTCTTAGGCAGGGTTGTGATACGACTAAGAATGTAGGCTTACACAGTTTATAATTTTACTTCAATTCTTTTTATTAATACTTGATACGATTAAAATAACACTTCACTGATATAGAGAGCTGTGAGATTCTTTTTATTAATTAATTAATTAATTAATTACACTTTTTAACACGTATACTATTTTCGTCTCACACGAATACGTATTAAATCTCTCGAGGACGCACAAGCAACGCATCCAGTTATGAGCACAGTCTGCAGGCAACTGAATAGATTTCAACCGTCTAAGCTTGTAAATTTCTGTATTTGAAGTCTCTGATTGGCTAATCCTACTCCAATAAAATACCTTCACTTAACTAAAAACCCCTCCGATTGTTGATTGACTATTTTATAAACTGTCGCTAAAATCACATTATTGCTTACAAGAATCACAAGTAACATTTAAACTCTCAAATTCATTATTGGCTCAAGGTTACCTCATTGTTGGCAACTTTTAACTTATTATTCTCACAGCTCCTACATTATTAAATTACGTAATGCATTCACATAAAATTATTGAACATGTTTACAATAATATAAGCATATGCAATGACTGTTACATACATTTTACAAATTATTACATACACATATTGCTTCAAGGCTGGCTGTTATTGAATTTACATATTATAGAATTTGACTGAAAAATATTTAAGTGTTAAAATACTGCCTCAATTTGTAGACTATCAATTGGACTTGTGAAATAGGCTCCCAATGTAATTCTCATGGCTGCAGATTATATACGGTCAAGGTTTTTTAGTACTGCAGAACTGACCGAATTGTGTATAATTGAGCCATAGTATAATTTGGATCTGATCAGTGTTTTATAAGTAATGCTTAGTACATCCTTGTCGCATCCCAATTATTAGTAGACAAAATTCTTAGTATATTTGGTCTTTTTTACATTAATTTGACTGATTTTATGTAAGGTTTCCAGTTTAGTTCTTTTGTCAAAGATTAGGCCTAGTATTCTAATATTGTCGACAATTGAAATTTCTTTTCCACGTATAAATAGTTTTGGTTTAATTTAATTGATTCTAGCTCAAGAAAAAGGGCTACTTTTAGTTTTCTGTTCAGAAAATCTTAATCCTGTTTCAGAAGATCAGTCTTGGAATCATTGTAATGTTTTTTGAAGGATCTCCTGAGTGGTATATACATTTTTGCCTTTGCAAAAAATAAACATGCAGCAAACATGCGTGCTGTACAGGTGCTAATATGTGATTTGCTATATTGTTCATTCCTAGGATAAATAGTGTAACACTCAGAGGTGAGCCTTGAGGGGTACCATTCTCTATCAGTGTACTTTCTGATAAGTGACCACTTATTCTAAAACGGATATGTCGGTTCTGTAGAAAGTTGGATATGAAACTAAACATTGTCCCCTTATGGCATTATTACACAGTAATTTTAGAATGCATGCTTTATTTAGCGTATCGCAGCATTTTTCTATGTCTAAACTGACAAATGTGGGGTGTGTGGAATGGAATTGGCGAAATCCATTTTGGATGTGATTAACAAACTTTATTTTCCCTAAAAACCATCGTAAGCGTTTGTCGACTATTTTTACTTTCTCTACTACGTATACCGTATTCGATACCGAAATTTCACCGGAAATATATGTTTTGAGACCCCCTTAATTCAAAAAAAGCATTTTTGGAAACATGTCCGTGTGTGTGTCTGTGTGTGAACAGCATAACTCAGAAACGAACAGTCGGATAAACACCAAACTTGGTATTTAGGTTCAGTATCTTCCAGAGATGCGACACCCCAGATTACCCTTTACCTACATGGAACAGTTTTCGAAAATTTTAATTTTCTCAAAAACGGCTGTAACGACTTTGATTAAAATATCATACGTTTAAGATATTTTTATGACAAATGAAATGTATATCTCGAATTTTCTGGGAATGTCTCCAAAAGTCCTCTTCATTGTGAACGACTTTTGCATAACTGGTAAACCATAAGAGATAGACAAAATTTTACTGCACAAAAAATGTAGATCGCGTTAAAATACACAATTTATGTCATATACATTTTTGTTGTTGAGTGAACCATTTTCGAGATATTGCTTGCTATTCCCTTAAATTTTCCAATACTTATACTTTCTCTCAAATGAGAATTCGTTATTCATTTTTTCTGTCCTGGTAAGCTAAAGAGAATGGAATACTCCACATAGCAACCAGCTCTTAAAATATTTTATTACCGCTTAAAGCCTACCAATTCCCCTTGCATCCACAAGAAAATTAGCAATAAGATTGACATCTCGATATCTCGATTAACATGAAGCATATGGAGAATAAGCGTTTGTAAAAATAGTTTGTACAAGAGTAGAGAAAGTCATGTGAGTGTAACACATCAGATGTTTTTCATTAGTTTGCATACTGTGAATAATGTTATAGGCCTATAATTTTCTGGCAGTAAAATGTCTTTGTTTGGTTTGGGGATTGGTACAAGTATTGAGTGGTACCACATTGAAGGAAATTTGTTATTTAGCCATATGTAATTGGATATGCTGGCAGTTGTTTTAAAAATTCAAATGGGATTCCATCTGGACCAGGGCTTGTGTTCTTGTGTCATTGAAGGTAGTCTTGTACTTCTTCTACAGTGAAAGGAGCATTGATCTCGCTAGAGAATAAAGATTGTGATTCTTCAGTTTGATTTTCTAATATTGTTGAGTTTTCATTGTGGTTTGAAACTTTTGCGAATGAATTGCTAAAACATTAGCTATTTCTTAGGACTTTGTTGTTTCGATACCATTATCAGATTGTGTACTATGGCCATTTGTAGTAAACTGGTGCTGCCTTTTATCTTTCTAATTTATCCCAAATTACAGATTGTGGTGTTTTATCATTCAGTGAAGAAAGAAAGGACAACCACGATTCTTTTTACTTTCTCTACTACGTATAGTAAGTAGGGGAAGTATTGCATTCCACCCAAAAATTCGATACCGAGATTTCACCGGAAATACATGTTTTGAGACCTCCTGAATCCAAAAAAAGCATTTTTGGAAACATGTCCGTGTGAGCATAACTCAAAAACGAACAGTCGGATAAGCACCAAACTTGGTATTTAGGTTCAGTATCTTTCAGAGATGCGACACGAAGGTTTTCAAGAAAATCCCCCCACCCCAGACTACCCTTTACATGGAAGATTTTTCGAATATTTTAATTTTCTCAAAAATGGCTCTAACGATTTTGATGAAAATATCATATGTTTAAGATAATGTCATGAGAAATGAAATGTATATCTCGAATTTTCTGGGAATGTCTCCAAAAGTATTCTTCATTGTGAACGACTTTTGCATAACTGGTAAACCATAAGAGATAGACAAAATGTTACTACACAAAAAATGTAGCTCGCGTTAAAATACACAACTTATATTATATACATTTCTTTTATTGAGTGACCCGTTTTCGAGATATTGCTTGTTATTTCCTTAAATTTTCCAATACTTATACTTTTTCTCAAATTCGTTATTCATTTTTTTTATGTCCTGGACATGCAAAGAGAATGGAATGCGCCACATAGCAACCAGCGTTAAAATATTTGACTATCGCTTAAAAACTACCATATTCCCCTTGCATCTACATGAATATTACCAATAAGATAGACATCTCGATATCTCGATTAACATGAAGCATATGGAGATTAAGCGTTTGTAAAAATAGTTTGTACAAGAGTAGAGAAAGTCATGTGAATGTAACACATCAGATTTTTTACTTTGTCTTATAATTCAGCGTGCAGTTGCACGACATTTTAAAAGGTTTAACTTATTGTTTAATTTAGGATGACTTTTGAAACGATAAAAGGCTTGATTTTGTTTTTTTATAGCTTCCTTACATTTTTCGTTCCACCAGGGAGCTTGACATTTACCAATTTGTGTTGTTGTTAATGGAATACTTTGACCTCAGATTTATTAATATTTTCCGTAAGTGCTTTAAGGATAGTATTTATGTTATTTACTTTAAAAGCATTTGGAGAATTAGATTCTGTAAATTTTTAATGAAACAGTTTTTATAACCTAACCAATTAGCTTTTTTGAGATTCCATTCGTAATGAGTGATAATTGCGAAAATATTTCAGTTTGACGTTTATGAAAATAGGAAAGCGATCTGAGTCTTGCATAGTTGTGATATTTTACATTCTAATGTTTGACATAAATCTGGTGTGCATAAAGATAAACCAATGTTGCTATAGATATTGTTAGCTATACTATGAGTGGATTGTCCATTACTAAATAGGTAATACTAAATTTGCCGTATCTAGCAGCTTTTCAATTAATTTGCCTCGTTTGTTTGTGTAGTTTGACTCGCATAATGTATTATAGCCATTAAAATCTCCCACAACAATGTATGGTTTTGGTAGTTGATCCAGTAGTTCGCATATTGTTGGTAATTCTATTTCAATGTTACAAATACATATTGCTGTCAATAAATATACTGATATTGCTACAGCCTCTAGAGAAGTGCTTAATTTTACTTCCTTACGTGGGATATTATCCTTAACATAAATGGCTACCCCACCATTGGAGCTAAGGGTTTCCATTCGATTCTTGTGATATTCAGACAATCCTTTTATTTGAGCTGCATTATTTGAGGCAGTATTTTTAACGCTTAAATGATTTCAGTCTAATTATATAATATATAAATTCAATAACAGCCCGCCTTAAAGCAATATGTGTATGTAAAAATATATAAAAAGTGTATACTACAGTCATTGTAAATGTTTATATTATTGTATACATGTTCAATAATGTTATGTGAATGTATTACGTAATTTAATAATGTAGGATCTGTGAGAATAATAGGTTAAAAGTTGCTAACAATGAGGTAACCTTGAGGCAATAATGAGTAAGATAGTTTAATAATGCTACTAGTCATTATTGGAGCAAAATAATGTAAATTTTTGTGACAGTTTATAAAATAGCCATTCAACAACCAGAAAAAAGCTTAAGTTAAATGAAAGTATTCTATTGGATTAGGAATAGCCAATCAGAGACTTGAAATACAGAAATTTACAAATTTTGGCTGTAGAAATCAATTCAGTTGCTTGTAGACAGTGCTCATAACTGGACGTGTTGCTTGCAGATAGTGTTTCTAACCGGACGCGAGATGCGTCCTCGAGAAGTATAATACGTATTCAGTGTGAGATGAAAATAGTTTACGTGTTAAAAAGTGCAAGTAATTAATAAAAAAATCCCACAGCTCTCTCTCTCTATATCAGTGAAATGTTATTTAAATTGTGTCAAGGATTAATAAATGTAGTGGAGTAAAATTATAATCTGTAAGCCTACATTCTTCAGGCACCACTGCCTGCTAAGACATTCATGTCTCTAAAAAAATATAAATACTGACGCAGCCGAGGCAAACGTAAATATATAATATTTAAAGAAACAGTCAAAATTACAAAGTTAATATTTTTTGAACATTTGGGGCAAAGGCCGCGGGAAAGTACATTTTGGGGCGAAGGCTACCAGAAAGTTTTTACCATACGTGCGGTTGCAACTACTTCAAGTTCGCCTCCCCAACATAAGAACTACAATACAACTCCTACTTCAAATTGGCTTTCTATACGTGAAGCAACAACCTACTTCAAATTGGCTCCCAAAGCGTGGGGTAAATAACAATACAACAAAATAACTTCTTCATATTTTCCTTAAAATTCGTTTCTTGCAGACAAATTATACTAGGATTTGCTTTATTTAAAATAAGTTGGAGATATTCATATTGCTTCCAGAATCCGTTAAGATTCTACTGTAGCAATTTTAATGTCATATTTTAAGCTGATTGGTGCACTTTGCTGGTGCAACATTATACAAATAACACTCTTTAATGTTTATTCTATCAAGCGCCAAGTAGAAACTAAGCTTATCTTCAGTTTTCACAGAGACATGGATGTTCAAAATAATGTTTATATGGGCCCCCTGTTTACGGGAACAGCTGTTCTTGATCCTATTTTACATAGAAGTGTTACGTTATGTAACACAGTGTGGTAATACAAAAATACAACTTAGGAGTAAACAGAACACAAAAATTATCTTAAATATATTTTAACAAAATGTAAACATAAACAACTTTATATTAAATTAGAAACATAAATGATTCTTTCTTTACACTAAGTGAAGTTAATCATTCAGATTTAGTTCATCACTAGCTCCTTTTGCATTTTTATTTCTGGTTTGTTTGCAGGAAAACTTCCTCGTGTCAAACAACATCATTTGGTTCTAGGAATTTAAGTAAACTGCACACATTTTTCTCTTTTGCTGGGTTCAGTTGAACAGGCTGCTTCCCAATAACCTAGTGTCAATACTCATATCACAGTCATTTTTACTTTTTCTACTACGCATAGTAAGTAGGGGAAGTATTGTATTCCAGCCAAAAATTCGATACCGAGATTTCACCGGAAATACATGTTTTGAGACCCCTGAATCCAAAAAAAGCATTTTGGAAACATTTCCGTGTGCGTATCTGTGTGTGTGTGTGTGTGTGTGTGTGTGTGAGACTGTGAACAGCATAACTCAGAAACGAACAGTCGGATAAACACCAAACTTGGTATTCAGGTTCAGTATCTTCCAGAGATGCGACACGAAGGTTTTCAAGAAAATCCCCCCACCACAGATTACCCTTTACACGGAAAATTTTTCGAAAATTTTAATTTTCTCAAAAATGGCTCTAACGATTTTGATTAAAATATCATATGTTTAAGATATTTTCATGACAAATGAAATGTATATCTCAAATTTTCTGGGAATGTCTCCAAAAGTATTCTTCATTGTGGACGACTTTTGCATAACTGGTAAACCATAAGAGATAGACAAAATTTTACTACACAAAAAATGTAGATCGCGTTAAAATACACAATTTATGTCATATACATTTTTTTTTATTGAGTGAACCATTTTCGAGACATTGCTTGTTATTCCCTTAAATTTTTCAATACTTATTTTCTCAAATGGGAATTCGTTATTCATTTTTTGTGTTGGATATGCAAAGAGTATTAATCTGTGGCAAAGAGAATGGTGCTGCACCTAGCAACCAGCTATTAAGATATATGTCTATGCTTAAAGGCTACTGTTTTTCTATATTGCTCTTGCAAATACAAAACAAGGAGAACATAGTAGGCCTTAAGCGATAGTCAAATATTTTTAGAACTGGTCGCTATGTGTAAAATGTAATTCTCTTTGCATGCCAAAAGATCGTTTCTGCAAATGTTTATCTCGATTAATATGAAATAGATGGAGAATAAGATTTTGTAAAAGTAGTTTGTACAAGAGTAGAGAAAGTCATGTGAGTGTAATACATCAGATTTGTTCTTCTTTCCATAGTTTTAGATTGCACAAACCAAAGTTCCGGTCACCTTGATTAAACACATGACCTCTAACAGGAAATCTGTTTGTCACTAAAACATCGAGTTTCATCGCCAGCCAGGAACAAAATGTCATAAGTGTTTGTTTTGTCCTCCGACAGCAGAACAATCTCTTGAAACTCACAATTTTCTAGTTTATGTTTAATAAAATCGTACATAATCTTTCTTTGTCTCGGTTTCTAGAAAATAGTACAGAAGACTTCTATTGTCATTGTGACAATAAGCAATACATTGAACAAATAAACCTACAAGAGCCGTTCAGAAAACTATGACGTTGATTTGTTTCTTATGCGCTAAATGTGCATTGGTAAATTTAGCGCATAGACAAATCGTAGGACTAAAGTTTTACTCTCTTTCTCTTTGCAGTCAGAATAGTATTATATGTGTGTTTCTTATATGCTTTAACTTTCCCCTCATCCACCGCAAAAGCTACTTTGCAGGGGTTTATTTGGGTTTTATGGTGCATTCAGTGTGTGACAACCATGTTGAAATCAATTTATTATTGGAAGATAAGCTGAAGTAGGAATAATGGTGTGAGTTAGCTGCTCCTTCGTTGTCCTGGGTTCGTCTCTGGTCCTGGATCTTGTCGCCTCGTATTCTGCAACTTGTATTTACCTTGTTTAAAACTCCCGCTTCGGTAAATGTGTAAGGTATTCGCCAGCTATGGCAAGCTTGTATGTTTTGTATGTTTTTGACACGTTTAATGATTGTTGTTTCTTTCTGCCGTTACGTTATGTTTTAGTGGAAGTTTTACTTTAATTTAATGATGTTTGTCCGGCTAGTTATATGTTTTGAAATAAATATCAGCTCATCCTGATCAAAATTACATTGGGTTTTATTTATGGACGCTCTTTAACTGCTGTGGTCCTTAGCGTCTCATTCTATATTGGGCGTGAAAACCTGTCATTTTGCTCAGAGGCCTCTTTATCAGACTTAAGGTTCTTTTACGTGCCGTAAATCTACGACACGGGACCACCGCTTCACATCCCTTCCGAAGGAAGCCATGCTAAGGATTTTTACGCCCGAAAAAATCCATCGCCCTCCGCAGCGTTTGAACCCGCGACCTCGTGAACCAGAGGCTAGCATGATAACCACTACAGCACGGAAGACGACATCGGTGATCATGAAATTCCTTTAATCTACTTAGGATTTTCTTACGTGCTTTAAGAAAGTAAGGCGATAAATTACAATGTCAATAATAATTCAGTTTAACACAAAATTGTTTATTTCTTTTTAAAGAAATGTGAAATTTTACTCTTATAGTGATTACCTTTTCATATTTCCTATTTTACTTACTCATTCCCTTCTTTGAGCTAAATAGTTAATTTTATATCGCTAACGTTGTTGATAATATTCTTTGTAATATATTCGGCGATATATTAACAACAATAATATATGAAATTAATTTCCTTTAGGTATTCTAATATGTTGTCCTTGAAAAGTTTTGCAAGAGTATATAAAAATTGAAAGTTTTTTACTTTTACATTTGGTTGCTATGTTTAGCGAAATAAATCTTTAACTTATTTACACATTATTTGTAATAAACATTTTTTTACATTGAATGTAAATAACGATCATCACTAATTGTTTATTTTATACATTTACATTTTAAACAATATTTTATTATAAAACATTACAATATTAAAACAACAAGAAATATTAAAGAAATAAGAAGCCTAATTAAAGCAGTTGAAACTAAAAATCACATCACTCTACAATGGATCCCTGCTCATGTTGGACTTCTGGGCAATGAATATGCGGATCAATTAGCAAAGAAAGGTGCAATACAACAAATAAAACCTGTAGGAAAAATATAAATAAATAAACAATTAAATAAAATTAAGCAACATTACAAAAGACAGCAGAGACTTGATGAAGAAGATAAATTAAAAGATTATAAGAATATTAAAGACAGAGTTGATATACAAAAAATGCCAAGGAAGACTGCAGTGGCCCTATTTAGGATAGCAACTGGCCACGATTGCCTTTCAGAACACCTCTACAAGACCCGATGCCCACCTACACCAAAGTGCACTCTCTGGAAGATATCCTGAATAAACAACATCTCGTCAAATGTAAAGGCCTTAAAAGTGATAACTTACAGACTTTTTATTGAGAAGCCAGAGGGAAAATGATGCAGATCAATTAATCCCCAGTGCCATTGGTGAACAACAATAACAACATTTTAAATTTCTCTTTTAAATGCCTGTTTGCACTTTTGTTATGCATTTCTTTCTATAAAGGCTTTGTTTTCGCTCGTTTAGCATAACATATTTTGCTTTTTCTCTCTCTTCAATTGTCTCTACTTATTTCTTTCATACAAAACAAATTAATTTATAACATAAAACTTCTTTGAAAGTGTTTTCAAACCTTTTAACACAATACTACCCAGCGATTCTTAATTTAAAAACTTTATCACCATTACATAGAGCCTTATATGTATATTAAGCATTTTTTATCTGCTTGAATTACAATTCTGGTTTGCGTATATATGAATTTAATTTGAAATGTCACTTTCAACTCATTTAATTCTGCGTCAAAGCTATTACGTGTATGAACTGCAGTTTTGTTATTGCTCATTGATTTAAATATGTCTGAGATAGCTGTTAATGATGGAAATAGGAAACGCAAAGGGCAGGCAATAAGAGATCGTGCTGCAAAGAGGATTAAAAGGAATTCCGGCGAACGCTTTACATCGTTGAGCGTGCAAATAGTTTCTTTTAGTTACACAGTGCTGTAAAAATAAATGTTTTAAAAAATGTGCAGTAACAAAAGAAGATTTGTTTAATCAGTAAGTGGGTCAAAAGAACAAGATGCTCTGTTGTCATGGCTACTACTAAGCAGATATGCTTCAACACACAAGGTAGACGCAATACCAGGTGAAAGAGAATATTGTTTGGTCATTTACTGTTGAAATGAATGGTACTAATACATCTGCATGTCGTTCATTTATAATAAACTTGTATCAGACATCAGTGAAGCAAATACATTTAGTACAAAAGAAAACATTGCCAGGTGCAAGAAATGCTTAAGAAGAAGCTTAAGTTTAAATGAAAGACAAAAGTAAACAAATTAATGACATGTTCTGAGAAATGCTGTACGTACCGATGGTAATGACTGTGAACACTCACCCTAAATGTTCACCACTCTGAGCTACACAGCGCTGCGATCTACTCCTAACATCATTGATGACATGGAAAAGTTCATCACTGCTGAGAGACGCATAGGCTGCTCGAATTCTTTCTTTCATATCTTGACTAGTTGTAGGTAGACAATGTCTTTAATCCTCCCCCATAAGAAGAAGACGGGAGATCGGGCCGGCCAACGTAGCGGTTCACCTCGTCCAATCCACCGTCCAGTAAACAAGTGGTCAAGAACTTGCCGAGCCTAAGTAAAAGGTGAGCCGTACTTGAAGCCATATCGGTAACCGTACAGCCAGAGGAACACCATCAAGAAACTGCTGCAAAATGTTGACGAGAAGTCTAGTGTTCATTTGTGACTAAACCTTAGAAGACAGAAAAAGAAGTTGTGGTAAAAGTTGTTTCATTTTAAGAGTACTATCCAATGATATCTATAACAAACCATGTTCCTATTTAAAATTTCAAAGTTGACCACGAATACTCTTACTTCTGGTTTGTTCCGGAAAATGTAAATGCAACCAATCAATTCTTTACATAGGTTTTGGTTATCGAATTGTTTTTGTGAACAAGTATCTTATGGTTTTAGAGAAAAATGGCTGATGCGGGTGATCTGGGAAACGCGGTAGTAAAAAGGAGAATTATTCCAATCCACCAAAACACTCGACCGAGATTTCACTGAAGATACATGTTTTGAGGCACCGTGATTCCAAAAAAGCATTTTTAGAGGAAGGTCCGTGTGTCTCTGAACAGCATAACTCAAAAAAGAAAAGTCGGATAAATACCAAACATGGTACCTAGGTTCAGTACCTTCCAAAGATGCGACACAAAGATTTTCAAGAAAATTCCCCTATCCCCAAACTACCCTTTATATGGAACATTTTTCGAAATGCTTTATTTTCTAAAAAATGGCTCGAAAGATTTTGATTAAAATATCATATATTAAGGATATTTACATGATAAATAAAATATATATATATATTGAATTTTCTGGGAATAGCCTGTGAAGTCCTCTTCATTCGCAAGGAATTTTGTATAACTGGTAAACGTTATGCGATAGACGAAAACTTGATACACAAAAAATGTAGATCTCTTTAAAGCACACAATTTATTTCAAATAAGTATTTTGTGGCATCGGCCATTTCTGAGACATCCGTTATTAAAAGCTCGAATTGTTTATTAATTGGTCATTCTCTTAAAGTTCTTTCAATATTCAGTTGTTTTTCATAATTCTTGGCCAGCATATACCGTCCAGTTCTTAAACATTTGACTATCGCTGTTCGCTTTGTATCTTAATAAAATGTGTAATGTAGCTGTTCCTGTAAAGGGTTATTTAGATAAAAAATGTAGCAGATAGAAAAAAACTCTGATGTGTTACACTCACATAACTTTCTCTACTCTTGTACAAACTATTTTTACAAACTCTTATTCTCCATCTATTTCATCTTAATGAGATAAACATTTGCAGAAACGATATTTTGACATGCAAAGAGAATTACATTTTACACATAGCGACCAGTTCTAAAAATATTTGACTATCGCTTAAGGCGTACTATGTTCCACTTGTTTTGTAATTACAAGGGCAATATAGAAATGCAGTAGCCTTTAAGCATAGACATATCTCTTAATAGCTGGTTGCTAGGTGCAGCACCATTCTCTTTGCCACAGATCAATACTCTTTGCATATGCAAGATAAAGAAATGAATAACGAATTCCCATTTGAGAAAAAGTATAAGTATTGGAAGATTTAAGGGAATAACAAACAATATCTCGAAAATGGTTCACTCAACAAAAATAATGTATATGCCATAAACTGTGTATTTTAACGCGACCTACATTTTTTGTGTAGTAAAATTTTGTCTATCTCTTATGGTTTACCAGTTATGCAAAAGTCGTTCACAATTAAGAATAATTTTGGAGACATTCCCATGAAATTCGAGATATACATTTCATTTGTCATGAAAATATCTGAAATAGTTATATAATATTTTAATCAAAATCGTTAGAGCCATTTTTGAGAAAATTAAAATTTTCGAAAAATGTTCCATGTAAAGCTTAATCAGGGTTGGGGGGATTTTCTTGAAAACCTTCGTGTCGCATCTCTGAAAGATACTGAACCTAAATACCAAGTTTGGTGTTTATCCGACTGTTCGTTTCTGAGTTATGCTGTTCAAAGACACACACACACGGACATGTTTCCAAAAATGCTTTTTTTGGATACAGGGGGTCTCAAAAATATATTTCCGCTGAAATCTCGGTATCGAATTTTTGGGTGGAATACAATACTTCCCCTACTTACTATACGTAGTAGAGAAAGTAATAAACTTTAGTAAGAATAGTTTGTGTACCCACTAATTAACGATAGAGGGTAGAGAAAGTCATGTATGTAAATTCAGATTTTTATAAATAGTATGTAACGGCTCGGTAGAGATATTCTTGTGAATGTAATATATCAAATTTTTACTTTCTCTGTCACATATGTAATAGGTAGAGAAGGTATTACGTTCCACCCAAAACTTCTATATCGAGATTTTCACCGGAAATACATGTTTTGAGGTCACCTGAATCCAAGAAAAGCATTTTTACTTTCTCTACCACGTCCATAATGGGTACAGAAGGTATTGCATTCCACCCCAAAATTCGATACCGAGAATTACAGAAATACATGTCTTAAGACCCCTGAACCAAAAAATAGTTTTAGAAAAAGGGCTGCGTTTGTGGCGGTGTGCCTGTATACCAAACTTGGTATTTAGGTTTAGTACCTTCCAAAGATGGAAGATGAATATTTTCAAGAAACTCCTCCTACATCATACTACCCTTTTACATGGAGGATTTTTGAAAATGTTTATTTTCTAAAAAATGCCTCTAACGATTATGATTAAAATACCATATGATATTTATATGACACATAATATGTGTACCTTAAATTTTTTGAAAATAGCCTTTGACGTCCTCTTCATTGGGAAGGAATTTCTTATAATCTTGTAAAACTAGTAAACGTTACGCGATAGATGAAAACATACTTCACAAGAAATGTAGATCTCTTTAAATCACACAATTTATTTGAAATAACTTTATTCGTGGCATAAGTCATTTTAGAGATATCCGTCTATTAATAGTTCAAACTGTTCATTACTTGGTCATTCTTTAAAATCCTTTCAACATTCAGTTGTTTCTCACGATTGCATGGAAACAGTGTGCAATTTTAAGGCACCCAGTTCTTAAACATTTGACTATCGCTGTTCTCTTTGTATCTGTAACGAAATGTGTAATATAGCTATTTCTCCAACTATTTATTTGGATTAAACTGTAGTAAATAGAAAAATAAGTTTTAGTAAGAATAGTTTATGTAGCCACTAATAAGGATAGAGGGTAGAGAAAGCCATGTGGATGTATCACATCAGATTTTTATTTTCTCTACTACGTATAGCTAGTAGGGAAGTATTGTTTTCCACCCAACAATTCGACACCGAGATTTCACCGGAAATATATGTTTTGAGATCCCCTGGATACAAAAAAAAGCATTTTTGGAAACATGTCCGTGTGTGTGTGTGTGTGTGTGTGTGTGTGTCTGTGAACAGCATAACTCAGAAACGAACAGTCGGATAAACACCAAACTTGGTATTTAGGTTCAGTATCTTCCAGAGATGCGACACGAAGGTTTTCAAGAAAATCCCCCACCCCAGATTACCCTTTACATGGAACATTTTTCGAAAATTTTAATTTTCTCAAAAATGGCTCCAACGATTTTGATTATATATCATATGTTTATGATATTTTCATGACAAATAAAATGTATATCTTGAATTTTTTGGAAATAGCCTTTGAGGTCCTCTTCATTTGTGAAGAAATTTTGTATAATCTATATAACTAGTAAACGTTACGCGATAGACGAAAACGTACTTCACAAGAAATGCAGATCTCTTTAAATCACACAATTTATTTGAAATAACTTTATTTGTAGCATAAGCCATTTTAGAGATATCCGTCTATTAATAGTTGAAAATGTTCATTACTTGGTCATTCTTTAAAGTTCTTTCAACATTCAGTTGTTTCTCACGATTGCATCGAAGCAGTGTGGAATTTTAATGCATCGAGTTCTTAAACATTTGACTATCGCTGTTCTCTTTGTATCTGTAACGAAATGTGTAATATAGCTATTTCTCCAAATATTTATTTGGATTAGAGTGTAGTAAATAGAAAAATAAGCTTTAGTAAGAATAGTTTATGTAGCCACTAATAAGGATAGAGGGTAGAGAAAGCCATGTGGATGTATCACATCAGATTTTTTTTCTCTTTGCTACTTCCTCGTTCTCCTATCATCGCACCAGAGGTTAAACAGTGTTAATTACATTACAAAGAGAAAAGAGTAAGGCAAGGAAGAAACAGAAGACGGTCAATATCACGAAGGGAGGGAGAGCGAGAGCGTTAGTGCCACTTTAAGCGCCGTTGCTCAGTTTAATGTTTGTCTTAGCGAGAAAGTTACGCACGTGTAACGAGATGACCACTCGCATTAAGCCTCTGACGCCTGCATTGACATTGCATACGAGATTCCGAAGCTACATCCAACTGTAAACGAATATGAGAAAGCTTTACTGGTGGCCTAATGCTCAACTTGAAGAAATTATTTATTTTGAATCTGGAGTTACATCTTATTGCTTTATCTACTTCTTGTTAATATAGATAAACTTTCAATTCTGATTTACACATTTCGTTGTATGATATAGCAGCAAGGCGATAGTCAGATTTTTAAACAGTGCGTCGCTATGTGATGGCTTTGAAATGCTATGGTCTTTGCATGACCACGAGAAAGAAATCGGAGGTGGTATATTTACATGGCTTTCTCTGCCCTCTACCGTTTATTAGTGGGTATATAAATAATTTGCATATAATTGAATAATAATAATTATTATTCTTACGAAAGTTTACTTTACTATCTACTTCATTTTAATCGAGATAAACCTTTCCAGAAATAGTTGCAATACACATTTCGTTATGGATACAAAGGAAATAGCAATAGTCATATGTTTTAGAATTGGAGGCTGTACGCTGGTTTTAAAATTCCATACTCTTTCCTTGACATCGCGAGAAGCAATTGAAAACTGGCAGGATTTTGAAAGAATGACAATCCGAAACATTAATAATGGATATCTCGGAAATGGCTGATGCCACAACAAATTATTCGAAATAATATGTGTTTTTTAAGGAGATCTACTTTTTTGGCACGTTTTCGTCTATCGCTTAAGGTTTATCAGTTATATATCCTTCCGAATGAAGAGGACTTCAAAAGCTATTCCCAGAAAATTCAAACTATACATTTTATTTGTCATGTAATTATCTTTAATACGAGTAGTATTTTAATCGTTATTACCATTTTTCAGAAAGTAAAAAGAATTCGAAAAATTTCCATGTAAAGGGTAAATTGGAGGGAGGAACCTAAATATTTAGTTTGGTATTTATCCGACTTTTTGTTTCTGAGTTATGCTGTCACAGATACACATACGCGCGCGCGGACCTTTTTCTAAAAAACGTTTTTTTTTAATTCAGAGGGACCTCAAAACATATTTCCGGTGAAATATCGGTATGGATTTTTTAGTGGAATGCAATCAATACCTTCTCTGCCCACTACTTACGTGGTAGAGAAAGTAAAACATGAATAACGACTTATCACTTGAAAAAAAGGTGTACACATTTAAAAATGCAAACTAATAACTCGGTGTGGTAACTTCACAAAAAAATTGTATTCAACATAAAATGTGTGTTTTAACTAGATACGAATATGTCTATCTCTTACGGTTTTATCCAGCATTCAAAATTCATTCAGAATGAAGAGGACTTTACAGGTTAATGCCAGAAAATTCAAAATATGTGTAGATGCATTTCATTGTCATGCAATGTCTTAAACATATGGTATTAAAACACATGTTTTGGGTGAAATATCAACATCGAAGTTTTGCTTGGAATACAATACTTCCTCTTGCCTACAATAGGTAGGTGGCAGAGAAAGTAACAAGTATAAGTGTTTGAAAATTCAAGCCAATAACAAAAAATATCTCGGGAATGATTAAGGTTTCAATACATTTTATTTGACATTCATTTTTTCTATACTCTATTTTATTTTACGTCGCTTTAACTCCCTGGTCATATCACGACGGATCTGTTGGTGGATAACTCTTAGAACGATATGTGATGGACAGTTAGCCTTCTAGGTCATATCCCTGTAACCACCCGCTCCGTTACGAGTCACAGAGACCCTAGCGCATAGCTACTGAATCTTCTGCCTCGTGCCGTGCAGACGGCATTAGGGTGCCGTCCAGTCCAACCGCCGCTCCCACACAGAAAGGCGGACAGTTAAGCCTTCTAGGTGTCATCGTAACCCCTGCTTCATGCCGCGCAGATGGCATTAGGGAGCCGTCCAGTCCAACCACCGCCCCCGCACAGAAAGGCGGACAGTTAAGCCTTTTAGGTGTCATCGTAACCCCTGCTTCATGCCGCGCAGATGGCATTAGGGTGCCGTCCAGTGCAACCGCCGCCCCCACACAGAAAGGCGGACAGTTAGCCTTCTAGGTGTCATCGTAACCCCTGCTTCATGCCGCGCAGATGGCATTAGGGAGCCGTCCAGTCCAACCACCGCCCTCACACAGAAAGGCGGACACTTAGCCTTCTAGGTGTCATCCCTGTAACCATCCGCTTCATGCCGTGCAGATGGCATTAGGGTGTCGTCCACTCCAAACCACTGCCCCCACACAGAAAGGCGGACAGTTAGCCTTCTAGGTTTCATCCCTGTAACCAACCGCTCCATGCCGTGTAGATGGCATTAGGGAGCCATCCAGTCCAACCGCCGCCCTCACACAGAAAGGCGGGCAGTTAGTTTTCTAGGTCTCATCCCTGTAACACCTGATTCATGCCGTGCAGATGGCATTAGGGTGCCGTCCAGTCTAACCGCCGCCCCCACACAGAAAGGTGGACAGTTAGCCTTCTAGGTCTCATCTCTGTAACCACCTTTTTCATGCCGTGCAGATGGCATTAGGGTGCCGTCCATCCCAACCGCCGCCCTCACACAGAAAGGCGGACAGTTAGCCTTCTATGTCTCATCTCTGTAACCACCTTCTTCATGTCGTGTAGATGGCATTAGGGTGCCGTCCAGTCCAACCGCCGCCCTCACACAGAAAGGCGGACAGTTAGCCTTCTATGTCTCATCCCTGGAAATGTCATCTTGCTTCGTCACGTGCACACAGAGACCCTCATCGCATGGCGGCCGGATCTTCTGTTTCGTACCGTGCAGATGGCATTAGGGTGCCGTCCATTCTAACTGCTTAATAGCATTCGCTATTACCACTTATTTTTCATTTTACTATTGTTTTAGGCTTAAGGTGGAACTTTGGGTCGTGGTATTAAATATCCAATCCGGTATTTGGACTTGGCAACTGAGGAAAACCACGAAAAAATCTCAGACAGATTGGTCGGCCACGGGATTTGAACCCGGGACTCCCGAATGCGGGCCTGAGCCATTTAAACATAAATTGTGTGTTTAACGAGATATACAGTTTTCGTCCAGTAGACTTAGTCTATCCCTTACCAGTTATACAAAAGTCATTCAGAATGAAGAGGACTTAACAGGCTATTCGCAACAAATTCAAGATATTCATTTTATTTGCCATGCATATAACTTAAACCTATGATAGTTTAATCAAGATCTTAAGCCACTTATAGAAAATAAAAACTAACGAATTATTTTCCTTGGGGTGGATTGGGATGGAGGGAATTTTCTTGAACATCTTTGTGACACATCCTTGGAAGAAGCTGAACCCAAATATCACTTTGGTATTTAACATAGTTTTAGTTTTAGTTATGTTGCTGGCACAGACATATAGTGTTTTTTCTAAAACTGCGTTTTCTTTTCTTTCTTTCTTTTTCCAAGGAGCTCGAAAGCGTTTGTTTCTGATAAAATCTCGGTATTAAACTTTTGGGTGGAATGCAATACTTGCTCTACTTGCTAGAGGTAAGTAATAGAGTAAGTAAAAACGAAACATGATAATGATGATAGCATGGTAGAAAATGTCTGGTATTGTCAGTATATAAATCACTTTAAATTACATTAGTACACATTAATTCTTCTAATAGAGGCTGAAGAAGAACAATGTGAGAAAACTGTAGAAAGGCAATACCAAGGTAGTGGTAAGCATTTTGAAGCTAGGAGTATTGTTTCGCAGATTCAGTATAACAGAAGTACTGCATGAACATGATTGAAATTTGACTTTATGAAACATCAAAATGAAATGTAACTCACGTACTGCCTTAACTAATGAATACTGGTATACAATGCATAATATGTGTGTACTGTACTGAAGAAAATGATATTATGTACCATCCAGCAAGCTACACATCAGACACTCCTAGCCACAGTGACAAATACTGTACAAGAGTGCGTTTTGTTTACATCCGACACACCATAAACAGATTTCACAATGTGATTTAAAGTTTTTGGTTCCTAACCTCAAAATGCTTATTTTGGCATTGCCTTTCTGTGCATTGCTTTCCGCACCCAGTTTTTAAATTAATCCATGGAACACATAGGCTTGTACAATATACTGGGTTTAAGGGTATTCAGATGATTCTAGGTATTAAGAACAAATTAAAATCTGAATACCAGTTTAATCTGCCAAACCTTATTTCATTACACAGATGATTCACACATTTAAAGGACCTCAAAACGTGTACTTCTGGGGTTATCCCAATAATTAGTTTTTGGCAGACTTTTCGGTAAAATAAAATACTTCTCAGTATAAGCAGGTGGTAGAGAAAGTTTAAAAAAAAAATCCGATGTGCTAGACTCAGGTGACTTTGCCCACGGTTCTACAAACTATTCTTTCAAAATCTTATTCTTCTATCTAGTTAATTAATCGATACAATTGTTTGAAAAAAGAACGTCATTACAACTTTCGTTCTATGCGTATAGGAGGTGAATAAATGAGTTTGAATCTATAGTCAAATCTTTAAAAAGTGTGTCGCTATGTGCTGGCTTTGAAATTCCATGCTTCTTTTGCATGACCACGAGCAACTCAAGATTTCAAATAAAAGGTATTTGAACATTTCACTCAATAAGAATGACTATATCTGGAACGGTTTGTGCCACAAAAATATTTCACAAATTGTGTATTTTAACGAGACTGCTATTTTTGTCTAGTAACTGTTGCCTATTTCTTATGGTATGGCAGTTATACGAAACCATATTAATTCATTCCAAATGAATGATTAACACATTATTTGCAGAATATTTAAGACATGCGTTTTATTAATTATGCAAATATCTAAAACATATGTTGTTTTCATTAACATTGTTAATAATTTTTTAGAAAATACATAATAATGATAATTTATCTACGCAAACTTAGTTTGCGGTGGGTGAATTTTCTTGAAAATCTTCCCGTCGTATCCTCATAATATGTGAAGTTAAATACCAAGTTTGGTATTCATCCAAGGTTTCTTATTTTGAGGCCCGCTGAATAAAAACGGTAGTAGCAGCAGCAGCAGCAGCAGCAGCAGCAGCAGTACTTTTATTGTGAACAGTTTCAGTCTAATCTTGTACAATACAACAATCGCATGGGCCTCATTGCCGTACATGCTTTTCCTGTCTCTATAATCTAACACTTTTTTTTTTTTTTTATTTATTTATGGACGCTCTTTAACTACTGTGGTCCTTAGCGTCCCATTCTATATTGGGCGTGAAACACCGATAATTTTGCTCAGAAGCCTCTTTATCAGGCTTGAGGTGCTTTTACGTGCCGTAAATCTACGACACGGGACCACCGGCTTTACTTCCCTTCCGAAGGAAGCCTTGCTAAGGAAATCTAACACTGTGTGTATAATACTAAATATATACTTACTATATATACATCAGTATGTACTATGAATTAACATAATGAAGGAAGAAAAAACTAAAATAATAATATTAGATAATAATAACAAGCTTGAGTTACAATTATATTACAAATATATACAGTGCTCCGACCCTTAAGAACTCGCTGTTATGTACCGTTCCCTCCCCCTTCCGTTCTCCAGGGCAATTAACCTCCTTTGCTGATTCTCAGACAAAAAATAGATCATTTTATGACAGCCCCCGTCCAACATTACATCTTAACAGGCCTCCATCCCCCTACTGGAGCCCAGAAAGTGTTGTGGTATGTATTGTTTTCCTAGCAATTCCGTTTGAAAAAAGTCCGCGCGTGCGTATTTGTGAGCAGCATAATCAAAAACGAAATATCCGATAAACCCCTAACTTTGTATTTAGATTTGGTAGCTTCCAAAGTTGCGACAATAAGATTTCCAGGAACATCCCCTATATTAACTTTTACAGGAAAAATGTTTCGAAGATTTTATTTTCTGTGAAATGACTCTCGATTTTGATTAAATTACCATATATTTGAGATATATGTGTGACAAAATGTACATATTGAATTATATGGGAATAGCCTGTGAAGTCTTTATTCTGAATGACTTGCATAATTGGCAGACCGTAAGAGATACACAAAATCTTATGGCTCTCACTGAAGCAAATTACGTCAATTAAAGTTTATATCAAATAATTTTTTGTGGCGTTAACCATTTCCAAGATATTATTTGTTGTTGGTTTGAATTTTCAAAATATAATTAATATGTATAGTTTGTAATTTTTTCAAGCGATAACTTGCCGTTCGTCTTTTCTCTGGTCATTCAAAGCCAACACATGGCGATATTTTTACTTTCTCTACTACGTATAGTAAGTAGGGGAAGTATTGTATTCCGCCCAAAAATTCGATACCGAGATTTCACCGGAAATATATGCTTTAAGACCCCCTGAATAAAAAAAAGCATTTTTGGAAACATGTCCGTGTGTGTGTCGGTCTGTGTGCCTGTGTGTGTGTCTGTTTGTGAACAGCATAACTCAGAAACGAACAGTCGGATAAACACCAAACTTGGTATTTAGGCTCAGTATCTTCCAGAGATGCGACACGAAGGTTTTCAAGAAAATCCCCCCACCCCAGATTACCCTTTACATGGAACATTTTTCGAAAATTTTAATTTTCTAAAAAATGGCTCTAACGATTTTGATTAAAATATCATATGTTTAAGATATTTTCATGACAAATGAAATGCATATCTCGAATTTTCTGGAAATGTCTCCAAAAGTATTCTTCATTGTAAACGACTTTTGCATAACTGGTGAACCATAAGAGATAGACAAAATTTTACTACACAAAAAATGTAGATCGCGTTAAAATACACAATTTATGTCATGTACATTTTTTCTTTATTGATTGAACCATTTTCGAGATATTGCTTGTTATTCCCTTAAATTTTTCAATATACTTTTTCTCAAATTCGTTATACATTTTTTGTCCTGGTAATGCAAAGAGAATGGAATACTCTACATAGCAACCAGTTCTTAAAACATTTGACTATCGCTTAAAGCCTACCAATTCCCCTTCATCTCGATTAACATAAAGCATATGGAGAATAAGCGTTTGTAAAAGTAGTTTGTATAAGAGTAGAGAAAGTCATGTGAGTGTAACACATATTTTTTTTAAAACCTGACTATCGCTTTTACCTACTGTATTCTTCTTATAGCTACATTGAAATGTGTTGAAGTGTAATAAAGTTTATCTCGATTTACAGAAGCAGAAGGATAAATTTCTGTAAGACTAGTTTGCAGAAGAGTGGGTAGAGAAACTCGTATGATGCAGCAATACAAACGTGCTACTGTCTTTCTAAAAATTATTATTTTTATTTATTCAGGGGCCTCAAAACTTTCCGATGTGGAGTTTTTTTTGGGTGGAACACAATACTTCCTCTGCTTACTGTAGGTTTAGATTTAAATACTTTTTGTGGGTCGCAAATACTTATTTACATTGCCAGGTTATTATTGTGTGTAGACAGGAGTGGAAGCCACAACCTTATGGAGCAACGCGTGGGACAGACAGACAGGCAGACAGGCAGGCAGGCACAACAAGTGGGCGAATTACGGGCGGACCCCAACACACCGCTAAAGCGCACGCCGTTACATCCCCCTGCGATCTGGTGGGGGTGACTTTTTGTTACCTATATAAATGTGCAAGTGTGGCGGCGAGGACGTGAAGGGTAGGATACAGCAACGTTGAGTTCATCATCATCACCAGCAGCAGCAGTACCAAACGGTAAGCGTACTCTGCATGTTTCTGTCCTTGCTTCCTGACCTTGCCATGGAGTTGCTGATAGAATGAGTAATCAAATCTGGCAGATCTCTGTATCTTTCCTTCCCGGTCGACTGACCGTGGAAAAACCTCACTTCAAACATTTTATATGTAACCAATAGATACAGCTTTTAATAAACCATTACGTGTTTATAACAAATATTGCTGTGTGAAAGTAGGTAATAATTTCCAGGAAAATTAAGTATTCTAATTCACAAGAACAGTTCCTACGATAAAACATTTCTGATGTGTTACACTCACATGACTTTCTCTACTCTTGTACAAACTAGTTTTACAAACGCTTATTCTCCATCTACTTCATGTTAATCGAGATAAACATTTGCAGACTCTATCTTATTGCTAATTTTCTTGTAGGTGCAAGGGGAATATATATTTACAAGGGCAATATAGAAATACAGTAGCCTTTAAGCACATACATATCTCTTAATAGCTGGTTGCTAGGTGCAGCACCATTCCCTTTGCCACAGATTAATGCTCTTCGTATATCCAAGACAAAAAAATGAATAACGAATTCCCATTTGAGAAAATAAGTATTGAAACATTTAAGGGAATAACAAGCAATATCTCGAAAATGGTTCACTCAACAAAAAAAATGTATATGACATAAATTGTGTATTTTAACGCGATCTACATTTTCTGTGTAGTAAAATTTTGTCTATCTCTTATGGTTTACCAGTTATGCAAAAGTCGTTCACAATGAAGAATACTTTTGAAGACATTCCCAGAAAATTCGAGATATACAATTCATTTGCCATAAAAATGTCTTAAACGTATGGTATTTTATTCAAAATCTTTAGAGCTATTTTTGAGAACATTAAAATTTTCGAAAAATGTTCCATGTAAAGAGTAATCTGGGGTGGGGGGATTTTCTTGAAAACCTTCGTGTCATATCTCTAGAAGATACTGAACCTAAATACCAAGTTTGTTGTTTATCCGACTGTTCGTTTCTGAGTTATGCTGTTCACAGACAGACACACACACACAGATAGACTCACAGACACACACACGGACATGTTTCCAAAAATGGTTTTTTTGGATTCAGAGTGTCTCAAAACATGTATTTCCGGTGAAATCTCGGTATCGAATTTTTGGGTGGAATACAATACTTCCCTTACTTAACTGTACGTAGTAGAGAAAATAAAAAACATTGTGTGTTAAATTCACATGATTTTCTCTATCCTCTCTTCTAGAAGCTATTATTGCAAATGCTTATTTTTCTGTCTACTTTTTCTTAATTGAGGTAAACGCTACCAGAAATAGTTTCGTTACACACATTCATACGAGTTTCTCTACTCTATCATTTATTAATCGGTATAAAAATATTCTTACGAAAGCTTATTTTTCTTTTTTAATCGAAACAAACCTTTACAGAAATAACTACATTACATATTTCATTATAAATGCAAAGGGAACAGCGATAGTCAAATGTTTAAGAACTGGATGCAATATGCTGGCCTTAAAATTCCATACCCTTTCCTATCAACCGCGAGAAACAACTGAGTGTCAACATGACTTGAAAAGCATGACAAAGAACTGAACAATTCAAACCATTAATAACGATATCTCGGAAATTTCTGATGCCGCAAAAAGATAAAAAGGTATTTGAAGTAAATTGCGTGTTTTATACAAGACAATACAAAATTTCTTCCGAATGAAGTGGACTTCACAGGCTGTTCCCAGAAAGTTCACGATATACATTTTATTTGTCATTAAATATCTTTCATATGTGATATAATCAAAATCGTTACAGCCATTTTTAGGAAAACAAACATTTCGAAAAATGCTCCGTTTAAAGTGTAGTTTGGAATGAGGGGATTTGCTTGAAAATCTTCGTGTTGCACCTTTAGGTACTGAACCTAAATACCAAGTTTGGTATTTATCCGACTTTTTCTAGAAACGCTTTTTTTAGATTTGGGGGCCTCAGACATTTCCGGTGGAAATACCCATTACTTTGTCTAACCGTTATAATTTACTTTTATCTCTTCCACAAACTATCTTTGCGAAAGTTTGTTTCTTTAATCGAGATAAATTCTTGCAAAAGTAGTTTCATTATACGTTTCGTTGTAGATACAGGAGGCAGAAACGATGTTCAGATCTTTAAAAAGCGGATCGCTATATACTGGCTTTCAAATTCCTCTTTCTTTGCATAGAATCACGAGAAAGCAAAGAATAGTGGCTTTAAAACTTCAAAAATGTGTGATAAAGGTATTGGAAGAATCTGATCTGACACATTCACAAGACTTTCTCTACCCTCTGTCGTTTATAAGTGGGTAAACAAATTATTCTCACGAAAGTTTATTTTCTTATCTACTTCATTTTAATCAAAATAAACCTTTCCGAAAATAGCTGAATTACACATTTCAAAGGGAATAGCGATAGTCAAATGTTTTAGAAATGAACGCTCTACACTGGCCTTAAAATTCCATACTCTTTCCATAACATCGCGAAAAACAACTGAAAATCGACAGAAGATTAAAAGGATGGCTAAGTATTGAAAAATTCGAACTTTTAATAACGGATATCTCGGGGGAAAAAAAGATTATTTGAAATAAATTGTGTGTGTTAAAGATACCTACATTTGTGGACTACGTTTTCGTCTATCGCTGAACGTTTACAGCTATACAAGCTTGTACAGAGTTCCTTCCGAATGGAGAGGGCTTCGGAGGCTATTTATAGAAAATTAAAGATAAATTTTATTTGTCATGTAAATATCTTTGTTATATGATATCTAATCAAAATTGTTGGAGCGATTTTTAGAAAATAAAAATTTCGAAAAATGTTCCAAGTAAAGGGTAGTCTTGAAATTCTTCGTGTCGCATGTTTGGAAGTTACTGAACTTAAATACTAACTTTGGTATTTATCCGACTTTTCTTTTTTGAGTTATACTGTTCACAGAAATACATACACACACTCACGGAAATTTTTCTAATGTTGTTTTTATTTAGGGGCCTCAAAACATGTATTGCCGATGAAATCTCGGTATCGAATTTTTGGGTAACAATATCTTCTGTATCTACTAGTTACGTAGTAAATTAAGTAAAAAACCAAACTAATAACAACATATATCTCGAAAATAGTAGATGCCACAAGAAAATCTCAGCAAGATCCACATTTTTGTCCATCTTGTGGTTTCCAATTATGCACATTACACAAAATTTATACTCCTTCATTTATTTTATTACAATAACATTTATGAAGGAGACTTTACCGGCTATTCACAAAAAAAATATATCTGATGTGTTACACTCACAGGACCTTCTCTGCTCTTGTACAAACTATTTTTACAAACGCTTATTCTCCATATGCTTCATGTTAATCGAGATGTTAATCTTATTGCTAATTTTCTTGTAGGTGCAAGGGGAATATGCTAGGCTTTAAGCGATAGTCAAATATTTTAAGAGCTCGTTGCTATGTGGCGCATTCCATTCTCTTTGTATGTCCAAGACATAAAAAAATGAATAACGAATTCCCATTTGAGAAAAAGTATTGGAAAATTTAAGGGAATAAGCAATATATCGAAAATGGTTCACGCAAAAAAAAAATGTATATGACATAAATTGCGTATTTTAACTCGATCTACATTTTTTGTGTAGTAAAATTTTGTCTATCTCTTATGGTTTACCAGTTATGCAAAAGTCGTTCACAATGAAGAATACTTTTGGAGACATTCCCAGAAAATTCGAGATATACATTTCATTTGTCATGAAAATATCTTAAACATATGATATTTTAATCAAAATCGTTAGTCATTTTTTAAAAAATTAAAATTTTCGAAAAATGTTCCATGTAAAGGGTAATCTGTGGTGGGGGGATTTTCTTGAAAACCTTCGTGTCGCATCTCTGGAAGATACTGAACCTAAATACCAAGTTTGGTGTTTATCCGACTGTTCGTTTCCGAGTTATGCTGTTCACAGACACACACACACAGACAGACAGACACACTCACGGACATGTTTCCAAAAATGTTTTTTTTTTGGATTCAGGGGGTCTCAAAACATGCATTTTCTGTGAAATCTCGGTATCGAATTTTTGGGTGGAATACAATACTTCACCTACTTACTATACGTAGTAGAGAAAGTAAAAAAAGAGAAATTAAAAAATATATTTTGTTAGTCATGTACATACTTTAACCTATAGTATTTATTCAAAATCTTTGGAGTAAGTTTTGAGCAAGTGAAAATTAATCAAAACCTTTTCTATGTAAAAGGTGGTTTAAGATGGGGAAATTTTCTTGAAATATTTGTTTCGAATCTTGAATTTAGATAACAAGCTCGGTGTGTTTGCGACGTCTCGGTTTTTACATATGCTATTCACACACACACACACACACACACACACACACACACACACACACACACACACACACACACATACACATCCGCTCGAGCACGGAATTTTTCTAAGTGTAATTTTTTTTCCATAAAGATTTTTCAAAGAAATATAATTCCTCTTCTCCCAACTATAGGTAGGAAGTGGAGATAATAAACCGGAAAAATCATGAATATTCATGTACACCTTACATAGCGGACCCAAGTAAACCAAACTGAGGAAAAGTTAAACATAACACAGGAGGTATGTATTGCGTAAACGGCTAGTGCTACGGAATAAATTATCTCGCATTAATTATTGTGTTTGAATGTTCTCTTCATTTTTCCTATAGAACGTTTTGTTTTTGCCCGCTTTGATAAAATTCAGTAAGAGTGTAGAACTCTTCATTAATTATGTTGAAGATTTAGCTTTAATTTTTCACACTAACACCTCAAAAATGTGCTGCTTTTTTAACAAAATTGTTACAGACATTTTTGGTTATCGTAAAATAACAAGCATTTTTCCTTGAAAAGGGTTTTCTCTGGTGGTATAATTTCCTGAAAATTTTCACTTTAAAGACTTAATTGAAAAATGTTATGTTCATGCCAGTTTTCTTTTCTTAGAGGAGGCATTCCTCTGGATTTAATTTCGATCTTGAGTTATGCTGTAAATAACAACTCTGTTGTTTAAAATCCCAACGAGAAGTTTCTGTTATGTATATATAACATTTTATTTTATGACGTCCTGAAATAACTTAGCTCTCTTTAACGTCCTTATACAGCTATGATTACTTATTCAATGCATTATATTATTTTTTCTGTTTAATTGTTCAAAAGGTATCGATTTTATTGCAAATTAATCACTAGTTTTCTTCTTGTTGTTCCGCATTTATATTATAACTACTTGATTTATTCTGCGTGTTGTTCTTCTAATGAAAGCATTGTATATTTTCTGTTGGAGATTCATTTGTTTCAATGGATTTATTACTTCTTATGTTTTCACTTTATAAAGCTTCACTTTAACTTCGATAATTACATCACTTTTAAGAATTAATGCTTTATTTACTTTCTCTACTACGTATAGTAAGTAGGGGAAGTATTGTATTCCACCCAAAAATTCGATACTGAGATTTCATTGGAAATATATGTTTTGAGACCCCCTGAATCAAAAAAAAAGCATTCTTGGAAACATGTCTGTGTGTGTGTGTCTGTCTGTCTGACTGAACAGCATAACTCAGAAACGAACAGCCGGATAAACACCAAACTTGGTATTTAGGTTCAGTATCTTCCAGAGATGCGACACGAAGGTTTCCAAGAAAATCCCCCCACCCCAGATTACCCTTTACATGGAAGATTTTTCGAAAATTTTAATTTTCTCAAAAATGGCTCTAACGATTTTGATTAAAATATCATATGTTTAAGATATTTTCATGACAAATAAAAAGTATATCTTCAATTTTCTGGGAATGTCTCCAAAAGTATTTTTCATTGTGAACGACTGTTGCATAACTGGTAAACCATAAGAGATAGACAAAATTTTACTACACAAAAAATGTAGAACGCGTTAAAATACACAATTTATGTCATATAAATTTTTGTTGTTGAGTGAACCGTTTTCGAGATATTGCTTGTTATTCCCTTAAATGTTTCAATACTTATTTTCTCAAATGGGAATTCGTTATTCATTTTTTTGTCTTGGATATACAAAGAGTATTAATCTGTGGCAAAGAGAATGGTGCTGCACCTAGCAATCGGCTATTAAAAGATATGTCTATGCTTAAAGGCTACTGTATTTCTATATTGCCCTTGCAAATACAAAACAAGGGGAACATAGTAGGCCTTAAGCGATAGTCAAATATTTTTTTTTAGAACTGTTCGCTATGTGTAAAATGTAATTCTCTTTGCATTTTAAAAGATCGTTCTGCAAATGTTTATCTCGATTAATATGAAGTAGATGGAGAATAAGAGTTTGTAAAAACAGTTTGTACAAGAGTAGAGAAAGTCATGTGAGGTAACACATCAGAGTTTTTACTTTCTCTGCCACGTACGTAGTAGATAGAGAAGGTATTGCATTCCACCCAAAAATTCTATAACAAAATACATGTTTTTAGGCCCCTTGAATCTAAAATATCAGTTTTTAGAAGAAGATCCGCGTATGTCTGCCTCACTCTCTCTTCTCTCTCTCTCTATCTCTCTATCTCTTTCTCCGTGTGTCTTAGAGCCATTTTTGAGTTATGCTGTTCAAACGAATTTGATTAAAATACCATATATTAAAGATATTTACATGGCAAATAAAATGCATATCTTGAATTTTGTGGGGATAGCTTGTGAATTCCTCTTTATTCGGAAGGAATTTTGTATAATATTAAACATTCGACTATCGTTCTTTCCTTGGTTTATTTGAATTAAAACGAAGTAGATACAAAAATAAACTTAGCAAGGGTATTTGTATACACATTAATAAACAACAGAGAGTGGAGAAAGTCAGGTGAATGTAACACATCAGATTTTTTTCAGTGCAAAAGCCACATGATTGGTCTAAATCACGTATATCAATGTTGCACGCTGGTGGTAGTGGAAAATACAACGTTGACGTATTACGAGATACTCAGTCCCCCCTTCTGCAGGCTCATAATAGCGGCTTTATCTTCCATGACGCGACTAGAGGCCGCCAGATATGACTCGTAGCAGGTATCGTGTTGAATGAATTCTTTCGGCAATAGCCTAGATCATGCACTTACGGAGAGTAACAGAGCTTGACGTTATTCGAAACTATGTGTAGCTATCATGGTGTATACTACAGAACAGTGTGTTTATTGTGTTAAGTTTTGCTTGAACAGAGTCACGTGTGGACTGTCAGCTTAGATTTATACAGAACTTATCTGTGTCACCGTTCCTAACAAATATACAATTTGTAGGTGTTAGAAACATTTAAACAGGCTGGGTCCTTGTTAGACAAAAGGACACATAGACACCAACAGTTCTGACCGAACAAGAATTAAAACGAAGGGGGTTTTGGTTGAAAGAAATCCAAGAAAATAGCTGCTTTGCATTACAACGTGTTTTTGATGACAGAATAATTGACTCACTTTCCAAATATAACTCCATGTGGTTATTTGCGGGGAATGCTTATAGATAAAGTTTATGTGGCAAACCTCCATACGTTCGACAAATTAGAATACAGTATCTAGTGTGCGTTTTTCAACATTTCGGCTGTCGAGTATACAATAATGTGTTCAACAGGTGCCAGACTTGTATAGACGCTGAAGGGCATTATTTGGAACATATTTTATGAAGAAAGTTAAGCGTAATATGATAATTAATTGCTATTTCACGCAAGTCGTGTAAAGGACAAGGTGGGAAAAGTAGAATCAGGCTGAAAAATCCAATGTCAAAGCCGGTATTTGAACCACAGATCTTCTGCTTTCCGTGCAGTTGCCCTAACGAACTGAACTAACTTGGCGATATGCCGGGAAAACATTAAATTCCTCAACTGATCCGCATTTTTTTCCGGTAAACCAGAAAGAGATCTCAAATTCATTTTGAGATGACATACCCCAATGGCAAATTACAATGTTGTAAGTACTTTTAAGTCCCGAGTTTCATAATTCACAACCATTAATTGTTCTTAGTTGTAAGCGTGAGGTAATATTTTATATCACAACACTGTGAATGCCAGAGTGACTGTAGTGTAAATTAATATTATTGTATTGTATGTACAGGATTTTAGATGTTTGTTAGCCATAAGTATTGTTAGGAAATAAGTTTACACGGCCTCACTGAAACTGACAATAGAAGTGGGTAACAATAAACCGAGGGGGTAAGTTGTTTATCACTAAGAAGAGACAAACTAATGACGTCAGGGTAGCGTGCCCTTTTTTTTTTAGAAATGGAGGGAATATCTTCCCTAGAGTATATATGTTAGTAGCAGTGATTGGCTGACAAAACAGACGCTAAAGTGGGCACGATTTGGTCATCAATAGCAGCTCTATTATAATGTTTAGTCAATTTGGGGTGAAGGAGTGTATATTCTCGAGCCATAAGCAAGTGTCGCGTAGTTCGGAAGAATCTCTCAGGAGGTGCACGTCGCAAAGTTAGTTACAAAATGTGAAGTACGCGAAGTAATTGGTACGCGGCAACTAAAACGACTGTAGTTACATTTGGAAATATCACAGTTTCAGTCAGGCGTGTATAAAGATTAAATATGTGAATTATTAATTAAGTATGACGGCAATAAAAGTGTAGAAACAAATTATTTTATCAGTGTTATCTTTTAGCAATAACTCGACCTGCTTAGAGACCCTTGCTAGACTTAGTTGTGTGAGTGTTATAGTTGTGTATTTTTGTCCCCACGTGGTGGATAATGTTTCTCACGTAATGTTGCTTACCTCAAGCGTGGAACCATCTTGTGTGACGTCATTCGTCGGTCGCCTGCTAACTCCATCTGGCGTAGCAATCTATATGAATTAGTTTTAAGGTTATGTATATTGTCTTCCGGCCAGCTATTTAGGTAGGCATTTAATTCTTGCAGGGTGTGAAGCGGAAAAGGAATCTTTTATCCAAAAATTACTAGTGAAGAAATGTGTTTTATACTGTTTATTGTCGAACACGTGCACTAACACTTTCACAGATTTGTCTAGATAATCGCCATACTGAAACTGTTTATAATAACTTCTCACTTTTAACTCACGTACTTCAATTTTTGTATATAAGTGACTTTGTAATATTTTAGATCTTTAATGATTTTCACTGCGCGTAACTTGGTGAACTAAGCGGCCAACGTGTAATGTACGGAGAATTTTGTATAACTGCGGGAGACGATGTGTAGTGCTTCGTGAATCTTGCCGAACTGGATAACGATGTGAATGCTTCGAGAATCTTGCTGAACTGGGGAACGCTCGCTTTGAATCTACACTATTTATAGGCTTGCCCCAAGATACACCTAAAGATTATAAATGAATTACCATTGGCTAATAAAACGCGCCAACATTAGCGTCTATTTTACTATCCAATGAAAACCACTAATACATATTACTTTTATAGAATGTTCTGGAAGCTTTTTTTACTGAAAAGGCGCGAAACATGACGTAACTTCCTGGTTCCCGGTAACGATAACAACTCACTCCCTTGCTAAAGTATTATGTTATTGTTAACAGTTTCAGTAGAGCCATATATTATTATTTACCAATAATAATTACAATTATTAAACCCCTGAAATCAATGTTACATAAAAATACATATTCATATAAAAATAATTATTTACATTAAAGTAATTTGTGATACAAATTACCGTCTCATATGCCCCACTAGAAACATAATTATAAATATTTATAACCTGTTTGGAAATTTTATAATTTTGTTTTTAGTCTCCTAAATCTTGTAACACACGCTATTCACTTTCACTTAACACTTCACACGCGTTTAACACACGACATATGTTTTATCTCGCCACTACTTACTGGCTCTGGTTTAATTAATTTAGATATTCATCTGACATCACAAAAATTTTTTTTATAGCAAATACTATACCCTAAATTATTTAACTAGTGTTACAAAAAATGGTTTACTTTCTTATATTGTTACCAAAAATTTATCATTCAAGAATTTTTGTAATTACCATACATATTTACCAAAATATTCACCCTCAACACAAATATTTACATCTCTTAAATCTAGACAATGTTTCACCTTTTCTGTTTGCTACATAAGTATTTGTTTCAATTATTTTTAATTATATTTACCAATTTTTTTGTTATTTTGTACTTTGCAAATATATTTAAATCTCTTAAATCTTGACAATGTTTCACCTTTTCTGTTTGCTACATAAGTATTTGTTTTGAATTATTTTTACCATTTTTGTTATTTTGAATTTTATTTTTAACAATACTCTTTGAATTGTATTTACGTACTTTTAATTTAATATCATATTAAATTTTAATCTTTGCATTTTTAAATTTTAATTCTTATTTTTCAAATGTTGTTACAGTTACTAAAAAAAATTTAATTTATTTATTTATATTTTTTTTTAAACATTTCTCTATTTTTTTTTTTTTTTTTTTATAACTTATTTCTCTTTTCAAATGACATATATATTTAGTTAACCCTCTTACGTTCCAATACATTTCTATGCAAGTCGTCTTTACCTATCCAGCATTTACTTTACATCACATTGCTATTTACCCTCCTGGATCAAATTGTGTGTGGCTAAACATTACTCGTAGCCGTAACCTAACCTTCAAATTATTGTTAATGGATAACCTCTTGTATTCATTTGACATTTCGTTCCTTGATAACATTTGAAAACAATCTATAGTTTCTTGAACTACACATCTTTTAACAACATTCATTTTCAATTCATCTGCTATCTCTTTACTTTGAAAGTACTCTGACAAATCTGTACTAAACTGTACTGGACTGGAGTTTTCATTTTGAACATCTTGGTACAATTTATTTCTTTGCATTACCGATTCATTCTGTATTTCTGATATTTCCCCACTGAAATTAACTTGCGCCTCATTTACATCTACATTCCTAACCTCTTTTATCTCTCTTATCTCACTTGAAATACTACTCATTTGACTTCCTAACTCTGCACTTTCTACATTAACCTCACTTTTAGTATTAACCTCACTTTCTTTGTTATCTCTTTCCCTGCTCATGTCTAACATTTTCTTGGAAACTTCTCCTATCTCACTTGCTATTACTTCCTCATTTTCATCTCTCATTTCTGGCATACTACTATCTAGCTTCATAACTTTCTTTTCAATTTCTTCACTGCTTTGATCTACTGTTTGCTCTAATTTCTCATAACTATGAATTAGTTTATCTACATTCTCATTATACTTTTGCATATCTGCTCTCAATTCCCTACTCATGTCTCTCAGCATTTCCATAATCATACTAGCATCAATAGTAATATTTCTCGCTATTCTATTCTTACTTTCTGCACTAACATTTCCTCCCTCCAATATTACATTGTTTGAGCTTTTTTTTGTAACCTGTATTGACTTACAGCTAACTGTTACACTATCTCCCTCCATCATTGTTTTTTCTGTATTATTGGTAGCCATTGTTTTTATTATCCTACCACTTCTCAGTCTCATTTAATTACCTTTTTGATGCTGTCTGATGCTGCAGTTTTGATGTCCAGCGTTCTGCCCCATTCTCCTAGATTTGTATGTCGCTTCTGCGTTGTTTCGTGATGAATCTACGTTGTCTCGATGTTTTTGTAGTTGATTTACCCTGCTGTCTTGGAATCTGCATCTTGTAGATCGTTCCACTGCTGCATTCGCCTTTTCCTGGTTAATTCTGCTACTTTTCCTAGTCGTCTAGCCTTCCTTTCCTAGTTGTCGCCCCACGTTGGGCGCCAATTTGTGAGTGTTATAGTTGTGTATTTTTGTCCCCACGTGGTGGATAATGTTTCTCACGTAATGTTGCTTACCTCAAGCGTGGAACCATCTTGTGTGACGTCATTCGTCGGTCGCCTGCTAACTCCATCTGGCGTAGCAATCTATATGAATTAGTTTTAAGGTTATGTATATTGTCTTCCGGCCAGCTATTTAGGTAGGCATTTAATTCTTGCAGGGTGTGAAGCGGAAAAGGAATCTTTTATCCAAAAATTACTAGTGAAGAAATGTGTTTTATACTGTTTATTGTCGAACACGTGCACTAACACTTTCACAGATTTGTCTAGATAATCGCCATACTGAAACTGTTTATAATAACTTCTCACTTTTAACTCACGTACTTCAATTTTTGTATATAAGTGACTTTGTAATATTTTAGATCTTTAATGATTTTCACTGCGCGTAACTTGGTGAACTAAGCGGCCAACGTGTAATGTACGGAGAATTTTGTATAACTGCGGGAGACGATGTGTAGTGCTTCGTGAATCTTGCCGAACTGGATAACGATGTGAATGCTTCGAGAATCTTGCTGAACTGGGGAACGCTCGCTTTGAATCTACACTATTTATAGGCTTGCCCCAAGATACACCTAAAGATTATAAATGAATTACCATTGGCTAATAAAACGCGCCAACATTAGCGTCTATTTTACTATCCAATGAAAACCACTAATACATATTACTTTTATAGAATGTTCTGGAAGCTTTTTTTACTGAAAAGGCGCGAAACATGACGTAACTTCCTGGTTCCCGGTAACGATAACAACTCACTCCCTTGCTAAAGTATTATGTTATTGTTAACAGTTTCAGTAGAGCCATATATTATTATTTACCAATAATAATTACAATTATTAAACCCCTGAAATCAATGTTACATAAAAATACATATTCATATAAAAATAATTATTTACATTAAAGTAATTTGTGATACAAATTACCGTCTCAGTTGTAATAGCTAGCCGGAGGACAAAGAACCCAAATTTAAAATAATAAAACAAGAGGCGCTCAACAAATAAGATAACACGAGCCATTGAGAACTGCGCCAAGCGTGATGTATTCATATTATTTTGCATCCGTAGCATTATCTAGATGAGAAACGGCGGGCCGGTCCGCCGCTACTGCACGAACGGATCCGTATAGTAATGCCGAGGTAGCGGCGGTCTACCAGTCGCGTCATTCAAGAGGAACCCGGATCTGCGTATCAATTCGTCCCACTGACTATATTATGTTCGTGGCTACGAAAGGCACTAAACGTGGCATTGAAGTTGCCTCCTCTAGTTTAAGTTTAATAACTAAGATTTACTTACATTTTATATATAAAAACAGTCTTTGGAACTTCTCGTATTTTCAATACCATCCTGTAACATGTTACGATAACAATGGAAAATGCAGTAAATGTTTACAATTAGTGATAATTTGCTTGATTAGTGTAGGCAGCAAAAACAAACCATGTTACATTTTCCTTTCTTTACCATAAATTATTGCCACTGCAATTTCGGGGCTACCAACCTAAATATACTTATTCTACGTATACCAAATATGACTTATTTAGCGTTGCGAAGCTATAATTTTGATCAGACCTATTTGAAAAGACTGGAACCACAGAGGAGAGTGACTTACTCTGTCATCTCACACTTTGTTACTTTCTCTACTACGTATAGTAAGTAGGGGAAGTATTGTATTCCACCCAAAAATTCGATACCGAGATTTCACCGGAAATACATGTTTTGAGACCCCTTGAATAAAAGAAAGCATTTTTGGAACATGTCCGTGTGTGTCTGTGTGTCTGTGAACAGCATAACTCAGAAACGAACAGTCGTATAAACACCAAACTTGGTATTGGTTCAGTATCTTCCAGAGATGCGACACGAAGGTTTTCAGGAAAATCCCCCCACACCAGATTACCCTTTACATGGAACATTTTTCGAAAATTTTAATTTTCTCAAATATGGCTCTAACAATTTTGATTAAAATATCATATCTTTAAGATATTTTCATTACAAATGAAATGCATATCTTGAATTTTCTGGGAATGTCTCCAAAAGTATTCTTCATTGTGAACGACTTTTGCATAGCTGGTAAATCATAAGAGATAGACAAATTTTTTTTGTACAAAAAATGTAGATCGCGTTAAATACACAATTTATGTCATATACATTTTTGTTGTTGAGTGAACCATTTTCGAGATATTGCTTGTTATTCCCTTAAATTTTCCGACACTTATACTTTTTCTCAAATTCGTTATTCATTTTTTTTGTCTTGGTAATGCAAAGAGAATGGAATACTGCACATAGCAACTAGCTCTTAAAATAGTTTACTATAGCTTAAAGCCTACCAATTCCCCTTGCATCTACAAGAAAATTAGCAATAAGATTAACATATCGATAACTCGATTAACATGAAGCATATGGAGAATAAGCTTTGTAAAAATAGTTTGTTCAAGAGTAGAGAAAGTCATGTGAGTGTAACACATCAGACTTTTTGTGTAAAAAAACTACACAATTTTATCTGATTTTTGTGGCATTAACCATTTCCGACATATTCCTTGCTCTTGGTTTGAATTTTCCAATGCTTTCATTGTTTGAAGTGACGTTACCATTCATTTGTATTTTCCAATTTCATACAAAGAGTACCTACGGAATTTCAAAGCCGGAATTAAGCGACCTCCTTTTTTAAGATTTGACTGTCGCTTCATCCCACTGGAGGCTCCTTGTTTCTACAACGAAATGTGTAATGAAACTATTTCTATAAACGTTCACCTCGATTAATATGAAGCAGATAGAAAAATAAGCGTTTGTTAGAATAGTTATTGCAAGAGATGTAAAAATAAATCATAACGGATAGGGAATGTTATGCTAAACATACGTTTTTTTATTTTATAAACTGTAAAAATGTTAAAATTGTTAATTTTAAGTTTAAGGACCGTACAGTTTGGATGCGATCAAAATTTTCGATCGTGGTTCTCGCATGTATGTAATTATTGTATTAGAACTATCTAATAACTAGAGCCCAGAACGTAGGCAAAATGCCTTCTCTATATGGATGGATATAATAAACAATTAACTAGGGATAAACATGTTTCCGTACATTTATAGGGCAGTTTTTATTTTGACTATTTTGGCTTCTGTTGCCTATTTATGGTGTAAAGCCTTTTCTGCCTGTTTTTGGTTCGTTAAGATATTTTGCTGTGATTCTTTATACATTTAAAAAGGCAAATAAAGAATTTAAATGTACGAAAGTGAAAGCAATCTTACACAAATAATGCAATGAAACTTTCACGTCACAAAAATATTTAGTGACGATCTTGCTTCTATAAATGACTACTTGTTTTCAAGCAGTTGAAAACTTACCTCCTCAAACAATAAAATTAATATCTTTAAAAGGCAGAACCTATGAAACAAATGCAGGCACTTTACATTAAAAAGGCAGCTAAAGTCTCGAAAGTTCTCTTCCCGAAAATATGCTATCTCACATGTCTAACCCACGGGTTGCACAGAATTGCCGAAGAGGTAAGAAGTTTGTAAGCTCTTGTGGGTAAGTTGGTCTCGAACACCAAGAAGGTCTTCCTAAATACTCCTCTCGAATTTGGGATTTGAGAACATGGCACCAGGACTCGCTTTACCTCCACAGCTAGTGTCACCAGATGGGGAATCAGCTATCTGCAGCGTTATATTGCAGCAACAATTTGGACAAGATATGCGAGGTATTTGATGCTCTGTCAGAAGACGAAGCTGCTTCAGTTCGCGAGGTAAAGAAGTTGTAAAACGAAAAACTCAGCTACGATTTGGCGTTTATAGCAACACATTATAGTGTACTACCGGAAGCAGTCTTGAAGTTGGAGGAAAGAGGTGTTACGTTAGTGTCATCGTTGGCGATCTTTGAAGATCCAATAATTCAACTGCTACAAGTACGAGGAGAGAAAAGAAAAAGTAGTAGTGAAAAGTGTAAAGTGTTACGAGTGCTAATGTAAACCTAGAAAAACGTTGTGATATCCTAAAAGTTGAAAGATCTGTTGTAACTGATATGAGTCTTTCCAGAATAAATTTTTACTTTCTCTACTACGTATAGTAAGTAGTGGAAGTATTGTATTCCACCCAAAAATTCGATACCGAGATTTCACCGGAAATATATGTTTTGAGACACCCTGAATCCAAAAAAAAAACATTTTTGGAAACATGTCCTTGTGTGTGTCTGTGTGTGTTTGTGTGTGTGTCTGTGAACAGCATAACTCAGAAACGAACAGTCGGATAAACACCAAACTTGGTATTTAGGTTCAGTATCTTCCAGAGATGCGATACGAAGGTTTTCAAGAAAATCCCCCCACCACAGAGTACCCTTTACATGGAACATTTTTCGAAAGTTTTAATTTTCTCAAAAATGGCTCTAACGATTTTGATTAAAATATCATATGTTTAAGATATTTTCATAACAAACAAAATGTATATCTTGAATTTTCTGGGAATGTCTCCAAAAATATTCTTCATTGTGAACGACTTTTGCATAACTGGTAAACAATAAGAGTTAGACAAAATTTTGCTATACAAAAAAAGTAGATTGCGTTAAAATACACAATTTATGTCATACACATTTGTTTTGTTGAGTGAACCATTTTCGAGATATTGATTGTTATTACCTTAAAATTTTCAATACTTATTTTCTCAAATGGGAATTCGTTATTCATTTTTTTGTCTTGGATATGCAAAGAGTATTAATCTGTGGCAAAGGAAATGGTGCTGCATCTAACAACCAGCTATTAGGAGATATGTATGTGCTTACAGGCTACTGTATTTGTATATTGCCCTTGTAAATATATATTCCCCTTACATCTACAAGAAAATTAGCAATAAGATAGAGTCTGCAAATGTTTATCTCGATTAACATGAAGTAAATGGAGAATAAGCGTTTGTAAAAATAGTTTGTACAAGAGTAGAGAAAGTCATGTGAGTATAACACATTAGATTTTTTTGTCCTGGTAATGCAAAGAGAATGGAATACATAGCAACCAACTTTTAAAATATTTGACTATCGCTTAAAGTCTACCAATTCCCCTTGCATTTACAAGAAAATTAGCAATAAGATTAACATCTTGATATCTCGATTAACATCAAGCATACGGAGAATAAGCGTTTGTAAAAATAGTTTGTACAAGAGCAGAGAAAGTCGTGTGAGTGTAACACATCAGATTTTTTAAAATATGCTCTAGTCATTTCACATGAAGTAGAACGTTCTTTTTTCACGATGAAAAACGTTCTCTCTGACAGGCGGCTGACTATGGCAGCTGACAGCTCGAAAAACATGTTCCCTTTAATCAAGTAAAGTAAGAGAAAGTACTTTATGTGATAAATTAAGTATCTCAGATAGCTATTTTCGTTATTAGAGTGAGATTATTCTCTTGTTTTACTTTTAATACATGCCTGTTTTAATTATATTACTATTTTCGATATTTTAAGCCCTCTTTTGCCTATCTATTTTAACCAAAATAAATACCTGAACTTCCGAGCTCTATTAATAACGCTTTGAATGTCCAGGGAAAAAACATAAACTGGTGTTGACGATATATTTTCAAATTTACCGAAAGTAAATGATAATTGCAAACTTTTAATATCCGAAAAAGCGAAAAACCTAAATTTTTTTCCAACTTTTGCTAGTCGATTAACAGTGAGGCAGCATTTTTAACACTTAAATGATTTCAGTCAAGTTATATAATATAAAATATAATAACAGCCCACCTTTAAGCAATATGTGGGTAAAACGATATATAAAAAGTGTATATTACAGTCATGATATATGTTTATATTATTATGTACATGTGTAATAATGTTATGTGAATGTATTACGTAATTTAATAATGTAGGAGCTGTGAGGAAAATAGGTTAAAAGTTGCTAACAATGAGGTTACCTTGAGGCAATAATGAATTAGAAAGTTTAAATGATACTTGTGATTCTTGGAAGCAATAATGTAATTTTTGTGACAGTTTATAAAATAGCCAATCAACAACCAGAAAAAGCGTTAGTTAAATGAAGGTATTCTATTGGACTAGGATTAGCCAATCAGAAACTAAAATGGAGCAAAATTTACAAATTCAGTTGTCAGTTGCTTATAGACAGTGTTACTAACCGGACGATAGATGAGTCCTCGAGAAATTTAATATGTATTTTGTGTGAGACAAAAATAGTTCACGCGTTAAAAAGTGCAAGTAATTATCTAATAAAGAAAATCTCACACGCTCTCTCTCTCTCTCTCTCTCTCTCTCTATATATATATATATATATATAACAGTGAAGTGTTATTTAAATAGTGTCAAGCATTAATAAAAGAAGTGCAGTAAAATTATAATCTGTGTAAGCCTACATTCTTCAGTCTCACCACTCCCTGCTAAAACATCCATGTCTCTAATATATATATACTGACGCAGCCGAGGCAAACATAAATATATAATATTTAAAGAAACAGTCAAAATTACAAAGTTAATATTTTTTTAAATATTTGGGGCAAAGGCCACCGGAAAGTACATTTTTGGGGCGAAGGCTACCGGAAACTTTTTACTATACGTGCAGTTGCAACTACTTCAAGTTCGGCTTCGCAACAGTCGAAATACAATACAACTCCTAAAATTAAACTTCTTCAACAGTAATAAAGTTGCTCACAATAACCGGCTTTTTACTTCGATTGTAACGTATACACCTCGCACGTCCACCCAACCTGGATCTTTTGTGCTTACCACCTCCAGGAGGAACGGATGTGGTGAAAGAACCGTAGGAGGCTATAGGCCTCGGGTAGGTCGGCCGACAGAGATGCGGAGAGGTTCCTAACGATTCCAAGCTAGGTGACCCGGTCGCACCGGCGGGCTGCTAAGATAAGGCTGCCATCTGACTGAGCCGAGAGGAACTTTCCAGTGAGCAAGCATACGCACTATATGTCTGACACCTACAGACACTGCATAGCCCCTAAGCCTACCTGAAACATGAATGCGGAAGCGAAGAGATAGGAAATGAGGGAAAGGTGATTCATGGTAGAAGAAAAACCACCCCAGAATTCGCCTTACCAACCAGGGAAAACCACGAAAGAAGCCATGCCAAAGTGGTCGGCCCTAGGAATCGAACCCAGGACCTCCCGAATACTAGCCTCGCACGTTACCACGGAGCCATCTCGCTCGGTTACATACACTCTAAATAAACGTTGTAAACATAATTGCTGGGAGTTAGAAGCGCGTTTAAAAAGTTTACTACTTGTATACAAAACCACGCGTATACCACTAAGAGCCATCCAAGAAATATCGAGATAGGGAGGTTCCTCCAATTATACAAAGTGAAGTGAGAGCATCATTGAGGAACTCAAGAACTACAAAACACCAGGCGAAGACCGCATACGGAATGAACATGAAGATGGGGATTACACAACTATTGAAACCACTCACAACATCCTTTAAACCGATCATGCACTGCGTCCCTCCATATACCTACCGTGTGAGTCAGCTGCCCCTAGGTATTCGTATCTATGCAACTCGCAGTTCATAGTCTAATGTGAAAACATTGACCCTTTTATCAAATAAACTATTATTGTAGTTCTGCCCTTCTATTTGGTACTATACGCAATCCCCATTAATGATTAAAGGCCTGAATGAGAACCAAAGAGCTGCGAAAGTCTTAAAAAAGGCGGCTTTTCATGGAAACAATGCTTGCAAGGAGATAGAGGAACGTTTTCCCAAAGAGAGGGGTAAAATACGTGGGTTCTGGCCGAGTGGTTTAGCTGCCGGAATGTGGTAAAGCAAAGGTTAGCTTCGGAGGTTCGAATCTGATACAAACATAAAGTTTTTTTGGTTCTCTTTTTTCTCTCCTTGTGTTTATTTTCTGTATTTTAGTGTACTAATTTATTTATTTTTTGTTAGTGGCTCTCCTGTGAACCAAAGACATAAGCATTACAATCAGATAATTGTGTATCATGTTTACCCTAATAATCTGAACCGTATCTGGTGTTGTAAACCGTGTTATGTAGTTAGCTTTCATTCTCTTGGGTGCATATTGACGATATTAAATATAACAGTTATGCTATAACCTTATATAACCTTATGTTTCACTTCTTCTATTGACAAAGGAGTTGTAAATGTGCTAAGTTCACGGGTAAACAGAACAATAAATTGTTAAAGAGGGTGGATTTCATCAAGGAAGTAAATGTTCAAAATGACGACCCCCTTCATCAATGCGCATTTGTGTACGTTGCCGGAGAGACCTTCTTGCATGCTGTAACATGCGCGGTGTAATCTGCCTGCATTCTTCACGTATGAGTGTACCCGTATATGATTTGAGCTTTGCGGTGGAAAACATGGCGATTCTTCTATTTTGTACACACTTATAATATTATCAAAAATTATTTATATAATAATATCAAATTATAGGCCCAAAGAGATAAAACAAAAGGTAATAAAACGTTTAAAATTCACCCGAAGGATTTGAACCCGAATTAAAGTGGCACAGTGTTAGAACAGCTATGATAATACCATTCAGCCAATGCTACCTTGCTAGCTAAGGTTCCTATACGAATTAGTAATCGCAGAACTAGACCCCACCTCGAATCTTTACACGCTTTTTGCAGCGTCATACAGTGTTTTGAGCTCGGTTTGGTAGTCTTAATTCAAACAAATAAACTGCATCAGTCATTAAAATTACTGTATGATCTGAAATACGCCATAGTTTGTCAAATAAGAGAAATTATCTACCTAATGCTTAGCATTCTTGACAAGGCTGTACATTAACTAACGGCTTAAATCCAATTGGTCACACTTCGTAGATCTGTCACTTTGCTTTCAAGTGGTCTTGTCAAAAGAAGCATATGATAGGTTGTTCATTCAGGGGCGTTTTCAAAGAGGTGCATAGATGTATGCTAAAGAATAAAAGTTTGTATAATTGGCTAAAATTGCTATCGCAGCTCTCAGTGCCAGGGTGGGATGTTTTTTTTGTATCGACATACACAGCGATTACATTCTGTCCCGTAAAACACTAATGCACTGAGTTATGTATCCCTCCTCTATAAAGTGTGACGCAAATCAGCCATTAGAAGGCATTCAAGAAAGGCGTAAGTCACATACGTCGGTTAGCACGTTGCATAAATTCAAAAATAAATAGGCGCAGCTGACTCACCTGGTATATGTGTGGTGTGTGTTTAATTTTCATCACTAGCTACTCATTACATAAGTAAAGGGGGTAATTAACTAGAGGTCCGTACAAAACAGAAAAATGGCAAGATGCAAGTCTGTAGGTAGAGGAAAGGTCCCTAATTTGAACCGCCTCTTAAATTGAACCGCTCCAATATTTTCCAAATTGTTCGACAGATGGCACCATAATCCTAGCAGAAGCGTAGCGTGTACAGTTATGAATGCTTAGAGTTGTTGACTTTGCATTCTGAGCTGTGGTTTCAGTTGTAAGAAGTGTTGTGTGTTTTTGGTGCTTCTGAAGTAATATTTGACTCATCTAGCTAAGCTTATACGACCAGTTAGATAAGTTTGAGAAGATCTATATATTGCATGTTATGAAGTGTTTATTTAGCAACAATATTCATGCATACATTTTTTCCAAGCAGCGTCTCTCCTAGTCACATAGATTCTAAGCTTCCAAAATGGCACGGCTCGTAAATTGAACCACTGTTTGAACCCTATATTCAACTGGTCCAATTTAGGAAACCTATTGAAATTCTAGGATTGCTCAACTGCGAATAGTATATATTGTGAATAAATATCGATATAATATGTTAAGTTAAAAAAATCATGTTAAAAACCGTGGATGACATGAATATGTGAATTGTCTGAAATGATGGACATGATCCAGTGTATGAGTTGTAAGATATGGCTTCACCAAAAGTGTGCAAAAGTTAGTGCCAAGAAGAAAGTGTTTTATTGTGAAGACTGTGTATAATTGGACTCTTTCGTATGAGAGTAAAAATTAGTAAAAACTCGATATTTGCAAATAATACCTATTCCAAAAACCAAGTAATTGTCATTATATAAAAATTCAAAATGTTCAAGGAAATTGCTATTCTTATCACAATTTTGGACTCTACTTTTGTTGCTTATAGCATATTTGTTTTGAATGTACAATAAAACATATGTATTTTGTATTAATAAACATACGTTTATACTTAAAAGTATGTGGTGCATTTTAAGACACGGGTGGTTCAATTTAAGGACCACGTTCCTAGTTTGAACCGATTTACACCATCTCACTTTTTAAATGTTATTTAATTGATAATTGTATTAATTTTAAATTTTGTTGAGGATATTAATAGCGCAAGGATTTGTCACTTTAACGCTTGTGCTTCTGAAAAGTTTGATTTGAAATTATAATTATTATTTACTATTTAGGCGTAAGTGGTTCAATATAGGGACCTTTCCCCTGCATGTATTTACGGTATTAGAAAACTAATTTACAAATCTACAATGTGCACATATTTCCCAGAAACATTTTGCATGTGCTGACCCAAAAAATCTTGAAGTAAGCTGATAGTTTATTTTGAAGCTCATATAAACAACACATTATATCAGGTTAGGAATTTGAGAAGAGTTGCCTGGATACGAATACAGCACAGCTACAATTCATTTACATAAGTTTTAGACAAATGGTTTCCAAAAAATTTAGATATAGTTATGATGCCCAATTTCATCTTCTAACTTTACACAATTAATTATATATGGCCATCATCTGGATCTTCTTCAAATTGCTTGAGCAAACACGCAATTGTAAGCGGTCAGTTTAGGCCAGTACTATTATGTGTAACATAGCTCAAACCAAAGTACGATAAGTAGGACACTTACCAAGTTACGCAAGCTCTACGACCAGAACGGCCCGACTTCGTTGAGAGAGGAACCTGCACTTAAGTATCCCCAGCTATGGCCTCCAAGACTCTCACATTCTCCCCCTATCCCTCTATAGACAGAAAATCACTCTAGCGCCTATCACAGGCATTAACTAAACCGCACAGTAGCGCCCACGGCATAAATATAAATTACCCGCAAATGTGGTAAATATAAAATATCTCTTGAGCCGCGAAAACAATTGGCATAAATCTTTACAAACTCTTCTAAAAATAATTACAAGAAGAATAACAAGGCCTATAGATGAGAATGAACCGCCCGATCAAGCAGGCTACAGCACGGTTGAAGAAGAAGGTTTGCTAGCTGCTCCAACGTATGGAAGCCAATTTGAAGAAGTTTGTTGTATTATTATTTCAATTGTTGGGGAGCCGAATTTGAAGTAGTTACAACCGCACGTATGGTACCCGGTAGCCTTCGTCCCAAATTTAAAAATATTAACTTTGTAATTTAACTGTTTCTTTAAATATTATATTTATGTTTGCCTCGGCTGCGTCAGTATTATTGTTAGAGACATGTTTCTCTTAGCAGGGTTGTGGTGCGACTGAAGAATATAGGCTTACACAGATTATGATTTTACTTCACTCCTTTTTATTAATGCTTGACACGATTTAAATAACACTTCACTGATATAGAGAGAGCTGTGAGACTTTTTTTATTAATTACATGCACTTTTTAACACGTAAACTATTTTCGTCTCATACGAATACGTATTGAATTTCTCGAGGACGCATCTCACGCCAGGAACACTGTCTGCAACCAACACGTCCAGTTATTAGCACTGTCTACAAGCAACTGACTTGATCTCAACCGCCTAAATTTGTAAATTTCTGTATTTCAAGTCTCTGATGGCTATTCCTAATCCAATAGAATAGTTTTATTTAACTAAAGCTTTTTCTGGTTGTTGATTGGCTATTTTATAAACTGTCATAAAAATTACATTATTGTTGCTCTAGAAATGACTAGCAGCATTATTACACTTTCTTACTCATTATTGCCTTAAGGTTACCTCATTGTTAGCAACTTTTAACCTATTATTCTCACAGCTCCTACATTATTAAATTACGTAATACATTCACATAAAATTATTAAACATGTATACAATAATATAAACATATACAATGACTGTAATATACACTTTTTATATATTGTTACATATACATATTGCTTTAAGGCGGGCTGTTATTATATTTTATATTATATAATTTGGCTAAAATCATTTAAGTGCTAAAAATACTGCCTCACGGTAGACCATCTATAGGCGGTCAAACAAATCATCGTAAAATCAGAGGAATTCAATATATCCCTATACCTAGCATTCACAGATTACACAAAGGCCTTTGACGAGGTAGAGCACAGATGTGTAATACTGGCAATATTAAGGCAAGGAATCGAGCCAAAGTAGACTCGGATACCCTACAACGAATCACAAGCCAAAGTAGCCGCGGAATGGGTGGGACAAACATTTACAATATAGAGGGGATTGCGGCAAGGAGACCTAATTTCCCCGAAGTTATTCACGAGCTTGCTGGAAGAGATATTCCGAGAACTGAACTGGGAAATAAATACGATATTACAGTAAAAGGGTATTGGCTCACAAACTTAAGATTTGCTGATAACATTGTGCTATTTGCCAGTAATGCCAAAGATCTGCAAAATATGATCCAGAAGCTAAATAACTGCAGCAAAAAACGGTCTATCGATGAACATGAACAACACATAGTTATGACAAATAGCCAAGACATACTAATCACAATTGACTCTAAAGTACTACAGATATACCAGAATACGTATATATCTAGGACAACTGGTAGGAATGAAGAACAATATGGACGAACAAATAAAACACAGAATAGCAATAGCGTGGAAATCATTTAAGGCCCTAAAACTCATTCTACTGGACAAGAAACTCAACCGGAAAAAAAATTACTAGAATCCTCCATCTTCCCATCACTACTATACGGGTGCTAAACTTGGAACTTGAGGAAATAGAACAGAAACGTATTCAAGTTTGCCAGAGAAAAATGGAGAGAAAGATGTTAGGACTATCCCTCAAAGACAGAGCATGCAACACTTGGTTAAGGGGAATAAAAAAACTGGAATATGTGTCCCAACGAGCCACCAATTTGAAATGGAAGTGATGTGGCCAAGTGGCGAGGTTCCAGAACAACAGATGGACATCATTTCTACAGCGTGGACTCCCTACATCGGCAAGAGACGACAAGGCAGATGGAACGCACCTTCAGGAAAGCAGTAGGGGCACGCTGAACCAGGACTGCACACGACCGCAGCAGCTGGAGAGAGATCCGAAGAAGGCAGAAACTGCTAAACACAACCACTTAGTTTTGGATCGGAATTAAGGGAAGAAGTGTGCGAAGTGAGGAATCCCAAACAAGATCATGCAGTACCGATCGCAAAGAAGTCAGTGAACAATAGTGCGAAGTGCGGAAGAAAGAACGCAACGAAAAAGACTACTTATGCGGACTAGCTCCCCGCATAGGTCATATCGAGCTACCCCTCGCAAGAGGAGGCCTTAGCTCTTCGGGGACAAATCGGCTATTCATTCATATTGTTACATGTTGGGGTGAAGGCCAAAAAGGTTACCAGAAAATGATTAATTTAGATCACCCCAACGCGCACATGGGAGGGTGGGCGGAACTCACTGGCAGTAACATGTCCAGCAACTTGGTGTGTAAATTTAAGAGGAAGGCGTGGGGTTTTATATTACGTTGAAAGATTACCTGGGATTTATTCACAAAAACCTTTGTCTTCTCTACATAGTTAACAAAGGAAACGATGGAAGGAGATGCCCCATACCCTAGACCGACCACACACGACTGGTTCCAACGACCACTTACTCTCGAGTGACGCTATCTTTTTCCCCCCACCAGCCGTGTCTAGCTAAAGCCATACGTCATACCAGACAATTTCAAACAGATCTCTCCCTTTGGCGTGGTCCCCGCACCAAAAGGAGAGACCGTTAAGCCGAAATATAATTAAGGAGACCCAATAATGCTACGTCTGGTAGCAACAGTATAGTACAGCAGTATTTCTCGTAATGACAAAATTAATAAATAATACACCACAATATAGTCATAGTATTTTTCCTTTCTACTTAATTTTTGCAATATCTAGTTTCTCTACCACGTACCTAGTAGGTAGAGAAGGTATTGCATTCCACCCAAAAATTCTATACCAAGATTTTACGTAATCAGATTTTGAGGCATCCCGAATCCAAAAGAACCATTTTTAGAAGAAGTTCGTGTGTGTGTGTGTGTGTGTGTGTGTGTGAACAGCATAAATCAAAAATGAAACGTCGGATAAACACCAAACTTGGTATTTAGGTTCAGTACCTTGCAAAGATGCGACACGAAGATTTTCAAGAAATTCCCTCCACTCCAAACTACCCTTTACATGAAACACTTTTCGAAAGTTTTGATTTTCTAAAAAATGGCTCTAACGATTTTGATTAAAATACATATATTAAAGGTATTTACATGACAAAAAGACATATATTTTGAATTTTCTGGGAATAGGCTGTGAAGTCCTCTTTATTCCGAATGAATTTTGTATAATCCTGCATAACTGGTAAACGTTAAGCGAGAGACAAAACGTACTGCAGAAAATATGTAGATTTCTTAAAAATACACAATTTATTTAAAATAACTTTTTTGTGACACCAGCATTTCCATATATCCGTTATTAATGGTTACATTTGTTCATTCTTTTTAGTTCCCATAGATTTTCAGATGTTTCTGGCGATTGCTTGGAAACAGCATGGAATTTTTAGGCTAGCGTTAGCTTCCGGTTCTTAAACATTTGACTGTCGCTGTTTCCTTTGTATAGCAACGAAATGTGTTCTGCAGAGTTTATAGGATTAAAATGAAGTAGATAGATAAATTAACTTTCGTAAATATAATTTGTATAACCACTAATAAACAGTAAAGAGGGAACTAGAAACTCTTCTAGAAAGTCACGTAAATGTAATGCATAAGATTTTTCTGCGTGTTTCTTTGCATCATGCAATATTGGCTTAGCAACAATAAATCCTCCCCTCTCCTTCATCTCCGAAATGCTCTAGAAATGTCACCACTTCCGCTTGGAATGCCCATTGCTTCGCACTCAGTTCTTGTTTGTCTTTGCGGTGAAAGACTTTATCGACTCCTTGAATTTGTGTTGAAGTTAAAGCGTTAGTCTGAAGAAGGAAGATTTATCTTGTATTCCCTATTGGGTAACAGGGTTGCCAGATTGGACGATATTTCGCCGTTTGGGCTACCTAAACAGGGATTTGCTGGCCTATTTTTACTTTATCTAGCATCTAGGTATTTATAGCGGGTAGAGAAAGCATTGCATTCCATCCGTAAATTCGATATCGAGGTTTTACCAGAAGTACATGTCTTAAAGCCTCTTGAATATAAACAGCATTTTTAGAAAAATATTCGCGCGCGCGCTCGCGTACGTATGGCATAACTCAACAATGAAACGTCGGATAAATATCAAACTTGGTATTTAATTTCAGTATTTTTCATAGATGTGACACGAGTATTTTCAAGAAAACCCGCCAGCCCAAACTACTCTTTACATAATTTCTTTATTTTCTCAAAATTGGTCTTAATTATTTCAATTAAAATTTCAAAATATTGCATGTTTAACACATTTATATCACAATTAAAGTATGTATCTTGAATTTTGTGTAACTAGTAAATCATAACAGATACATCTACAAAACCGTATTTAAAAAAATGTAGACTCTTTAAGAGGCTGGGAGATGGAGATGCTTCAAAAATTCATATTTTATATGAGATAAAAAAACATATCTTCAGCTTTGTATATATCATCGAGCTTATTGACGATTTTGTCCATTGCCCAGTGTATTCTCTCTTTCTTCTCAATTTCCCTTACTAACTTGTTTTTACTTTCTCTACTACGTATAGTAAGTAGGGGAAGTATTGTATTCCACCCAAAAATTCGATACCGAGATTTCACCGGAAATACATGTTTTGAGACCCCCTGAATCCAAAAAAAAGCATTTTTGGAAACATGTCCGTGTGTGTGTCTGTGTGCCTGTGTGTCTGTGAACAGCATAACTCAGAAACGAATACTAGGATAAACACCAAACTTGGTATTTAGGTTCAGTATCTTCCAGAGATGTGACACAAAGGTTTTCAAGAAAATTCCCCCACCCAGATTACCCTTTACATGGAACATTTTTCGAAAATTTTAATTTTCTCAAAAATGGCTCTAACGATTTTGATTAAAATATCATATGTTTAAGATATTCTCATGAGAAATGAAATGTATATCTCGAATTTTCTGGGAATGTCTCCAAAAGTATTCTTCATTGTGAACGACTTTTGCATAACTGGTAAACCATAAGAGATAGGCAAAATTTTACTACACAACAAATGTAGATCGCGTTAAAATACACAATTTATGTCATATGCATTTCTTTTGTTGAGTGAACCGTTTTCGAGATATTGCTTGTTATTCCCTTAAATTTTCCAATACTTATACTTTTTCTCAAATTCGTTATTCATTTTTTTTATGTCCTGGACATGTAAAGAGAATGGAATGCGCCACATAGCAACCAGCGTTAAAATATTTGACTATCGCTTAAAACCTACCATATTCCCCTTGCATCTACAAGAAAATTAGCAATAGGATTAACATCTTGATATCTCGATTAACATGAAGCATATGGAGAATAAGCGTTTGTAAAAATACTTTGTACAAGAGTAGAGAAAGTCATGTGAGTGTAACACAGAATTTTTTTTCATTCTTCAGATGCACATTTCTCAAAAAGCATTAATGATATATTCACCAAAATTTTACATGAAATATCTGGGAACCATCTCTATATACTAAACTACATGGGAGATGTTTGGAGGAAAAGAGATGCAAATCACAAAGGTTTTTGGAAGAGTATTAGAAGAAGATTTGAGGACATCGAGAAACAACAATTATTTAGTCAGATAACTGAGAAGAGATCTTTGATTTTTTATGTTAATATAAAAAAACACTGGGAAAGAGAGAAATATGTGGACAACACAAATAAAGAAGAAAGATGAGGTATAGCATGGTTAGGGGCAGGAATATGTAGGCTAAAAGGGAAGCGAATTGGCTAAGCACAAGGTGAATGTCCATTATGCGGAGAAAGGGAAGATATACAACATATTATATTTGAATGTAAAGAAACAGAGATTTGGAGAAAAGAAAGTTTATGGTATGGAATGAATAGGAATAAAGATATACATACAATTCTAGATAAAAACTGTAAAAATATGCGTAAATACTTAACGAAAGTAAAAAATAAATGGGTATGGACGGTTAAAAGAGGAAGATAATGTAAATAAAAATACGTATAATAACTACTAAATGTATCAACATGTAACTGTAATTCACAATGACTGCTTATCTTAGTGGCCAGGGCCAAATAGAGAAGGCAGTCTAATTATGTAATAACTTAGTGCTCAAATAAATTATTCAGTCATATCATACTAAACTAACCTTTTCAGGTTTTTAAATAAACGTGAGAATAAAAAGCTATTTATAAAATAAGATTGGTGTTTTTGTGCTACACAAATTGAATTACTTTTTTATTCTCTACAAGTTAAAGATATTGGAAAAATATTTTTTTCGCAGTATAAAATTATCTCTTATGTAATTTGGGGGAAAATGGTGATTATAGAATCAAACTTGTAGGAGGAAAATGCACGTGAAGTATGATTTGCAACATTTTGAACTATGAAGCAGGGTGTCGATTTTGCACTACTTTAAGCGAACGTAAACTTATTATTTTTATAATAGTTATTTCAGAAACACTTAAGATATAACAAACCCAAATTTTATTACCATTGATTCAGGTTCAGTAACCAGAGTTTAAAGCATGCCATGCGTTAATTCGCTTACCTTCATAATGATATCGTAGTGCCTTTAAAACACACAATTTATTATCTTCTCTACACGTACCTAGTAGGTAGAGAATGTATGCATTTCACTCGAAAAATTCTATACCAAGATTTCACCGGAAATACACGTTTTGAGGCTCCTTGAATCCAAAAAATAATTTTTAGAAAAAGGTCCGTGTGCGTGCGTCTGTGAATATCACAACTCGAAAACAAAAAGCGGGATAAATATCTTGGTATATAAAGTCAGTATCTTCCAAAGATGTGAAACAAAGGTTTTTAAGAAAATTTCCCCACTCCAGATTACCCTTGACATGGAACATTTATCGAAAGTTTTGGTTTTCTAAAACGATTTTGTTTAAAATACCATATATAAAAGATATTTACATGACAAATAAAATGTATATCTTGAATTTTCTGGGAGCAGCCTAGGAAGTCCCCTTCATTCGGAAGGAATTTTTTATAATCTTGTATAACTGTTAAACGATAACGTATCACACAATAAATGTAGATCTCTTTAAAACACACAGTATATTTAAAATAAGTGGCATAAGCCATTTCTGTGATATCCCTCATTATAGGTTCAAATTGTTCATTTCTTGGTCATTCCCTTAAAGTCCTGTCAATATTCAGTTGTTTCTCGCGATGTCATGGAAACATTATGGAATTTTAATGCCAGCATATAGCGTCCAGTTCTTAAACATCTGACTATCGCTATTCTCTTTGTATTTATAACGAAATGTGTAACGTAGCTATTTCTGCAACGGTTTATTTGAATTAAAACGTAGTAGATAGAAAAATAAGCTTTAGTAAAAATATAGGATTGTCGCATAAGTTCCTTCGCTTTTCGTTACGTTTCAATCACTAAGAACGCCTGGGAACACACCTCACCCGCAGCACAGCTATGGCAGTGTAGTTGCCGAACTTTACGTTTACAAACTTTAAACGCAAGGTCGTTCGAAAGATAAATAACTAAGGCAGTTAGGTTTTGTAAATAAAGTATTTATTTCCTGCAGTATACACCATTATTGTCAAGTTCCTGTCTACAGTAGCACGAGCTAAATTGAGCTCCAATGCCAACACCGGAGTTGTAATTCGTGGATTGTTCACTATCGTTTCATGAATTATTTCCATGTCCGTAACCATTGACCGTCCAGATCTAGGTTTGTCTTTTAGGGAGAAATTCCCAGCTCGAAATCGACTAAACCACTTTTGACATGCTCGCTTCGTTACTGCATCTTCTCCGTAGACAGCACAAATTTTCTGCCGGCATTGTGAGGCGGTTTTACCCTTACGATAGTAAAACAGCAATGATAGTAAAACAACAAGTAAATGTTGCTTTTTGCTTTCCATAGTTTGTAAACACAAGTTCACTCTGTGTCTATCCAACGTCAGTCACAAATATTTGTTCTCCAAGTCGTAGGGGTGGTTAGGCAACTAGGATAATTTGAGTGTACAGAGGGTTCAGGGTTTTCAGGCGCTATAGATGGAACTTGCGAGCAAAACGAACAAACTTATGAGACAACCCAATAATTTTTATACCCACTAATAAATGATAAGAGGGTGTAGAAAGTCATGTAAATGTATCACATCAGAATTTTTGAAGTAGTCATCTTTAAATTGTTTCTCGCGACGTGATGGGTAGAAAATATACTAATTTATAGACCAGTATATAGCGACCCGTGTTTGAATATTTGACTAGGCTCCTGTATCTCTCTTGTACTATAAAGAAATGCGTAATAAAACTATTATGCAAACGTTTTACCTCGTGGGTAGAGAGGCATATGAATGTCACATCAAGTTTTTAATACCGCAGTCAGTATATAAAGCTCAAGCTCATTCATATTTATTTCATGAGTTTTTGAAACATTTCAAGTAACGTTGAAGTTGGAAACATGGAGGCAGCTTTCAAAATAATGTGAGGTTCAAGCGTGAATACGAGTAAGCTGAACTTGGAACTGCGTTTCGCTTCTGGCGGTATGTTTCTGACGCCTTTCCTTTGCTTTTCTGCACCATTATGTTGCTGCCGCGTGCCCGTACTTGCGTTTGGTGTTATCTGTAATCGCTTTTCGGCGATCTGTATTGTGCAAAAGTTAGGAAGTAGCAAAGTCCGTATTCAGACCAATTGAAGTAACGCTGTTGCTTAGAAATCATACTGCCTTCCTAAAGTCCACAGATAAACGCACAGAAATAACAGTTTACAATACTCATGTGCTCTTTATCTTATGTGATACATTACACGACTTTCTCTCCCCGCTATCGTTTCTTAAACCCCTTGTACATGGTCAAATTTTTGTCAAACCAATACTTTACAAGACTTTTCAAGAGTTGTCACAACTTTACAACTTTTCTTGTCAAATTGCTTCTAATACTTTTAAACTCTTTAAAACTCTTGAAAGAAAATGACATGCTTTAAACGATCAAAGATTTAACGATGATTTGATGGCTTTAGCCAATGAAATGCGAGTATTACAGTGTGTCACGAAATCTGTAACAAGGCGGAAAGTGAAAAGTAAACAAAAATGGCTACCCGGTCAAGGTAGGTTGTATGCGAACTGATTAGGTTATACATTGAGAGGGTTAATGCTGCCCCACGTATGGAAGTGCCAAACTTGAAGTTGTTTATTGTTGTTGTGGTTGCACCACGTACAGTACAAAGTTTCCGGTGGCCTTCGCCCCACGTTCACGAATCATTTTTTTATTTTAAATATTTATTTAAATATTATATATGTATGCCTCGGCTGCGTCAATAGTAATTTTTCAGAACACATATCTCTTAGCAGGGCTGGTATGGCTAAAGAATGAAGGCTTACACAAATTATATTTTTTTTTACTTCACTCCTTTTATTAATCCTTCATACGATCAAATAACACTTCACTGATATATCATACTATAGAGCTGTGAGATTATTGTTATTTGCACTTTTTAACACGTAAACTTTATATTATTCTCGCCGTAATGAATTTTTTATGTCTCACATTGAATACGTACAAAATCCAACTGCTCGGGAACGTTTGCTTGTAGCGTCTAGCGTCTACCGCCTAAATTCGTACACTTACTCTATTTCAAGTCTCTGGTTAGCAAATTCTACTCCAATAGAATATTTTTATTTAACTTAAGTTTTTTTCTAGTTTTTGATTGGCTATATATAAACTGTTTTAAATATTATTATTGTTCCAAGAATTATTAGTAGCATTATTAAACTTTCTGATTTATTGTTGTCTCAAGGTTACTTTATTGTTACCTCATGGTTAGCAACTTTCGGCTTCTACTTTAGAATTCTGTTTGCTACGAAAGATAGTTTGCTTCTATACTCACAGCTCCTACATTGTTAAATTACGTAATACATATACATGCACATAATAATATAAACATAATACAATGACTGTTACATACACTTTATATATTGTTATATACACAGATTGCTTTAGGGCGGGCTGTTATTATATTTTGTTATATTATATAATTAGATTGATATCATTTAAGTGTTAAAAATACTGCCTCAACATAAGCTGGTCATGTCCGTATGTCTAGGACTCTATGGATTACCACAAGATGTAGCAGATGAAGGCGGTTATGAAGAAATAATTTCCAGGCAGATTTCCGAACTAAGTATACATTAATCAATGTTATATAGTGTGTTGTATAGTTGGTGTTATTTCCATAGTATTCCATAATCCTAATGTGACTTCATTGGATATAATACGTGAAACTACCACATCATATTAGTAAAGAACAGTATTTCATTGTTATACTGTGACGCAAATAGTAAATTGCTTTGTGCGTGATAAATTATTATTTATTAATGTGATCTGAAAGGTTTCAGTTTGAAGAAAGACAACTTGCAAATACACATTTATGACATTGTCAAGTCTTGTCCAATCTTTTCACATATTGAAAAATGTTTGACAATTTGTATTGCAAACTCTTGAATTGAAAAAAAAAGTTTGATCGTGTACAAGGAACTTTAGTGACTATAAAATTTATTCTTACGAAAGTTTATTTTTCCATCTACTTAATTTTATTCGAGATAAACCTTTGCAGAAATAGCTACGTTACACGCTTTGTTATACAGTCAAAGGGAATAGCGTCTTTCCATATCACGAGAAACAGCTGCATGTCGACAGGACTTTAAAAGAATGACAAAGTATTGAAAAAATCGAACCATTAATAACGGATGTCTCGTAAATGGCTAATGCCACGAAGAAATGTAGTTGAAATAAATTGTGTATTTTTAAAAAAAATTACAGTTTTAGTCCGTGCATTATAATCTATCGCTTATTGTCTACCAGAGATGACATAAGATTCCTTCGAATGAAGCGAACTTCACAGACTATTCTAGAAAATTCAAGATGTACATTTTATTTTTCACGTAAACATCTTTTAATATGCTGCATTTTAATCAAAATCGTTACAACCATTACAATTTTGAAAAAATGTTACATGTAAAGAGTTTTTGGGTGTGGGAGGATTTTCTTGAAAGTGTTCGGGTCGCATCTTTGGAAGATACAAACATTCGTTCCAAGTTTGGTACTTATCCGACTTTTGAATTTTGAGCTTTGCTTTTACAGATACATACACGCGCGCACGGACCTTTATATACGTGGTAGAGAAAATTAAAATCTTATGTGGTGTATTTGCAGAATTTTTTCTAACGACGACAAATTCACATATATCCGTTATATATTATAGTATGCGCTCATATAAAAATCGTATATGTTCATTCGCATGACTTTCTCTACTCACTGTTCCACAAACTATTCTTACAAAAGCTTATATTTCTATCTACGTTTTTGTTCTTAGAGATAAATTTTCATTACACGTTTCGTTGTAGGTATAAAGAGGATACAATAGGCTAAAGCGATAATAGGATATTTAAGAAGCGGATCGTTATGTGATGATCTTGAAATATCATGCTCATACATACCCACAAGGGAAAAGTGTATAGCGACCTTCTTCACTGGTGTGCAAAACCTGAAGACGAGATGGGTAAAATAACATAACAAATGAACTACTTGGTGGAAGTAGATGAAGGTGCGGGAATATGTTGCCAGAGGTCTCTCGTATGTACACAGATAGCTGGACGTCACATGGCGTGAGTGTAGCGAGCCTATCGTGCCAATTGGGCCTGGTCCCGCAACACAGGACAAGACGGTGTGTGGCAATTAGCTAGCTGTTACGGTGCACTGTAGTGGTGTTCTTCATTGCAACATGACCCGTAGACACCATTTGGATGTCTTCACACCGGGAAGAATCATCGGGAAACTGGAAGAAGGGCGAAGTGTGATGAGTGTTGCTCAGGAGTTTGGGATTGCTCACAGCATTGTTTCACGTGCATGGGGAACCTTTCAAACCATAGGTAATGCTGTCCCAAAGAGAGGTGGTGGTCGACCACGCTCAACTACAGCAGCAGATGACCACTACATTGTGCAACAGGCAAGAAGGGATCCACGCCAAACAGCGGGTGCAATTGCAACCACATTTAACAGGACAGCAATCTCACGATACACAGTGGCACGGCGACTACACAGAGATGGTCTCTTTGCCCGACGGCCAGTACGTTGTGTTCCATTGACATCCGCGGCACCGTTTGCGATGGTCCCAAGAGCATCAAAATTGGACCAACGAGCAATGGGGTCGCGTGCTCTTCTCGGATGAGAGTAGATTCAGTTTAAGTAGTGATTCTCGACGTACCCTGATCCGGCGAGAGGTGGGAACACGTAATGAACCCATGAACATGATCGTTTTGGTGGTCCGGGTGTAATGGTTTGGGGAGGCTTAATGTTGCATGGGCGCACCGACCTCCAAATCTTTGAACACGGTACGCTCACTGGTCAACGCTATTGGGATACTGTACTCCTTCCCCATGTGCGTCTTTTCAGGGGTGCAGTCAACCCTGACTTCATTTTTATGGATGACAATGCGCGACCGCATCGAATAGCGAAGATGGAGGATCTCTTGGAACGAAAAGATATTCGGCGAATGGACTGGCCTGTCCGTTCCCCCGATTTAAATCCCATCGAACACGTGTGGGATGCTTTGGGGAGACGCATTGCAGCACATCCACATGCACCAACGACCATCCAACAGTTGTCAACAGCGCTAGTGGAGGAATGGAACGCCCTACCACAAGAACTGCTTACCAACCTTGTGGCCGGCATGGGAGCACGATGCAGAGCATGCATTGCTGTCCGTGGTGATCATACACCCTTTTAAGCACCATGTATCTGTTTCTGTAAATCTAGAGAGCCATCATATGTCGTATTGACTTTGTTGTAGCTTATAGTCTATGAATAAAAGTGGCATTTCTGTTTGTCTCATTGCATATTTCGTTTAGTTGCATACCGTAGCAGCTCCCTCTATGTATGATTTAAGTTTCATCAGCATGCAAAGATTACTTTCTTCCTTAGGTTTTGCACACCAGTGTACTTGAAAAAGTATTAGTCTTTGAAAATTCAAAGCAATAACAAAGAATATCTCGGAATTCATTTACATCACAAAAAAAAGTTTATTTGCCATAAATGGTGCACTTTAACGAGCTCTGCATGTTTTGTGCAGAAACATTTTGTTTGTCTCTGCGGTTTAAGAGTTGTACAAAAGCCATTCATAAAGAAGAGGACTTAATGGGCTCTTTTGAGAAAATTCAAGATAACATTTTATTTGTAATGAAAATATCTTAAACTACAGCATTTTAATCAAAATTGTTAGAGACATTTTTGAGAAAATCAAAGGTATCGAAAAATTTTCCATGTAAGCAGTACTTTAGTGTGGGGAGATTTCTTGAAAATCTTTATTTTGCATCCTTGCAAGATACTGAACTTAAAATACCAAATTTGATATTTATCTGGTATTTCCTTTTTGAGCAACGCTGTTCACGCGGACCTTTTTGTAAACACGCTTTTTTTATTCAGGATGCCCTATCTATCACTCTAATCTATCTACCTATCACGCTCCCTGGCTGTTAATTATCTAGAAAAAGGGAGCAAAATTGTATTCACATGTGTACGGGCTTCTATTGTTGACTCGAAAAAAGTTTGACAACGACGGTGGCCAATTTCAGCATCTCTTTTCATAAAGTTGGTAAGTAAAGCCTTTAGAAGTAGTTTTAAAAATGTTGTATGGTTTCATCCGCGCCTTTCTATGATAGCGGCGGACGGCAACGAGCGCCGAGGACGCGGACAGGAAAAACACCGCGCAGGTGGTTTGTAGTTTTTTTGGCTCTTCCTGTAGTATCCTATTGTGTTACGGAAGTATGGAAATATGTTTTTGGGAAGATATTGCAACGAAAATGTGAGAATTGAAATATATATTTCATTTTTCATATTTTGCTCAGTTTCATATTGTCAAAAAACCTTCGTCATATTAAGCTAGTCTCTATATGTTGCTTTCACAACTGAAGTTTTACAACGTTGGCCCGTTTTCCCCACATTTAGCGCGTTAGCTCTATCTAGCGTGTCTGCTATTGCATCTTCCACTACTTGCCCACGAATTTTCCTCAGTCCTTTATAATTTCTCATTTCTGGCGTTCTCCTATGATGGCAACTTCACACAAGCTTTCTTTCATCTATATTGTATGTTACATACATTTTTTAAATTTTCATCTTCTTCTTGCAAGGAAACTGCCTCGGACGTTTGACTCTGGCTTACTCGTTTTATCAGATATCGTAGCTTCAAATTTGGATGAACAGTTATGAACAGATCCTAACAGCAGCAGTATTTCTGTTTTCTTCCTTAAAATTGTTACATTTACTTAAAGACATTGGGAAGTAATTTTTAAATTGCTTTAAATATCTGTATGCTAAAAGCTATAAATTGCATTTATATAGTGTTAATTTTTAACTTTAAACCCTTTAAACCCCTCTTTGTTACGTTTTTAATTTTATGATTGGTAGAGAAGGTGTTGTATTCGATCCAAAATTTCGTTATAGAATGGTATCAGAAATATAGGTTTTGAGGTCTCCTGAACTCCAAAAAAAGTGGGGGCAGCATAACCCTAAAATAATATCATAAATTACATTAACTTGACTTTCTCTACTCACATGGTTTATATTTAGATCTCTTCTACAAACTATTCTTATTAAGCTTTGTTTCTATTCACCTCACGATGGCTCGATATAAACATTTGCAGAAATGGTTTCATTACACTTCGTTCTAGATTTATGAGAGATAGAGGAGCTGAAGCGATAGTCAAATGTTTAAAAAGGGGTCGCTATGCACTAGCTTTAAAATTACATACTCTTTGCATGAGAAACAAACGATTGGTGACGTAGCACTTAAAAAATTTAGGGTAAAGTATTGGAAAATTCATACCAATGGCAACTAGTATCACGGAAATGGTTAATACTACAAGTAAATTAGTTTAAATTAGTATATAAACGACAATTGCATATTTTGTGCAATAAACGTTTGTCTATCTCTTATGGTTTACCAGCACCACAAAATTAATTTATAATATTCAAGATGTACATTTTATTAGTAGTGTAAATTTTTCAAACATGTGCTATTTTTATAAAAATCGTTAGAACCATTTAAGAAAAAAAATCTTCCATGTAAAACAAAACTTCGTGTTGTATTGTTGGAAGAAGATGAACTTAGATAGCGACACGAATCCCTTGACAGGAAACATTTTTCAATAGTTTTTATTTTTTGAAATATGGTTTCAATGATTGTGATTAAAACACTACATGTTTAAGGTATTTGTACATGTTATTGGAATATTCTATAATATATAATTTACTTTTCTTTCTGAATTAATATATAATTTTGTACAACTGGTAAACCATAATAGACAAAAAATTACCCCACGAATAGTGTAGATCTTGTTCACATGCATCCTTTATGTAAAACGTTTCTTTTTGTAGCATTAGCTGTTTCCGAGATATTCGTTGTTACGTTTCTAAGTTTTTTCCAGAATAACAGAAATTGAAACAATACGCCTATATTTGTGTTTTGTTTTTTGTATTGTGCATGCAATCAAATCTTGTTTAAACAATGGACTCGCCTTGGCTGATATTAGTATGTAGACTATATGATCGTATATAAAGTTGTAACGTAAGTCTTTTTGCGTTCTCTACTACGTATAGTAAGTATGGGAAGTATTGTATTCCACCCAAAAATTCGATACCGAGATTTCACCGGAAATACATGTTTTGAGACCCCCCTGAATCCAAAAAAAGCATTTTTGGAAACATGTCCGTGTGTGTGTGTGTGTGTGTGTGTGTGTCTGTGAACAGCATTGCTCAGAAACGAACAGTCGGATAAACACCAAACTTGGTATTTAGGTTCAGTATCTTCCAGAGATGTGACACGAAGGTTTTCAAGAAAATCTCCCCCACCCCAGATTACCCTTTACATGGAACATTTTTCGAAATTTTTAATTTTCTCAAAAATGGCACTAACGATTTTGATTAAAATATCATATGTTTAAGATATTTTCATGACAAATGAAATGTATATCTCGAATTTTCTGGGAATGTCTCCAAAAGTATTCTTCATTGTGAACGACTTTTGCATAACTGGTAAACCATAAGAGATAGACAAAATTTTACTGCACAAAAAATGTTGATCGCATTAAAATACACAATTTACGTCATATACATTTTTGTTGTTGAGTGAACCATTTTCGAGATATTGCTTGCTATTCCCTTAAATTTTCCAATACTTATATTTTTTCTCAAATTCGTTATTCATTTCTTTTGTCCTGCTAATGCAAAGAGAATGGAATACTCCACATAGCAACCACCTCTTAAAATATTTGACTATCGCTTAAAGTCTAGCAATTCCCCTTGCATCTACAAGAAAATTAGCAATAAGATTAACATGAAGCATATGGAGAATAAGCGTTTATAAAAATAGTTTTTACAAGAGTAGAGAAAGTCATTTGAGTGTAACACATCCGATTTTTGTTCTAGCTACCCATGTTTTGAGTCCTGTGCCAATCCAATCTAAGTATAAAAAGTTTTGTGAGCCTATATTTTACATTTTGCAAGCGTAACCTGCCGTTTGGGAATTTTGCGGCTGGTTTGTGGATAGGATGCTTATTAAACCTGTGATATTCCCCAGTGTTTTATCTACTTTTAACTGTAGCATTGCATTAATATTTTAGTGGCGTCTGGGGAACTCCTGATATATCGAGAGCAGTCTCAACTCATGCTAATAAATGTAAAATAGAAAGCGTAATAATTATGATTGTTAACAAAATAGCAAATCAGTAAGAATACGAATAACTGTTAAGGACCGATGAGGAAGAAAAAATCATAATATAAATTGTGCTATAGAATCCCGGTCATCCAAGTGAAGGATATGAATATCCTTGCGACTACTGCACAAGATTGCATTTCAACTCTAATGGCGATAAAAATAAAATAGCTCATTGATCCTTCTCCAATCGAGGTACGATCATTATCTATATGCACTACGTGATCAAAAGTATCCGGACACCTGGCTGAAAATGACGTACAATTTCGTGGCGCCCTCTATCGGTAATGCTGGAAGTCAATATGGTGTTGGCCCACCCTTAGTCTTGATGACAGCGTTCACTCTTGCAGGCATACTTTCAATCAGGTGCTGGAAGGTTTCTTGGGGAATGGCAGCCCATTCTTCAGGGAGTGAGGAGAGGTATCGATGTAGGTCGGTGAGGCCTGGCACGAAGTCGGCGTTCCAAAACATCCCAAAGGTGTTCTATAGGATTCAAGTCAGTACTCTGTGCAGGCCAGTCCATTACAGGGATGTTATTGTCGTGTAACCACTCCGCCACAGCCCGTGCAGTATGAACAGGTGCTCCATCGTGTTGAAAGATGCAATCGCCATCCCCGAATTGCTCTTCAACAGTGGGAAGCAAGAAGGTGCTTAAAATGTCAATGTAGGCTGCGCTGTGATCGTGCCATGCTAAACAACAAGGGGTGTAAGCCCCCTTCAGGAAAATCATGACCACACCATAACACCACCACCTCCGAATTTTACTGTTGGCACTACGCACGCTGGCAGATGACGTTCACCGGGTATTCGCCATACCCACACCCTGCCATCGGATCGCCACATTGTGTACCGTGATTCGTCACTCCACACAACGTTTTGCCACTGTTCAATCGTGTAATGTTGACTCTCCTTACACCAAGTGAGACGTCATTTGGCATTTGGAATTCCTGTGTGATGGTCTGGATTGATGTCTGCCTATTACTCTTTACGACCCTCTTCAAATGTCGGCGGTCTCTGTCAGTCAACAAACGAGGTCGGCCTGTACGCTTTTGTGCTGTACATGTCCCTTCATGTTTCCACTTCACTATCAGATCAGAAACAGTGGGCCTAGGGATGTTTAGGAGTGTGGAAATCCCGCGTACAGACTTCTGACACAAGTGACACCCAATCACCTGACCATGTTCGAAGTCTGTGAGTTCCACGGAGCGTCTCATTCTGCTGTTTCATGATGTCTAATGACTACTGAGGTCGCGGATAATGAGTATCAGGCACTAGGTGACGGCACAATGCACCTAAAATGAAAAACGTATGTTTGTGGGGGGTGTCCGGATACTTTTGATCACATAGTGTATATTTGAAGGCACAGTATTTTACTTTTAGCCAACGTTTCGGAAACATTCAGCTGTGGATGAATTACGGGATTTAAATTCGATTGTAATACCTTAAATGACAACAATCTACAGTTTTTGGACCTTTTGAACAATCTAGAACAAAAATGCTTTCAAAATAAACCAAAAGCTTGTTGCATGTTTTACTAGAACGCTGTAACTAAGGGTCTCGAGAATCTCCACTTTAAATACACAAGAGCGGATAAAGCGTTTTAAATATAATATATCTATTAATTTATTTAAATAATATAACGAAGATCGGAAATTACATAAAATGACGGGGGGGTTGTTTGTTGGAGTTTTATCGACCTTCCGCAAGTCAGCCTAAAAGGCTTATTTTGCAACCTTATTGGAAAGGATGCTTATAATGCTTCCCAAAATCTTTCCCTGAACAAGTTGCTGTGCCCTGATTCCAATGTCGACATCTTTTCCTAGATATTTTTTTGGTTGTGGAAAGAGTCAATTTCTTGCCAGAAATGGGCAGACAAAGAGGATATGCGAGGCAATTTATCTTTGCACATTCTACAAATGGGTTCACCCTTGTAAAGTCCTATTTCAAATAGATTCCTTTAAGTGACCTTGTTCAGTAATTAATACAACTACCTTCCTTAATCCTGTTCTATCCAATTTCAAGAGAGACGAAAGAGTGTTCCATGGACCTAAAACCAGTTTCTTGGCTTGTCTTTGTCCAGAAAAGGTTCGCCACCTGAGTCGGTGTTTTTCTTTAATCCATGTTTTTACACAGGTTTTGACAGTTCGTGTACTGATTCTAACCACGGGTTCAGGGTCAACGTAGGGTATATCAGTACCCTTTTTAGCCAGCTGATCAGCTTACTTCATTTCCATAGATGCCTTTATGTCCCGGTACCCACCGCATGTCAACCGTGTTGCAAGATGCCACTCACCTTTCAGCCTCTCCGCAAACACTCCTACTCACGAAATAAAATTCCACTTTTAACACTTCGGTCAAAAATAACTATTATGTCAGACTTTTATATGCGTTTACTATGTGGTAACTTCAGGACCAAAGTAACAATGTACTATGGCAACTGTTTAGTAGATTTCTGAAATGGCACGGTATGGAACCAAGGCAGACTTGACGACTATCCTGCAGATATCTCAAAGAAATGTAAATTGCACGAAGCTGTAAGCAACAGTGTTGATGGAAGGAGGAATTAGCCGACAGCATATTGTCGCAGTTTTAACTTCGTTTATAACGCAGAAAGTTCCTCTGGAGACAACTGTCGACGAGATTTATTAATGGAACTTGTTAACTTCAACAGTATAGGTTTCTGCTAGCACCCAAGGATATAAAATATTGAACTAGAGTTCATATTAGCCACAAAAGCACCGAGCCCGAATTCGATTCTTCACAGCTTCACATATATTTTTACTTTCTCTACTACGTATAGTAAGTAGGGGAAGTATTGTATTCCACCCAAAAATTCGATACCGAGATTTCACAGGAAATATATGTTTTGAGACCCCCTGAATCCAAAAAAAAGCAGTTTTGGAAACATGTCCGTGTGTATGTCTGTGTGTCTGTGTATGTGTCTGTCTGTGAACAGCATAACTCAGAAACGAACAGTCGGATAAACACCAAACTTGGTATTTAGGTTCAGTATCTTCCAACGATGCGACACAAAGGTTTTCAAGAAAATCCCCACCCCAGATTAACCTTTACATGGAACATTTTTTGACAATTTTAATTTTCTCAGAAATAGCTCTAACGATTTTGATTGAAATATCATATATTTAAGATACTTTCATGACAAATAAAATGTATATCTTGAATTTTCTGGGAATGTCTCCAAAAGTATTCTTCATTGTGAACGACTTTTGCATAACTGGTAAACCATAAGAGATAGACAAAATTTTACTACACAAATAATGTAGATCGCGTTGAAATACACAATTTATGGCATATACATTTTTTTAAGTTGAGTGAACCATTTTCGAGATATTGCTTGTTAGTCCCTTAAACTTTTAATACTTATTTTCTCAAATGGGAATTCGCTATTCATTTTTTTTGTCTTGGATATGCAAAGAGTATTAATTTGTGACAAACAGAATGGTGCTGCACCTAGCAACCAGCTATTAAGAGATATGTCGGTGCTTATATTGCCCTTGCAATTACAAAACAAGGGGTACATAGTAGGCCTTATGCGATAGTCAAATATTTTTAGAACTGGTCCCTATGTGTAAAATGTAATTCTCTTTGCATGTCAAAAGATCGTTTATGCAACTTTTTATCTCGATTAATATGAAATAGATGGAGAATAAGAGTTTGTAAAAATAGTTTGTACAAGAGTAGAGAAAGTTATGTGAGTGTAACACATCAGATTTTCTTTTTCTTGTTTTCTGTTATTGCTTTTGTGTCATTTGTTACTTGTTAGTTATTTCTTATTGCTCTGTTATTTGCGCGCTTGAAAAATGACTTCTCGCGCGCGCACACACAAACACACACACACACATATGTTACAGATATCGACAACATCGCGCTGTAACTCAAGACTATGGCCGCTAACCTTTCAGATCCCAAGTCTCGAAATCAGCACCGTAATGCATTTTGGCTTGTTATAATGTTGCCAACATCAGAAAAAGCTATACCATGCCTCAGTCTTTTCCGATCGTGGATTTTTAGTGCTTCAACTCGATGTATTGTTGCATCTAGTAGGCCGTGTATAACGTGTATAAATGCGTGTACGATTCACTAGCACTAGACATTTACATAAGATGGATACCAACGGTATGGACTAAAGAAAATTAAGGAAAGAGAAAGCCTCCATCGCTACATCCCTTAACACAGGGGTTATGTATCACTTCCATCCAGGTTTTAAACCTGGTCCAAGAACAAGACATGTAAATTATCTACCCCATTACTAAATAATCATCAAATCATCTCAGCACGGTATCTTTTCTCAGCTGAGCGAGACGCTCTGCGGTAACGTGTGAGGCTCGCATTTGGGAGAGCCCGGATTCGACGCCCGTCTACTGCGCCCCTCTGATTTTGGTTTTTTTTCTGGTAGGTAGGCTTATGCTGAGATGATTTCTCATGTACCACGATTTCCATTTCATTCCTTTTTATCTTTCAGGTATGCTTCTAGGCGTATAGTGGTGAAGAACAGGAGGCACGGAATCTTGCTCAAAGGAAAGTGTATTCCCCGTGGACATTAGAGGGCTGTTTGGTCGAGGGTGTTTACTGCCCTCTTTAGGCAGCTCCGGCAATGAAACGAGTCTTCGAGCCTGGAAATGTTAGGACATTCCGCGCATCTCTGTGGCCTGTCTGCCTGCGACCTGTAACCTACTGGGGTTCTTTCATTTCATCCCTTCCTCCTGCGGGGGTAGTAACCACAATAAACCTATATCGATCGCAGTGCGCGAGGTGTCTCCTCCGTTTTATAACCTATACCTGTTCTTTCTCAACCTGAATACCATTATCAACAGGTTCATTAATCGGATCACCTCTGCGAAGTATTGTCTTAAGCTTTCTTATTTCTCAAAAACATATAAAGCAATTCCTTGCTTATATTGGACAAATATCTGTACAGTACCCATGCAGCAATTTTCTGTTTACTTTCTCTACATGTACATAGTAGGTGAAGAAGGCACTGCATTCCACCCAAATATTCGAAACCGAGATTTCAACAGAAATACATGCTTTGAGGCACCTTGAATCTAAAAAGGCAGTTTTAGAAAGAGGTCCGCGCGCGCGAGTGTGTATCTGTGAACAGCATAAATAAAAAAAATCTGATGTGTTACACTCACATGACTTTCTCTACTTTTGTACAAACTATTTTTACAAACGCTTATTCTCCATATGCTTCATGTTAATCGAGATGTTAATCTTATTGCTAATTTTCTTGTAGATACAAGGGCTTTAAACTGTAGTCAAATATTTTAAGAGCTGGTTGCTATGTGGCGCATTCCATTCTCTTTGTTTCTCCAGGACAAAAAAATGAATAACGAATTCCCATTTGAGAAAAAGTATTGGAAAATTTAAGGGAATAACAAGCAATATTTTGAAAATGGTTCACTCAACAACAAAAAATGTATATGACATAAATTGTGTATTTTAACGCGATCTACATTTTTTCTGTAGTAAAATTTTGTCTATCCCTTATGGTTTACCAGTTATGCAAAAGTCGTTCACAATGAAGAATACTTTTGGAGATATTCCCAGAAAATTCAAGATATACATTTTATTTGTCATGAAAATATCTTAAACCTGTAATATTTTAATCAAAGTCGTTTGAGCCGTTTTTGAGAAAATTAAAATTTTTGAAAAATATTCTATGTAAATGGTAATCTGGGGTGGGGAGATTTTCTTGAAAACCTTCGTGTCGCATCTCTGGAAGATACTGAACCTAAATACCAAGTTTGGTGTTTATCCGACTGTTCGTTTCTGAGTTATGCTGTTCACACACACACAGACACACACAGAGACACACACACACACACACGGACATGTTTCCAAAAATGCTTTTTTTGGATTCAGGGGGTCTCAAAACATGTATTTCCGGTGAAATCTCGGTATCGAAGTTTTGGGTGGAATACAATACTTCCTCTACTTACTATACGTAGTAGAGAAAGTAACGAGAAGCTATATAAATACCAAACTTAGTATTAGGTTCAATACTTTCCAAAGACGAGACATGAAGATTTTCAAGAAAATCCCTTCACTCCAAACTACCCTTTACACGGATTATTTTTTGAATTTTTTTTTCTTTTCTAAAAATAGCTTAATAATTTTGATTAAAATACCATATATTAAACATATTTAGATAACAAATAAAATGTATATCTTGAATTTTCGGGAATAGTGTGTGAAATCGTCTTAATTCGGAAGAAGTTTTCTATAAACTTATATAGTTGGTAAACGTTAAACAATAAACGAAAACGTACTACAAAAAATTTTAGATGTCTTTAGAACACACAATTTATTTAAAATAACATTTTTTGTGACATCAGCCATTTCCGAAATATCCGTCATTTATGGTTCGAATTGTTCAATACTTAGCCATTCTTTTAAATTCCTGTCGATTTTCAGTTGTTTCTCGCGATATCAAGGAAAGAATGTGAAGTTTTAAGGCCAGTGCAAAGCGTCGAGTTCTAAAACATTTTACTCACTACTCTCTTTGTATCTGTAACGAAGTGCATGATGTAGCTATTTCCGGGAAGGTTTATTTCGACCAAAATGAAGTTGGCAGAAAAATAAACTTTCATTAGAATAATTTGTATACCCATAAATAAGCGAAAGAGGGTAGAGAAAGTCGTGTGAATGTAACACATCAGCTTTTTATACTCGGAATAACTTGTTACTGCCGCATGGAAGCAAGGAATAGTTTATTTTTACCCTTGATAGGCTGTATTCTGGTGTCGTACAACACAATTTAGCACCTAACCTGGGAATAACGTTTAACAGGAGTTTGATCGGAGTTCTACAACCGGTCCTGTTATCGTCTTCAATTTTCTGGTATGAATGAAGGGATGATTTATTTTCTACTTTGTGCTTACCTTTCCAACCTCGTCCTTCACATAGCTTGAGTGAAGTAACAAGTAATTACTGCATATCTATGAATGAATGATCTATTGTCTACTTTGAACTTACATGCAATTTATACAATGTTTACAATACAATGGAGTTGCTTATTATTTCTCTTCTCCTTATATTTAACATTCTGTTGTATATATATAATGGGGAAGTATAAATTTCTGCTATTTAATTTTTACCTTGTTACCCTTTTTCAGTATTTTCTCCTATTTGCTTCACGTCTCTTTTATCCACTTTAACCTAATTTTTCCTAAATATTTTTCTGCTTTCTCCATATATTCATTTAAACCTGTATTAAAAATCTTCCTAACTTTCAGCTCTATTGGTAAGTTTTTCCATTTCTCTAGTATTAAATTCTTTCTTCCTTTAACCGTGTCCTTGCATTCCAGAATATAACGCCAAGTGCCATGTAATCCATTACATTTAGTACATCTCTCCCCCTTCTTCTCCCTGTTAGACCAATTAAATTCATTACACCTGTCCTCGCCCATGCATACCCCATTCTGACCTCTTTGTGGATACTTCGATTTATCTTTCTTTTCCGCATTCCATTTTTAAATATCTGTAATCTATTAATGGCATTTTCCCTTGAAACTACTCATACTTTCTTGCTTTTCAATATCCTCCACTCTTGTTCTAATTTCGTTCCAGAAAACCTTACTTTTGTTGTTTCTTTCTGCCCATGTTTCCCCTATTCCTACTTATTCCAATGTTGTCTGTATATTGTGCATTAAAGTTTCTTTTTTTCCCCCATTTTCTCCTTTACTAGCAAACATTGCTTTAGTATCTCATTTTCCTCCAATATCTTTATTCTGAACCAGTTTTTGATTGCCTTTTCTACCATTTTACTTTTAGCTCCCACCCTCCCTAGTCCTGCTTGTGCTACACCATTCAGTGAGCTTCTTGTAATCCCAGGCTTATTTTGCAAAAATTCCTATGAACAGCATTTACATTTTCCCATCCTTTTTTCAGCCCCCATATCTCTGCTGCGTATAACATCCTTGCTTCCACCACTATGCTATATATCCTTTCTAGTCGCAATTTGCATTTCTGGTATTTTGTTCACACATGCTCGATTACCTGTATTCCTTGTTTCCCCTTTGCTAGTACTTTTTACTTTCTCTACTACATATAGTAAGTAGGGGAATTATTGTATTCCACCCAAAAATTCGATACCGATATTTCACCGGAAATACATGTTTTGAGACCCCCTGAATCCAAAAAATGCATTTTTGGAAACGTGTGCGTGTGTGTGCGTCTATGTGCCTGTGAACAGCATAACTCAGAAACGAACAGTCGGATAAACACCAAACTTGGTATTGGTTCAGTATCTTCCAGAGATGCGACACGAAGGTTTTCAAGAAAATGCCCCCACCCCAGATTACCCTTTACATGGAACATTTTTCGAAAATTTTCTCAAAAATGGCTCTAACGATTTTGATTAAAATATCATATGTTTAAGATATTTTCATGACAAATGAAATGTATATCTCGAATTTTCTGGGAATGTCTCGAAAAGTATTCTTCATTGTGAACGACTTTTGCGTAACTGGTAAACCATAAGAGATAGACAAAATTTTACTACACAAAAAATGTTGATCGCGTTAAAATACACAATTTATGTCATATACATTTTTTGTTGTTGAGTGAACCATTTTCGAGATATTGCTTGTGTTTCCCTTAAATTTTCCAATACTTTTTCTCAAATGGGAATTCTTATTCATTTTTTTATGTCCTGGACATACAAAGTGAATGGAATACTGCACATATCAACCAGCTCTTAAAAGATTTGACTATCGCTTAAATACTAGCATATTCCCCTTGCACCTACAAGAAAATTAGCAATAAGATTAACATCTCGATTAACTTGAAGCATATGAGAATAAGCGTTTGTAAAAATAGTGTGTACAAGAGTAGAGAAAGTCATGTGAGTGTAACATATCAGATTTTTTCTTCTGTTCTCCCCAATCCCCTGCACTATAATTTTCTAATACGAGTGGCTCGTGTTAAAAGCTGCACTTTCAGTGCTAGCTGTGTAGAAACAATTCAGGTGAAAAAAACGCTGTCTATGGAAATCTTAAATCCATCACTAAACAAAAACATAGCGTCTTATTTCTCGTAGCTTGTTACTGCTGGGAAGCGCCGGATATTTTTGAATGCTGTAATGTCCCGCAGTGTATTTTAATTCTGTTAATGCTGCACTATGTTTGTTTTGTATTAATTAAGGCACACAGTCAGCAGTAATCCAGCAGGGTATGGTAGGTGTGTATCTGGGAACCGCTATTACAATACGGTATCAACTCGCGAGTGGTCATTTTCAATTAATGCAGTAATCCAATCCGCTATATAAACTAATAACTCTGGGTGTATGCGATTCGCTGATAACCATATTTTTAAACTTAATTTCATCAAACCTGTGGTTTATTCCATTCTTACCATCTGACAGAAAATAAATACATATATTACTCATAGAAGAGTATGGCAGGGCCATAGAGATTAGTATCGAGGCAAATATAAGACGTAAAAGGTTCATTTTTACTTTTTCTACTATTTACCTGAATAAGTATAAAAATATTGCACTTCACCCAAAAGTTCGATACCTAGATTTCACCGGAAATAGACGTTTTGAGGTCTCCTCAACTCTCCAGAAACCCTCCCCCAAATTTTTTTAGGAAATAGTGCTTATGTGTGTGAACAAAATAGCTCAAAACAAAATATCGAATACCAAACGTGCTATTTAAATTCACCATTTTCCAAGACACATTATCAAAACAATTACTCCCACAATAAACTATCTTTACAAGTAAACTGATTCTTTACCTTTTTTTTAAAAAGTCTAATGATTTTTATTTAAATGCCATAAGTTAAATATAATATCTGCATGACAAAATGAATTCTTTAGCCTGTGAGGCACTCTTCATTCTGAAAGAATTGTGCATACTTTTTGTATACTGGTACACCGTAACAGGTAGAGAAAACCTTACTACACAACAGCAATAATGCGCATCCACCGATCGGGATGACTCAGGCCGTAACGTCTGTGGCCCGCATTCGGGAGGTTCCGGGTTCAAATCCCGTGGGTCGACCAATTTGAGTGAGGTTTTTTCGTGGTTTTCCTCAGCCGCCAAGGTAAATACCGGATTGGATATTTAATACCACGACCCAAAGTTCCACTTTAAGTTTAAAACAATAATAAAAATAAAAAACAGGTGGTAATATCGAATGAAAGCAGTTAAACTGGACGGCACCCTAACGCCATCTGCATGGCACGAAGCAGAAGATCCGGCTGCTATGCGCTAGGGTCTCTGTGGACATGTGACGAAGCAAGTTGGCATGATTACAGGGATGAGACCAAGAAGGCTGACTGTCCGCCTTTCTACGAGCGGCGTCCAATAAGTAAGTTTCCCTACTTTATAAAAAAAACATTACACGCAATTAATCATGTTGAATTAATTTTATTTATATTGTACAAGCCCTGTTACTTTTCTACATAGTCAACATGTTTTCCAAGCATTTTTGGGGACGTGACACAAGTTTTCCAAGCCAGTGTTGTACCAGGTCGGGTCCTGTGCTCGCAACCAGCTGTTCACTGATTTGACTTCATCATTGGTGTTAAAAAGGCTTACCTTTGAGTTGGAGGAACATGTGGAAATCTCTTAGGGCAAGCTCTGGTGAATACGGAAGATACAAGAAAACTTCCAAGTTGAATCTTGACCCAGGCGGAGCTCATTAGATTCAACTGCGCATTCTCCATATTCACCAGATCTTTTCCCAAGCGATTTTCACTTGTTCCCCTGACTCAAAGGTCATCACGGAGGTAAGTTCTTTAACACCGTGATGAAGATTAATCAGAAGTGAACAGCTGGTTACGAGCACAGGACCCGGCTTCTGGTTCACTTCTGATTCATCTTCTTCACGGTGTTAAAGTGCTTACCTCCAAGATGACCTTTGAGTCAGGGGAACATGTGAAAATCACTTGGGAAAAGATCTGGTGAATATGGAGGATGCGAGAAAACTTCCAACTTGAATCTTGACTCAGGCGGATCTCAGAAGATTCAACTTGGAAGTTTTCTCGTATCCTCCGTATTCACCGGAGCTTGCCCCAAGTGATTTTCACATGTTCCTCCAACTCAAAGATAAGCACTTTTAACACCGATGATGAAGTCAAATCAGCGAACAGTTGGTTGCAAGCACAGGACCCGACCTGGTACAACACTGGCTTGGAAAAACTGGTGTCACGTCCTCAAAAATGCTTGGAAAACATGTTTATGTTGTAGAAAAGTAACAGAAGGTTTGTAAAATATAAATTGAATTAATTCAACATGATCAATTGTGTGTGATGTTTTTTATAAAATAGGGAAACTTACTTATTGGACGACCCTCGTATCACATCAGATATTTTTCTCTTGGTCATGCAAAGAGCCTTGAACTTCAAGGCTATTACTTAGCGGCCCGCTTTTTAAACATTTGACTCTCGCTTCAGCCTTGATATTTGTAGTTTTGCACCGACAAAGAAATGTGCAATAAAAGAATTTCTGCAAACCTTTACCTCTATTAAGAAGATGTAGATAGAAAAATAAGATTTCGTAAGAATATTTTGTAGAAGAGTAGCACAGAAAGTCAATGCGAATGCAGTACCGCTTTCGTATGATTGTGTGTGTGTGTGTGTGTGTGTGTGTGTGTGTGTGTGTGTAATATAGACACATTTGATTCCCATGTGCTAGTCTTTTAACCCGCCGCGCCGCTGTGCACAGCAGTGAAGGATTGCTCAATATCGTTGCATGGTTATCGTATACCGTACACAAAACTAAACTACAATTATTCATTGGCGATGGTTGCATTAATATTTCATTGGAAAAGTGTTAATTTTTTTTGACAAAATACAGTATTAGTATCTACCGATATCTTGCAGAGCAGAAAAAATGGTCGAAAGTCGTATCTGCTATTTTTGCGTAGACATCTCCCTCCTGACTGCTGTACCTTTGTTCTTCCTTAAAGAAAACTCGAATTAACACAATATAATTATCTTATGTTCTACTTAGAACAAATAAAATCATTTTAAAATAACAATTCTGATGTTTCAACTTTTTTATACCTACAATGGACCTCAAAACTAGCATTGCCAAACAAACAACCGAATTGCAAATTACAATATTATTTTTATTTTCCAGCACTATCGCATTAGATGAAATAATTTGTTTTATTTTTCACTGGGATTCATAACTGCATTTTATCATTTTTATAATGTACCTACTACCAGTACTGTTTAAGTTTTTTTACATGGAGTTTTACAATTTATGTTCAATAAGTGTAACATCCAAGACACACTACTCTCTGCATTTTCTTACAGTGGGTATCGCAAATGAATTTCTTGCAACTATCACACTTTGCTCTAGTTTTTCTATCATTTTTTTCTTGTACATAACTGACATCGCCCTTTTAAAAGCTTCACCTTTCCGTTTCGATATGACTACACCTACTATGCACATTAGGAGAGTACTGAACTGTTTCCACACAATTTCAAACTATCAATGCATGCTGGAATAACTGAAAAAACACAAAGCAGCCAACATTAACTCTCAAGATTCAGAAAATCTTACGAGACATGAACTGCTACGAGGGATCCAAGTGGACCCCAATTTGTATTTGGTTTTTAACAAACAATTCTATTTATTGAACATTTTACGGAACATTTTATGGCAATACAGCTGAATAAATTTGTAATATTACAAAAATTTCAAATTTCTAAATTAGATATTTCACTCATAAAAACTAAAACGTTTAACACTGGAATCCAGCTGGACCCCGCATTGCAGTATGAAGGTTAAGGATTTAATTTTGAATGAAAAATATCATAAAAATATTATTTAATCGATTATTTTGATGCAGACTGTCGCCACAGTTGGGCATATAAAGCACTAATACTAATATCTGTATTAATTCCTAGCTTAAAAGCAAAGAGCTATACATTGTTGACGCTCTTGTAACCAACAAACATTGAACGCTCAAGTAAAATGGCAGATTCTTCTTTATTATCGAATGGTGCTTGGAGTTCAAACAATGAGGTTTGATGGATTGTTGTGACCACAACGTCACTAATATTGACCGTAAATATCTACCCACTTAAACAAATACAACAATGTGTATAAGCTTGACGTAAATATTGACGAGATTTAGTGGTCGTTAAGCTCATCTTATAGCGAGTAGCAGCGTAAACAGACATACTCGGTTCGATTACCAGCGATGTGGGCGTTGTATAGAGCCCACCATATGCAACAAGGACTTTGATCGCTTGATAAGTGCAGAGGTTACACCACATAAAGGCAGAGAGATGGAGAAGTCGATATTTTCATCTTATCAACTGATACAGATCTGATACTTGTTCTGAAATGCTTGAGACTCAATTTATACAAGTTATTTGTGTTAATTATTCCAAATTTAACTGTATTCTTTTGCGAAATAACTCGAAATGAGATAATTCAAATGCAACTCCATTCGAATACCAGAAAGAAATACGGATTTCTGTACTGGTTGAGGGTGTGTTGAAACTTCATCTACGCGGCATCGAGTAGACATTGCACATTCTTAGCTTATGTATGGTGTATTTTGTGCACACTCTGTCGAAATTATACTTTTTATTATTTTTTATTATTTTACTTTTTATCATGCATTTCGTCGTCCTCAGTGGTGTAGTGGTTACCATACTAGTTCCCGAGTTCGCGGGTTCAAACCCGGCGGAGGGCAATGGATTTTTTTCGGGCGTAAAAATCCTTAGCATGACTTCCTTCGGAAGGGAAGTAAAGCCGGAGGTTCCGTGTCGTAGATTTACGGCACGTAAAAGAACCTCAAGCCTGATGAAGAGGCCTATGAGCAAAATTACCAGTCTTTCACGCCCAATATAGAATGGGACGCTAAGGACCACAGCAGTTAAAGAGCGTCCAGAAATAAAACCCAATTTAACTTTTTTAAACTTTTAATGCTTCATATAACATTCGACCAATAAAGTGAAACGAAACTAGAATTTTAAACAATAATTGCTGTCTATCGCTACCAGTTTATGTTTTGGGTTTATCACTTTCCTAGCTTTGGTGTTTATAAACGTTTCCAGAAGATGTTCGAATTTATATCATTTGTCATAACTTTGATTGGAGGTTAAAGTCGTGTTTCCAGTAACTGAATGTTCTAAAATGATCGTATGTTTCACCATCCTTTATTAAAGTTGAGTTTCCTTTCGTTTCATGGTCTTATTTCTGTAGACCTTAGAAGTTTCTAATAGGTTTGAGGTTACGTGTGCTTTCCTCTGTATTAACTTGTCGCGATGGTGGTTTGTTTTTCAGGTGACTCAATACTGAATTTTCGAACAAAACCACTTTTTAAAATTTTCATTTAAAATGTTCATTTAAAAAGAAATCCTTAAGCATTGTAGAATTAGTTGAGGTTATATCTCTCTGGCTATCTGAATGCCCAAACGCGACGTTTAAATAGATGTATGCAAAAATAGAGTGTGAATGTTGAAATTTTGATTTTTTTCATAAATTTTTACTTTTTCTATCACCTACCTATAGTACGAGGTAGAGTAAGTATTGTACTCCACCTGAAAATGTACACCAGAAGTACATCTTTCGAGGCACCATTAATCTAAAACAAAGTTTGTTTAGAAAAATACGCGCCCGCATATGTGTGTTGGCGCGTGTACGTGCATGAATAGCATAACTCAAACACAAAAATCGTAAAAATAGTAAACTTGATATTTAAGTTCAGCATCTTAAAAGGAGTTAAGAAAGTTTCCCCACTACCCTTTACACGAAAAATGTCTCGGTAATTTGAATTTTCTCAGTAATTGCTGTAACAATTTTGATTAAAATTCCGTACATTTAAGAGATTTACATGACAAATGAAATGCGTATTTTGAATTTTTTGGAAATAGTGTGCGAAGCCTACTTCATTCGGAAGAAATTTTGTATAATCTTGCATAGCGGTTAAACCATAAAATATAGACAACTTACTACATAAAAATGTAGATCTGTTTAAAAAAAGTTATTTTAAATAACGTTTTTGTGGTATCAGTCATCGTTGTCCGTTATTATTAGTTTAAATTTTTCAATATTTTGTTATTTTTTAAAGTGTTGTCACTATTCACTTGTTTCTCACAATGTCAAGGAAAGAGTATGAAATTTCAAAACCAACATATAGCGGCCGCTTTTACCTAAACATCTGACTATAGATTCAATTTCCTGTAGTCCTCTTGTAGCTTGAACGAAATTTTGAACGAAATTATTATTGGTGCAATAACTTCAACAAGATATCTTATACACTGTGGATTTTCTAAAGTTCGCCGATGCATTACCTTAAATAATGTAAATGTCTTTGTTTTCTTCAATTATTACCAAATCATCAGCGTGTAATGTGAATTTTATTTGTTGTTTATTTATTTGTATGCCCTTATTAAAATTCTATTTTTATTTTAAGAAAAGGTCAGTTAACATCATTCACTTGTTCTCGCTCTAATAATGATTTATTTATTATTTTTGTATATTTTGTATATTGTATTAAGCAGGCTGATTCCTTTGCAATTATTGCAATCCCGTTTTTTTTAAGATGGATATAATTTCAGCTGTATTCTAGGATTTCGGTATTTTACTTGTTTACTAACATTGGCTCATCAAGTGAAAAACTATTAGGTGTAATAAGAGATTTTTAGATATTTTGGAAAGAATGTTGTGATTCTTCCATTTTAATTAAGTCTATATTGACATATTCTTCTTCTTCTTCTTCCGGTTAACTTATTTCTTCATGATAAATATTCATCCGACATGGTTTCTAATATTGATACACTTTGTAGGCGGAAGCAAGATTCAAGGGTTTAAGCTGATATAGGGCATGCTGAACATCTTTTTTTATGTCCCTCAACGTCAGGCCAAAGTATTTTAACCACGGCAAAACACCCGGAAATTTTAGAACATAAAACCTAGGTATTCTATGTTTTCTTATAATGGATACAACTCTTTATTCACTTTTAGTCCAATCAGTCACATTGTTCCTGTTTTTGCCCCTGCTAACCCTTTCTTTTCTAATTTAATGAACATTCTTTTCTCTAGGCCATACCTTCTTAAGAACTTTATAGTGCCTTAGGGTGCCCTTATTTCTTTTTTTTTCTTCTTTTGATGAAATTACAGCTTGAAATCCAACTGCACATCTAATACATTCCATATCTGAGGTTGTCGCCGAATTTTGTATCGCTCTGACCGAAGCCATTTTTGGAAAGTGAGGAGAGATGGGAATTCTTCGTGCAAACAGTAATGAGTGCCAATGTTAACCACACCTGTGTAATTTCGGTAGCCCCCTTCTGAAACTCCCAAGCTAATACGACAGAGGTAGTTCGATGTTCCAAACAGCTGCCGATTAAATGACCTATGTGTTTCTTGGTCCAATTCCATATGTCCCTGATACTGACACAGGTGTTTACACCAAGGTGCCGAGGATAAATTATGTTTATATCGCTTTGACTCTGTGGGTATTAATATGTTGATGAAGAAATAAAAAGAAACCTTCCACTCCAACGGTATGTAGTTTATAAGCATGATAATAATAATAATAATAATAATAATAATAATAATTTATTATACCGTATAGCATTCAACGCAATAGGTTTCGTCAGCAAGCCATTAAGTACACCTTTGTTCACGTATTCTTGACCAGTGTAAAAATTAAGTCGTTTAATTATATTTTTAATTTCTCTATCACGTACATAGTAGATATAGAAGGTACTGTATTCAACCCAAAAGTGCGATACCGAGGTTTCACCAAAATACATATTTTCAGGCCCCTTGAATCCCAAAAAAAAACATTTTTAGAAAAAGGTCCGTATGTGTCTGTGAACAGCATAACTCAAAAATGAAAAGTCGGATAAATACCAAACTTGGTATTTAGGATCACTGCCTTCCAAAGATACATGAACATTTTCAAGAAAATCCCCCCACCCTATCTACCCTTTACATGGAATGTGTTTCGAAGTCTTATTTTATAAAAATGCTCTAACGATCTTGATTAAAATCCATATATGAAAGATGACAAATAAAATGTATATCTTTAATTTTCTGGGAATAGCCTGTTTAGTCATTTTAATTCGCAGGGAATTTTGTATAATCTTGTATAGCTGGTAAACGTTAAGTAATAAACGAAAATGTAATACAACGAAAATGTAGATTACTTTAAAACACATAATTTATTTTAAATAACTCGTTTGTAGCATCAGCCATTTCCGAGATATACGTTATTAATGCTTCGAATTGTTCAATACTAAACTAAGCCATTCTTTTAAAGTCGTGTCGATTTTCAGTTGTTTCTCGCGTTGTCATGGAAACAGTATGGGATTTTAATGCCAGCATATAGCGTCCAGTTCTTAAACATTTGACTCACTATTCCCTTTGTATCTATAAGGAAATATGTAATGCAGCTATTTCCAGAAAAAGTATTTACATTCTCAATTTGTCTTACAATTAACGGTATCTAATTATATAATTTCACTCCAAGATACAAATGAGAGTCAAGGAATTTCTGTAAAAGAAATTTAGATGGCACCATATTATTCTTCACCTTTATATTATAAGTATCTATGTCAGAAGAGGGGACCTCAATTGCCTTTTGGAAATAAGCAAAACTCAATCATGCAAATACATACAAGTGTGCCAGAGTTAAGATTCCAAATTCATTAATAATCGGTCTGCGATGTTGATGAGATTCACAATTCTTTATTATTATAATAGCCTTCTTTTGGAGCAAGAAATCCTGATGGGAGGAATACAGGTGAATACATTCTGGAACTCGATGTATAATTATACGTTAGCTTGAAGCTGGTTATCGAGACCCAGGAGAAATAATAATAATAATAATAATAATAATAATAATAATAATAATAATAATATACGATCGAACATAGCGACGAAAATGTGCTGAATTCATGTTAGGAATGGGTTTTGTCGGGAAGACAGAGAAACAAAGTTTGTTCCCTCGAAGCAGAGGTATTTTACCTGCGATGGTCAACGAACCTGCATACCGGAAGTCTCGCCTTTATACTTTTGGCTCGGACAGGGTTTACAACGGTTCTCAAGGCTTAAAAGGGTGAGGAAGTAGACGTGCCTTATCTACGATCTAAGAATGTTCGGGAGAAGATTTTAAAACTCAAAATAAGCTGTGAGAAGCAGATGTGAAAGTTGTCACGTGGGGGTAGCCAATAACAAAAAAAATCATGAAACAAAAATTATAGCCAATCGAAAGATCGCGTAGGCATCACATGATACGTTTTGAACTTAAAACAGAACGAAACTTAAGAAAGGGAGAGGGGAAAATTCCTCAGTTTGGCGAAAGGCGTGAAGGAGGAAAGACACGCCGAGACTTTTGGGGACAAACTAACCATGACAACGGCCGAGGCACATTCCGGTACAAATTAACCACGAGGACGCGACGAAACAGAATTAGAACAAAATAATCAGAAGATTTATAGCGTAAAAGTGAAGTTGTGAAACCTAGGCAAGTCGAGGGCTAGTCGGAGAAACACATAAGTAGCGAATTCGAGAGTAATAAGAATAACAGTGGTTTCGACGACGAAGGTGGCGGGTTGACCAGATAGGAATCTACGTAACAAAATAAAGATATAACTCAAACTTCTCCGGCAGTATTATTAATCTCATCAAGGCAGTGTCACCACCCCTGAAAAACAAGAACCTCAGTTCTACCGAATCAAATCCCAAATCCCTGCCATCCCACCAACGAACCCAGGACTCTGAGTCCATTGAAGCAACTGCCAGGAACACCACAGCTGATGAGTCAGAGGTCAGCGTCATTTGGCGCCCACTACGTTGGGGCTCGAAATACTGCCAGCGGATAACGCACCCGGAGAACCGACAACGGAAGGAAGACGACGCCGATGACGACATCAGCAACCACCAGCAGCAGAGTGTACCGATAGACGTGGGGCAACAAGCGACATCGAAGCCGCTCCATTACAACGAGGAAGCAGACATTCAGCGCAGACAGCATCAGTGTTCAAAAAGTGTAAGTGTAGTGAAGTGTTTTGTGAACTATTACAACACTTCGCAGCAGCTCAACCCAGCACCGAGTAAGTGTTAACTGCATGATACATAGGTTAATAAAATTTTGGAAGGGAGTGTATATGCAATAGATATAAGTAAACTGGGTTATGTATGTTTGTAAATGCTGTTAAGAAACAAGAAATTAACCGGCAACGATATGGAAGGTAATAGCAATGAACAAGGGGAAAATTTCACTAACAATAGCACGCGGGTAGGTGTAGAAAATGGAGATAGCGAAACATTAGAAAACCAAGTTACCGGATCACTTAACACGAGCGAAATGCTGCAACAAATGTTGGCTCAATTGAGCCTCCTAAACACTAAGATAACAGAACAAGAGCAAACAATAGAGCAAACACTGACTCAACGATTAACAATACAGGAACAAACACTAAAACAACAATTGTCCACCCAGGAACAAACATTGCAGCAATTAAGCATCCAACAGAAGGAAATCAGTCAGGGCTTAGAAAATAAAATACAGGGTGTCTTGTCAGAAATTAGAGCAAGTCAAAATGTAATCTACGAGGATGTAGAATATATAAGAAACGAACTAAAAGCAACACAGAATAGTGTAGAAGTAGTGAGGAAGGAACTTGTCGTGGAAATGGACGCCATCAGGGCCCAACAAATTGTAAACAATGAAAGCTTAATATGTACAATTAGTGATAAGGCAAGGGAAGAAGCAATGACAGTCTGTGTAGCATTACAGAATAAGCAGCAGGCAGTGGAAGCAGGGGTAAATGATAAAATTAACAAAATAAGGGAGACCATAGAGGCACAGAGTAGCTCGCAGATAAGCGAGATCGCTAAATTAAGGGAGGAACTGACACAGACCGTCAATGCTCGCAGGGACGCACTAGCGGAAATCGAACCGCGACCCCAGGGAGCCACGGACGCGCGAATTACCTCTCAGGTTTCCGCGCTTTCGTCGTTCCAGTGTAACAACCCGAGTAGCGAACCGAGGTCGAACGAACCTGCCTGCACTCCTTCGGCCTCACCGCACCCGGCAAGTGAAATGTCAAGCACCGTAGGGCCTCTGCAACAATGCAATATACCTATACAATTTTTGAATGAACTGCCAATCCCCAAGTTCAACAGTGAAGTCGATAATGCGAAGCAGTTCATTAATGACCTCGAATCTTATTTCGCGCTTAGGGGAATTCCCGACCGTTACAAAATGGTAATTATAAAAAGGAGCTTGATAGGCCCGTCCCTGAGTTGGTTTCGATTGACGGTAGGCGAGCATGCACAATATGAACATTTTAGGTCTGCATTTTTGGAAAAATATTGGAGTGGCGTTTCACAGTACAGAGTGCGCGCAGAAATAAATAATGGCCGATACAGGGAAGAGAAGCGTGAGTCGATGGTTGACTACTTCTTGCGACTCGGCCAATTAAGCCAACTCCTGGACCCACCGATGCCCGAAGGTGAATTTGTATCCCTCCTGACACGACACTTCCCAGACGTTATACGTCATCACCTCGTGGTAGCACGCCCGAGGACGCTGAGCGAAGCCATTGAACTACTTACCGCTCTGCAGGGGTACGGAACGCGGGAAGAAGATAGACCCAGAATCAGGACTGAAGGCAGACACAGTGATCGGATAAATTCGCATCGTAATGATGGGACGAGGGCACAAGGTGCGTTGAATAACTACTCCACAGTCCGACAGCGTTATCAAGAGCCATTTGCAAGAAATCGGGAGAGAAGCTATAGGCCCTGGAACCAAACGGGCACGGGTAGGCCACCGAGGCAACATGAGGAGTATCCCGTTCACTACCTGAGATTCTCCAGGTACCCGGCGAATAGTAGACAACACTGGGGAAATAACCTCCACGGTGGAACAGCGGATAGGCCAAGAACGCCTCCGAACCGCCCAGAAACTCCCCCGAACCGACCTGGAAACACCCCGGGCAGGCCTAGGACACCTCCGAACAGGCCAAGAACGCCTCCGAATTGCCCAGTAACTCCCCCGAACAGGCCAAGGACACCTCCGAACAGGCCAAGAACACCTCCAAGCCGGCCAGCGACCCCACGACGTAGAGATGAGGACCATGGGCTCTCAAGCATGCCTACGTACAGCTATGCATGGACGCCGAGCGCGTATCTATCACAGACACGACAGCCGCAAAATGTCCACCGCGAAATGGATGACGCGATAGGTCACCGAAGCGGGGCAATGGCAGGACAAAGCATAGGCCAAGGGATAGGCCCCAGTCAAGGATCGTGGCCACGACGGTCGGAAAACTGGAGACAGGAAGAATTGTAGCGTTCCCAGGCTCAACCTCGGAGAATGCGCGCAGGTTCTCGCATTACACAGGGAACGAGAACAAAAATACCAGAAGAACCATTTTTATTGAATATTTGCACATTGGGAAAAGGCATTAACGTGGTAAGAATTTTCACGCAACAACTGTGCGAAGGGAGAGATCTTAACGACACGCCTCTGCAGTCAGCTGATGAATCGGAAGTAGGTCAAGCACCCCAGTATTGTGAGTTAAACACAGAAAATGAAAATGTTTATTTCGGTGAGAGACCGGACGACTTGCAGGTAGTCAGTGATCAAAACATGACCCTATCAGGTATACGCGAATATGTAGCATCAACAGACTGCTTAAACCATCAAGAGAAAGAAGGAATACAGACGAATGCATATGTGTTGGAAAGGTCCTTATCGGATATCACAAACCTTCGGGGACAGGGTATATCAACTCCAATCGTCCATTTAAGCAGGGTCAATGAAATTTAGTAGAGTCGGATAGGGAAAATGTACAAACGCACTCGGAACACGAGTAAGGAAAGTCAAATATGCGAACATTGTTTACAAACAAATTGGTAGCTTCGGGATAGCAATGTCCTGTTAAAACAGTGTGCTTGACATTCACGATGTTAATGACATAGAGTAAGAAAACCGGACAGAATGTATACCTGGCAAAAAAAAAAAGGTACCAAAAGGGGTCTTGAGTGTGGAGGCTGCTAATAGCTTCCAGAAAACCAGTATTGTATGTAAAGTGCAAGAGAGAGAGAGAGAGAGAGAGAGAGAGAGAGAGAAAGATGGAACTAAGATGTGTAATTAAATTAAAAAAAAAAATTTTGTTTGCAGAATGTATTGTGTGTATAAACAGATTCCTAAAATATAAATGTTTTGTAGCCTGGTTGTTGACGGCCAGATACTATGTAGATTGTTTTTCTTTTACTTGGTGAAAATACTTGTGTAAATTTGAAATTGTATTGTGTACAGTGATTGAAATGTATTGTGAACAGAATAAATGTGTAACGGTGGGCTCGCCATCAAATCGTCGTAAGCCACTGACTAAATAAATGAATGAATAAATAAATAAAATGATAAATGAAAGGAATAGAGGGAGAGAGGGACTTTAGATTAGCTTAGATGGGACATTAACGATAAACCCATCATCCAACCTAAAGGTCCGATGATAAGTTTACCGTCAGGGCATATGAAGCTGGTTATCGAGACCCAGGAGAAATAATAATAATAATAATAATAATAATAATAATAATAATAATAATAATAATAATAATAATAATAATAATAATAATAATAATATACGATCGAACATAGCGACGAAAATGTGCTGAATTCATGTTAGGAATGGGTTTTGTCGGGAAGACAGAGAAACAAAGTTTGTTCCCTCGAAGCAGAGGTATTTTACCTGCGATGGTCAACGAACCTGCATACCGGAAGTCTCGCCTTTATACTTTTGGCTCGGACAGGGTTTACAACGGTTCTCAAGGCTTAAAAGGGTGAGGAAGTAGACGTGCCTTATCTACGATCTAAGAATGTTCGGGAGAAGATTTTAAAACTCAAAATAAGCTGTGAGAAGCAGATGTGAAAGTTGTCACGTGGGGGTAGCCAATAACAAAAAAAATCATGAAACAAAAATTATAGCCAATCGAAAGATCGCGTAGGCATCACATGATACGTTTTGAACTTAAAACAGAACGAAACTTAAGAAAGGGAGAGGGGAAAATTCCTCAGTTTGGCGAAAGGCGTGAAGGAGGAAAGACACGCCGAGACTTTTGGGGACAAACTAACCATGACAACGGCCGAGGCACATTCCGGTACAAATTAACCACGAGGACGCGACGAAACAGAATTAGAACAAAATAATCAGAAGATTTATAGCGTAAAAGTGAAGTTGTGAAACCTAGGCAAGTCGAGGGCTAGTCGGAGAAACACATAAGTAGCGAATTCGAGAGTAATAAGAATAACAGTGGTTTCGACGACGAAGGTGGCGGGTTGACCAGATAGGAATCTACGTAACAAAATAAAGATATAACTCAAACTTCTCCGGCAGTATTATTAATCTCATCAAGGCAGTGTCACCACCCCTGAAAAACAAGAACCTCAGCTCTACCGAATCAAATCCCAAATCCCTGCCATCCCACCAACGAACCCAGGACTCTGAGTCCATTGAAGCAACTGCCAGGAACACCACAGCTGATGAGTCAGAGGTCAGCGTCAAGCTCTTATGTTATTCTTTGTATAAACTCATAAGACACAGAAGAATGTCCAGTAAACATTTCAACTGTAGGGTTAACTGTGCAGAAAACATAAAACAACGCGAAAAAGTATTTCGAACGTGCCTAATCTTCAGAAAATGATGTACTGTAATACCAGTGGTAAAATAAGTTTCATTTTACCTTGTGAGCAGGATTTTCACAAAAAAACACTAAAGCAAATAAAATAACATCTCTCGCGTGTATCACATGATATTTCTAAGCTAGCCCTTAAGTTAAAAAATAAGTAACCATTTCTTATAGTTAACTACCTAACCTAACTGACCTTGCACGGTTAACTTTTTAAATTCGAGTGACGAATTAATTAATTTCCTTTACCTACCCACTTTCTTAATGAAATTAATGTACATGATCTAAAGGATTTTTATGGTGTATCTACACCTAAACCTCTTGTAACTGTAATTTCGTACAGCTCCGCTAATTCCGGATGAAAAATTCCCTGATATTCCGGCAAAAGAATGTGAATGTCTGACTTCCTTAATCTTTCCCCTCCTGAAAATGCTGCATATCCTCTTTGGCGGTAGAACAATCTCAGTCGGAATGTTCCAGAATCTTTTAGATGATTACAGAAGGTGAAATCTTAAACCTTTGTACTTTCTCTTTGATCCCATAGTTGTTTAATAACATAAAATCTACATGGTTTTCACATAATGCAGAACCCTTTATGTATAAAATGAAATGGCGGTGAAGCTGGTGAATATGGAGATTCCCACTTCCAGGTCACAAGGTAATTGGAAAAGACACATAGTTTCCAACCACCGAGGAAAATAAGCTTCTAGGCTGTAAATGTAACACACCGCTTCATTGATTTCTAATGTTTCCAATTTTCTCTCTTTATACCATTATTTAACATGCTAACGAACTTTCTTACAACCTAAATGCAAAATAAATAAAGCAAAACGTTCTAATGTGTGTTATTTTTTATTTGACTTTTTTTTTACTTTCTCTACTACGTGTAGTAAGTAAAGGAAGTAATGTATTCCACCCAAAAATTCGATACCGAGATTTCACAGGAAATATATGTTTTGAGGTGCAATGAATGCATATAAAGCATTTTTGGAAACATGTTTGTCTGTGTGTGTGTGTGTGTGTGTGTGTGTGTGTGTGTGTGTGTCTGTCTTTGAACAGCATAACTCAGAAATGAACAATCGGATAAACACCAAACTTGGTGTTTAGGTTCAGTATCTTCCAGAGATGTGACACGAAGATTTTCAAGAAAATCCCCCCACCCCAGACTACCCTTTACATGGAAAATTTTTCGAAAATTTTAATTTTCTCAAAAATGGCTCTAACGATTTTGATGAAAATATCATATGTTTAAGATAATGTCATGAGAAATGAAATGTATATCTCGAATTTTCTGGGAATGTCTCCAAAAGTATTCTTCATTGTGAACGACTTTTGCATAACTGGTAAACCATAAGAGATAGACAAAATTTCACTACACAAAAAACGTAGATCGCGTTAAAATACACAATTTATGTAATATACATTTTTTTGTTTAGTGAAACATTTTCGAGATATTGCTTGTTATTGCCTTAAATTATTCAATACTTATTTTCTCAAATGGGAATTCGTTATTCATTTTTACTTTCTCTACTACGTATAGTAAGTAGGGTAAGTATTGTATTCCACCCAAAATTTCGATACCGAGATTTCACCGGAAATACATGTTTTGAGACCCCCTGAATCCAAAAAAAGCATTTTTGGAAACATGTCCGTGTGTGTGTCTGTGTGTCTGTCTGTGTGTGTCTGTGAACAGCATAACTCACAAACGAACAGTCGGATAAACACCAAACTTGGTATTTTGGTTCAGTATCTTCCAAGGATGCGACACGAAGGTTTTCAAGAAAATCCCCTCACCCCAGAGTACCCTTTACATGGAAGATTTTTCGAAAATTTTAATTTTCTCAAAAATGGCTCTAACGATTTTGATTAAAATATCATATGTTTAAGATATTTTTATGACAAATAAAATGTATATCTTGAATTTCCTGGGAATGACTCCAAAAGTATTCTTTATTGTGAACGACTTTTGCATAACTGGTAAACCATAAGAGATAGAAAAACTTTTACTACACAAAAAATGTAGATCGCGTTAAAATACACAATTTATGTCATATACATTGTTTTAGTTGAATGAACCATTTTCGAGATATTGCTTGTTATTTCCTTAAATTTTCCAATACTTATACTTTTTCTCAAATTCGTTATTCAATTTTTATGTCCTGGATATGCAAACAGAATAGAATGCGCCACATAGCAACCAGCGCTTAAAAGATTTGACTATCGCTTATAACCTACCATGTTCCCCTTGCATCTACAAGAAAATTAGCAATAAGATTGACATCTCGATATCTCGATTAACATGAAGCATATGGAGAATGAACGTTTGTAAAAATAGTTCGTACAAGAGTAGAGAAAGTCATGTGAGTGTAACACATCAGATTTTTTGTCTTGGTTATGCAAAGAGTATTAATCTGTGGCAAAGAGAATGGTGCTGCACCTAGCAACCAGCTATTAAGAGATATGTCTATGTTTAAAGGCTACTGTATTTTTGTATTACCCTTGCAAATACAGAGCATGGGGAACATAGCCTTAAGGGATAGTCAAATATTTTTAGAACTGGTCCAAATGTGTAAAATGCAATTCTCTTTGCATGTCAAAAGATCGTTTCTGCAAATGTTTATCTCGATTAATATGAAATAGATGGAGAATAAGAGTTTGTAAAAATAGTTTGTACAAGAGTAGTGAAAGTCTTGTGAGTGTAACACACCAGAATTTTTTATTTCCTGGACATACAAATAGAATGGAATGCGCCACATAGCAAGCAGGTCTTAAAAGATTTGACTATCGCTTAAAGCCTACCATATTCCCCTCGCACCTACAAGAAAATTAGCAATAAGATTAACATCTCGATTAACATGAAGCATATGGAGAATAAGCGTTTTTAAAAATAGTTTGTACAAGAGTAGAGAAAGACATGTGAGTGTAACACATCAGATTTTTTTGGAAACTGTAGACCTTTCCTTTGTATGTATATGTTTTAATTTTTTAGCTATTTATTGTATGTTTATAATGCAGATGTAGAAGGGTTTGTATTGGCCATCGCCATCAGTTGATAACATAGGTCATATTCTTTTAATATTGGGATTTCGGTACAACAGCATTAATTAGTGACCTCAAAACGTGAAATAAAGGGCTGCATTGAGCGGATGAATCCGGACTTTATCAGCTCCCACCGTTCCTGTCTCAAGAAGCCAAACCATTCCACCCTCTTTGCTATATTGTCTACATTCAGTTTAAAGTTGCAGTGTAACGTTTCCGTTACCAACCAAATCACACAGCGTGATTATTAGAAGGTTTTGGTGATAAGAAACTTCAGCGCATATTACCACAGGATTAGAATAGAGGTTATTCACAGGTTTTGACACTCTTTCATTAGAGACACATCTGCAGTATTTGTTAAGTGTCAATGAAAGTAATAAATATAACATACGATTCGTACCGTTATAAACAGCATCGATTGTCGCTTTTTAAGCTCTGTTTTGTTTGCTTAAGTGTTACATCATGGCCATCTATGTATATTGCTTGGAATAACATGTAGCGGGCTCATGTGTTTATACACATTCTCTGAAACTATTTGCTACACTATGACATTCTCATGGAAGGCTTGTAAATCATGTTTAGTATTTTAGTAATTTATGAATTGAAATGGAAAAATTTTAAAGTTCCTTGTCCGTCAGCAATAATACGGATTTTGAATGGCGAAAGAATTACCAAAATCGGTTGAATGCTTTTTTGAAATTACCCTACATACACACTCATACATACAAATGTTCTCTCTTTATAATATTAGTACAGATATTCTCCACCATTATTCACATCGCGCATCATTTGACGTTTTGTTTCATTCTACGCCAACACGAATCGCGCACCAATTGCCATTTTGTTTCTATAACAGGCTAATTACACCTACATTATGACCTAATTTCATGACCGCTTGAGGAATTTAAAATAGGTATTACATTTTGGAATTCATAGCTTGTATTCACTTAAGTAGATTTAATGAACATTAGAGTTGTATGAAAACAAAGGTTGGTAACATTGGAGTGTTACTACACCGAGTTTTAGAATACACGACTACTGTGTTAGAAGATTCCAGTTTTACTATGAGCTGGCGAAAAGGTTAGTTAAAAAAACAATCTGTTGTATTGCATTCACGTGACTTTCTCTACCCATTCTTTAACAAACTTTTAAGAGCTGGTCGCTATGTGATGGCTTTGAACTTCCGTTCTCTTTGCACGACCAGGAGGATAAAACGAATGGCTTCCCATTTGAGAAAAGTATAGGCAATTGAAAATCAAACCAATAACAAGAAATATCTCCAAAAAAAGTGTATTTGACATAAATGGTGTGATTTAACAAGATCTACATTTACGGTTTACCGGTTATGCAAAAGTCATTCAGAATGAAGAGGACTTCGGGGAATATTCACAGAAAATTGAAGATATGCATTTTATAGTCATGGAATGGTCTTAATCACATGGTATTTTAATCAAAATCGTTAGAGCTATTTTTGATAAAATAAAAAATAACGAAACGTATACCACATAAAGGATAATTTGCAATGGAAGGTATTTCTCTGACTATAATGTTTACTTTCTCTACTACGTACAGTAAGTAGGGGAAGTATTGTATTCCACCCAAAAATTCAAAACCAAGATTTCACCGGAAATACATGTTTTGAGACCCCCTGAATCCAAAAAAGAGCATTTTTGGAAACATGTACTAGTATGTGTCTGTGTGTCTATGAACAGCATAACTCAGAAACTAACGATCCGATAAACACTAAACTTGGTATTTAGGTTAACTATTTTCCAGAGATGCGACTCGAAGGTTTTCAAGAAAATCCTCCACCCAAAATTACCCTTTACATGGAACATTTTTCGAAAACTTTAATTTTCTCAAAAATAGCTCTAACGATTTTGATTAAAATATCATATGTTTAATATATTTTCATGACAAATGAAATGTATATCTTGAATTTTCTTGGAATGTCTCCAAAAGTATTCTTCATTGTGAACGACTTTTGCATAACTGGTAAACCATAAGAAATAGACAAAATGTTACTACACAAAAAATATAGATCGCGTCGAAATACACAGTTTATGTCACATACATTTTTTTGGTTGAGAGAACCATTTTCGAGATATTCTTGTTATTCCCTTAAATATTTCAATACTTATATTCTCAAATGGGAATTCGTTATTCATTTTTTTGCTCTGTATATGCAAAGAGTATTAATCTGTGGCAAAGAGAATGGTGCTGCACCTAGCAACCAGCTATTAAGATATATGTCGATGCTTAAAGGCTACTGTATTTCTATATTGCCCTTGCAAATACAAAACAAGGAGAACATAGTAGGCCTTAAGCGGTAGTCAAATATTTTTAGAACTGGTCACTATGTGTAAAATGTAATTCTCTTTGCATATCAAAAGATCGTTTCTGCAAATGTTTATCTCGATTAATATGAAATAGATGGAGAATAAGAGTTTGTAAAAATAGTTTGTACAGGAGTAGAGAAAGTCATGTGAGTGTAACACATCAGAATTTTTAATTATCTGTTCACACACACAGTCTAATTTGTAAGAGATCTAAAAAATACAACTCTTAATTTCAACATCGCTCTGGTACTTCATTGGTAGACTGTGAACAAAGTGATCTGGCTCAAAGCGAATTCTACAAAACGATTCCGTGGCGTTAGAATTTCAAAGTCGTCCTAAGGTGCAGAATGCAGTGAGCAATTTCAGGAGACACGAGCTGACAGATAAAAGAAACAAAACAAAAGTGAAGAGCACTCGGATGGCATTATCGTTCGATTGGAAAGCTATGTTAAAATTCGTTTTTCACATCTCTAGCATCAGGAAGGCTTTTCTTATGGTTCACTGGAATGCTTTACTTCATCTGATTGTATTGACGTTAACCTGTCCTAAATTTGTATGTTATTAACTCTCCTAGCTCTGTCTTATAAAAGTTGCCTACTAAGATCTGTTACAACTGCAAGACTTTCTATACCCCATAATTAACTCTAATATCTATTTTACAGACTATTCTTTCAAATAAGTCTAATGTGCTACAGTCACATGACTTTCTCCATCCTCTATCGTTTATTCATGGTTATACAAATTAGTCTTACTAAAACTCATTACTTTCTCTACTACGTATAGTAAGTAGGGAAAGTATTTCATTCCACCCAAAAATTCGATACCGAGATTTCACCGGAAATACATGTTTTGAGACGTCCTGAATCCAAATAAAGCATTTTTGGAAACATGTTTTTGTGTGTGTGACTGTCTACGAATAGCATTACTCAAAAACAAAAAGTCGGATAAATACCAAGCTCGCTATTTGAATTTAGTATTTTCTAGGGATGCGACACTAGGATTTTAAAAAAAATACACCCATCCCAGACTACCCTTTACATGAAACAGTTTTCGAAAATTGTGATTTTCTAAAAAAATGACTAACGATTTTGATTTAAATATCATATGTTTAATATATTTTCATGACAAATGAAACGTATATCTTGAATTTTTTGGGAATGTCGCCAGAAATCCTCTTCATTCTGAATCACTTTCGCATAACTGGTAAACCGTAAGGTATAGACAAAATTTCACTACACAAAGAATGTAGATCTCGTTAAAACACACAATTTGTTATATACATTTCTTTTGTAGAGTGAGCTATTTCCGATATTTTCCTTGTTATTTGTTTGAATTTTTTCTCAAATAGGAATTCGTTATTCTTTTTTTTATATCCTGGCCATGGAAAGAGAATAATACTCCACCTAGCAACCAGCACTTAAAATATTTGACTATCGCTTAAAGCCTAACATATTCCCCTTGCACTACAAGAAAATTAACAATAAGATAGTTTCTGCAAATGCTTATCTAGATTAATATCAGGTGGATGGAGAATAAGCGTTTGTAAAAATATGTTGTATAAGAATAGAGAAAGTAATGTGACTGCAACACATCGAAATTTTTCTATCTACTGCATTTTAATCCAAATAAACCTTTACAGAAATAGCTACATTATACATTTCGTTATAGATACAAAGAGACCAGCGAAAGTCAAATGTTTAAGAACTGGACGCTATATGCTAGCCTTAAAATTCCATATCTTTCGATGACATCGCGAGGAACAACTGAATTCGACAAGACTTGAAAACAATGACAAACTGTTGAACAATACGAAATATTAATAACGGATACCTAGGAAATGGCTTATGGCACAAAAAACGCTATTTTATATAAGTTGTTTGTTTTAAAGAGATCTGCATTTCTTGTGTAAAACGTTTTCGTCTACCGCCAATACAATTATACAAGATTATGGAAAATTCCTTCAGAATGGAGAGGACTTCAGAGGCTGTTCCCAGAAAATTCAAGTTATACATTTTATTTTTAACTTAAATATCTTTAATGTGTGTATTTATGAAAATTGTTAGAGACATTTTTGAGAAAACAAACAATTTCTATAAATGTCCCATGCAAAAGGTAGCTGGGGTGGGAAGATTTTCTTAAAAACTCTTCGTGTCGCGTCTTTGAAAAACAGTGAACCTAAATAACAAGTTTGGCACTTATCCGACTTTTGAATTGTAGTTATGTTATTCACATACACAGATACACACGTGCGTGCGGACCTTAATCTAAAAAGGCCTTTTTGGATTCAAGGTACCTCAAAACAAACATTTTCGGTGAGATCTTGATATCGAATTTTTGGGTGAAATGCAATTCAAGGGACCTAACAAACATATTTCCGGTGAAATCTCGGTATCGAATTTTTGGATGGAATGCAATTCAAGGGGCCTCAAAACAAACATATCTCCGGTGAGATGTTGGTATCGAATTTTTGGGTGGAATGTAATTCAAGGGGCCTCAAAACCAACATATTTCTGGTGAGATCTTGATATCGAATTTTTGGGTGGAATGCAATTCAAGGGCCTCAAAACAAACATATATCTCCGGTGAGATTTTGGTATCGAATTTTTGGGTGAAATGCAATTCAAGGGCCCTAACAAACATATTTCCGGTGAAATCTTGGTATCGAATTTTTGGGTGGAATGCAATTTAAGGGGCCTCAAAACAAGCATACATTTCTGGTGAGATCTTGGTATCGAATTTTTGGGTGGAATGCAATTCAAGGGGCTTCAAAACAAACATATTTTCTGTAAAATCTCGGTAACGAGTTTTTGGGTGGAATGCAATTCAAGGGGCCTCAAAACAAACATATATTTCCGGTGAGATCTTGATATCGAATTCAAACATATATTTCCGGTAAAATCTCGGTATCGAATTTTTGGGTGGAATGCAATACCTTCTCTACCTATTATGTACGTGGGAGGAAAAGTAATAAACTTTAGTAAGAACAATTTGTAGAAATGAGATAAAAATAAACGATAGTGGGTAAGAAAAATCATGTGAATGTGATGCAGGATCTATCTAGGAACATTTTGAAAAATATTTCATACAAAACCTTAAAACAATTTTTAAAAAAGTGCTCAAACTAAAAACCTGAAGATTTACACGCTAAAACTGGAAAACATTTCAAGCCTACTGAATTCTCAGCAGAGCAAGAAGCTATGATTACTTTTAGAAAGTGGGCTAACAACAACTAGCCTAACCTATCCCAACGCTAGGAGGAAGTTTTGCTAGCAGCTTTCTCTACTGCCGGAAGTCTATCAAGATTTGCCATGCTCGTTAGAGCTCGTGCAGACACAGTTTAACATCACGGTTGGAGGAACACTATTTATCGGATTTCTGTACAATTGAGGCAGAGAGCAGTTACAGTAAATGAGGTTCTTGTGATTTTCCTGGGCGTGTTTCCCAGCCATAACGCTGTTGTAATATTGCATAGTGACCCAGTTTAATTCTATATTTTCTTAACATTTACAAGTTGTGTTCTCAACTATTAAATACAAATGAAGACTGCGAATTTTATCGCCATAAACAAGGTTCATAATCATCTTCATCTTCAAGCTATTGGCTTTTAATTGCGGCTTCTTCATTTGTTGTGTCCTCTCTCTGCTGGTTTTTTTTTATTTTATTATTATTATTTTTTTTTACTTTCTCTACTACGTATAATAGTAAGTAGGGGAGGTATTGCATTCCACTCAAAAATCCGACAGCGAGATTTCACAGGAAATACATGTTTTGAGGTGCAATGAATGTATATAAAACGTTTTTGGAAACATGTTTGTCTGTGTGGTGTGTGTGTGTGTGTGTGTGTGTGTGTGTGTGTATCTGTGTATCTGTCTGTCTGTCTGTCTGTGAACAGCATAACTCAGAAACGAACAGTCGGATAAACACCAAACTTGATATTTAGGTTCAGTATCTTCCAGAGTTGCGACACGAAGGTTTTCAAGAAAATCCCCCCATCCCAGATTACCATTTGCATGGAACATTTTTCGAAAATTTTAATTTTCTCAAAAATGGCTCCTACGATTTTGATTAAAATATCATATGTTTAAGATATTTTCATGACGAATGAAATGTATATCTCGAATTTTCTGGGAATGTCTCCAAAAGTATTCTTCATTGTGAACGACTTTTGCATAACTGGTAAACCATAAGAGATAGACAAAAGTTTACTGCACAAGAAATGTAGATCGCGGTAAAATACACAATTTATGTTATATACACTTTTTTGTTGAGTGAACCATCTTCGAGATATTGCTTGTTATTCCCTTAAATTTTCCAATACTTATTACTTTTTCTCAAATTCGTTATTCATTTTTTTTTATGTCCTGACATGCAAAGAGAATGGAATGCGCTACATAGCAACCAGCTCTTAAAAGATTTGACTATCGCTTATAACCTACCATATTCCGCTTGCATCTAAAGAAAATTAGCAATAAGATTGACATCTCAATATCTCGATTAACATGAAGTAGATGGAGAATTAGCGTTTGTAAAAATAGTTTGTACAAGAGTAGAGATAGTCATGTGAGTGTAACTCCAGATTTTTTCTCAAGTTTTTCATCTAGTCATTTTATGTTTATAACAGATGTCTAAGGGTTTGTGTAGGCCATCCTCATCAGTTTGTAACATAGATCACTATTTTAATATTGGGATTTCGGTACAATAGATTAATGACCTCAAAACGCGAGATAAAGGGTTGCATTGAGCGGATGAATCCGGACTTTATCAGCTTCCACCGTTCCTGTCTCAAGAAGCGGAACCATTCCACCCTCTCTGCCACATTGTCGACATTCCGTTTAAAGATCCAGTGTAACGTTCCCGTTACCAACCAGATCACACAGCGGTGGAAGGCCACATTCTGAAAGCGAAATTCCAGGCGCTGCAGTTCCTCAAGGCATGGCAGGGCCCCCGGTTGACACCATCTTGATATGTCGTGGTTCCTGAGCACCATCCAGATGTCATCAACGTGCCGACAGAAGGCAATCCGGTGCTCCAAGGTATCAAGTCCTGAGCAGACTGCACACTCATTTGATTGTGTACGTCCATGTCCCAGAGTTTTTCTGCTGTCGGTATGTTCTCCTTTAAGACTTCATAGGTCGTCTCTTGCCAATCAGTTGAAACACATTTGCAGAAGATATTCTGCCAGATAATCTTCCATCTTCGACTGTGCTTCCCTTCAATTCTAGGAGTAAAAGGAAACAAAGCTAACAGGCGATATTGGTACCGTGTACACTCGAACGCTGGGATCTCATCGCTGGTGTCCAGCAGGCGCTGAAGATGATTAACGATGTGTTTGAATCCTGGGAGTTCCATATGCGGATTATGAACTTGTTCCTCCCAGAACGTTTTGTCGATGGAAGAACCATTTCCACCCAAGGACTGGACGGCAGTTTTCCCCAATAATGCCATACATTTCTTTTCGATGTCAACTAATCCATATCTGGTCGGCCAATGGACTGGAGGGAATGCAATGAAAGGAATTTGATAAAATGTCTAAATGAAAATAATGTTAATAAGGTATGGCAGGTTCTTAAGTCGACCTATAATAAATCTGTAACTAAACCCAATGTTGAGCCAGGACAATGGATGGAGTATTTTAAAACATTATATGGGGAAGAAAGGACTATAGGAAGTACGGAATTTTTGGAAATAAGGAATGTTTTTGTAGAGATATTGGATGGTGAAATTAGGAGTGAGGAAATAATAAAACAAGTTAAGTTACTGAAGAAAAATAAAGCTACTGGAATTGATGGCATCCCAACAGAGTTTCTTAAGGAGTGGTGTAATGAAACAGGGAGAGTGAAAATTTTATTAGATTTATTTAATGTAATTATTAGAAAGGATTATGTACCTAAACGATGGAGAGAAGCTATCATCCATCCTATATATAAAGGCAAGGGCAATGTCGATAAACCTAATAACTACAGAGGTATTGCATTATTATCGAATATAGGAAAACATTTTGCGGGCATTTTGGCAGCGAGACTACAATTTTGGGTTGAAGAATATAATATCCTTTCGGAATTCCAGATGGGCTTTCGCAAGGGAAGGAGAACAATTGATAATTTATTTATTATAAAGACATTAGCAGACAAATATTTAAAAGAAAAAAGGGGTAAATTGTATATGGCTTTTGTAGACTTAGAGAAGGCTTATGACCGAATTGAGCTATTTCTGTGGCATAAATTAGTGTGTAAGGGAGTAAGTCAGCAATTGGTGAATATTCTTAAAGCACTGTATTTTGAGAACACCTTCTGTGTAAGGGTGGAGACAGGCTGTGTAACAAACGAAATTCCACAAAAGAAAGGCCTTCGGCAAGGATGTAAGTTAAGTCCAGTTTTATACATAGATGATGTCTTACTAGAAATTGGAAGGAATAATAACTGTGCACCAGTAATTAACAACATCCAAATCCCAGGACTTCTTTTTGCAGATGACCTAGTGGTAGGATCTATTACAGTAAGTGGTTTAAAACAATCATTACAAGCAATAGATATATATTTTGTATAGAATGGAGGTTAAAAGTGAATCAAGAGAAAACACAGATTGTGGTTTTCAAATTAGGCAAATATGAAAAGTGGAAGGGAGCGAATAAAGATTACAGGGTAGTGCGTGACTGTATCTATTTAGGAGTAAAAATAGATGGAGGTAATAAATGGGAGAAACAAAAGAAGTTTACATTGGCAAAAGGTAAAGGGGCGATGGCAGCAATTAGAAGCTGCAAATATAAAGTACCTAATATAAATGTTAAATGACTGGAAAAAGTTTATGAGACGGTTGTGGAGGCAAAAATGATGTATAGTATAGAAATATGGGGATTAGATAGAGGATGGGAATGTATAGATGTGGTGCACAGGATGTTTTGTAGAGAAATACTAGGGCTACCGAAGTCAATTGTAAGACAGGTAGCACAATTAGAGATGGGCAGGGTGCCAACTAAGGGGAAGATAATGGAAAGAGCTTTGAAATTTTGGTTCAGAAGTTTAAATCTAGGAAAAAGTAATGTGTTAAGACAATGTATTGAATACCAAGAGAATAGCTTAATGAATGATGGATGGGTAAGTAAATTACGGAATATTTTGGAGAAAAATGGGTTAGGAGATATATGGAGAAGGCGAGAAAATAACGTAAAACGTTTTTGGAAAAAGGCAAGGAAAAGACTGGAAGATATAGAAATACAAATCATGTTCAGTGAGATTGCCGAAAAGAGCTCATTAGTTTATTATAGGCCAATGAAAAATACATGGGGTAGGGAAAAATATATAGACATAGTAAATAAAGAAGAGAGAGAATCTATTGCATGGTTAAGAACCGCAGCATGAAGGCTAAAAGGGCTAAGACAGGGTATTCCTCAGAACCAATGTCCGATATGTGGTGGTAATGAAGACATTGAACACATAGTATTTAAGTGCCAAGGAACATAAAATTGGAGAAAAGAATTTTTTAATAAGAAGTGGTTGAAGGGGGATAGAAATACACTTATGATCGAAATGATATGCAAGGACGCTAGAAGCATTGGACAGTTTTTCAGTAAAGTAAAAAATAAATGGCTTTGGACAGTGGAAAGAGAAAAGTAAGAGGTAGTGCATCTTACTTTGAATGGAAAACTATAGTGAATATGTGATGGTTAGGTAATCAATAAATGAAAAGTGAAACAAAAAGGTGGAAATGGGACATGGAAAAAAAACTGAAAAAAGAGCAAGATAATTTAGTGACAAGAAATTGTAAAATGTAAATAAACTGTAGTGATTGTCTACTGAATAATTGACCAGGGTCAAAATGCAGTAGACAATCAAATTTGTAAAACTCTTAGCACAATAAAGCTTGGTTTTCCAGTAGGTACATATTCAGAAATTAATTTTGGAAGTCTATCTTGTTCCCACCAGTTTTGTTGATGTTTATCAACAGGGTCTAACGGACTGCTAATTCTTAGGTTATTTCTTATCTCATTTCTGGTGTAGTCTATCGCGTTACTCCCGCTACGCTTCACAGAAATCGCATTTTCTACTGTCTCTAGTCGGCTTCTATCTTTCTCCGTTAAGTTCCAAATTTTTCTCGCATACAAGCGTGTTGGCTTTGACATAACGTATATACATTTTAATCTGTGTATCTTACTGTCTTATCATGGAGTGTTCTTCTAATGGTCCCGCACATATTATTAAATTTAGCAATTTTATGATTAATATCCTTTCAATGCATATAAGATAAATGGCAGCCAAAAAAATTAAAACTATTAACTTGTTCTATGATGTAATTTTTCACTATAACCTTTTATCCCATAGCCCTTTTATAGTACGATTTTTGCCTCCTGGCCCTACTCAGCTGGATTCGCAGTAGTTGGACGAGCCCATTATTTCCCGGGAGTTTTGGGTTAATTCTAGAACTGCCGCGTACCTTAGGCATTCCTGTTGCACCGTGGTAGGGGAGTACTGCCGATCTTTTCTCCCTTCCCCTCTAAACCTTCTCCTCTTTTGCGTTTCTGCAGAGTCAGCTCGAAAAAATCGTATTATACTTATGAATGCTATCACTTTGGCTTTCTCTTTCGAGATGGTTAAATTCATATCTTTGTGATTATGGACAGTTCAAATAGCCCCCTTTGTAGCGTACCCTCGTCACTAGCTCTAATAATGATCCTCAGCAAACAAGAGGTTTTTACTTTCTCTACTACGTATAGTAAGTAGGGGAAGTATTGTATTCCACCCAAAAATTCCAAACCGAGATTTCACCGGAAATACATATTTTGACACCCCCTGAAACAAAAAAAAACATTTTTGGAAACATGTCCGTGTGTGTGTGTGTGTCTGTGAACAGCATAACTCAAAAACGAACAGTCGGATAAGCACCAAACCTGGTATTCAGTATCTTCCAGAGATGCGACACGAAGGTTTTCAAGAAAATTCCCCCACCCCAGGTTACCCTTTACATCGAACATTTTTCGAAAATTTTAATTTTCTCAAAAATGGCTGTAACGATTTTGATTAAAATATCATATATTTAAGATATTTTCATGACAAATAAAATGTATATCTTGAATTTCCTGGGAATGTCCCCAAAAGTCTTCGTTGTGAATGACTTTTGCATAACTGTTAAACCATAAGAGATAGACAAACTTTTACTACACAAAAAATGTAGATCGCGTTAAAATACACAATTTATGTCATATACTTTTTTTGTTGAGTGAACCATTTTCGAGTATTTCTTGTTATTCCCTTAAATTTTCCAATACTTATACTTTTTCTGAAATTCGTTATACCATTTTTTTTGTCCTGGTAATGCAAAGAGAATGGAATACTCCAAATAGCAACCAGCTCTTAAAATATTTGACTATCGCTTAAAGCCTACCAATTCCCCTTGCATCTACAAGAAAATTAGCAATACGATTAACATCTCGATTAACATGAAACATATGGAGAATAAGCGTTTGTAAAAATAGTTTGTACAAGAGTAGAGAAAGCCATGTGAACGTAACACATCAGATTTTTTAATAATGTTCCTTTTTTGATGTTTTTAGATATATCAATTTGTGCAACTGAAATTTAAATTTCCTCGTTGTTTCATTAAGTTAAAGATTAAAAAGTATAGGGGCAAGCTGTACCCTGTCTTCTACTAATTGCACTGTCTTGTTATATATATATATATATATATATATATAGTATGGTGGAGTTTTGATACATACTTTTTATAACATCAATTAAATGTTTAGGTATACCTCCTGATTCCATTATTTCCCAAGGGTTATCTCGTTTTAGAATATCAAATATCTTCTGATAATCTATGAATAATGAATGGAGTTCTACATTAAAGTCTATGCATGTTTCTATCATCTGGTTTATTATGAACATGTCATCGATGCATGATCTTCCTTTCGGGACTCCTGACTGTTCTTCCAGGAAAATGGTTTTAGTAATAGCTTGTAACTGTCTCGTCATTATTTTTGGGTATTTCATACGCTTCATGTGATAGGCTGATCCCTCTGTAGTTTATACATTTAAGGCTGATTCACAACCGCGATCGGTAACCAAAACGGAAACGAAAACGGGGAGCAATGCAGCATACAAGATATTGGTTCTCAACCGCCTGGTAACGAGAACGGGAATGCATATCGATAATCATTTCGATCACAAAGTGAAAGTTGATTTTGCGTATTGGGATTTCATTTGCTTTTATCTGACTAGTGATATTTTTTCACCTACTTCCAATTTAGCCAACATAACGTGGTTTAGCCAGCGTCAAAATTCGATAGGGTAAACATTATCTAAATGCATATCCATTACATTCCCGATCCCTCTAGTTGTACCAAGCTTTCATTCGTTTATTTAATGGCATACATTAAAGTTGTTTGTTGTGCTTTGTTAATTTCTACCGGTTTTGTTGCTCGTTGTAGCTTTTGCCATTGTTTTTGAGGCAATAGCCAGTTTTGAGATTCATATAAAAGAATCTGATGTGTTACACTCACATGACTTTCTCTACTCTTGTACAAACTATTTTTACAAACGCTTATTCGCCATTTACTTCATGTTAATCGAAATAAACATTTGCAGAAACTTATTGCTATATTTCTTGTAGGTGCAAGGGGAATATGGTAGACTTTAAGCGATAGTCAAATATTTTAAGAGCTGGTTGCTATGTGGAGCATTCCATTCTCTTTGTATATCCAGGACATAAAATAACGAATAACGCATTTCCATTTGAGAAAAAGTATAAGTATTGGAAAATTCAAACACATAACAGGTAATGTCTTAGAAACGGTTCACTCCAGAAGAAAATGTAGATATATGACATAAATTGTGTGTTTTAACGAGCTCTACATTTTTTGTGTGGAAAAATGTTGTCTATCTCTTACGGTTTACCAGTTATGCAAAAGCCATTCAGACAGAAGAGGACTTTTGGGGACATTAACAGAAAATTCAGTATATACATGTTATTTTTCATGAAAATATCTTAAATATATATATTTTAATCAAAATCTTTAGAGTCAGTTTTCGAAAAATGTTCCATGTAGAGGGTAGTCTGGGGTGGGGGGATTTTATTGAAAATCTTCGTGTCGAAGAACCTAGATACCAAGTTTGATATTTAACCTACTTTTCGTTTTTGATTTATGCTGTTCACGGACGCACACACGGACCTTTTTTCTAAAAGTGCTTTTTTGGCTTCAGCGGTCCTCAAAACACGTATTTCCGGTGAAATTTCGATATCGAGTTTTTGGGTGGCATACGATACTTCCCGTAGTACTTACTATACGTAGTAGAGAAAGTAAAAACTATAGATGAGCCTTTCACTAGAACAGCCAATGCTTAATGAATCTGCAGGTGTCTGGATAGGACGTTAAGAAGCACATATGCTACTAATTTCTTCCAGTTTCATGTTTCCAACTTGCGACTATACATAGCACTAGCGGCTGTTTCATGTCACGGCCGCCTATAATAACCTCTACAGTGAAGTCTAATATGCACAATATGGATTTAATATGTCGTGCCCGGGAACGATAACGAGAAAGTTAAAACTTGGACAAGTCTTCTTTCCGTCAATTATGAACGCTCCCATTTGAATACATGCATTTAAACTTTCTTGTCCTCGATCCGATTACCGTTTCTCGTTGGTTGTGAACCAGCCTTTACTCCTATCTCAGTAAATTTGCTCCTATCTTAAATCTGGATAACCTCGTATTTGCTGCTATCCATTCTTCTGGAATTTTCTTTGTAGCCCAACATTGGTTTAAGAGTTTTAAAAATCTAGCTTCCAACGCCACAGGAAAATATTTTACCAATTTCATTTGATACCAGCTAAACCTGGAATATTTTATTTCTCGATTTCTCTAGAACTTCCTCTAGTTCCTTTAACTCGATTTTGTCAACTTATGCGAAGTGAATAGGCATTTCTTGGTGTTAAGGATAAATATAAAAATGTTAAGTTGCATCCCGGGCTCCTCGAGGGGCAATTGGAGGTTTACATCCATCTGTAGGGGAACAGTTTTTAAAAATCTAATGTGTTACATTCACATGACTTTAACAACTACCATTTATTTCCATACAGCTTTTACAACCTATTCTTATGAAAACTTATGTTTTTATCTACTTCATGTAAATGGAGATAAGCCTTTGCAAAAAATACTTACATTATACATTTCGCTGTAGATACACGTGGGATGGAGGAAAACGAATCTTTAGTCAGATGTTTAAAAGCAAGTCGTTATATTGTTATACACCGGGGTGAGGCCAAAAGGTTTGCAGCTAAAATATTAAATTTAGTTACCCTGGCATAAACATTGGGGGACAAATACTCAGTGGCACACGAGAGATACCAAGAACTTGCTGCACAAACTAAGCGGGCGTGGGATATTTAGAACATTAAAAATACATAAATTCACATTTACCTCTTATTTATTATAATTAACAAGATGCCCTACATTATACACAAAGGGTTACAGAAGAACACTGGAGGAGATGCCCCACGCACACACACCCGCAACCATTCCCTCTGAAGGCCTACACTAGATTCTGGCTACAAGTGACGCCAAGCCACCACACAAAGAGGCTCTTCCCTCGACTTGCCTTCAACCCCCAACTAGGAAGATGGAATTGCCGCGCCGGACAAGAACTTAACACACAAACACAACAATTAGCTCAACAATATTATACACAGCGATAATGTGTCCAACGCGACAATACACACACATACGCTACAATATGTGACCTTGAAATGTCATACTCTTTCAATAGGTGTTGCATAAACAACGGAATGATTACAGCTCTTCAACAAAATGACAAAGTATTGAACAATTCAAACCAATAATAAGGGATATCTCATAAACCGTTGATGCCACAAGAAATTTAATTCGATTAAATTGTGTGTTTTATACAAATACACATTTTTCGGTAGTGCATTTCTGTCTATCTCTTAACGTCTGCCAGCCACATAAAATTATGCAAAATTCCTTCCGAATGAATAGAACTTCACAGGCTATTCCCAGAAAATTAAGGATGTACATTTTATTTTCGTATAAATATCTAAACGGGTGGTATTTTAATCAAAATTGTTAGAACCATTTTTTAAGAAAGAAAATATTTGGAAATATGTTCCTCGTAGAAGATAGTTTGGGGTGGGGGATATTCTTGAACGTTTTCGTGTCGCATCCTCAGAAAATACTGAACTTTAGATACCAAGTTTTCGGTTTTTAGTTATGCTGTTCACACGCACACATGTACATAACATGGTTTTTTATTCAAGTGGCCTCCGTCATTTACTTAGCATTTGTTAATATTGTTATGTAGCACTTTGAGTTGTATACATGCAACATTTAAGAAATACCAACATATAAAATGCCGTCTCTTTGCATACTTCAGTTGTTTATATGTATAATATTGCATTTCCAACAGTATGTACAACAACGGACATTTTAATAATCGATTTTAATTGAGTAATCTAAATGAAAAGAAATATAAGTTGCATTAAACCACTTTAAAAGTTCCAGTACCTGTTTTGGCTATGCTTTCTGAAAGAGATGTAAAGCCCTGTCTGAAATTAATTTCACAAAATTGATATTCATGAAAACATATTGCAAATGATAGTGTTCAGTATATTAGAATTTATTTAAGCAATAAATAATGTTATCAGAAAACGTAAAAAATTTAAAAAATATATCTGATGTTTACATTCATGTGATATTTTCTGCCCTCTATCGTTTATTGTTGGGTATATTAACTATTCCTATGAAAGCTTATTTTTCTACGTACTCCATTTTTATCCGGTTAAAGGTTTGCAGAAATAGCTAATTACACATTTTGTTATAGATACAAAGGGAGCAGAGATAGTCAAATGTTTAAGAACTGCACGCTCTACCCTGACCTTAAAATTTCGTACGCTTTCCATGCAATCCCGAGAAACAATTGAAAATGTACAGGACTAAAGAATTACAAAAATATTGAACAATTCAAACCATTAATAACGTATATCTCGGAAATGGCTTATGCCACAATAAAGTTATTTGAAATAAATTGTGTGTTTTAGAGATCTATATTTTTTGTGTAGGACGTTTTCGTCTATCGCTTAACGTTTACCAGTTATACAAAGTTCCTTGCGAAAGATGAGGAGTTCATAGGCTATTCCCAGAAAATTCAAGATATACATTTTGTCTGTAAAATATCTTTAATATAGGGAAGTTAAATTATGTTCGAACCCACTCGCGGCCTCTCTCTACTGCGCGAGACAGCCGGCAGTCGCCGGAGAAATTACGCCGGCAGAGGCGGACTAAAATCCTTATCTTATAATAGATGCTGGAAATGTTGACCTATTCTCAAACAGACAGCATATCTCGTGTAAATATTCTCACTCACTCTCCGAAGCTCACCAGCAGGAATTCTTGTGATTTCTTACACAATGTTTTCTCTAAGTTCCTGTAGTGTGCGAGGATTGGATTTGTCTTTTAAAGAACCCCATAAATAAAAATCACAACTCGTTAGGTCAGGAGAACGAGGGGGCCACAAATCAACACTAATTATTCTGTCATCAAACACCTCTCTTATTGCATATAATGATTCGGCAGCCGCATGTGCTGTTGCAGAATCTTGCTGGAACCAACTATACGATTTCTCTTCTTCTGTTAAGCGATTGCAAAATGGCCTCAGAATTAACCTCTCGCTCTGTATTTATTGTTTCATCAAAGAATAAGGGCCCCATTATTCTTCTAGCACTTATCGCACACCATACTCCAATTTTCTGAGGCGTTTCAACACAAGTATTCCTGCTGCTGAGCTTCGGAGAGTGAGCGAGAATATTTACACGAGATATGCTGCCTGTTTGAGAGCAGGTCAACGTTTCTAGCATCTATTATAAGGTAAGGATTTTAGTCCGCCTCTGCCGGCGTAATTTCCCCGGCAACTGCTGGCTGTCTCGCGCAGTAAAGAGAGGCCGCGAGTGGGTTAGAATATAATTTAATACCCTAAATATGTTACTTTAATCAAAATCGTTACAGTCATTTTCTAGAAGATAAAATATTTCGAAAGATGTTTCATGTAAAGGGAAGTGGGTTGGGGGTATTTTCTTGAGAATTTTCGTGTCGCATCTTTGGAAGATACTAATATTAAATACCAAGTTTGCTATTTATCCGACTTTTTGAGTTATGCTGTTCCCTCACACACAGACACACACACGTGGGCCTTTTTTCTAAAAATGCACTTTTTGGATTCGGGGGGCCTCAAAAATAAATTTCCGATGAAATCTCAACATCGAATTTTTTCATAGCACAGAAAGTAATAGAAAACAATCTTCAATGTTTTACATTCTGTAAGTTAGAGTAATATTGGGATACAAAACTAACAAAATTTAGGAAACATGGCGGGTAATGAAATCGGTTTGTCTGTCTACAAGCACCTGCATAGATACAGCATTACACGTATGTAAATTTAGCAGCTGTTTGCACCTTAGGGGTAATGGATTCAATAATCGCAACTAATCGAATCAACCTACAATCATTTATAAGCAAACGCACATAAATAATTATTTGTGTGCAAATGCAGCAATAATTTTTAGCTGAAGGCGGCCCCACAGGAGAAATGAATCCAGCAGCCTGAATTCAAGCGCGATCTCACAGGTTATGTGTGAATTGTAACGGGAGGTATTCTCGTCTTCCATGAAATATTCACTAATATTGTACATTAACTATAAAGAGGTATGAAATAACAAGAAACAGAATTCTGGAGAGTTTTGCGAGGGACAAATTCTCCCCTTCTTAGGAATCAGTCACGGTCAGGCGAGAGTGAGATGTCTTTTGTACTTAGCTGAAGAAAGCCTTTCTTGAGAATGTTCATGGCTCATCTTTGGAAGGTACTGAACCTAAGTACCAGGTTTGGTATATCCGACTTTTGGTTTTTAATTAGACTGTTCAAAAACACATACATGCACGGACCTTTTTCTAAAAATGCTTTTTTTTTTGGTTTCAGGGAGTTTCAAAATATTTTTTCCAGTAAAATCTCTCTATGGAATTTTTGGGCGGAAAGCAATACCTTCTCTATCTACTATGTATGTGGTAGGGAAAGTAATAGTAAGTGGAAAAAGTGTTGAAATACAACACTTCTTTTGGGGAGGGAGTATTTGTCCCATTAATATTCCACCCTTAACAAATAAGGTCATACTGACAGCTTTGGATTTCTAGAATGATTTCTCGTGCTCCAAAATAGCTTTCCAGTGAATTTCTTCAATCTCGAGTATTTCGAGGAAACAAATAATATATACAATATTAACTCGTTTAATAGCATAGGATATTATGGTACTTTAATGATGAAACATTGCAGCATATTGATAAATTTTATCATTATGGAGTGTTTAGAAATAATCTAAAAGGATGTACTTTTAAGGATTCTCTCTATAGACGGCCTTGAATTTGAACAGATTTAAACCAAAAATGTATGGTCAAATTTCTTGCAACTGTTAATAAATCAGCTCTGTATGTTTGGGTATAGAAGATATGGTCTATTTCCTATCATGGCAATACCTTCTTTGGCTTAAAGGAATCTCAAAACACGTATTTCTAGTGAAATAGCGTTGTTAAACTTTGGTTGAAATACGATGCTTCCCTTACCTATCCTAGGAAAGTGGTAGCGATTATAGAATTTGCCAGAAACTTGTTGATATAAAGTGCAGGATTTTGATCCATCAATTTTTCCCTTGCTAGCCAATATAAATTGTGTATCTTCCCATCTGGTACAGCTTTCCTCAATTCTGGGCATTATAGTAGGTGTTCTCCATTTAAAACCTTGTCAGCATTGCAAATTTTACAATGCTTTGTCATTCATAAAACCAAATCTATGTAGATGTTCCGCCAGACAGTCATGTCTAGTGGCTAATCTGAAGTGAGCAACGGCTTCTTTCCTTGGGACTTTCTGATTTTTTGTACTATTTCTTTTATGTTGGAGTATTGTTTGTTAGTAATTTCCTTTTGAATATTATGTTTGTATTCTTGTTCTATATTAATTTGGCATTTTTAGTTTCATATCTAGTCCACAAGACTTTATAGATTTTGAATATAACACTGCACCCTTTTTGGCCAGAAAGTCTTCTGTCTCATTACCATGCACTCCCACATGTGCTGGTATCCACAGTAATATTATCTGTTGAAATTTTGTTTGGAGTAATCTATAATAAGACCTTATATCCTTAATATTATAAGATTCATCTGGACTATCATATCGTACTATTGCTTGAATGGCAGAAACTGAGTCTGTGAGAACAATTACTTTATTTTCTTGTATATCAGTCCTGTAGTATATCTGTTCTAATGCTCGTTGTGTTGCAACGACTACATCAAAATTTGTGGATTGTCTAGGCAATGTAAAATAATGTGAAAAGTATTTACAGTATATACCACCTCCCACATTATTTCTCAATCTGCAGAACCATGTGTATAAATTCTAAGCCACTCTGTTTCCGGGAATTGATTACGTAGATTTTCAGAAACTTTTTGTTTAAAGTTTTAGTATATGTATACATTAAAATAATTGTTTTATTTTTCTTATTGCTAGAGCATAGACATTCATGACATGGCAACAGTAATTAAAACATGCAATACTGGGAGGTTTTTAAGAGTTTGCACGAGACTATATTTCTTGTTTAGAAATAAACACGATAGCTGTTAATGCGATTAAGTGTTTGTGGCACTTGCACGAAAGGAAGGCCCCCTGCGTGGGCAGATATTCCTCTCAGCAGTCACGTCGAGAAGTTACTAGGTGCTAGTACTTGAGATAATGCTTCACGGTGAACTTGGGGCGTCTTGGGAGTTCAACATAGTTCAAAGCGTATTAACGTTGAAAAATACATGTTTCATTCATATGATTTTCTCTACCACCTCTTCTTCAAAATACTCTTACAAAAGCCTTTTTACTATTACTTCTTATTATTCGGAATAAACTTTTGCAGAAATAGTTACATTACACATTTCGTTGTGAGTACAAAAAGGATATAGTAGACTTAGCCATTGTCAGATCTCTAAAAAGTGAGTAGCAATGTGGTAGCTTTGAAATTTCAGCATTTGCATGATCACTAAAAACAAATAGTCACTTAGTACTTGAAAAAAAATATGATGTGTTACACTCACCTGACTTTCTAGTACAAACTATTTTTACAAACTCTTATTCTCCATCTATTTCATATTAATCGAGATAAACATTTGCATAAGCGATCTTTTGACATGCAAAGAGAATTACATTTAAAACATAACGACCAGTTCTAAAAATATTTGACTATCGCTTAAGGCGTACTATGTTCCCCTTGTTTTGTATTTGCAAGGGCAATATAGAAATACAGTAGCCTTTAAGCACAAACATATCTCTTAATAGCTGGTTGCTAGGTGCAGTACCATTCCCTTTCCCACAGATTAATACTCTTTGCATATCCAAGACAAAAAATGAATAACGAATTCCCATTTCAGAAAATAAGTATTGAAAAATTTAAGGGAATACAAGCAATATCTCGAAAATGGTTCACTCAACAACAAAAATGTATATGACATAAATTGTGTATTTTAACACGATCTACATTTTTTGTGTAGTAAAATTTTGTCTATCTCTTATCGTTTACCAGTTATGCAAAATTCGTTCACAATGAAGAATACTTTTGGAGACATTCCCAGAAAATTCAAGATATACATTTTATTTTTCATGAAAATATCTTAAACATATGATATTTTAATCAAAATCGTTAGAGCCATTTTTGGGAAGATTAAACATTTCGAAAAATGTTACATGTAAAGGGTAATCTGGGGTGGGGAGATTTTCTTGAAAACCTTCGTGTCGCATCTCTGGAAGAAGCTGAACCTAAATACCAAGTTTGGTGTTTATCCGACTGTTCGTTTCTGAGTTATGCTGTTCACAGACACACACACACGGACATGTTACCAAAAATGCTTTTTTGGGATTCAGGGGGTCTCAAAACATGTATTTCCGGTGAAATCTCGGTATCGAAAGTTTGGGTGGAATACAATATTTCCCCTACTTACTATACGTAGTAGAGAAAGCAAAGATTAAGTTTAAACGCATAACAAAAAATATTTTGGAAATGGTTAATGCCACAAAACATTTGATATAACTTGTGTGTTTTAAAGACATCTACATGTTTTTTGCAAGTCTTCTTCTATGTTTTACGGTTTACCAGTTATATAAGGTTAATTCCGAATGAAGAGGACTTCACAGGCTATTCGCATAAAATTGAAGGCACACATTTTATTTGTCGTGTAAATATTTTAAACATACGATAGGTTAAAGAAAATAGAATTTTTTTTCAGAAAGTAAAAAATAACGAAGGATACTCTACGTAAGGGGTGGTTTGAGGTGGCGGAGTTTTCTTTAAAATCTTCTTGAGGCATCTTTATGAAAGTGTGTTTGAGGAATAGAATTATTAGTAGAGGTTTGTGGCCCCCTCCGCCCCCCGACCTAACCTCCTGCGATTTCTATCCCTGGGGTAACTTAAAACAACGTGTACAAGACAAACCCACACACCCTGGAAGAATTAAAACAAAATATCCGCCAGGAAATTTCAAAACGTGAACTACGGCGAGTGATGAATAATTTCCTAAAGAGGTACCAAAAATGTATCGACAACGACGGTGGTCAGTTTCAGCATCTCCTTTCATAACGTTGGTAAGTAAAGCCTTTAAAAGTAGTTTTAAAAATGTTGTATGGTTTCATCCACGCCTTTCTATGATAGCGGCAGACGGCAACGAGCGGACAGGAAAAACACCGCGCGGCCGGTTCGTAGTTTTTTGGCTCATCCTGTAGAAGATGAACCCAGCATTTGCTTGCCGACCCGGTGAAACCACGAGGTCAGTGTGGACGGTCGCCGGGGACGGAACCCGGGACATCCCAAATGCGAGTCGCACACGTTACCCCGGCGCCGTTTCGCTCGGTTCGTGCTTGGTAGCGTGACTCTCTCACATTCAGGTCAGGAGTTCTTATCTCAGTTGGAATGAGTTAACTTCCTACAGGCAAACTAAGAAGACGGATGCAGGTTATACTAAACTCTATGGGCCTTTGGCTCATTTGAACGTCATTTCATTCACTCAAGCTCGATATGATTTAATCTACATCCTTTAAGTTCGTTATATTAAAGAACTGTGGGTTTATATTTAAAATACAGCGCGAGAAAAAAAGAGCAGTGCGTTTCCAATAGTGCTCAAGACCAATATGTTTTGTTTATCAAAGTTTTGTAAGACATGTGCTATTGGAGGAGTCAAGTTCGCGTGGAGAGGTATAAACACAAGCGTATCGACAAGCGGCGGTTGAGAAATCACCAGCTGCTCAGGACATTCCTGTTTGTAGCGTAGTTAATTGGCAAACTCCCGGAGTAAGACTGAGTTTTCAAGGTAAAACGTGTTGACTGATTCGAAGAGCCATGCATACGCCCAGTACTCCTACCTAAGTGCTGATGTACCCGCAAAAGCTTCTATGTATTTATAAGTTTGCCTTAAGATACACGTAATAAGGAGTAACCCACCTATCATTATTAATAAAAGTATTAAAATGCTCACATCATTTTCTCTACCCGCTATCGTTTATTACTTCCTCTACTACGTATAGCAAGTACGGGAAGTATTCCATTCCACCCAAAAAATCGATACCTAGATTTCACCGGAAATATATGTTTTGAGACCCCCTGAATCCAAAAAAAAGCATTTAGAAACATGTCCATGTGTGTGTCTGTGAACAGCATAACTCAGAAACGAACAGTCGGATAAACACCAAACTTGATATTTAGGTTCAGTATCTTCCAGAGCTGCGACACGAAGGTTTTCAAGACAATACCTCCACCCCAGATTACCCTTTACATGGAACATTTTCCGAAAATTTTAATTTTCTCAAAAATGGCTCAAACGATTTTGATTAAAAATCATATATTTAAGATACTTTCATGACAAATAAAATGTATATCTTGAATTATCTGGGAATGTCTCCAAAAGTATTCTTCATTGTAAATGACTTTTGCATAACTGGTAAACTATAAGAGATAGACAAAGTTTTACTACACAAAAAATGTAGATCGCGTTAAAATACACAATACCTTTTTTTTGAGTGAATCATTTTCAAGATATTCCTTGTTATTCCCTTAAATTTTCCAATACTTTTTCTCAAATTGGAATTCGTTATTCATCTTTTTTGGTAATGCAAAGAGAATGGAATGTGTCACATAGCAACCAGCTCTTAAAATATTTGACTATCGCTTAAAGCCTACCAATTCCCCTTGCACCTACAAGAAAATTAGCAATAAGATTAACATCTCGATTAACATGAAGTATATGGAGAATAAGCGTTTGTAAGAATAGTTTGTACAAGAGTACAGAAAGTCATGTGAGTGTAACACATCGGATTTTTAAATATTGCGTCTACAAACCATTCTTGCAAAAGCTTATTCCTCTATATACTTCAAGCTAAGTGAGATAAAGTTTGCATAAAGTTTAATTGCACATTTCGTTATGGATACAAATGTTTAGCTATATACTGTCCTTAAAATTCCACACTTTTTTCCAAGACATCGGGGGAAACATACGAATATCGACGGGACTTTAAAAAATGACAAACTATTAAAAAATTCAAACGAGAATAACGATTATCTTGGAAATGATAGATACCACAAAAAAGTCATTGGAAATGAATTATAAAGAGATATACATCTGCGTATAGTAAGTAGGGGAAGTATTGCATTTCACCCAAAAATTCGATACCGAGATTTCACTGGAAATACATGTTTTGAGGAGCATAACTCAAAAACGAAAAGTCGGATAAATACCAAACCTGGTATTTGGGTTCAGTATCTTTCAAGGATGCGACACGAGGTTTTACAAGAAAATCCCCCCACCCCAGATTACCCTTTACATGGTACATTTTCCGAAATTTTTTATTTTCTCAAAGATGTCTAACGATTTTGACCAAAATATCATATGTTTAAGATATTCTCATGGCAAACGAACTATGTATCTTGAATTTTCTGGGAATGTCTCCAAAATCCTTTCATTCTGAATAACTTTTGCATAGCTGGTAAACCGTAAGAGATAGATAACTTTTTACTATACAAAAAATGTAGATCTCGTTAAAGCACGCAATTTATGTCATATACATTTTTTGTTCACTGAACCATTTCCGAGAAATTCCTTGTTATTTATTTGAATTGTGCAATACTTAGTATTTTTTCTCAAATAGGAATTCGTTATTCTTTTTTTGTCCTGGTAATGCAAACAGAATGGAATGCTCCACATAGCAACCAGCTCTTAAAACATTTGATTATCGCTTAAAGTCTACCATACTATTCTTGCACCTATAAGAAAATTAGCAATAATATAGTTTCTGCAACTGTTTATCTCGATTAACATGAAGTAGATGGAGAATAAGCGTTTATAAAAATAGTTTGTACAAGAGTAGATAAAGTCATGTAAATGCAATACATCAGATTTGTTGTAGTACGTTTTCGTCTATCTCCTATGATTTTTATTAAAATTGTTAGAGCCATTTTTGAGAGAGAAAAAATATCGAACATTTTTCCACGTAAAGGAAAGTTTGGGGTGAGAAGATGCTCTTGAAAATCCTCATGTCGTATCTTTGAAAGTTACTGAATTTAAATACTAATTTTGGTATTTATGGGACATATCCCTTGAGTTATTATGGGGACCAGGTAGTTTGAACACATGGAAATTACACCTTAAGTGTGTTAAATTGCCACCGCTCTTAAAGTTCTTAATGGTTTTTACTGAAATGTTTATGAATTATTCTGTAAATCATGAAAATTATTCCAAATGGTTAATTTTACTGATAGCTTATGTAGTTGAGTCCGTAAAAATTATCTCATTAGGTGAAAAATAACAAAATTTACTCTTAAAACACGTGAATTCATGCACCTTTTTCTCTGATACTACTTGCAATATAGAATCACACTTTTGCAAGCTTGTTGCTGGTATAATCAGATATATTTTGAATCTCAGTTATTTGGTTATGTATATCAGTTCACTAGAAATTTAAAAAGAATTATTTGCAAAGTCAAAAAAGTAGAAATGTGGAAACTTTGCAATGCTTTTGCTTTCTTAATATCAGTGATATACATTATAAAATTATGATTTTGGTTCACGAGGTTTACCTGTATGTTGTATGCATGTGCTGAAAATTTCAGCTCTCTACCTCTCATACTTTCTGAGAAAAAGGTACATAAGTATCCAAAAATGTTGTTTTGAGAAAACTTAATTTAAAGTTTGAACATTAAAATTCTGACAAGCTTCAGTACATTCCAGGCTCATAATCATCAGCACCTTCATTCCTGGATTGCTTCAGCTTTTCTGATTGCCTTCTCTTGGTCCTCGCCTCTTTTGTTAATTGCTGAACTGCTCGCTGGGCATGACATATTCGTTCGTTGTTGAAAGATACAAAAATGTTCTAAAAGGGGGCGTTGCATGACAGCTTTTAAGAAATGCAGACCAGCATTTAAATTGCATTTAAATGCCTTAAAAGCCTCTTAACCCCCCAAAAGTATATATTTTCTGAAAGTGGAAATAATAGCGATTTTATTAGTGCTTAAAACAAAAAATGTGATTTTTTATCATTTCAGAGTACCTTGTTTCCTTATGCTGTTTCTGTACACATAAAGGTATTTTTTTCTAAAATGCTTTTTTGGATTCAGGTGGCCTCAAATTATGTATTTCCGATGAAGTCTCGGCATGAAAAATTTTGGAATGAATGAAATCCTACTCTACCTACTAGGTATACGAGATAGGGAAAATAACAAGTATTATTACGAATAATTTGAAGAGTAGATATGAAAGTTAATGCCAATGGCTAGAGGCAGTCGTGTAATTTTAGCACATCACAAATTTATGTAAAATGGTTTTCTTTATATAGTTTAACATCCTTTAACCTGGTAGGTCATCGGAGAACGAATGCATGAAATGGATAAAATGATTCTCAATGAGCCCGGGGTCCATAGAGCTTAAAGTTGCCTCACATTCATATTTATGTATTTCTTTCCATAATGCTATACAAAAATCTTACATTTTTAATACTTTACTTTGAGTTGCTATTTTGTTTTCCTTTAGTCCATCATGCATTTTAACACCGTGGCTATTTATGCATGGTGGGTCATAACAAATTCATATTGTTTTATTTTTCTAAACCATTTTTCTCTTACTATCCCCATATGTTTTCCTATTCTTTTTATAACCTTCTCCTTTTGTATTTTCATTATCCTAACTTTTAATACTTCTTTGTTAACATTCTCCCATTCTTTAGGTAAAAATTGATCTCTCTACAATTTAGTTTCTTCACATTCAATTATATAATGTAAGTCATTATCTACCTCTCCACAAAGAGGACATCTATCCAAATTCGCTCCCTTCCTATCTCCCCTTAGCCTATGTGCACTTAATCTAGACCAGGCCCACCCTTCTCTCACTAACCTATTACCTACATCCCTTCACCAGTCCACCTTTAATTGTCTATATAGTTCCAAACTTTTCTTCCCTTCCAGACTTTGAAATGATTCTTGTTTCTCTATGTCTTTAACTCTGTGCCTCACTTCTTTCCAGAAACCTTTAACTAACCCCTCTCTCTCCGCCCATAAGTTACCCATTCCTATTTCCTGTAACGTTCTCCTTATTCCTTAAGCCCAGTCCAGCACTGGATTTTTCTTGGATTATTAAACATTGCCTCAAGATATTATGCTCGTCCATTGATTTCAATCTATGGCAATATTTAAGTATCGTTTCTACTATCATGCCCTTGCTACCTACTCTTCCCAACTCCAACATTGTTGCTCCATTAGGTGATGAAATAGATAAACTTAACATACATTTACAGAACGATCTGTGTACTTTATCAATCATTTTCCATCCTTTGTCACTTCACCAAGTCACTTATCCATAGACAATTTTTGCTTCAACTACAGCTTTGTAAACCCTTTCCAAGCATTTACTTTCCCAGAAGAAAATATAAATGTAAAGCAGGAAATTGAGAAAAGACAAAGTAAAGCTAAGATAGTAAACAAAGAAGGCAGAAAATTACTGCAATTTTGTGAAGAAAATAATTTCATATTTATAGGATAAGGGAAAAGCCTTGTCCGAGTGACACCCTAACCGAGATTCGATGGACATAAATTATTTGTACATTACAGTTTTGACGAATATTTGGAAAACCTTTAACGAGCTTAAGCCCCGCAAAAGATCTTAATCTAAAGCAATCTGAAGATGTTGCTTTAACTTCAGAACTCGTAAGCATCCCCAAGAAGCTACCTCATTGACCTCTCTGAGACATTATTTCGCCGTGGTGCACCTTATGAAACTCCTTTACTTGGAAGGCGATACTGCGAAGTTTTACATTGGTCCTTGCGGCGGAAGATGAAGGTCCTTTGTTGCTCTTCTCATACCGGAACTTGCCTCTGGATCGAATTAACGGCAGCCTTTGAACTGAGGACACGTTTTCGTTTCGCATATTCACCTTCCTCATTAATTACTATTAGCAGCGCTGTTCCCCCGATCTATCTCTTATTGTACGTCATTATCAGCAACTTCCGTTGTCACAAACTTGAACTTTCTATACAGAACCAGAATAAGGACATACGAGGGACCTTCTAAAGGTTCTTGGCCTGACTCAAAGATGTCATGAAGATGGTAAAATTAGTGTGCAAGTATTATCCTTCACATGACGTGCTGTAAAGTTTCAGACGCGTAAGTGCAGACACTTGTTTGTGGTGATCGTTTAAACGGATGGCGTTAATGGATAAAACTGAAACACGATCTCTAATAAAATATTTGGCTTTGAAGCTTCTAACCTAAACAAATACAAAAAGAGTTAGATTCGACATATAAGTTTGTTTCCCTTCGTTCTCGAGGGATCAAAAGTGGGTTACTGCATTTAAGCATAATAGTACATCAATTCAAGCTGATGAGCGCTCAGGGCGTCCCAAAACCGCTATGACTGATGAGACTGTGACAAAATTAACAACGACGTACTCAATGATCGCCAATGTACGCGAGTTGGCCAACATTGCAAAGACATCGATAATGCTGATGACGTGCTGTTATTCTGTACAGACAGGAACTTTCTTAGAGCCTTCAGTCGCATACAACGACACCTCTGCCTCACCCAAGATTGGTGCTGGCGTTGGCGAATGTCCGTTAACCCGAATAAAAGCCACGCAATACTCCCTCACATTTACTGTCTCCGCCGATGGATTCAGTGGACAAACGTTATTACCTAATTAGGCGTCAAGCTAAATAGGGATCTAACTTTTCTCCAACATGTCCGGAACCTGTCGGATTGGGCCATTGAGCCTCACTGTACTCTATGCTGAGGTCAGGGATGCCAAGTTCCTTAAAACTATACCTTTTCCAGAGCCTTGATTATCCCCCTACTACTATACATCTGCGAAATCTGGGCATGGCCGCAGATTCCAGTTGTTGAGCTTACAGGTTACAGAATAGGAGTCTTCGGGCCATCTATTCTGTATGCCGTGCCTTCTCCGCGAGACTAATTCACGAAGCCTTGTCTCTTCCATACGTGGGGGATGGAATTAGGCGCAGCACTGCAAAATTCTACGTCGAATTGCCTTTCCATTGGAGCGCCCTCTTAGGTCTCTTGGGGATTACAACCCCAGACAACGCCGTTTGAGGCCACACTGGGTTCCCTTATGGTATGCGGGCACTGCCGGTGACACAGGAGCAAATTCATGCAGCAGATAAAGCTGAGCTCCTCCACAATACTTCCAAGAGTTGCTTGGACTCAAAATATACAGTAGCACCCCCAATAAATAAATTTGGAAAACACATAACACCAGCGGCGCAGAAGCACCGTTGCACCCTAGCCAGCAGCCGCCGAGGAGCAATCTTGCTACTTACTTCCACTACCTAAACCTCACTCTCACCCATCACCCTGCAACCCCCATTCTTTCCACAAGCGGTTAAACCCATCGCGGGTAGGTGCATTTTATAACACTTCATTGGGCTGCCCTCAGCCTGCCAATTCAATTCGAATGGTGTGCCGCGATTGTTAACAATGGACCAAAACTACATTCAAATGAACATTTCTCAAGAGTGTTTAGACTCGTTTAAACGCAATTTTAGTGTTTTTCCGACGTTTCACTACACAACATAGATGAAAGTGCACCAAAGCGAAAACGTTTCCGTCTGCAGGAAAACTCGTGAAAGGGCAGCCCCATCACGGGGGAACATTACGCTTCACTACTGGACCAGTTGAAGGGTGCTATTCAGTCTAAACGTGCACACCTTTTCAAAATAAATGTCACAATAATGCGCATTCACACGTGCTGCAAAACTTTATCAGTTTCGCTTCCATATTCGTTGGATTTGGCTCCCAGGGATCACTTTTCTTTACAAACCTGAAGAAATGGCTGGGTAGACGAAGATTCACTTCACATGAATATGAAGCTGAGACTAGCGTTTATTCTGCACAGTTGGACGAATCCTATTTTACTGAGGAAGTTTGATAGTAGTTGATCTAAATGTGTTGATACCGAGCCGGATGTCTCAGGTGGTAACTTCTGTGTCCCGCATTCAAGAGTTCGCGGGTTCGATTCCCGCGGGCAACCTACCCCTGACCCACGTTTTTTTGGGGGGGTTTTCCCGTGTTGCTAAGCGATTGCTGGGAAGGATCATTATCTTCCCCGAATTTCTCTCTCCCTCATTTCATCTTCCTCTCTCACCTTACAGATTGACTCTTGGGCTGTATCGGCCGGATGCGGACAGGTGCCACAGAAGCTTGCGCATTGGAACTCCTCGGTCCTGTCAGATGGCGGCTGTTCAAGCCTCCACTGCTGGGTCGAGATTTCCCCTGTCTTCACTAGAGGGGAGCCTGTGAGCCACCCTCCAGTGACTTGGGAAGGCCGCGTTGAGCGCTCTCTGGCCGGGTGGTCGAGCCTGTAAGTCTTAGGGATCACTGCTCGTCTCTGTCGTCTGCGTCAGCCAATCTTCCAGCCCGTACGTGTCGCGTGTTTCCTTCATCTCATCCGTTCCTTCTGGGGGTGTCTGCACAAAAGCTTCCTTGAGGGTCCAGGTGCTAGGTGTCCCCTCCGTCAACTAATCCCAATCCTCAATGTATTGAAAAGTCGATCTCATATTCGAGATAAACATTTGCAGAAACTATCTTATAGCTAATATTCTTGTAGGTGCAAGGGGAATATGGTAGGCTTTAAGCGATAGTCAAATGTTTTAAGAGCTGGTTTCTATGTGGAGGATTCCATTCTCTTTGTATGTCCAGGACATAAGAATAAGTATTGGAAAATTCAAATAATTAACAAGGAATATCTCGGAAATGGTTCACTCCACACGCACACAATTGTTTATCTCTTACAGTTTACCAGTTATGCAAATGCCATTCAGAATGAGGAGAAATTTTTGGGGACTTTCCCAGAAAACATTTAAAGTCCTATTGATATTCTGTTGTTTCTCCGATGCTGTGGAAACAGTACGGAATTTTAAGACTAGTATATAGAATATCCAGTTCTTGAACATTTGACTATCGCTATTCTCTTTGTACCTATAATTAAATATGTAATGTAGCTATTTCTGGAAAGGTTTATCTTGATTAAAATGAAGTAGATAGGAGAATAAACTTTCGTAAGAATAAATAAAATGTATGTACGAATGAATGAATAGAGCCCAAGTGTTTCGTAAAGAGCAAAGGCCTCCTGCGAGAAGGGAAGCGCTTTTATAAAGTTTTCCGTGATGAGCTATTCTGCGTGAGTAGAGTGCACTGCGTATGTTATATAAGTTTTTTTGCACACATTGGATTGGAGACTTACACAAATAATTCTTAAAATTAACCTAACCAAGATGTAAAAAAATTGAATTTTATTTATGGACGCTCTTTAACTGCTGTAGTCCTTAGCGTCCCATTCTATATTGGGCATGAAAGGCCGGTAATTTTGCTCAGAGGCCTCTTTATCAAGCTTGAGGCTCTTTTACGTGCCGTAAATCTACGACACGGTACCACCGGCTTTACTACCAAGATGTAGTTTGTGTGTTCATAGATTATTATTATTACTTTCTCTACTACGTATAGTAAGTAGGGGAAGTATTGTATTCCACCCAAAAATTCGATACCGAGATTTCACCGGAAATACATGTTTTGAGACCCCCTGAATCCAAAAAAAGCATTTTTGGAAACATTTCCGTGTGTGTGTGTCTGTGTGTCTGTCTGTAAACAGCATAACTCAGAAACGAACAGTCGGATAAACATCAAACTTGGTATTTAGGTTCAGTATCTTCCAGAGATGCGACACGAAGGTTTTCAAGAAAATCCCCCCACCCCAGATTACCCTTTACATGGAACATTTTTCGAAAAGTTTAATCTTCTCAAAAATGGCTCTAACGATTTTGATTAAAATATCATATGTTTAAGATATTTTTATGACAAATAAAATGTATATCTGGAATTTTCTGGGAATGTCTCCAAAAGTATTCTCCATTGTGAACGACTTTTGCATAACTGGTAAACCATAAGAGATAGACAAAATTTGACTATACAAAAGATGTAGATCGTGTTAAAATACACAATTTATGTCATATACATTTTTGTTGTTGAGTGTACCATTTTCGAGATATTACTTGTTATTCCCTTAAATTTCTCAATACTTATTTTCTAAAATGGGAATGCGTTATTCATTTTTTTGTCTTGGATATGCAAAGAGTATTAATCTGTGGCAAAGGGAATGGTGCTGCACCTAGCAACCAGCTATTAAGAGATATGTATGTGCTTAAAGGCTACTGTATTTCGATATTGCCCTTGTAAATATATATTCCCCTTACATCTACAAGAAAATTAGCAATAAGATAGACTCTGCAAATGTTTATCTTGATTAACATGAAGTAGATGGAGAATAAGCGTTTGTAAAATAGTTTGTACAAGAGTAGAGAACGCCATGTGAGTGTAACACATCAGATTTTTTATTAATTGTCCTTCATAGTCTTTCCAAACAGTTGTACACCTTGTAGCACAGGGCCACTGAGACTCCACTAGTTGTTTGAAGTCACCTGCCCATCTTGTTAATGGTCTTCCTCGGTTTCCATATGGATCCCACATAGTGGTCGACTGAGCCCATTTGTCGTGGTGGAGTATTGCGACGTGTTCCGCCCATTTCAATTTGATTCTTGCAGCTGCTGTGCTACATTCTTAGAGGACGTAAGTTCTTGGAGCCATTTGTTATAAACTCTGTCCCGCAGTGAAATGCCCAAGATTTTTCTTTGACGGATCTCTAGTAAGCTCTTTTGTTTGTTCCTTAAGGACCAGGTCTGGCATGCATAGAGTAGTACAGTGGTAATACTTTGTGTAGGGTTTCGATTCTGAGCTTTCTGTTTAGTGATTTGTCCAGGAGTATGAATTTAAATGCCCAGAAGGCCTTGCATGCTTGAGCTACGCGTCTATTGATTTTGTTTTCATTTCACTGGATAAGTTAATGAGTTGGCGAAGGGCAGATTGATAAGTTAGCTACTTTTTAAAGAAAATAGCAATGTTTTCCAAAATATCAATTTTATTTCTCAACGTAGCCTCGTTTCAATTCATTACAAGTTGTCCAATGTTTCTCCAATTCTTTAACCCTTCCAAAAAATATGATTTTTCGAAGTCTGCAAAATATGAGGTTGTTTCTGCCATGTTGTTTTCACTGGAGGTGAATTTCTTCCCACCGAGCCAATTTTTCAGGTTTGCGAAAAGGAAGAAGTCGCATGGAGCCAAATCTGGAGAATATGGTGGTGAGGTAGCAGTTCGTAGCCCAATTCGACAAATTTTGCGATGGCAATAGCTGACTTGTGTGCGGGTGCATTATCCTGGTGAAAGGTAACCCTTTTCTTCACTAAATGGGGTCGTTTCTATTACAATTCGCAGAGAAACTGATCCAGCATTGAGGCATAATATGAACCTTGATCGTTTTAACCTTTTCCAGGTAGTGGATGTCTATCACCCCTTGTGAATCCCAAAAGACAGTTTTCCTGCCGACGGAATGGTTTTCGTTTTCTTTGGAGTAGGTTCGCCGAAGGAAATCCACTGCTTTGATTGTTGTTTGGCTTCAGGTTGATAGTAATGGATCCAAGTTTCATCGACCGCAATATAGCGCCGCAAAAACTCATTTGGGTTGCGCTGGAACATGTTTAAACACCCCTGTGAAATGGTCACAGGATTCCGCTTGTTCTCAACTGTGAGCATTCGCGGCACCCATCTTGCTGACGGCTTTCTCATACCCAAAAATTCGTGCAGAATGTTATACACCCTTCACTCGAGATGTTTACGGTCTTGGCTATATCTCGGATTTTCACTTGGCGGCATTTCAACACAATATCGTGAACTTTGTTCACCATTTCTTCTGTTGTGACCTCAACCGGCCGTCCTGTGCGCAGGCATCTCTTGTGCTCGAACGGCCACATCGAAATTCTGTGAACCACTTGTGAACCATGCAATGTGATGGAGCAGAGCCCCCACAATACTTCCGTTTCCTTCACTGTCTTACCACGCAAAAAGTAGTGCTTTATCAGAACACGATTTTCTACGAAGCAACACACATCTCTTATTTTAGACGCTCTCAACAATGTTCTAAGAAACAAATGACGACGAATTTCTTCGATTACACCCAGAATAGATGTAAGACTTGGGTGGAAACAAGAAACCTGATATTGAAACGCTATCTCTTTTCAAAGTCATGGACTTATCAATCCGCCCTCGTATATTCTTGAACTTGCTCTCGTTCAATTGTTATTGGGTCTGCTGGTCTGTTGCTCATCTGTTAAGTTTTGCTGAAATTCATCGAGAGTCCTGCCAAAGAATAATTTGCATACCCAGCTAGCAAATAATAGAGGGTAAAGAAGGGCAGGTGAATGTAACACGTCAGATGATTTTACTTTCTCTTCTACGTATAGTAAGTAGAGGAAGTATTGTATTTCACCCAAAAATTCGATACCGGGATTTCACCGGAAATACATGTTTTGAGGCCTCCTGAATCCAAAAAGCATTTTTGGAAACATGTTCGTGTTTGTGGCTGTGTGTCTGTGTGTGTGTGTCTGTCTGTGAACACCATAACTCAGAAACGAAAAGTCGGATAAACACCAAACTTGGTGTTTAAGTTCAGTATCTTCCAGAGATGGGACACGAAGGTTTTCAAGAAAATCCCCCCACCCCAGATTACCCTTTACATGGAACATTATTCGAAAATTTTAATTTTCTCAAAAACGGCTCTAACGATTTTAATTAAAATATCATATGTTTAAGATATTTTCATGACAAATGCAATGTATATCTCGAATTTTCTGGGAATGTCTCCAAAAGTATTCTTCATTGTGAACGACTTTTGCATAACTGGTAAACCATAAGAGATAGATAAAATTTTACTACACAAAAAATGTAGATCGCGTTAAAATACACAATTTATGTCATATACATCTTTTTGTTGAGTGAACCATTTTTGAGATATTTCTTGTTATTCCCTTAAATTTTCCAATACTTTTTCTTAAATAGGAATTCGTTACTCATTTTTTTGTCCTGGTAATGCAAAGAGAATGGAATACTGCACATAGCAACCAGCTCTTAAAATATTTGACTATCGCTTAAAGCCTACCAATTCCCCTTGCATCTACAAGAAAATTAGGAATAAGATTAACATCTCGATATCTCGATTAACATGAAGCATATGGAGAATAAGCGTTTGTAAAAATAGTTTGTACAAGAATAGAGAAAGTCATGTGAGTGTAACACATCAGCTTTTTTTTTTATAGAATATAGGTAATACCTTGTCTGTCTACTAGGCACATGAGAAAGTATTAGGTTTTAAGAATAGTTTGCAGAAGAGATATAAACATACACCATGACGCGAATGTGACACACAAGCTTTTAGGTTTCAACAAGTGTGTTTCAACACACAGAAGTGACAGATATTAGTCAAGTTTTGCTTCATATCCCCTTGATGTCACGTAAAGTTCTTTGCGCGCACCGCTGTGACGCAGATACAGGCTGAAGTTAATCGCCATTGCTTTAACTTGCAAAGTTTGTATAACATATTGGACGCCACCGATGCGCTAAATGCGATATCTCTGTGCAAACATCGTCTATCTCTGTCGTTAGGAACGCGCTTCCGGCAGCCTCTTACGGAAACAACTGACAAGTATCCGCACGCAAAAACAACAGCAAATGCTTGTAATGTCAAAATCACGGAGAAACAAGTATAACATTGACTAATGTATAGGTATATCTTACGAGGGCTTATACAGGCTGAAGCAACTTTTAGGAATAATAAGATGCCAACCTACAAACCTAAGCCTTCCAGGAGGAAGTGGATGGTACATTACACGAATCTCTAACCGAACATTTTGTGGTAATTTTCAATTCTGATAATTAATTGCTATTAGTCATATGATGAGCTGCCATGAAACAAAGAAAAAATCCGTATATGTTACATTCACATGACTTTCTCTCACCCTATAGCTTATTAGTGGGTATACAAATTGTTCTTATGGAAGTTTATTTTCCTCTCTACTTCATTGTAATCGAGGTAAAAGTTACCGAATATAGCTGCATTACACATTTCGTTATAGATACAAAGGGATAATCAACAGTTAAATGTTTTAGAACTGGACGCTGTATGCTGGCCTTAAAATTCCATGCTGTTTCCATGAGATCGCGAGAAACAACTGAAAATCGACAGGACTAACAGGACTAAAAGAATGGAAAAGTATTGAACAATTCTAACATTTTCTCTAGCCAAGATTACTCCGTATCCTCGCCAGAGTCTAGAAGTATGAATGAGAGTGTGAATGTGTGTATGATCTAATGATTAAAAAACCTTAGTGCAAGAAACCCAACGACAAGAGTTACACGAGTTAACACCACTGCCTTAGGCAATAAGGCCGCCGATAAGATCATTGTAGTTGAAGGCGGGGTATAAATAGATATATGGACGAATCTGTGTGATCTGTAGTGGCGTACCAGTGTTTCCACTGGGGGTTTTTCTGAACCTCGAATTCAAGCACGGTGTTAAGAAACTGACAGATGCACTTAATTGGCTAATCTTTGCCACCTATTTTTGGGTGCTAAAAGTTGGAGACGCAGCGAATCTACAGGCCTTCCAGATATTTATCCGGAAGGAACGCTGGGAGTTGGACAAACGGACCACTTTGGGCTTGGATCTCCGGCATTTACGGAAACTTTAAGCGCCCACTACAGAAGGGCATATGATAAGAATATTAAAACAAAAATGGAACTAAAAAAATTATAACCATTGGGCTGGCCTCGTAGCTGAATTGGTAGAGAGCACCTAACTGTTGTGTCTCGGGTTCGATTCTCGGTGGGGGTGGGGTGGGAATTGTTCTCTAGTCAAGATTATTCCCTATCCTCACCAGAGTCTGGAAGTATGAATGAGAGTGTAAATGTGTGCGTATGTGTGATCTAATGTGAGAAGATGGTTTGTATTGAAGGAGTTGTATTATAGTTCTTATGTTGGGGATCCGAACTTGAAGTTGGTTACAACCGCACGTATAGTACCCGCTTTCCGGTAGCCTTCACCCCAAATGTACTTTCCGGTGGCCTTTGCCCCAAAAATGTTAACTTTGTAATTTTGACTGTTTCTTTAAATATTATATATTTATGTTTGCCTCTGCTACGTCAGTATTTTTGTTAGAGACACGTTTCTCTTAGCAGGGTTGTGGTGCGACTGAAGAATGTAGGCTTACACAGACTTTAAGTTTTTCTTCACTCAATTTATTAATGCTTGACACGATTTAAATAACACTTCAATGATATAGAGGGTTGTGAGATTCTTTTGTTAATTACTTGCACTTTTTAAACACGTTAACTATTTTCTCACACAAAATACGTATTAAATTTTTCGAGGATGCATCTCGCGTCTGATTAGTAACATTGTCTGCTAGCAACGCCTTCAGTTATGAGCACTGTCTACAAGCAACTGACTTCTAGATTTATAAATTTTGCTATATTTCAGTTTCTGATTGGCTATTTCTAATCCAATAGAATACTTTTATTTAACTAAAGCTTTTTCTGGTTGTTGATTGGCCATTTTATAAACTGTCACAAAAATTACATTATTGTTACTCCAAGAATCACAAGTAGTATTGTTAAAGTTTCTTAGTCATTGTTGACTCAAGGTTACCTAATTGTTACCTCTTGTTAGCAAATTTTAACCTATTATTCTCACAGCTCCTACATTATTAAATTACGTAATACATTCACATAACATTATTACATGTACACAATAATATAAACATATACAATGACTGTAATATACACTTTTATATATTGTTACATTCACATATTGCTTTAAGGCGGGCTGTTATTGAATTTATATATTATATAATTAGACTGAAATCATTTAAGTGTTAAAAATACTGCCTCAAATGCCAAAAGCCCAAAATAAGCAAGAAACCCAAACGACAAGAGAATGCGAATTAACACCACTGCCAATATGCAATAAGTTCCAAACGAAAGGCTGCGGATAAGACAATGTAGTTAAAGGATGAATAAATGGAACAAAAGGAAAATCAAACCATTAATAATGGATATCTCGGAAATCTCTGATGCCACAGAAGAGTGATTTGAAATAAATTGTGTATTTTAAAGAAATCTATATTTTTATAACACGTTTTCGTCTATCGCTTAACGTTTACCAGTAATATAAGGTTATACAAAATTGCTTCCGAATGAAGAGGACTTCACAGGTTATTTCCAAAAAGTTCAAGAGATACATTGTTATGGCATGCAAATATCTTTGATGTATGGTATTTGAATACAAAATCATTAGAACCATTTTTTATAAAATAAAAAATTTCGAAAAACGATCCATGTGAAGGGTAGTTTGGGTTGGGGAATTTTCTTGAACATCTTTGTATCGCTTCTTTGGAAGTTGTTGAACCTAAATGAAAGTTTGGTATTTGTTTCACGTTTGGTTTTTGAGTTATGCTGTTCTCTCTCTCTCTCTCTCTCTCTCTCTCTCTCTCTCTCTCACACACACACACACACACGGGTCTTGTTCTAAAATTCCTTTTCTTTTTTTAATTCAGGTGCCCCAAAGCAGGTATTTTCGATTTGATATCGATATTTTGGGTTGAATGCAATACCTTCTCTACCTGCTATGTACGTGGTAGAGAAAGTAATAGGCTATAGTGGGGAGGTAAAGTCATGTGAATGTAACATCAGATTTTTTCTTCGTAATATTAGCCGTTTTCGAAATATAATTTCACGAAGTTTAGACCCAAGTGTTTCCTAACGGACATGCTTGAAGGTTTGCGATTCTTGCTGCCCCCCCCCGCCACTTTTTTCCTTCCATCGCAAGAGCTTGTTACCACACTTGTTTCCGTATGCTGTAACGTTCTTGCTTAATTTAAAATCAGCCCTAAGTAAAAGTATATCGTAAGTAATACAGCGAGGAGAGAATAGTAATTTTTTATAAGTGAATATATAATGACTTTATGGCATAAAAACTCTTGTGAATACTTCGCGTCAGATTTTTACTTTCTTTACTATTTAAAGTGAGTAGGGGAAATAACGTGTTCCACCCAAAAATGCGATACCGATATTTCCAGAACCCGCAAAAAACAAAACAAAAAAAAACAAGAAAAAAGTTTTAGAAAAAGTTCTGTGTGTGTGTGTGTCTGTTTACGAGCAGCATAATTCAAAAACGAAAAATCGGATAAGTACCAAATTTGGTATTTAATTTTACCATCTTCCAAAGATGCGATACGAAAATTTTCAAGAAAATCCCTCAATCCCAAATTACCCGTTACGTGGAAAATTTTTCGAATTTTTTTATTTTCTGGCTCACAATTTTGAATAAAATACCATATATTAATAGTAGCTTATGATACAAGGGTTAAAAGTCAGTTTTTATTTTGCTAATAGGAATGTTTGCGAGTTTCGGAATCCTACGAGCAAAATAAAACCACTTTTAACACGTGTGGCATACACGATTTTTACTTTTTCTACTACGTATAGTAAGTAGGGGAAGTATTGTATTCCCCCAAAAATTCGATACCAAGATTTCACCGGAAATACATGTTTTGAGAACCCCTGAATCCAGAAAAAGCATTTTTGGAAACATGTCCGTTTGTGTGTCTGTGTGTGTATGTGTGTGTGCGTGTGTGTGTGTGGGTGTGGGTGTGGGTGTCTGTGTGTCTGTGAACAGCATAACTCAGAACAGTCGGATAAACACCAAACTTGGTATTTAGGTTCAGTATCTTCCAAGGATGCGACACGAAGGTTTTCAAGAAAATCCCTCCACCCCAGAGTACCCTTTACATGGACGATTTTTCGAAAATTTTAATTTTCTCAAAAATGGCTCTACGATATTGATTAAAATATCATATGTTTAAGATATTTTTATGACAAATAAAATGTATATCTTGAATTTCCTGGGAATGTCTCCAAAAGTGTTCTTCATTCTGAACGACTTTTACATAACTGTTAAACCATAAGAGATAGACAAAAGTTTCGTGCATAAAAATGTAGATCGCGTTAAAATACACAATTTATGTCATATACAGTTTTTTTGTTGAGTGAAGCGTTTTCGGGATATTGCTTGTTATTCCCTTAAATTTTCCAATACTTATACTTTTTCTCAAATTTGTTATTCATTTTTTTATGTCCTGGACAGGCAAAGAGAATGGAATGCGCCACATAGCAACCAGCGCTTGAAATATTTGGCTATCGCTTAAAACCTACCATATTCCCCTTGCATCTACAAGAAAATTAGCAATAAGATTAACATCTCGATTAACATGAAGCATATGGAGAATATGCGTTTGTAAAAATAGTTTGTACAAGAGTAGAGAAAGTCATGTGAGTGTAACACATCAGATTTTTTTTATGTCCTGGACATGCAAAGAGAATGGAATGCGCCACATAGCAACCAGCGTTAAAATACTTGACTATCGCTTAAAACCTACCATATTCCCCTTGCATCTACAAGAAAATTACCAATAAGATTGACATCTCGATATCTCGATTAACATGAAGCTAATGGAGAATAGGCGTTTGTAAAAATAGTATGTACAAGAGTAGAGAAAGTCATGTGAGTGTAACACATCAGATTTTTTTTGTCTTTGATATGCAAAGAGTATTAATCTGTGGGAAAGGGAATGGTGCTGCACCTAGCAACCAGCTATTAAGAGATATGTATATGCTTAAAGGCTACTGTATTTCTATTTTGCCCTTGTAAATATATACAGTGGATCGGGGTAAGATGCCTATCGGGGGGAGATGCCTAAAGCTTGCAGTTTCGTCAGGTAGCCACAGATCGCGACACCAACCTGTACTGCATTCGCTCGCAGTAGTGTGAAGTGAAGGCAGATGTTTACGTCACTGTGTTAGCTGTTTTTGCGCTTTTAAACCAACAAATACAAGGTAAGAACTAAAACTGATGCATTGTTAATAGCGCATCATTATTTTCAAGTATGCACGAGCTTACAAATAAATTAGAAAAGACAAATGTTACACTCGTAGGGCATGGTGGATACCTTGTAGCGTATGTTGCCATTTGCAGTTGTTCCGTTGCGGCCATATTGTGCCAGTCACGGAAAGTGGCATCTCACCCCGATCTTTGGGAGAGATGCCACTGTTTTCTCGGGGTAAGATGACCAATTTTACTCGCCACTTATGCGCCTTTTATTTTCTTAGGAAAATGCCTCGAACGTATGTTAGAACATCAAATAGGGGTCAGTGGTCTGAAGAATCTCTACAAATGGCTATGGAGCATGTAAGGACTGGTGGGATGAATTGTTTTAGAGCTTCCCGAGATTATGGTATCCCATACAGAACTCTGAAACGACGTCTACTGAAGAACGATGATAAGAAGCACACCATGGGTCCACAAAGTAAGTAGTAGTCTATTATTAATAATAATGTTTTCTCTGATTATGGAGAAAAGTGAGAATGGTTTCTAACTGGAATATTTTATTAAATAAAAATTTAACATTCAAAGACAAAGTTGTTCCACATTGTGTATGCATGAATTGCACTTTCCCAATTGTTTCAAACTTTTTTTTTTCTCATTTATTAAAAAACAGCCATAATGTTTATATTATTATTAATTATTATTTATTATTATTTATAGGTAGTCTTGGTGAAGAGAACGAGAAGCAGTTGATGACTTACATAAGAAAGTTGCAGATGTGTGGATTTCCGCCAACTGGAGAAACTCTTCGCAGGCTGGTATTCCAGTTTGCGGAAAGAAATGGAATTCCACATCGATTTTGTAAAGAAAACGAAATGGCAGGTTGGGATTGGTTACAATGTTTTCTCAAACGTTACCCAACTCTAGCTACGAAAAAGCCACAAGGACTTTCTATTGACAGGGCTATATCAATGAATAGGGAAGCAATTACAAAATATTTTTCTTTAGTTTTGGATGTATTAACAGCAAACGCTTTAGTGGATAAACCTGGGCACCTGTACAACATGGATGAAACCGGTTTTCAGATGAATCCCAGGCCAGACAAAGTGATAGCAGAAAAAGGTTCTCCAACTTTGTACCAAGTAACTTCTGGAGAAAAAGGAGAAACTATAACGGTTATCGCCTGCTGCAACGCTGAAGGCAACTTCATTCCTCCGGCATGCATCCTTAAAGGTAAAAGAAAGAAACCTGAATGGGAGGATGGACTTCCGAATGGTTCGACTGTATTTATGAATGAGAAATCGGGATATGTCAACTTTGATATATTCATGAGCTGGATGAGAGACCAGTTTATCCCCAGGAAACAACAAGGAAAAGTGGTTCTGTTTCTCGATGGCCATACCTCGCACTCTACCGATCCAGATATGTTAGATCTTGCTACAGAAAACGATGTGATCATGATTTGTTTACCTCCGCATTCAACACACTACCTTCAGCCTCTTGACAGGTGTGTCTTTAAATCCCTGAAACAAGGTTTTTACAGGGCTATGCGCAACTGGACATTGTCTCATCCCGGACGTAAAGTCTGTAGAGCACAGTTCCCGGTCTTTCTCACTGAAGCGTGGAAGAAAGCTGCAGTTCCATCCAATGCTCAATCTGGATTTGAAGCTTGTGGCTTGTACCCATACAACCCGGAGAGAATTCCAGAGGAGGCGTTCCACGTTTCTGATATGGTCTCTACTGCTGAGGCAGACAGAAATGGTCTAACCGACAACAACGAATGTGCTCGAGCTCCTCTCCTAGAGAAAGACAACGGCAACCTTGTAGCAGGGATTCAAAGTGAGCCGATGCCAGGAACATCATTTGAAAACATTTCTCCTGTGCTTATCTTGGATCCATTACGATCTAAGCGTAGGAAGAAAACAGCTGCAGTTCTCACAGAACAACATCGAATAGAAGATGCAAGGGCTCGACGAGAGCGAATTAAAAGCAAGAAATCTAGGATTAGGGAACCAGACAGTGAGAGTGACTATTGTGCTGAGTGTTCTCTGAGTTACTACGATAAGAATGGACCACAGGTAGAGTGGATTCAGTGCGTCATTTGCAATAAATGGTTGCATGAAACCTGCACAGAGGAAGAAAACGTGTGCAATAACTGCGCAAATGAACTCTGATTCCATATGGAAGCTAAGATTTCATTTGTTTATTTTTATATACATTTTTACATTTATTTTGTGTTTTATTCTTTATAACCACATTAAATTTCCTTTCTAAATCATATATTAAGCTAAATTGTACCGTAAATGCACAAAACTAGTACTCGAATCCTGTTCCGATATAATTGCCATCTCACCCCGATGCTCGGGGTGAGATGCCTAAATTACACAGTTCATAAGAAAATTAAAAAACATATATCGTTACTAATAGTAGGGTACGGTAACTGGCCTATGTATAGAAGAAGCTCTTCAGTGAGCACTAGTTTAGTGCCGAATCTAATCTCCCAATTTTAACCTACCATTTGACCTTCCAAACCTTAAGTTAGGCATCTTCCCCCGATCCACGCTATTCCCCTTACATCTACAAGAAAATTAGCAATAAGATAGAGTCTGCAAATGTTTATCTCGATTAACGCGAAGTAGATGGAGAATAAGCGTTTGTAAAAATAGTTTATACAAGAGTAGAGAAAGTCATGTGAGTGTAACACATAAGATTTTTTTACATACATTATAGCTACCTTTAAGAACATTTATACACATTTGAAGCGAAATGCATCCAAAATTACAGAAATTGTGAGGTGAGATTGAGATTTCACCGTGGAAACTTTTCAAATTAGTCTGAAATTCATACAAAACTAAGAGTAGTTTAAATTGTAGATCTGAAGTTCGGATAATCTTCCAAGATGTCTATGAAATACCAAGGCTGCGAGCGCACCTGAAATTTAAAGCTACATGATATGATCTCTTTGCACTCTGTAAGGGAGGGATTAAAGAAGATGGAGTAGCGATATGGCAACGTCGTGGACGTCTTGACAGGAGTGGTGGTGTTGCTCTTTCCTCAGCGATTTCCGCATCACTTGTCCTGGAGAACGTTCTTCATCAGATTATTCATGAGCCCTCTATGTAAACGTGGTGGTCCTTTCGATCGCTGGCACGCTGTAGGTAATGAGATCAGCCAGGATTAAACACCCACCCAATCTGACAACTGAAAAAACATGCAAACTGAATTTAGATGACACGTTAACAACTCTTCCATTTCCAATCGTCTCATTCATTTGCAAGTTTTGTTTTTGCTGACATTTCACATTTTTACTTTCTCTACTACGTAAAGTAAGTAGGGGAAGTATTGTATTCCACCCAAAAATTCTATACCGAGATTTCACCGGAAATACATGTTTTGAGACCCCCTGAATCCAAATAAAGCATTTTTAGAAACATGTCCGTCTATGTGTCTCTGTGTGTGTGTGTGTGTGTGTGTGTGTGTGTGAACAGCATAACTCAGAAACGAACAGTTGGATAAACACCAAACTTGGTATTTAAGTTCAGTATCTTCCAGAGATGCGACACGAAGTTTTTCAAGAAAATCCCCCCACCCCAGATTACCCTTTACATGGAACATTTTTCGAAAATTTTATTTTCTCAAAAATGGCTCTAACAATTTTGATTAAAATATCATGTGTTTACGATATTTTCATGACAAATAAAATGTATATCTTGAATTTTCTGGGAATGTCTCCAAAAGTATTCTTCATTGTGAACGACTTTTGCATAACTGGTAGACCATAAGAGATAGACAAAATGTTACTACACAAAAATGTAGATCGCGTTAAAATACACAATTTATGTTATATACATTTTTTTGTTGAGTGAAACATTTTCGAGATATTGCTTGTTATTCCCTTAAATTTTTCAATACTTATTTTCTCAAATGGGAATTCGTTATTCATTTTTATTTGTCTTGGATATGGAAAGAGTATTAATCTGTGGGAAAGGGAATGGTGCTGCACCTAGCAACCAGCTATTAAGAGATATGTATATGCTTAAAGCCTACTGTATTTCTATATTGCCCTTGTAAATATATATTCCCCTTACATCTACAAGAAAATTAGCAATAAGATAGAGTCTGCAAATGTTTATCTCGATTAACATGAAGTAGATGGAGAATAAGCGTTTAGAAAAATAGTTTTTACAAGAGTAGAGAAAGTCATGTGAGTGTAACACATCTGCTTTTTTGAAAACATATCCGTGTGTGTGTCTGTGAACAGCATAACTCAAAAACGAAAAGTCGGATAAATACCAAACTTGGTATTTGAGTTTAGTATCGTCCAAGGATGCGACATGAAGATTTTCAAGAAAATTCCCCCAAACCCAACTATCCTTTACATGGAACATCTTTCTAAAATGTTGATTTTCTAAAAAAACTGACTCTAACGATTTTAATTAAAATACCGTACGTGAAAGATATTTACATAAAAAATAAAATGCATATTTTGAATTTTTTGGGCATAGCCTAGGAAGTCGTCTTCATTCGAATGGAATTTTGTATAATCTTGTATAACTTGTAGACGTTAATGCATAGACGAAAACGTACCACACCATGATGTAGATCTCTTTAATACACACAATTTACTTACAATAAGTTTTTGTTTGCCATAAGCCGTTTCTCAGATATGCGTTATTAAGGGTTCCGATTATTCAATACTTATGCTTTTGAAGTCCCGTCAATTTTCAGTTGTTTCTCGCGATGTCATGGAAACAGTATGGAATTTTAAGGCCAGCATATAGCGTCCAGTTCTTAAATATTTGACTATCGCTGTTCACTTTGTACCTATAACTAAATGTATAATGTAGCTATTTTTTGCAAAGGTCTGTTTGGATTAAATGTAGTAGATACAACAATAAGCTTTAGTAACAATAGTTTATATGCACACTAATAAAGATAGATGGTAGACAAAGCCATGTGAATGTATCATCAGATGTTTTTCTCTTTCAAATTGAATCCGAGCAGTTAAGAAATAATATGTGATATGTTACATTTATATGACTTTCTCTACCCATTCTTCATCAAAACATTTTTACAAAACTTATTCTTCTATCTAGTTAATGTTAATCGGGATACATATTTGGAGAAATTATATTATTGCATAGGCATATCCTTGTAGCTACAATGGTAATAAGAGAAAAATGTAGGCTTTAAGCGATAATCAAATCTTTTAAGACAGGTTGCTGTAATGGCTTTGAAATTCGTTTCTCTCTTTACATGACCACGAAGAAAGTAGTTCTACGTGGTGTAGTGGTTACCATGCTAACCTCTAATTCCCGAGGTCGCGGGTTCAACCCGGCGAAGGACGATGGATTTTTTTGGGGGGAGTAAAAATTCTTAGCATGGCTTCCTTCGGAAGGGAAGTAAAGCCGGTGGTTCCGTATCGTAGATTTACGGTACGTAAAAGAACCTCAAGGCTGATAAAGAGGCCTCTGAGCAAAATTACCGGTCTTTCACGCCCAATATAGAATGGGACGCTAAGAACCACAGCAGTTAAAGAGCGTCCGTAAATAACTCAATCCAATTACACGAGGAAAAACGAATAGCGATTTTCCACGTGAGAAAATCATAATTATTTGTAAATTTAAACCAGTAATAAAGAATATCTATCTCGGAAATGGTTACCGCTACAAAAATGTAATTTTGCATAAATTGTGTTCCTTAAAGAAATGTACATGTTTTTTGTAGTAAGATTTTGTCTACCTCTTACGGTTTAGCAATTATTACAAAGGACATTCACAGCATATATCAAAAACTAAAAGTCGAACAAATACCAAACTTGGTATTTCAATTTAATACCTTCCAAATATGTTACACGAAGGTTTTCAAGAAAACTTCTCCACCCCAACTACCTTTTACATGGAACACTTTTCGAAGTTTTTTATATTCTCAAAAATGGCTGAAACTATTTTGATTAAAATGTCATATTATATTTACATGACAAATAAAATGTATATCTAATTTTATGGGAATAGCCTGTAAAGTGCTCTTCATTCGGAAGTATTTTTTATAATCTTGTATAACCGATAAACGTTAAGCGATATACGAAAGCGTGGTATAACAAAAATGTTTATCTCTTTAATATACACAATTTATTTCCAATAACGTTTTTGTGGATAAGGATTTCCGAAATATTGGTTATTAATGGTCCGAATTGTTCAAAACGTTTGTCATTCTTTTCAAGTCTCCCGCGATCGCATGGAAAGAGCATGGAGTTTTAAGGCTAGTATTATAGCGTCCGGTTTTTAAACATTTGACTATCGCTATTCCTTTTGTTACTATAACGAAATGTGTAATGCAGCTATTATTGTAAAAGTTTTTTAAAATGAAGTAGATAGAAAAATAAGGTTTGTAAGAATAATTTATATACCCACTAGGGTAAAGACGGTTATTTAGATGTAACACATCAGGTTTTTTACTTTCTCTACTACGTAAAGTAGGGGAGGTATTGTATTCCACCCAAAAATTCGATACCGAGATTTCACCGGAAATACATGTTTTGAGACCCCCTGAATCCAAAAAAAAGCATTTTTGGAAGCATGTCCGTGTGTGTCTGTGTGTGTGTGTGTGTCCGTCTGTGAACAGCATAACTCAGAAACGAACAGTCGGATAAACACCAAACTTGGTATTTAGGTTCAGTATCTTCCAGAGATGCGACACAAAGGTTTTCAAGAAAATCCCCCCACCACAGATTACCATTTACATGGAACATTTTTAGAAATTTTTAATTTTCTCAAAAAATGGCTCTAACGATTTTGATTAAAATATCATATGTTTAATATATTTTTATGACAAATACAATGTATGTCTTGAATTTTCTGGGAATGTCTCCAAAAGCATTCTTCATTGTGAACGACTTTTGCATAACTGGTAAACCATAAGAGATAGACAAAATTTTACTACACAAAAAATGTAGATCGCGTTAAAATACACAATTTATGTCATATACATTTTTTTTTGTTGAGTAAACCATTTTCGAGATATTGCTTGCTATTTCCTTAAATTTTTCAATACTTATTTTCTCAAATGGGAATTCGTTATTCAGTTTTTTGTCTTGGATATGCAAAGAGTATTAGTCTGTAGCAAAGGGAATGGTGCTGCACCTAGCAACCAGCTATTAAGAGATATGTATGTGCTTAAAGGCTACTGTATTTCTATATTGCCCTTGTAAATATATATTTCCCTTACATCTACAAGAAAATTAGCATTAAGATAGAGTCTGCAAATGTTTATCTCGATTAACATGAAGTAGATGGAGAATAAGCGTTTGTATAAATAGTTTGTACAAGAGTAGAGAAAGTCATGTGAGTGTAACACATCAGATTTTTTTATTCATGTTGCGCCTCGAAACATGTATTTCCTGTGAAATCTCCATATCGAAGTTTTTGGGTGGATAACAGTACTTCATCTACTAAACATGGTAGAGAACGTAAGAAGGTATTTAGATGATTTATTCTGCCAAACATAGAGGAGTTTAAATTTTTTATAAATCTGCGTAAGTTTTGTAGCCAGTTTGGTTGTTTGTGAAATGGAGCATTTCTCCTGTTTCAACATTCGCTGCTGGCCAGGTAAGGAAGTCCGCACAAAGCGACGCCGCGATATGCCCCGAGTACCAATTTATTTTGGGAGCAAAGGAAGCTTGTACGTGGAAAAACAAAAGTTCTCGCTTTTAACCGGCACACGGTGCATGTTTAAGGCGCAGGGCGCGCGCACCGAGAATTGCGAGATATTTAAACAAGCCTTGGGCGATTTCATTTGTCTCAATGTTTGGACAGGCATTGTATACGGTCGCGTTGGCAGACCTTACCGTATTAATGTGTGTGTATTTGCTTACCGCAGGCAAATGCTTTCCGCTTCGTTTCCATACGCAACAGATCGACTGTATCATAACGGGCAAATTACCTTTTCTATTCTTTTGTCATCCATTCATGTCAGCTGCGCGCCGCGTACACACAAAAAATTCATTGTTGCATTTTGTTCTTAAATCCGCATATAGAGGAGTAAGTTTGTCTGTTCGCTAGCCCTTAAGCTATCTAATTCTTAGAGCCTGTTGTGCTATCCCATACAGAAGAAATGCCAAGTCGAAGTCGCTGTCGATTTAAAATACTATGGAGTTTAGGAGTAGACAAAAGCAGGAGCCTAGTAACTAGAGTACACCACTGTAGTAGCTCATAGTGGTTCTTTTTGCCTCCAACGTGACCACTGCGAGGGATGAAGGGTAACCCCGAAGGGCGACAGATCCGTTCGACAATGTGGGCTAGCAAGGTCGGGGTCCCTAACATTTCCAACACAGCACCAATCCTGTCGCAGGCTAGCTCTCGAAACTCTCGGGTCGCCAAACCCCAGAGAGAACTTTTTCCAGAGCGCAAATATCCCGCCCTGTGGCAACACACCAACGGCTTTCACCTACAACCCTAAAAGCGGTAAGAGGAAATTATGGTACCACAGAATTCGCCTACCGGAAACCACAAAAAAAGGTCAGAGTGGTCGCCCCGACGGGAATCGAACCCAAGACCTCCCGAATGGAGTCTCACATGCTACCGCAGAGCCATCTCCCGTGGTAAAATTATGGAGAACTTCACTCAGCAAAGAAATGGCATACAAGAATAAGCTTTTGTAAGAATAGTTTGTAGAAGAGATTGTAGAGAAAGTCATGTGAATGTAATACATAATTTTTTGTGTGCAAAGAAACGAATGGATGGATAGAAAATTTAATAAGCAAGAAATGGGTAATGAAGAATAAAGAAATTGTATTAAGAAACCCTTTTGAAGATCAAACACAGAAATCTATATTAGGAAGGCGTTTTTATGGGAGGTAAAGATGAATATGAGACTGTCAGTAGAGAAATATAAGAAATAATATTGAAATAAGTTTAAGGTGCTTGAGTTATATATTAGATGATATGAGGTTATTTATTAAATCAATTATACCTTTTTATGTGTAGTTATGGCTATACAAATTAGTAAGGGTTTAGGTCAGGCCATATGTTTGTACTTGTATTTAGCACTTTAGCATGTACTTAGCACTTTAATAAACAAAATATAATAACATAACATTCACGATGTTCTTCGCTTCATGGGGACTCGGGATGGAATTCTATAGGTTTTGCCTGTATTGAACAGGGACTTAATCAACCATTTAACATGATGGAATCTGACATTAGTCAAGATTTATCTCGCTTTAAAAATCTTTAAATGATTAAATTTATTGTACAAATACTTAGTGAATGGGCCATTGATCTTAAATGAATATTTAAAATATAAATAAATGTGACGAAAAGAAAGTTAAATCGCTTCTAGCTGAAATTTCATCAGACTTTGTGCACTTTAGCTAGGAAATTGCCATGCTTTGCCAGTTCCTCTGGTCAACCAGTGGATCCCAAATTTCCAATCTCCTAGCTGGATTTTGATGTGACTTTAACGTTTCGCTGTTTCTCCAGTGTATACATTCCGCCAAAATATGTACCCAATCTTCATCCCCACCACAAAGATTCTCCTGCCAGAATCGTCAGTCATTTTCTGTCCTCCAGCCTCACAGTCTAAACCATCTCACCCTTGACGTTTCCTTTCTTCCTAAGGCAAGACATGCTGTATGACACTTGTCTAGCCGCTGAACCTAGAATTCAATTCGCTTAGTATTTCCACAGGCTAATGACTTGGGCGCCGGAGAAGTTTCCTAGCAAGCAAGGCATTCAGTCTGAACATGAAAACGTTACACGTCATATAAAATAAATGTTTTGTTTGCTAACGGTGCTGTCAATTACCAGAATCATTTCAGCGCCACCGATGTGCCGGAATTTCCCCCCTCAGGATATTTTTATATGCTAGTTAATATACTGACAAGGGGCTGTCGCTTTTAAGCATCGGTCCGAACCGAATTTGAACCCGCAACCTTGGGATCTGAAGGACAGTGTGTAACCAAATGAGTCACCCAGACCGACACCTTCCACGTCGTAGTCACAGTTGGCAGTTTGTATGGTATGTGTCCTACCGGACCCTTTTTCGCACTGTTTTGTTTGGTCGATACCGAAGGCCCCTAAAAGCTTTAAGCAGTGTACTAGTATCATCGCTAGTGTAGGGCAACACGAGTTTGTTAACAGTGTGCGTTGCAGCTCCCTTCTGCGAATGTAAATAAAATCATCATCTGTGTGGAATGAATGGACGTTGGTATTAATGTTTGATTGTTTATTTGATTTTGTGCTTTTGCGTGTGACATTGCGAGGCACGTTAGTAATCTTCGAATTGGCCTCCGTGCTTGATAGGCAGTTTCTCTGCCACACGTGTATACGTTACGTCCTTTCCCTAAGAGCTGATGCTGTCTTCAAAAAATTGACTCAAACAATGAGGCCATGACACACTTTGAAATGAATACTCAGTATATACGAAGACGAAGTGAACATTTTTGGAATATCATGTTTCTAAAAACAAATATAATTTGTTTATATTTGGCAGTTACTTTTTAATGCTTTGCATGTTGATTGTCGTGCAGGTTCGGTTTGCCATAATAGGTTGTTAATTATCATAACTTAAAGATTTCGTGTTCACGCTAAAATGAATTTGCCTAGAGAACATTTTCGGGCTATGATTTTTTAATATTTTAAATCATCATTAACGCTTCAACAATGTAAAGATCGGCTTAGAAATGCATTTGGTGAAGAAATCCATTCAAGACAATAATTTATAATTGGTACAGCGAATTCAAAAGAGACGGTTTCTTTTTGGTGATGAATTTCGTGATAGACGCCCAAGAATTGCACATATTGATGAAAATATTGCTGCTGTTCGAGCAATGCTTGAAGAAGATCGACGGGCATCTTATGGATTTATTTGGCCAACATTGAGTATTGGTATGAGTCAAATCCAAAACATTTTATATCAACAGTTAAACGTGAGAAAACTTTGTTGTGATGGTGAATCTTGGATTTATTGTTATGATCCGAAAAGAAAAGTCAATCGGCTCGATGCGTCTTTGGAACAACCTGACCCTACAAAATTTCGACGAATTCGCAGTGCTGTTATGAAGATGGTGGCTAGTTTTGTTTTCTAACACGGGCCATAGTGCTATTATAGTATTAGAAGATAGACGATTGGTACACAAAATTCTTTTACAGCAAATTTTTGAAAAATGTTCGTGAGAAACGGCCAAAAGAAAAAATAATGCTACATCATGACAACGCATCTCGCACACAGCAAAACTAACAACAGGGTATGTGGACGCCCTAAAGATCAGCACCATGGACCCTCCACTATACATCCCAGACCTAGCACTTTGTGATTTCTTCTTGTTTCCAAAATTAAAGATAAAATACGTGGAATCACTTTTGTCGTTATGAGATGAAGGAGTGGGACATTATAAAAACCTGGTTTCTGAAATGCTTCAGGAAGAGTGGCATCGTTGCTTTAAGGGGACAATGTACTCTGAAATGGTCAAAAATCACATTTTTTGTTTCAGGCACTAATAAAATCTGTATTATTTCCACTTTCAGAAAATATATACTTTTCGGGGGTTAAGAGGTTTTTAAGACAATTAAATACCATTTAAATGCTAGTCTTCATTCCTTTAAAGCTACCATGCAACGCTCCTTTTAAGAACATTTTTTTTCAACAACGAACGACTATATCATGCCCAGCGAGCAGTTCAGCAATTAGCAAAAGAGGCCAGGACCAAGAGAAGGCAATCAGAAAAACTGAAGTAATCCAGGAATGAAGGTGCAGATGATTATGATCCTGGAATGTGCTAAAGTGTGTCAGAATTTTAATGTTCAAACTTTAAATTCAGTTTTCTCAAAACAATAGTTTTGGAAAGTTATGTACCTTTTTCTTAGAAGATATGAGAGGTAGAGAGCTGAAATTTTCAGGTACATGTACACAACACATAGTTAAACTTTCTGAACCACAATCATAATTTTATAAAGTATATTAGTGATATTAAGAACGCAACAACATTGCAAATTTTCCACATTTTTACTTGTTGACTTTGCAAATATTTATTTTTAATTTCTAGAGAACTGATATACATAACTGAATAATCGAGGTTCGGAGAATAACTGATTATACTAAAAACAAGCATGCAAAGTGTGATTCTCTATTGCAAGTAGTATCAGAGAAAAATGTACATGAATTCACATGTTTTAAGAGTAAATATTATTATTTTTCTGCTGAATTAAATAATTTTTATGGACTCAACTATATAAGCTATCAATGCAAAAACCACTTGAAATAATTGTCATGATTTGTAGAATAATTCATAAAAATTTCAGGAAAAGCCATTGAGAACTTTAAGAGCAGTGGTGTTTTAACACACTTAAGGTGTAATTTCCATGTGTTTAGATTATCTTGTCGCCTTAAGGATTGGTTTCATGGAATGCAAAAATGTATTGATGTTGAAGGGAATTTTAAATTTTTAAAATCTAATCCGTGTTTGTTTTTCTAAAACTGTTCAGTGTTGCCCTCGTATACCTCTTTACACCAATTTAATTTTATTTCATTGGCTAGACTTAGAGAAGGTTTAATTTTACAACAATCTGATTCAATTTCGCATCAGCTGATTCCTAATAAGCTTATTTTGATATATTTTCACATGTTTTTGTGTTTTATTTCAACTCTCTGCCATACAGACCCCATGATTCAGCTGCCCAAATTTTGGGAGACAGATTTTCTCGCTGGTATTTATGACATTTGGAGCATAGTGTGGAATAATCTCCTTGCATCAGCCTCGCCATTACTCACTTTACGAGAGGTTAGGGCTAACGCAAATGTAACGTTGAAACTAATGTGATTTCAATTAAGAAGGCAGTGGCTTCAGTTCGATACTCGCAGAATGTTGAGTCGACAATTTGGCAACCGCAAACAAAATAGCACGACGTTCATTACGAGAGTTTATCATGCGGATAATTAATACACATGTCCAATAATGGAAATAATGTGCAGCAGTAGGTATCGCTTGAGACCACGGCAACCAGGAATAACTTTTATTGCAGGAGAGGGGAAAGAAGTGCATCCCTATGAGAACATTATAACAATTACAGCTATAATACAAATTACATAACACTTTCTGTCTGCTATAAGCTTTCAGCTGGTGATTGTGGCCGTAAACCACATCAGCGCTTTGTAATTGTGCTCGCTAATAATTTGATAATTAGTGCAGATATGTATACTTCCGCCGTTTGTACGTCATGCTTTGAGGTTCTTGGTTATTGATTCTCTTTTTGTTGACTTGCTGTGATAATTGGTGAATTATCCTATAGATTAAAACGTTTGCTGCAGGTTAATTTCGGAAACCAAATCATAATTATGTACTATGCTACGTTTATTTAATATATTATTACTTGGACCCTATTGGTTCACGATAAAGAGTTTAGAACAAAATATTTTGAAACAATGCTTAATTTTACAGAAGAATGAGAGGGGGTTAACAGAATTTAAGAGGTTCAGGGAAGAATTAGCTTAGCGACGACTTGGCAAGCTAGAGAACAAAAAGAAAGGGATTTCTAGAAAGAAGTTAAAGAATCAAATAAATTGAAATTAGGAAAATATTTAGTGGCTTCAGCAACAAAAGGTCCTTGAGAATCTACAGGGAACTAAAGAATGGGGTAGGGAAAGCTATGTAGAAAAAGGTGACAAGTGGCTGAGGGAGGGAGCTGCATGGGCTAGAACAGGTGTAGTGAACGAGCGAGGTGCCGCCGCGGTAAGTGCGATTTGCATTCGGGAGGTCCCGTGTTCGATTCCCGGCGCCGCCCAATCTAACTGGGGTTTTCGCTGTTTCCCGGTTCGGGAGACAAATATGGGGTGATTCATCTTCCTTATCTGTTCCAGACTTTAGGAGCAGGCGACGGTGTTCGGCGGGTTGCGTCTGGACGGTGGTTGTGCGCTATGTACCTAGATTTTTGTTTACTAGCGTCGTTGCCGGACTGCTCAGTTAGTTCTCGCCCCCGAGTAGGCCCCACTCCGGGGGTATCAATGGCTTGTAGGTGGTCCCTGGCGGCGTCGGATGTTTTCGATATGGAAACGTTACGGGCCCTGTCCATGCTTGCGCCAGTCGTCATCCGGTTTTGGTTGCCCTTCGGGTCTCTTCCCTCATGCCTCACTTCTAGAGGTCACGTTAGAAGCCGTTGCAGCCTACTTGTGGTGCTCTGCCGCGGTTCCGGGGGCCCCTCATTCGTAGTACCTGTACCTTTTATAAATTTAGCGAAATTGAAAGGAATACGAAGAGGCAAGAATTTATAGGAATTCCCAGTGTGCAGAATAAAAGACAATTATTAACATACGAGTCCTGAATGTGAAGAAACCAAAATAATGAAAGAAAAGTTGAAGCTTGACAAATGGGACTTCCTAAAACCTCTGGAATTTTCCAGAGTTTTTCTGTACCGATCAATGCGTTGCTGTTTTTGATCGGAAGTCATTTTATGTGGAGTCCATCGACAACAACTGTTGATGTAAAATGTTTTGGATTTGACTCATACCAATGCCGCCCGAATAAATTCATACATGTCTGACAATCTTCTTCAAGGATTTCTCAAACAGCGGCAATATTTTCATCAGTAACAGCAGTTCTTGGGCGTCCTTCTGAAATTCATCAATAAGAAAAAACAGATATCTTTTTAATTCGCTGTACCAATTATAAATTTTTGCCTTAGATGGGGCTTCTTCACCAAATGTATTTCTAAGCCGATCTTCACATTGTTTAGGCGTTAATGACGATTCAAAATCGTAAAAAAATCATAGTCCGGAAATGTTTTCTAGTCAGATTCATTTTTGAGTGAACGCAAAATCTTTAAATGATAATTAACAAATTATTAGAGGAAATTTAACAAGCAACAAGGTAATCAACTTGCAAAACATTAGAAAGTAGTTGTCAAGTATAAACAAATTTCATTTGTTTTTGAAAACATGGCATTATAAAAATTTCCAGTATCATCCTCGTAGTATCCTGAAAATGGTTCATTAAATGCAAGGAAAAAAATCTGATGTGTTTAACTCACATGACTTTCTCTACTCTTGTACAAACTATTTTTACAAACGCTTATTCTCCATATGCTTCATGTTAATCGAGATATCGAGATGTTAATCTTATTGCTAATTTTCTTGTAGATGCAAGGGGAATATGGTAGGCTTTAAGCGATAGTCAAATGTTTTAAGAGCTAGTTGCTATGTGGAGTATTCCATTCCCTTTGCATTACCAGGACAAAAAAATGAATAACGAATTTGAGAAAAAGTATAAGTATTGGAAAATTTAAGGGAATAACAAGCAATATCTCGAAAATGGTTCACTCATCAAAAAGATGTATATGACATAAATTGTGTATTTTAACGCGATCTACATTTTTTGTGTAGCAAAGTTTTGTCTATCTCTTATGGTTAACCAGTTATGCAAAAGTCGTTTACAATGAAGAATACTTTTGGAGACATTCCCAGAAAATTCCAGATATACATTTTATTTGCCATGAAAATATCTTAAACATATGATATTTTAATCAAAATCGTTAGAGCCATTTTTGAGAAAATTAAAATTTTCGAAAAATGTTCCATGTAAAGGGTAATTTGGGGTGGGGGATTTTCTTGAAAACCTTCGTGTCGCATCTCTGGAAGATACTGAACCTAAGTCGTTATTCATTTTGTTTGTCCTGGACATGCAAAGAGATTGGAATGCGCCACATAGCAACCAGCGCTTAAAAAATTGAATATCGCTTAAAACCTACCGTATTCCCCTTGCATCTACAAGAAAATTACCAATCAGATTGACATTTCGATATCTCGATTATCATGAAGCCTATGGAGAATAACCGTTTGTAAAAATAGTTTGTACAAGAGTAGAGAAAGTCATGTGAGTGTAACACATCAGATTTTTATAAATAAATAGGTCACAAAAAATACATACGCCCAACTGCCGCCTGTAGCGTTAGTGACATCACGAATGTTTGACCAAAATATTGAAAATAGTTGTGCAAGTATGGAAACTGCAGCCTCTTTGCGCCTTACGATTTGTGAACCAAGAAATCTAGGCGCAGATGCTGGGTTCATCCATTAAATGAAAGGAGGATTCAGTAAGGAGACTAACATAACCTCTTGAGAGAAATGAGAGGTAGTGACCCACAACAATTTGTTTGGCACTGCCAAATGGAAGAGAGCATGCATGTACATTAGGCGGCGTAAAGTCTCGCATCGCGATCGTCTGCTGTTGAATAACAGGCAATGCAAAGAGAAAGAAACACAGAATTCTTCCTCTACGCAAGCATAAAGTTTGGAGTTTGCAAACTCTTGCGTTGCGTGACTATGTGAATGCTTCCATTAAATAACATGGATTCAAAATTTTGCGCTTATGCTGCGTCTGCGCTTACATTTCATTTTCAATGGGCCATTAGTCATAGTCCACTTGAGAACCATAAATCAATAAAGTGTGTTTTGGTTATAAATATTCAGTGTTGAAACACTCTGAAACAGTTATCTGTTTGAAATCTCGTATATGAATTATTTTCTCGAAACAATTTTGTCTCATTATAGTCATGTTCCCCATCATAACTACTGTAAGAATATTCGCGGTCTTATGAACAGGCCTCGGTGCAGGGTTCCGAGACGCATGAAGTTAGGAGCACACGAACCACTGTGTTGTTTAATTCGAGTGGGATGGCAGTGCAGGTAGCCCTTGCGTCAATGTGTAAACCTCTAGTCACAGTAGGGCACAAAATAAACGTCACATTTTCCAGTGTGTATCGAGTAGGAAGCTAATTGCCTAACATAACAGTTTTGCGTGATTGTACCTGTTTTAACATTCTGAAATAGCCATTTTCCACGACAGAAAAAAAATAAAGCGCAAACAATATACAGACCACAAAATATATTACTTCACAACTTCATTGCACCATACACATAAATATTTAAAATAAATAAATATATAAAGTAATAACCCAAATAATGCAAATGCATACAATACACTTCTTTACATGTAATTACATCGAATTACAAGATGCATTCGCAATGTATCAAATAAAAACATCTCCTATTTTCACTTAAAATGAGTTTATAGCTAGAAAAACTTCCTTCTTCGTCACATGACGTTACAGGTACATAAGAAAAGAATTGGATATCACACGAATAAACTTTTTTGGATTTGTATTCATTGTTTGAATCCAATAAAACGTCCTTAATGGCACACATATCTGCAAAGCCAAAAGGACACTTTTTAATTTGCCGTTCATACTTGCAATAACAGAGTCTGATTTTGTCTCATTCAGTGTTTGAAGCAGTGCAATTACGAACCCATATATTGTTTTAGAGACGCTTTAATATATTTACTTTCGATCCCGTTGAAATGGATGTTGGCCTGTACTAACATGCTACACAAATCTCGATAAAATTCTTTCTGATTTTCTATTTGAATTGTGATGTTGAAGACCTCTGTAAATTGTTGCATTTAACATTTTTCGTGTGTATTTTGCCATTGTAGTGTTTTTAAAACAATCGATATCTGTGTGTCCTGATGTATTTTTTGCAGCGTATGCAATATGCAGTGTTGTTTCCTTTGATGCGGAAATGTTCCTTTCCAAAGTTCTCTGTAAGTGCATCCTGGGGAACGCTTGGTACTCGTATTCTTCGACATGTTTCAAAGTACTGTGGAGTATAAATAAGAACAATTAACACTAATAAAATATCAATGAATATGTAAATACCATGAAACTATAGTTCTTTACTCACTGGATCTCGAGTACGTCAATTATCAATATGAATGTCCACAGCGACCTTCGCTACGCAACTACCTGTAGGTTGGAAGTGCTACCCCACCCACCGGGCTAGGAGATCAGCTCCCAACTTCAGTTTGCTAATTCCGTGACCCAAAACCGAGGCCTGCTTATGAACAAAACCCGGCTGTCTCGAACGCTTATGGCCGTACCCGATTCCGTCTCTCAGACGCCCGTCAGTTTTAAATTGACCGGTCTTTAAAACATACAGTTTATTTCAAATAACACTTTTGTGTCATCTGTCATTTTTTAAATATCCGTTGTTACTGTTTGAGTTTTTCAATAGTTGGTAATTTTATTTTTTGAAGTGCTGCCTACCTTCAATTGTTTCTGGCGATGTCATGGAAAGAGTATAGAAGCTCAAGGCCAATATGTAGCGATCCTCTTTTAAACATTGACAATCGCTATCTTATATTTACCTATAACGAAATGTGTAATGGAATTATCTATCAAACGTTTATCTCAATAAACTTGAAGTAGATGGAAGACTAAGCTTTTGCAGGAATAGCATTTAGATACTATATAAAATAAACGATAGTAGGTAGAGAAATTTATGTGAAATATAACACGTCAGAATTTGTTTATATGTATGTCTTCCTCAATCTATTCTTACAAAGTTTTTTCTGTCTACTTGATTTAATTGAGATCAACATTTACAGATTTCATTATAGGTACAAGAGGGATACAGGGGGCTGAAGCGATAGTCAAATCTTATAAAAGCGGATCTCCATACTCCATGACATCGCGAGAAACAATTCAATGGTGACAGAACTTTAAAAAGCAAAAAAGTGTTGCAGTTTTCTATCCACCCCTATATGAAAAAGGTGGAATACCGACATGGATGGCCGAAGTCGTTAAAAACACGGATTCGTGAACGGAAGGTCCGAGGTTCAAATCCCGACCGGACCTTCCTTCCAGGTTTTCCATAGCCCTCATTATTGTCAAATTCGGGGAGGTGCTTTAAAGTTAGGTTGGAACATTTCCTTCCTAAATTTCCTTTCCCGAATATAATTTCAGTGCATGTATCGGAAGTGTCCACCGCTTGTGGAGCCGTATGTAGTAAAAACGGGCATTAAATACTACTAAAAAAATCTGATGTGTTACACTCGCATGACTGTTCCTACTCTTGTACAAACTATCTTTACAAACGCTTATTCCCCATATGCTTCATGTTAATCGAGATATTAATCTTATTGATAATTTTCTTGTAGATGCAAGGGAAATTGGTAGGCTTTAAGCTATAGTCAAATATTTTAAGAGCTGGTTGCTATGTGGAGTATTCCATTCTCTTTGCATTACCAGGACAAAAAAATGAATAACGAATTTGAGAAAAAGTATAAGTATTGGAAAATTTAAGGGAATAACAAGCAATATCTCGAAAATGGTTCACCCAACAAAACAAATGTATATGACATAAATTGTGTATTTTAACGCGATCTACATTTTTTGTGTAGTAAAATTTTATCTATCTCTTATGGTTTACCAGTTATGCAAAAGTCGTTCACAATGAAGAATACTTTTGGAGACATTCCCAGAAAATTCCAGATATACATTTCATTTGTCATGAAAATGTCTTAAACATATGATATTTTAATCAAAATCGATAGAGCCGTTTTTGAGAAAGCTAAAAGTTTCGAAAAATGTTCCATGTAAAGGGTAATCTGGGGTGGGGGGATTTTCTTGAAAACCTTCGTGTTGCATCTCTGGAAGATACTGAACCTAAATACCAAGTTTGGTGTTTATCCAACTGTTAGTTTCTGAGTTATGCTGTTCACAGACACCAGACACACACGGACATGTTTCCAAAAATGCTTTTTTTTGGATTCCGGGGGTCTCAAAACATGTATTTCCGGTGAAATCTCGGTATCGAATTTTTGGGTGGAATACAATATCTCCCCTACTTACTATACGTAGTAGAGAAAGTAAAAAGAGTGAAATGGTGTTGGAGCTTTCCGACAATATTCTCAAAAGGAAGAAGAACATTTTAGTTTGTTGTGACAACCAATGCACGTATATACGTATAAGAGAATGCCGATAATGTTACAGTATCTGCCTACTGAAATCTCTGTCTCACATCTAATTGAAACGGTTGTGAAGGCTTTAACCTTTCCTAAGAGTGAGCAGGAATATTTCAATTATAGCACGGTAACCTTACCCCTGCCCTTGTCTCGGCCCGGGAAAAGGATAAATTATAGCGTAAGAAGAAACGGAATTTCGATGCTTAATGACAGGCCGGATCGGATTCCTATTTTATCGGGATCCTCTACTGAACAGACATTCCGTTTAAATCATATGTAGGAAGCCGTCCCAAGGGTGCAGCGATATCGGAAATGTCACAGCTAGCGGGTAACACAAACACTGAATCAAACACCTTCTCACGCCCTTCTCTACCCATTTCACATTTGTTGTACAGACCATTTATTGGACAAGGTAGTCTGTACACATGAAAATTACACCTTAGCTGTGTTAAATTACCACTGCTCTTAAAGTTCTCATTGGTTTGTCCTAAAATTTTTATGAATTATTGTATAAATTGTAACAATTATTGCAAATGGTGGATTGCATTGATAGCTTATGTAGTTGAGTTCGTAAAATTATTTCATTCAGCGGGAAAATAATAACATTTACTCTTAAAACATGTGAATTCATGTACCTTTTTCTCTGTTACTGCTTGCAATACAGAATCACACTTTTGCAAGGTTGTTCTTAATATAATCAGCTATCTTTTGAACCTCAATTGTTTAGTTATGTGTTGTCTATCAGTTCACTATAAATTGAAAAAACAATTGTTTGAAAAGTAAAAAAGTAAAAATGTGGAAAATTAGCAATGTTTTTGTTTTCTTAATATCACCAATACACATTATAAAATAATTATTGTGGTTTTCAAACGTTTAAGTGTGTGTCGTATACATGTACTGAAAATTTCAGCTCTCTACCTCTCACACTTTCTGAGAAAAAGGTAATTAAGTATCCAAAAATGTCGTTTTGAGAAAACTGAATTTAAAGTTTGAGCATCAAAATTCTGACACACTTCAGTAAATTCCAGGGTCATAATCATCAGCACCTTCATTCCTGGATTACTGTAGCATTTTTGATTGCCTTCTCTTGGTCCTGGCCTCTTTTGTTAATTGCTGAACTGTTCGCTGGGCGTGATGTAGTCGTTCGTTGTTAAAAGATACAGAAATTTTTTAAAATTGCATGACAGCTTTAAAGGTATGAAGACTAGCATTTAAATGACATTTAAATATCTTAAAAACCTCTTAACCCCCAAAAAGTATATATTTTCTGAAACTGTAAATAATAGAGATTTTATTAGTGCCTGAAACAAAAAATGTAATTTTTTACCATTTCAGAGTACCTTGTCCCCTTAAACCTTCTCTAAAGCGTCTATATTTGGTTATAATCAGTAGATAGTCAGATTTTTATAAAATAAGTCGATAAATAATAATTAAAAGCTACTTCTAAATTTAAAGCGTTATTTTTAATGTTTGGACTAGGAAGGAGAAATCTGATATGTTACAGTCAATGGCTTTTTCTATCCATTCTTGTATAAACTATTCTTACAATAATTTATTTGCATATTTTGTTGTAGATACTAAAGGAATACAGGCGGTTGAAGCGATAGTCAAATCTTTCAAAAGTGGGTCACTACATGTCGGCTCTGAAGTTCTATACCCTTTGCGTGACATCGTGAGAAACAAACGAATGGTGCCTTAGCACTTTAACAAAATGTAAAATACTGGAAACTTCAGACAAAGAGCAACGAATATCTCTAAAATGGCTAGTGCCAAAATAAAATCTACATTTTTTTGTGTATAAATTTCTTTGTCTCTTATACTTAACCAGTTTTTTATGTTTAGCGTCCTTTAAGCGTGTAGGTAATATCGGGCGATGAATGAAATGGGTGAAAAATGGTGCTCAAATGTGCTCAGGGTCCATAAGGTTTAAAGTTACCCTACTTCATCTTTTCACGATAAGAGAAAACACCGGGGAAAAATCTGATATGATATATTGATATGACTTGCTCCACGCTCTATCTTTATTAATGGGTACACAAACTGTTCTTACTAAAGCTTATTTTTCTATATACTGCATTTTAATCCAAACAAACCTTTGCAGAAATAGCTACAGTATTTAAGAACTGGGCGCTATATTATAACTGGCCTTAAAATTCCATAGTGTTTCCATGACATCACGAGAAACAAGTGAAAATCGATGGGACTTAAAAGAATGACAAGTATTGAATAATTGGAACCTTTAATAAAGGATATCTCAGAAACAGATTATGCCAGAAAAAAACTTATTTGAAATGAATTGTGTGTTTTAAAGAGATCTACATTTTTTGTGTAGTACGTTTTCGTCTATCGCTTAACGTTTACTAGTTATACAAGATTATGCAAAATTCCTTCCGAATGAAAAGGACTTCCTAGGCCATTCCCCGAAAATTCAAGATATACATTTTACTTGCCATGTAAATATCTTTCATATATGGTATTTTAATCTAAATCGTAGGAACCATTTTTAGAAAATTAAAAATTTCCAAAAGTGTTCCATGTAAAGGGTAGTTTTGAGTGAAGGATTTTGTTAAAAATTTTCGTGTCGCATCTTTGGAAGATACTGAACCTAAATACAAAGTTTGGTATACATCCGACTTTTCGTTTTTGAACTATGGTGTTTACAGATACACACACTGACAAATTTCCAAAAATGCTTTATTTGGATTCAGGGGGCCCTAAAACATGTATTTCCGGTAAAATCTCGGTATCGAATTTTTGGGTGGAATGCAATACTTCCCCTACTTACTATTCGTAGTAAAAAAAAGCATATATTTTTAGAAGCAACTGAAAATGAATATTTTAATAATAGAAAAATCCATTTTTGACATAATTCTTCATGTAAGACTATACGGAGGTGTCGGAACGTATCGATTTGAGTCAAGCACAGTACTACTCCTACTGCCTTAAACATGACTGGACATGCTAATAGTTATATTTCCTGCCACTAATATATATTTGGCAGATACTATATTTATATCCTGTATGGATCAGATGTGAACGTCGCACGCAGGTAGTGCAGGCAGGCTCGGCCAGCTGTCCATTACGGCGGCTCGGTCGGTCAATCAGGATCGCCACCGCATGCGATCCATTGACCCTAAGTGGCAGGAGTTTTTATGACACGCGGCCGTAAAAAGCTACTCCCTTCACTTAATTATGCTCCCTTTAATTTATTTATCCACTTGAGTTGCTCCATTAGGCGAGCGCAAAGTCGTCTACGTGATTACCATTCTGATATTCCTTTGTGGTTTCTTAATTACTCCATGTGCCGGCCCGTCTCATTTGTTTATTTATATCCTCTTCTTCCGACCATTCGTCACATAGTTCTTCCTTGCTTGTTCGTTTCCTTCACCTGTTCCTCTATTTTATCATACCCGCGTCAAAAAATAATAACAAAAATCTGATGTGTTACACTCACATGACTTTCTCTACTCTTGTACAAACTATTTTTACAAACTCTTATTCTCCATCTATTTCATATTAATCGAGATAAACATTTGCAGAAACGATGTTTTGACATGCAAAGAGAATTACATTTTACACATAGGGACCAGTTCTAAACATATTTGACTGTCGCTCAAGGCGTACTATGTTCCTCTTGTTTTGTATTTTTCAAGGACAATATAAAAATACAGTAGCCTTTAAGCATAGACATATCTCTTAATAGTTGGTTGCTATGTGCAGCACCATTCTCTTTGCCACAGATTAATACTCTTTGCATATCCAAGACAAAAAAAAATTAATAACGAATTCCCATTTGAGAAAATAACAAGCAATATCTCGAAAATGGTTCACTCAACAAAAAAAATGTATATGACATAAATTGTGTATTTTAACGCGATCTACATTTTTTGTGTAGTAAAATTTTGTCTATCTCTTATGGTTTACCAGTTATGTAAAAGTCGTTCACAATGAAGAATACTTTTGGAGACATTCCCAGAAAATTCAAGATATACATTTTATTTGTCATGAAAATATCTTAAACACATGATATTTTAATCAAAATCGTTAGAGCAATTTTTGAGAAAATTAAGATTTTCGAAAAATGTTCCATGTAAAGGGTAATCTGGGGAGGGGGGATTTTATTGAAAACCTTCGTGTCGCATCTCTGGAAGATACTGAACCTAAATACCAAGTTTGGTGTTTATCCGACTGTTCGTTTCTGAGTTATGCTGTTCACAGACACACACACGGACATGTTTCCAAAAATGCTTTTTTTGGATTCAGGAGGTCTCAAAACATGTATTTCCGGTGAAATCTCGGTATCGAATTTTTGGGTGGAATACAATACTTCCCCTACTTACTATACGTAGTAGAGAAAGTAAAAATGTGTTGGCTTCACATTATTATCTCTGCCTATTCTTCTACACATTGTTGTTATTACAAAAGCCTCTTCCTTTATCTAATTCTTAATCGAGAAAAACTTTAATTCTACATTTCGTTGTGTGTATAAGAAGGATACAGTAGGGCAAAGCAAAGTCACATTTTTACTTTCTCTACTCCTTATAGTAAGTACGGAGAGTGTTACATTCCACACAAAAATTCTATACCAATATTTCACAGGAAATACATGTTTTGAGGCACCATGAATCCAAATAAAGCATTTTTGGAAACGTCCGTGTGTGTCTGTGAACACCATAACTCAAAAACGAAAAATTGGATAAATACCAAACAATACGACACAAAGATTTTCAACAAAATCCCCTCAACCCAAACTACCCTTTACACGGAACATTTTTCGTAATTTTTTATTTTCTAAAAAAATGACTAATGGTTTTGATTAAAATGCCATATATGAAATAAATTTACATGACAAAATGTATATCTTGAATTTTCGGGGAATAATCTGCAAAGTCCATTTCATTTGGAAGAAATTTTGTATAATCTTGTTTAACTGGTAAATATTAAGTTATAAACGAAAGCGTACTACACAAAAAATATAGATCTCTTTAAACCACAGAATCTATTTCAAATAAGTTTTTGTGGTATAAGCCATTTCTGAGATATCCCTTATTAAAGATTCGAATTGTTCATTTCTTGGTCAATCTCTAAGTCCTGTTAACATTCAGCTGTTTATCGGATTGCATGGAAACGGTATGCAATTTTAAGGCGGAGTATAGTGCCCAGTCCTTAAACATTTGACTATTGCTGTTCTCTTATTTTTATAGCGAAATGTGTAATGTATCTATTCCTGCAAAGGCTTATTTAGACTAAAATGTAGTAGACAAGAAAACTAAGGTTTAGTAAGAATAGTTAGTATATCCACTAATAAACGATAGAGGATAGAGAAAGTCATGTAATTGTATCACATCAGATTTTTAAAAAGCTATCGCTATGTGATAGTTTTGAAATTGCTCGCTCTTTGCATGACCACGACAAAAAGTCTGATATATTACATTGACATGTCTGTATCTATCCTCTATCGCTTATTAGTGGGTATACAAATTATTCTTACAAATGTTTAGTTTTCTATATACTTCATTTTAATCGAGATAAACCGTTGCAGAAATGGCTACATTACGCATTTCTTTATAAATGTAAAGGGGACAGCGACAGTCAAATGTTTTAGAAATGGACGCTATATGCTGGCCTTAAAATTCCACACTCTTTCCATGGGACTGCGAGAAACAACTGAATGCTGACAGGACTTTAAAAGAATGACCAAGTATTAAACAGCTTAAAGCATTAATAAGGATATTTTGGAAATGGCTTATGAGACAAAAACGATTATTTGAAATAAATTGTGTATTTTAAGAGATCTACAATTTTTGTGTAGAACGATTTCATCTATCGTTTAACGTTTATCAGTTATACAATATTATACAAAATTCCTTTCCAATGAAGAGGACTTCAAAGGCTATTCCCAGAAAATTCAAGATATACTTTTTATTTCTCTTGTAAATATCTTTATTATTTGATATTTTAATCAAAATCGTTAGAAACATTTTTTTAGAAAATCAAAAATTCCGAATAATGTTCCATGTAAAGGGTAGTTTTAGGGAGGATTTTTTTGGAAATCTTCGTGTCGTATGTTTGAAAGGCACTGGAGCTAAATACGAAGTTTGGTAATTATTCGACTTTTCGTTTTTGAGTTATGCTGTTCATAGACACACACACACACACACACACACACACACACACACACACACGCTGGCGTATTTCTAAAAATTCTGTTTTTTTATTCAGAGGCCCCATAATTGGTATTATCTGTTAAATCTCTAAAGAGAAATTTTGGGTGGAATACATACTTCTTCTATCCACTAGGTACGTGGTAAAATTAGTATAAATATAGGAATAGTAATTTACTCCGGGTTTGCCGATACCAAGAGAGTAGAGGAGATTTTCAGTACACATTTGCAATAACATCAAAGTGGTAATGTAATTAATATCACTAAATAAAATAGATATGTAATATATCATCCTGATATCCAGATATCTAAACAAGGACATATAGTCCAAATTCATAATTTATTACTTACATCTTCGTACACAGTTTGTTTTCACTCATTAATCTTAACCCAATTAGCTAACAGAAAAGCAAAGATGTAACATACACCTTCTCTACTATTTTACTATTCCTACTGGAAACTAGCAATCCAACCAACTGGTTATTCTCCTTTCACTTATACAGTGCTTTCCTGCACACTGTTCCCACCGCACGGCAGCTCTCGCGCCATCGCCTGGGCTCCCGCCGAAACATTTATATTATTCCCACAACCGTCTCACATTCTCATAGTTATAGTTACAATTACCTTGATAATAAGTAAATATGATAAGATATGTTGGAAATGTCTTTCTATCCACATATTTTTGGTATCTTATCAGGAAATTTTCATTCACACTCAACAGTTCAATATCCAAAGTTGAATGAATTTTTGCCCTGTTTTCTTTTAATTCCTACAAGAATTGCGCACACCTTATTTTTCAACCCCATAAATAAAAATCGCTTAAGATTAAATCAGGGGATCGTGAGGGTCATTATTCTTTACTAAATACTAGAGCTCGAAAGCTCAGTCATTTATTTTGGTTAAAATAGGCAGGCAAAAAGGCAGTTATAGTGCCGAAAATAGCCAGTAATATAATTAAAATAGGCATTTATTTAAAGTAAAAACATAGAGTAATCCCACTTATCATATAAAGTACTTACTCTTACTTTACTTGATTAAAAGCAATCAGGCGTTTTTTCAAGGTGTCAGCTGCCACCTGTCAGAGAGAATGTTTTTCATCGTCGAAAAAGAACATTCTACTTTCAATGAAGTGACTGGAGCATATTTAAGAAACACTCATGCCAGTTACTTTCACCTTTCAGGATATTAAAAATGTTCTTAAGTGTTAAGTTTACATTAGCACTGATAACACGTTTACATTTTTCACTAACGCTTTTATATCTTCTCTCCTCATACTTGTAGCAGTTGATTTTTCATCTCCAACTTTAAGATCGCTTCTGGTATTACACCATAATCTTCTGCTATAAACGTCAGATCATTGCTAAGTTCTTCATTTTACAACTTCTTTACCTCGAGAATTGAAGCAGATACGTCTTCTAATAGAGCAGTAAATACCTTGCATATCTTGTCAAAACTGTTGCTGTAATATATGGCTGTAAAGAGCCAGATTCCCCGTCTGGTAAGAACTGGCTGTGGAGGTAAAGCAAGCTCTGGTGCCACGTCCTTAAATCCCACATTCGGGAGGTGATTTTAGGAAGACCGTCTTGTTGAAAAGCAACACCACAAGAAGATACAAACGTCATACTATTCGGCAATTCTGTGGAACCCGTGGGCTAGACATGCGAGATAGTGTATTTTCGGGAAGAGAACTTTCAAGGCTTTAGCTCCTTTATTCATGTAAAGTGCCTGCATTCGTTTCATAGGTCCTTCCTTTTAAAGTGCTTAATTGAATCGTTTGAGGAGGTAGGTTTTCGACTGTTTGAAAACAAATAAAGTAATTTATAGGGAACAAGATCCTCAGTAAATATTTTTGTGACGTGAAAGTGTCATTTCATTATTTGTGTAACACTGTTTTCACTTTAATACATTGAAATTCTTTATTTGCATTTTTAAATGTACAAATAACCACAGCAAAAAGCCATAACGATCCAGGTGAGACAAAAAAGTCTTTAACCCTTAAAATAGTTAACAGAAGCCAAAAAAGGCTGGCCCTACCGTATTTAAATGTACGAAAACATGTTTGTCCCTATTTAACTTTCACAATATCCATTCAAATAGAAAAGACATTTTGCCTAACGTCCGGACTCTACTAATTACCCAATCTTCAGAAATTTCCAGAATTAAATTTAATGACTCATCAACTGAATGCGGGGCATCAAAGGCTTGTTGGAAATATCCAGACTTACATTCAACGTCGGTCAGCAGTTTAAAAATTGGTGTAAGTCATCCCTGCACCTCTCTGAATTTATTGTTTGTTCAAAAACTACAGGTCTTATTATTCTGTATGCATTTTCTGCGCACTAATTTTCGCTTCATACAAGGGAATCTCATGTGTAAAATCGCGTTTCTCTGAACTCCAATATGTGTTATTTTGAAACGAAACATGCCCATATATATGAAAACATGCTTCAATTCCATTTCCCAAAATCCAGTTATAGAAATTATTCCGATTTTGATGGTTATTTGAAAATGAAATGTAACCTGACTGCCTGATAACCGTTAAAGGTACGTATCAGAGCAAAGCACTGTACGCAGACCAGTTGGCCGTTTTGCTTCCAACGTGACCCCTAAGAGGGAAGGATGAGGGGAGAGACCCGAAGGGGGACCAGATCGAGATGCGCAAGCATTGACGGGGTATCTAACGTTTCCAGATAGAACGCAACCGACGCCGCACGGTCCCTGCCCAAAAGCCACCAACATCTAGAGTCTCCCGGAGAGTCTCCATGCTGAGGGGAGCCCTACCGCAGCGATGCCAGGGAAGAATCATTTACAAGGCGCAAGCCACTGACCACGGCAATCCGCCGAACACCGTCGCCTAGTCTTACAACCCTGAAACAGATGGCAAGGAAGGTGATAGGTACAGGAAATGAGGGGGAGAGTCGTGGTAGAAGAAGCATCCCAGTATTCACCTGGAGACACGTGAAACCATGAAAAATCCACGGGCCAGAGTGGGCGGTCCATCCGAGGATCCATCCCGGGACCTCCCGAATGCGGACCACAGACGTAACCGCCTGAGCCATACCGCTCATAACCCGAGTCGTACTGTCCATTCCAAACCAGAGTGCCTTTCACTGAAAACAAACTCTTTGTATTATCCGCGCGAAAGTAGTTAGCAATCCCCGCCCCTAATGGCTGGTTGTTCCCCTCTCATGTGCTTGTTGAACACTGTTTAAATCTATAAAAACGCGCCCTGTGTGAGAATCATAGTTCAAAATGCAACCTGAAGTAACAATCGATTTTATAAGTATGCGGCAATGAGCATTTTACTTACGTTAATCACAATCCTCGGGCAAAAGTGCAACACCCAAATCCGAATCCTCTGAAGATGACTCAGCTGCCATATCGGAATCAGAACTACTCTCCAAAATAATGACAAGCTTATCCACAATTCCACAGCACTGTCGCACTTAAAACAACTTCCCACATTTTATCCTCTTCTATGTTCTATTATGTCTGTTTATATTCCCTGCGCGCTTTGGTTACACTTCTCACTGAAACGCCTGTAAAATCCGGTATTAATTTCGTAATATGCACTAATGCAAGTGTCGGGTATTTTTCTAATAGTGAGTTAAATATAGGAAGAGCTGTTTGTTTTTAGCCACTTTTTAACTGTTTCCCGCTTTTGTGTTTGAACAGTTTATTCGCACCACACGCACTTTCCTCTGCCATGTGAAGTCAAATACCAACTGACTAAATCACAAGGTTTGACCTGAGCTGAGCATACGTGTGCTAGCGTATTATGAATGCCTGTTCGCTTATCATACTTCCTGTGTTACGCAAAGTGTTTATTTGCTACTCAGATAGCACTTCTGGGAATTCATTGCTGCATTTCTTGTATATGCAAGAGAATGGCAGTCATGCATACAGTTGGTATTAACAAGCAAGATACTCCCAGCGTTAGCGCAACAGCAGACGAAAATCATATTTTGTAATCTCTTAACAGTTGGTATATATCCATTCTATACCTTTCCTGCGTTAATATTTCATAATACAATACATGTATTAAGGAGCTATTTACATTGGCGTAAGAGTATGTTCTTAGGTTCGTGATCTAGTTCCCAAGGTCGCGGGTTCAAACCCGGCGGAGGGCGATGGATTTTTTCGGGCGTAAAAATCGTTAGCACGGCTTCCTTCGGAAGGGAAGTAAAGCCGGTGGTCCCGTGTCGTAGATTTACGGCACGTAAAAGAACCTCAAGCCTGATAAAGAGGCCTCTGAGCAAAATTACAGGTGTTTCACGCCCAATATAGAATGGGACGCTAAGAACCATAGTAGTTAAAGAGCGTCCATAAATAAAACTCAATTTTTTTTAGGTTCGTGACAAGCAGGAGCACGTGCTTTTGTTTACATCAGAGGGAACTCTGGTTTGGAATGGACAGCAGTAGTGTTTATGTTTCTGCACCCTTGTTGCTGTGATGCTCGGCAACTTCTCTGCCTTGGCTGTATAGCGGGCTTGCATAAATACCAGGCAGGTTATATGTGCTCCTGATAGTGAATTTTAAAACTTCTAATGCTTTCTTTGTATTCGGGCACCTTAAGGATAGGTTCTCCGTGGCACAGGGGGCTGCGACTTTGAGCTCTGCTTTTGCTATAGGTGTTTGGGTCTATGTCATATCTATAGATATGAATACCGAAAACAGCAACACAACAAATCGGAACTGTTACATTCACCTCTAGCCACCATCACCTGTTACTTTTTCTACTTCGTGCCTACAGTGAGCAGAGGAGTATTGTATTCCACCCAAAAATTCAATACCGAGATTTCACCGGAAATGCATGTTTTGAGGCCCCCTGAACAAAAAATCAGTTTTAGAAAATGGTCCATATGTATGTGTGTCTGCGAACAGCGTAACTCAAAAACCGAGAAGTCGGTTAAATACCAAGCTTGGTATTTAATTTCAGCATCTTCCAAGGATGGGCACGAAGATTTTCAAGAAAATCCCCCGCCCCAAATTACCCTTTACATGGAAATTTTTTCGAAAACGTTTTATTTTCTGAAAAACAGCTCTAATGCAGTCTTGTTCAGAAAAGTACGCGCATGTGATGACCCATTGTGTACCAGTACTTATTAGTTGAGACAGCACACGAGTTACTTTCATTTTCATGTTCCATAAAGTTAGATTTCAATTATGTTCATGCACTGCTCCTGTTATATTGAATCTGCGACCCCATGTTTCTAGCCTCGAAATGCTTATTTTAGTACTGCCTTTCTATTCTACAATACTCTGAGTTTTAATTATGAACGTTGTTTAACTTAGCGTCCCATTCTATATTGGGCGTGAAAGACCGGTAATTTTGCTCAAAAACCTCTCTATTAGGCTTGAGGTTCTTTCACGTGCCGTAAACCTATGACACGGGACCACTGGCTTTACTTTTCTTTCGAAGGAAACCATGCCAAGGATTTTTGCTCCCCAAAAAAATCCATCGCCCTATGCGGGTTTTAAACCCGCCGCCTCGGAAACTAGAAGCTAGCATGTTACCCCTAGATCACGGAGGATGACAATCTTTCGGGATCATTGTCTAGTAACGGTATTTGATTTTCAAGAGGTGCTGCGGCGGTCTTCAAGGAAAAACCTTGTTTGTATGCCACGACGGCAATGTTTAGACAGTCGTGTACTCTAGTCAATATTCAATCAGCCTTTACAATACTACAGAAACCATATAGATATGAAAACAGGAACGTGAAACCAGAGGAAGTCATCAACAGTCTGTTTTTCTCAGAAAACGATTTTAGTAGTTTCGTTTCTCTTATTTAAGAAATTTTTATTTAAAATTTTGTACTACACAGAGGTAATACATTTTACTGGGAGACTAAGTTGTGAAAAGTTACAAAAATTACGTTTTTAGCTTATCGCGCGGTCTTATAAATTCACATTTTAATTTTAATTTCATATATATTTTATCATTGTATACAAAATAATCATGTTTTAAATAAGTATTGCATCTACAATTTTCTACTGTAAATTCTGGAGCACTTCTAAACATTTTGGAATAGAGGGGTAAACTTTAGCTCTTCTCCAAGGAATGTTTGCTCTACAAATTGGTACGATTGTATTAGTATGTCAGCTCATGTGTTCTCAGACATTCGTTTTCTTAGATTGAAACAATATGCGAGTTTGTTTTTCGCATTTTTGCTTTGAACAGCTTTTTCTGTTAATGACATTTTCTAATATAAATGACTCGTTTTCTGAGAAACTAGTAAATTAAATATTAAGATGATAAAAAGAACTTTTATATGCTATCGTAGACCTACTTTGATGTTAATATGGCTTTGTTTTTATAAAAAATGCTGATAACTCTATTCAAAAGTTGTACAATAATAGCAGATTATCATACAAAGGGTAAAAGCAGAGTTTTATATTGCGAGTAGGAATGTTTGCGAAATGAAGGCCGTAGGCGGTTCTTGAAACAAGAGAAATGACGTTAAAAAGCGAGATGTCAGATGTTTTGTTGATTCGCTAGCAGTTATTTTAGTGAAATTATTTTCAACATGTTTTGTCTTACATCAGCCAATTAAGCGATTAAATGCTATATCATATTGCTTTCTGGTCAATTAGTTCTAGTGTTATTCTTTCTTTTGCTTCTGTAATATTACCTGGCTCTTCCATTTCAGTTTCTTCTGAATTCATAATTTCTGTCATTTAAACTTAATGTAGGTTAGATAGATAAAAGAATAACGTATTAGATCAGCAGAAAGCTGCCAATATAACGTATACGTTAACTCCGCAACGAATTGCGAAATATGATGATTTGCATTGTGAACAGATAATGAGAGCGCCATGAGAAATTAATTGTGTAAAAAGACAATAATGAAAAGTAAAACCTAATCAAACCAAGTGGAGGGCAATTATAACGGGTAACTGCCATGTAATCAAAGTTGAGATCATTGAAACCAAAGTTGGTCACAATGAAGATTATGCACTAGTGCGATAATCTAAAGCTTTTAGCTCGTGTGCACTGTGTTAGAAGTTCTACCTTTAGACCATGCTGTCTAAAAATAAAATAATCCTATATTTCTTTAATAAACAAACTTATTGTATAACTACATCTGTGAACTAAGTGAACTTAGTCTATTTTTCTCACTACAAGTTATTCTAATTTTAATTCTCTTAGGCTCATTTATAGTGTAAATAGTTAAACCTGTATCCGATTCAAAAATTCATCATCATACCATTTCAATCTATGGACACTATAAAGAGTTCAACAAACTCTGGAAGAACTAACGTAACTCGAGCATGTAGATTATGTCAGTATTACATACAATATATACATGTGATAAAGCATTCACACACTTACGTTTTGAAGAAGGTTATTTTATTAGCTCCACGTATGGACGCCAATTTGAAGTAGGTGGTTTGTTGCGTTATTAGCACCACGCTTTGGGCGTCAATTTGAAGTAGTTTGTATTGAAGGAGTTGTATTATATTTCAACTGTTGGGGAGCCGAACTTGTAGTAGTTGCAACAGCACGTATTGTAAACAGTTTCCGGTAGTCTTCACCCCAAACGTATTTTCAGGTAGCCTTTGCCCCAAGTTTAAAAATAATAGCTTTGTAATTTGACTATTTCTTTAGATATTATATTTATGTTTGCCTCGGCTGCGTCAGTATTATTGTTAGAGACATGGAAGTCTTGGCAGGGTTGTGGTGCAACTGAAGAATGTAGGCTTACACAGATTTTAAGTTTAATTCACTCCTTTTTATTAATCCTTGATAAAAATTAAACAGTACTTCACTTATATAGAGAGCTGTGTACTTTTTAACACGTAAGCTATGTTTTTGTCTCACACGAATACGTATTTAATTTCTTGAGGACACATCTCGCGTCTGCTTATGAGCACTGTCTAGAAGCAACACGTCTGGTTATGAGCACTGTTTGGAGGCAACTGAACTGTTTTTCCACCGCCTAAATTTGTAAATTTCTGCATTTCCAGTCTCTGATTGGCTAATCCTAGTCCAATAGGATACCTTCATTTAACTAAATCTTTTTCTGGTTGTTGATTGGCTATTTTTAAAACTGTCTCAAAATTTACGCTATTGTTGCTCTAATAATGCTATTAGCATTTAAACTTCCTTACTCATTATGCCTCAAGGTTACGTCATTGTTAGCAACTTTAAACTTATTATTCTCACAGCTCCTACATTATTAAATTACGTAATATATTCACATAACATTATTACACATGGATACAATAATATAAGCATATGCAATGACTGTTATACACATTTTACAAATTATTACATACACATATTGCTTCAAGGCGGGCTGTTATTGAATTTACTTATTATATAATTTGACTAAAATCATTTAAGTGTTAAAAATACTGCCTCAGTTTATAGCTTTGAATTCTGATGAAGAGTTTGTCATGTATGGTTATTATTTACAAACTTACACATGGGTAACAACCTAAAGTGTTTGCATTTAGCATATTTACAAAAATGCATTAGTTCAATGCAGAAATATTAGCAGAATTATTTTTATTGAATGAAATTCTTCTCTAAGTAGATCTTCTGAAGGATAAGGTATCTTTTTAATGCCAACCTGAAGGTACGATTTACGTTTTTCTAGCATCTGCTTAAGATAAGTAGAGGAAGCATTGCGTTCTGCCCAAAACTGTGATGTAGATATGTATGTGTTTAGGTACCTCGAAAGAAAAACGTTTTAGAGAAAGGCACTTGTTTATTTGTATATATGTCTGTGTGTGTATGTGTGAACAGCATAACTCAAAAACGAAAAGTAGAATTAAATATTAAACTTGGTAGACACTTACATAGGACATTTTTAAAAGACAGATTTTAATGATATTGAAGAAAACTCCTCTCTATAAGGTCCAAGAATTTTATAAGATTGAATTATTGTAATATTTAACATCTCACGTTGCTATACATGTGTAAATGTTTTAGCAATAAATATCTATCTATCTAAATATTCTAATTAAGTATCTTTCATGGTTACGACACGAAGACTTTCAAGAAAGTTCCACTTACGTCAAACTATCCTTTACATGAAAAAAATTTCATACTTTTTTTCTCAAAAATGGGCCTAACAACTTTTATTAAAATATATGTTTAATATTTTTACATGACAAAATGTATATCTTTAATTTTATGGAAATAGCTTGTAAAGTCCTCATTTTTTCTAATTTTTTATTCAATATACCTTAAAATATATATCTCGAGTGGAATTTTGTTATAGAATTCTTGAGCGTAATGCATTACATCCTCTTATCTATTTTAAGTAGTGCCAGAAAACGTAAAAATAAGTTTCTATAAGAATTACTTGTAGAACAAGTATTAATGTTTAAATAAATATGCACTGAGGAAGTCCTTTGACCTTCTTCGTCGGATTTTTAATTATTTTTCTTATTTACTTTTCCTAGATAAGTTCATATTTAAACACTTCTTCTGTTATTAAAGAAGGAGATAGAAAAAAAGCTATGCAAAAAACAATATGAGCAAACAGGAGTACGAAAGAAGATTAGTAACAATATAAAAAAGAGGAAGAAAGAAAAGGCAGTGAGGAGGAATCACGAGGAAGGGTAGAAACATCCCCTAAATCAAGCAGTTCATGACATGAAAGATGCCTTGTGTTTTCACTCCCTTTCAAGTCGTGGAGGGTCAAGTATGGCAAAGGCCGCCAACACGTTTATCCCAAACACACCAAAGTGTGTTCCCTGGCGCCCTCTTCAACAAAATGAAATGCTACTCTGTGAATTCTAAACAGGTTGCCAACACTACTATAATCTTCATGATTACACAACGCCTGAGAAAACTTTGCCTTTCTCCACAAGTGTGAGTAAAGTGTGCTGAACGTCCAGACTGACCGCGAATTTAAAACGAAAATACGTGTTGTTTTAATGAACCATCGTTACTTAGGGATACGAAGGTGGCGAATTCTCCAGCAAGCTTGCTTAGCGGCGACATTTTTATTTCCTCTATAACCTATCCCTTAAAGGTAGAGGTAATGTTATAGCCAGATATTTGATATGGAGACCTCACAAGATTGTTGGTTTTTTCATTTTTTCATTTATACCTCGCCTTTAACTACGAAAGTCATATCTGCGGCCTTTTACCTTTGGAACATGTTGCCTATCGGCAATGGTGTTAACAATGGTTGTAAACATTAGATCATATACACATTCCAGATACTGGGGAGGGTACGGAATAATCTTGGCTAGAGAAAAATTTCTATCCCCCGCCGAGAATCGAACCTCGGATCCCTCGCAGAGCAGGCAGATTGTCTAATGAGCTACGGGGCCAGCCTGAAATACATGTTTACAGTGCACTGGAGGGGAAAAAATTAGATAAACGTACTCCGTGTGCGTGTGTAATCATGAGAGAGAGAGAGAGAGAAGGAAGGATGGAGGGAGAGAGTGAGTGAATGAGTCAGATGAATGCCGTGTTTAAGATATTTATATTACAATTAAAATTTATATCTTAAATTTTCTGCGAATAGCTGTAAAGTCCTCTTCATTCTGAATGACTTCTGTATAGTTGATAAACTGTAAGAGAAAGGCAAAGTCTTCTATGTAGCGGTTCCTCCTTGGTAGGACCCCACTACGTTGATGATGATGGATGCTGTATTACGTACCTGTAGGTCGTCTTGATGCGCGTACTCTCGTGACGTATCTCTGCGTTCTCGTGGACTGGAATCTGATGATCGTATATCTGTATTCTTGTGTGTATTAGTATATTGTAATTGCTATTTTATAATTGTGCCACGGCTGCTGTATTTGTGTCGGAGAGCACTTGTGTCTTGTCAGGGTTAGGTATGAGAATGTTAAAATATTTAGCACACACGTATTCTGTTAACTATTCACTGTATTTTAGATAAACCACATATGATATTCACAATTCACTATTACCTTTGTCATGTAAAATATGTATAACCGGTAGACTTTAAAAACGTAGTTTTATAGCCTATTTAGAGACGAGATTATATACTACCTTCCTGCCCGAACATTGACAAGCTTCTGTTAGCGTTCCTTTCAACCCTTTTCTTAACGTACGTATTTGAATTATAGGCATGTATCAATGCACCTGATTGGTGCTACTATCCAATAAAATTCAATAACCGTTTATGTTACATATATATATATATATGTATTACTGGTTATATAGCTAACAATGGCCCTTCCCCCTCATATTATATTTTATATGTTATAGCGTTATATAGTTGTTTTCTACCATGCGTACATTATGAATATATGTGTTTTTAACATCCTCTTAATTATTATGCGTACAATATCAGTTAAAAATATATAACACGTAAAACTTAGAACAAAATATTAAAAAAAGAATTTATTAATGTGTTGATGCTGAAAAGTTGTGAATTAGATATATTATTACATTAATGAGTTATTGTATTAGTTTTCCCGTGCTAGTACCGTATATTGCTTCATTACATAAGAAATGTAAATTTCATTAAAATGCACAATTTATGTCTCTCTTTTTCTGTTAACTATTTCCGAGATATTATTTGTAGTTGGTATCGATTTTCAAATACTTATATTTTTCTTTTTTCTTTTTTTTTTCTCGTGGTCATGCAAAGAGCATGGAATTTCAAAACCATCACATACCAACCCGCTTTTACTTTACTGTATCCTTCATATACTTAAAACGAAATTTGTAAAGGTGTATTGAAAGTTTATCTCGATTAACAAGAAATAGACAGAAGAATGGGCGTTTGTAATAGAAAGTGATAAACAGTTGTTTCGTGTAACGGTTATAACTGTCGCAGTTACAGTGCGTTAACGCTTACATGTAACGGCTACCGGTAACATTCGCAGTTGCATTACATTAATGGTTACCAGTTGCGATTAGTTGTTTCAATAAGAGCGATGTCGTAACAGACTTACTTTGTTATTTGATGGAATCTAAAATGAAATTTCTCTAGCTTTGTCAACATTTTGGTTACTATGGTGATTTATAATCGCAAAATGCATTCGCGATTGACCCGCGTTTCCATTTGTCACATAGACATGTGTGTAAATTGGTAGGTCTGATTAGCGTGAATGAAACTCTTGAAAACAGCACAGGCTATTGTATTTGCGAATTCGTTATGGAAGACAATAATAATTACGACCAGCCTTCTTTACTCAAATGTGGCTGGTGCAAGTGGCTATATTGGGTTTCGAATATTACTTTCTCTAGGTACTACGTATAGTAAGTAGGGGAAGTATTGTATTCCACCCAAAAATTCGATACCGAGATTTCACAGGAAATATATGTTTTGAGACCCCCTAAATCCAAAAAAAAGCATTTTTGGAAACATATCCGTGTGTCTGTCTGTGTGTGTGTGTCGGATAAACACCAAACTTGGTATTTAGGTTCAGTATCCTCCAAGGATGCGACACGAAGGTTTTCAAGAACATCCCCCACCCCAGACTACCCTTTACATGGAACATTTTTCGAAAATTTTAATTTTCTCAAAAATGGCTTTAACGATGTTGATTAAAATATCATATGTTTAAGATATTTTCATGACAAATGAAATGTATATCTCGAATTTTCTGGGAATGTCTCCAAAAGTGTTCTTCATTGTGAATGACTTTTGCATAACTGGTAAACCATAAGAGATAGACAAAATTTTACTACACAAAAAATGTCGATCGCGTTAAAATACACAATTTATGTCATATACATTTTTGTTGTTGAGTGAACCATTTTCGAGACATTGCTTGTTATTGCCTTAAATTTTCCAATACTTATACTTTTTCTCAAATTCGTTATTCATTTTTTTCCCTGGTAATACAAAGAGAATTGAATACTCCACATAGCAACCAGCTCTTAAACGCTTAAAGCCTAGCAATTCCCCTTGCATCTACAAGAAAATTAGCAATAAGATTAATATCTCGATATCTCGATTAACATGAAGCATATGGAGAATAAGGGTTTGTAAAAATGGGTTGTACAAGAGTAGAGAAAGTCATGTGAGTGTAACACATCAGATTTTTTTTTCTTAGTTTCCATTATTATTCAAGGAGACTAAATACACTGCCGTTTGTAAAAATTGCAACACCAAGAAGGAAACGCATTAATTCAATGAATATAATAATACCACAGGTTAGGTACATGACACGTAACAAATAATAAACTTTTCAAATCTATACATGACCTTTGAGTCCTAATATTCAGTATTTGGTGCGGCCTTCCATGCGCGTTTCATTTAGAGCTGCTATACGCCGTGACATTGAATCAAAAAAGGTTCTAAATATGTTCCTGAGGGATTTCCCTCCACGCAGTTTGTATTCGAGTCCACAAATCCGCGACACTGGTTACTGGAGGACCGTGACGCACCAGGTGCCGACCAACCATATCCCAGACATGTTCGATGGGTTGTTTGGATTGGGTTGGACTCGGCCGGGCAGTGGTTCCCGATACCCATGGGAGATTGGGTACGTCTGGAAGGTTTCCCGTCCAGGTGGGGTTGTGAGACGCCTCAAGGTCCTCCGTTACCCTGGATAGCCTGTAGACAGGTGCTAGTCATGTCGGCCCCACCGAGGTACTCGGTAGTCTTCCCTTTAGGGGCTTGACGCGCGTAAGTGGCGTATCCACTTCCACCCTGTAATGGGGGGTGGATCGGATTAGGCAACCAGGTGCCGGCCCATGGAAAAGCTCTCGGGAGTGGGCGTAACACTCGGTTGACGTCCGCTCCCCTGGGTCACGTGGGGGCGCAGCCCCCTTGTGCTTATGTCCCTCCATTTCACCTCCACTCTCATTTCACTTTACCTTTCATCTGCATGGTCTTTTTTTAAAGTTAAAAGTATCGGCGGGAGTCTCGGCGTTGCATGGCAGGGGAAAAGGATACTCTATACAACCTTTCGTCCACCGGAATGAGGGTGGTCTGCGAGTCCTAAGACACCCAGAGGATGTGCAAGTCCCCATGGGGTAGGGGAGGCGGTTGCCATCCGGGATGTCTCAATCTATAAAAGGTACGGACCCTGCCCTCTGCCCTGTCTCCTCTCATCTCACCTCTCCCTCCCGGGACACACCTGTCAGGGGCTTGAGATACAAAAGATCTTGTAGGTCGAGGTGATAGGATAGGACTAGGAGCGGAGAGGGACTCAGCATCTCGACCTATACAGATCTTTTGTACCTAGGCCCCTAATGGGGCCCCCGGGAAGGACAAGCAAAGGGCACGGTCCATACTAGTTACAGATTTAAACTCCTTGGATGGCAGCTGGTGCAGCCGGCTCCCCTCCCCCTGTAGGCTTACAGTTTCTTGGGGGGCCCGAGACCCGAAGACCGCCCTCATTCCGGGGGACGGAGATTTATCCAGAGCATCCTTTACCCCTGCCATGCACACGCCGAGACCACCCGCCGATACTTGAAACCCTGAAAGAGACCAAGCAGATGAAAGGTGAAGTGAAATGAGAATGGAGGTGAAATGAAGGGACAGGAAATTTGTGGATGTAATGATCCTTCCCAGTATTCGCCTGGCGACCCGGGAAACCCCCGAAAAAGACCAATGGGCGAGGATGGTCGGCTGCGGGAATGGAACCTAGACCTTCCGAATGCGGGCCAGAGATGGTTAAGTCCCCCTCCACAGTTAGTCCTACTTCTAGTCCATATTTTGGAAATTATAGAGCATATTTAGGTATGTTTAGTGCATAAAAATGCTGTATCTTATCATAAGTACAGTTCAAGTAGAACTGGCGTAAACCGCTCCTTGCGTTTCTGGACTACTGAAATACCACAACAGTGAATCAGCCATCAGTAAAAGGAGAGACGAAGCAGAGGAGGGCCGCTCTCTAGAGACTAGTGCAAAGAAGAACAGTGGGAGCCCCATGCAGGATGACAAACCTTCCAAAGACATTTATTGATATTCAGATTCTCGAACAAAACTCCCTTTGAAATGAGATTCCTTAGATATATGGCTGAATATAATGTAATGGGCAAAACTGTATTACATCAGAACAGAAAATGCAGAAGTTCTTGAAACAAACACGAAGTACAAAATAAAATGAAGGGAACATGAAAACCATGCCAGATCCCTGGGAAGATCAAGGAAGAGATCACTGGATCAATTGTGAAACAGGTGGAATGGGCTAAAGGCTCAAACCTAAGGTAGAGGATGGTGGGAATTAAAGGTAGTAAACTTACGTATCACGGAGGGATCCCCGGAACCGGCACAGCACCGCAAGTAGGCCGTAACGGCTCTTTTTGCTTCCAACGTGATCCTTGGGAGGGAAGGATGATAGGAGAGACCCGAAAGCCGACCAGATTCAGATGCCGACGGGCGCAAGCGTGGACGGGGTCCCTAACGTTTCCATATAGATCGCATCCGCCGCCGCACGGTTCCTGCCTATAAGCCACCACATTCCAGGATTCCCCGGAGCAGAGCCACACCCTGAGGAGAGACATCACTGAGCGGTACCGCAGCGACGCCAGAGAAGAAATCTATACAGAGCGCAAGCCGCCGAAAACCGTCGGCTGGTCCTACAACCCTGAAACAGATGACAAGGAAGATGATGGGTACAGGAAATGAGAGGAAGGAGAGTCGTGGTAGAAGATGAACCACCCCAGCATTCGTCTGGCAACCCAGGCAAACCACGAGAGTCGGCGGTCACTGGGATCGATCCCGGGACCTCCCGAATATTGTCCACAGGGTAACCTCTGAGCCATTCCGCTCAGTTAGGTGGGAATTACTTATTGAAATGATGTGTTTCATTCACATAACCTTCTGTACTCACTCTTCTATACGCTTACAAAAGCTTATTCTCCTATGGGACATTCCATTTCAAATCGCCCGAAATAGAAGGAAAATCGACCTTTTGCATATTTTAAACGAAGCGAAACTTTTTGTATTTGGAGACTAGCCCAGTAAAATGTTTTATGCAAACTTTTAAAATTCAGAACATCATAGTTTTACAATTCAAATTGTTCAGATTTTTCGTATCTTCCGAAAATTCCCACTTTCAAGCTGTTATTACTCTGGGGCCTTTCAATTTGATTATTTACATCCAGCTTCATTTTGATTCCCTAAACTTTAATTTCATACTGATAAGTAAACACGTTCTTCTTATTTTTATTTAAGTGATGAAATTTTATTTTATCAAGTGTAGGAGGTAACGGATTAAGAAAAATATTTGTATTATATATGGTAAGGTTCCGTAATTTAAACATAATCAAACGTATATTTTACTGTAATGGAGCCTGATAAGATTCGTATGATATAATTAAATAAGTAAATTACTTTATGCGCGGAAGTAGTAAAATACGTGCTCATGGTCGCTCTCGCACGTTTGTTTTGAACTGAAGGTCAAGCAAGCTGCTTTGCATGTTTAAACAGTGAGAACGCTTGCTAAGCAGTATGTGGTTCTGAGTATTGCCTCACAGATTCACAGAGCGCTAGGTGATAGTCGTCCTTAACCAAGTAAATCGCTGCGTTTATTCACCATTTGTGTTATAGCTGCGAGCACCCTAACATTACCACTTTACCATCACTGCCGGTTTCCTGTTAATGACACTATGAATTATTCTCAATCTAATATCTTAGTTTTATGCAATTCCGAAGACGCTTAAAATAAGTAAAAACTGAATATAGATTTTTGTGAATATTATAAAAATAATTAGTATATGCTGTAATAAAGTTCGGACTTTTATCTACAAAATGAGATTTGGTACTATATTCTGAAATAAAGGTTTCTGGAGCTATGCGTACTTAAATTGTGACAAAAAGAATTAATATGATACATTTATCGTTCAATAACGTGATAACCGTTGGGTTTTAGATGCTAATATTTGATAAATATGCTTTCCTTAGTACCTCTTATTAATAGAAAAAAATCTGATGTGTTGCGCCCACATGACTGTCTACTCTTTTACAAACTATTTATACAAACGCTCATTCTCCATGTACTTCATGTTAATAGAGATAAACATTTGCAGTAACTGTCTTATTGCTAATTTTCTTGTAGGTGCAAGGGGAATATGGTAGGCTTTAAGCGATAGTCAAATATTTTAAGAGCTGGGTGCTATGTGGAGCATGCATTCTCTTTGTATGTCCAGGACATAAAAAACGAATAACGAATTTGAGAAAAACAATAAGTATTGGAAAATTCAAACAAATAACAAGGATTATCTCATAAATGAATCACTCGACAAAAATTTATATGACATAAATTGTGTGTTTTAACGAGATCTACATTTTTGTGTAGGAGGATTTTGTATATTTTTTATGGTTTACCAGTTAAGTGAAAGTCATTCAGAATTAAGACTTTTGAGGACATTCCCAGAAAATTCAATACATACGTTTCATTTGCCATGAAAATATCTTAAACATAATATGATGTTTTAATAAAAATTGTTAGAGGCATTTTTGAGAAAATCAAAATTTTCTAAATATGTTCCATGTAAAGGGTAGTCTGTGATGGGGAGATTTTCTTGAAAATCTTCGTGTTGCATCCTTGGAAGATACTAAACTCAAATACTAAGTTTGGTATTTATCCGACTTTTCACTTTTGAGCTATGCTTTTCACACAAACACACACACACACACACACACACACGGACATGTTACCAAAAATGCTTTGGATTCAGGGCACCTCTACATATATTTCCGGTGAAATCTCGGTATCGGATTTTTGGGTGGAATACAATACTTCCCCTACTTACTATACGTAGTAGAGAAAATAAAATTTACAACTGAAACAAAAAATGTTACTTTTTTTCCCCGTTCGATTTCACGTGGAATGTCCTATATGTACTTCATGTTAATCGAGATAAAGTTTTCAGAAATAGTTTCATTACACAATTCATTATAGGGGAGGGATAGGGGAGACTGAAATGGTGGTGAAATAGTCCTTTGCATGATCACGAGAAAAAAGAAACGAATTGTGACTTCATACTTCAAATTTTCTATGTAAGAGATAGTCTGGGTGTGGAAGGCTTTCTTGGAGATCATTGCCTTGCATGCTTGCAGTATCTTACTCAAACATGAAATTCGATATTTTCCGCAGTTTTCGGTACGCGAGCACACACACGCACACACACACACCGTACACCGACCTTTTCTTTCTTTCTTTCTTTCTTTCTTTCTTTATTTATTTCTGAGAGAATCTGAAAATTCTCTCTGCGAAATCTTCATATAATAATTTTGGGTGGAATACAATACTTCCTCTATTTAGTTTAGATGGTAGAGAACAAAAATGAAGATATTGTTTCTTTCACATGGCTTTCTCTACCCTCTATCGCATATTAGTAGGTATACAAATTATTCTTGCGAAAGATTATTTTTCTATCTACCTCGTAAACAGGATAAACCTTTGCAAAAATAGCTACATTACACATTTCATTATAGATACAGCGATATAAGTATTCTGTTCGATTCAGAAATTCAATATCGAGGTACGGCGGAAATAAATACTGAGCCGAATAAAGGATTTTTAGAAAAAATTCCTTTGTGATACATCCACATGACTTTCTCTACCCTGTATTGTTTATAAGTGGGTATACAAACTATTCACACTAAAACGTATTTTCCTTTCCTGTTAAAACCTTTACAGATATATGTACATTACACATTTCGTTATAGATACAAATGCAACAGTGACGTCATATGTTTTATAACTGGGCGCTATGTGCTAGCCTTAAAATTCCATACTGTTTCCATGGAATCGCGAGAAACATCTGAATGTTGAAAGGACTTTTAAAGAATGACCAAGTAATGAACAATTCTAACCATTAATAAAGGATATCTCAGAAATTGCTTATGCCACAAAAAAGTTATTTAAAATAAAATGTGTGTTTTAAAGAGTTATACGTTTTTGTGTAGTACGTTTTCGTAACTATCGCTTAACTTTACTAGTTATACAATATTATACACGATTCCTTCCGAATGAAGAGGAATTCGCCCCTTTTTACTTTCTCTGCTACGTATTTTACAGTAAGTAGAGGAAGTATTGTATTCCACTCAAAAATTTGAATTCAAGATTTCACCGGAAATGCAAGTTTTTAGCCCTCATGAACCCAAAACAGGTAGTTTTAGACAAAAGCTCCGTGTGTGTGTCTGTTCTCTGTCTGTGAGCAGCATAATTCAAAAACCAAAAGTCGGATAATTACCAAACTTGGTATTTAAGTTCAGTATCTTCCAAGGATGCGACACGTAGATTGTCAAGAAAGTCTTCCGACCTCAAACTACACTTTACGGGGAAAATTTTTCGAAATTTTTAATTTTCACAAATATATCTGTAACAACTTTGATAATTACCATATGTTTAAGATATTTTCATGAAAAATGAAATGTATATTCTGGAATTTTCTTGGAATAGCCTCTGAAAACCTCTTCATTATGAATAACTTATGCCAACCTGATAAACCGCAAGAGATAGACAAAATACCTCACTACGTAAAAAATGTAGATCTCGTTAAAGCACACAATTTATGTCAATTTTTTTGTGGAGTTAACTATTTCCGAGCTATCGTTTATTTTTTGTTTGAGTTTTCAAATACTTTTACCTTTCTCAACAGGAAAATCGGTATTCATTTCTTTTCTTTTTTTTTCTGTTGGCCATGCAAAGAGAATGGAATTTCAAAGCCATCACATAGCGCCCGTTCTTAAAGGATTTGACTATCGCTTAAAGTCTACTATATTCCCATAATCCCCTTGTACCTACAAGTAAATATACAATAGGACAATTTCTGCAAGTGTTTGCCTCGATTGACTTGAAGTAGATAGAAGAATAAGGTTTTGTAAGGATAGTTGCAGAAGAGGTTAAAAAATCTGATGTGTTACACTCACATGACTTTCTCTACTCTTGTACAATCTATTTTTACAAACGCCTATTCTCCATATGCTTCATATTAATCGAGATATCGAGATGTCAATATTATTTGTAATTTTCTTGTAGATGCAAGGGGAATATGGTAGCTTTTAAGCCATAGTCAAATATTTTATCGCTGGTTGCTATGTGGTGCATTCCATTCTCTTTGCATGTCCAGGACATAAAAAAATCTGATGTGTTACACTCACATAACTTTCTCTACTCTTGTACAACCTAATTTTACAAACGCCTATTCTCCATATGCTTCATGTTAATCGAGATATCGAGATGTCAATCTTATTGGTAATTTTCTTGTAGATGCAAGGAAAATATGGTAGCTTTTAAGTGATAGTCAAATATTTTAATGCTGGTTGCTATGTGACGCATTCCATTCTCTTTGCATGTCCAGGACATAAAAAAAATGAATAACGCATTTGAGAAAAAGTATAAGTATTGGAAAATTTAAGGAAATAACAAGCAATATCTCGAAAACGGTTCACTCAACAAAAGAAATGCATATGACATAAGTTGTGTATTTTAACGCGATCTACATTTTTTGTGTAGTAAACTTTTGTCTATCTCTTATGGTTTACCAGTTATGCAAAAGTCGTCCACAATGAAGAAGACTTTTGGAGACATTCCCAGAAAATTCGAGATATACATTTCATTTCTCATGACATTGTCTTAAACATATGATATTTTCATCAAAATCGTTAGAGCCATTTTTGAGAAAATTAAAATTTTCGAAAAATCTTCCATGTAAAGGGTAGTTTGGGGTGGGGGGATTTTCTTGAAAACCTTCGCGTCGCATCTCTGGACGATACTGAACCTAAATACCAAGTTTGGTGCTTATCCGACTGTTCGTTTTTGAGTTATGCTGTTCACAGACACACACACAGACACACACACAGACACACACACAGACACACACACAGACACACACACGGACATGTTTCCAAAAATGCTTTTTTTGGATTCAGGAGGTCTCAAAACATGTATTTCCGGTGAAATCTCGGTATCGAATTTTTGGGTGGAATGCAATACTTCCCCTACTTACTATACGTAGTAGAGAAAGTAAAAATCTGATGCGTTACACTCACATGACTTTCTCTCCTCTTGTACAACCTATTTTTACAAAGGCTTATTCTCCATATGCTTCATGTTAATCGAGATATCGAGATGTCAATCTTATTGGTAATTTTCTTGTAGATGCAAGGGGAATATGGTAGCTTTTAAGCGATAGTCAAATATTTTAACGCTGGTTGCTATGTGGCGAATTCCATTCTCTTTGCATGTTCAGGACATAAAAAAAATGAATAACGAATTTGAGAAAAAGTATAAGTATTGGAAAATTTAAGGAAATAACAAGCAATATCTCGAAAACGGTTCACTCAACAAAAGAAACGTATATGTCATAAGTTGTGTATTTTAACGCGATCTACATTTTTTGTGTAGTAAAATTTTGTCTATCTCTTATGGTTTACCAGTTATGCAAAAGTCGTTCACAATGAAGAATATTTTTGGAGACATTCCCAGAAAATTCGAGATATACATTTTATTTGTCATGACAATATCTTAAACATATGATATTTTAATCAAAATCGTTAGAGCCGTTTTTGAGAAAATTAAAATTTTCGAAAAATGTTCCATGTAAAGGGTAGTCTGGGGTGGGGGGATTTTCTTGAAAACCTTCGTGTCGCATCTCTGGAAGATACTGAACCTAAATACCAAGTTTGGTGTTTATCCGACTGTTCGTTTTTGAGTTATGCTGTTCACAGACACACAGACAGACACACAGACACACAGACACACAGACACACAGACACACAGACACACAGACACACAGACAGACACACACACGGACATGTTTCCAAAAATGCTTTTTTTGGATTCAGAGATTCTCAAAACATGTATTTCCGGTGAAATCTCGGTATCGAATTTTTGGGTGGAATGCAATACTTCCCCTACTTACTATACGTAGTAGAGAAAGTAAAAATGAATAACGAATTTGAGAAAAAGTATAAGTATTGGATAATTTAAGGAAATAACAAGCAATATCTCGAAAACGGTTCACTCAACAACAAAAATGTATATGATATAAGTTGTGTATTTTAACGCGATCTACATTTTTTGTGTAGTACAATTTTGTCTATCTCTTATGGTTTACCAGTTATGCAAAAGTCGTTCATAATGAAGAATACTTTTGGAGACATTCCCAGAAATTTCGAGATATACATTTCATTTCTCATGACATTATCTTAAACATATGATATTTTCATCAAAATCGTTAGAGCCATTTTTGAGAAAATTAAAATTTTCGAAAAATGTTCCATGTAAAGGGTAGTCTGGGGTGGGGGGATTTTCTTGAAAATCTTCGTGTCGCATCTCTGGAAGATACTGAACGTAAATACCAAGTTTGGTGTTTATCGAACTGTTAGTTTTTTAGTTATGCTGTTCACAGACACACACACACACACACACAGACACACACACACACACACACAGACACACACACGGACATGTTTCCAAAAATGCTTTTTTTGGATTCAGGAGGTCTCAAAACATGTATTTCCGGTGAAATCTCGGTATCGAATTTTTGGGTGGAATGCAATACTTCCCCTACTTACTATACGTAGTAGAGAAAGTAAAAATAAACAGTAGAATAGAGAAAATCTTGTGTAACACAGCAGATATTTCTTTTATTTACCCTCGTATTAATTACCAAATTATTTGACTGCAGAAAAAGGTGAGGATATACTACGATAAGGAGAAGGACGCCGTTGACTTGCAGATGAGGTCGACATGACTTGCAGACCGCTCTCTTGATGATGTTTACCGACACACCCCGCACGTAACGGCAAGGAGATTAAAACATTCCCTCTGACCTTATTAGACACGCGGGCAATGCGATAAGACTCTGTGTAAGTGCACATTATGGTACCTAGAAGCAATTGCGTTTGGATTCGATTGCTTTCCTTCTTTTGTTAATTATTGCTCTTCCAACTGAGCTTGCTTAGGCTAAAGCTGCATGTGTTACATTCACACGATTTTCTCCAGCTACTCTTCTACAAATTATTGTTACAAAATTTTGATTTTCTACCTACTTCTTGCTAATCGAGATAAACCTTTGCAGGAATATTTACATTGCACATTTCATTATTGGTACAAGAGGGCTGTAGGGGTTTAAGCGATAGTCAAATACTTAAAAAGCGGGACGCTATATTCTGGCTTTGAAATTTTATGTTCTTTCCATGAAATCACGAGAAGTAAAACTCGTATGGTGGCTCAATATTTCAAAAAATGTTTAAAGCATTAGAGAATGCAAAACAATAACAATGAATATGTTGGAAATTGTTAATGCCTCACATAAACTGTTTTAACGAGATCTAAGCTTTTCGCGTAGTAAGTTTTTGTCTAGCTCTGTGGTTTCGGGTCGTCCTCCGTAGTGTAGTGGTTACCATGCTAGCCTCTGGTTCCCGAGGTTGCAGGTTCAAACTCGGCGGAGCGTGATGGATTTTTTCGGACGTAGAAATCCTTACCATGGTGAAGCCGGTGTTCCCATGTCGTAGATTTACGGCAGGTAAAAGAACCTCAAGCCTGACAAAGAGACCTCTGAGCAAAATTTCCGTTCTTTCACGCCCAATATAGAATGGGACGCTAAAGACCATAGTAGTTAAAGAGGGTCCATAAAAAAACTCAACTTAATTTAATTTCTGTGGTTTGGGGCGGTATTTGTTTAATGGTTCTGGATCTGAATGTAGATGCTCTCCGTTGATGTGGTCGTCCCGGATATGTAACTTGTAATTGCCCGATTTGAAGTTAACGCTCCAATAAATCAATTAGTATTATCGTGTCTGCTTGGTGTGGCAGAAGTGATTCTTGGCGGAATATGTACTCTACTCAGTAATTACTGGACTTGGGTAGCGTGTACTACGCTTTAGAATCTTGTTAATTCTTTATTTCAGTTTTTTAGGTTTGTCTGATGTATTTTAAGTTATTTAAAATATGTATAGCTCAGTTAATAGCAATCTACTCTTATCCAGGATTTTGTTACGTGTTTTGTTGGCAAGACATTTTAAACAATAATGTTCGCTGAAAAGTGATTTGTTTTATTGGCTATATGAATAATAATGTAGAATAATATATACCTTTCTACTTAAATCTTACTTACTCAGTTTTTTCTAATTTTGTTTGTTGATTCTTTATATTGTTTACAGTTCATTATTAAATTTAATTTGTATGTCATCCTTTGAAGTTCCTCTTCGCTTTACGCTATTAATATCTGGTCACCTGCGAAGACCATTGTCTTTACTGTTCTTGACCCCAAATTAATTCCTCCTACTGAAATATCAACTAAAAAACTAAAGTTATGGCATTTATAGGTAAAGATGCCTCTGAGTAAAATTACCGGTCTTTCACACCTAATATAGAATGGGACGCTAAAGACCACAGTAGTTAAATAGCGTCCATAAATAAAAAAAAATCTTCTTTGAGAAAATGTCTTAAGGCAATTAAAAAGTTTAACGTTGTTTACTTACTAGCCTGGTTGCTAAGCACAACGAAAGAAATTACAAATTGTATAAGTTAAACGAATCACATATTTAGAATAAAATTCATTCTTTAGTATATTCCTATATTATTATTATTATTATTATTATTATTATTATTATTATTATATATTATTTATTGTCGCTTCAACTTTAAAGTCATATCGCGACTACTTTAGAATACAGAGCATGATTATAATGAATACAATATTTTAAACGGTATATAGTACATACAACATTAAATTCTCTAGATACGTGTGTTATGCATTGTTATACAATTTTGTTACTGTCATAAAGTTTAAAGGTCTTTGTTGTGCTGAGTTTTAGGGCGTCTGGTAGGCTGTTGGGGATGTCACATCTTTCTCTGTGTTGTACATAGCGACGGCAGGCTGTAACGAGATGATGAACTGTGAAGTTGGATCTGCAGAGGTCGCACACAGGAGGAAGGTCACGGTTGAGGAGATGTTTGTGCGTTATAGAAGATGTCCAATACGTAGTCGAGTTAAAACAATTTGGTCTTTGCGATTGAAATGATAGTGTTGAAGTTTGGACTCGGAAATGTAGACATCGTGTAACTTGCTTCTAGATGTGGCTTTCCACGTTTGTCTCCATTGATTAATGCAAGTCTTTTTGGTGGTCAGTGTGTGGGATCCTGAAGGAGACGTTTGGTGGCTTCTTTGGCTGCCTGACCAGTTGATTCGCTAAGGACCACAGTAGTTAAAGAGCGTCCATAAATAAAACTCAATTTAATGTTTTAATTTGCACGTGACGCTTCACAACTAGCCATCTTCATTCGTGGAGTGAACCAAAATCTGGAATGCATAGAAGAGCTTCTACATTTAGTACCTGAAAATAAGAATAACAGATATGGATATTTTGACTTGCACAGAAGAAAGTTTCGAATATTTTGGCATCTCCTGGAAACGGCTTGTGTCTGTTGCAATAGACGGAGCTCCTGAAATAAAACTCAATTTAATTTTCACTAGGATGAAAATATTAAACTTTTATATTCTTCCTATTATTTTACAATGTACTTCTTTATATTTAAAGATTAATTAGTAGGATACACAGCTGGTGGCGATACCGCGCACACTGCGACCTACAGGGATTTATTGCTGCTACCAGGAGGAAGAGAGGAAGTGAAGGAATCACAGGAGTCTACAGGTCTCAGGCAGACAGGCCACAAAGACGCGCGGAAGTCACTAACATTTCCTAGTTCGAAGACCTGGCTCACTATTAGAGTTGTCCAGAGAGAGAGCAATGAGCAACCCTTTCAACCAGGCAGCCCTCTGGTAGCACACCTGAAACATGAGAAGGAAACGGAATGAAAATTTAAGGAAGGAAATTAAATCTTGGTAGAAGAGAAAGCATCCCAGCATTAGCCTACCAACCAGGGAAAACCACGAAAAACTCTAGATCAAAATGGGCGCTCGAGGGAGTTGACCCCGAGAGCTTTAAAACTCAATACTGTATTAATTTTACGCATTAAAACCGCAAATTCAAAATATGCTTTATATTAAGATAAACCTCCATAGATCTCTTCATGAACCTTCAAAGGAGATACACCGAAAGTTTGAAAAAACTGAACACAAATTGCATCATGTGGAAGATTTTAAAGCGTCAAAAAATGTAAGAAAATCTGATTGGGGGAAATCAGGTTTTAAAATTTCACGCGTTATTTACACACATCTGTATAGTCCATTTAAACCTAACATTTGGTAATTAAATCGCCAAAAGTACTTCTTTGTTTATTGAATAATTCAAAGAAATGAAAATCGAAGACGTGTGGTTGACGTCTTGGTGATGGTATTTCTCAAGTCAGATTACCTTTGCAACCTAGTGCCTACATACAGTAATACAGAGGAAAAGTTATCACTTACCAACATAATTACTACGTTTCCATGGGGAATTGAAATCGATTTGAGTCTAATTTCATACTAAATACGATTCGCGTTTCCATGTTGAATTCAATATGTATTGAGATCGATTTGGATACTCAAAGTTCGAGAATATATAATTCAAGTTTTTATGTTGGTCAACTTGGATTTAGGTTCCGAACCTGTTAAACATATGTTAGTTTTTTTTTCTGTATATTATAAGTAGGTTTTGAGGTTAGTGAATGCTTTTGAGAAGAATAAATTGCGAATTATGGAAGCGATAAAAGTGGATTTGCTGTGTGTTTTATTACACATTTGATCAAGGATTTCCGTTAAAAAAATGAAGAGCGTGCAACGTGTTACAACGAGTATAGTATAGGATAGTATCTTTGACACATTCAAAACGATTTGAATACGGTAGGTGTTTTCATGCAACAAATTTCGATCGGATCCAAGGTTCAAAACGATCTCAATACGATCCAGATTCGTGTTTCCATGCAGCATCCAATACGGAAAGTGTACTCAAATCGATTTCAATTCCCCATGGAAACGTAGTAAATGTCATGTGGCTTTCGCGCGTGAAATTTTTTTAAAAATCAGCTTTATGGAAATTAGTATTTTATCTCATACATTGCACATAAAATGTTCTCACGCCGTAATATTCAGGAACGACTCAAGATTACAGAAAATGTTGAAACTCGCGGAGAAAGCCTAGTGCACGACCTGGCAGAATAATGGACAGAAGGCTCGCTGAATGGCTGTGTACATATTATTCTTGCAACATTTGCTGTTGTAGTTTAAATAGTTTCTACGCATTCACGGCGGTAAAATATATATCAGCCGAGAAAGGAGTGCCGCAAAAAGCGGAATATTTACTCGGAGTGAAGGTGCAGAAAGTTTCAGCTTGGTTACCATGGCGATACTCTGTGGCGAGGAGTGTATTAGATACCTACTGCTGGCCTGTATAAAGGTCATCTCGGCTCAAAGAATAAATTAATAATCCCATTAAACACGACCTGGCAGTGGTTTGCTGTCTTCAGAACGAAAGGCGATGTTTTTAACTGTTATTTCATTAACTGACCGGGAGATAAGACAGCCAGTTCCATTCATGCCGCACCTTTTAGTCCACTAAATTAATGCATTCAGTATTTTAAATGATCAGATTTATCCAATATCTGAAGGTATTTTTTGTAAGACAATGACTCGGGGAAATCTCTGAAATTTAGAAATGGTGTCAATGTTTCTTCCAACCAAATTGCAAATTAAATATGGCAATGTGAAAAACATTCTGATGTGTTGCATTCACATGACTTTCTCTATTCACTCTTCCACAAACAATTCTTACTAAAACTTATTCTTCTATGTACTTCTTGTTAATCTAGATAAATTTTAATTCACAGTTTCATATTTCGTGGTAAGATATGGCAGGTAAAGCGATAGTCACATGTTTAAAGAGCGCGTCACTATGTGATGGATTTGAAATTCCATGCTACTTCCATGACTGGGAGAAAAAAAAGAATAAAGAGTTCCAGGTTTTTTTAATCATTATTATTATTTACCTTTAGCTGCTGTGGTCCTTAGTGTCCCATTCTATATTGAGCGTAATTACTTCCAGTTTTACTTCCCTTCCGAAGCGAGCTATGCTAAGGATTTTTACGCCCGAAAAAAATTCATCGCCCTCCGCCGGGTTTGTACCTGCGACCTCGAGAACTAGAGGCTAGCATGGTAACCACTACACCACGGAGGACGACAAGGAAAAATATAAGTATTTGAAAATTCAACCCAATATCAAATAAATATCTCGGAATGGTTCATTCATTCATTCATTATCTGTTTACCCTCCTCGTATGTAGGACTTACACCCCCCAGGACTTACAAGCGGGTGCCTGGGGTCAGAGGCCCGTCGAGGAGCAGACACTCATGGATAGACAGAGCATCCAGGATGGGTGATCAGCCCGATGCCTGGTATGGGATGAAGGAAGTAGATGAAACGAAATGTTGGTGAAATGGATGAAAGGAAAGGTGATGATGGAGCAGTTGGTGGAATGAATGGCGGGGAAACCGGAGAACCCGGAGAAAACCCGCCCAGACGCCGCTTCGTCCACCACAAATCACATGCAGGTCCCTGGGAACCCGGGCCGCCTCGGTGGGAGTCGAGCGGTCTAACCACTCGGCCACGGCGCCGCCTTCTCGGAATGGTTAACTCCACAAAAATGTGACAGAGATTGTGTGCTTTAAGGAAATCTCATTTTTTGTATAGTAAGATTTTGTCTATCTCTTACGGTTCACCAGTTATACAAAAGTCATTCAGAGTGAAAAGAACTTCAGAGACTATTCCCAGAAAATTCAAGATATGTGTTTAATTTGTTATGAAAATATCCCAAACCTATGGTATTTTAATCAAAATCGTTTTCTAAGAACTTTGAGGGATTCAGGTAGCCTCAAAACATGTATTTACGTTGAAATCTTGGTATGGAATTTTGGGTGGAATACATACTTCCTCTACTTACTGCATGTATGTAGCAGAGAATGTTTAGGGACATTATAGCCAAAAAATATAGTCATCTTTACTTCACCAGAAATTGGTTCCAAGGTTGAATTTCTTTTTTCGGTACAGAAATTCGTGTCTCCATGATGATTTAGCACTTGTAGTTTTTATGCTTTTAGAGACACATTGTTGTACATTGGTTTGACATGGATCAGATGATCTGATTTGCAGTTTGGATTTATCGTCAATCTTGAAGCTTCTACAAGACTGCTTGTCTTATCTTTAGTGGGAGAAATAACATTATCATTTAGGTGTATCTTAAAAATGATGTATATAAAGGTGCTAGGTTTTTTTAATTGTCCATGGAATTTAGCACAAAGTGATGAAATTGTTCTTATTTTTCAACATAGTCTTCCTTGACATCAATGCAGCGATGCTCTATGGTCTTTTATCCCACCAGATTCCTCCAGTCTTGGAAACTTCGTACGTCTCAACTGACAATTTAAGCTTTTCATCGGACGGAACTTTCTTTCCACCAAGGAACGATCTTAGTTGAGGGAACAGATGAAAGTCTGATGAAGATGAGTCAGGGAAATAAGGTGTATGTGGCAGCAAATCATACCCCATGATTTTTGTCATTGCAACAACACATGAATGAGGGTGAATATTGTCTTGATGGAAGATGAGGTTCTCCTTTGCCAAACCCGGCCTTTACTCGCCCCTTAGACTTTAATTGGTTCGGAAACTCAGCATAACACGGTGATACATTTTTCAGGGAGAAGATAAATTATATTTTCAGTACTCCCTTGATATCCCTGAAAACTCATGCCATTTTCTTCCTGGCCATTTTCATACACCTTGTCTTCTCTGGTAGTGGGGAATCTTGGTGTTTGCATTGCTTAGACCGCTGTTTTTTTCAGGTGAGTAGTAATGCACCCATATTTCATCGTTGGTTATAATTCGATGCATAAATTCAGTCGTCCTCCGTGGACTAGCGGTACCGTGCTAGCCTCTAGTTCCCAAGGCTGGGGGTTCAACCCGGCGGAAGGCGATGGATTTTTTCGGGTGTAAAAATCCTTAGCACGGCTTCCTTCGGAAGGGAAGTAAAGCCGATGGCCCCGTGTCGTAGATTTACGGCACATAAAAGAACCTCAAGCCTGATAAAGAGGCCTCTGAGCAAAATTACCGGTCTTTCACGCCCAATATAGAATGGGACGCTAAGAACCATAGTAGTTAAAGAGCGTCCATAAATAAATAAATAAAAACCCAAATGATGCGTAAAGTCGGTGTTATTTCAGCCAAAACGAACCAGAATTTTCTCACAGAGATTTCCACTCTGATTCGTTTTTGATCTGGAGTCAACAGTCGCGACACCCATCTTGTGTATATACATACTTAACTTGGGAAGAAAGGAAATATCAGGAATGGCATGGTTTAGGCTGGGGAGGGGACTGGAGGGCACGGAAAATGACTGACGATTCTGGCAGGAGAATCTGCCCATTCTGTGATTTGGATGAGGACTGAGTACATATTTTGGCGAAATACGCACAGTGGGAGAACCAGTGAACAATTCTCAAAGAAAAATTCTTAAGCCCTTATAGAAGGAGATTGGCATGTTGGGATTTACTGGCTAACCAGAGGAACTGGCAAATCATTGGCAATTTCTTGGCTAAAGTGCGTGAAGCTAGGTGAAATTTGTTCATCTAGTCAAAGGTAATTTATCTCTATTTTCCTTTTTCTTGGATTTTTTTTGCTTTCTTTTTCTATTGTTCATTTTGTCACCATACTTTGTATCTTAAATATGCATGTACGATCAATGACCTATGCACTAGATACTTGTGTAATAACTACAATAATTTGAAACTAATAAAGATACCTTACCTATCTATCTATAGAAAATGCTTACATGCATTGAAAATGATGGTGCAGACGTCCCTAGAGTATTTGTCACATCGGTATAAACTTCTGTTGCTTTCATACCCTTCCTTACTTAATAACCACACGATACACGATATTTCCCATGTTTCCCATATATATATATATATATATATATATATATATATATAAATGCTGCTGCAGTCTGTTGATCATTCCGAGAACTTTTCAAATATGAGGCAGTATTCTTAACACTTAAACGATATCAGTCTAATTATATAATATAAAATATAATAATAGCCCACCTAAAAGCAATATGTGTATAATATAATATATAAAGTGTATGTAACAGTCATTGTATTATGTTTATATTATTATGTACATGTATAATAATGTTATGTTAATGTATTACATAGTTTTAACAATGTAGGAGCTGTGAGTATAGAAGCCGAAGGTTGCTAACAATGAGGTAACCTTGAGGCAATAATGAATTAGACAGTTTAATAATGCTACTAATAATTCTTGGAACAATAATGTAATATTTAAAACAGTTTATATATAGGCAATCAACAACTAGAAAATCTAAAACTTGAATAAAAGTATTCTATTGGAGTAGGCTTAACCAATCAGAGACTTGAAATAGAGTAAAATGTGCAAATTCAAGCGGCACACGCTACAAGGCAGCGTTCTCAACCAGACGCTAGAAGGTAGCATTCCCGAACAGTTCGATACGTATTCAGTGTGAGACATAAAAAAATTCATTACGGCGTGAATAATATAAAGTTTACAAAAGTGCAAATAATATAAAAATCTCACAGCTCTACAGTAGGATACATCATTGAAGTGTTATTTAACCGTGTGAAGGATTAATAAAAGGAGTGAAGTAAAAATTATAATTTGTGTAAGCCTTCATTCTTTAACCGTACTACCCCTGCTTAAAGAGATACGTGTTTCTGCAAATTACTTTTGACGCAGCCGAGGCATGCATATATAATATTTAAATAAACATTCAAATACAAGGTTGCTTTTTAAAGTTGGGGCGAAGGTCACCGGAAAAGTGAACGTGGGGCGAAGGCCACGGAAAATTTGTATCGTACGTGGGGCATCAACCCTCTCAAATGATCCTCGTATAACTTTTCTTTGTTTCCTCTCAATTGTGATAAGTATTTGTGAGAAATTATTTAATTTATATAACACTACGATAATACCATTTCGTTGGCTGAGATAATACCTAGATTTTTAAAACGGATATCTCTATGCTGACCATGTTATCGCAAGCTCTTTTCATGACTCACATGTAAAAGAAAGGAAGAGCCACTTAGCATTCCAGTGTACAGATAAATAGCAACTTTCAAACGAGTATTTAATTTTCTTCTTCAGAATTTATGTGAACCTTGACAGGCCAATTATTCAGCATACATAAAATACGTTAGATATGCCTGGAAAATGACTCATTTTGTGTTCTTTAATGAGAATACTTGCATCATCTGAAAAAAGAACTGGAAAACATGTTTGTTTCGGGTGAGATCATTGATATGCAGTAGGAATAATAATGGACAGAAAATTGAACCTTGTGGAACCCCAAGCTTTACTTAAAACTATTCTGAGTACTCACTGCAATTGTTTAAGTAATTTATTGTAATTTGTTGCTTTCTGTTTGATTTTCCTTTACACTCTCGAAAAGTGTGTGTTATGATTTACAAAGTCAATTGTTTTATTAAAGATCACAGAAGTTCGTAGTGTGTTAAATTTATTATCGTGCCAGTGTAAGACTTTTTTACATAAGCAGCTACAAATAATTATGAATTCTTTAAATTCGGGCGTTGCCAGCTCCGAAACAAGTTGTTGTGCCCCAGTCTGTGTCATTACTTGGCGCGGAGTGCATATTCATTAACGTGCACGAAACCGACACACATGTTGCACATTGGCTACCTCAAGTACCAACATGATAAACAAAAACTCCACTAGTAATGTAAACATGTGCAATATTACGAAGCGAAGTAGTGGAAAGTTCACCCTGGGGTTAGAGTTTTCATCAAAACGTTTATGTGGGTATCTACTCTCCCTGATAAAAACTGGCGGGTGTTCTCCCACCTCGTCAAACTGACTGTTGCTCACGGGGCTTTGCGTAGCCATGGCAACGTCAATTTTTTATTGCCGCGGCTTATGTAGTACTGCAAACCTATTGAGATATAGCACTTTATTTATAAAGAAACTAAATTAATACAGAAGATGGTCGGTATGGAAAGACAAAATTCACACAATTTTCTCTTTCCACTACAAATTCGTATACATAACATATGATAGCTTTAAATAAAATGCTATTCTTCCATTGGCGTTACGTTATTATAAAAGCTTACTACAGAAAAAATGAACAGTCAGTTAAAATATGCAATTAATGTAAGGTAACTTTTTCTGTAGCATTAGCCGTTTTCGAAATATTTGTTGTTACATAATTAACTTTTTCTGAGCTAAATGCTCATCCGACATCTATAATGCATCTTATCGGATTCTTCTCCCCCCCACAGGGTTCGTTAATAAAATTCTGATGCATTACTTCATATGACTTTCTCTGCCCCCTTCTACAAACTGTTCATACAAAAATGTATTCTTCTATCTGCTTCATGTTAATACACGCAATTGATGATGTTGAATTAATTTTATTTATATTTTACAATCTTTCTGCTACTTTTCTACATAGTCAACATGTTTTTCTACACATTTTTGTGGACGTGACACAAGTTTTCCAAGCCAGGTCGGGTCCTGTGCTCGCAACCAGCTGTTCAATGATTTGACTTCATCATCGGTGTTAAAAGTGCTTACCTTTGAGTTGGAGGAACATGTGAAAATCACTTGGGGCAAGCTCCGGTGAATACGGAGGATACGAGAAAACTTCCAAGTTGAATCTTGACCCAGGCGGAGCTCAGAAGATTCAACTGGGAAGTTTTCTCGCATCCTCCATATTCACCAGATCTTTTCCCAGGTGATTTTCACATGTTCCCCCGACTCAAAGGTCATCATGGAGGCAAGCACTTTAACACCGTGACGAAGATCAATCAGAAGTGAACAGCTGGTTACGAGCACAGGACCCGACCTGGTACAACACTGATTTGGGTAAACTTGTATAACGTTCTCAAAAATGCTTGGAAAAGCATGTTGACCATGTAGAAAAGTAACAGAAGTATTGTACAATATAAATAAAATTAATTCAACATGATCAATTGTGTGTAATGTTTTTTATAAAATAGGGAAACTTAAACTTACTTATTGGACGCACCTCGTATATTACAAAGATGTGTTTCAGTACACATGGAGAAATTTCTACGTTGCCTTAAATCTCACTTTCACCCTTGTGAGGTAAATCTGATCTACTCAGTGATTAGGTAAAGATAAGCCGACAAAATATGATACAAACATTGATCTGTAAGCTTTATTTTCATATGATTGTGAAGAATTTCAGTATTAATATAACTTATTCAAAAATTAGGCCTTTCCTACTGTATGCTGGCACAGAAAAGGTTACTGAAGCATAATGTTTCCAATTGAGAAACAAGAAATTTAAAAAAGCTTTATTGAACCGTTCCTATAGTAACTTGTGAAGCAAAGGTCCCACACAGCCTCCATTTGCCATATACCAGAATAAACATTCAAGGAAATTTTGTCTGCACTTGACGACATGTGTTGGAGTTCGTAGGATTTCTCGTGCTACAAGTGATGCGTGGGTGTTGCTGGGTAAACAAATGAGAGTCGCCCCGAGACTGTTACCGTTTCTTATTCGCAATAAAAGTATGGCTTCTGTTCCCATATCCTGTTTATTGATATGTGCTTTTATCTGCGCTCTGTTGTGGAAAACATAACTTCAACTGTATCTCGCCGCCATGTACTCTTCCTGGAGTCTGTTCTAAAAAAATATGGCATTGTACAAGTTACTCGGGTTACTGCATACTCCTTAAAAGAATTGAAGCGTCTTTTATATTACAAGTGAATCGTTACAGAAGTAATAAAATTCATCACCTACAAATCTCCAAATCGCCAAATAAACATAAAAAGTGATAATATTATATAACAAATTCATTATATTAACTTTTTGGGTCTACAAATAGTTAATTACTTGATTTGGAAGCTTCATTTTGAACTTACCAGAGCTGTCGAAGAAGTACCCGACATAACAAAGAAAACACAAAAATTTTAGGAAAAAACATCTTTATTTCTCTACATAGTCTCCTTTCAGCTCGACACACTTTTCCCAGCAATGTTCAATAGCTTCAATACCTGTTTATAGTGAGAACCGTCTCAACTTAAATAGTCCACCGTGTATAATGGGGAAGAATATAGTATCTACTATTTAATTATTTGTCTTGTTACCCTTCTTCCGTATTCTCTTCAATTTGCTTCACATTTCTTTTAATCATTTTAACCTTATTTTTCCTAAATATTTTCCTACTTTCTCCATATACTCATTTGATCTTGTATTAAAAATCGTCCTAACTTTTAGCTCTATTGGTAAATTTTTCTATTTCTCTAGTATTAAATTCTCTCTTCCTTTACCCGTATCATTGTATTCCAGAATATAATGCCAATTGTCTTGTAATCCATTACATTTACCACAAAAATTGAGTTTTATTTATGGACGATCTTTAACTACTATGGTCCTTAGCGTCCCATTCTATATTGGACGTGAAAGACCGGTAATTTTGCTCAGAGGCCTCTTTATCAGGCCTGAGGTTCTTTTATGTGCCGTAAATCTACGACACGGGACCACCGGCATTACTTCCCTTCCGAAGAAAGCCATGCTAAGGATTTTTCGCCCTCGGGAACTAGGTAACCACTGCACCACGGAGAACGACATACATTTAGTACATATCTCCCCCCCCCTTCTTCTCCCTGTTAAATCACTTAAATTCAGTACACCTGTCTTCGCCCATGCATACCCCATTCCGTTTTAAAATATTTATAATCTATTATTGACCTCTTTTCCACGAAACTACTTATAATTTCTTGCTTCTCAATATCGTCCACTCTTGTTCTAATTTCTTACCAGAAACTTGTACTTTTATTGTTTCTTTCTGCGCATGTTTTCCCCATTCCTATTACTTCCAATGTTGTCTGTATCTTGTGCATCCAAGTTTATTTATACTTTCTCTACTACGTACAGTAAGTAGGGGAAGTATTGTATTCCACCCAAAAATTCGATACCGAGATTTCACCGGAAATATATGTTTTGAGACCCCTGAATCCAAAAAAAGCATTTTTGGAAACATCTCCGTGTGTGTGAGTGTGTGTCTGTGAACAGCATAACTCAAAAACGAACAGTTAGATAAACACCAAACTTGGTATTTAGGTTCAGTATCTCCAGAGATGCGACACAAAGGTTTTCAAGAAAATCCCCCACCCCAGATTACCCTTTACATGGAACATTTTTCGAACATTTTAATGTTCTCAAAAATGGTTCAAACGATTTTGAATAAAATATCATACGTTTAAGATATTTTCATGACAAATGAAATGTATATCTCGAATTTTAAGGGAATGTCTCCAAAAGTATTCTTCATTGTGAACGACTTTTGCCTAACTGGTAAACCATAAGAGATAGCCAAAATTTTACTACACAAAAAATGTAGATCGCGTTAAAATACACAATTTATGTCATATACATTATTTTTTTTGAGTGAACCATTTTCGAGATATTGCTTGTTATTTCTTTAAATTTTTCAATAAGTTTCTCAAATGGGAATTCGTTATTCATTTTTTGTCTTGGATATGCAAAGAGTATTAATCTGTGGCAAAGAGAATGGTGCTGCACCTAGCAACCAGCTATTAAGAGATACGTCGATGCTTAAAGGCTACTGTATTTCTATATTGCCCTTGCAAATACAAAACAAGGAGAACATAGTAGGCCTTAAGCGATAGTCAAATATTTTTAGAACTGATCCCTATGTGTAAAGTGTAATTCTCTTTGCATGTCAAAAGATCGTTTCTACAAATGTTTATCTCGATTAATATAAAATGGATGGAGAATAAGAGTTCGTAAAAATAGTTTGTACAAGAGTAGAGAAAGTCATGTGAGTATAACACATCAGGTTTTTTTCCCCATTTTCTCCTGTACATTCAAGCATTGCCTTAGTATGTCATTTTCCTGTAGTAGCTTTTGCAAAGAGTATGTAATTTCAACGGCAGGATATATCGATCCGCCGTTTAAAGATGTGACTATCGCTTCAGCCTCCTGTATCCCTCTCGTATACCTACAACGAGATTTGTAATGAAATCGTTTCTGCAAACGTTTATCTCAACTAGCATGAACAAGATAGAACAAGAAGCTTTTATAAGAATGGCGTAGAATAGATAAAACAATTGAATTCCTATATGTTGCATTCAATGACTTCCTATATTCACTCATCTACAGACCATTTTTAAAAAATTTATTCTTCTATCTACTCCTTGTAAATTGAGATAAACGTTCATTGCTTATTTACACATTTCGTTATAGGTATAAGAAAGTAGGATACCGTAAGCTAAAGCGAGAGTCAGGTTTTTTAAAAAGCACATCGCTATGCGATGGTTTCGGAATTCCGTTCTCTTTGCCTGAGTACGGAAAAAAACAAATAGGGACTTACCACTTGAAAAATCTGTGTGTTACATTTATATGACTGTGTACCTTCCAATCGCTTATTAGTAAGTATATAAATAATTTTTATGAAAGCTCATTTTCTTATCTACTTTATTATAACTGAGATAAGCCTTAACGAAATAACTGCATTACACGTTTCGTTAAAATAACAAACGGAACAGCGATAGTCAAATGTTTTAGAACTGGACGCTATATGCTGGCCTTAAAATTCCATACTGTTTCCATGACATCGCGAGAAACAACTGAAAATCGACTTTAAAGAATGGCTCAGTATTGGACAATTCGAACTATTAATAACGGATATCTCGGAAATGGCCAATGCCACAAAAAGTCACTTGAAATAAATTGTATGTTCTAAAGAGATCTACATTTTTTGTGTGATACGTTTTCATCTATCGCTTAAAGTTTACCACTTATGCAAGATTATATAAATTTTCTTCCGAATGAAGAGTACTTCACAGGCTATTTGCAGAAAATTCAAGACGTGCGTTTCATTTGTCGTGTAAATATCTGAAGCATGTGGTATTTTAAAAAAATATATCGTTTAGAGCTATGCGAGAAAGTAAAGCATAATCACGTTTTGCATGTAGGTAAAGGGTAATTTGGGGTGCTGCGGATTTTCATGAAAACCTTCGTGTCGCATCCTTGGTAGACGTTGAACTTAAATACCAAGTATGGTATTTAAACGACTTTTCGTTTTTGGGTTATGCTACTCACAGATGCGCACAGACAAATAGATACACAAATGCGCGCACGTACACACACACACACACACACACACACACACACACACACTGGTCGTCCTCCGTGGTCTAGGGGTATCATGCCAGCCTCTAGTTTTCGAGGTCGCAGGTTCAAACCCGACGGAGGGCGATAGAGTTTTCCCGGGCGTAAAAATCCTTATCATAGCTTCCTCCGGAATGGAGGCAAAGCCGGCGGTCCCGTGTCATAGATTTACGACACGTAACACAACCTCTAGCCTGATAGTGCCTGTGAGAAAATTTTCAGATCTTTCACGCTCATTATAGAATGGGAGGCTTAGGAGCATAGTATTTAAAATAAAACTTTTTATTTATTTATTTCTTCGTTTTTTACACACGTTACCGCGACAAAACCTCGTTCGGTAAGATATAGGATATTCTTTTTACTTTCTCTACTACGTATAGTAAGTAGGGGAAGTATTGTATTCCACCCAAAATTTCGATACCGAGATTTCACCGGAAATACATGTTTTGAGACCCCTATATCCAAAAAAAGCATTTTTGGAAACATGTCCGTGTGTGTGTCTGTGTGTCTGACTGTGTGTCTGTGAACAGCATAACTCAGAAACGAACAGTCCGATAAACACCAAACTTGGTATTTGGGTTCAGTATCTTCCAAGGATGCGACACGAAGGTTTTCAAGAAAATCCCCCCACCCCAGAGTACCCTTTACATGGAAGATTTTTCGAAAATTTTAATTTTCTCAAAAATGGCTCTAACGATTTTGATTAAAATATCATATGTTTAAGATATTTTTATGACAAATAAAATTTATATCTTGAATTTTCTGGGAATGTCTCCAAAAGTATTCTTTATTGTGAACGACTTTTGCATAACTGGTAAACCAAAAGAGATAGACAAAATTTTACTACACTAAAAATGTAGATCGCCTTAAAATACACAATTTATGTCATATACATTTTTTTTGTTGAGTGAACCATTTTCGAGATATTGCTTGTTTTTCCCTTAAATTTTTCAATACTTATTTTCTCAAATGGGAATTCGTTATTCATTTTCTTGTCTTGGATATGCAAAGAGTTATAATCTGTGGCAAAGGGAATGGTGTTGCACCTAGCAACCAGCTATTAAGAGATATGTATGTGCTTAAAGGCCACTGTATTTCTATATTGCCCTTGTAAATATATTTTCCCTACATCTACAAGAAAATTAGCAATAAGATAGAGTTTGCAAATGTTTATCTCGATTAACATGAACTAGATGGAGAATAAGCGTTTGTAAAAATAGTTTGTACAAGAGTAGAGAAAGTCATGTGAGTGTAACACATCAGATTTTTACTTTCTCTACTACGTATAGTAAGTAGGGGAAGTATTGTATTCCACCCAAAAATTCGATACCGAGATTTCACCGGAAATACATGTTTTCAGGCCCCCTGAATCCCAAAAAAGCATTTTTGGAAACATGTCCGTGTGTGTGTCTGTGTGTGTGTCTGTGAACAGCATAACTCAGAAACGAACAGTCGGATAAACACCAAAATTGTTTTTTCATTCTTTCAAAAAGTAGATTTCCCACGTAGTCTCAATTTAGAATATTTGTATGGTGCCTATCATATTAAGAAGGGTAAGTAAAGCTTTCGTAATGCAATGAAGCGTTATTAATGAGATGCCTCAAGGATCAATTATAACCCCGCAATGTTGAGAGTTAACTTTGAAAGCACGTTTTGTAGGTGAAATGCGAGAGAGTAATGAAACGCATTTGTCATTTCCTGGCAGGGTAATGTCATTTTCCCGCCAATGTCGCGGTGACACACTTCCGACCACGCCGCGGTTGTTGTGGCTACTGCTTCATGGGGAAAGAAAAACAAAAATAGCGCCGCCTGGTTCACCAAATCCAAGAGGCGATCTCCATTCCTCTGAACTGAGGTGTTTTAGGTGTGTTCGTAATGCAGAACAACTCTGGGTAATTCAGAGAATAAGCAAGCTTTACTTTACTGCTTTCCTGCGAAGAGTGTTTGAAAATTTTATCCACCTGAAAAGAAAAATGAAATTTTTAGTACACCTTTTTATTTTCTCTACTACTTACCTGGAAGTATTGCATTCCATGCAAAATTTCAGTACCGAGATTTCACGGGAGGCTCCCTTTCTAAACTGAGCCTCTTTCGAGGCTCACTGAATCCAAAAGAAGCAGTTTTAGAAAAGTTTGTGTCTCTGTGTGAAAGCATAACTCAAAAATAAAAACTTGGTATTTAAGTTCTTCTTCTAAGGATGCAATACGAAGATTTTCAAAGAATCCCTACACTACCCTTTACATGGAAAATTTTTCGTTGTTTTTGTATTTTTTTAAAAGTGATTATAATGATTTTTATTAAAATACCATACGCTTAAATATAGGGCTGTCTCATAAGTTCGTTCGTTTTACGTTTCAATCACTAAGAACGCCTGGGAACACACCTCACCCACAGCACAGCTACGACAGCGTAGTTGTCGAACTTTCCGTTCACAAACTTTAAACAGAAGGTCGTTCAAAAAATAAATAACTATGGCAGTTATGTTTTGTAAACAAACTGTTTATTTCCTACAGTATACACCATTATTGTCGAATATATTGCCAAGTTCCTGGCTACAGTAGCACGAGCTAAATTGAGCTCCAATGCCAACACCCGAATTCGTGGACTGTTGACTATCGTTTCATGAATTCTTTCCATGTCCGTAACCATTGGCCGTCCAGATCTAGGTTTGTCTTTTAGGGAGAAATTCCCAGATCGAAATCGACTAAACCACTTTTGACATACTCGCTTCGTTACTGCATCTTCCCCGTAGACAGCACAAATTTTCTGCCGGCATTGTGAGGCGGTTTTACCCTTACGATAGTAAAACAGCATAAGAAGTCGGAAAGGTTCCTTTTTGCTTCCCATAGTTTGTAAACACAAGTTCACGCTGTTCTATCCAACGTCAGTCACAAATACACACTGACATATTCAATAGTGTGTCTGGTTGTTCTTCTCTAAGTTGTAGGGGTGGTTAGGCAACTAGGATGACTTGAGTGTACAGAGGGTGCAGGGTTTTCAGGCGCTATACGTGGAACTTGCGAGCAAAACGAACGAACTTATGAGACAACCCAATAGTTTTATGACAAATAAAATTTATATCTTGAATTTTTTGAGATTAGCTTGTGAAGCTCCCTTCATTCTGAATGCCTTTTGCATAACTGGTAAACCGTCAGGGACATATAAAATCTTACTACATTAAAAGTTCTGATGTTTTACATTAACATAACTTTCTCTACCCTCTATGTTTATTAATGGGTATACAAATTATTTTTACAAAAGTTTGTTTTTCCATCCACTTCATTTTAATTCAGATAAAGCTTTACAGAAATAGCTACATTACGTATTTCGTTAAGATACAAAGAGAACAACGATAAACAAACGTTTAAGAACTGGCCTTAAAATTCCATACTGTTTCCATGCAATCGCGAGTCACAACTTAAAATCAATGGGACTTAAAAAGGATCACAAAGTATTGAACAAATCGAATATTTATAACTGATATCTCAGAAACGGCTTATGTCACAAAAAAACGTATGTAACATAAATTGTGTGCTTTAAAGAGATCTACATTTTGTGTGCAGTACGTTTTCGTCTATCCTTTAAACGTTTACCAGTTATGTGATATTATCAAAATCCCGTCCGAATAAAGAGGGTTTCACAGGCTACCTCCATAAAATTCAAAATATACTTTTTATTTGTCATATACATATATTTAATATAAAATATTTTAATCAAAATGCTTTAGAAAATAAAAAATTTCGAGAAATGTTCCATGTAAAGGGTATTTGGGGTGAGAGGATTTTCTTGAAAATCGTCATGTCGCATCTTTGGAAAATGCTGAGCCTCGTAAATACGAAGTTTGGTATTTATGCGACATTTCGTTTTTGAGTTATGCTGTTCACAGGCACACGAATCTCACCAAAGCACACCCTTTTTTACTTTCTCTACTATGTTTAGTAAGTAGGGAAAGTATTGTATTCCACCCAAAAATTCGATACCGAGATTTCACCGGAAATACATGTTTTGAGACCCCCTGAATCCAAACAAAACATTTTTGTAAACATGTCCGTCTGTGTGTGTGTGTGTCTGTGAACAGTATAACTCAGAAACGAACAGTCGGATAAACACCAAAGTTGGTATTTACGTTCATCTTCCAGAAATGCGACACGAAGGTTTTCAAGAAAATCCCCCCACCCCAGATTACGCTTTACATGGAAGATTTTTCGAAAATTTTAATTTTCTCAAAAATGGCTCTAACGATTTTGATTAAAATATCAGATGTTTAAGCTATTTTCATGACAAATGAAATTTATATCTCGAATTTTCTGGGAATGTCTCCAAAAGTATTCTTCATTGTGAACGACTTTTGCATAACTGGTAAACCATAAGAGATAGACAAAATTTTACTACACAAAAAATGTAGATCGCATTAAAGTACACAATTTATGTCATATACATTTTTTTTTGTTGAGGGGACCATTTTCGAGATATTGCTTGTTATTCGCTTAAATTCTCCAATACTTTTTCTCAAGTGAGAATTCGCTATTCATTTTTTTTATGTCCTGGACTTACAAAGAGAATGGAATGCGCCACATAGCAACCAGCTCTTAAAATATTTGACTGTCGCTTAAAGCCTACCAATTCCCCTTGCATCTACAAGAAAATTAGCAATAAGATTAACATCTCGATATCTCAATTAACATGAAGCATATGGTGAATAAACGTTTGTAAAGATAGTTTGTACAAGAGTAGAGAAAGTCATGGGAGTGTAACACATCAGATTTTTTTCAAGTGGTAAGCCGCTAGTCGATTTCTTCTCGTGGTCATTCAAAGTAAGCGGAATTTCAAAGCCATCACATAAAGATGAATTTGAATATCATTTGAGCCATTCCCATTGTACATACAGAACATGTGTAATAAAACCATTTCTTTAAATGTTTATATCTCGATTAACATGAAGCTCATAGGAGAACAGGCTTTGTAAGATTAGTTTGTACAACAGTGGGTAAAGAAGGTTATGTTAGTGCAACACATCTTATGTTTCCTTTCTTTACCATGTTCATAATAGGTACAGAAGGTATTGTAGCGTATGTGTGTGCATTGCCGCGTCGGACACATTATTGCTGTGTATAATGATGTTGTTGAACTAATTATTTCGTTTGTAACTTTGAATTCTTGTCCGTCGCGGCATACTTCTCTCCAATTCCTAGTCAAGGGGAGTGAAGGCAAGTTGAGGGAAGAGCATCTTTGTCTGAGAGCGTGACGTCGCCACTAGAGTCAGTCTAGCGTAGATCTTCGGAGTGTGTGGATGTGTGTTCCCACGCCCGCTTTAGCTTTGTGCAGCAAGTTTCTGGTATCTCTTTGTGTGCCCTGAGTAACGTCCCCCAATGTTTATGCCGGGGTAACTAAATTTAATATTTTAGCTGCAAACCTTTCGGTCTTACCCCGATGTATAACAGTATTGCATTCCACCCAAAAATTCTATACCAAGATTTCAGCGTAAATACATGTTTTGAGTTCCCTGAATCAAATAAAGCATTTTTAGAAGAAGATCCATGTGTATGTGTGTGTCTGTAATCAGCACAACCCAAAAACGAAAAGTCGGAAAGAATCTTCCAAGAATGTGAGACGAAGATTTTCAAGAAAATGCCCCCACCCAACTACTCTTTACATGGAACATTTTTCGAAAATTTTGGTTTTTTAACAAATGGCTGTAACGATTTTGATTAGAACACCACAAATTAAAGATATTTACATGACAAATAAAATGTATACCTTGAATTTTCTGGAAATAGCCTGTGAAATCCTCTTCATTCGGCAAGAGTTTTGTATAATCTTGTAATAACAGATAAACGTTAAGCGAGACACCAAAACCACATAAAGAAATGTAGATCTCTTTAAAACACACGATTTATTTAAAATAACTTTATTGCGGCATGAGCCATTTCCGAGATATCCGTTATTAACGGTTCGAATTGTTCAATATTTATCCATTCTTTTAAAGTCCTACCGATTTTCAGTGTATTCTCGCGATATCATGGAAACAACATGGAATTTTAAGGCCAGCATATAGCGTCCAGTTGTTAAACATTTGACTATCGCTGTTCCCTTTGTATCTATAACGAAATGTGTAATGTAGCTATTTCCGAAAAGGTTTGTCTCGATTAAAATGAAGTGCATAGGAGCCTTAACTTTCGTAAGAGTAACTTGTATACCCACTAATAAGTGATAGAGGGTAGAGAAGGTTGTGTAAATGTAACATATCAAATTTTTTTATTTTAGTTGGCATTAAACCTTTTATAGGAAGTATTTAATCACTGCAGGACAATTGCGTTTAGGCATTTCCACAAGAAACCTCAACTTTACAGCATTATAACAGCAACTATATGAATGTACCATACGTTAAAGATATTTGTATGACAAATAAAATGTATATCTCGAATGTTTTGGGAATAGCCGGTGAAGTCCTTTTTATTCGGAACGAATTTTTGTGCTAATTTTGTATAACTGGCAAACTTGTGCTACACAAAAGTGTAGAAATCCTTAAAATAGGCAATTTATTTTCAGTAACTTAATTTTTGTGGCATCAGCCATTTCCGAGATATTCGTTATTTCTGGCTTGAATTTTTAAAAATTTTGTATTTTTAAAGTGCTGTTGCTATTCGGTTGTTTCCCGCGATATGTCACTGGAAGAGTATGGAATTTCAAGACCAGCATACAGCTACTCGCGTTTAAACATCTGAGTATCGATTTGGTTTCCTCTATCTGCCTTGTATATACAACGAAATGTAAAATGGTTTGTATGGATTAACATGAAGTAGATAGAAAAATAAGCTTTCTAAGAATAGTATGTATAAATTATAAAAAAATAAACGATAGTGGATAGAGGAAGTAATGTAAGTCATTTTTTTTTAAAAAAAAGTAATTACCTAGTGATAAAAATTATAAAAACTGTGTAATTAAGAAAAATATGTTATAATCTATAAAAAGTGAAATTATTTTATAAAAGTATATCAATGAACTTAGAATGCATTCACCTACATCTTGTAAATATTACAGTTTCGTATCTTAAATAGTTTCTGTGATAATGGGCCATAAATATAGTGAATTTAGCATTGACGAGACAGGCCTTTAACTTCCCCCTCTAACACTATTAGATGACGTATCCTACGTACTTCATAAGAAGTAAATGCTGTATCAAAAGTTGGTCCACTGATACAACATGTAGCATGTATAACATGAGAAAACTTCAGGAAAATAATACATTTCTCGTCGACTCCCCCCATCACTTGGCGTCTACGTGGAACGCTATACTTATACATTATGTAAATTAGAAGTCTGCGTCTCGCACGTGTTTTATTTGCTGCGACATCTACACTTTACACGCTGTCATACCAGTCGAGCTACAGTACATAAGTACACATTGTTGTCTGTAGAGCTTCCGTATTCCTCGAAAATAACAACACTGCTAGAATCACACTAAACTAAAATTAAAATGTGACCATTTGTGATGAAATGTTGGTGAAAACCTGAATGATTTTACTATTCTTACAAAAACTATTTTTCTATCTCTACGATAACCCGCGAGACTCAAATTTGGATTTGATTCCCGCCCACTCTGACCTTAGGTTTTTCGTGGTTTTTCCTGGTCGGCAGGCGAATGGCTTCTCATTTACCACGATTTCCTTTGCGTCATTTCCCTTTCATTCCGTTTACTTCTCATCTTTCAGGTGTGCTTTTAGGTTTCGTGGCGTGTGGCGGTGCCGGATAGATGGCGCGGATGTTTGCTCAAAGGAAAGAGTAGTACTCGCAGTGGACACTAGAGGCTGCTTGGTCGACCGGTCATTCATCGCCCTCTCAACTTCAGCAGTGGGAGGTCTTCGAGCCTAGGACAGTTAGGGACTTACATCTTTAATAACTTGACTTGGCTTGATTAGGTTTTGCTTTTCATTATGTCGTTTCACACGATAAATTTCTCATGGCGCTCGCATTATCTGTCCACTTATACTTCAGTTTATCGCAATTCGTTGTAGAGTTATCCTATACGTTATATTGGCAGCTTTCTTTGATCCAAACGTTACTCTTTTACCTAACCTACATAAAGATTAAATGGCGTAAATTGTGAATTCAGAAGAAAGTGAATGGAAGTGAAATTACAGAAGCAGCAGAAAGAATAGCAATAGAACTACTTGCCCAAAAAATACAGAAAGCAATATGATACAGCATTTAATCGCTTCATTGCCTGGTGTAAGGCAAAACATGTTGAAAATAGTTTCACTGAAAATGACTGCTAGCGAATCAACAAAACGTCTCGCTTTTTTTAACATCATTTCTGTTTCAGGAACGTGTTCTAAATGCGATCTCTGTTAATTTCAGAAATCAGTATAAGATTATTGATATTTAACAAATTTGAGCCCTGTTCTAAAACATAGCATATGCCACACGTGTAAAGGTTTATTTTGTTCGTGAATTGCTACTCGCAAAATAAAACCCTACTTTTACCCCTTGTATCATAATCTAGTATTATGATATATTGAATAATATTTAACATTTAATGTACATGAATAATAAAGGTACATAATATATTAACCTCTACTCCCATTGTTTGATATATATAATCAATCAAATTGTGTGTTTTATACTTTTGGTGGACGAGTTGACTGTGCTGTACCATTCTTGGCAATAGATTATTATTATTATTATTATTATTATTATATTCATCGTTATAATAAGTTATGTTAAAGCTTTGATAGTTTATGCTAAAAGATAAAATCTTCACATTTACCCTGTAGAAAAAATACCGGAATCGATCTCTAAGAAACTAAATTGGAATATACCAGAATGTCCCAACTTTTCTATACCCGTGTTTAGTATCGAGATAAACTGGCTTATTCAGTAGCTAGAATAGTTAGAAGCAAGGATTAAAGAAAGGAGATTACAACGTTTTTCAACCTAAAATGTAACATAATTACCGTTCTACTGATACATTCACCCATGCCAATCACCAGTTGTTGCACGTGGGCCCTCCAAGTACACAATCACAATTAATGCCACATGGGAGCACTTCAGCAATGACGTTGGAGCCTGAAATCCAGGCGAATATCTTGTACAGTGCATTTAGCGATTGCAGACGAATTCTGTAAACGTGGGATCATCTCTTACAGCATCTATGTAGTAAGCGGTACTTGAACACGCTATCTCCTAAAAGCGCAGCTGTATGTTATATTACTGCGTTGAAGAATATATATAGCAGAGAAGTATATATAGCCTTTGTCAATCTTGGCGACGTGATTTTGTCATCTGCTGGTGGATTACAGTTCGTTAGACTTCAAATCCTGAATTGAAATTGCTGATTAGCCGCGGGCATATTATATTGTCCAGGAAACCATTTGCCAGGGGTCACACAAGTATTTCTAGTCAAAGGAGAGCATCTTTATCACGCATGTGAAGAATGGCGTGCGTAAAAAAATTCCGGAAATAAGTAAATCACTTAAAAGGATCTATGATGTATTGCAACTGCATGACTTTTTCTACTCACTGTTGTACACGCTATTCTTGCAAAAGCTTATTCTCATATCTACTTCGTGTTAATACAGATAGAATATCATTAATCATTTACATATTTTATTGTAGGCGTAAGAAGAATACATTAGGTAAAGCGACAGTCAGATTTCTAAAAAGCGGATGGCTATGTGATGACTTTGAAATTCCATCCTCTTCTATGACCACGAGAAAAAAAAGGAATAGCGACTTACCACTTGAAAAAAGTTTGAGTATTTCAAAACCAGCCAATAAACAAGACTATCTCGAAATGGTTAAAACATATATTTGACATAAATTACGTGGTTTAGCGAGATTTCAAATTTTTATGTAGTACATTTTTGTCTATCTCTTTCGGTTTACCAGTAGAGGTCGAGGTAGAGTAATGCAACGGAGGGGAACACCTCGCCACTGCCACCAACTAGATCTATTGTAACTACAACCCCCGTGAGGCAAGGATGAAGTGAAGGAGCCGCAGTAAGTCGCAGGTCCTCAGGCACACAGGTCCATAGAGACGCACGGAAGTTCCTAATATTTCCAGTTGTAAACAAAGCACCCCGGCGTTTTACGGGGAGAATCCATTTACAAAGTGCAGCAACCCTTCCCGACAGTAGCCACACCAAAGAACCCGAAGACACTTCCTGAAAGATGAAATGAGAGGAAATGAGGGAAAGTAGAAATGGTGGTAAAATACACTACCCCAACATTCGCCTAGGCAACCAGAGGAAACCCACGAAAAATCCCATGGTAGGGTAGGTGGTCACTGGAACCCGAACCCGGGACCTCCCGAATGCGAGCCGCAGACATTGCCGCCGCCTAAACCATCTCGCTCTGTCAGTTTACCAGTTATACAAATGTCATTCAGAATGAAGAGGACTTCATAGGCTATTTCCAGAAAATGTATATATACATTTTGTTTTGAAAATATCTTAAACGTGTGGTATTGTTACATACTGGAGTGAGGGCCAAAAGGTTTCCAGAAAATGAATAAATTTAGTTCACCCCGGCACACAATTGGGGGGGGGGGGCGCAACTCGCTACAGCAAGAAGAGCGGGACCTTAATGTGAGATTAAGAGGAAGGCGTGGGGTTCTACATTACACAAAAACATTACATAACACGCATTACCTGGAATTTATTAACAAACGTTTGGCGACTCTACATTATGAACTAGGAAGGGAGGATGGAGGGAGATGCCTCGAAGCCGTGGACTGACCACACGCACGTCTTGCTACAACGACCACTTTCACTCAAGTGACGCTATCTATATCCCCCCTTCCAACCGTGTCTAGCCACGCCAGTCTGGGTTGGCGTCATACCAGACGAATTTCAAACAGAGCCCTCCCTTTAGCGTGGTCCGCGCCAAAAGAAGGGATCGTTAAGCCGATAAATCAAAGAAACCCAATAATGCTATGTCTAGTAGCGACAATGCAACACAACAGTGCGTCTGGTAATCACAATCGACTTATTGATACGCCACAGTATTTTGATCGAAAACGTTTTGATAAAATAAAAAACATCGAAAATTTTCCATGTGAAGAGGGAATTTTATTGAAATCACTTCCTTGGAAGATGCTGAACCTAAATATCAAGTTTGGTATTTAACCCACTTTTCAATTTTGGCACACAGACACGCACACGTCGCCTTAATTACGTGGTCATATCGCGACGGATCAGTTAGAAGATACCTTGTATATTGGTGTGTGGTGGACAGTTAGGCTTCTAGGTCTCATCCCTGTGCCAAACCATCTTACTTCGTCACGTATCCACAGAGTGTAAACAGCAACTGGACCTCTGCTCCTATGACGGAGAGATGGCAACTTCGACACGTGTCCACAGAGGCATGTGCACAGAAACTGTACCTCTGCTTTTATGACGAGTAGGTAGATTAGAGTGCGGTCCAGTCTAGCGGCTTTCATGATCTGTGGATAGATAACAGAGCATTTTCTATTACCAACCATTTTTCATTTTAGTATTATGTAAGACTTAAGGTGGAACTTTGGGTGGTGGTATTAAATATCCAATCCGGTATTTATCTTGGCGACTGACGGAAACCTTGAAAAAACCTTAGTAAGACTGGTCGGCCCACGGGTTTTGAATCCGGGACCTCCCGAACGCGGGCCACAGACGTTGTCGTCTGAGCCACCCTGCTCGGATTTAATTTATTTTTGGGACCTCAAAACGTGTATTTGTAGTAAAATATTGGTATAGAATTTTTGGCTGCAATGCAATACCTCTCTACGTACCTAGGGTAGGTAGACAAAATAAAGAGGTGGACAGTGTTCCGCGAAGCTATAATCTGTCGTTATTTTAATAACTTTTTTCTGCAACTTAAAAACCTTGTCAACATAAGAAATTAGTTCTCCATAATAAAATACCATATTTCAAGATTCTGTTGAAATAGACAGAGGGAGGGGGAGAGAGAGAGAAACAGAGACAGAGAAAAACAAATAATAATCTCGCTGTTAACGGCTTACAATTGAGAGTAAATTAATGTTTGTTTATGATAATTAACTTTTCTCTAACAGAAGCCTGTGTAAGATAAAGTTGGGAAAGTAGAATCAAATAACAAAAAGTCAATCCCAATGACAGGATATGAATCATGGATCTTCATGAACCATGCGTTGCTTACCTATTTAATGTCGCCGACAAAAATTGAGTTTTATGTGTGGACGCTCTTTAACTGCTGCGGTCCTTAATGTCCCATTCTATAATGGGTGAGAAAGTCCAATAATTTTGCTCAGAGGCTTGTTTATCAGGCTTGAGGTTCTTTTACGTGCCGTAAATCTACACACAAAACCCTTCCGAATGAAGCTATGCTAAGGATTCTTACGCCCTCCGCGGGGCTTGAACCCGCGACCTCGGGAACTAGAAGCTAGCATGGTAACCACTACACCACGGAGGACGACTGTCACCGGCATGTTGCTATTGTAGCTCAGTTGGTTACAGCAGGTATAGGCATTCTTGATCCCGTGTGTCAAGCGACCCCGCCCTCCCCTTTTCGTTTGCTGTTTACAACGCACAAGCAGTCTTCTAACCCAGTGGTGGAACACTGCTGTACACAATTACGAGATACATTCCACAATAGTTGATCGGATATTTAGGTAGGAATGGGCTGTATTGTGTGTGTGCGCGCTCGTGCGTGCAGAATTTATTAACAAATTCAGCTTGCCCCAATTGGAGGCTGTCATAAACAAACCATAGTAAACAACAAAAATATATGAATACGTAATTGAAATTGCAAACAATGAAAACAACTAAATCCTATATAAACTTCCACGACAGTTATCTAATCTATTGCAGAAACTTATTGTGCCTCCGGTGTAGGTCGCGTCATAACGTTTGGCAATTTACCGTTGTTTCGCTACACGTGTGTCGCGCTTGCTGCAGCAGTAGGCCATAGAAGAAGCTTGACGCAAATTCCTGCAATACAAATAACTGTTAACAAAGTTGCAACTCTAATAATGCGCAAATATAATGGAACTGGCGCTTATCTAAAACAAACAAATCTGTATATAAAATAGTTTGAGTACCATACAAATTACTTTTCAATATAGCCAGTGACCCTGTAATAACTCTGAGGGCCACTGCTTTAATAAATGAATTATTTAATTTATACGTTCTTCAAAAAGATAAAAACAAAGCATAGTATGCTATTCCTGGCTCCAATTAGTAATCAATTGAAGCAAAATGATATTTATTTATCGTAAAAGCTCTAAATATTGAGCATTGTTTATTCATTTTTACTTTCTCTACTACGTATAGTAAGTAGGGGAAGTATTGTATTCCACCCAAAAATTCGACACCGAGATTTCACCGGAAATATATGTTTTGAGACCCCCTGAATCCAAAAAAAAACATTTTTAGAAACATGTCCGTGTGTTTGTGTGTGTGTGTGTGTCTGTGAACAGCATAACTCAGAAACGAACACCAAATAAACACCAAACTTGGTATTTAGGTTAAGTATCTTCCAGAGATGCGACACGAAGGTTTTCAAGAAAATCCCCCCACCCCAGATTACCTTTTACATGGAGCATTTTTAGAAAATTTTAATTTTCTCAAAAATGGCTCTAACGATTTTGATTCAAATATCATATGTTTAAGATACTTTCATGACAAATGAAATGTATATCTCGAATTTTCTGGGAATGTCTCCCAAAGTGTTCTTCATTGTGAACGACGTTTGCATAACTGGTAAACCATAAGAGATAGACAAACTTTTACTATTCAAAAATGTAGATTGCGTTAAAATACACAATTTATGTCATATACATTTCTTTTGTTGAGTGAACCATTTTAGAGATATTGCTTGTTATTCCCTTAAATTTTTCAATAATTCTCCCAAATGGGAATTCGTTATTCATTTTTTTTGTCTTGGATATGCAAAGAGTATTAATCTGTGGGAAAGGGAATGGTGCTGCACCTAGCAACCAGCTATTAAGAGATATGTATGTGCTTAAAGGCTACTGTATTTCTATATTGCCCTTGTAAGGGGAACATAGTAGGCCTTAAGTGATAGTCAAATATTTTTAGAACTGGTCGCTATGTGTAAAATGTAATTCTCTTTGCATGTCAAAAGATCGTTTCTACAAATGTTTATCTCAATTAATATGAAATAGACGGAGAATAAGAGTTTCTAAAAATAGTTTGTACACGAGTAGAGAAAATCATGTGAGTGTAACACATCAGATTTTTCTTGCAAGTTTATAAGCGATATTATATTTATTTCTTCAATTTGATAAGAAGTGTGAGATACTTTGAGTTTCAAACCTTTATTGTATGAATAATAAAGAATAAAACACTTGAGTTATTTCATACCTTGCTAGGTATTTCTAGCTACTAAGATCGCATTACACCAGTGATTCAATAGAGGGATAGTTACTTTACGTCACAGCACTCCACGGTCGTTCCTCCTGGATGTAACACACTGCTCGCCCATATCTGCGTTGGAGCAACGGCACGGGAAGCCGAAAATCCGTAGCTCAAATCGCGGTTATGGTATTAACTTTTTCAGTCTAGTTTTACCCTTACAAATGTTTGTTTGTGTTTTCAGAATATGAACTGCAGCAGTGTAATGCTCACCATTACCATAGTGGCGTCCCTGGCGATGCTTACTTCCTCGGCCACACAGTTCTATGCTAGTGGACGGTACGGGAAACGAGCGGAGATGTCTGGTAAGTCCAACCTTAACATCTCAACATACTGTGGCGTATCAGTAAGTTCATTGTCATTACCAGATGCACTGTTGTGTAGCAATGTCGCTACTAGACATAACGATCCCTCCTTTTTGGCGCGGACCACGCCAAAGGGAGGGCTCTGTTTGAAATTCGTCTAGTATGACGCCAACCCTGGCTGGCGTGGCTAGACACGGTTAGAGGGGGGATTTAGATAGCGTCACTTGAGTGAAAGTGGTCGTTGTAGCAAGACGTGCGTGTGGTCAATCTCCCGCCATCCTCTCTTCCTAGTTCGTAATGTAGAGTCGCCAAACGTTTGTTAATAAATTCCAGGTAATGTGTGTTACGTAATGTTTTTGTGTAATGTAGAACCCCACGCCTTCCTCTAAATCTACACACCAAGGTCCCGGTCTTCTTACTGCAGCGAGTTGCGCCTCGCCCCATGTGCGTGCTGGGGTAAACTAAATATATTAATGTTCTGGAAACCTTTTGGTCCTCACCCCAGTATGTAATAATATCATTTGAAGGGTTAGCTGGGGAATTTTGTTTCAAAAGAGACACTTTCTACGGTTGGCAGTGTTTATCTAAGGCGCTGTCATCAAAGTAATGCCTTATGTTTCAAATGTTATTTTACTTTGTTACATTCACAAGAATTTCTTTACCCATTATCGTTTGTTATACCTATTCTACAATTATTCTTACAAAAACTTAATAATTTCTCAATATTCCATTCCACCCAAAAATTCAATACCGAGATATCACCGGAAATACACGTTTTGAGACTCCCTGAATAGAAAGCAGCAGTTTTATAAAAAAAAAAAAGGCCGTGTGTGTGCGTGTGTCTGCGAACAGCATTGCTCAAAAATGAAAAGTCGATTAAACACAAAACTTGGTACGAGTATTTAAGCTCAGTATGTTCCAAGGAAGCAACAGGAAGATTTTCATGAAAATCCATCGCTCCAAACTTACCTTTACATGGAACATTTTCGTTACTTTTGATTTTCTCAAAATGGCTCAACGATTTTGATTAAACCATATTACGTTTCAAATATTTGCATGACGAATAAAATGTGTATCTTGAATAGCCTGTGAAATTCTCTTTATTCTTAATGGCTTTTGTATAGCTGGTAATCTGTAAGAGTCTTACCACAAAAAAATGTGGATCTCGTTAAAGTAGGCAATTTATATCATTTAATGGAATTGATTGTTCGTCTACACACGCCATGTGTTGGGCAAGGTTGGAAAGGTAGAACCAGAAGACTGAAAAATTCGATGCCATAGCCGGGATTTGAACCACAAATCTCGCGGACTCCGTCCGGTTGCTCTAACCACTGAGCTACCATGCCAACGTGCCTGATTCTACCTTACCAACCTTGTCTAACACACGCTTGTGTAGAAGAACAATTAATTCCATTAATTGACCTAATAGTGGTTGTAACTATGAAGCCAAGGACTTAATGTACTTACAACATTGTAGGTCACCATTGGGGTATGTCACCTCAATATAATTTGAGATCTCCTCGTGGTTTACCGGGAAAAATGCAAATCAGTTGGGGAATTTAATGTCGCAGTGGTTAAGAGCAACCGGACGGGACCTGCAGATGCGTGTTCAAATCCCGGCTATGGCATTGAATTTTTCAGTCGTCTGATTCTACCTTTCCTACATCATTTAACGTTTTTTACTTTCTCTACTACGTATAGTAAATAGGGGAAGTATTGTATTCCATCCAAAAATTTGATGTTGGGATGTCACCAAAAATGTGTTTTGAGGCCCGCATAACCCCCCAAAAAAATCATTTTAGAAAAATGTGTGTGTCTGTGTGTGTGAACAGCATAACTCAAAAATGAAAAATATGTGTTACACTCACAAGACTTTCCCTACTCGTGTACAAATTATTTTTACAAACGCTTATTCTCCATATGCTTCATGTTAATCGAGATGTTAATCTTATTGCTAATTTTCTTGTAGATGCAAGGGGAATTGGTAGGCTTTACGCGATAGTCAAATATTTTAAGAGCTGATTGCTATGTCGAGTATTCCATTCTCTTTGCATTACCAGGACCAAAAAAATGAATAACGAATTTCCAGTTGAGAACAAGTATAAGTATTGGAAAATTTAAGAGAATAACAAGCTATATCTCGAAAATGGTTCACTCAACAAAAAAAAAATGCATATGACATAAATTGTGTATTTTAACGCGATCTACAATTTTTGTGTAGTAAAATTTTGTCTATCTCTTATGGTTTACCAGTTATGCAAAAGTCGTTCACAATAAAGAATACTTTTGGAGACATTCCCAGAAAATTCGAGATATAAATTTCATTTGTCATGAAAATATCTTAAACATATGATATTTTACTCAAAATCGTTAGAGCCGTTTTTGAGAAAATTAAAATTTTCTAAAAATGCTCCATGTAAAGGGTAGTCTGGGGTGGGGGGATTTTCTTGAAAACTTTTGTGCCGCATCTCTGGAAGATACTGAACCTAAATACCAAGTTTGGTGTCTATCCGACTGTTGGTTTCTGAGTTATTCTGTTCACAGACACACACACACACACACACACACACACACACATACAGCCACACACAGGGACATGTTTCCAAAAATGCCGAATTTTTGGGTGGAATACAATACTTCCCCTACTTACTATACGTAGTAGAAAAAGTAAAAATCGGATAAATACCACACTTGGTATTTAAGTTCATTATCTTCCAAACTACCCTTTACCCGGAGCATTTTTCGATTTTTTTTATATTCTCAAAGTGTCTCTAACGATTTTGATTAAAATGCCATATATTAAAGATATTTACATGACAAATCAAAAATATATCTTGAATTTCCTGGAAATAGCTTGTGAAGTTCTCTTTATTCAGAAGGAATTTTGCATAATCTTGTATAACTGGTAAACGTTAAGCAATAGACGAAAACGTACTACACAAAGAATGCAGATCTCTTTAAAACATACAATTTATTTCATATGACTTTTTTGTGGCAAAAGCCGTTTCTGAGATATCCGTTATAAATGTTCGAATTGTTCAATACCTTTGTCGTTCTTTTGAAGTCCTGTCGACTTTCAGTTATTTCTCGCGATTGCAGGGAAACAGTATCGAATTTTAAAGCCAGCTTATAGCGTCCATTTGTTAAACATTTGACTATCGCTGTTCCCTTTGCATCTATAACGAAGTGTGTAATGTAGCTATTTCTGCAAAGGTTTATCTCGATTATAATGAACTAGATAGAAAAAAAGCTTTCGTAAGAATAGTTCGTATACCTACTAGAGAAAGTCTTAAGTGGCATACGATATCATACAAATGAAGTGGACTCTGGTGATAATACAACATTCGAACCCTACGCCTTCTTTCAGGTGAGGAAAATGAACGAAAACAACACTTGTGAAATATAAGCTGTAGCAATGAACATAATTGGTCTTTTCCCATTGTTACAGTCGTTCACTAATTGCCTCATTAGAACAAAAGCTCCTCTTACCTGCTTGCCCCTTCGCCTCTTAAATATGTGTGTAGGACAGCAGTTAGCTCCTTAAGAATAGGGGCGTGACTGATTTTGTGCAGCAAGATGTGTTACATTCAAATGACTTTCTCTACCCTCTGTCGTTTATTAGTGGATATAGAAGCTATTCTTATCAAAGTTTATTTTTCTATCTACTTCTTTTAATGAGACAAACCTTACCCATTTCGTTACACATACAAAAGTAGGTATAGCTAGATATTTTAGAACTGGACACTATATGCTGACCTTAAAATTCCATATTCTTTCCATGACAACCGAGAAACAACTGAAAATCGACAGGACTTGAAAAAAATGGCAAAGTATTGAACAATTCAACTATTAATAACGGTTATCTCGGAAATAACTCATGCTACAAAAATGTTATTTCAAATAAATCGTGTGTTTTAAAGAGATGTACATTTATTGTGTAGTACGTTTTCGTCTATCGCTTAACCCTTACCAATTATGCAATATTAAAGAAAAAACTGATGTTATTTTAGAAATGAATTGCTTAAAACATTGGAAAATATTATCGTAAATAACCTAAATTAAAAATAATATCCCCACCCACTCCTCTATTAACTACTGTTAGAAAGCTTCCTCATATTTAAACTTCATGTTAATCGAGATGGTTTAGATAAATATTTTCATTGCATATTTCGTTGTACATAGGTACAAGAGGGGGATACAGTAGTCCGAAGCGATAATAAAATCCTTAATCCTATATGCTGGCTTTGAAATACCATACTCTTTGCATCATCGACGCCTGTAGCCGAGGTCGTTAAGGCACGGATCTGTGAACGAGAAGTATGTTGTTCAAATCCCGCCAGGACCATCTCCTTGACTGAGGTCTTTTTTTTCAGATTTTTCTCAGCCCTCATAACTAGAAAATGCCCGGGAGATGCCCTAAACATGGGCCTGGGATGTTTCCCAAACTTCCTTTCCCAATTATAATTCCATTGCATTCATCATTAGTGTTACCGCCTATGGTACTCTATACAGTAAGAACCGCGTTAAACACTGCTCAAAAAAGCTCTATGCATGACGCCTAAAAACTAAACAAATGGCGATCTACCACTGCAAAAAAAAGCATAAAGTATTTCAAAATGGATACCAAGAACAGCAAATATCTCATTTATGATTAATGCAACAAATATTATTTTTGCATATATTGTGTGGAACATAGGAACATTTATTTAATATAGATTAACATAGCAGTCAAAAGAAAATAAAAAAGCGCTTGAAATAGGGTGAGGAAAGAAATTAATAGGGAAGGAGCGGGCATACGATTGTGTGAAGGTTAAAATATGTTTTGTTTTTGTTTTGTTTTTTCCTTTCTTTCGAACAGTTATTCCCTCGTTCCGCCTACTAGGTATAGAAACACTCGACGTGACGAGTAACGAGCCTCAGGCCGTAAAATAATGGTTCTTGAATTAGCAAGCGCTCACCCACGTTCTTAATAATTGAGTTTATATCTGATCACAGCCCTCCCAATAGCCTGGCTTTGTGTCATACTTGTGAGAATATAAACAACAGGGCCTTGATCACGTAAAAACCAATTTTATAATGCCGTAAGGAATAAATAATTAAATTTTCTAATGAGTTTTGTAAAGTAAAGAAAATCTATATTAATATTATAAAGAGGGAAAATTTGTGTGCATGTGCGCGTATGTGTGTGTGTTTGTGTAGGTGTGTAGGATAATCTAAAAAAACCAATCGATACATTTTGATAATTCCTTCATCATTGAAAACCCCAAGTCTTTGTGGAGCTATAAAACACCTTATAATTTCATTTCATAAATTACTAAAATATTAAAAAGTACTTACAAAGCCTTTGTACTTTAATACTAACACACTGGAGTTAATAACATGTTTGGACAGAAGGCCTTGACTTTTAGTTGAGAATAATGCCATGGAGTAGAAAATGTTTGTTGTTACGCCACAGAATATGCATGTAAAACAAAACAACGCCGCGGATATTTCATGCTAAGCAATACACTTGGGTGTAGTAAAAAGAAATCCATTATTTTTGCATGAAATTGAAGACTTATTTACCATAGAATGATCCGATTTAGGTCAAACCTGCGCCGTTTTGTTCGATAACTTTTTGCCATTTTGAAGGTAATTTAATTATGCCTCTCTCATAGAAGTCCTCGTCCCTATTGGCAAAAAATTGAGACAGTCGATTTGCACAAGCCTCTCTTGAAGAAAATTTTTCACCAGAAAAAGCGTTTGCCATGGACAGAAACAGATGGTAATCACTTGGTACCAGTCTAGGCTATAAGGTGGATGCATAAGAACCTCGCAACCAAGCTCCCGGAGCTTCTGGCGAGTCACTATCGATGTGTATGGCCTGGCGTTGTCCTGATGGAACACAATTCCTCTCCTATTGGTCAAAGCTGGCCGTTTGTGGGCGATTGCTTCCTTCAGACGGTCCAGTTGTTGACAGTACAGTTCCGAGTTAAGAGTTTTGCCGTAGGGGAGTAGCTCATAGTAGATGATTCCCTGCCAATCCCACGAAACATACAGCAAAACCTTCCTGGCCGTCAATCCTGGTTTAGCCACCGTTTCAGCCGGCTCACCGCGATTCGACCACGACGTTTTCGCTTGATGTTGTCGTAAGTGATCCACTTTTCATCACCAGTCACTAACTGCTTCAGAAGTGGGTCGATTTTGTTGCGATTCAGCAGCGATTCGCAAATGGAAATTCGGCCCATGAGGTTTTTTTGCTTTAACACGTGTGGCACCCATACATCGAGCTTCTTTTTGTATCCAGCCTTATTCAAATGGTTCCAAACGGTTTTTGTGCAATCTTTAGCTCTTGAGCAATCGAAACAGTGCTTACATGACGGTCGGACTGTCCATGATTTTATCGACATTTTCTACAATTGGCCTTCCAGTGCGTGGTGCATCTTTGACATCGAAATTAGCGGAACGGAACCGACGAAACCAAAATTGCGCGTGATTGGCTGGTACAGTATCAGGACCATAAACACTATTCACATTTTCAGCCGCCCGCCTTTATCGAAGAAAAACTGTAAAATATGGTGTATTTTCTTTGCTGGTGTCCATCTTTGACGCGCGCTCAAACAAAACTGAGTCAACCAATTACTAAACTGTTGCAAACGTTTGTTTTAGTACGAAATCTCATGTTTCTAACGCCATCTAGTGTAACCCGATCGGACTTATACAACGCGAGGTACAGATAACTAAAGCCATCTATTGGAAAAATAATGGATTTGTTTTTACTACACCTGATATATGTAGATGGTCACGATTTTGCAGTTAAGTTACTGCAAAACAAAAGAGAATCGCATCTGTTTATAACGCTAAGATACGCATTGGATACCAATGCCAAAATATTTTAATAATCCTCGTGTGAGAACGTCTTACTTTATTTCGTTTGTACTCATGGTGTAATCAAGTTCGTTAACAGGAAATGCTAAATAATATTGTACAAAGATAGAAAATTACTAACATTAGACATCAGTAAACCGATACTTTTTAATTAACAAGTGAGAAGATTATTTTTCTCGATGGTTACAGACTATGTGTGTTTTCCAAAGCGGTTAACTTGGTAGCCTGGACGTGTGGAATCTACATGTTCACCAGTTTCACACCTGTTTCGTTGTATATGTTAGCCAGACCGCGTTTTAAGTTTTTCTATATTACGTAAAAACTGTGTACCTTTTATGTTATCAAATAACTATGCGACCAAAGACAAGGTACAAAAGTTTGAGATTTACCTACTGTAGTTATCTAACAAGTTACTCAACCATTCCGATGGATGATTGTTTCACCGCTATGCAGCATTTCCAGAACATGGAAGACTGTCGGGAGAGTTAAGGAAGTCAGACGTTCCGCCGATGTGTCACGTTTTTTTTTTTTTTGTTTTTTTTTGCGTTAAAATCAGGGGATTTTTCTATCCTTTATTAGAAATAAGAATGACTGTACGAAATAACAACTATAAGGGTAAAGGGGAGGATTCACCATAAAAATCTTCTAGAACGTTGTACAATAATTTCATAAGGATCAGCGGGAGGTAAACGAAAATAATTAATTCGTTATTCTAGTTTAGAAAGCTACCCGTCCAACATCGGGCAACCAGCGAGTCGGATATGTAGCGACCACACGACTTCCATCAATGCCTGTTCTAAACTTACCCAATAAGAGCTTATTCTCCTTTTCTGCCTATTAAACACAAAACTGCTTCAACGCGCACGCGCATACAGCAGGTTAAGGCGGCAATAACATGTATATCCTTGATATTGCATAAGTCCATCACGAACAAAATAACGCTCACTTGATCATTTCGAAGTGCACTGCTGAAAACACGTACGTAAACGACAACAACGAACATATCGGTGAATTGTGAATGCCACAAAAAAGTTGTATTTTACATGAACTGTAAAGTTTAACGAGAGGTATATTTGTACTTTCTCTACCATTTACAAGTGGAGAAAGTGTTTATTCCATGTAACAATTCATTATAAACGTTTTGAGGTCTCCTGAATAAACAAAATACCCTGATGTGTTGCATCCACATGACTTTCTCTACAAATTATCCTTATAAAGGCTTATTCTTCAATCTATTTCGTTTTTAATCAATATAAACTTTTATTACACATTTCGTTGTAAGTATAATGTTATACTAGCCAAAAATAGTGATATTTTTGAAAAAAGGCGGATATATCGGCTTTGAAGTTCGTTTGTATGACCATTGGAAAGAAACTAATTGTGGCTTACCACTTGAAAAAGTTTGATGTGTTACATTCAGATGACTTTCTCTACCCAACTTCTACAATCTATTCATACATCCTATTTTTTTTTATTTTTAATTTATTAGATGATTTTACGACATTTTTGTGTGGAGTTAACCATTTCCGAAATATTGCTTGTTATTGGTTGGAATTTTCAAATATTTATATTTTTCTCAAATGTGAAGTCTTTCTTATGGTAGCTAACCCCTGTGAAGTTCCCTTCATTCTCAATTGCTCTGGTTTCCTCACTTTGTGAGGTAAGTCAGGAGCTGCGATAGGCAGCGATCCCAGCCTCGAAAGCCAACATTCCGGCTGGGGGATGCGTGATGCTGGCTACTCCTCCCCGTATCGATCGGATGATCGCCCACCTCTGCTGTGTGTACATTGACATGAGGCCGGCAGTCAGGTTGGCAGGCTAGGGCCCTGCATGGGCCGAGGTGCCATGGGATTTAGGAGGTTTGGTAAACCGTAAGGTATAGACAAAATCTTACTGCGCAGGAAAATGTAGATCTCGTTTATATAAAATAAAATGTTTATGGTGTTAACTATAGCCAAGATATTCTTTGTTATTGGTTTAAATTTTCAAATAGTTATAGTTTTCTAAGGGGGGAAAGCCGCTATTCGTGTTTTTCTTTCTTTCTCATGGTCATGCAAACAGCATGGAATTTCAGTGCCATCACGTAGCGATGAGCTCTTTAAAAATCTGACTATGGCTTTACACACTGTATCGTACAAAAATATATATCTAAATCTGAATTGAAAGTTTATCTGGATTAACGAGAAGTAGCTACAATAATACGCTTTTGTAAGAACATTTTAGACGAGCTAGTAGAGAAAGGCATGTGAATAAGATATTTCTAGAAATGTTCTTTTTTTTTCGTGTTCAGGTGATCTCAAAATGTGTATCTATGGTGCAATTTCTACATAGAATTTGTAGGTGGAATATAATACTTCATTTAGTTATCATAGGTAAACAATAGAGAAAGTAAAAACGTAATGTGACACATTTACATGACTTTCTCTATCTTCTATCGTATATTAGTGGGTATACAACTATTCTTACTAAAGCTTATTGCCTTTTCTTCTAACACATGTTAATCCTAATAAATCTTTGCAGAAATAGCTGCATTATATATTCGTTATAAATACAAAGGGAACAGCGATAGTCAAATGTTTAAGAACTGGCGCTATATACTGCCTTAAAATTCCATACTGTTTCCATGCAACCGCGAGAAACAACTACATGTTGACTGGACTTAAGAGAATGAACAATTCGAATCTTTAATAACGGATATCTTAGAAATGGCTTATGCCACAGAAAAACTTAAACTTATTTAAATTAAATTGTGTGCTTTAAAGAGATCTACATTTTTTGTGTGGTATGTTTTCGTCTAGCGCTTAACGTTTACCAGTTACACAAGATTATACAACCTTTCTTCCGAATGAAGTGGGCTTCATAGGCTATTCGCAGAACATTCAAGATATACATTTTATTTGTCATGTAGATATGTTTAATATATGGTGTTTTAATCAAAATCAATGCAGCCATTTTTTAAAACATTGAAAATTTCAAAAAATGTTTCATTAAAAAATTGAGTTTTATTTATGAACGCTCTTTAACTACTGTGGTCCTTAGCATCCCATTCTGTATTGGGCATGAAAGACCGGTAATCTTGCTCAGAGGCCTCTTTATCAGGCTTGAAATTATTTTACGTGCCGTAAATCTACGACACGGGACCACCGGCTTTACTTCCCTTCCGAAGGAAGCCATGCTAAGGGTTTTTACGCCCGAGAAAATCCATCGTCCTCCGTCAGGTTTGAACCCGCGACCTCGGGAAATGTTTCATGTAATAACGGGTAGTTGGGGGTGGTGAATTTTCTTGAAAACATTCAAAACTTTTTCGTTTTTGAGTTATGCTGTTCACAATCACACACACATGAACGTTTTTCTAAAAATTATTTTTTGTATCCAGGGGCTCAAAACATGTATTTCTGGTGAAAACTAGGTATCGAATTTTTGGGTGAAAAGGTGCGTTAAAATCTTTGTTTTCTTTCTCATACCGAGAATTTTCCGAACCCTCGTATGTGTATACGCACAGAACATTCTGAGATATGTTACTGTTATGCCACCATATCTCACTGGTTATAGTCAGCTCAGAAACTAAGCAAATATTATTGACGTTGGTTAAAAGTTACGTAGGGATATGCCAGGTGCAGTACAGCATGAGGTAAATGACGATATGAATGACCTGCTATGTTTTTGGACGGTGTGATGGAGATTTATTGTTGCGATGCGTTTTCACATTGCACCAGAGGAGATTTGCGTGGTGATAGATAAAATTAGTAAAGGATAATCCTGTCCATCAGCACTGTATGCTGCCATATATAGATATATCACTCTGGTGTAATGCCATAAAACAATTATTGGCGGCAGTCAAACGGCATCGTAAAACACAGTGGTAGAAAGCTGTACCTTGTAGCGATCCATAATCCTTTCATCGATCACATACACACAGACAGATATAACTGCTGTATCTTGGTGGAGGAACTTTACCTGAGATTTCGTCAAGTGTACAACATAGACACGCTGCTGACTGCTGGCTTTAATAAATACAAAATATGCAACCAGTCTCTGTTGCATTCCACCCAAAAATTCGATAGTGGGATTTCAACAGAAATTCATGCCTTGAGACTCCATGAATGAAAGATAGGCACTTTTACATTATCTGCTACTTATCTATAACAACCAGCAAGTAAGCTAACAAGATGGCTCCACTGTGAGAACTAGCACTGGCATCGGAGGGGGACTCGACCTACGAAAACATTTTGTGCCTAAGCCCCTGCCGGGGCGCCCCCGGGGGAGAGGGGTGAGATGAGAAGAGACAGAGGGTGGCTGGACCAGGAGGCACGACAGGGCAGAGGGCATGATCCCTATCTTTTACTAGATTGAAATTCCCCGGATAACAGCTGGTGCAATCGGCCACACTCCCCCCTGGAGGCTTGCACACCCCCCTGGGGGGCCTGGGACTCGGATACCGCCCCCCATTCCGGAGGACGAAGTTACATAGAGTATCCTTTTCCCCTGCCATGCAATGCCGAGACTCCCGCCGACACTTGCAACCCTGAAACATACAAACAGATGAAAGGTGACGTGAAATGAGAATGTAGGTGAAATGAGGGACAGGAAATTCGGGGATGTAATAAACCTTTCCAGAATTTGCCTCGACCCAGGGAAACCTTTGAAAAAAACCCATGGGTCAGGAAGGTCGACCGCGGGAATCGAACTCACTACCTCCCGAATGGGGGCCAGGGGCGTTGCCGCCTGAGCCATCCTGCTTGGTGGCTCCACGGTAAAGTGTAACGCTCTCATTCGGGAAGTCCTGTGTTCGATTCGCGTAGACCGCTCACTTTGGCCTTGGGCTTTTCGTGGAATTCCCTGGCGAATGCTGCGATGGTTTCTCATCCACCACGATTCCCTATCCATCGTTTCCCTTTCATTGTTTCCGTCTCATCTTTCAGGTGTATGCTCATAGGTTTCGTGGTGTACGGCGGTTCCGGACAGATGGCGCAGATGCTTGCTCGAGGGAAACAGTACTCATCGTCCCCTCTAGGCAATTCTAGCAGTGGAACCTGGTAGGAACTTCCGCGCGTCTCTGTGGCCTGCAGTCGATAGCCTCCTGTGATTCCTTCACTTCATCCTTTCCTTCTGAGGGGTGTTAGTCATAATAGATCGCGATGCGCAAGGTGTCCCCCACCGTTGGGAACACCTCCACCTCTACCTGTAGCTAACTAGTAAGCAGAGCAAGTACTGCATTCCACCCAAAATTTAGATATTGAGATTTCACCGCAAATACGCGTTTTGGGACTCCCTGGATAAAAGAAAGTAATTTTGCGAAAACGGTACGCGCGCGCGCGCGTGTTTGTGTGTGTGTGTGTGTGTGTGTGTGTGTTTTCCTTCTAATTATTTTACCTCGCTTTAACTACTTGGTTCATATCGCGACTGATGTGTTAGGAGATACCTCGTGTCTCGGTGTGTGGCGGACAGTTAGCCTTCTAGGCCACATCCTACTACCATACCATTTTACTTCGTTACATGTTCACAGAGGTATGTGCATAACAACTGTACCTCTGCTTCCACACGTGCCAAGCAGATTATATTAGGGTGCCGTCCAGTCTACCTGCTTTCATGATCTGTGGATAAATGACAGAGCGTTCGCTACTACCATTTATTTTTCATTTTTAAAACTATTGTTTCACACTTGAGGCGGAACTTTGGGTCGTTGTATTAAATATCCATTACGGTATTTACCTTGAGCACTGAGGGAAACTACGAAAAACTCCAGTCAGATTGGTCGGCTCACGACATTTGAACCCGGAACCTCGCGAATGCGGCCCGCAGACGTTACCGCCTGAGCCATTCTGCTCGATTGTGTGTTTTTGACATATTATGAGCAGCATAGTTCATAAATAAAAAGATTGGGTAAATACCAAACTTTCTATTTAAGTTCAGCATTTTCCGAGGATGCGACATAAAGACTTACAAAAAAATAAATAATGCCCCCACTCTAAACTACCCTTTACATGCAATAGATGTCATTATATTATTACTTCTCAAAAGTGTCTGAAACATTTTTAATTAGTATAGCATATGTTTAATATATTTTCATGAAAAATAAGATGTGTTGCTTGAATTTTCTGGGAATAGCTTACGAAGTCCTGTTTAGCCTGAATTAATTTTGCATAACTGGTAAACGTATGAGATAGAAAAAATTACAGCACATGACTTTTTTGTGTAGCATTCACCATTTCCGAGATTTTCATTGTTACTGATTTGAATTCTCAAAGCTTATGCTTTTTAATTTCTTTACCACGTACCTGTAGTAGGTAGAGAAGGTATCTGCGTTCTCGCCCAAAATTTCGATATTGAGATTTCATCGAAAGTATACGTTTTGAGTCCCCCTGAATCCAAAAAAGCATATTTAGACAAGTTTCCTGTTTGTGTGTGTGTGTATGTTAGTACAGTATAACTCAGAAAAAACGAAAACTCAGATAAATACCAAAAGTTCAGTATCTTCCAAAGATGCGACACGAAGACTTGGAAGAAAATCCCTCCACCCTAAGCTGTACTATACACGAAACATCTTTCGAAAATGTTAATTTCCTCAAAAATGTCTGTAACCACTTTGATTAAAATACCATATAGTTAAGACATTTAGATGACAGATTAAAATGTATATCTTTAATTTTCTGGGAATAGCCTCTGAAGTCCTCTTCATTAGGAAGGAATTTTCTATAATCTTGTATAACTGATGAACGTTAAGAGGGAGACAAAAACGTACTACCAAAATGAGGCAGTATTTTAATGCCTAAAGGATAGTAATTGTGTTTTATTATAATTAAATTCAATAACAGCCCACCTTGAAAACAGTATGTATATGATTATTATTTATATTGTATGTAAAGTCATTGTAAATACTTATTTTTATTGTAAACGTATTTATTAGTGATATGTAAATGTTTATATACTCTAATAGTGCAAAAACTGTGAGAATAATATGTTTTAGGATGTTAATAATGAGGCAATAATGTAATTTTGGTGACAATAATGTGTCTGGAGTTTTAAAAGTATCTACTGGTTTTGAAAAGATCGGTAATAACGTAATTTCGCTTACAGTTTGGAATTAACCAATCAAAAGTAAAGAAAAGTTTTAGTTTGAATACTTAAATTCTATTGGACTAGAATTAGCCAATAAGAGACTGGCATTACCGAAGCTGTAAGATTTTTACCGTTGAATTCTGTCAGTCGCGGGTAAGATGTAGAGTACGGATGGTAAAAATTGTGTTCTCCGCTAGAATGTATAAAGTTCTCACAGTTTTTTTTATAAAGTGTTGTGTTTATAAATGTGCAAGTATAAAGAGAATAAAAAGAAGTGAAATTAAAAAGTAAATTGTGTGACATATTTTAATTCTTGTCTTATCACAACCTTAAAAGAACTTGTGTTTCTATAGTGCGACTGAAGCAGCCGAGGCAAATAACTTTAATAATATTACGTAAAACAAGCATCATCTTCACTATAAAGTTTGGCGTCCCAAGCAACAAACAAATCAAAGTGCATCTTCATTACGTAACTTAAATACTTCTTCAAAGTGACGCACATACGTGGGGATTCTCACATATCATATCCAGCATCCAGCTAAATAAGTTTTTTTAAGGTTGGCAACAAACATACTTCTTCAAATTACAACGTGGAGCTAAATAATCACATAACAGCACACTATTTCAAATATACGTAATAATATTTACGTAAGTAAATTGAAGAACATCAATATTTCTTAAAAAAAACCGCAAACCTCTTTTAATCACAGAATTTCCTTCAAATAACCCCTTTATTAGAATCAGCCACTTTCGACATAATTCGTTATTATTTGTTTGCAGTTTTCGTATTTTTAAAGCGCTGTAGGTATTCAGCTGTTTCTCCCGATATCTGAAAAGAGTATGAAATTTCAAGGGCGGCGATACGCTTTTAAACATCTGACTAGCCATTCGGTTTGCTCTATCACCCTCGTACCTACAACTATATGCATAATGAAATTATTTCTGCAAACGTTATCTCGATTAAGATGCCGGCTCTCGTAGCCGTGGTCGCTGGAGTCTGTAGCTTCAGCGCTCCGCGAAGCTGAGCGTCGCGGGTTCGCGTCCCGCCATGGGCATGGGTGTTTGTGTGTGTGTGTAATTGCGGTAATAAGCGGTAAGGCAAACACAGTAATGATAAACTAGGTAACCGAGGGAACCTTAAAAAAAACGTAGAGCGAGGGGTCCCGGGTTCAATTCCCGGCTGGGGGTGGTAATTCTAAAGCCGGACCTCGTAGCCGTGGTCGCTGGAGTGTATAGCTCCGGCACTCCGCCAAGCTGAGGGTTGCGGGTTCGAGTCCCGCCATGGGCATGAGTGTTTGTGTGTGTCTGTGTGTTGTGTAACTGCGGTTATAAGCGGTAACGAAAGCAGTAAAAACACAGTAATCATAAACTGGGTAAAATAAAGGAACTTTAAAAAAACATGAAATAGACACAAGAATATGCTTTTGTAAGAATTGTGTGTAGAAGTATGGGTGGTAAAATTCATGTGAATGTAAGACATAAGTTTTTATATTTTTATGTTGAGTTAAAAATAAAAATTTAAGGTACAAGGAGCATTTTGTAAATTTCTCAAATGCGGTTTGATATTTCTGATTAAAATGTATATTGTGTTTGATTCATGTTCTGTATAGATGGGAATAAACCAGGTTAATCAAAAGCAAATTGTAGACACCTGATGTTGAAATTGCAGGACCGATGTTCTGGACAGGAAGCAGGTACGGCAGAAGCAGTAGTGGTGGCACGGTGGCGGCTCTGCCTGGAGGCGGGAGGTTTGGAGACACTGTGGAGGTGGCGGCAAGGAACGAGAGGTTCTACGGAGGCAGTCGTTATGGGAAACGTGGGGTCGAACAGCAGCAAGCGGCGATAGCAGGTGAAGATATTACAGCTTCTAGTGTCACATGGCTCATGCTGAACATGTTCAACTCACAGAGAATCCTATGTTTCAGATTCTCCAAGTGGGGTTCTGGCAGTAGAGGATGAGACGAGCCAAGTCACGTGTCTATACACCGGAGTTACTAACCTCTATCGCTGTTACAACAGGCAAGTCAACCAAACTCTTGTAGCGTGTTTCATTTGTATAAGCCACCTTTAACTTCTATGGTCATATCGGGGGCTTTGACTTGAGAAACAACTCGTTGACTTGAAACATCGAAATCTTCCTTGAAACACGCTGACATTTACTCCCATATGCATACTTCCAAACTCTGTGAAGGGTAGGTAAAGATTCTAAATAAAGAAAAACTCCCACAACCTAGCAGGGAATCCAATCCGGGATCTCTGGGTTGAGAAGCCAAAACGCTGACCACTCCAACACCGAAGTAGTGAACTTTATAATTTATTCACATTTTCATGTTACGAATGTGACACGATATTCGGAAAGTCATTTAGCTGTACAAAACTATGTCATAAGTGCAGACTTAGGAATTTCTATGCATTAAAGCCAGGACGAAAGGAAATAACTCCCTGAACTTTAAGCAGGGACGTCGCAGGTAACAAACCACCCCACATCTCTCGTACAGTCTGAGGCGTTTGTAGACAGCACCCACCAGACCGTGTTTACCTGCACGTCAGTGACCCTTAGCCGCTGTTGTATACGTTGTTTGTATGGTAAGAAATGAGAACACCAGTTACTGCAAAACACGCTTTATCACTTGGGCACTCAGTGTAGTACAAACGTTATACTTGAGTTACTTTGGGCACACACTTGGAACACAACACAACTGATCTGTTGAATCACAACTCACAACTGACCTGCACTGGCTTTGTCCACTCTGACACTTAGTAACGTTTTAACTAACTGAACTCAACTCAACTGCACTCCAGGTCAAGAGCAGCTCCTTATATAGACCAGCATACAAAGCGGACCTTTCTAAAAGTGGAACCTACTCGAAGCAGCCCAAAGGAATTCTCTGGAGAGAGGAAGCGGCACACAATGAACTATTGTTCTGGAACGGACCGGCCATTAACCTCACTCGCGACTAGGTAGGCGAGCCGGGAGGCGCTTGCACCTCCGGTCCGTAGATAACTTGGCGTGCGCGGTCACAGTATTCTAATAATGGTTTTAGTGTAGATAACTTGAAGCCAACTGCTTAAGAATTCCTATACCTGGTCATAACAATCTTGCATAAGTAAAGTTGTTTCTTTCATGATGTTGCGGTAAAGATTTGTTGGTCGATGATTGGATAAAGTCAGAATAAACCTGTGAAATAGCGAAACAGATGTACTAGGCGGTCCACACAAGCCGTCCTTAGTTGAAGTTAGTTTATGCCGGATAAGGTTTGCCTAAGCAGGACTGCAAAGGGGACTCTATACTGACATTTGCTGCGAAGGTCTACCCAGATAAGTACCGAAGCCCAAGCCCCCTCCTAACAACCCAGAGTCAGCGCCATCCGAGCGGCTCTCCAACCGTGGGGGTTTCCAATGAGGCCACCTTGCTTCCTAAAAAGCCCTCCCCAGCTTTCGCGGGAAATGGAAGTGGATACGTCACTTACGCGTGTTACCCTTAAAAAGGGTGACCACCGAAAACCTCGGTAGGGCCGACAGCAATCTAGCATGCCATCTACCAACTCTCACTAGGTTGGTGCCGGAGAACATCGAAGTGTCTCACAACCCCGCCTGGGCGAAAAACCAGCCAGACGTACCCAATCTCCTATAGGAACCACTGCCTCGCCGAGTCCAACCCAATCCGAACAACTCCCTATCGGGAGGGGCTCGAATGTTCGGCCCAGCGTACTTCTAGCGACGTCGGAAGTACCACGAGTGCTAGGAGTACGCAGCGCTCGCACCACGGCAGCTGAAGGGGTCGGAACCCCTCCCCTACATCTGCTACTCCATACCGACAGAGAGCAGACCGCTAAATGAAAGACCAGTGCTTGAAAACGAACACTTTAACTGCTATTACTGGTCCCAGAGCTCAGTAGAGAAACTGCCTGCTATGTGAGGTGTTCCAGGTTCAAATCCCTGCTAGGTTCCAGAAAGTTGTCTTTAAACAAAAACATTTCATGGTATGTCCAGAGTCTGGTGTTCGAATGTGGGAGTACCTATGCGTGTGTGGGGGGTGTTATCGGTTATTTAATAAGCAATTCGCTCATTAACAACACTTCAGGATTGTCGCTTGAAGTAAACCTGAGCACAAGTGTTAAGTCATTTAGTTCCATGACAGTTAATCTGTAATCAGTAGCAAAGTTAATAATTATACACAAAATTCTGTTTTATTATATTTATGTACCCTTAAAGGTGCGTTAGAAGTAAGTTATTTTCTATTAGTGTATTATTTATAATAAGCATGTGCAAAAACATGCCCGATTTGGTGGACAAGTTAGGCCCACGTTCTACCTGGAACGATTCATCATTTTTACTTTCTGTACTACGTATAGCAGTAGGGGAAGTATTGCATTCCACCCAAAAATTCGATACTGAGATTTCACCGGAAATATATGTTTTGAGACCTCCTGAATCCAAAAAAAAAGCATTTTTGGAAACATGTCCGTGTGTGTGTTTCTGTGTGTCTGTGAACAGCATAACTCAGAAAAGAACAGTCGGATAAACACCAAACTTGGTATTTAGGTTCAGTATCTTCCAGAGATGCGACACGAAGGTTTTCAAGAAAATCTCTCCACCCCATATTACCCTTTACATGGAAAATGTTTCGAAAATTTTAATTTTCTCAAAAATGGCTTTAACGATTTTGATTAAAATATCATATCTTTAAGATATTTTCATGACAAATGAAATGTATATCTCGAATTTTCTGGGAATGTCTCCAAAAGTATTCTTCATTGTGAACGACTTTTGCATAACTGGTAAACCATAAGAGATAGACAAAATTTTACTACACAAAAAATGTAGATCGCGTTAAAATACACAATTTATGTCATATACATTTTTTTGTTGAGAGAACCATTTTCGAGATATTGCTTGTTATTTCCTTAAATTTCCAATAACTCAAAAACGAATAGTCGGATCAACACCAAACTTGGAATTTAAGTTCTGTATCTTCCAAAGATGCGACATGGAGATTTTAAAGAAAATCTCCCCACCCCAAACTACCCCTTACATGAAGCATTTTTCGAAATTTTTGATTTTCTAAAAAATGGCCCTAACGATTTTGATTAAAATATCATATATTAAAATATTTACATGACAAATAAAATGTATATTTTCTATTTTATGGGCATATCCTTTGAACTCCTCTTCATTCAGACGGAACTTTTTACAATCTTGTGTAACTGGTAAACGTTAAGCGATAGGTGCGACACAAAAATGTATATCTGTTTTAAACATACAGTTTAATTCCAACAAGGTTTTTTGTGGCATAAGCCATTTTTGAGATATCCGTTATTAATGGTTCGAATGGTTCATTTCTTGGCCATGTCTTAAAATCCTGTAAATATTCAGCTGTTTCTCGCGATGTCATGGAAACAATATGGAATTTTAAGGCCAGCATATAGCGTCCAGTTCTAAAACATTTGACTATCGCTGTTCTCTTTGTATCTATAACGAAATGTGTAATGTAGCTATTTCTGCAAAGGTTTATTTCGATTAAAACGTAGTAGATTGGAAAATAAGCACAGTAAGAATAGTTTGTGTACCCACTAATAAACGATAGAGGTTAGAGAAAGTCATGTGTGTAACACATATTTTTAATAAGCATTTTCTGAATATATTACAGCCAAACGGTCGTTACTTCCTGGATGACCCTCGCAGTAAGAACGGGCGTTAAACACTGTAAAATGGGCCCCCACTCCCTTGTTTAGCTTGAATAAAACGAATGTTCAGCTTGGCTCTTGGCTGCATTTTTGCCTGAGTTTGCGTCAGTTGATTCTCTGTATGCCCAGCCTTACCAGGTAGTTATTTTTTGAGTTTAAAAGCTTCGAAATTGGTGCAAGACGCACGTAATCGTTAAGTTACGGCCTTGGACTTAGGAATTATTGTCAAAACTGGCTTTCAGCGTGCATTAGCAAACGAGTGGGTAACTCGAACTTTAGCGAAGCCCAACTTTGTCTCTTATGAGATAATGACGTCACATTGTAGCCTTCCCCCACCTGTTTCGTTTTGTGTTATGAAGCATTTCCCCTTCACTCACCCAGTGGCGGCCGGTCGCAACGGCTTGTTAGAAGATAATCAAATATTGGAGTTTGGACAACCAATGATCGCGTGAATACGTCAGAGCTCGCGAACAATGCATGGAGGTAAATCCACGCTCCCTTGTTTCGCTTAAGGTTAGGCATCACTGCTAAACATTGTAAGTCTGAATTTCTGTGGATTCTCACGTATTAAATCGTATGGTATTTTTAAAGGAGTGAAAAAGCGAGGTAATATTTGGGAATTTGGAAAGTCCCTTCTAGAAAATGAAGTTTACTCTTCTACTTAAACATAACTAAGGTAGCTAGAAATGTTTTATTTTGAATTTCTCAAGCATTTTAAATGCTACAGAAACGTATATAAAAAGCCGTTGTACAGTAATATTAAATGTATGGAGTTTTCTATCAAGAACCACGCGAGAATCTTTTAAAATTTATCATTCATTTGCGAATTTTTACCTTTCTCGCGAAGAAAACTGAAAACTTTAGAAAAACGTGTACAATTTACCGAATAAAAAATACAGTTATTTATAAGTAGGTAGTTAAATTGTGATGTTCGTTGTGCCACTTAGTGATTATTTTAAGCGCAGGGGTTAACAATACCATTGATGCTGACTGCTTCCCTAGTCGAGTGCCCCGTGCTCTAGCTTCATAACAAAGAGTTCCCATTTCGATTCTCAGCTAGGATGAGGTAATCTTTCTTTAATTAGAATATTTCCCTACGCTCCGTAGAGTTTGGTAGTATGAATGTGGGAAATACACAGTCAAGGAGTTGTTTTTCAAGTCAAAGCCCCAATATGACCATAGAATTTAAAGTCGTAATATAATTACATCGATAAAGAAGGAAAGAACACGCCCCCTTCGGCTCCGGTGGTAGTCCAAAAGGTATCCATTTAATTTCGGTAGTTCTCAGGTTCGAGCTCAACGAGTACGGTGGGCTAGGCTCGCACTCGGAAAGTACCGGATTCATTCCCTTTTGATCGGTCATCCTGACCTTCGTTTTTTCGTGGTTTTCTAAGGTGGGTAGGCGAATGCTGGGTTGGATTATATGTATCAGAGAATATATGATTATTTATTTTTAAGGGTGTTCAACTAAAAGGCCATTAGCGCCCTTGAGACACAGATCATGGCAAAGGCCAGAAATAAAGATCAATATAAAATCATAGCAAAAGCCGTGATAAAGATGGATATACAGAACTAAGCCAGGAGGTACGAAAAACTTGATATCAATGTGACTAAATCCGGATTTGAAAGATTATCTTTGATAAGAACCTAAAAACATTTTCGACCTCTACTAAGGCATCTACAAGACTGACACTTGCAGAGAGGCCCGTAAATGTGCTAGAGGAACACCCCAACAACACATGACGCATCGACAGACCCTCGCTCCACAACGAACAAAGAGGAGCAGGGTCGCCCTTAAAAAGGTAATCGTGCGGAAAATAGCAGTTGCCAATATGCAACCGAGCCAGAATCACCTCCTCACGATAAGATACGCGAGAGCAAGTTACCCAGTTTATCGGAATGTGCTTCACTACTCTAAGCTTATTTCCGCGTAGAGCTAACCACTCTTCGCACAAGCCTAAATTCTTCAGACGTTACACGAGATTTTGCAGCACTGGCTTCTATGATCGCCGCCTTAGCTGCCAAATCCGCCAGTTTATTCCCCGACAAGCCAACGTGACCAGGAATCCAAGCACACTCCACATTAACATTAGAGGCGTGTAAAACATAGAGGGCATCCCGGATGCGCTGTACAATGAGATGGTCGTTGTACAGCTCACGAAGGCTCTAAGGGAACTGCACTAAGGGAATCACTCAAAATGAGACAGTCACCCAATTTTCGACGGCGTACATACAGAATGGCTCGGTATATAGCATACAACTCTGCACTGCAAATGGATATGCTACCACGAAAACCAGATGTATGGGACTCGTTCCATAAAAGTAGGCATATGGTGCTCTTAGATCTATCGGTGTAGATCAAAATTCGGTCACTGTAACCTAACAAAATTTCTAAAAAACAATATCAGGTTTCTAATAGCTCTAAATATTATATCCTGATCGGCCAAATCTCCCGTACAGGTCTACCTCTCCCCACGGAGGGGACTCTCTAAGGGCCCGTCCCACACCGAACGCCAGGGCAGACAGCTCCTCATACAAACTCCACCCCCATACAACTCGCCCGCTGTCCACTCGCCTAACCATTCGACCCTGAAACATAAGGAAATTGGTAACAGGAATTACAGAACGCACCCCAGCATTCGTCTACCGACCAGAGAAAATCGCGAAAAAGTCCAAAGTAAAATGACCGGACAACCGGAGTGGAGCCTGGAACCTCCCGAATGTATGCAGCCATACAAATGAAACAAGTAACATAGTAGAACCACGAAACGACGAATCATACAGGTTGTGTTATTAATTTATTATTAATCGCAAATAAAGTTCACAGAAATTTATATTTCTTATATTTCGTTTGCCACTTGTTTGTTTCATTTGTATAACCTCCTTTAATTTCTGTGGTCATATTGGGGGCTTTGACTTGAGAAACAAATACTGATGATGTTTTTTTTCTGTCTAGTTTTTAACGCTGTTTTCCATCACCATTTACATTGAATACACCCACCTAAATTCGTGCATTCATACTACCAGATTCTACGGAGATCAGGGAATGATTCTGGATAAAGACAAACTCTCTGCTGGGCCGGTAATCGAATTGAGAAGCCGACCACTCTACCACAGAGAGAGCTCAATGATTTTTACTTTCTCTCTACGTATAGTAAGTACGGGAAGTATTGTATTCCACCCAAAAATTCGATACTGAGATTTCACCGGAAATACATGTTTTGAGACCACTGAATAAAAAAAGCGTTTTTGGAAACATGTCCGTGTGTGTGTGTGTGTGTGTGTGTGTGTGTGTGTGTGTGTGTGTGTGTGTCTGTGAACAGCATAGCTCAGAAACGAACAGTCGGATAAACACCAAACTTGGTATTTAGGTTCAGTATCTTCCAGAGATGCGACAGGAAGGTTTTCAAGAAAATCCTCCCACCCCAGATTACCCTTTACATGGAACATTTTTCGAAAATTTTAATTTTCTCAAAAATGGCTCTAATGATTTTGATTAAAATATCATATGTTTAAGATATTTTCATGACAAATAAAATGTATATCTCGAATTTTCTGGCAATGTCTCCGTAAGTATTCTTCATTGTGAACGACTTTTGCGTAACTGGTAAACCATAAGAGATAAACAAAATTTTACTACACAAAAAATGTAGATCGCGTTAAAATACACAATTTATGTCATATACATTTTTTGGGGGGTGAACCATTTTCGAGATATTGCTTGTTATTCCCTTAAATTTTCCAATACTTATACTTTTTCTCAAATTCGTTACTCATTTTTTTGACCTGGGAATGCAAAGAAAAGGAATACTCCACATAGCAACCAGCTCTTAAAATATTTGACTATCGCTTAAAGCCTACCAATTCCCCTTGCACCTACAAGAAAATTAGCAATAATATTAACATCTCGATTAGCATGAGGCATATGGAGAATAAGGTTTGTAAAAATAGTTTGTACAAGAGTAGAGAAAGTCATGTGATTTTTATTCAGTTTGTATAGGCGTTTTTAACGAAGAACCGTAACCTAGTAATGAAATATGAAACACTTTCCAACAAAAGATGGCAGACAGTGTCGTGCTTCAGATTATACAGAGGCTACAGTAATATTCACCCTCGAGTATAATCAACCCTTCAGAATTTGCATAAAATATGTACACAAAGAATTGTTTAGCATACACACTTTAAGTCATTTTCTTTTGGGAAAAATTATAAAGAAGCGAAGAAGTTGTGCAGTTTGTGTTTCGTATTGACGTACTCGGAATTCTTGCTACAAAGTTTGAAACGACTCCCCGCCGTAACGCTATGGAAATTAGTTACATACTTCTTGCTCTCGGAGAACATTAACAAGAATCGCGATGGCTCGTGAGAAGCTAAGAAGAAGATAAATACTGCTCAACGAGAAACATACTCCGCCCTCGATTCCACTCCATAAAACTCCTGATACTTTTCGCGTATACCAAATAATGGGGCTGTTGCTCTCGGTATAAAATACTGGACTGTACAATACAGGCCGCCGAAACAAAATACATTTGAGTGTTTTTGTTATGTAAAACACATTGAAACTGCATTAAGGACTGTTTATGTAGTCTAGTGATCAACGTTTTTATTAATCATATAAATTTCCAATTCACATATACACATTTCATTGTGCGATACAGTATGTAAAGCGATAGTCAGATTTTTAAAGAGCGCGTCGCTATGTGATAGCTTTTAAATTTCATACTCTTTGTATGACCAGGAGAAAAAAAGAAGAAAAAAGAAAAAGCGAATAACGACTTCCCAATCAGAAAAGTTTAAGTATTGGAAAATTCAAACCAATAACAAAGAATATCTCGGACATGGTGAACGCCACAATCTATATAGTATAAATTGTATGCTTTAACGAGGTCTACGTTTTTTGCGTGTCCTGCACCGTGGCGCAGTGGGCCAAAGCGTGGAGTTCTGGTTACCAGCCACGGAATGCGCCTGGGTTTGATCTCACCCATTGTGGTGCGGGTTTTAAGTCCCGGGCATAGGACCGTTGCCCATTCAGGTTCGTGAGGAAATTGAGGAGCTGCGATAGACAACATCCCGGCAACGAAAACCAGCATTCCGACTGGGGGATGCGTGATGCTGGCCACATCACCTCTCGTATCGGTCGGATCGTCTACCTTTGCCTGTTTAGTCGTCCTCCGTGGTGTAGTGGTTACCATGCTAGCTTCTATTTCCCGCGAGGTCGCGGGTTCAAACCCGGCGGAGGGCGATGGATTTTTCCGGGTGTAAAAATCCTTAGCGTACTTCCTTCCGAAGGGAAGTAAAGCCGGTGGTCCCGCGTCGCAGATTTACGGCACGTAAAATAATCTCAAGCCTGATAAAGATGCCTCTGGTCTTTCACGGCCAATATAGAATGTGACACTAAGGACCGTAGTAGTTAAAGAGCGTCCATAAATAAAACTCAATTTTCAATTTTTGCCGTATTTAAGTGAACATGAGGCCGGCAGCCGGGTTGGTAGCCGCAGGTCCCAAAGGGTGTAGCGCCACGTGATTATTATTTTACAATTTTGTGTAATAAGATTTTGTCTTTCTCTTACGATTTACCAATTACATAAAGGTCATTCAGAATGAAGAATATTTCACAGACTATCCAACTTATACATTCATTTGTCACGTAAATATCTTAAACATGAATAACAATTAAAATCGTTAGAGCCATTTTTGAGAAAATAAAAAAAATGGCGAATTTTTTTCCATTTAAAGCGTAGTTTGGGTTGGGATGAATCTATTAAAAATCTTCGTGTCGCATCTTTGGAGGATACAAAACTTAAATATCTAATTTGTTACACGCACACACCCAACCCCACACACGAACCTTTTCTAAAAATACCATTTTTATTCAGGGGCCTCTAGCCGTGTACTTCCGGTGAACTCTCGGTATCGAATTGAATGGAATACAATACTTTCTCTTTTTACTGTTACGAAATAGAGAATATTAAAAGGATAATAAAAGAAACGCTTAAAAATACATAGTCAACGAGTTATCACCAGTTGTTTCTGAAGTCTAAGCACAAAATGCAAAGGGGGTTAAGGATAGGACTAGTTAATGGAGGGGACACCTAGTTCCTCGACCTCCAATAGATGTTTTGTTCGTACGTCCCCGGGAGGAACGGATGAGATGAGAAAACTGCTGAGACGTATGGGTTACAGAGCGAGGCCGGTGCAAGTCGACAGAGACGCTCGGAGTTTCCTAACAAAGGAGGTTATAGAAATGAAACAACAAATAAAAAGGGCATTAACGGGAAAAACGCACTAGAGATTAGCTGTAGGAATAACAGTTGGTAACTGTTTATTCTGTCGGTGTCACATTTATTCATTCTACAAACTGAAAACTTCCAAAATTGTACACATTACGACAAATTGTGAAACACTAGAAAACGTAAAAGGTCTTCCTTCCAACTAATAGCAATAGGTAGGCAACTAGGTAACTGAGACCATCTAACTGAAAGTTATTAAAGTAAACGGTACAGGAACGCAACTACTTAATTAAGACCATCTAATTTGGATTACGCTGGCTAGGATGCTATCTATATTTCTTTCCACTTTACCAGATTTGAGCTGGTTACGTAACTGTACGTGTGTATAGCTCAACATCTTAGGCCAAAGTAACCTTATCAGTTATCATCTTTGATATGAACCTTATTCTAAATTAATGCCCTCTACTTCACTAGTGACTCCGTCAGAACGAAGATGATTCCACAATAACAGGAATCATGTGACGTCATAGTCACATTTTTGCTGACCAATAAGTGGTAGTCTGTTTTACAGTGTGTTTGTTTGAGCTTGTGTGCTGCTAATCAGAGAAATTTGAACATTTCGAGTTATAAATCGTCCCCATTTTGCGGACACTTTCGGGATTCGGACTCTGAAGAAGAATCCAGCGACGAAAAATACAGTAAAATATATATTATACAGTTCATTAACGTATGTATAACAACAAAATAAGGTGTGGATAACAAAGCACCATCTGTTTGCGACTATTCTTCTTCCCCGCCCTTTTTCTTGACAAATCTTCGTTCGCATCTTTAGAAGATTCTGAACTTAAATGCCAGGTTTGGTACTTATCTATATTTTTATGATTTACATTGTTCACAGACAGATATGTGCTGACCTTTTTGTAAACATTAGTTTTTTTATTATGGGCACCTTAAAACATGTATTTCCGGAAATATCGATATGGAATTTTTGGTTGGAATGAAATACTAGAGAAAGCAAACAATTAATTAGTATTTAAATGAGACGTGTTACTCTCAAGTGTGTAAACTGATTTTCGTTGCAGGAAAGAGAACTCGAGCAGCGAAGAAAGCGTCAATTCTCAACGTGCCAAGTGAAGAATCAAGTTCCCGTTCCGCTCCAACTTAGCCAAGTGTCGTCTTCTGTCTCTACTCAAGCAATGCATGACGTGACAACAGTAGTAGTTAGATATTTTCCATTTGTGCGTTCTTTGCACTGCGGATGTTGTGTTGCAGAAACAAACACAGCACGCGTCCCGTTGAAACAATATTTGTATTGCATTAACTGTCTCCCTACAATTGGCATTACCACGTCCTATGCTTCTCATGAAACGCAATAATGTAAATATGAAGAAACAACCCCCTTACTTTCCACCAAATTAACTATCCATCCTTAATTTGTTTTCAAAATAATGCTCTCATAGCGCATAAAAAGAGTCAATTAGTATAATACGTGTTTGTGCTCAGTCTGTTAGTTTAAATGCGACGTTACGTCAAGAACGAACTTTCTGCCTTGCAAAAGTTAACACTTTTCGTCACTAGAAATCTGTGTAAGGTGAACTGAAAACTGATGCAAAGAACGTTCATTTCTTGAAAATTACACTTGTTACCTTTTCGATCTTGTTACACTTAATTTAATCTGTACTGTACTATATTTATATTATTCATTTGTTGTGCAATATTTGTATAAGTTAAGACAAAAATAAACATTATAATATAAAACTGCATCACTCCCAGATCCAAACTTTGATCATTAGATGGGCACTGAGTGTCTGTCTCCTCCCCGCTTCCTTTGGTACTTTATTTAATACAGAGCTTTCGCTTGGACGTGTGGCCGACCTAGCGGGAATTTTGTTGACACCGGGAAGCACGCTATTTGCCGGTGGAATCGAATATTCATAGCCCCTTAATTTCTAGCGTATAGATTTCACATGCAAATTATAGCTACAATAACCACATTCCCTCGTCACAGAAGATGTTGGGAATGACGTCCTTGAGCTGCCACATAAATTTTAAGAAAATATGCATACAGTCATTAGCTGTGTAAATAAATTCATGCTTCGCCCATAACAAAAAATTAACGCAAGTCAATAGAGCGAACATTAACATTATCCAACACCCAATTGTAGAAATTTGGCTCTATTCACATATCATGTAGTTGTAATTCTTAACTACAATTACCTTATAGGGTTTTAATTTTAAAAGTTAAAATTGAGGTTTGAGAAATTCTGATTCCTGTGCAAGCTTTCTCAGAAATTTCTTTGGACTTTGTTCTGTCTTTTCTCTGATGTTATTCTTCTGTAAGAATACGGCGATGTAATTTCGGTTGCTTATCAAGAATAAATCCTGTTTCCCTAAATCTATTCACAAGATTATGAACCGTTGCTCTGTGAGGTGCACGAACAGCAGGGAATCTGTCTATAAATCGACGTCTCACTTCTCTGCAAGAGTTTGTCACATAGGAATATACATGAAGATTGTGCGTGCAAAAGTGTGTGAGCTTTTTGGCATTATAATAGCAATAACATAAAATAAACATTGAAGCACGTGGTCTCGTAACGCATCAACCTCTGTACAGCAGACTTCGCGTCAACTGATTAGCCAGCACACGGAGAGAAGGGAAAACAGAGGGAGGAACAGAACGGTTAGAAATAGCGCGGTGCAGGGCAAATTATTCCCCTTAATGCGGCCATGCGTCGAAGCGAAGGCTCTGTATTTGGAAACAGTATTGCAAATTTATCAATTTAGCTTTAATTCTGATTTGTTGGGGAGGGGTTTAGTGCACCCGTCTATAAAGCTTCCTTGTTCAAGTTGCACACTGGGCTGCAGAAGAAATGCTGATATGATATATTGTTTTCCGAGGACGTAAGTAAACAGAGGTGTAAAGCTATTTTAAAATCAATTTTTAAAAATGTGTAAATGTGACCTTTATGACACGGTCAGTTAGCTATTCAATGTAAATGGATTTTAAATTATTCATATACTTTTATTCTACAACAATAATAAGAATACTACACGAAAATAGTGAAACTCTAGTATTACCGTATGGTATTCCACAGCCTTCTTTATTATCCATCGATGATGTCATTGTTACAATCGATACATCCGGCCAGTTACCTTTCATATTGTAATAACAAAAATGCATCCTGTTGTGAATTTGTTTTAAGGCCTGCCCTATGACCTTGGAAACGTCTAATGCAATCTTTCACAAACCTCACATCTCTGGACGATATTTGCTGTATTATTAAAAAATACAACAAATTTTATAGGTATGCCCAGTGCCCCATCTAATAGGGCACTGTGTTCTCCAAATGTTATAGTTTATTTATTTATAGGTTATTGAAGACTGCATGAACAATTTTAATTATATAACAGAATAGTAATAGGGTTTATATGCAAGGCCTTTTGTATATCATATGCCATTTGTTTTCTGAGTGAACTTCTTGACACCACAATATTTACAATGGATAACGACTTCGACTCCACATTCTTCTGAATGGGATAGACAGGGGGAGGGGCGTGATACATAGTGACTAAAAGTATTAATCCTCACGTTAGAAATTTCTAGCAAGCCAGTTAATGGAGAGAAGGCTCTCATTTTAATATACAGAAACAACAAACTATATTACAGTTAACTTACTCCGGAATTTTTCAGGATATTTCTTCTGTTAGTTTTACAATTTTGGGGGAAATTGCACCGATTTTTCAGCTATTTCGTGTATGGAAGTTTACAAAATTATTTTATAAACATTTACGGCAGCATTATTTTAGACATAAATACCTGACAATATTATTCAAACTGATAGCGAAATAGTTACATTCGTGAAATCGTAAAAACCTAAGGTGTTAATGAGGAAGTTCAGTAAAAGCGTTGACGATTCAGATCAAAAACCATTTTCACCACATTTTCAAGCATTATACAAAAAAGATTCTCTAATAAAGGTGTTTAAAATAATTTTATAAATACCCCACAAGAAAAATCAGTGCAATTTTCAAGAAAACGAATATAAAACTAACAAAACGAAATTTTTTAAAATTCCCGTACAAATAAACCGAATACCATCCGTTCTTGCTGCATATTAAAAATGAGAACTTTCTCTCCTTAATTAGCCTCATAGAATGTTTTGAAGTCGAGACCAATATATTTTTTCATCTCATTGTAGTTCGTTGGTTGAGATGGCAATTACGTGTTTTGAGATGAAGTTATTTTACGACAATACTGACTGTGCAGAATTAATTAATACCTGGGGGGAGAGAGCGGGGAAACAACCTCAAAAGTTCTCTTCGGAGAATAGTTAGATGTAAAGTTATTGGTATTACTGATTTTATTTTGCTATCAACATACATTCTGCTGTTCTAAAATATATAATTAATTATTGGATAGAGCATTTGCATTCTGAGGCAGCGACTTGTCTATCTTTAAACAACGCAATCATCTAAAGGAGCAAAATATCCCAAATTACCTTCAATCTCTAGGTAGGAAGAAAATTACGTAAATCCATTTACACAATTTCAAATTAACAGTCCTCCAAATTTGCACTAATGTGACCGTTCGAGCATTTTATAAACACTTCCAAAATTAACGCCCTGATCGTAGAGAGTACGTTGAGTTACAGTTCAACAGTTACAAATATGTATATGTTATGAGATCTTGGAACTGTCTCTGCTTCCAAATTTCAGTAGAGGGCAACGCCCACTAGAAATCTTCTGGCCAATCGAATTTAATTATACTATTTAGCTTTGCGTTTCACATGCGAAAGGAAACTAACGGAGATGCCGTTTTGGAGCATATAATCATTTGCGTCATGGAAACTTATATAAGGCAGTCGCTACAAGATGATGGGCGAGAGTTAAATGAGTTGTAATTATAATAAGTGTTTAGAAGTAATATGGCATACCGCATTGTTGCTAAAAGTACTTAACGGATTAGAGCATGCATGGTTGAATAAAGGATAGTTGGGAGAGAGGAAAGCACATTTACCGCTTGGCAATATTCGTAAGAAACGAAAAATTATGAAAAAAAAAACCGAGTCAGTCAAGTAATAGTGGACCAAGAATGCTTTACTGTTATGATTATGCGTTAATAGTAAAATACTGCTGTAAGTATTGACTGTTGCTTTGGAATGGTTATTTGGAACCTATTTTTTGTAATTGGAACTGTCGGAACTCTTCGTCAAAAGTAACCATCACTCAAACTCTACTTCATGATATTAAATCTGACAGCAACTGATACTATTTTAACAATAAAAAAGTATATCTTGAGAGAATGCTTACTGCTGTCCAAATGCAGCTTTCAATTGAGCTCCCTCCCGCTGATATTTTGTAATGTATCAGCCACTGATGGGCTTCACCCATCGCTCCAACAGATCAGCTGTGAAACATAACCATGGAGTATTCAAACTTTCGATTGATAGTACCAAGTATCAACTTCAGACACTTTGATAACTATGATAATATTGCCGTCATTTTCACGTTACTGATAGAAAAAAAGAGATTACCTTCATATTGTGACTTTATTCAGGTTTTTCCCCAGTTACTCTCCAATTTCTCTTGCGCGTAGTGTTACAATAGACCACCCGCGAAGCACATCTTCTTTCTTCCGGCCGCTCACTAGAGTGTCGAACACAGGGCTCCTGTCTTCCGGTCACTCACAGAAGTATCCAACACAGGACTACTCTTCTCTCCCAGTCATTCAATAAGGTGTCAAACACAGGACTTCTCTTCTCGCATCCGGAGCATCAGATACAGGATTACTCTTCTCTCTCTCTCGGTCACTTAGAGAACTCGCTGATTAAGTACATCACCTCAACAACCTGCTGCCGAGTTGAATACGCTCCTCTTTATACCCGCATTAGGTTTCTGGAAACTTCGTACGCCGCTAGGGAGAGCGGCGGCGTTTAGTCTTGAAGCTTCACCACCTTTCTCGATTAGCCTTCTAGGTGCTTCCTTAACCAGGAGCGCCTCTCTTCAAACAATCATGTGCCTGCTAGCGCTGATAGACACGCCCGCTATTCACGAAGCGGGGGCGTGGCTTCGTCACAATATTTGGTTTCATTATAAATAAGAGCATATACACATAACTTGTAGTAATATAAATCTAAGGAATTTAATAAAGTGACGTGTTGCAGTAATTAACAAACTGAGACAAGTTTCTACACATACTAAACTTTACTAAAAACTCGTAGAAATATATTTTCAGGGTTGTTACACCACTCTTCAGCTAGAGATATACAGGGTGGACCATTTAAGTTGAGACTGTACAATATCTCCAAAATTAAGCGTTTTAGAAAGAAATGTCTTGAATAAAAGTTGCTTGATATTATGGGGGAAAGTAAATGGCATTAGTCATGTTTTATTTGGAGGCTGTTGTGATGGCCATTTTAGGGTCAATTTAAACTTATCCTAATTGTGGGTTCCCATTTAAAAATATTAAATTGACCCTAAAATGACCATCATAACATCCTCCAAATAAAACACAGCTAATGACATTTACTTTCCCCCATAATATCAAGCAACTTTTATTAAAGACATTTCTTTCTACAACGCTTAGTTTTGGAGATATTGTACAATCTCAACTTAAATGGTCTACCTTGTATACACAGGAGAATGGGTACAACTTCAATGCAAAAAAGATTCATACAAACTGGCTGTTAGTAAAATCTACTGTTTTCTAATAAAAATATGGAGCGACTTCTCACATCTTCCAAATTAAGCTGATTGATGGATCATTTCTTTAAGCTGAAGACTTTGATTTCATGGAAATGCCTTGTTGTTTTGCCACCTTTTAAGGATAAAATAAAATGGATAAAAATGCTTGCATTATTCTCGTCCATAATAATTTCAGAAGTTGATGTGTATCAACACAAGGACAGTATAGTACAAGCTTCAGGTGAGAGAAAACTGATCCTCACCTGCAAGAAAAAGTATGTGTAACAACATCAGTGTTCAGGTTTTCTTAATGAGACTTCACAGTTTTTATTTCAAAACCTGGAGAACTGAATGTAATGTTCTGTCTAAAAAGGGCACTTACGCCAATACCACTAAACCACCTAGATATACCAGCCAGATGAGCTGAAAAAATAGACAAAGAAATGAATTCAAAAAATTCATTGCTAGGCGTCTACCAGCCATTTTTCATGCTCATTAGGTTAACATGTAGCAAGGCTATGATTTCTAGGTTATCTCATAGAGCTTGCATAGCTGTAGATCACTTTCTCCCAGCAAAGTCTTTCCTCAGTAGATAGATTTTAGTCACTTGCATATATAGAGCTAGCATTTTTCTTCCTCTCCTGTCCTTCCTATAATATGCCAGAGCCAACAAATCTTGCAAGTATAATAGTCAAAGAAGTTTCTTCTGGAGTTATCACAAAGGTGAATACCACACACTTTTGGGCATATGCCGACTTCATTTCCTTCATCATTTCATACATTCAAAAGGACTACACCAGTCAGCAGATGTGAAATATTTGCAAAAAAAAACAAAAAAACATTTGATGTGTTGCCTTCATGTGACTTTCTCTACTCACTCTTCTACAAATGCTTACTCTTCTATCTACTTCTTATTATAACCAAGACAAACTTTCATTACACATTTTGTTGCAGGTATAAGAAAGGATACAATAGCTAAAGCGACAGTCAGATTTTTAAAAGTGAATCACTATGTGAAGGCTTTGAAATTCCATGCTCTTTGCATAACCACATGAAAAAATAAATAAATAAAAAGACTTTTCACCTCAGAAAAGTATGAGGGATGTTTCTAAAGTATGTTCTTTTATGCAACAACATAAGAACTACTAAATATTTTGATTAACTAAATTTTCATAACATTGTATATACCTTAAACATTCCTTCCACATAGTTTTCGCAGTCAGTTAAATTCTGGTTTGGAATAAATTTTAGTGACTCCTCCTAATACAAGCTTTTGCTGCCAATCCATAAAACAATTGTAGTTTCAGAGATGCATTTTTCTGTGTTTAAGATTCCAGCAGAAGCAATTGCATCATTGGTATTGTTGGTTTCAGGAAAGAGATTCAAACTAGTGGTCAAATCTTTTATCACAGTGTAGCTGCAAGAAAACAATTGTGAATCTGCAAATTAATGTGATGTTAGTCAAAAACAGACAACTCACTATTTATGTTCCTTCAAGAAACTTTCGTACATGTACTGCAAAATGTAGCTCATTTTTAATGTAAATAGTTTTAACTCCAGAAACAGTATCACATTTCCTAGATGGACTGGTGGTGGAAGTCTGTGACAAGGTTTAAAATAATTGCTTCAATAAAACAAATGTTAAAAGAAAATATTGATAACTGGTAGAAAAGTAGTGCAAGGTATTGAAGGGTTGTATAAAAAATAAACTATCGAAAAGTATTAGTAGTTCATACTTTATTGCAAAATGGACCTTGCTTTTAAAATACCCCTCATATAAGTATTTGAAAATTCAAACCAACAAAAAATATCTCGGAAATGGTTAACATCACATACATTTTATTTGATATAAATTGTGTCCTTTAACAAGGTCTACATTTTTTGTGCAGTAAGATTTTGTCTATTTCTTACAGTTTCGCAGAAAATTCAAGATATAGATTTTATTTGTTGTGTAAATATGTGAAACATAGTATTTTAATAAAAACTGAAAGATATTTTTGAGAAGATATAAAATAAAGAAAAATGTTCCATTAAAGGGTACTATGGAGTGGGGGGAACTTTTAAAATCTCATCACATCCTTGGAAGACACCAAACTTAAACACCAAGTTTACTATTTAGCGGACTTTTCATTTTTCAGTTGGACCACACATACATGCACATATGGACGTTTTTTCCAAAAATGCTCTTTTAGGGAACCTCAAAAAATGTATTTCTGGTAAAGTCTTCATATAAAATTTTTGGGTTGAATGCAATACTTCCTCTACCTACTAGGTTTGTGGTAGAGAAAGTAAAAAATAGTGACAAAAGTGCAGAAAAGGAAAAAAATTGCAAGGCAATCTAGTATGTTCTCTGCACTATTCTATTGGGATTGAAATGGTTGTTGACAATACAGATTCTGTCTCACTTCCTTGTAGTGGAAGCCAACAGAAAGACGAGTTCAATTTCAGTTTCGTATCCATGGAAACCAGACTTTACACTTCCAACATGTGATGACCTATTTTTCTAGACTGTATTCATGCATTTTCATCACGTGGATGCAGGTAGAATGAATGCTTACTCAGAAATGCTTTCACGTTAGGCACTATGGACTTCATTACATGCCCTAAGCTTAAACAACACTTAACTGATGAGCTTCTTATGCTTGAGGGGGTAGGAGAAAAGAACTACACATTTTTTCATAAGTAAATCAGAATCTGGATAAGCTTCAAATATACTACATACAAAGCGTATGTAAAGGTTTAATTCTAAATTTAAAAAAACAAAAAAAACACCTGCTGTGTTGCACTCACATGACTTTCTCTACCCACTATCATTTTGCCACATGTATTCCACAAATTATATACGCAAAAACTGTTACTTTCCCTACTATGTACTTACAGTAAGTAGAGGAAGTATTGTATTCCACCCAAAAATTTGATGACGAGATAGAAGCATTTTAGAAAAAGATCCAGGTGTGTGTGTCTGTGAACAGCATAAACCAAAAAAGAAATGTCCAATAAATACTAAACTTGGTGTTGAGGGTCAGCATTTGTGAAGTCCTCTTATTTGGAATGGATTTTGTATATAACTGGTAAATGTTAAGAGATAATAAAAATGTAGTATGCAAAAATTCTCTTTTAAAACATATATTTTATTTCAAATAACGTTTTTGTGTCATCAGTCATTTTTGAGACCTCCATTATTGGTTTGTAAATATCTATCAATTCCATTTCTTGTACCTCCCTTGTATGTACAACAAATGTATAATGAATCTACTTCTGTAAAGGTTTATATTGATTAATACGAAGTAGATAGAAAAATAAATTTTCGTATGTAGAGCTTTTAGAAGCTACTTATATAAAACCAAACAATAGAGGGTGGAGAAAAGTCATGTGAATGTAATGGAAAAGATTTTATTATTTGTCTTGAATCTTTATGTCATTTCTGATCTAACACAATTTTTACTTTCTCTACTATGTATAGTAAGTAGGGGAAGTATTGCATTCCACCCAAAAATTCGATTCACCGGAAATACATGTTTTGAGGTGCACTGAATGCATATAAAGCATTTTTGGAAACATGTCCGTGTGCGTGCGCAAGTGTACAGCATAACTCAGACACGAACAGTCGGATAAACACCAAACTTGGTATTTAGGTTCAGTATCTTCCAGAGATGCGACACGAAGGTTTTCAAGAAAATCTCCCCACCCCAGATTATCCTTTGCATGGAACATTTTTCAAAAATTTTAATTTTCTCAAAAATGGCTCTAACGATTTTGAATAAAATACCATAAATTTAAGACATTTTTATGGCAAATGAATTGTATATCTCGAATTTTCTGGGAATGTCTCCAAAAGTATTCTTCATTGTGAACGACTTTTGCATAACTGCTAATATGCTTTACAGAGATAGACAAAAGTTTACTACACAAAAAATGTAGATATTCATTTTTTTGTCTTGGATATGCAAAGAGTATTAATCTGTGGCAAAGAGAATGGCACTGCACATAGCAACCAGCTATTAAGAGATATGTCTATGCTTAAAGGCTACTGTATTTCTATATTGCCCTTGCAAATACGAAACAAGGGGAACATAGTACGTCTTAAGCGAGTCAAATATTTTTATAACTGGTCGCTATGTGTAAAATGTAAGTCCCTTTGCATATCAAGAACATAAAAAAAGTACAACGAATTCTCAGTTAAGAAAAAGTGTAAGTATTGGAAAATTCAAAGAAATAACAGGGAATATCTCGAAAATGGTTCTCTTTACAAAAAAAATGTTTATGACATATATTGTCTGTTTTAACGAGATCTACATTTTTTATGTAGTAAACTTTTGTCTATCTCTTGCGGTTTACCAGTTATGCAAAAGTCGTTCAGAATGAAGAGGACTTTTGGGGACATCCCCAGAAAATTCAAGATATACATTTTATTTGCCATAAAAATGTCTTAATCATACGATACTTTAATCAAAATCGCTAGAGCCGTTTTTGAGAAAATAAAAATTTTCGAAAAATGTTCCATGTAAGGGGTGGTTTGGGGTGGAGGGATTTTCTTGAAAACTTTCATGTCGCATCCATGAAACATATTGAACCTAAATACCAAGTTTCGTGTTTATCTGACTTTTTGTTTTTGAGTTATGCTGTTCACAGATACACAAGACATACACACGGACATGTTTCCAAAAATACTTTATTTTTTCTTATGTCCTGGAATTGCAAAGAGAATGCAATGCTCCACATAGCAACCAGCTCTTAAAAGATTTGACTATCACTTAAAGCCTACCATATTCCCCTTTCACCTACACGAAACTTAGCAATAAGATAGAGTCTGCAAATGTTTATCTCGATTAACATGAAGTAGATGGAGAATAAACGTTTGTAAAAATAGTTTGTACAAGAGTAGAGAAAGTCATGTGAGTGTAACACATCAGATTTTTTTTAAAAAGCTGAGTGACGTTTGTTGTATTCACATGAATTTCTCTACTCACTCTTCTACATACTATTATTACAAAAGCTTATTTTTCTATCTACTTCTTATTAATTGAGGTCAACTTTCATTATACATTTTGCTGTAGATAAAATACAGTACCATAAAAATCAGTCAGATTTTTAAACGGCTCATTGCTATTTGTTGGCTTTGAAATTCCATGCTTTTGCATGGCGAGAAAATATGAATAGCGACTTAGCGCTTGAAAAAGGAATGTATTTGAAAACTGAAACCAATAACAACAAATAACTCAGAAATGTTAAATGCCACAAAAAATTTAATTTGATATAAACTGTGTGCTTTGACAAGATCTACATTTTTTTTCTGTGAATTAAGATTTTGTTTAAACCTTTTAAGGTTTAGTAATTTAGAATGAACAGGACTTCACGATTATTATAAGAAAATTCAAGATATGCAAACATCTTGGTATTTTAATCAAAAATTTTTAGAGCAATTTTTAATACAAAAAAAATCATGAAAATTCCCCATGTAAAGGGTAGTTTTGATTGAGAGGATTTTTCTGAAGCTCTTGTTGCATCCTTGGAAAACATTGAACTTAAATACCAAGTAGCATATTTAACAGACTGTTTGTTCTTGAGTTGTGCTGTTCACAAACACTCACAGCTAGAGCTTTGACTATTTTTTTTTTAATTATGGAGCATCAAAACAACAACTAATTCCATTAATTGACCTAATAGTGGTTGCAACTATAAAGCCCGGGACTTAAAGTACTTACAATGAATGTAAGTCGCCATTGGGGTATGCCATCTCAATACAATTCGAGATCTCCTTGTGGTTTACCGGGAAAAAAGCGAATCAGTTGGAGAATTTAATGTCATGTTGGCATGTTGCCATGGTAGCTCAGTGGTTAGAGCAACCGAACGAGACCGGGAGATCTGTGGTTCAAATCCCGGCTATGGCATTGAATTTTTCAGTCATCTGATTCTACCTTTCCAACCCTGTCCAACACACAGCTTGTGTGAAAGAACAATTAATTCCATCAAAACAACATGTATTTCTGATTTATTTTTTTTATTATTTACGGACACTGTTTAACTGCTGTGGTCCTTAGCGTCTCATTCTATATTGGGCAGAAAGACCTGTAATTTTGCTCAGAGGCCTCTTTATCAGGCTTGAGGTTCTTTTACGTGCTGTAAATCTATGACACGGGAACACTAGCTTTACTTTCCTTCTGAAAGAGGCTAAGCTAAGGATGTTTACATCTGAAAAAAATCCATCGCCCTCCACCGGGTTTGAACCCATGACCTCAGGAACTAGATCTCTACACCATAGAGGAGAACATTTCCGATGAAATCTTGGTATCAAATATTTGAGCGGAATGTAATACTTTCTCTACTTACTTTATGTAAATAGTAGAAGTACAATCTGCACATTTTGGTTGCTATCATAACAAAAACAATAAAGAAATGTGGAATAAAATTTATTTCTGTTTTTGTTTAGTTAATATAATGGTTACATCACTTTCTAGCAATTAATGCTATACAACGAGGAGACAGCTCATCGTCCATAATTTTAACAGCATCACAAGAAGAGAACAGTGTCTTGTTTTCTTGCAGATATGCAGCTCTGTCTAGTAATATTAATGATTCAGCTACTGGCTGTAACATCATCTGTAAAGCAGTCAGTGTTTCTGCCAGTTGACATAGGTCCTGATGCTGATGCCACAGTTTCATAATGTCCTGCTTAACATTTGTTTCTGAGTCACTCACTAAACCATAACGTTCCAGAGCATCGTCAATGTAAGCATCAAATGTCTTTCTGTTTAATCTGCGGACACCTCGCCGGTACAACTTTTTCAACTGTAACCCTTCTGTAACAGAAAACGGTAAAAGAAACTTATTCCTAAGAAATATATAATGCATAACTATAGTACAACTTAGTAAAATTCCTTTGTCTCCAGAATGTACAAGTATTCAGGAGGGATAAATCACCCACACTCTACTTGTCTTTTGCCTTTAGCTACTGAGGTATCCAATGCGGTGTCTTAAAGAGGAAGTGGGCTGATATGTGGAAAACAAGTGTCACGTCACTGTTGTGAACACAGCAATTTTATAGTGTAGAAAAGTTTAATAGATCTTGTTTATATGGTGATAACTCAAAAACTAAAATCCTTATTCCAGTTCTGTAAAACATATGTTAAAGAGCACAATTTCAAGATGATGATGTGTGATTGGTCTCCCTGGAAAAAAATTAAAGTCGCTAGTTTTCTTTGTAAAACTTCAATTGAAATAATCTGTATTATGAAAATCAATCAGCGAGAAACTTTTTTTTCCTTGAAGAGATAGATGGGGGTGTGAAGACTATAAAATATCCTAAAAGTGTAAACCAACTTTTGGAAGATATCCCATGATAATACCAATGTATGTGAAATACTATCGCTAGTTATATGCAAACATTTGTTTTCACACCCGCAGCACCTTGCTCTTTGTGTGGCCTGTCACAGTAATCTACAAACACAGCATTTTTGTTGCAATGCTCTTGTGTCTTTAGTCCTACCTCTACAGTTGGACAGTTACAACAGTGGTGTGATTAAGTTATAAACGATTTTGTGAGAATAAAGTAAAACACGGGTTAGGCAAAATTATAGTGTGCGATCCTTAAGCAACAACTCAAGAGGCATGCCTGCCCAAGGCAGTTAGAGGGGGGAAATATACGACCAGGTGAGTTACCCCTCCCAAGGGGTGAACTATAACAACTATAAAGCTTCACTTCTTTTTGTTTTTATTTTCTCTACCACATATACTGGATGCATCATAATTCATAGTGCAAACTGAAATGGTTGAAAGTATACAATAACAGAAGCAAAAAGGTTCCAGTAAACAACTGAGTGTGAGATTTATTATTGCAAATGTGTGGTTATGAGCTGCCACCGACTTCATTAAGAAACATCATCCTAATAAATACTCATAGCTGAATTAACAAGGAATACAGTTCTACTTTAGTATGTATGTTACATATCGCTAATACTGTACACTCTTCCTGTTAAAGGAGGTATTCAAAGTGTTGTCCCTGTACCTGGATGCAATACTGTACTCGTCTCTGCAGTGAGCTTCGAGTTCTTTCAAACACATTCCCAGATCATCTCGGAATTCTTCTGGGGACACCCAGAAGACAGCACTCCTGTTGATACCGTTTAAGTACTGGAGCAAAAAACTGCATGTGCTTGTCAAGAAAGCTACCTGATATGCATCCTTTCGGGATAAGGGAAAACCCTGTAAAGAACCTTATCCGGGTAACTCAACCTAACCGAGATTCAAACCTGCGACCCCTTGAATGTGAGGTATACACGTTACCCCCACACCACAGAGGCAGGCTCACTTATGTTTTAGTAACAATTAAAAGAAAGTTGTATTTCATAATTGCCCAACACTATCTTCATTTCTTTATTTGCTTCTTGTTTACTCTTGTGTTGATTTTATTCATGCTGATAAGGTCACTGTTGTTTGTCTGATGTGTTACATTTGTATGACTTTCTCTACCCACCAATATTTATTTTTTGTAGCTATTAAGCAACTATTCTTGCAAAACCTTCTTCTTCTGTCTACATCATGCTATCAAGACATACGCTTGCAGAAATAGTTTCATTGTAGGTATAAAGGGAATGCAGGAAACCAGAGCAGTCATTATACAGTTAGAAGTAGTGAGGACAATTGACTATATAGGAGTAAGGCTCAATAGTGCAGGGGATTGTGGAGAACAGAAGAAAAAAGTACTAGCAGAGGGTAAACAAGCAATACAGGTAATCAGGGCATGTGTGAACAAAATACCAGAAATGCAAATTGCATGGCTAGAAAGGATATTCCTGTGAGGTTTTGTTAATCCATAGAGAGCACTGATCTCCAGTTGTAATAACTGTTTCACATTTACAGTTTGTTGTGTGTCTTACCCAGCACAGTACTTTTATTATGCCTGGAGTGAGTACATTGATATGGTTGGTGCTTACTACACAGCAAACCACAATGGGCGAGCAGCACAGCGGGTTTATGAACAACATCCCAATTGATGTACCCCACATCATTCGACGTTCGTGGTTTGGCACATAAATGGATTAGTTCGTATCTTAAAAACAGAATGCAGTGTGTTGAAATAAACCATATAAATATTACTGGTGTCTTAGAAAAGATTAAATCAAATTTTCAAATGGTTCGGCAAGGAGTACCACAAGGATTGAAATTAGGTCCTTTTTTGTTTCTAATATATATTAACAATATTTTTGAATTAGTACAAAAAAATGGAAATGTAGCAATTGGATATGCAGACGACATGACAGTAGTAATTAAAGGTAAATCAGCTACTGAGGTAGAATTAAAAGCAAATGATTTAATGAAAAAAATTAAACAATATTATATAAATCTGGACATGATTTTAAATACTAAAAAGACAGCCTGGATAAATTTTGAATTAAAAAAATGTAATCTAAATAGTATACAACTGGAAATAGATGGTGAAAAAATACCAGAGATTCAACACACAAATTTTTTAGGAGTTATAATAGACAAACAGCTACATTGAAAGCCATATATAACTCATATAAAAAAGAAGATAAATACAGGTTTATATATAAAGAGACAGGTGAGCAAACCCATGGATGACGAAACACTTAAACAGGTATACTATGTTTTTATTTATTCACACACAAAATATGGAATAATATTGTGGGGAAATATTACAACAGAAGTGCAAAAGGTATTTAAATTACAAAAAAAAGCAATTAGAATAATAGGTAATGTTAAATATAGACACACATGTAAATCAATGTTTAAACAATATGGTATGTTGACTGTTCCTTGTATATACATTTATGAGACGATAAAACATCTTTTGGAGGAAAATGAGCCAAAAAATGCTGGTATACACATGTATAACCTAAGAAACAATAATGATTATTTCAGAACTGTAATTAAAGGCACATTAAACAGACGTAGTGTAAAAAATATGGGAAAAGAACTTTATAATAAGTTACCTGAAAAAATAAAATTGATAAAAAATGCTGATCAAACTGTGAAAGAAACAAAAAGGCACCTACTAGTAAATGCATTTTATAGTCTGGAGGAATTTAAGCATGGGACTGGTAATCAGGAATTGTAAATAAATTGTATTTGTAAATAATTATTGTACTTGACGAATCCACAACATGTAGATGTTCTCATGGATGAAAATAAATTGAAATTGCTGCTGTGTATTAACATCTGCGTGAGACCAGGTCATTTAACAAATTACTCAGACAGAGACGATGCACAGTAAAAACTCTGCACTTTAAGGAAACTGCCCTGCAGTATGTGGAGCAAATGGTACCTGGAACAGTGTCAAATGCATTCTACATTTCCATCCTCTGTGCTGTTTACAGATAAATAATGTTCAAGCATGATGGAGTCTTCAACATTGACAATTTGCATGTTTGCAGTGGTTTTAATTCACATGCCACATTTATTGGCATTCATCAAGTGTTATTTGGTGTGAATATGTGGGCAGGTTGGTGCTGAGTGTTTAATTGGGCCATATCTTCTACCTTGGCCATTAGATAGCAAGCATTATTACAAGTTTCTCGCCACAGCATAACCAGAATTGCGGGAATACTCTCACTACAAGACAGCACATATGGTTCCAATGTGATGAAACTCCGGCACAGTTCAATTTTTGGACCAACAGTTTCTAGAAAGGTGAATTGGCAGAAGTAGTCCTGTACCATAGCCTCCCCAATCTCCTGATTTAACCTTATTTATAGAACCCCTGTTGAAACAGAAGATGATCTGGTGGCCTGATAATAGTAGCAGCAAGAGAATTCAAGCACACTCCTGCAGTCCTTGACCGTGTTAGACAGTCCATGACCTGCCAGTGTAACCTTTGTTTACCAGAGAAGGGGGCATTTTGGAACCTCTACTGTAATGGAAGTAATTGTGTTGTGTCTCAAGGTAATAAAGAATTACAAAGTGTTTGGTTATATTTTTTCTAATATCTGATGTTCTCATAAAATGCTGCCTCACAGGAAAAATATGTGTTGGTCTCCCGTGCAACCTGCCAAAGTTTGTCAGTTTAAATACTTTTCACCCTGTATACCTATGAAGGGAGCATACAAACAGCCTATGGCTGAGTTGCTTGTGCCTTTGATAGCTCGCTTAAAAACCAAATGAAATTATAGATAAGTAGTAGAGAAAGTAAAAACTTTTTTCAGCATTCCCCTTTCTTCATCCCCATTATATTCTAATAGCCTGGCACTAACCTTTATGTGCATAGAGCTCTAAGACGGCCCTAGCTACAACCTGTAAACTGTGTGTTTCATGATCTTGAGCTGAACTATGCTGCCACCTGCTGAAGGTCTCCTGAGCTGCCAGCCTCAGAAATGGGCGCAGTAAGAAACACTTTTCTGCAGACATTTCAGTTAGCAGAGAACTCAATGGAAAGTTTCTGAACACTTCCTTTTCATTAGTAACAGATACTCTCTCCATTTTGTGATAGCAGCAGGGCACAAGTATCATCAGTCTAACAGATGGGATCTTGAGAAAGAGTTGCATTGCATCAACGGAGAGATCTCCACATGCATGAAGTCCTACCATGCACACTCCAAATGTATCCTCACTCTTATTTGTAACATCATACAGTCCTTGCATGGAATGTACTCCACAGTTGCACTTCCGTGACTTGCTATGTAACAAGTAGTCTGATACTGCAGATTCAACCTTAGTAACAGAATCTGCAGATATACTACATTCCAGATACTGTATACCAGAGTCAGGACATAATGACAGCTGACGTTTGGTTGCTGCATCCACACGATCAGATTCAAACTCTAGTCCCAAGATCTGGTAGCCATACCAGTGATGTAGCACCTGTCCCAAATATCCCTAGAAAATAAACAGTTCATGTATCATTACAATCAGTGGATAGATAGACAGTATTCTGTAGGTTCAGGTACCGAAGTACTTAGAACACGGAACTAGTCAAACACCTGTTACATCACTATTATGAGGTGGTATCCAAAATATTCAGGACCAGTACTGCCATCTCGACAGTGGTTGCAGTAGAGTTTTGTACCACTAGGTGGCAACACTGGCACTCTGATGAGTGAGTGTTTAAAGTTTCATGCAGCTGGGTAGATGTGTTGAGATTCTATAGTACTTTTCATGATACTCTGTGTATAGTCTGTGACGATTTTACAAGGGATCCAAGATTAGAACACAGGGTGTGCATCAAATTCTGTGCAAATCTCAGGAAAAATGCTACGGAGACCCTCGCAATAATTCAACAAGTGTTTGGAGGATAAAGCAAGCTGTACACATATGTTTTGAGTGTCATGCTCGGTTCAGGGCTGGCCGTACAGATATTGGAGACGATGCTCACACTGTGAGGCAGTATTTTTAACACTTAAATGATTTCAGTCAAATTATATAATATAAACTCAATAACAGCCTGCCTTAAAGCAATATGTGTATGTAACCATATATAAAAAGTGTATATTACAGTCATTGTATATATTTATATTATTATATACATGTAATAATGTTATCTGAATGTATTACGTAATTTAATAATGTAGGAGCTGTGAGAATAATAGGTTAAAAGTTGCTAACAATGAGGTAACCTTGAGGCAATAATGAGTAAGAATGTTTAATAATGCTACTAGTCATTACTGGAGCAACAATAATGTAAATTTTGTGACAGTTTATAAAATAGCCAATCAACAACCAGAAAAAAGCTCAAGTTAAAAGTATTCTATTGGACTAGGATTAGCCAATCAGAGACTTAAAATACAGAAATTTACAAATTTAGGCGGTAGAAACCAAGTCAGTTGCTTGTAGACAGTGCTCACAACTGGATGTGTTGGTTGAAGACAGTGTTCTTCACGCGAGATGTGTCCTCGAGAAATTTAATATGTATTTTGTGTGAGACAAAAATAGTTTACGTGTTAAAAAGTGCAAGTAATTAACAAAAGAATCTCACAGCTCTCTATATGAGTGAAGTGTTATTAAAATCATGTCAAGAATTAATAAAAAGGAGTGAATTAAAAATTATAATCTGTGTAAGCTTATATTCTTCAGCCGCATCACGCCCTGTTAAGAAATTCATGTCTCTAAAACTACTGATGCAGCCGAGGCAAACATAAATATATAATATTTAAAGAAACAAGTCAAATTACAAAGTTAATATTTTTAAACATTTTGGGGCAAAGGCCACCGGAAAGTACATTTGGGGCGAAGGCTACCAGAAACTTTTTACCATACGTGCGGTTGCAACTACTTCAAGTTCGGCTCCCCATCAGTTGAACTATAATACAACCTACTTAAAATTGATGCCCAAAGCATGGTGCAAATAACGTAAAGATACTATCTACTGCAAATGGTAGATCCGTCAGCTGCACAATCCCTGTCAATGTTGCCACAGTTCAACACCTCATTTGTGAGGATCGACGTCAAACCATTGAAGACCTTGCTCATGAAGTGGGAATTGGTTATGGGACATGCTAACGAATTTTAACTGATGCATTGGGCATGCATTATGTCATTGCAAAATTTGTGCAAGGATCCTGACTGCTGATCAGAAGGTGCAGCATGTTGAAGTTTGAACGGAGCTTTGTCAGGCTGTACCTGATGACCCAACCTTCTTGTCCAGGGTCATCACCAGCGACGAGAGCTGGATGTATGCTTATGACCATAAGACAAAACAACAATCCTCCCAATGGAAGAGCCCGAACTCACCAAGACCAAAAAACGCGAGACAAGTGAAGACCAAAGTTAAGAGCATACTCGTTTTCTTTGATACCAAGGGGATTGTGCACAAAGAATTTGTCCCACCAAATCAAACACTGAATTCCACATACTACTGTGATGTTTTGCAATGCTCTGTGAAAATGTGCAGGGATGACAACCCGAATTTTGGCAAAGAGGGAACTGGCTGTTGCATCCGATAATGCGCCCTGGCACAATTCCTTGTTCACCAGCAGCTTTTTGACGAAAAACAACATGGCAATTGTCCCCCACCCACCATACTCGTCCGATTTGACACCCTGCGACTTCGCTCTATTCCCCAAACTGAAAATCAAGTTCAAAGGACATCGATTCGACACAATGAGAGGATACAAGAAGAAACACTGTCTGTCTAAACACCCTCAAAGAACATGACTTCCAAGATGCATTTGGAAAATGGCAGAATCGCTGGGACCAGTGTAAACGTGTGGAAGGGAACTACTTCGAGGATGTTGGTAGTCATTAGTCTCAAAGTGGGTTTTTGACCAGATGGCAGCACCAGCCCCGAATATTTTGGATACCACCTCATACATGCATGCATACGGAGTTATAATAGAATGTTTACACAGTATTAAGATTCGTTTACAGTAGTGCAATATTTTAAATACTATGTCAGAATGTAATAATTAGTATATGAAATACATTGCACATTAAGAAAATGACTTATTTATAAACAACAATAGCTGTATTGCCCATAGATTCGATTACAAGTTTCAAGCATTGTCAAGTACATAGATAAAAACTTAAATTACAGTTTAGAAAATATACGTGCTTATTACACTTTGTTGAAAGTATGAATATTGTATACAGGTCTTTCAAGCATTGTTAAGTACAAAGAAGAGAATCATTAATATTATACACAGGATTGTTTAAAAGATATTTTTTTACACTCTGTTTGAATCTAAAGCTATTGCTTTCACATTTTACTACAGTGGGTAGTCGGTTGTGCATATACAAGGTGTTTCAGAAATACTTTTACAAACTTCGGGTATGGGTTCCTTACACCACAAGAAGGGAAAAAGTTCATATGAACATATGTCCCATAATCCTTTGTTTTCTCGTTAGGAGATGATCAACACAGTGGTACACTTATAACACACAAAACTCATAATAAATTCTCGAAATGTCCTCCTCTTGCTTCTATGCATGCCTGTACTCGTCGAATCATGGAATGTCGCACCCTGTCAAAACCTCCGGGATGGTGTCGAATGGTTTCGCAGGCTTCCATGACATGCCGATGAAGCGTTTCTGCATCCGGGATGGCTGCTCCATAAACCAATGATTTAAGATGCCCCCAGAGGTAAAAATCCACAGGATTGAGGTCGGGAGAACATGCAGGCCATGGAACTGGTCCTCCTCTGCCTATCCATCGGTCATGGTAGATACCAGTACCTCAACCAGTACCAGTAGTCTCAAACAATGCAACTAAAATGTGCCGGAGCCCCATCAGGCATAAACCACATGTTTTTTCTTATTTGCAGGGGCACATCTTTGTAAAGTAAGTCAGGAAGAGTGTGCTGGATAAAGTCCCTGTAGACAGCACCAGTAAGACGTGCTGGTAAAATGTATGGACCTACCAGACAGTCACCTACAATGCCAGCCCACACATTCAGACTAAACTGTTGCTGATGTCTAGCCTGAAGTACAGTATGAGGATTACGATCTGCCCATACGTGTACGTTGTGGAAGTTAGTAACTCCATCTCTCCAAACGTTGCCTCGTCTGTAAACAAAACTGACAAGACAAACAATGGATTGGTTGTTTTTGCTACAAACCATCGGCAAAAGTTATCCCATGGTGGATGATCGGCAGGCTAAAGGCTCTGCGTACATTGAATATGATATGGATACAGGAGCTGCTTGTGAAGTACCCTCCATGCTGTCACGTGTGATGTACCAGATGCCACAGCCAATTGTCTTATAATGATACCTGGATCGTCTTCGACACACTTTAACATCTGTTCTTCACATTCCGGCGTACGAACAACTCTTGATCTTCCTAGATCAATAGTCCGTGGTGCAACGGTTCCTGTCTCAGCAAGGCGACGATAAACAGCGACAAAGGTTGGATGACTCGGTTGTCTTCGGTCTGGAAACTCCATCTGATAGAGCCATGCAGCCTCGCGTCCATTACCATTCGCGCGAACATACATAAAAATCATGTCTGCCTGTTCACGAAATGAATATCCAGCCATGGTGGAACGAAACACGTGCAGTTAACTCACTACATGTACACACTTGAAACGTTGAAGACAGACTAATGACAAATGACAAACGTAAACAAGTCTCCATGGCAACACTTTGCCATCTACCATATGTAGTACAATGGGTCAACGCCTTCTATGAATGCATAGAGAAATGAAGTTTTGAAGTTGTACCCCGAAGGCCGTTGCACTCACATTTTCATTGTGACAGGAATAACGCGAAAACCAAGGATTATGGGACATATGTTCATATAAACTTTTTTCCTTCTTTTGGTGTGAGGAACCCATACCCGAAGTTTATAAAAGTATTTCTGAAACACCCAGTATAAACCAAATATAAAAGGATCATTGTTTATAGATTTTAAATGATAACAAGAAATTTACATCTTGTGTCGTGACCATGTATTTCACTATTTGTTTTTGGTTTGTGCAGTACAGTCAGACAGATTACTTTATATATGTACAAAGACACTACAGTAAACAGTTTTTCTCTTTTGAAGACTTCCTTACAGGACTCACGTTTTCCCATTTTGAACATTGTTCTGATACATTTCTTTTGGAGTACTAGAACCCTCTGGATGAGGGTATTACTACAGCCACCCCATACTTCTATGCCATATTGTATGTGCGAGTAAATTAAGCCATAATATATAGTTTTGAGAATATTTATGTTACATATTTTTGCAAACTCTCTCAACAGTACAGGGCTTCACTAATTTTTTTACATAGGTTGTCAATGTGATTAGTCCATGATCAACTGACTTTAAAATTCATCTACAGGAGTTAGAATTATAATAATTCAATAGTATTTGAAATCCTTTGTCAAAGAGAATAAAATAATTGGCATATTAAATAAAATAAGTTATTTACACATATCTATCAACTAAATTTAAAGAATATTGCTGTATTCTGTCACAGAAAATCTTGAATCATTATCCATTTAAGGTATTCGCTGTTTGTTCATAAATTCCTGTATAGAGTAATAGGATTTGTTGCACAAATATTCTATAAGAACAGACTTGTATTAAACAACAACAATTTTAATCTGTTTGGGAGAGCATTAAATAATTTAACGTATTCACAATGAATGCATTTTTGATAAGTTACGCTAACACAAGGTCTATGCAGATTCATTGTCGTCTGGTATTAACATTGTGTACATCTATATATCTGGTGAAATGTTCTTGATTTTTAATGTAAAAGCGTAAAACAGAGAAAATATATTCAGAAGGCAGTGTTAAAATGTTTAGTTTTTGAAACAGAGATTTGCAGGGTGCATATTACTCAAATGCCTTTCTTTGCAGCATCAAGATTTCCTTGCTTTCAACAGAATTACCTCAGAATATGAGACAATATTTTGTTATTGAACAGAAGTGTAATAAACAGTCTTTAAAGCCGAATTTGAGCAGTTGGGATACAGTTGCCTAAGTGCAAAGGCTGCCGATCTTAGTTTAGGTACAATATTTTCCACATGTATTTTCCAGTATCCATTAATGCTGGAAAACTGCTCAATTATAGCATTTGTTTTACTGTGTTTTAATGTATGTATGTGAATACTCGCACAACTTTCTCTAAGCATCCCAAATTCACATATAGCCATTTTACGAGGGCTGTTCAATAAAGAATGATCATAATTGTTTTTTTGACACCATACCTTTACTCATCCTCATAATTTTGATGGTCCTTCTCAAAATAGTCTCCCTTGGATGCGATGCACCTGTCCCAGTGTTTCTGCCAGTCGCAAAGACATGCTGGAAACCATTTTTTTGAGAGGTCCTTGGATGCGATGCACCTGTCCCAGTGTTTCTGCCAGTCGCAAAGACATGCTGGAAACCATTTTTTTGAGAGGTCCTGCATTACTGCTTCTGATGATGGATATTCCCTTCCATGAAGGTGTTTCTTCACGTTAGGGAATAGGAAAATGTAATATGGGGTTAAATCCGGACTATAGGGAGGATGAGGGACACACTTCACGTTGATTTTTGCAAGATATTCAGCAACAACTTTGGCAATATTGGTCACGCATTATAGTGGGGCAGCATCCAGCCTGTTTCATGGAAATGTGGTCTTTTGCGCCTGATATGGACTTGCGATGTTTTCAGGACATCCCAGTATTGCCCAGTTACTGATGTGCATGCAGGTATAACTTTCTGATAAACCACTCCATGAATATCAAAAAATGAGATGACCGTAACTTTCCCAGCAGAAGCAACCACTTTTGCTTTTTTGGGGGTTAGTGATGAAAGAGATTTTCACACTGAGTTTTGCTGTTTGCTCTTGGTATCAAAATGATGTAGCCAAGTTTCATCAGCAGTGATTACCTTCGAAAGAAACTCCGGAACTTCGTCTAACATCAACTTCAATTGCATGCAGACCTGCTTGCGAATGTCCATTTATTCAGGAATCAACAGTCTTGGAACCCATCATGCACAAACACGTCCCATGTGTAAATTTTCACCGTGTGTGGGTGGCACCCAGTGAAATTTTCAGTATTTGAGAAAGTGTTCTTAAGGTTATGTGTCCATCCTCTCTCACAATGACAGCAGCGGTGTTGATGTTTACTTCCGTAAGGCCAGTAACTGGAGCGCCGGGTCCACCTTCCTTTGAAATTGATTGTCTCCCCACTTTAAACAATTTAAACTACCGAGTAGGGCAGAACAGACTCTCCATAGGCCTCCTGTAACGTTGCATAGGCCCCAGCTGAAGATTTTTGAGACGAAAGTGGAATTTCAAAGCCGCATATTGTTCCTCGTGTGTCACCTTCATTATAGTGGTAGGCGATACTGAGTATTTTATTTAAAATAGAGAGTTGAGGGTTGTTACACTACATCACTATGATATTCTTACTTGAACGCGTTTCGGGAGACGGCTTGTTCCCATCGTCAGCATTTTCTCTCAACTGATTTTTGCCGGTCATCGTCTGGGGGATGTGTGTGGTTTGTGGTGTTCTCTGGTGCTGGGCTGATGAACCTCCAAAGGCTGTTGGGTGGCGGCAGTTCGAAATTCATTAGGTGATTCCTGTGTTTGACAATATGTATTTATTCCCAGATGTCCAATTCATTGCTGCTGTTGATCGGTTTTAAGAGTTTTATGTTTGGAGTGATATCATGGTTTGAAGACCAGAAATGATGTGCTACTGCTGATTTATCTTGCTGCTTTTGGTAAATGCATCTCATATGCTCTTTAAGTCTTATTTCAAGATTTCTTTTGGTTCTTCCTATGTATACCAGGTTACATTCATTACAATCAATTTGATATATACCAGCTGATTTATCGTTGGGGATAAGATCTTTTGTTCTGTTGCATAGTAGTTTCTGTATATTGTGGTTATTCTGTGGAGACAGGGTGATGTTGTATTTTTTGAAAATCCTTTGAAATTTATGATGTGTCCAAGGGTGATAAGTGAATTTTCTATATGCTTGTGGTTTTTGTTGTCTGAGTAACGTAGTCATTTGTTGGATGTATTTCTGTCTTTCAAACCTAACAGGAATCACCTAATGAATTTCGAACTGCCGCCACCCAACAGCCTTTGGAGGTTCATCAGCCCAGCACCAGAGAACACCACAAACCACACACATCCCCCAGACGATGACCAGCAAAAATCAGTTGAGAGAAAATGCTGACGATGGGAACAAGCCGTCTCCCGAAATGCGTTCAAGTAAGAATATCATAGTGATGTAGTGTAACAACCCTCAACTCTCTATTTTAAATTATGACACATCACTGTTACTAGCTTCTAAATCTTCAAAATTAGTCGATACTGAGTATGTCTTTGTTTGCTCACCTCTCACAGGTGGGAACCAGGAGTACCAAAAGTGAAACTACTACGGCATGTTTGTTACACATTAAGCTAACAGAATATCATAAGATTAAATTCTAGCATGAGAAATTATGACCGTAAAAAAATTATGATCATTCTTTATTGAGCAGCCGTCGTATATTATAGTTTTCATATAAAAAGTGATACTTCCATCCATGTTACATTATCCCCAAATGAGCAAGAAGTGATTAGTTACAACATGTGAAAAAAACATAATATTTAGCTGTAGTAACAGGCTCTTGCAATGGAAAGAAAAAAGAAGAGCTGCAAGTTCATCAGATGATGTATTCGGGAATGTGTATCCAATGAAACATGGTATACCCATGGACAAAAAAAAATTAGTCAGATTCCATGTGACAATTGTAGGGCTTCGTGTACCTTCGTAACAGCTGTGTTCACAATACACATGCAGGAACTGTTGAAATTGTTGTGCTTGTGAGCACAATGGTCGCCCTGTAACAGTGTTACTTGGTGGTGACTCTTACAAGCTGTTTCATTGTCTGAGAGGTCACGAAGGCACTGCTTGCACTCATGAGCTCCTCGGTTCAAATCTCGCATTAGTTATTGTTAATTTTATGGTTGGATGTGTACAAGATAATATTGCATTAATATAACTTTAGCATTTTAAGCTTTAGGCATATCTAAGCACATAAATACATAATTCTACTAAAGCACTCGTTTTAAATAACTTAAGAAACAAATACAAATAAGCTATTATCTTCTAAAATTGAAACATAAACAAAATTAATATCGGGTGTATGAACCCTGAGCACATATAACTGCCTCAATTTTCAGGTTATAGATGAAATTAAATCCCTGTAGCAACGTGGACGAGAAGCTACAACATCCAGGCTTCTTAATTTGTACCCAGAAGCCATCTTTTGTCTTTTTAGGTGGAATACAATGCTTCCTCTAATCATTATAGGTAGGCAGTAGAGAAAACCGACTTCTGTGAAACACTTGATTCTCCCAACAATATTTTAATTTAAATGTAGTGCAGGAGTCTGTGTCCTGTTCCTGCATATTTAAGTGAATGAGTCTTCAAATGGGGTTATAGTTTTTCATTCATATTTAAACAATTTCCTCCAAAGTGAATGAAAACTGCATGCCTTCATGCTATATATACTAATTTTAAAGACCTTATATGATGTACTGCTAGAAAATATTAAGCAACTGGATTTCTCACCATTCCAGCTCCCATGTCAAGGACTCTCGTAATATTTCTTGACAAACACTCTGTATGCACTGTCTGTGTAAGTCTCACTACTTCATGCTGCTTTTTGAGTGTCAGCCTCCGTTGCAACTTATCTTCCAATTTAAATTTCTTCTTATGTTCAAAACTCCTTTCCTTAATACACATTTTCAGTTGCTGACACTGTTTACAGAAGTCAATTAAAGATGGAGGCCAACAATCCTGTAAACAAAACAAAAGTTCTTCTATTTCACACCAATCTTTTTTTTTGGGGGGGGGAGGGGCCAATATTGTTAAGAGAATTGAAGTAGTGCCATTATTTCTGTGTTACTGCATTAACATTTATTGATTAATTTCAATTTTAATTTTCAGCTTATCAGTAATAATAATCTATTATGGTTTGGAAGACAGTAATAAGTAGAATGGAAGACATAAAAACACAAGAAATTTGGGGAAACTTAGAAGACAAAAAATCACTAAGGTAATAAAACGAGAGTAAGCAAGACAACATTGACAACTGAAGGCAGGATTAGCATGGATGAGGTGGTCAGTGAGAGAGTTAAGGGGCAAGAAAAAATGAACTTGTGAATTATGTATTGAAGGGAAAGTACAGAACATTACATGACACAATATAAGGAACTAATGGTGTGGAGACAAAAATTGTGAGAGAAATAATGGGATAAAATGGACAAAAAAAAAAAAATAGTAGCTATAAAATATTGACAGAAAAAGAAAAGTAGAAACATGGGCGAGATTCTAAGGAAAGTGAAAAAAAAATCCGATGTGTTACACTCACATGACTTTCTCTACTCTTGTACAAACTACTTTTACAAACGCTTATTCTCCATATGCTTCATGTTAATCGAGATATCAATATTATTGCTAATTTTCTTGTAGATGCAAGGGGAATATGGTAGGTTTTAAGCGATAGTCAAATATTTAAGCGCTGGTTGCTATGTGGCGCATTCCATTCTCCTTTTCATGTCCAGGACATAAAAAAATGAGTAACGAATTTGAGAAAAAGTATAAGTATTGGAAAATTTACGGGAATAACAAGCAATATCTCGAAAACGGTTCACTCATCAAAAAAAATGTATGACATAAATTGTGTATTGTAACGCGATCTACATTTTTTGTGCAGTAAAATTTTGTCTATCTCTTATGGTTTACCAGTTATGCAAAAGTCGTTCAGAATGAAGAACACTTTTGGAGACATTCCCAGAAAATTCGAGATATACATTTCATTTGTCATGAAAATACCTTAAATATATGATATTTTAATCAAAATCGTTAGAGCCATTTTTGAGAAAATTAAAATTTTCGAAAAATGTTCCATGTAAAGGGTAGTCTGGGGTGGGGGGATTTTCTTGAAAACCTTCGTGTCGCATCTCTGGAAGATACTGAACCTAAATACCAAGTTTGGTGTTTATCCGACTGTTCGTTTCTGAGTTATGCTGTTCACAGACACACAGATGGACATGTTTCCAAAAATGCTTTTTTTGGATTCAGGGAGTCTGAAAACATGTATTTCCGGTGAAATCTCGGTATCGAATTTTTGGGTCGAATGCAATACTTCCCCTACTTACTATACGTAGTAGAGAAAGTAAAAATGGATTAGAAAAGTAAGAGATATAAGAAAGGAAGAACACAAAGGGAAAAGGGGACAGAGTGAGTATAGGAGGGCTAAGAATGTTAAAATGCTCCTCAGTAATGTGAAGGGGCAGGACGCTAGGCAAACTGAGTAACAATATGGTGTGCAGATACTCATAACAAGGAAAAAATCTGGTGTGATACACATAACTTTCTCTACTCTCTATTGTTTAACAGTGGATATACAAACTATTCTTGCTAAAGCTTATTTTTCTCTCTATTTAATGCAAATAAGCCTTTGCAGAAATAGCTGCATTTTACACATTACAAAAGGAATAGTAATACTCAAATTTTAAGAAATGGATGCTAAACTGGCCTTAAAATTCCATACTGTTTCCATGCAATCACAAGAAACAACTGAATGTTGACAGGACTTTAAGAGAATGACCAAATAATGAACAATTTGAACCATTAATAACGGATTATTTCAGAAATGGCTTAGGCCACAAAAAATTTATTTGAAATAAATTGTTGTGTATTTCAAAGAATCTACATTTTCTTATGTGTAGTACATTTTTGTCTATCACTTAATGTTTACCAGTTATACAAGTTTATACAAAATTCCTCCCAAATGAAGAGGACTTCATACACTATTCCCAGAAAATACAAGATATGTTGTATTTGAATCAAATCATTAGAGCCGTTTTTTACAAAACCAAAAATTTCTAAAAACCTTCTATGTAAAACGTAGTTTGGGGTAGGGGATTTTCTTGAAAAATCTCTGTGTTGCACCTTTGGAAGGTACCGAACTTAAATATTTTTCGTTTTTGAGTTATGCTGTTCACAGACATACAGAAACACACATGGACCTTTTTCTAAAAATGTTTATTTTGGATTCAGGGACCTCAAAACATAACTTTCCGATGAAATAAATTTTTAGGCGGCATGTAATATCTCTACCTACTATGTATGTGGTACAGAAAGTAAAAATGTTGTAATAAATTTGTGTAAAATAAGAGGTAGAAAAAAATCAAATTCAAATAATTCTGATCAATTCATCTAACTTAATCTTATCCTTATATTGTAATTTTAATACATTTGAAGGAAATCTTGCATTGTTTTTCCTCAGTAACACTAAGCTGCTGGTTCTATTTCACTAATTCTACAGCATTAATAGTTACCAATGTATTTTCATTCTGTTCACAGAGGTCTTAGGCAAGCATTTGAGAAAAGAAAATCATGAATGGTACCACAAAATGTTCTTGTTATTGATTTATTTTTTCAACTACTTATACTTTTTTCAAGTGTTAAATTATTGTTTTGCTTCACTATCTTTAACTTCTGAATAACACTTCAATTGTTAAGTTGCTATTTGTTTTTTGTCATGGTCATGCAAGAAACATGGATTTTCAAAGCCATCAAACAGCTATCTTTTTAAAACTCTTGACTATTGCTTTAGCCTACTGTATTATTTTTAAACATGCAAATAAGTAATGAAAGTTTATTTTGATTAATAAGTAGACAGAAGAATAAGATTTTGTAAGAATAGTTTGTAGCACAGTGAGTATTGAAACTCACGTGATGTAACACATCAGATGTTTTAGTACGATATTGAAATCAAAATACATATAGCATTACACTTTTTATTTTTGTTAAAAAGATTGAAAAGAAATATCTGTCTAAGTACTTGTGAGCATGAAAATGCAGTTTTACTGATTATATATTAAACAAAAGGAGGAATAAGCAATATTTGGGCTACATATTTATTTAAGACACATGAATTAAAATTAGAAAGTATCAACAATAAACATTATATTTGAAACTAAAGCAAATAATTATTCCTCTTTATGAAAAGTGTCATTTAAATTTGTGTACCTATATAAAAAAAAATAATCATTCCTTCAACAACAGCAGATTAAAATAGTTTATTTAAATGCAGAAAACAATTACTAAATTATGAAAAAAAATTGCAATTAATCATAATTTTTCTTTAAGTGATTGTAGTGGTAGTAATAGTGATCTGTGACACAATCGCCCTGGGCTGACCAACTCGACTGCTGGCCTCATGCACACAATAGAAGTGGATGATCATGCAGCGAATGAGAAATGATCTGTGGCCAGCATCATGCTTCCGCAGCTGGAATGTTGGTTTCCAACCAGTAATACTGCATGAAAGTGGCCTGTCTTCTGCTAGCAGTGGCATAGATGATCTAAGTGGCTTGAGCGTTGCCAACTTTAGGGAAATCAGTGCGCATAAAATAACAACACTGTAACATTAAATTAGCAGTACACAAATGCATGATGGGAATATAACATTGTAGCATGAAATTAGCCTTGCATCAATGCATGAAGAAATGCCATTTTTTCATGGGATTAGTAGTTTAGTTAAATGCATGTTTTTTTGGTTTTTTATCCTGCACATTTTTGGAGTTCTGTGCTTTTCATGAATGTATTGTACAACATACATTGTTTATTTACTTTTCATTTTTGAGTCATGCGTTTTTAATAATAACCATACATTTCCTCTTTAAAAACAAATTTGTGCTTTTATTCAGGGAAACCAATAATGTGAATATACAGTAGGATTCTGCTTCTATAGAGGTGCCAAAATAATATATGTACTAACATAAATGACTATAACTGAGTTAATAATAATAATAATAATAATAATAATAATAATAATAATAATAATAATAATAATAATAATAATAATAATAATAATACACATTATTTGCTATACTTATTAGCAGCTTGCCATTATGCACACCATTAACAACAGTGCAATAGTAAAAGTTGCTTAGCCCCCCCCCCCAAAAAAAAATAAATTATATATATGCAGTCTCATGATCAAAACAAAATTTGAAGTTGATAGGTTAAGGGTACATTTTAAACTGTCACATATGCACTACCTTAAGGGATCCATCCCTACACACATCAGGTGTGCTTAAAGTACCATTCTTAAACCAAACCAGCTTTAACATCAAATTATTGCTTTATGATACATACACTATTTATTATTTATGTAATCATTCATGAATTATTGCAATAGAGAAACCAAAACCGAGACCACAAGCCACTTTTTTGTAAAGGTGAAATATAAGAAAGCTTAACCTTTATAAGTGCACCAGAAGGAAAGGCATTTATCTCATCATTATTCAGTTGAAGCAGTGTCTCTTTCCAATCAGGTGGAAACTTATCCAGTACATTTTTAACAAGCAATTCCGTGACGCTGAAGTCAAATAACCACTGGAATTCCTCAAGGAAAGATAGTACATCCCTAAAGTACGAGGAATAGTTGCTGTAAGAAACTGGTAGCATTTCTACTCATGCAATTACAGCAAAAGGAGCCTTTTTCAGAAATGCAGTAAGTGTTAGCTGCCTTCTCTTCCTATTCATATCATTTTCTTTAAGCCTGCTGTGGAATTAAGGTGACACTAACTGAAGTATAACCTCTGTCATTGTTTTCAAGCAACTTCAAAATGGTTCATCAGTGCAGAAATTCAATATGTGATACAACTACAGATGTTAAACCACGAAAACGCTTCACAAAATAAATTCCAGTTTTTAAGCTTTACTTTAGAACTGTAGTATTATTCCATTTTAAATTATGGATCTCCAAAATATACCAAGACTTCAACATTATTTTCGTTGACAAGAGAATACCATACACCACACATGCCGTCATGCTCTATCTAAAACAGCTGGTGACAATGTCGCCAATAACTGTTAGAAAAATGCACCATATGAGTGGAACTGTTTGAAATTTATTGCAATGTTATGCAAAAATAAGTGCCAAAAATGTTTGAAAAAGCACAAAAATCATTCATTTTGATTTTAATTTGTTTTTCCACGATTGGACACGTATCTTCCGATAGATTTAGTGATAATATTAGTATGGTGATTTTATAGCTGCTCAGTGCTCAGCCAATGAAATGAATGCATTACATTTGCAGAACAATGTAGCCATACTAACAACGAAATGTTACAAATAAGCAAAGAATTGCTAGTATACATATATAAATTTTCACTAAATCATAATTAATTGCTTCTTTTATATATAATATATTGGGAGTTACGATGGTATCCTATCAACAAGAACAAGGATTCAATAAGAATAAGGCTGCAAGGAAAGAACAAACTTAGACAAGGTTGCAATTTTTATTTGACAATTGACAAACACATTACGATCTTTTGTAGCAGAATAAAGGGGTATGTAGAGTTAAAATAAAATAACATTATTCAAAGAATGGAATAGGTTTAAAATTTTATGTCAAACTAAACATTGCACGTTTTTCTGCTCACAATAATATATACATTACCGCACTGTCAACCATTCAACGTCTCGCAGAGCAAGAAGAAAAAGTAAAATGTGAATAGCACGTGACTTAACCCAAATTTAGATCCTAATAAAATTTTAATGATCTTTACTGCTTTCTTCTTCGTATTTACTGTATATTCCAAAATATAGGAGACAATATCAGGTCTTATAACATTATGAACAGTGCTCTGAGGTAGTAAAAAGGTTTTAGCACCAGTTCCTTGGAACATTGAACTTGCATCAGAGAAAAATAATGTGAAACGATGTATGCGTACTTGCTACATGTATATGCCAGTAAACTATTGTTATGCATTTATAAGTGTACTAGTTTATTTTAAATGCGTACTGTCGACAACTTCTATTTTAAGAATGATACTCCAAATAACTAAGATCCGCTTTTTTTTTCTCCCCGTTTAATATTATTATTATCCCAGTCGATAACATTCTGTGTGAAGTGTGTGTGTGTGGACAGTATGCTTAATATCAGTAAACAAACTGTACTACCTGGTTTGGTTAAACACACGAGTATTGTTTGGTGTTTTACGAAGTAATTCGAAATACCTTGAAAATTCATGAAGTTAAAGTAATAAACAAGTGGTTGTAAGAGGGTAATACTGCATAATTTAAATTGCCAGAAATTAAATGTAGGAATCATACTATTAAACTACATTAATATTATGTGAGTGTTGGAGGATGAAAAGACAATTTGTCCTATGCTTACCATATTTTCTTTCTCTATGTAGGAATTGACAGTCTTCTTGTGAACTGAAATGGGGGTAGAGGGCACGCAGCTTGATGAAACAGTAGCAGTGTAGGTATTATATAGTATTACCTTATACAAACCATACATTTTTAAGAGCTGAATTAGTAAAGTAGACTTTAAGGATATACTCCAATTATAATTTCAGTTATGCACACTTCACTGTAGCAGAATCAGTTACCTTCAGATCATACAGTGCACTGCAGAAATAAATATGATCCCTGTACCTGTTGTATGCCACTTCATTTTTTGCATTACTCAATTTTGAATGTATTAAACAGCTATCTTAGCAAAAGGCACATTAGTATACCCACTCCACTAGTGACACTTATCTTAATGCCTCTTTGTTGAAAGTAACTTCAAAAGAAATTAATTTCTCTAAGTTAAAAGTCATATGCTATGGTGTATTTAAAAATGATAATGCATGTTCAGTTAAGGCATTTCACTGGATAAAATTCAAATTGCATTCTGAAAAGTGCAAAGTAGTAGTAAGTAAAATGCTTTATAACAAAAAACCTCAGAATAGAAAATGAAATAAAACATTTTGTCTTAAGAGGGTTTCTGCAACTATCTGTGTGTGTCATTCTGAAACCTTCATGAAAGAAGTTTTTCACTCTTCTTGCTTTGAAGCAATCTTAAAGAGAATACATCTTTGTTTTTCAGTGATCAGCCGAAATCCAAGAAGGCTTTGAAGAAAGAAGCAAAGGATGCAGCAAAAGCAGCAAAGAAGGATGAGAAAAAGTCACAAAATGTAAGAAGATATTGACCTTATAATCAGAGAATCTTTTTAGATGTGTGTGCTATTGTGCAGCATATAATAGCAACATTTTGTTGATCTGTCTTTCTCTCTGTTATATGAAAGTACTTAAAACTGATGCAGATATGCAGTTTAAACTTTATATTTAAAAGTTAGAAGAAAAAAATTGTTTTCACATTTTAAATTAAGTTTAAAGGGACAAAATTCTGCATATGTAAAGGATCCATGGATCTTTTCAGTGAGGGTTCAATGAATCAGGTCTTTTGAATGATCCATCAATCTATTATTTATTCTGAACATTTTATCACACTTTTCATACAAAAAAAGAAAACCTAACCTCCCATGGTGTATCGGGTGCAATGCGAATGAAGAGTGTTTAAAGTGTGTTAAAATGTTCACTATAAATAACAGATCAAAGGATCATTCAAAAGATCCTGTATTCTTTATGTATACAAAATAATAGTGGGCTTAAATTGGTACAGAATTAAGCGTGGTTTACAAGGTGAGTTTATTAAACGTTTTATAAAGTTTTAATGCAAACCATAACCATTGCAGAGTTGACATTTCAAATACAAGAGGTCAAAGAACATTTTGTGAATAAATACAGATTTGGTTTAAATCAGTACAAAATAAGACATAGTTTATATATAAGACCTCCTAGGAGCTTTTTTTATTAGTTTTTCCAAAGTTTCCTTAATAAATATTACCATTGCTATAAATTTTCATTCTCAAAGTTTAAACAGTAATCCCTTTAAAGCAGGGAAGAAAGGGATATAATAAATGGAAGTTGAACCTCACGATTTCCATATCCACTACCCTTAAATTTAAGTACATGCAGACGTTTATGAGTTTGTTTCATGTGTACAAAACAGATGGGCAAACTGATGATATAGCAAACATAGCCAGGATTTATTTTATGCTGTTTAGTTTACAGAGAACTATAAACACACTTTACTTTACAGGCAGATCAGCAGTCTGAAGGAGAAGACTATTCCAAGGACAGATATGGACAGCCTCCCATGATTCAGAGTACAGAAGTTATTCAGAGGGAATTTGTAAATGTATCCAGTTTAAACCCAGAAATAGCTGGGAAGACTGTTTGGGCAAGGGGGCGACTACATACAAGCCGAGCAAAAGGTACAGCATGCACTGAAATTTGGGGCAGCTTAGTCAGATTTTTATTGTTCAAAAGAATTCAACATAATTATAAAAAAAGATTAATTTTCCAAGAAAAATAATTTGCAAAAAATAAAAATTGGTAGTGTGAAAGATTAAATTTTCTTTAAAATTAAAACATTTCCTGGGAATGAATGAATAAAATAAAATAAAAAAAAAAAAGAAGAAGAAGAAAAAACTGGTGTTACATTCACATAACTTATTACTCACTCTTCTATAAACTATTGTTAGAAAAACTTATTATTCTATCACCTTCTTGTTAATCCAGATAAACCTTCAATTATTATTTACACATTTCATTGTATGATGCAGTAGGTAAGGCAATAGTCAGATTTTTAAAGAGCATGTCACTATGCGATTCCATGTTCTCTGCCTGCCATAAGAAAAAGAATTAATAACAAGTTCCTAATTAAGAAAAATACAGGTATTTTAAAATTTAAAAAAAAAATGACATAAACTGTGTGCTTTAATGAGATCTACATTTTCGGTGTAGTAAGATTTTGTCACAACCAATTCCCAGAAAATTCAAGGTAGCTATACAATTTATTTGTCATGAAAATACCTTAAACATACAGTATTTTAATCAGAATAGTTGTTACAGTCGTTTTTGGAAAAAATAAAAAAAAATTCATAGTTAAGGATAGTGATTTTCTTAGAAATATACATATGGCATGGAAGATACTGAACTTAAATACCAAAATTAGGCACTTCGTTTTTGAGTTAAAGCACACACACACCTTTTTCTTCAAATGATTTTTTGGATTTAGATGGTCCCAAAACATCTACTTCCAGTGAAATCTCGGTGTCAAATTTTTGAGCGGAATATAATACGTCCTCTGTTTACTGTCGGTGAGCACAAGAGAAAGTAAAAATTAACTATGTTTAACTACAAAGTTTATAAAAATGAATGGTGTATTACATCATAAAACCCTTAAATCCTAAATTACACTTAATATAAAGAAAACGCCGTTAGATCTCTTCATGAATGAAAGTTTGAAAGCATGGAAAAAAGAAACAATTGCACTCTGAACAATTTCAAGTGGCAAAACAAGATATTGAGAAAAGTAAGTATTAAAATTTCATGCACTATTTACACAGAGTTACACAGATTTTTAAACTTACCGTTTTGAGCATAAACCAAATTTGGTCCTGATTCTACAATGTTGGAGGACTTTTTAATGAAATTTAAAACATACAAACAAAAAAAAAAGAGGGAAAGGAAAAAATAAAACCAAAGAAAGAAAGAGCCAGAAAGATGTAAACTATTTTAAAATAGAGAGAGTTGGAGGTTGTTACACTACATCACCAAAAGGTTCTTACTTTGAACGCATTTCGGGAGATCAGTTGGAAACAAGCTGACGATGGGAGCAAACCGTTCTCCCGAAGCACGTTCAAAGTAAGAATCTTTAGTGATGAGGCGTAACAACCTCCAACTCTCTTTGTTTTAAATTATGACACTTCACTGTTATTAGCTTCTTAATCTTCAAACTGATGTAAACAATTTTGTTGAATTTTTGATGAAAATTCAGTATTGAATAACCTAAGTCAGAATATTCAGGGTAGTTTTTAGAAAATCATATTTTATGCCTTTAACTTCTATGTGTTGTATAGCATCTAATTTTGTAGGTAAAGACATTTTTAATTAACTGGTTTTATTGTTGTTGTGGTTATTATTATTACTATTATTATTATTATTGTTATTGTTGTTGTTATTATTATTGCTATTATTATTATTGTTGTTGTTGTTGTTATTATTATTGCTGGTGGGGTGGCAGCAGCGGTGGTGTCTGTTGAATAATTTAAATATGGAAATGTTTGGAAAGTGGTTACAATTAATTTTCTTCTTATAATAATTACTCATTGATGTGATATTTTTAGCAAAACCATAAAAGGGTTGCAACATATTAATAATTAAAGAACTACTGATTTATTTTTTGCAGGTAAACAATGTTTCATAGTTCTTCGTCAACAGCAGTACACTGTCCAGTGCTTAATAGCAGTAAATGAAATTGTGAGCAAGCCAATGGTCAAATTTGCATCAAAGTGAGTCCATATTTTTATTATAGATCTCTATTTTGTTAGCCAGAGTTTGAATTTTGCATTTATTTTAAGAAATTTGCAGTAGTCTTTGAAATATATTCTTCTGTTTTTATTTGTGGATATTAATGCCTGAAGCTGATGTAGGACTCACATTATGCTTTGCGACAGTCAGTGTGAAGCTACGACATGGTATGAACAAATATGGTTATGTAATTCTTCATTGCAGTATTTTTGCACATGTCCAATAAAAGTATGAATACCAAAGTTTTAATTTTTTCTGCTGAAGTTGTGTATTCTTTTAGGAGATACATATGCCCAAGATTTCTTGTAAGCTGACTTTGTGGGGTGCACAGGGAAAGAAGAACTGTTATCTATACTCAAATTTATTCACCATTTGATTTCAATACGGAAATACTGGCTTCATTTCAACAATACAATTATTAGTACAAAAAGAACAGGTCTAATTAGATGTAATACACAAACACAGAAATTCTAATTTATTACATGAGTAGGTACCTAAACTAATTTCCATAAGAAAGCTTATAAACTAATTCATTTCTAGATATTCTCCCACTGAATAAAAACAACCCTGGATTAGGAATTTTTTCAAATCTTTTTTGAAGACTGTTACGGTTTTAACTTTTTTTAAATATGTGGGGAGTTTGTTAAACAATTGAATGCCATTATAATATAACTTTTCATACAGGGTTCTTTTATGACCTGTAATGTGCAGTTTAGATTTATTTCTTGTATTATAATCATGAATATGAGCATTTGTGTTAAAACTATTTTGCTGATTATACATTGTTACCAGAGTTTCAAAATGTATAATGAAGGAACAGTTAAGATATTTAACAGTATGAAGTAAAGTTTGCAGCTTGTGTTGCTGCAAAGGTTTAACATTATGCTGATTGCCCTTTTTTGTATTATAATGATTCTATTTTTATAACTGGACTTTACCCAGAATATTATACCATATGATAAATGACTATGGAAATATGCAAAGTAGACCATTTTAAGTACAACTGAAGTTTTAAGGGTGTATAATGCAAAACATGTTTGGGATAATTTTTACTTTCTCTACTACGTATAGTAAGTAGGGGAAGTATTGTATTCCACCCAAAAATTCGATACGAAGATTTCACCAGAAATATATGTTTTGAGACGCCCTGAATGCAAAAAAAAGCATTTTTGAAAATATGTCCGTGTGTGTGTCTGTGAACAGCATAACTCAGAAACGAACAGTCGGATAAACACCAAACTTGGTATTTAGGTTCAGTATCTTCCAGAGATGCGACACAAAGGTTTTCAAGAAAATCCCCCCACCACAGATTACCCTTTACATAGAACATTTTTTGAAAATTTTAATTTTCTCAAAAATGGCTCTAACGATTTTGATTAAAATATCATATGCTTAAGATATTTTCATGACAAATGAAATGTATATCTCGAATTTTCTGGGAATGTCTCCAAAAGTATTCTTCATTGTGAACGACTTTTGCATAACTGGTAAATCATAAGAGATAGACAAAATTTTACTACACAAAAAATGTAGATCGCATTAAAATACATAATTTATGTCATATACATTTTTGTTGTTGGGTGAACCATTTTAGAGATATTGCTTGTTATTCCCTTAAATTTTTCAATACTTATACTTTTTCTCAAATTCGTTATTCATTTTTTTTTTGTCCTGGTAATGCAAAGAGCTTTTAAAATATTTGACTATCACTTAAAGACTACCAATTCCCCTGCCATCTACAAGAAAATTAGCAATAAGATTAACATCTCGATTAATATGAAGCATATGGAGAATAAGCGTTTGTAAAAATAGTTTGTACAAGAGTAGAGAAAGTCATGTGAGTGTAAAACATCAGATTTTTTTTATTTAAGTATGTAATATATGACTAAGCTTAATGCATATTCCATTATCATTGCTCCATGTTTTGGTGTTGCAGGGATGAGCCCAAGTCCATGGCTGCACAATAAACAGTGGCATGGCACCCATGAAAATATTGCAAAATTGCCCCAACTGTTGTATTTCTGCATATAATTCTTTTTAAAATAAATTTCCGTTTCATTTTTAGGGTGCCTACTTATTTGATTTATTTAGCACAATTTATTTTCTTTTTTACTTTCTCTACTATGTATAGTAAGTAGGGAAAGTATTGTATTCCACCCAAAAATTCGATACCAAGATTTCACTGGAAATATGTGTTTTGAGGCCTTCCGGATCCAAAAAAGCAATTTTAGAAAAAGGTCTGTGTGAATGTGTGTGTGTGTGTGTGAAGAGCATAACTCAAAAACTGAAAAGTCTGATAAATACCAAACTTTGTATTTAGGTTCAGTATCTTTCAAAGATGCGACACAAAGATTTTCAAGAAAATCCCTTCACCCCAGACTACCACATGGAACATTTTTTGAAAGTTTTGATTTTCTCAAAAATGGCTCTTAACGATTTTGATTAAAATTTTATATATTTAAAATATTTTTATGACAAATAAAATGTATATCTTGAATTTTCTGGGAATGTCCCCAAAAATCCCCTTCATTCTGAATGGCTTTTGATAACTGGTAAATGTAAGAGATAGACAAAATGTTTCTACACAAAAAAATGTAGATCTCGTTAAAGCACACAGTTTGTCATATTATACATTTTTTTGTGAAGTGAACCATTTCCAAGATATTCCTTGTTATTATTTTGGATTTTCCAATACTTATACTTTTTCTCAAATGGGAACTCATTATGGTCGTTTTATGTCCTGGACATGCAAAGAAAATGGAATGCTCTACATAGCAACCAGCTCTTAAAAGATACAAGAAAATTTGCAGTGAGATAGTTTCTGCAAATGTTTATCTGGATAAAGTGGAGTAGATGGAGGTTTTTTTATTTATGAATGCTCTTTAACTACTAGGTCCTTAGCATCCCATTCTATCCTAGTGGGCACGAAAGACTGGGAAGTTTGTTGAGAGGCCTCTTTATCAGGCTTGAGGTTCTCTTATGTGCCGTAAATCTACGACACAGGACCACCGTCCCTTACGAAGGAATCCATGCTAAGGATTTTTATGCCCAAAAAATTCATTATCCTCCACCGGGTTTGAACCCGTGACCTCAGGAGCTAGAAACTAGCATGTATCCATTCACCACAGAGGATGACTAAGTAGATGGAGAATAAGCATTTGTAAAAATAGTTTTTACAAGAGTAGAGAAAATCATGTGTGTGTAATGTTAGATTTTGTTTTTAATTGTTGCATAATTCTCCCCATTGATTTGTTTGTCTTGAAATTTTGAAAAAAAGGGGGGGGGAATCATGCAAGTAAATACTATATGTATAATGTTGGTTTTGTATATAAAATGAATCAATTTCCATGGTTACCTTCTCTCTCTGTAGCATTTTCTTTTCTTTTTTTTTTTTTCACTTTCTCATTTAGTGTTCTGGGTTCTATTTCACTTATTATAATTTCTTATGGAAACAAAGATATGTGACCAAAACTAGAAATCATTTACTCGAAACAGTCAAATTCCAGAACTGTTCCAATTTTGCATGACAAAAATCAATTAGCATTGTGTAGTGTAATTACATAATGTTCATAAAATTCCGATATGCTTAATTGAAATTGTCAGTGGATTGTTGACACTTCAGTTTCAGTTACTGAAGTTTTCACATAGAACATGTTTCAAAGACATTTATCTCCATCATTAACTGTATGTATGGCGGCATCTGGAAGTGGACCCCCTAATTCAGTGCTGGTTGTACTGGTATCTAGCTGTTTAAATGAGAATTTCACTATGTCATCTATTGGCAGAATTTAAAAAACGATTGCTCTGTGCACATTTTTGGTGATGTTGATTTTTCTACATAATGAGAGCTCTGTTGGTGTTTTGACACATCACCGGAAATTGAGGCAGTATTTTAATACCTAAATAATTTCAATTGTATTTTTTATAATAAATAAATTCAATAACAGCCCGCCTTGAAACAATATGTATGTAATAATTATTTAAAATGTATGTAACAGTTATTGCATATGCTTATTTTTATTGTAAACATGTTTTAATAATGTTATGTGAATACATTATATACTTTAATACTGCAAGAGCTGTGAGAATAATAAGTTTTAAGTTGCTAACAATGAGGTAATAATGAGGTAACCTTGTAGCAATAATGAGTTTGAGAGTTTGAAAATTACTAGTCATGATTATAGCAACAATAATGTAAATTCAGTAACAGTTTAAAATTAGCCAATCAACAGCAAAGAAAAGCTCTAAGTAAAATGCAGATATTCTATTGGACTAGAATTAGCCAATCAGAGACTTGAAATACCAAAGCTTACGGGTTTAACGGTTGAAACATGTTCAGTTGCTGGCAAACCTTGGTAGTGACCAGATGGAAGATGTGTTCTCTACAGAAATATTACGTGTGAATCGTAAAATATGTCGACTTGCTAGCTAAGTGAAAGTATTAAAGAATCTCACAGCTCTTAAAAAGTGTAGTGCTTTATTAAAATGTGTAAGGATTAGTAAAAGAAGTGAATTTAAAAACTTAAATTCTGTGTATGTCTACAATTATTGTCTTACCGCACCCTGCCTAAGAAATACATGACTCTACAAACATTACTGACGCAGCCGAGGCAAATTCAAACATAAATAATATATAGAAGCAGTTTTAATAGCAAAGTTAAATATTATAGTGTAAAACTTGGAGTGTAACAACATAAAATACATCTTAAAATCAGCTTCTCATACGTAGCAACATATTGTGTAACAACAGTATTACGTAATCAACAACTTCAAGTCGATGCCCAAAGCGTGTTGCAAACTTCTTAAACAAATTAAACTCCAAGAACAATACTTCTTCAAATTGGCTTCCCAAGCATGAAGCTTAATAAAATTACATAAAAAAATAAATACGTAACAAACATCTACTCCAAAATGGACACAGAGTAATGAATTTTGAAATTTTGCCAGTAGATGATAATGAAGTTTTCCACTAGACAGTTAGATGGCAGTGTAACCAGCACGGAATTAGGGTAACCCCTTCCAGTTGCCAGTGGACATGCAGGTGATGGAGATGCATGTCTTTGATACATGTTCTGAGTGGAAACTTAATAGATGAAACTAAAATGTCCCTAATCCATTAACAATTTCAATTATGTGAAAATGCTATTAATTACTGCAATTTAAAATGTGGCATCACACTGTCATATCACGGTGTTGCCTTGTGAATTCTACAGCCAACTGATAATGCTTCCACTCAGCCTTGCCTCACTGCTGTTTGTTCACCATAAAGGAGGACTTCCAGCAGATTTTATTGAAAGGCATGTTTATATTTTCAGTATCACCAAAGAGTCCATCATTGATGTGGAAGCTGTGGTGCAAAAGGTGGGATCCAAAATAGAAAGTTGCACTCAGAAGACTGTGGAACTGCATGTTACACAGTTGTATATTGTTTCTGCTGCCAAGAGCCAACTTCCTTTGTTAATAGAAGATGCTGCCAGACCTGTCAAGGATGACGAGGTAATCTTATATCACTGTTCTTGAACATTAGGAATCAAATTTGGGACATGTTTCAGAAACTTTTGTTTCCATTATCAGCTGTAGGTGGACTGGCGGCACTGGTGTTGCATTCATTCTGGTCTCTGATAGATGACGTGATGAATTTTGTACATGTCCGGAGGCGGAATTTCAAAGTTCATAATTCTGTGTTTGTGCTTATGGATGAAAATCTTCTCCCACACAGCGAGTTCTAGAGGATGGTTTACTGCTTTTGGCAATTCAGAGTTTGTGTCTATTTCATGGTTGGTTACCCAAAAATGTGCTGCAACAGCCGATCTATCTGTTTATATCTGACATTCCGGATATGTTCTTTGATGCGGATGTTTTAAAGACAAGAATGAAGATATCAGTGCCACCAGTCGACCTACAGCTGACAATGAAAGTGAAGGCTTCTGAAATCTTGTTGTATAGTTACAGAATAAGTGAAACAAAGATGTCCCAAATTCGCCTCCTAATGCTCAAGTATTGAATCTCACCTTCACTGTCACAAAGCTATATAAATTAATTATATCATCGTGATTACTTTTTGGTCCTGAAATCCCTCTCAAAGATAGTATCTCTGTAGCATAGGTCCCCTGGTACTTGGTTTTACGAGGGGCACTATTTATATTTTGAGCCTAATAATTAAAACAAAGTAATTTCTGATTGAAAACTACTTTATTGTTTTTCAAAATATTCTCCTTTATGAGCAATACACTTTTGCATCCATTTGAACCATTTGTCAAAGCATTTATTCCAGTCTTCTTGAGACACCTCCAAACCATGGTTTTTGAAGGCATCAATGGCTTCTTCTGCCAACAAAAATCGTTGTCCACGCAATTTATTCTTGATGTTCGGGAACAAAAAGAAGTCATTGGGTGCTAAATCAGGACTGTATGGTGGATGACCCATCAATTCAAGTTTTTGAGCCTTCAAATACTCTGTTGTTAGAGGAGATGTGTGTGCGCTCGCATTGTCTTGATGAAAAACGATCCTACGGTTTTTGTTGGTTTTCCTTACTTCACTGAAGACTTCCGGCAAACAAATGGTTGTGTACCATTTGGCATTGACCGTTTTATGTTCCTATAAAGGCACTGTTGCCAGGCGACCATTTGCTTTGAGTGCGAACAACTTTGTTGGATTTGCTTCATCTTGAAACACCCATACAGTCGACTACTGTTTACGTTCCGGCTCATACGCATAGATCCATGATTCGTCACCTGTTACAATCTTATATACATCTTTTGAGGCACCGCCATTGTATTTCTTGAGAATTTTTGTACACCAATCGACACGAGCATCTTTTTGAGATTGTGTCAAATTATGTGGGATCCAACGAGAGCAAACCTTTTTCACGACTAAATAATCGTGCAATATTTTATACATGCTGGTGGAACTAATGCCTAGGGTTGCCTCAATCTCACAATTTGTCGCATGACGATCTTTCATTATTAGTTTTTGTGAGTGTATTTTATGTTATATTATTTAACATTATTGTAGCCCCACGTTGGAGTAGCCAATTTGAAGTGGTAGCCAATTTGCGACGGTATTACTTATAAAGTTGATGCTTGTGATGTTTGTGTATGTGTGTTTATTTTATGTGAAGCCATCTTGTGACGTCATTCATTTGTTCGGTTTGTAGCTCCATCTTGTGTTAGCAATTTGCATCAGTGTTAGTGTTCGAAAGAATGCGACTGTTATTTGATTTAAATTTTGTTTACTGTCCTCCGGCTAGCTATTATCTCTCGGTCGAACATGTCTCTTGATCAGGGTTGTGTAAACGGAAAGGAATCTTTTATCCAAAAATTACACTGATGAAGAAATTTTGTTTTACACATTTATTGTCGAACACGTTAACTATCACATTTACACATTGATCTTAACACTCGCCAAACTGAAACTGTTATAATAACGTCTTACTTATCACTTTTAATTCACGTACTTCAACTTTGTGTATAATTAACTTTATAATACTTTAGATTTTTGTAACTTGTGAATCTATAGCCGACGTATCTCATACAAATATTTTGACGAACTGACGAACTGAAGACGACGTGTAGTGCACAAAGAATTTTGATGAACTGAGCAACTGACTGACTTTACCTCTAACCTAGTTTCTATTTATACTCCTGCATCCAGATACGCCTAAAGATTATAACTGAACTGCAATTGGCTAATAAAACGCGCCAACATTAGCGTATATTTTAATATCCAATGAAAATTATGAATACATATGCTTTAGGGAGAAAACATTGCAGAAGGTTCTCAACGGAAAAACGCGCCAACATTACGTAACTTCCTCGTTTCCAATAATGATAAACAGCTCACCCCCCTCTCTGCATTATTGCGCGCTATTATTGACAGTTTCAGTAAGGCCATATAAACTTATTTCCAAATAATAATTACAATTAATAAACATCTGAAATCAATGTCACATAAAAATGCATATTCATATTACAATCATTATTTACATTTAAGTAATTTGTAATACAAATTACTGCATCATATGCCCCACTAGAAACATAATTATAAATATTTACAACTTGTTTGAAAATTTTATAATTGGGTTTTTAGTCTCCTAAATCTTGGAACACACGCTATCACTTTCACTTTACACTTCACACGCATTTAACACAAGATATATGTTGTTTTTTTTTTTTTATCTTGCCACTACTTACTGGCTCTGGTTGAATGTGTTTAAACATTAATCTGACATTACAATTTTTTATAGCAAATACTGCACCCTGAATTATTTAATTACTGTTTCAAAATGGTTTACTCACTTATATTGTTGACAACAATTTATCAATTCAAGAATTTTTTTTTTTATTATTATTAAACATATTTACCAAAAATATTCACCCTCTACACAAATATATTTACTTCTCTTAAATCTAAGTACTGTTTCACATTTTCTGTTTGCTACATAAGTATTTGTTTTTAATTATTTTTACCCATTTTTGTTATTTTGTACTTTATTTTAACAATACTCTTGGAATTGTATTTACGTACTTTTACTTTAATATCATATTAAGTTTCAATCTTTACATTCTTAATTTCAAATACTGTTACAGTGACAAAAAATTTAATTTTTTTTTTTTTTTTTAAACATTTCTCTTTTTTTTTTTTTTGTGATTTATTTCTCTTTTCAAATGACATATAAATAATTAACCCTCTTACGTTCCAATACATTTCTCTGCAAGTCATCTTTAACTATCCAGCATTTACTTTACATCTCATTGTTATTTACCCTCCTGGATCAAATTGTGTGTGGCTAAACATTACTCGTAGCCGTATCCTAACCTTCAAATTTTTGTTCATGAATCGCCTCTTAAAGGATTCATATGATATTCCGTCCCCTGATAACATTTGAAAACAATCTAAAGTTTCCTGAACTACACATCTTTTAACAACTGTCATTTTCAATTCTTCTACTATCTCTTTAATTTGAGAGTACTTTGACAAATCTGTACTAAACTGTACTGGACTGGAGTTTTCAATTTTAACATCTTGGTACTTGTTAATTTCAGAAATTAGCTTTTGATTATTTACAGTCAAAACTTTAACTTCTTCGTACAATTTATTTCTCTGCATTACTGACTCCTTCTGTATTTCTGATATTTCCCCTCTGAAATTAACCTGCGTCTGATTCACATCTACATTCATAACCTCTTTCCTCTCTCTTATCTCACTTGAAATACTACTCACTTGACTTCCTAACTCTGTACATTCTACATCAACATGTTCACTTTTAGTATTAACCTCACTTTCTTTGTTACCTATTTCCCTGCTCATGTCTAGCATTTTCTTTGAAACTTCTCCTATCTCACTTACTATTACTTCCTCATTTTCATCTCTCATTTTTGGCATACTACTATCTAGCTTCATAACTTTCTTTTCAATTTCTCCACTGCTTTGATCTACTTTTTGCTCTAATATCTCATTACTCCTACCAATATTTTCAATTGATTTCCTGTTTTGTTCTAAGCTCTTACCAATATCTTCCCTCAATTTCTCATTATTCTTTTGCATATCTCCCCTCAATTCCTTCTTAATCTGATCTAATTTTTCACCAAAATTTCTAAACATTTCCATCATCATACCAGCATCAAAATTAACATTTCCTGCTATTCTATTCTGACTTTCTGCACTAACATTTCCTCCATCAAATACTACATTGATTAAGCTATTTTCTGTATCCTGTATTGAATTACAGCTAAATGTTACATTATCTCCCTCCATAATTATTTCTTCAATATTATTAGTAGCCATTATTTTCTTTCTCTCCTAGGTTATATGTCGTTTCTCTGTTGTATTAATGATGAATCTGCGTCATCTCGATGTTTTTGTGTCCATTCATCTGCGTAGTCTGTCGTTCCTATAGTTGTTTCTGGAATCTGCGTCTTCTCGATGTTTTTGTAGTTGAATTCACCTGTTGCCTTGTAATCTCGGAATTACGATGTCCAATCATCCGCGTAGTCTGTCGTTCCTTTTGTTGTTTCTGGAATCTGCGTCTTGTAGTTCAGTTCACTTCTCCATTCGCCCCTTCCTGGTCATCTCACTTCTTCCTGGTTAATTCTGCTACTTTCCTGGTCACTCTGCCCCTTTCCTGGTCATCGTGTTCCTTTCCTGGTTACTCTGCCCCACGTTCTGGGTGCCAATTTGTAGTAGTATTAATGTTGTAAAGTTATTTAACATTAATTGTAGCCCCACGTTGGAGTAGCCAATTTGATGTGGTAGCCAATTTGCGACGGTATTACTTATAAAGTTGATGCTTGTGATGTTTGTGTATGTGTGTTTATTTCATGTGAAGCCATCTTGTGACGTCATTCATTTGTTCGGTTTGTAGCTCCATCTTGTGTTAGCAATTTGCATCAGTGTTAGTGTTCGAAAGAATGCGACTGTTATTTGATTTAAATTTTGTTTACTGTCCTCCGGCTAGCTATTATCTCTCGGTCGAACATGTTTCTTGATCAGGGTTGTGTAAACGGAAAGGAATCTTTTATCCAAAAATTACACTGATGAAGAAATTTTGTTTTACACATTTATTGTCGAACACGTTAACTATCACATTTACACATTGATCTTAACACTCGCCAAACTGAAACTGTTATAATAACTTCTTACTTATCACTTTTAATTCACGTACTTCAACTTTGTGTATAATTAACTTTATAACACTTTAGATTTTTGTAACTTGTGAATCTATAGCCGACGTATCTCATACAAATATTTTGACGAACTGACAAACTGAAGACGACGTGTAGTGCACAAAGAATTTTGATGAACTGAGGGACTGACTGACTTTACCTCTAACCTAGCTTCTATTTATACTCCTGCATCCAGATATGCCTAAAGATTATAACTGAACTGCAATTGGCTAATAAAACGCGCCAACATTAGCGTATATTTTAATATCCAATGAAAATTATGAATACATATGCTTTAGGGAGAAAACATTGCAGAAGGTTCTCAACGGAAAAACGCGCCAACATTACGTAACTTCCTCGTTTCCAATAATGATAAACAGCTCACCCCCCTCTCTGCATTATTGCGCGCTATTATTGACAGTTTCAGTAAGGCCATATAAACTTATTTCCAAATAATAATTACAATTAATAAACATCTGAAATCAATGTCACATAAAAATGCATATTCATATTACAATCATTATTTACATTTAAGTAATTTGTAACTGCATCATTTTTGCACAGCATCATTGTTTTCTATCACAACAACTTATTTTGGACGACCTTCACAAACTTTATCATTGAGCGAACGGCGGCCACGATTAAATTCGTTATACCAGCGTTTCACAGTGGCAAAGGATGGAGCTTTGTCGCCAAATGTGGAAGTTAGTTGATCAATGCACTCTTGTCTTGTTAATCCACGTCGAAAGTCGTAATAAATCATTGCACGAACATTTTCACGAGTTAATTCCATGTGTTTGTTGACATACAATTTTCAAGTTAGTGTAAACAAAACAAATGACGCTCTATTGACAAAATGTTTGAAGTAGATTATGGTAAAAAATGTCAAACTTTCCATTGGAAACATTAGATGGCACCTACAATATTCATGGTTGCCAAGGCTCAAAATATAAATAGTGCCTCTCGTATGTGATAACCTTGCTTTTTGCTATGCAGGATCCTGCAGATACTCTATATGCTTTATTTATTTTGTGTTAGCATTGATTTATGATTATTGTACTAGCCTCAATATAAGTGTTTTCTCTCTCTCAATACATGCTTGTAAAAATCTGATCTATCACAGCCATGCAGTTTTCTCTACCCATTACATCTCCACAATCTTGTAAATATAGTAGTAATTCTTCCATTCACAATTACATTACTTATCATCAATATTTTACCAGAAAAAATAAAAATTATGAAAAATTCATGTAAAAGGTAGTTCAGATTTTTTTAGAATTCTTAAAAAAATTTAAATGCCCTTCAAACATTGAGGATGGTCTTGTATATGAGGCAGTACTACATTTGTGCTAGTACAGTAGATATTAACAAATGGGCCCATGATGATAATTTCATTACAGTGTAGCTATTTGTGAATGAAGCATATTATGATTGTCTTCTCCATTCATAATTCCATTTTCATCAGAATCTGTTATAACATCTGCTTAACAGCATTCCAGTCCCACTCTTAATACCAGTGCATGAATTTATTGTGTTTATGCAGTTGTTCTATTCATTGTAGCTCCCACAGAGTACACTTGTCCAACTTTATATAATTTCTTGATGCCCTCAAAGAAGACGACAATATTACACTTCTCATTTCACTCAACTGTTGCACTCTGAAGCACTAGACTAATGACCCATTGGCTTCTGTGTCCTTTATATACACTATATTCACTCTTAGGTTGATCCGCAGCAAAACAAACCCACGTGGTCAGTGCATCGTGGTGCAACACGGTAGCAATGCGCCCAGGAAAGTAGTCCCATGCTAATCTCTGAATTTTAGAATAGTATAATATTCTATACAAATACCTAAGGTTTTATTTAACGCTGATTTATACCCTAAAACAGAGCTACAAGTCCCATGACACAGTTCGTATGAATCACCTGACATCCGGGTAGGTGCAGAATATTGTTTACAGCCAGAAACCAGCAGTTGTGTTTAGTATCATGGAGGACGGTGAACTTGCTCTTGTGTTTTCGTCGAATGACGTAAAGCATTAGCATTGACTAGTTGTGAAAAAACAATAGTGTTGAATCTTTATTATAAGTGAGAAATATCCAACACTTTCCGCGAAAGAAATGGCAAAATCAACTTCCGAATTCACCGGTGTTTCGAGTACAAGTATAAACAGTGCTTGTGCAGAAAAATCTGAAACGAGAAAAGTGGTTACACCCGGAAAAAAAAGAAAGCATATGAAATACGCGATGCAAGAATGTAGTGATTTTGAGAAGAATGCAATTCACGTAACAGTGCACAATTTCTTTTTTAAAATGAGCCGCCAACAGTTAATTAAGTGCCGCTTCCAGAGAGCGAATAAATTAGGTTATCGCATACCTGTTACTTTATTTTTCGCTCATTTATTTTAAATTAACTATTATTATATGTGCAAACATTTATTTTGTTGCAACTATCAATCTTATCACCTTTAACCCTTAATAACAGAATATGTTAGTCACCGTTTGAGTTGTCGAAATAAGGACTCTGCTCTCGCCACATGGTCTGAAAGTGTGATAGTATTTCAATTGCGAATGGCGGAAGGATACATTATAGCGGTGCACTGGTCACCTGGGGTTTGTTTTGACGCGGATCAACCTAAGAGTGAATACAGAGTAGATGCTCTGTTTAGAAACATTTCTCCTTCCTCTTGTGGGAAGCCTTTATATTTGCCCCATAGTTTCCATTGTGTGACCTCTGTGACACATTCTTGTGTGATGATGAAATGATGGTTCAACTGCAATTAAATATTGTTGGTTTCTGTTTTATACAGGATCCTGAAGGTTTGAACATAAAGGTGAACCAGGATACTCGGCTTGATAATCGAGTACTTGATTTGCGTACACCTGCAAATCAAGCTATCTTCAGATTAGAAGCTGGAGTTTGTAAACTCTTCAGAGATATCTTGACTAAGAAGGTAAAGTAAAGTTATTCACAATATTGTATTGTTGTTTTAAGGTTCTTAAATGTACTATTTTAAGAATACCATGCTAAACAAAAATCTGATGTGTTACATTCACCTGACTTTCTCTACCCACTACTGTTTATTTTTATATCTCATCTACAAACTATTCTTACAAAAGCTTAGATTTCTATCTACTTCAAGTTAATCAAGATAAACATTTACAGAAATAGTTTTAATACACTGTAGTCAAATCTTTAAACAGTGAGTTGCTATAGGGTTCTTAAATTATATTCGAACCCACTCGCGCCTTCTCTCTACTGCACGAGACAGCCAGCAGAGGCAGACTAAAATCCTTACCTTGTACTAGATGCTGGAAATGTTGACCTTCTGCTCTCAAACAGACAGTATATCTCTCGCTCACTCTCCGAAGCTCAGCAGCAGGAATTCTTGTGATGAAATGCCTCATTATGATCAGAAAATTGGAGTATGGTGTGTGATAAGTGCTAGAAGAATAATAGGGCCCATATTCTTTGATGAAACAATAAATGCAGAGCGATATTAGAGGTTAATTCTGAGGCCATTTTGCAATTGCTTGACAGAAGAAGAGAAATCGTATGGTTGGTTCCAGCAAGATTCTGCAACAGCACATACGGCTGCCGAATCATTACATGCAATAAGAGAGGTGTTTGATGACAGAATAATTAGTGTTGATTTGTGGCCCCCTCGTTCTCCTGACCTAACGAGTTGTGATTTTTATTTATGGGGTTCTTTAAAAAACAAAGTGTATCGTTCCAATCCTCGCACACTACAGGAACTTAGAGAAAACATTGTGCAAAAAATCAAATTTGCTGAAGATGTAGCTTAATATTTGAATTATTGAAATCACTTCAGATGCTCAAAGTGGTCACCATCAGCAGTCAAATGTAGTTATTGCTGCCGAACAGTGCCTCAAATCACCAGGCCTAACGTGTGCAGTGGAATCGTTGCACATGATAATTCAATGTTTTCATGTAATGCAGCCAGTGTAGTTGGCTTTGCTTGATACAAAAGGTCATGCTCCATGATCTAGTGGTACCATGTTCCCAAGGTTGCGGGTTCAAACCCAGCGGAGGGTGATGGATTTTTATTTTTCGTGCATAAAAAAACTCAATTTAATTTATAATACAAAAGATCATTTAAATCTGGTTTTACAGCTTAAGCTTTGAATTGGGCTTAAGCAGAGACTTAAGCTACAATGGCATTAGTTTTGGTTCAAGCGATAAGTGAAGCATATACATTGCTTGGTTTAAACCATACTGAACTGAGGTTTAATATCAGCTGGTATATATCAAATAGTTTGTAGTGACTGTAACCTGGTATACATTGGAAGAACCAAAAGAAATGAGACTTACACAACATATGAGATGCATTTACCAAAAACAGACGTATAAATCAGCAGTAGCACATCATTTCTGGTCTTCAAACCATGAAATCACTCCAAACATAAAACTGTTAAAACCAATCAACAACAGCAATGAGTTGGACATCTGGGGGGGAAAAAAATACATATCATCAAACACAGGAATCACCTAATGAATTTCAAACTACTGCCACCCAGCAGCCTTTGGAGGCTCATCAACCCGGCACCAGAGAACACCACTAACCACACACATCCCCCAGACAGTAACCGGCAAAATCAGTTGGAAACAAGCTGACGATGGGAACAAACCGTTCTCCTGAAACACGTTCAAAGTAAGAATCTTTTAGTGATGTGTAACAACCTCCAAATCTCTTTATTTTAAAAACAAAACAAATTTTAACAATCCAAGGCCACCTAAATCCTATGCACTAAGCACCAAATTTGAGGCTTGTATCTCATTCATTACAAACTTATTGCTGATCAAACAGTGTATACATTTTTTGGACCCTCTGTATTTTGCTAATTTTATACTGGAGGGGAAGAAAGAAAGGAAAGCAAAAAGGAAAGAAAGGGGAAAAAATTGCAGAATTTTTACAATAAAATGAGAAATAATGTTACATATGCACAGTGAATTTTTTTTCTTCTCTCTTTTGGTGTAAAATTTAATAAACATTTAAATACACAATTTGCAATTTCATTGGCGATCTGATGATAATCTGTAGTTAAATATTTTATAAATTAAATACATTATAATATGAAGGAATTTATTATTGTTTAGGGATTTGTAGAGATCCACACACCAAAGATAATCTCAGCAGCCAGTGAAGGAGGAGCCAATGTGTTCACTGTTTCATACTTCAAGAGTTCAGCCTACCTTGCACAAAGTCCACAGCTGTACAAGCAAATGGCCATTGCTGCAGACTTTGATAAGGTGTTCACTGTAGGAGCAGGTAATAGGCTGCCATATTGTTCTTAAAAGTTATAGGTTATATTGCAGAAGTTATATTCACACATTATTTAAAGTTAGACAATGTCAAAGATGATTTTTAGCAGTAAACAGTGTCTAAAATCAATATTTGAACACAGTCAAGAGTACTGTTTAACCTCAAATTACAGACTGTCCAGCACAACATTTTTGGAACAGTAATTCTAAAATTTTAGAAACATGAAGATGTCAGCAGTGCAGCAGAGCACAACAATACCGGCATGGTTAGCCAAGCCGTTAAGGCATGGGCTCATGAATAGGAGGTCTGTTCAAATCTTGCTAAGGTCATTCTCCCTGACAGGTTTTTTTCCAGGTTTTCTTAGTCCCCATAAGTGGCAAATTCCAGGTGGGTAGCCTAAACTTAAACCTAGAAGTTTCCTTTCCCAATTATCATTTCATGCATCATCAGTGCCCAGCCCTTGTGGTTCCATATGCAGTAAGAACAGACATTAAACACATTAAAGAAAGCACAACAATGCAGTCTGCATGAAATAATTAAAGGAAATAAGACATTTTGCAAGCTTGGAAGACTGCAAACTGCACAAAGTGTGTTACCTATACATCAACTTTACCAAAAAATACAAGGGTGGATCGAAAAGTAACACACAATAATTTTTTTACAAAAAAGTTTACAACAAATAAATCACAAATGACTTACACCTTTTACCTACTTTTCGACATAGTCACCAAGTTTTTCAACACATTTCTCCCATCGTGATACCAGTTTCAATATGCCCTGTTCGAGAAGTCTGTTTCCTTGGAGTGTAGCCATCTGCGTACTGCTGATTTCACTTCTGCATCTGTCGCAAAGTGTTGGCAGGCCAGGAATTTCTTCATGGGACCAAACAGATGAAAGTCCGATGGTGCAAGGTTCGGACTGTATGGCGGATGCACCTCCCAACCAAATTTGATTTTCTGATGAACAGCACAGCAACATGGGGGCGAGCATTGTCATGAAGAATTTTGGCATCGTCAGCATTCATGTTGTGGCGTTTGTCACGAAGGGCATGACGCAACTTCACCAAAGTTTTCATGTAGGCTGCAGCATTCACAGTGATCCCGTGTTCAGCAAAGTCCACCAATACAACACCATGCATATCCCAGAGCACCGTCACAAGCACTTTCCTAGCAGATTGAGTCACTTTGAATGTTTTCTTCACTGGGTAACCAGCATGTTTCCACTCTATACTTGCCTGCTTGGTTTCGGGCGTGTAGTGGTATGCCCACGACTCATCACCAGTGACGATTCCTTTCAGAACGTTATGCCGTTCTGCGGTGTACTGCATTAGGTGATCCAAGCTCATCATTATTTGCTTGCTCTGTGGTTGTCTGTCAGGTTCTTAGGCACCCAGTGAGCACTAACTTTACAAAATTTCGTGTCATGAACAATATCGTATAATGCACAATAGGAAATGTTGAGCTGTTGTGATAAGGTTCACATTTGCACACCCAGTCGTTCAAAATTGTCACCTCAATGCCTCTGAGATTCTGCAGGGTTGCAGCTGTTACCGCCCTCCCGGAGCGTGGCGAATCACTAAGGTTCACACGGCCCTCTAGGAAGAATGTACACCACCTGGAGACATTGATACAGTCCATACAATCATCCCCATACATGCCACGCATGTCCCTGTGAATATCACTTGGTTTATGCCCTTTGGCCCACAAATATCGAACCATACCTCTCTGCTCTTCACACGTGGACGATAGTAACATGTTCGCCATCTTTGTTGCATAGTTCTTGCTTCTCTCGCTAGAGCTGCACATGAAACAAAAAATACCCTCTGTAGTGAAAACCTCAAACTATATCTGTGTGGAATTGGAACATTCCAGCTGCAATACCAAGGCAGAAAAAAATTATTGTGCATTACTTTTCGATCCGCCCTCGTATAATTCTGTTAATGGTTTTGCCTAACCCATATTAATGGATTCTTAAATTCAAATAATTGCAAAGTACCTTTTAATTTACCTTGAAGTCCTCCTCTAATGTGGTGGGTTTTGTGGAAAATTGCTGTTGAAAGCTTGTCTTTTTTGGGGGGAGGGGGGTAAATGTTGCTTTCATCTCTGTCATTATTAAGGAGATTTGTTTTCCTTACTTATATTTTAATTCAAACAGTGTTTAGTTACCACCAGCTGAACACTGTTTAAGCAGTGGAAATCCTTATATGAGGTATGATCAAAAAGTAATGGGAGCTTTTGTTTTTCTTAAAGAATTTTTATTTAATCATCAACTTTGTCCCCTTCAAAGTAATCCCCCTCAGATATAATACATTAGTGCCAGCAGTTTTTCCAATCTTGGAAGCACTTCTGGTACTCACTTTTTGTTATGATGCTCAGCTGCTTCAGCAATTCTGTTTTTATCTCATCAATGGTGGTAAAACATTGTCCTTTCATAGTTCTCTTCAGCCTCGGGAATGAAAGAAGTTGCAGGGGGCCCTGTCCAGCGAAACGGTGGCTGAGGCAGCATAACGGTTTTGCTTTTTTCCCAAAAATTCATGAACAAGCATTGAGGTGTGAGCGGGTGCATTATCGTGAGTGGTTTTGCCACAATTCTGGTTGTTTTCTTCGGATTGCTTCATGTAAACAGCGCATAACTTCCAGGTAGTATTCCTTATTGACCGTACAACCATAAGGCAGGAACTCCTGATGCACTATCCATTCTAATTGAAGAAAACAGTGAGAAGAACCTTCACATGTGATCGAACTTGTCGAATTTTTTTCAGTCTTGGCTCTTCAGGCAGTTTCCATTGGAATGATTGGGCCTTAGTTTCGATGTTATAACCATATACCTATGTTTCCTCACCTGTTGTAACCATCTTTAGAAGTTCTGGATCATTTTCGACTTCATTCAGCAATTCCTGAGCGATGTCTATGCGACATCGTTTGTGGTTGAAATTCAACAATTTCCGAACAAACTTTGCTAATACACATTTCATGCCCAAAATATCCCAAAAAAAATTGCTTGGCATAAGCCAAGGGATATGCCGACATCATCAGCAACCTCTCAGATGGTGATTTGGCAATTTTCTTAACTTCTTCCACATTGTCGTCAGTAATTGATGTGCTAGGGCATCCAGGGTGGTCATCGTCAACGTCTTCTCAACCCTGTTTTAAAATGTTTATACCACTCATAAACTCTTGTCTTACTCATAGTAGATTCACCAATAGCCATAGTCAACATTTTAAATGTGGTGCTGTACTTTATTCCGTTTTTGAAGCAAAATTTAATGCAAATTCTTTGATCCATCTTTTTCAAAAGTAAAAATTTGCCAAGCACTCGAAAACACGTATAACTTTTTCGACTGTCAACAATAAACTAAATATTCAAAACAGCTGAAAATGCAAACATCCATCAGGAACAAGTATACCAACAAGATAAAACAAAAGTTTTGAATATCGAATGTATAAAGCTCGCAAAATTAAAAAATTCCCATTAGTTTTTGATCATACCTTTTATAACCTAAGTAAAACTGCTGCCTTCTGCAAATGCTAATTGTTCTAGCCCTCAGAATGACTGTTCATTTGTTTCTACCTAACAGCCACTCTACATTGTCAGTAAAGCGTTTTTGTTACTAAGTTGTTCCCAATGAGCAAGGTTTATTCTAGCACCTAAGTATTTTATATTTTCAGAATATATGACCATATGAATAAATTGTGTGATTTAATTGAATCTTGAGCTGGTTGATACACTATAACTTCACTTGAAACTTAATTGAACATATTTTGAAAGCACTTGCTTTCATCTTCAGCTTTTTTCTGACTGAAGGCATTGGAGTCTAATTTGCTTGGATTTTTTTAATAGCTTTTTTTGGATTCAGTAAAACTTAGTTTCCAAACTTGCAGTGTAATATGCCATTTCTTTGTGTACATTATTTTTCTTCTATGACGATGGCTTGATGTATTGCAGATGGTACACATAAAGAAGTTTCTGTATGTTGACAGTGTTCCGAGCAGAAGATAGCAATACACACCGTCATCTGACAGAATTTGTAGGACTGGATCTTGAGATGGCTTTCAAGTATCATTACCATGAAGTAGTGGACACCATTGGAGACACCTTCACTCAGATATTTAAAGGGTTACGAGATGAGTATGCCGATGAAATTGCAGCAGTTGGCCAGCAATTCAACGTAGAGCCCTTCACATTTCTGGACCCACCACTAAAGCTAACTTTCTCACAAGCTGTCCTAATGCTGCGAGAGGCTGGTGTTGAGATTGGAGATGAAGATGATCTTAGCACACCTGATGAGAAACTCCTTGGACGCCTAGTTAAGGCAAAAGTAAGCATTAGTTTCCATAACAAGAAGAATTTACTGTTGTAACATTGGTAACTTTTTAGATGCATTTGCCACTGCAGGCATGTAATGTTAGCACTGTTTGAGCCATGAACCTCAGCAAATATAGAGTTGAAATTTTGTATCAGTGACATCAAGGTTGCATACAGGAGGCAGCAGCATGAGTAATGCCACAGTGGTGTTTTATGAAATACCCAGTGCTGCTGTAGAGTCACATGCTACTACACATTGTTTGGTTTAAAATGGATTGTCATTTAATGTTAATTGTTCTTTCACATATGCCATGTGTAGGCTAAAGTTGGAAAGGTAGAATCAGACTGAAAAATTCAATGCCATAGCCGGTATTTGAACCATGGATGTGCAGCTTACTGTGCTGCTGCTCTAACCATCTGAGCTACCTTGGCAACACACCAGCATGACATTAAATTCCCCATTTGACTCACATTTTTCCAGTAAACCACAAGGTGTTCTCAAATTCATTTTGAGATAACATACCTCAGTGGTGACTTAAGCAATTGTAATAATGTTTAACTATGAAGCCTGGGACTTAAAGTACTTAAGAAATTGTGAATCACATTGGGGTGTATTCTCCCAAAATAAATTTGAGAATGTTTACTGTGAAAAACCTGAGTTGGAGAATTTAATGCCATTCCAGCATATTGGCATGGTAGCCCGTTGTATAGAGCTTTGCACAGTTATGTGAAGATCTGTGTTTCAGATCCCGGCTGTGACATTGAATTTTTCAGTCTGGATTGTCTTTTGTTCCCACTAGCTACTTGTTATGTTTCAAGTTTGTCCTGTGCTATGAAAGCCACCTCAGGTTATTCTTGACATTGATCCTGATATCTTTAATGTATAAGAAGAAAATATATAAACACCTCATATTCTATAAAATATGACTAAGTTAGTAACAGTGATGTGAATTTGAAGTTCTTTAGAAAATTTGTGTCACAGTTGAAAACTTACATGTTTTTCATCTTGACCATCCTTGGAAGTAGCCAATTACTTCAGTCAGCTGCTTCCGCGGATGGGAGCAATAGCTCTTGAAACCGGTCAAGATGAAAAACACATAAGTGATGTTAAGTGTTTCAACTCCAACTCAAATTTTCTAAATAACCTCATATTCATCGGAAATTGCTACAAAGAAGTGAATTTTACGAACTACTGCACTTTGTTTGAACTGTATGAAGAAGAATTTGAACCAGCATTCACACGTTTTAAATTAGTTTGAAATAAGCCCAGAGTTAAGGATTGTTTATATGTAGAACCTTAAAAAAAAAAACTTAGAATTCTTTTAGGCTAACCGCTGCACCTATGGAGTTGAAATCTAAGAGTTTGAAGAAAAGTTTTTGATATATTTCAAATTCAGTTAAAATTGATTCAAAATCAATGGTTTTGGTATGTACGACACCTTGAAATTTTTTCAAACCCTCACATAAAATTTTAATTTCATATGTACAGCAGCTTGCCCAAAAAATGCAAAACATATGGCAGCATATTTAAAATGTTATTGAGATCTGTACAGCATTGATGGTGCTTAAAAGGAAAAATCCACTCCTTCGAGACCTAGATTTCCTTTGGACTTCACGCAAAGCTGTCTGAAGCGGTATACTTCTCAGAAATAGTAGTAGTTTTGACCCAAAGTGATATTTAAGGCTGTATTTGAGCAGTGAAGGAATGTACTGCCCAATTAACTTGAGGTGGCAGCTGAGGAAAGGTGCACACTAAACGATAAGTCCGTTATCTATATTGAGAGGAGAGTGGGGATCAGTTAGCATGTGGAGTTGCTGATGCTGCACTTGCATTATCTGAGCTTCTGTAATTTTTTAAGGCTCGTGTCCGTGCGCGTTATATGTTCGTCTATAACAGCATATACGCGAAACAGTTTGCTTTGTTCCGAGTTGTATTCTCTGTATTTGTGTGTAAGTGTGAGTACCTGCATTGAGTATTTTTTGGATTTGCGTTTTACTTACTGTTAATACATGGGCAGTAAACTTAAAGGCAAAGTACTGCACTCCCAAACCAGGGAAGTTATTAGCAATGTATATAAAGACATGTAGTGGCTGGCGTGGTAAACATCAATGTGAAAAACATTGGAAAGAGTGTTGCTGAGGCAACAGGCACTTCCGAAAGAAGTGTAAGAAGAATTATTAAGGAAACCATAGATATTGATAGTGGCATTTCGCCTTCATTCTCCACACCGGATAAAAAGAGACCTAAAAGGTCTTATTGTGCGAGCTTAGATACTTTCAATGAGGCAGTAGTGAGCAGAACTGTGAATGAATTCTATATTCTTCACAAGCAAAGACCAACACTGAAGAAGGTGCATGCAAAGTTAAAGGAATCGATCAACTTTGAAGGGAGTGTATCTACATTAAGAAAGATACTACTTAAGTTGGGTTTTACCTGGAAAAGGACAAAAAGGAATAGAAAAGTCCTAATGGAGCGGCACGACATCAGAACTAAGTGGCTCCATTATCTTAGAATGATAAAACAGTACAGAAGTGAGGGCCGTCCCATAATATATATGGATGAGACATTCATCACACACTACTCCATATGCACGTCATCAATGTTCAGCTAGAATTCATGCGCAGTGAAGGCTTGCTGGATGGCAGACAGGAAATTATCATTCATCTAGGAGGCGACACCGACGAAAGCAGTGATTCCTCCGAGTTTTCTAGTGAAGAGGAAGGTGAAGACTGTCAAGAGCAAGGAACTGCAGATTCAACTGGATCTTCTGTGTCTGTTGTCTGAAACCAGCCTCAAGGTAAGATGCATGTGATTTCCCCTCCCTCTTGGCTGCAGTTGGTCTCCCACCACTCTTAGTTGCCCTTCTTGTACTGCGCAACGAGCTGCAACCTCAAGTTAATCGGGCTTTAAGAATAGGCAAACCTGCAAACATCAGAGTGGAGGGCATCACTGAGTAGCATCATGTGTCAAGCACAAAAGCTGCTGATCAAACATTTGATGCTGGAATGACTGTAAATATCACTTTGGGTCAAAATTGTTTCAATTTCTGAGAAGTATGCCATCTCAACTAACTTTGCAACTTGAACAAAATCCTAGTTTCAAACGAGTGAAGTGTTCCTTGCTAGTGTGGAAAGCATTTTAAAAATTCACAATTTTTAGGATTACTCCCCAAAATATTCATAATAAATGTTACAAGTGGATTTAAATGTTCTTCCACACAAGCCAAGTGTTGGACAAGGTTGGAAAGGTAGAATCAAACTACTGAAAAATTCAATGCTATAGCCAGGATTTGAACCATGGATTTCCCGGTCTCCATCCAGTTGCTGTAACCACTGAGCTACCATGGCAAGATGCTGGCACGACATTAAATTCTCCAACTGATTTGCATTTTTCCCGGTAAACCACAAGAAGATCTCAAATTGTATTTAGATGCCATACCCCAATGGCGACTTACAATGCTGTAAGTACTTTTAAGTCCCAAGCTTCATAGTTTCAATCACTATTAGGTTAATTAATGGAATTAATTGTTCTTCCACACAAACCGTATGTTGGACAAGTTTGGAAAGGCAGAATCAGATGACTGAAAAATTCAAATCAAGTGTTACTACAGTGTTTCTTATGCAAAATGAATGCACCTGAAATTTAACCATATGCATGCGTATGTTGTATTCTTTGCATAATTGAATAAACACATAAAAGTGAAATTTTAAGCATAAATAACTGTAAACAAATTTCACAGTTTAATGTAATCAAATAAAGCAATTATCTCAAGATTTTGCAAGCAAAATGTGAAAGAACTCTAAGCAGAATGTATGTTCCATAACCTGAATCTTTATTTTTCAGTATCAGACTGATTTCTATATGTTGGACAAATACCCATTAGCTGTACGACCATTCTACACAATGCCAGACCCAAAAGACAGTGTAAGTAATTACTAATTGCATTGTAGAAGTAGATAGGAATAAACAATGCTATAACAGAGATGATTAAAGTGAGCAAAGAGACTACAGTATACTCAGGATTATTCATGCACAATTTATCTAGTTTGCAGATTACACATGTATGATTTATGCTCTAAAAGTATTTAGTATACTTAATATAAGGTGACAAAATTATACTGAAATTCAAATCAAAATGGTAGGTTGTAAACTAAGATATGTTGTTTCGATGTTATGAGGGGCACTATTTATATTTTGAGCCTTGGCAACCCTGAATGTTGTAGGTGCCATCTGACATTTTCAATGGCAAGTTTGACATTTTTACCATAATCTACTTCAAACATTTTGTCAATAGAGCGTCATTTGTTTTGTTTACACTAACTTGAAAATTGTGTGTCAACAAAAACATGGAATTAACTCGTGAAAATGTTCGTGCAATGATTTCTTACAACTTTCGACCTGGATTATCAAGGCAAGAGTGCTTCGATCAACTAACTTCCACATTTGGCGATGAAGCTCCATCCTTTGCCACTGTGAAATGCTGGTATAACGAATTTAATCGTGGCCGCCATTCTCTCAATGATGAAGTTCGTGAAGGTCATCCAAAATCAGTTGTTGTGCCAGAAAACATTGATGCTGTGCAAAAACTAATAATGAAAGATCGTCATGTGACATATTGTGAGATTGAGCCAACCCTAGGCATTAGTTCCACCAGCATATATAAAATATTGCATGATTATTTAGCCGTGAAAAAGGTTTGCTCTCGTTGGATCCCACATAAATTGATGCAATCTCAAAAAGATGCTCGTGTTGTTTGGTGTACAAAACTGCTCAAGAAATACAATGGTGGTGCCTCAAAAGATGTATATAAGATTGTAACAGGTGACGAATCACGGATCTATGCGTATGAGCCGGAACGTAAACAGCAGTCGACTGTATGGGTGTTTCAAGATGAAGCAAATCCAACAAAAGTTGTTCGCACTTGAAGCAAATGGTCGCCTGCTTTTTTAGCAAAACTGGCTATGTGGCAACAGTGCCTTTATAGGAACGTAAAATGGTCAATGCCGAATAGTACACAACCATTTGTTTGCCGGAAGTCTTCGGTGAAGTAAGGAAAACCAACAAGAACCGTAGGATCGTTTTTCATCAAGACAATTCGAGCGCACACACATCTCTTCTAACAACAGAGTATTTGAAGGCTCAAAAATTCGAATTGATGGGTCATCCGCCATACAGTCCTGATTTGGCACCCAATGACTTCTTTTTGTTCCCAAACATCAAGAATAAACGATTCTCATTGGCAGAACAAGCCATTGATGCCTTCAAAAACCATGTTTTGGAGATGTCTCAAGAAGACTGGAATAAATGCTTTGAAAAATGGTTCAAACGGATACAAAAGTGTATTGATCATAAAGGAGAATATTTGGAAAAACAATAAAGCAATTTTCAATCAGAAAAGTGAATTTTAATCTTATACATACAAATGATACCTGTGTATTGTACACTTACCAAGTGTAGCATAAAAAATGTGCATGAAACTGAATATATAATTAAAAATATGACTATGTACTACATAGTATTAATTGTTTATTCGCCACCTGGGTACCTATTCCCAGTGATTAGCACAGAACATTGGGAGTATACTGTAAATGTCTTATACATTTCCAGAAAATAAAAGTCTTATCCGACAATATGTGACAGTGATGATGAGGCATTAACTATAGAATAAAGGGAAAAGTTGTGTTACTTGACTGCTAACTTGAGTGGAATATCTACGATACTTATTTAAGAACATGAGTGATGATACAGATACGGCTTATGTACCTGTAATGTTAAACAGAATGTAATTAGTTACTATGATCTTGACATTCAGTTCTTGTGTATGTTAATGATTAATTTCTTTGTACACAGAAAAAGTCCAATTCATATGACATGTTCATGAGAGGAGAAGAAATTCTTTCAGGAGCGCAGCGAATACATGACCCTGAGTTTCTAACAGAAAGGGCCAAGGTTCATGGCATAGGTAAGTAAATATAATCTGATGAGTGATTTATCTGTTTATTTAATGAAATTAAAATCACTAATCTGAATAAACATTCTGCACTTAAGCAGTATCAGATGTTGTCGTCATGTCTAACACTCCCCATTTGGCCTATGACCTTCCTGGAGAGGTTTACCTCATTCCACCAAGCAATGATTGGACCCATTTCTAAGGTGGAGCCCACCAGCGGGCAGAATCTGTTGCCTCCAATGGTAGAGAGATGATGAGGATTGCGGTGGAATGAAAGGACCTACTGTCCATTCCAAACCAGAGTGCCTTTCACTGAAAACAAACTTTGTATTATCCGTGCGAAAGTAGTTTGCAATCCCGCTGCTAATGGCTGTTTGTTCCCCTCTCACGTGCTTGTTGAACACTATTTAAATCTATCTGCGGAAATGAACATTTTACTTACATTAATCACAATCCTCGGGCAAAGATGCAACACCCAAATCCAAATTCCCCGAAGATGACTCAACTGATATATCGGAATCAGAACTGCTCTCCAAAATAATGACAAGCTTATCCACAATTCCACAGCACTGTGGCACACAAAACAAGTTCCCACATATTATCCTCTTCTATGTTCTATTATGTCTGTTTATATTCCTTGCTCACTTTGGTTACACTTCTCACTGAAACGCCTGTAAAATCCGATATTAGTTTCGCAATATGCACTAATGCACTATTTTTCTAATAGTGAGTTGAATATATGAAGAGCTGTTTGTTTTTCGCCACTTTTTAACTGTTTCCCGATTTTGTGTTTGAACAGTTTATTCGCACTACATGCACCTTCTTCTGCCATGTGAACTCAAATACCAACTGACTAAATCAGAAGATTTGACCTGAGCTAAGCATATGCGTGCCTGCGTATTATGAATGACTGTTTATCATATATCCTGTATTACGCAAAGTGTTTATTCGGTACTCAGATAGTGCCTCTGGGAAATCATTGCTGCATTTCTTGTATATGTAAGATAGTGGCAGTCATGCATACAGTTGGTATTAACAAGCAAGATACTCTCGGCATTAGCACAATAGCAGACGAAAATCATATTTTGTAATCTCTTAACAGCTAGTATATATCCATTACCTTTAACGATGAGTTCTTATGATAACCGCAATAAAATGTGCAGTTCTATATCTTTCCTGCTCTAATATTTCATAATATAATACATGTATTAAGGAACTATTTACGTTGGCGTAAGAATGTGTTCTTGGGTTCGTGACAAGCAGAAGCACGTGCTTCTGTTTACATCAGAGGGGAACTCTGGTTTGGAATGGACAATACAGCTTTTACCGTGGACTCCAAACCATGTTGGGCCTTGGGAATACTTCACATGAGCAAGTCAGAGGTGAAGGCATGGATAGGGCTGACAAAATTGCCAACAGCCAGGAATCAAACCCCAGACCCTCAGTACGAGAGCTGGAAACGAAACCACTGTGCTACCCTGGCACCCTGTAGTGTTAGATGTAGACAGCAGCATCAACAAAATTTTAAGTTACTGGTGCTATTGAACAAATGCCATAAGATGTCGCAATATCAGCTGTTAGAAGTTGAAGCAAAAATAAATAAACAGAAACCAAAATTCAGTAGTATATTATCCTACTCAAAAAAAAAAGTAAGATTGTTCTATCCACGTTGTTCATGATAATGTTTGCCTAGAAATTATTTCAAGTTGACCAATATGGGCTTAGCTATAGTAATCTGTTGAAACAATATTCAAGTCATCTTATTCGCTTATGTTTTCAGCACTTGATAATTTACACACCTCTATTTTTAAGCATTTGTATTTTTCCGTTTTACTTTCTCTAGATTCTATTTACTCAGCTAGAGGAAATATTACATTTATTTAGAGATTTTACCAGAAATAGAAGTTTTGAAGTCTCCTGAATCCAAAAGAAAACCATTTTTAGGAAAATGTCAGAGAGAATACTGTATTTGGTTAAAATCCTCAAAGAAATTAACAACCAAAGCCACAATTAAATGTGTTAAAATACAGAATGAACTTTATAACACTCATAAAGCTTCACTTTTTATTTCAATGCCAAAACATGTTTCATGCACTCGTGTATTTTAATACAAAAATATGTGTGTATTTGTTATTTAGGTCCAGCATTTTCCAAGGATAGAACACAAAGGTTTTCAAGACACCCTAAATCTTGATTTTCTCAAAAATGATTAACAGTTTTTATTAAAACACCATATGTTTAAGTTATTTACATGACTAATAAAATGTATATCTTGAATTTTCTGCAAACTGCCTGTAAACTGAAACTGAGTTTTATTTATGGACGCTCTTTACCTGCTGTGTTCCTTAGCGTCCCATTCTATATTGGGTGTGAAAGACCGCTAATTTTGCTCAGATGCCTCTTTATCAGTCTTGAAGTTCTTTTATGTGCCGTAAATCTATGACATGGTACCACCAGCTTTACTTCCCTTCTGAAGGAAGCCATGCTAAGGGTTTTTATGCCTGAAAAAATCAATCACTCTCTGCTGGTTTGAACCCGCGATCTCGGGAACTAGAGGCTAGCCTGCTAACCTCTACACCACGGAGGTCAACAAATAGCCTGTGAAGTCCTCTTCATTATACAGTAAAACCTGCTTAAACTGGACCCCTTATATACCAGAAAGCTTGACAAATGGAATTTCCTACATTAAATGATACTTTAAACTGCAACCAGAATAATTTTTTGGAACCTTTGCATAAATAACCTAAGATGGATTATAGTATGTGTAATACATAGCCAAGTACTACATTTTTAAAGTGGTAGCCATTAATTTTGAGCACCATTGTACTTACATCAAAGTTTTAGGAACCATGTACGTGATATTTAACTTGGCACAAGTTATGTGGGAACAAAAAACTAGCAGAGAAACTGCAATTATCATTTTTAAGTTGAAAATACAGCAAAGTATACATTGAACCTATTTTTTTTTTATTTATGGACTTATTTTAATTTATTCCTTCATTGTAATGCAATCGCATTTTTTGTACTTTGTTTTATTAAATTACAACCCTTTGTAAGATGGAAACATGCGGAAACGAAATAAAAAAAAGAAAGGAAAAAAAAATATCTGATGTGTTACATTCACATGACTTTCTCTACTCTTGTACAAACTATTTTTACAAACGCTTCTTCTCCATATGCTTCATTAATCGAGATGTTAATCTTATTGCTAATTTTCTTGTAGATGCAAGGGGAATATGGTAAGCTTTAAGCGATAGTCAAATCTTTTAAGAGCTGGTTGCTATGGAGTATTCCATTCTCTTTGCATTACCAGGACAAAAAAATGAATAATGAATTCCCATTTGAGAAAAAGTATAAGTATTGGAAAATTTAAGGGAGTAACAAGCAATATCTTGAAAATGGTTCACTCAACAAAAAAAATGTATATGACATAAATTGTGTATTTTAACGCGATCTACATTTTTTGTGTAGTAAAATTTTGTCTATCTCTTATGGTTTACCAGTTATGCAAACATCGTTCACAATGAAGAACACTTTTGGAGACATTCCCAGAAAATTCAAGATATACATTTTATTTGTCATGAAAGTATCTTAAATATATGATATTTTAATCAAAATCCTTAGAGCCAGTTTTGAGAAAATTAAAATTTTCGAAAAATGTTCCATGTAAAGGGTAATCTGGGGTGGGGGATTTTCTTGAAAACCTTTGTGTTGCATCTCTGGAAGATACTGAACTTAAATACCAAGTTTGGTGTTTATTCGACTGTTCGTTTCTGAGTTATGCATTCACAGATACACACACACACACACACACACACACACGGACATGTTTCCAAAAATACTTTTTTTGGATTCAGGAGGCCTCAAAACATGCATTTCTGGTGAAATCTTGGTATCGAATTTTTGGGTGGAATACAATACTTCCCCTACTTACCATACGTCGTAGAGAAAGTAAAAAAAATACTTGAACGATAGCATTCCATTTTAGCAGATTTTACTGTACTAAATTTTGTATAATTTTGAATTACTAGTAAATCATGAGAAGTAAACAAAAGCCTACTGCAGGAAAAATGTAGATCTCCTGAAACACACAATTTGGATAAAATAAATGTTTTCATGTTATTTGCCATTTTTGAAATATTTCAATTTATAGTTTTGGGCCTTTCTTAAGTGTGCATGCATCATCTAATGGACATGCTTGAAAGTCTATGGTTCTCTTTTTATCCATTTCTTTCTTTCCATTGATAGATGATTGTTACCAGAAATAAACAACTGAATGTTCTTTCTGCTTGTTGTAATTAAGCAAGGAGTGCTTAGTTTGTTAATTGCAACTAACTTAATATTGCACTTTTGAAAAATCTCATTAAAACTTTCACAAGTATGTGCAAATGTTTTGAAAACAAGTTCTGTTTACTAATGCAGACTCAATCTACATTTAATGTTGCTTTTACACATTTCAATCCTTGTTGTTTGTAAGGTATGATTTTAGTTAAAGAAAATTTCACCACCTCAGCTAGAAGCTGAAACTATGACTTCCAATCTGATTTTCTTTTTACATAAGCACTAAATTCATGAGGCTTCTTTGCTGCTCTAATCTGTAATGAAACAACTGCAGAGTCATTGCTTAATATGTTACAACATTGCATTAAAATACCTTTAAGAGATTACGTTGATGCAATTGTTCCCTCTAGATTAAATTTGTTAATTTCATCATCAGCAGTTATTTTTCATAATTTTACACTTTAGTCTGGTGTAAATACACAAACTTCACTAAAAACTACACATATACCTTGTGTACCTATACCCCCGCCACTGTATCTTTGTTGCACTTGAGAGTTTGTGTGGCTTCGCATAAGGTTGGCTACATTGTGGTTGCGACATTACCAGAGTGGCTAGTAAACAACAGCTAATGTTCTCCTTTCTATCGTGTCTAAGCCGCATACAAAAAGTGTACGTAAGTAGCGAACGTCAATGAATAATAACTATTTTGTATTATTATTGTTAATTGAAAATAACCGAAATAAGCAGCCTTGGTATGGTCGGATACTCCTTTCTATGATAATAGGCATAAATGTGTCTACGTATGGCGTCTAATTGGAAAGTATCAAGATTTGTGGCTGGACGAGGCTGCTCTCATCTCTTCCCTGGAGTGGATAGAAATACCTGTTGCGTTACAGATGGTTCAGGAATTTTGTCCTTTTCTCTTGGAGTTTCACTCCCTTGCAAATAACGTTCTCGTGCTTAATCCAAGAGCTGCAGTTCGTTGTACGGCTTTATCAGCAGGAATAGAGGGATTGCCATGAAGCTTCACGTACTTCATTTCCTGTTCAAAGAATTCCTGGGTTCTCCTTAATAGTTCCAATGCCTGACTATTAAGTGGCACACCTCGGCGCAAAGGATTTTCACTTCATGAATCATCACTCGGCGATCGGTCGTTTTTCAGATATTGTCGCACTTAAGTTTTGTTTAAATAAATAATATGAATGAAATATATATAAAATAGATAAATATAAAAATAATATATATGTATAAATGAACAATAACAAAACTATCAAACAATAACCACAAATGTAAATAACAATGAACAATATGTAGCTTGCAAAGAACAACTCGACACTCGTGCTAGAGGTTCACAAACTGAAGCGCGTGGTTGGGAATAGTTACATCCGGCAACAGAGCCGATTCTAGTTCCGGTTCCACTTTGTCATCGACCATCTGGAATGCTGCCTTGTGATTGGCTTAGGAAGTCAAACGGTTGAAGCTTTTCATCTGTTTTTTTGTGAGTGTACCAACTTAAATGCTAGCTGTCAAGTGCAACGTTACAGCAGCGGGGGTATAGAAACATGTTTTCGGGATAGCTGTCGGAACCTAGCTGAAGATGAGGTAACTACCCAGAAAACATGTTTTGAGTTACAGAAGGTAAACGTGTTGCTTTCAGTGAAGTTTATTTAAATCTTGACTTATTATAATTGTATTACTTATCATTTCACTTTATTAAGCTTTCACATGTGCGCTTGAGTAATTGTTTATTTCACTAATATGTATCAATGTGTTGTAACCCATGGTTAGCTTGAAAGTATATTGTTTTACTTTTCAGATCTGGAGAAGATAAAATCATACATTGACTCTTTCCGTTACGGCTGCCCACCACATGCAGGTGGAGGTATTGGCCTAGAAAGAGTTGTAATGTTATATCTGGGCTTGGACAACATCCGCAAGACATCCATGTTCCCTCGTGACCCTAAGAGAGTTACCCCATAAATGGTGCAATTTGAGAGTGAAAATGGAATGGCTCAGTGCCCATGGTTGCCAAATTCACATATTTAGTATGCATTAATGTAGCAACTAACACTTGCATTTGTACAAATGTCACAAGATATTTGCATTTTTTCCATATTTTTCAATCAAAATAATTCAAATTTGAGGCTGATTCACAATAAACAGGAAATGACAATGGATAGCAAAGACAGAAATGGCAATGCTAATCGGTAGCAATGTGGAAAGGGATAATGCACATTGGGGTGTTGTTTATTTATGTCTGACCAATAGGATTTTTTCACCTGCTTGCTAATTCAACCAACATAATGTAGGTTAACCAACTTCTGAGTTTGTTACAGTAAGGGACAGTTTTACCGGCCGATGTTAAATTTTAACACAGTTGAAGTTAATGCGAATTCTTTTTCATTCATTGCTTATTAGATATATAACCTAGTAACCTCACATCAGCGAGAGAATTGACAATAAAATAGGTTCCTCCACAATGCCAACTTTTGCTGCTAGTGATGCTCAACTCCCCTAAACTTCTAGCAGACAGCTATAATAACAATGAGGTCTTGGCGACTTATTCAAATGTTGTTTAATATTTAATGTTCATGATGCTATATAGCACTTAAATGGAACTTTATTAGTTTAGATTTGAATTATACAGTAATAAATGGTTAACACTTCCATTGTAATAAAATATGACATAAATATGCATAAGAAGATCCACCCCAAGTAACTTGCCCTTTCTCTCTACTACACCGATCCAAGTATATTGCAAATCGGTGAACCAGCGGTAAATAAATACATTGTTAATTAATTTTGAAGATTGAGAAGCTAGTAACAGTGATGTGTCATAATTTAAAATAGAGAGAGTTGAAGATTGTTACACTACATCACTAAAATGTTCTTACTTGAACGCATTTTCGGAGATGGTTTGCTCCCATCGTCAGCATGTTTTCAACTGATTTTGCCGGTTATTGTTTAGGGAATGTATGTGGTTAGTGGTGTTCTCTAGTGCTGTGCTGATGAACCTCCATAGGCTGCTGGGTGGCCTTGAAAAATGAAATCACTCCAAACATAAAATTCTTAACTGATCAACAGCAGCAATGAATTAGACATCTGGGAAAAAATACATATCGTCAAACACAGGAATCACCTAATGAATTTTGAACTACCGCCACCCAACAGCCTTTGGAGGTTCATCAGCCCAACACCAGAGAACACCACTAACCACACACATTCCCCAGACAATAACCGGCAAAATCAGTTGAAAACATGCTGACGATGGGAGCAAACCGTTCTCTCAAAACGCATTCAAGTAACAACATTTTAGTGATGTAGCATAACAATCTTCAACTCTCTCTATTTTAAATACATTGTTTTGAGTGTTCCAGTGAGCGTACATTTCATGACATGCAACCCCATTCAATTAAGTAATAATTTTTGCAGTGTTCATGTCTGTGTGTTAAGCTCTCTAAACTGAAATGTGTAATATTTGTATTTTGTCGATAATTAAATAAAAATGGTTAATTGCTGTGTACCTTACTGTAAATCAAGGCAGGAAAAAGAATGTGGCTTGTCAATCCATGCATTCCCAGAAGATAATGAACTAAAAAAGGAATAGTGTGTGTAATTTTTGCCAAGGAGATAAGCTGGGTTCTCTTTAGATACTAGGCCAAAGTCTGTGATCTGTAGTAGGCATTTCAATCAAACTGATTACAGCATCATCACCTCTACAGAGTGCCTACTTCCTGAAGTTTTGCCATCAGTATTTGAAGGTTTCCTTCACATAAAGTATTCAATCTTCAAGATGCAGAAACAAAACACTGAAATAGGAAATGCATTTGCATTTTCTTTCGCTTCCAAATCATCCTTTGCAAAATTGTCATGCATCATGTAAAATGTATTATTAATGGTGTGGGCTAGGGGTGCGACAAGTACCAAGATGTTATAGGTATGTTAATTCTTCAATGAGTACATAACGCAATTTTCAATGGATGCATATTTTATTGCTGTATATGGTGTTATAATTATGAGTTGTAAGCAAATTTTCAAGCTTTAGCATCTAAATATCACTTATATGGAACCATTATACATCACTAACTCTAGAATTTTCGAATAAAGACGATATAACCTGATTTCTTCATACCTTTCACATTCTGCATACAATTCATTAGCAGTGTCTACAAGCTGCTTTAACCTCCAAATATCTCACTTAATGTTTAAGTTTCACAACATAGCTCCAGTTCGTAATTGATCACTCACTTTGACAATTCCGTAATACACAGCAATGGTAGCTTTCCCAACTTTACAGTGTGATCAAGTGATCCTAGTGGCAGTAAGTACAAACACGTCCAAAGACCCAATCAGGAACAAGAATATGCCAACTTGCAATATCTCATAAACAATGGTTTTATCAAGGTGTTAGGTGCAACATTGTGTTTAACTTTGTGTTAATAATGCCTTATGCTTGTGTCAAAGCATTTAACAAATGTTAGCCTTTGGAAAATGGTTCCGCAAACCCAAGCTGTTGAAGCAGAGTTGCTTTATTTCGAGGTTTTGAATGCCATTCCTAATCAAAGATCATTGCATCATAATCAGTTTAAAAACTTGCAAAAGGAGGAATTTTCAAAGCGATAGAGATTGTCAAAAGCAGTTGTGAACAGGGTTGTAGATGACATACGAGAGGTTACAATAATACCAACAGCAACATATCTCTTTCCTCAATGCTACAAATGTTAATTACTCTTGGTATTTTATGCCACTGGCACTTTTCATTTGATGGTAGGTGATAGTGTTGGTATTTCCAGAGCTACCATTTGTGGGTTCATTCGGAGGATTTCAGAAGCAATTGTTTCAAGAAGTGAACAGTATTTTTGTTGGGTCTGCTTGATTCTTAATCGATGATAACACACTTTTGTCCATTTTAGTTTCAATGCAGTGTTCTCCACAAGTTTGAAACCCCTCTAAATGCTGCTTGCTTTGGTATTTTTAATGCTGTGTTTTTATGTTAGCATAATGTTGCAGTTGCATGTTGAACGTGAAACAAACACGTGCTTTGCAATTAAATTCCTTGTGGATTTTTTTCCCAGATTCTATCCTTTTCCTTTAATTTAAGTCTGTTGGCTTTTTTATACTCGATAATTCCTTTATATGTAGTAATGAGTGCTATATTTAATGTCTTTTCAATTGGTGAAACATTGATTTTCTGCACCTAAGTTTTCCAGTCAATATATTTTAACCTCAAACAATCAGGACATGGCAATAATTTTATATGAACATAGCTAGTTGTCTGCTACTGAATAGAGTGTGCTGCAATGTAGACAGACGTGCATCAGAGCATGTTCAGAAGTCACTGCCTTCTTGAAAGCTGTTGTTTGTAGTTGTCTTTAGTATAAATAAGATGTTAAGAATATTTTTATCATGGTTGTTGAAACGACCCTAAACATTTTTTAAAAGTCATGCTATTGCAATTTCTTATTTCTCTTGCTGGTGTCATCGTAATAATTTATAATAAAATGATGTACATTAAAGTTTGTTGTTACATGCTGTTTCTGGTGTTTCCCAAGCTTGTGGACAATTTTACCATAAAGACAGCCAGTCACAATATTTATCCAGTATGCAGTTATCAGGAACAGGAATGAAAAAATTAAAACTTTACCAAATCTCCTGTTTCCATTCTTGGGCTCTAGTAAGCTTCCCGTCATCTGCGAACACTCACATTGTAATAAACACTTTGTGGTTCTCATTCCTGGTTACTGTGAACAAGCCTTTATTGTGTATTTCAATTAATATCTGTAACCACTTATTTGTTTCCCATGTTTAGGGCATATTTTAACTGCGAAATGCCTTTGATCTTAGATTGTTTTACATACTTGTGACTGATAATGCATGTTAACCAGAACTTGTAAATGAATTTTTATATAAAACGTGTGACAATGACAATTAAAATGAATAAATATTAACTTAAAATTGTTATGTTTATTTAATCCGTTCATGTAATATGACAAGCTCTATCCATAAGTAGTAGCAATAGCATTTAAATTACGTAGCGAGCACAGCTTACACGTATGTGCTGGCCAATAAAACTACATATATTTGCATTTTTAACTAACAGGTGACACTCAAAAGGTCTTTAGAAGATTAATGAATAGAAAAGCTAATGCTATTGCTACCACAGAGCAAATAAGGATATGTCATCTGATATATGGCAAGTATGAAACATGTTTCTGCAATGAATGTGCTGTGTGTGAAATAGAAGGATAACAAAGATGTTTATTTGCTATGAAGCTGCTGACATTACAGCAACAGGCAAGCTGAGAAGAAGGAAAGTTCAGACACTCAGAGAGGAGATAAAGAAACCAAAGTGTGCCCTTGTGTATCAGAAGCAAATGGGAGGCATCAATTTGTAAGATAGGGTGACAACTTTGTTTCCTATAATGCAACACATGGCTAGACATGTGTGTATTCAATAGTTTCATTTTGTTTTTTCAAATGACTGTAATGGAAAATTACAAAAAATAACTTCCAGAGTTCAATATTACAGATTGACCTTCAGCTGCGGATACCCCATTGAAACTGCAAGGGAAAACATGCACCCCTTTTTCACCCACAGACAAGAAAGAGAGCAAATGAAACAAAAAGATATGTTGTATGTTACAGTAGTGGGGAAAAATAACAAAAATATTTTGGTAATGTAAAAGTGTTATGCCATCTTAGATTTGGAGAACTGTTTCAAGATCTACTGCAATCATATTAGGCCATCAAAATTGGTGAGCCAACGTTTCCAGTATCAGGCATGCAAGATTTCAGGAAAAAAATGTATTATTTGATTTTATATGAATTTTTAAACTTCACAACACATTGTGCAGCTATACAGAAATATAAATCAGATTTCTGAGGTAGCCATGAGGGTTGAGAGGATTATTTAATGCCAATGGGTTGAAAGGAGCTTGAATATCTGATTTTTATATTTCAAATTGAAAGCTAAATTGATTTGTTGAAGGGAACTAAATCAATTTTTCATTTGGTAAATAAACTGCTTAAGATACTTCAGACACAACTGCTTTCAATATAGGATGATGCATTTAGGTTGAATTAATAAGATTTTGTCAGAAAACAAATGAAAAACTGATTGTGCTCCTCACCCTCTTCTCTCTCTAGCAGTCACTTGGACAGCAAAGTATATGGATGCGTGTCAAGGGAATGAGGATACTCCAACATTTCCAGATCTAATTTTGATAAACATTGGAGCAGAGTATACACATAGTGCTTCACAAAAGATTAACAGTTACCTCTCCTACATTAGCTACTCTCAACTTTGGATGCAATCTGACAGTCATTTATGAACGATTGTTTTCTCTCTGCTGTTTAAATGAACTACAAAAGTGGGTTTTCTTCGAATGGAAGATCAAAATTCATGAGAGAGATTTTAAATTTCTCCATCTAAATGTTTTTCCAGGTGTCGAGTTCAATTGTCCTTTGTAGATCCTAGTTGTGCATATAATGTTAATGCAGAACTTTGTGTATAGGTACCCTTCTCCAATGTTTATCAAAACTAATAGTGAGGGTCACAATGCATACTTCCAATTTATTTAATTATTATTTCTAAGCCTGATTGAAGATCGCTAACTGTGTTGAGGATGTGGACAGCTGAGCTGATGTATGAAGTAGGGTGAACAAAAGAACACAGGGATATGCAAACAGTTGTGTTTTGTGTTTCATGTGGTGCTAGTAAGCAAGTACTGCACTTTGTCCAGGTTTTTTAAACTGTCAGTTCACTTAAGTTTTCACTATGACTTCATTTTCTTCATTACATAACCTCTTCTTCATGCCGGGTTATCGCTGGGGAGTCGAAGACAAGTCTTCTCCAATATCGTATGGAAGAGCAGTAGTCAGAAACTAGCTAGGAGAACGGCACTTTTTGTTGCACCAGAAACTTACTCGCTCACTAACTGAGTTGTTCATTCGCAAGAACACTCTCTTATACAGCCAACGGGATCTTCCACAGAACATTCTAAAACTCTCTGGACACGTTCTAGAGGTGGGGGAATGGAAATAATATTCTTGTGCCACCACACAACTCTCGCACCTTTTAAGAAAATTTGCATTAACACTCATTAATTCTTCATGAACATGCAAATAAAACCATGCTTCACCTACAAAAAGTTAAACATGATTCATTAGAACAGTCATTAGCATTATACAACACCCAAATGCAGAAATTAACTGTACTCACACTATCACATGGTTGCAATTCCTGAACAGCAGTTATCTTATAGGGTTTTAGTCTTAAAAGTTGAGTTCCATTCCAAGCCAAGGTTTGCAAAATTTGTGATTCCTGTGCAAGCTTTCTCAGAGATTTCTTTGGACTTTTCTCTAACTTTTCTCCAATGTCATTGACCTTTTCCTGTGTAAGAACATGGTTTCTTATAAAGAATAGATCCTACTTTCCTAAATCTATTCACAGGATTACAAACCGTTCTTTGTGAGACACATGAGCAGCAGGCAATCTGTGTGTAAATCAACGTCTGATTTCTGTACAAGAGTTTTTCACATAGGAATCATACACGATTCCTGTATGCTAAAGTACACAGACTTTTGGGCACTAAAACACTGAAACACGTGGTCTAACAATGTATCATCCATGTACAGCAAAGAGTGTGTCAACTGATTAGCCAGCACACGGAGAGCAGGGAAAGTGGAGAGGGACAACCGATTAGAAACAGGGTACTGCAGGGCAAGGTATTTTCTGTAATATGGCCATGCGTCTAAACAAAGGCTCTGTACTATATATAAGGGAACATGTCAATGTAAACATGTGACACATTAGATTTTTACTTCTGTACTAATTGTCTATGGTAAGTAGAGGAAGTATCATATTTTGACCAAAAATCCAATAGAGAGGGGGGGAAGAGTCCAAACTTTGTATTAAAATGCAGCATCTTTGCAGGATGAAACAAAGATTTTTATGTAATTCACCCACCTCAAACTATCCTTTACGTGGAAATGTTTTGGTTTTCTATTTTCCCAAAGCAGTTCTAATAAAACATCCTGTGTTTTGAGAAACTGACATGACTAATACATATATCTTGAATTTTCTCTGAATAACTTAAGTTCATTTCATTTAGATTGAGTTTTGTATAACTGGGCAACCATAAGCGAGAGGCTAAAACTAACTGCAAAAAAACATAGAACTCATTAAAATAGCAATTTTTTTTTTGTGTGTGTGTGTAACTTTTTTCGAGGGTTGAATAATTTTCCGGATATTCAATGTTATCCCTCTATTGCATAACATTGTCTTGAGCAAACAAAGATGTTTAGTTAAGGTCTTAGAATGTTTTAATGATATTTTTTGTTAACTTCTTATTGTACTAGCTTTCTTTAATAATAAAATACAAGTATTTGTAGCTATTTTGTATCATAAAAATATAAATTTATTTCAATACTATTGTAGCATTGTTTAATAAAAAGTAAAATCCATGCAGCTGCAGTCAAATGTAATCCTGTCATCTACGTGTGCATTACAGGAGTTATTTTACGTGGACCCTCCCCATCCTTTTATCACAAGCACATTTACTGAAGCTGCTGGGATTCAAACTCGTGGCGCTTTGAAAGAATAGCTAGTCGATTTTCTCTTGCCGTAACCATCATAGCTATTCGAATCGCTTCCATTAGGTTACCTGCGACAGGGATATAAAACCCTGTTTACAAAGTAGAGGGAAAGTCATGCTGTATATAGCAAAATAAATAATTCAATAAAGGATTATATTCTTACATTTCCATGTGGGTCATCTGGTGGAACATTTTGCATCCTTCTTTTTTCTTTTGCCTCAACCTGAGTCCATCAACCATTTACAAAAGCAGCCGAAGGTTATATCTGCACATTGTATGCAACTAAGATTATTTTGGAAAGGCAGAATCAGACTGAAAAATTCAAAGCCATAGCCAGGATTTGAACCTCGAACTGAGCTACCATGGCAAAATGCCGACACATTAAATACCCCAACTGACTCGCACTTTTTTTCAGTAAACCACAAGGAGATCTAAAATCCATTTTGAAATGACATACTCCAATGGCAACTTAAAATGTCGTAAGTATTGTAAGTCCTGGGCTTCATACTTTAACCAGTTATTAGGTCAATCAATGGTAGGTTCTTTCAAATTTTCCAGTTTAATTCTACCATTCCAACCTTGTCCTACACCACTTGAGTGGAAGAACAATTTAATTACTAAGACCATATTGCTTAGTTTGAAATAAGTTCAATGAAAACATTTTCTTTAATAACTTAATGTGGTCAAAGATTCACGTTTTGTTATACATAATATACAACTTATGTAAGTTGTAAATGGGTAGGGAAAATCTTGTGATTGTAAAACATTAGATATATTTTTTAAAATAAGGATAGAGGTTAATTAATCATTTAATGTGTATGTATTGACAATAATAATACCTATATAAAAGCTCCATGCATTGTCATGACAAAGTGGTTTGAAGTACAGTACATTGTTCCCTGCTTATTATAGAAATCTGTGTGATTTGTGCCCACCGATAGCAGCGTGGGTGTTTAGGACTTAACATTGTGAGGAATAAGGGATTACACTATTTAGCCATCTGTAGGTGCAATAGACCAACATTCGGTTGGGGGAAGCAAGATGCTTACTCCTGACTTCTGTCATTCGTTTGTGTGAGATATGCCGGCAGTCAGGTTGATCGGCTATGATTTATCAAGATTCGAGCCACAGGTTATTTATGCCCTCCCCCCTTTCCAAAAATGGCTCATTTTATGAAGACGCAAATGAATTCGCAGTTGGTCAACTTACGAAACCGATTTACATCTGCTACAGGAAGTTAAACGGAAATTCTAGTAAAACTAGGCAACTTAACTGTCGGCGAAGGAAAACCGAAGTTACAGCAAAAGCGGACAAATGAAACATTTGAAGTTGCCGCATGAACGAGGAACATATTATATTATACTATTCTTGAATTTAAAAGAGCTGGAGAAAAGCAATCACCCATTGTGAATGACATAGTATTATCCATGAATCTGTAAAATGAAATAACAAAAATATAGCTCTTTATAGGCTGTAATAAAAACAATTAATTCTGTTTTCATTGTTCCTCAGACGAACCATTATTTGAATAAGCTCTCCCCCCCCTTCTATTAGACTATAAATGCTCGGAAGATTAGGAGTTATTGGCTGTATGTCAGAATAATTTATTCATCTAAGACCTTTCACGATTATGGACCACGACGGATGCAATAACTACTGATTGCGAAAATTACAAAATTGCCTCGTGTCGTAACCTTTAATAGAACATAGACGTTCCTCTCACATACGTCAAGACCATAGAGGTTCGTATCGTAACATGCCATGCAAAATGTCTACTGCCATGTAATGACTTCAAGGACTGTAATATTTAAAGAATTTGAATTTGAGATAATTGAAGAGGATCCCATGGTGTTTAGAATACATTAATTGAGTACAACAATCAATAGTAAGTAAATAAAGTAATCTTATTGCTGAATAACTAGATATTTAACAGACTGAAAGAAGAGTGCCAACTCAACGATGAAAAGTAAAAGGAAGATGTTGCTAAATGTCAATTTTGCCGAAAAAAGGAAATACAGCTTTAGCTTCCGTAATTGTAGGTAAACATATAACGAAAATATTAATAAATTTGCCGCCGGTCAATGACATGAAAAATTAGGTATGCCAGGTGTGTAATTACATTGGTGGTTTAAGGCATGTTCATCAAATAACCTAAATAATAATTACACGATCATAAGTCAGGATATGCACTCTTGAAATAGCAGTCTACTGGAAATGAAGTTATTAAAATTCTATACATCCTTGCATCCACCTTTTGAAACTTCGATTATATGAAATTTGACGTCTGAAGTACGTCTGCACTGAGTTTTATAAGGTTCACTGATTTGCGATTGTTTTCCGAAGAACAATAATTAAGATGTTCACGGCACGGCTTTCGAGGCATTTTCAGAGCTTTCCTATTACTAGAGTGTACAATCAAATTAGTAGTGGAGAGAAAGAAAATAAATTGGTAAGACTCAGCAATAATTTTATGGTTTGCTGTTTTTTGGGAGCAGACACACTGGAAAAAACAGTAGAAATATTATCATCATCTGAGAATACATCACAACAGAGTTGTAGATAAGATACAGAATTTTGCTATACATATTATTTTACTGTGTAATAAATATCATAAACATTAACTGAATAATATGATGTAGTGTTGTTGGAAATTTTAAACGTCATTAACTAGATAATATGTTGCGCCCAACAAGAGTATTAATTTTGTCCTTAGTTTTTTCTTATGAAAGATGAATGGCACACAATGTGCACATTAAACATAAACATTGTTAATCTTAATTACAAAAGGTTGTTAGCGTCTCGTGCAATAATGGTGACCTTTTCGAGTATGGTGAATACGCCAAACACACTTTCATCGCGTTTTAAGGCCGTTTAACTTACTTTTTGTGGGGTTCGTAAACGGAAGTTTGGCCTTAATAACTCTTTTTAGGTATATTCATTTCTGCTATGTAATACACTCATACTCTTAGATTCTGTGGAGGGCAGGGAATGATTGTAATTAAGGAAAACTGTTTCCTGCCCTTAACCGGGAATCGAACCCGGGACCTCTGGGTTGAGGAAAGAGTCCTAACAGTATGTACATTGTCAAGCTTTTAAACTTGTATATAACCAGATCATTCTCTAGAATAAAGCATGTAGTGCTCTTCCATTCATTATAGCTTCCTTATATTTTGCTATAATTATATTGATTTTTAAACACAAATTATTCTAAAACATTTGTTCATTAGTAACAGAAAAAGAAACAAAAAACATTAATGCTATACAGAGTGGCCCACATAAAGTGTTACAGAAAAAACCAAATGCCAAGAATTCCAAATCTTTTAGGAGCAAGGAGCCTCTCAAATTGTGATATGGAAAATATTTCCATGGGGCCCCTTATGGGGAACACGCAGCCCAACCTCAGAATTTTAAGTGAAACCATGGTAACCTTTTTTTCTATATTCTGATTCCCCTCAATAAACTAAGCAACTTTTATTAAAACATTTTTTTTTATATAAAATGAATTGTTGAGCTCTTAGAGTATGTTTTCATTGAAATATACAATAGTAGAAAACAGTGCTAAACGAATAAATAAGTCAGTAAATACTCAGGTAATTACTTTAAATTACATTATTAGATGCTCAAAGTAGCCTCCATTAACATAGCAACACACTGCAATTCTTTTGGAAAGGTTTTCTGTAAATGTTACAGCTTACAGGGGCTAATAGTGCAACAAGCTTCACATATGCAAAATTTCATATTCTCTTTGAATGTAGGTGCTCTGAACATGACTTTGTTTTATACATCCCCATAAAAAGTAGTCCAAGGGTGTTATTTTAGGTGAATGGGGTGGCCAGGTGATAGGTCCAAGCAATCCAATCAACTTATCACCAAATTTCTTGTTTACCGGTTGATGTGTGCGTATTGCAAAATGTGGTACACCATCCCTCTCTTCTCACATTGAAGGATATGTTTTCCAATAAGGGAGGTAATTCATGGCTAAGAAAATGGCAATACGATTCACCAGCAATTGTGCCTTCAAAGAAGTAATGGCCAATGACAAGGTTATCAAGAATTTCACACAAACATTTAGCAACCAGCGATGCTGAAAAGGCACAGCTCTCATCCATTTGGGGTTTTCAGGCGCCCAATAATGCATATTATGCCCATTAACTTGTCCAGTATTTGAGAATGTTGCTTCATCCAAAAATAATATCTTTGCCAAGAATGAACCATTCTCTGCAATGGCATTATGTAACCACTCGCAAAAAAACAACTTGAAGCTGAAAATCCCTTTGTGCGAGCTCTTCATGCAAACACACATAATAAAGGAGGTATTTCTGCTGCTTTAGTATCCGCTTTACTGAAGTGCGTCTAACCCTACTGTCTTTGGACAATTCACGTTGACTTATCTGTGGATTTACTTCTACAACAGCAATAATATTGAACGTATTTTCATCATACACTTTTGATTTCCCTTCAAGCGATTCTTATTCTTTATACTTCCATATTTACTTAGTCATGTTCCCAGTCATTTGAATTTAATATGTAACATTTTCATCATGTATCTCTCATTAAACGTTGCCAATGCATTTCGATAATTTCTCCTGCATTCACCTAGTACTAAAATCACATTTACCTCTACATCGAGATATGCCATATTTTTTAATTTTGAAGATTCACAGTAAATAATCAACATGACTAACTACGAGGGATGTTTTTAAAGTATGGTCTGTTATGCAATAAAATAACTACAAAATATTGTGGTTACCTCATTATTTTATTCCATTGTATATACTTAAAGTTTTCTTTCCACATAGTTTTCACAGTCAATTAAATTCTCATTCTGGTGGGGAATAAATTCTAGTGGCTCTTCTTAATAGAAGTTCGTCGCCAATCCATAAAAGAATTGTACAGTTTCTGAGATGCATTTTTCTTGTCTAAGATTCCGTGGCAGAAGAAATTCTGTTATTGGAATTGTTGCTTTCAGGAGGGGGATTCAAACTGGTGATCCTGAAGTCAGATCTTTTATCACAGAGTAGCTCCAAGAAAACAATTGCAAATCTGCAAGTTAGTGTGATGTTAGTCAAAAACAGTCGACTCATTATTTATGTCCTTCAAAAAGCTTTCGTACATGTCCCGCAAATTTATTCCTAAGAGATTCCCACTGCTCATTTACAATACAGAAAAATTTTACTTCAGAAACAGCTACATGTTCCCTAGATGGATTGCTGGCGGAAGTCTCTGACGAAGTCCTAAAAATAATTATGCTACGATAAGACAAATGCTCGAAATGCATTGATAACTGGTAGAAAATTAGTGTAAGGTTTGAAGGCTTGAGTAAAAAATAGCTATAGAAAAATGTTTAGTAGTTAGTAATTTATTGCAAACCGGACCTTACTTTTAAAATACCCCTCATACATACAGTGTTGTATTATAGGAGTTCAGGTGGCTTTGAAACCACAATACCCATGTTCTGTCATTTGATACTTTATTCCTCCCTGAGTTCATGAGGTGTAACTACTTCAATAAAAACATGCTATATCAGCTGAACAATTCATTTTAGAAAATAAAATAAAATTAATAAAAGTTGCTTAGTTTATTGAGGGGAACCAGAATTTAAAAAAAAAAAAAATATGGTTTCATTTAAAATTATATGATACAATCTTCATTTAAAAACCTCTTTTGTTATAATTGTTCACTTTCACATGCTATGGTAGTTGGAGTGGGAAACGAAAACTTGTCAATGCAAGTTACATAATGTTGTATTTATTGGGGCAGGCCAAATACTTGAGTAAATAAATTGAGGGGAATAAGAAGTTGAGAGATTCAAAATGAGTGTAAGAGTTGATCATAAACACAATGAATATCATAAATGCAAAAGAAATACCGTTGGATGAGTGATAATAGAGGATATACCAGGGGCAATTAATAGGTGAATATGACTACTGATGTGAAAGTAATATTTTAATTTAATGAAAGACATTGTTTTTCCTTTTTAATGAAATTTTTGTTAAAATGTTTTCAGATGATGTGATCGTGGGATTGCCATGCGCAGGAATCAATTCATTGGCTTCGTTTTTGTCTCTCTTGGCTTGTGGGCTGTTGTTACTTATTATCTTTTTCTGGACAGACCTCTGGGAAGTAGGCCAGACACTGTAAGTCCTAACTTTTTTAAGTTTAATATTTTGTCATGTATATACATTCACCAAATTCACTTTAAACTGTTGTCAAATAAAATTTTACTGCTCTAAGCAAACAAAAGCTGGTGTTTCAAGCAAAGAGCACCAGATTGCCACCTTGGAATGGTTGTCATTAGTGCTTGGCATATATTGTCATAAAGTTATGAATTTAAAAGAAGAGGATGTGGAAAGGTGATGGAAAGATAAATATGTTTAGTGTATTGGAAATCATAGTACCACTGTGCAGTGATAGTAGGCCATGGAATAGAATCTTCTTCTTCTTTGTGCCTCATCTGTTTTACCCTTTCCTATTCTTCTAACTCAGATTTCGTAATATTAGGGCGTGCATTATAAAACATCAGAATGCATTTATATAATCACTTTATTTTACATATTACAGTAGCAATAGAATATATGCTGTGGAACATTTTCTTGGTACATGAAGTTGTGCATTACAAATTTGATTGGTGTAAGTATATTTGAAATATGTTATTTTTGTATAGCTATTTTAATTGTTATCCTAAAGTCTGAAGAAAAACATTTTTCCCGTTTGATATCAATCACAAAACTAATGTAGGTACAACTTTGCAATTCCGAAAGTTGAAAATATTTAAATAAACATTCTTGTCTCTTAAAACAATGCTTGCACAAGATGATAACTAAGCACATCTATTTTAGTTTATATAGAATTAATTTTTGTTGCTGAATTATTCAAACAATGCATTTCAAATTTATTATCTAACTTCTTTTCCTTTCCCTGCTACTTGCCTGTAATAAGTAGAGGAAGCAATGCATTCAACCCAAAAATTCAATATGGAGATTTCATTGGAAATAGTTTTGAGCTCCCCTGAATCCAAAAAAAGTATTAGTAAAAGCTCTGTGTGTCTGTGAACAGCACAATTCAAAAACAAAAGATTAGATACCAAACTTTGTATTTAAGCTCAGTATCTTCCAGGGATGTGTTATGAAGATTTTCAAGAAAAACTCCCTACTTTAAACTACATTTTACGTGGACAAATTTTTTTAAATTTTTTATTTTCTCAAAAATGACTAATGATTTTGATTAAATAGCACATGTTTAAGATATTTGCATGACAAATAAAATGTATATCTTGAATTTTCTGGGAATAGCCTGTGCAGTCTTTCCTGAAGTCTTTCTTTTCTGAAAGACTCATATAATTGGAAACTGAAAGAGATACACAAAATCTTATTGTATAAAAAAAGTATATCTTGTTAAAGCACACAGTTTGTCAAAAACTTTTTGTGGTGTTTACCATTTCTTAGATATTCTTTGTTATTGGTTTGAATTTATACAAAAATATAGGGTAGTTAAATTATATTCGAACCCACTCATGGCCTCTCTCTACTGCATGAGACAGCTGGCAGTCGCCAGGGAAATTACGCCGGCAGAGGCAGATTAAAATCCTTACCTTATAATAGATGCTGGAAATGTTGACCTTCTGCTCTCAAGACAGGCAGCATATCTCACGTAAATATTCTTGCTCACTCTCCGAAGCTCAGCAGCAGGAATTCTTGTGATTTCTTGCACAATGTTTTCTCTAAGTTCCTGTACTGTGCGAGGATTGGAACGATACACTTTGTTGTTTAAAGAACTCCATAAATAAAAATCACAACTCGTTAGGTCAGGAGAACGAGGGGGCCACAAATCAATACTAATTATTCTGCTATCAAACTCATCTCTTATTGCATGTAATGATTCGACAGCCATATGTGCCTTTGCAGAATCTTGCTGGAGCCAACCATACGATTTCTCTTCTTCTGTCAAGCGATTGCAAAATGAATATTTACACAAGATATGTTGCCTGTTTGAGAGCAGAAGGTCAACATTTCCAGCATCTATTATAAGGTAAGGATTTTAGTCTGCCTCTGCCAGGTAATTTCCCCAGCAAGTGCCGCTGTCTCGCGCAGTAGAGAGGGGCCACGAGTGGGTTCAAATATAATTTAACTACTATATATTTTTCAGTCACCTGATTCTACCTCTCCAACCCTGTCCAACACATGGCTTGTGTGAAAGAACAATTAATTCCACTATATATATATACTTTATCAAGTGGCAAGTTGCTAGTAATTTTTTCTCATGATTATACAAGGAGCATGGTATTCCAAAGCCATCACATAGGAATCTGCTTTGGAAAATTAAAATCCTTTTTAATTCTTCTATATAATTTTAAATAACTATTTTCTCTAAAACTAGCCCAAATCTCTTGCCTATCCATACCTTCAACTTTTTGTCTAACTTCCTTCCAAAACCCTACTCTACTTTGATCTCCAAATTTTGACAGTTCCCTATTCCAATTACTTGTAAAATAAGAATAGTGGGTACACAAAGTCATATGAATGTTGGGCATAATGTTTTTTTTAATGCATTCTCCTACAAATTTTTTACATCAGAAATATTCTGCATGCTGCAGTCATAAAATATTGGTGTCTTGCATTGTTCAAAAAAATAAATAACATGCTATTTTCTAGGGGTGCAATGTGGATAATTTTATAAAAAATGAGGTGCTACTTGCACGAAACATCTTGCTTAGTATTTGACGAGTTGATTATTATTGAAAATTAAAAACAAAAATTATAAAAATGAGAATATATTCAGTTTTTTACTTTCTCTACCATGCGCATAGTAGATAGAGAAGGTATTACATTTTACTCAAAAATTTGATACCAAGATTTCACTGGAAATATATGCTTTGAGGGCTCCTGAATAAAAAAAAGCATTTTTAGAAAAAAGGTCTATGCATGTGTGTGAAGAGCAACCATAAATAAAACTCAATTCATTCTTGTGAGAGAGAGAGAGAGAGAGAGAGAGAGAGAGAGAGAGAGAGAGAGAGAGAGAGAACAGCATAACTCAAAAATGAAGGATAAACACCAAACTTGGTATTTAGGTTCAGTACCTTCTGAAGATGCGACACAAATATTTTCAAGAAAATCCCCCCAACACAAAGTACCCTTTACATGGAACATTTTTCAAAATTTTTGATTTTCTAAAAAAATGGCTCTTAACAATTGTGATTAAAATACCATATATTAAAGCTATTTTCATAACAAATAAAATATATATCTTGAAGTTTCTGGGAATAGCTTTTGAAGTCCTCTTCATTCGGAAGTATTTTTGTATAATCTTCTATAACTCATAAACGTTAAGCGATTGAAGAAAATGTACTACACAAGAAACGTAGACCTCCTTAAAATACACAATTTATTTTAATTAACTTTTTTTGTGGTATCAGCATTTCTGAGATATCCATTATTAATGGTTTGAATTGTTCCTTACTTGGTCATTTCTTAAAATCCTTTCAGGATTCAGTTTTTACTTGCAATTGCATAAAATTTTAAGACAGCGTATAGCATCCAGTTCGTAAACTTTTGACTATTGTTGTTCCCTTTGTTTCTATAACGAAATGTGTGATGTAGCTATTTATGCAAAAGGTTTATTTGTATTAAGATGTAGTAGATAGAAAAATAAACTTTAGTAAGAATAGTTTGTATACCCATGTAGGAAAAGTCAAGTGAATGTATCACATCAGATTTTTTTTCTGCTTACTGTTTTGTACAGGTATAACATATTTTCAAACAACAATATGGAGTTGCAATGGGCTTAGGCCCAAACCGTGTAGGATGAGAAGAAGAAGAAATAAATTTATCATCATATGTTTATTGTAAAAATTTAAATATTATCACAAACCTCGATAAAGATGCTTAACTCTTCTTAATCATACAGATGTTTAAACATGAGTTTAATGTATATAAACAAACAAAAACACTCACACATTAAAAGTCTACTGCAACGCATAACACATGTTTTATAATTCAACATTGTAATCGTTATATATTTTATACCTCGTCTCAATGTAACAATTCTTTACTAAACAAGTGGATGCATATAATTTGAAGTTCTTTGAAAGATTGTAAACAAATCATCAAGCACTAGTTGTTCATGTCAGTATAAAGAGCTTGGAGTGCTAAGCAAGCAGTGGAAGAGAGTGGATGTGTATTGTGTGGTAGTATACTTGTTATATTTATTTATTTATTGAGCCCCACGTTTGGGAGCCAATTTGCGACGGTATTACTTATAATGTTTGTGTATGTGTATTTACTCCGCGTGGTGAAGCCATTTTGTGACGTGATTCTTTGTTAGGTTCGTTAGCTCCATCTGGTGTTAGCAATTTGCGGCAGTATTAGTGTTTGTTTGAAAGAATGCTACTGTTATTTTATTTAATTTTGGTTTACTGTCCTCCGACTAGCTATGATCTTTTGGTCGAGCACTTCTCTTTATACAGGTTGTGTAAACGGAAAGGAGTCTATTATCCAAAGATAACACTGATGAAAGAATTTGTTTTACACTTTTTATTGTCGAACACATTCACTATCACATTTACACATTGATCTAGACACTCGACAAACTGAAACTGTTATAATAACTTATTTACTGATCATTCTTAATTCACGTACTTCAACTTTTTGTATCATTAACTTTACAATACTTGAGATTTTTCATAACTCTGATACGCGTAACTTGCGAACCGATAGCCGACGTGTAATATTTCTGCTGGACTGAAGGCGACGTGTAGCATACAAATATTTTCGACGAACTGACGGGATCTATCTCTAACCTAGCCCTTTTTATACTCCTACACCCCGATATGCCTAAAGATTATAATTGAGTTGCTATTGGCTAATAAAATGCGCCAACATTAGCGTCTATTTTTATATCCAATGAAAATTATGAATACATATGCTCTAGGTATAATGTTCCAGCAAATTCTACAGAAAAACGCGCCAACATTACGTAACTTCCTCGTCTCTAATAATGATAAACAGCTCACCCCCTCGCTGCATTATTGCATGCTATTATTGTCAGTTTCAGTAAGGCCGTATAAACTTACTTCTCAACAATAATTACAATCAATATACATCTCAAATCAATGTCACATAAAAATGCATATTCATATTACAATCATTCTTTACATTTAAGTAATTTGTGATACAAATTACTGCATCAGTTGAAGCTCCTGGAGTGGAAGAAAAGAAGGGCTTAAGTAACTATGGGAATCAGTATCGAAGAGTACAGAGGAAGAATTGGAACCTTTAATAAGTTAAAATGGAATGATTTTAAAATAAACAAAGGTACAGAAGAGATGGTAAACATGATTCTTCTCACATGTATAATAGGCATGCTACTGGTAATTGGTGGAGTCGAAATTAATCCTGGGCCAAATGGGAATCGAAATATCATGGACGAAATTTTGGCTAGTATAAAAGATATGTATGAGAAATTAGGAAACAAACTTAATGGAGTAGAAAAGGAACTAATAGATATCAAGAGAGAGATCAAAAATGAAAAGCAAGATATAAGAAATGAGGTACAGAAACTCAAAAGAAGAGTAGAGCTTTTGAAAGAGAGACACCGCAGATTCAATCTAGTTATAACAGGAGTATGGCCTGTTGAAGAGGTCAGAGAGATTATAGAAGGAAAGCTTGGAATGGTGCTACAGGGCTGGGAGATTAAGAAAGCATTCAGAATGGGGAGATCAAGAGGAGCCAGAATGATAGTTGCAAGATTTACGTCAGTGCAGTTTGTTTATGAAGTGTTAAAGAAAACAAAGCAACTAAAAGGAACAAATATTTTTATAAACATATTTATTGGTAGAACAACGGACCTTGAAGAAAGATTTAATACAACAAATGAAGCTGGCAAGAATGGAAGGGAAACAGGCCGTCATAAAGAACTTACGGTTGTGGGTCGATGGGCGCATGGTGGCTGGATGCGAAAGAGACACAAGGAGCAGCAGATTTCAGGAGCAGGAAATGTTTCAGCCAAATACATCCGAGACCAGAGAGAAGGAATGCAGATCGGAAGGAAGTCCAAAGAGCGATTGGAAATTGGAGAAGGATGGATATATGGAAGTTACATCACTGCTACGTGGGACTGGCGGGAAGAAGATGGTTGTGTCAGAGAGAAGATTGGGAGACAACATAGTGACGTAAGGGCAACAGCTGGCAAAGTTAGGAAAGTGACATCATCAAGGAGGGAGAAAGTTCAATCGCCACGTGATATGTTTGCGGACAGGGCAGAGGCGTGGTTTCAGGGTGGCGAATTGGTGGAAGAAGAAAGCATTGTGTTGACACCCAATGGGAGTTTACAGGTTTTGGACAGAAACAAAGTGGGACCGTCAAGGGAGCCAACAGAAATAGATTTATGGAGTAGGAAAGTGTGCCATATCTATAGAAATAGAGCAGGCTCTGTGAGAAGTATGGGAATACAGAAGCAGTAATAATGGGGGAGTTAATAGAATAGGGAGGGAGAGTGACTATAGAATTTAAATAGAAGGGAACAAATTAGGCAAAGTAAAGACAAGATTATTGATAAGCAAGTAATAGGTTTATATGAAATCGTGAAGTGAATGATTTAGATATAAAGGACGGTAAACATGGAGAGGGCTAGAAGGGAGAGTTATATTTCTTAATATGAACGAGCAAGTATTGTTATGGCCGATCAGCACGGGGACACAATAAATATTCTTTAAATTTGCATGTAATAGTTCCCATTTCCTGCTTGTAGTGGAGATACAAAGATGATCAGAGGAAGTAAGGGAAGGAGATGGGAAGGGGAGAAGAATACTAAGCAGTATAGTGACTTTAAATGAGAAACTGTTAGCGATAGAAGCTAACTCGACACACATGTTTTGTAAATGTGGAAGCTTGGGTATGATCGGCAATAGGAGCCAGGGCTCGACGCTGATCATGTCCAAATGTATTGTATTAGCTCAACACTCAATAAAGATATCATATCATATTATAAAGAGCTTCTACTAGTTGACATTTATTTCTGACAAGAAGACTTTTTGCAAGTGTTTTTAAATAAAATAATAGTGGTTTTATTCAAACAAAACAAAGATGTTTTTCCTTCCATAGTTGTTCACAAATCAAATGTGATTTCTCTGCATCATCAGTCTTTTATAGGTTCCACAGGTCACTTGAAAAATTCTGGATGTTGCAGTGATAGTCAATATATGCCTTGTGAAACTGTTCTTGATCTATCGAAAGAAATGCAGTGCATAACCTGTCATTAAGACCATTTCACAATAATCAGGAACCAAAACCAGAACGAGAACAACAAAGTTTAAATACCTGTATTACAATGTGAATGTTCAGAATTAATGGTTTTATTGGCTTGAAGGAACAGGAAAGAAGAATTTATCAGGCTTTAAACTAGTTTGTTCCCTTTCCTGGGAATGGCTTATTACATCCGTATGCATATTAGACTAGCCACTGTAGAAATTATTCAAGACGGCCATTACCCAAAACAACTGTTCTCGCTAGTTGCAAGCAAAAATTAAGTTGAAACAAATTCCGGTATCCTGACTCTCTCAGATTCATTGTGTGTTGGTTCTTCTAGTGAAAGCAGCATCAATTGTAGATTGTTTGCACACAATTCAAAATTGGCTGTTGGCTATTGACTAAAAACAAAAAATAAAACTTTACAAACAACAGCAAAAATAGTAGAAATCAACAGAGAACAACAAATAATTTTAATGAACACTCTTAATAAAACAACAATGCTTGCTAAGACTGGAATCTGAAATTGCAATATCTTTGCATTTAGAAAACCTTCACTCCATTGAATTTTGAAGTTAATGTGTAGCAGGTTCTTCCAATTGGCACCTTTGTAGCACACTAGGGCACTCCCTTGCGCAACAGCTTCTTCCCTTAGAATGGCTTCTGGATGTGGTACACCATATCATTGATCCCCTAGTAATCCCGTTGTGCTCAGTATTATTTAGAGACGTTGCTCCTCCTATCTCGGTTCCTGCATCCAGTTTTCTCAGATGTGGACCTACACTACGTGATCAAAAGTATCCGGACACCTGGCTGAAAATGACGTACAAGTTCGTGGCGTCCTCCATCGGTAATCCTGGAAGTCAATATGGTGTTGGCCCACCCTTAACCTTGATGACAGCATTCACTCTCGCAGGCATACTTTCAATCAGGTGCTGGAAGGTTTCTTGGGGAATGGCAGGCCATTCTTCACGGAGTACGGAACTGAGGAGAGGTACAGATGTAGGTCGGCAAGGCCTGGCATGAAGTCAGCGTTCCAGAACATCCCAAAGGTGTTCTATAGGATTCAATTCAGGACTCTGTGCAGGCCAGTCCATTACAGGGATGTTATTGTCGTGTAACCACTCCGCCACAGCCCGTGTATGAATAGGTGCTCGATCATGTTGAAAGATGCAATCGATCCCCGAATTGCTCTTCAACATTGGGAAGCAAGAAGGTGCTTAAAATATCAATGTAGGTCTGCGTTGTGATCATGACACGCAAAACAACAAGGGGTGCAAGCCCCCTTCAGGAAAAACACAACCACATCATAACACCACCACCTCTGAATTTCACTGTTGGCACTGCACACGCTGGCAGATGACTTCACAGGGCATTCGCCATACCCACACCTCCATCGGATCGCCACATTGTGTACCGTGATTCGTCACTCCACACAACGTTTTGCCACTGTTCAATCGTGTAATGTTGACTCTCCTTACACCAAGTGAGGCGTCATTTGGCATTTGGAATTCCTGTGTGATGGTCTGGATAGATGTCTGCCTATTACTCTTTACGACCCTCTTCAAATGTCGGCGGTCTCTGTCAGTCAACAAACGAGGTCGGCCTGTACGCTTTTGTGCTGTACATGTCCCTTCATGTTTCCACTTCACTATCAGATCAGAAACAGTGGGCCTAGGGATGTTTAGGAGTGTGGAAATCCCGCGTACAGACTTCTGACACAAGTGACACCCAATCACCTGACTATGTTCGAAGACTGTGAGTTCCACGGAGCGTCTCATTCTGCTGTTTCATGATGTCTAATGACTACTGAGGTCGCAGATAATGAGTACCAGGCAGTAGGTGGCACCTAAGATGAAAAACGTATGTTTGTGGGGGGTGTCCGGATACTTTTGATCACATAGTGTATATCCAACATCAGCATATTCCAATTGTTCCCTCCCAGCTATCTATAGGCACAATGTGCTGTAGCACATTCCCTCTCTTCACCTTGGTGTGGCAGCTGCACTTCTCTTCTACATTCCCTTTGGTAATGTCTGCTTCTGTGTGTATGCCCTAATGTTACATTGTATTTATGTACATACTTGTCACCCTTTACGGATCACTTAATGACTTTGTGGCCAGATTCAAAGTGTTACAAATTTTCACCACTAAAATGATAAAGCATTAAATTCTACTGTATTATATTGTAACTTAAAACTACAGACTAATGTACCATGCTAATTGGTATATACAGTGCTATGACAGGCCAGAGCTTATGTATGTATATCCTAAATTACGATTGTGATTCCCGTTTACTGAGCTGCAACAAATGCACAGTATGCAGATTTAAAATATGATTCCACCACTAGTGCTCTGTAGTAACCAGCAGTAGATGGTTGCAGGCATTTATTAGTGGACGACAGTGAACTGTAAAGTCAACTCCTTCATGTAAATTGTTTACCTTATTCGCATTCTGTGGCTGCGGAATATAAGTTTCCCATTTTTTGTGACAGTTTTTGTTTATTGCTCAGGTCATGAAGCATAAGTATGGACTAGAAATCTGTGTATAGCCTAGGAAGTGGTGTTCTTTACTTTAATACATGTGTGATACCAGAAGAATTTTAGCATCTGTGACAGAAAGAAGCACTTCAAAGACTCTTATAAAACAGAATTCCCATTTATTTTACATGTAATTTTCTTAAATTAACTGCACTGAACATTTTACGCATTCTACATTTCATATCATTGCAAAATTATTCATTCTGCTTTGCTGGACGAGGGAAGGTTTACAGGTTTCAGTTTCAGGAAGTTCGCAAGCATCTGTGCCAGCACATTCTCAGACTACATTCTGTTACAGAAACAGGCGCATCTGGAGGAGCGTCTGAGCCTACTGGAGACAAAGTTGAAGGAGCAGTTTGAAGACAGTGAGCATTTGTTGGTTCAGCTCAAGGAATCAATTAAAGAACAGCGTAAGTCTGCACTTTGTTTCTTATTCTCTCTCTTTTGCATGAAACAGTATTACGTTTTGAATGTCATTTTGTGGCTGAATGTGTAATGAAATGTCAGTGGTTAAAACTTTTAAGTTAAAGAACTGTACTTTTTTGTTTCTGTCATGTACCCTAATTTTGTTATTTACATTTTTACAGTTTTATTGGGAACAGTAGACATAAATGGAAAACAAGGTACAGATGTCCTCTTTTTTTTTTGCGAGCTAGTTTGTGCTTAATAGATATTTTTCTTCTTCCTTTAGCATTCTGAAATACCTAAGCTTTGTGCATTAATTTGCTCCCACTTACTAAAATTCACATAGTATTCTTGCATTTGATAACTGTCATGTTTCTGCTTAGTGAGTAGTAATGAAAAAGCTTCAAAGCATGCTGCGGGAACCTTGAAGGTCTTTTTGCTTTAACGTATTTTAAATATCTGTACACACACCTGCTTTCACCAAAGGCAAACCATGGCTGAAATTTTCAAAATGTGTAATTTTTCCTCAGCATTCTTGAATATTTTGTTATAGGCCTTATATCATGAATGAAGTCATCCTACAAAATACCAGTTGTCCCTCATGGTAGCCTCTAGTTCCCAAGGTCGCAGGTTCAAACACGGCGGAGGATGATGGATTTTTTTGGGCGTAAAAATCCTTAGCAGGCTTCCTTCAGAAGGGAAGTAAAGCTGGTGATCCCATGTCTTAGATTTACACCACGCAAAAGAACCTCAAGCCTAATAAAGAGGCCTCTGAGCAAAATTACTGGTCTTTCACGCCCACTATAGAATGGGACGCTAAGGACCACAGCAGTTAAATTTCCATAAATAAAACTCAGTTTACAAAATTCTAGCGCTGTATATAAAGTATTTTCTTTAAAAAAAATTATTTTTACTTTTTCTACTATTGGCCTAGTAAGCAGAGGAAGTATTGCATTCCTCTAAAATATTCAGTACTAATATTTCACTGGAAATGCATGTTTTGAGATTTCCTAATCCCAAAAAAAAGCATTTTTTAACAAAATGTACATGTACTTATGTATGCTTGCATATGTGTGAGGGAGACAGAGAACAGCATAACTCAAAAGTGAAAAGTCAGTTAAATATCAAACTTGATATTTAGGTTCAGTATCTTCTAAGGATGCAACACAATTTTCATAGTAATTTTTTATTATTTCAGAAATGGCTCTAATGAGTTTGATTAAAGTACCATATGTTTACGACATTTGCATGGGAAAAAATGTATATCTTGAACTTTCTGTGAATAGCCTGTTAAGTCTTCTTCATTGTGAATGACTCATGTAATTGGTAAACTGCAAGAGATACATGAAATCTTATTGCACAAAAAATGTAGATTTCATTAAAGCACAAAATGTATTTCAAATAAAATTTTCTGTGGCGATAACCATTTCCAAGATATTCTGTATTATTGGTTCAAATATTAATGTTAGAGTAGCGAATATTTAAGGTAATCATTTTAAGTGCCTTGTCCTATGTAAAGGATGCTGTATATTGGTAATGGGTAAAAAAAGTTATGCAAGTGCACCACATAAAATTTTTACTTTCTCTACTACGTATAGTAAGTAGGGGAAGTATTGTATTCCACCCAAAAATTCGATTCCAAGATTTCACCGGAAATATATGTTTTGAGATCCACTGAATCCAAAAAAAGCATTTTTGGAAACATGTCCATGTGTGTGTCTGTCTGTGAACAGCATAACTCAGAAACGAACAGTCGGATAAACACCAAACTTGGTATTTATGTTCAGTATCTTCCAGAGATGCGACACGAAGGTTTTCAAGAAAATCCCCCCATCCCAGCTTACCCTTTACATGGAACATTTTTCGAAAATTTTAATTTTCTCAAAAATGGCTCTTAACGATTTTGATTAAAATATCATATGTTGAAGATATTTTCATGACAAATAATATGTATATCTTGAATTTTCTGGGAATGTCTCCAAAAGTATTCTTCATTGTGAACAACTTTTGCATAACTGGTAAACCATAAGAGATAGACAAAAGTTTACTACACAAAAAATGTGGATCGCGTTAAAATACACAATTTATGTCATATACATTTTTTTTGTTGAGTGAACCATTTTCGAGATATTGCTTGTTATTCCCTTAAATTTTTCAATACTTATTTTCTCAAATGGGAATTCGTTATTCATTTTTTTGTGTTGGATATGCAAAGAATATTAATCTGTGGCAAAGGGAATGGTGCTGCCCCTAGCAACCAGCTATTAAGAGATATGTATGTGCTTAAAGGCTACTGTATTTCTATATTGCCCTTGTAAATATGTATTCCCCTTACATCTACAAGAAAATTAGCAATAAGATAGAGTCTGCAAATGTTTATCTCGATTAACATGAAGTAGATGGAGAATAAGCATTTGTAAAAATAGTTTGTACAGGAGTAGAGAAAGTCATGTGAGTGTAAGACATAAATTTTTTAATATATTTCACCCATGTTTTGCCTTGATATCAGTTAACTGTTGGCTTTTAAAACTTAAAAGTATTCAATTTTCTCATTCTCTTGCACCTTAGATCCTTCAGTTTTGTGATACAGCATGTTGCACTATTACTGATTTTAATAGTTCATAGCAGGCTTGTATAGATTAGGCATTTATGGTGATGTCTTAAGGAAATTTAAAATCACTAACTCACATTTTCTAGTCTAACATAAACCTTGCAGGGGTGAGTAATTTAGTATCAGAGTGAATGATTACATAGACGAGGGTCTTAATATGAAAAATTGAGCTGTAATCACAGTAATTGTCATGTCTAACTGTGCATTTTGAGCATTTGTAGTGAATTTGCAAGTCTGTTGTACTCTAGAGGTGGGAAAAATAATTATTTTTCAGTAACTGCTTCAGTTCCAAATAAAAAAATAACAATCAAGTATATCTGTGAGCATTTATACACAATTATAACAGCAAGGTATGTTAAGTGCATTTCACCAACCGATGTTAATTTTTAACATAATATTTAAGTGATTTAACATTGAAGTTATTACGAATTCTATTTTGTTGAACAATGTTAGCTGTGACATTGTGTTAAACTTTGTGTCAATTTAATTTCACCTACCCTTGTATAAAGGCATTTAACAAATGTTAGAATTTGGAAAATGGCTGTGTAAACCAACTGTTGAGGCAGAGTTGCTATATTTGGAGTTTTTTAATGCCATTCCTAAATGAAGAGGAGCTGTGCATCCTAATGAATTTGAAAACTTGTAGAAGAAGTACGAGACGTTAAAACACTACTAACAGAAACATGCCCTTTTCTCCTATGCTAGAAGTGGTAATTACATTTATACCTTTTTCACTATAAGATGAAAGGAGAAGTAAACAAAACTTAAATGTATCACTCCGCCAAGCACATGGCAGCACCACGTGGAGGATTATGATAGAGGAAATTGCTTCAGACAATGCGAATACAGTATATTGCGCAGCTTGGGGATCATTAGCTTTTAAATACTGTATGTCTTATTCCTGTAGTTTGTCTTACATCCTAAACTTCTAACATATAATACTAAGGATACACAAATAAAAGTTATATCTGAACAGTTCGACATCTGTGTTTAAAGGTACTGGATTAAACTGTTCTTAACTTCTTGCTTTAGAAATCATTTATTTAATGGCTAATATCAGTATACCACTTTTGCTTTAACCTTTTATGAGTCAACAAGCTAAAAAAATGATTAGCACTATAGGTTAAAACACAAAGAAAACAAACGCGACCCAAGCTATCCGAGCAACAATTCTGCATCACTAATAAAGAAGTTCAATTATGCTAGACAATGGCCAACCATATTCATTGTCGATAAAAGGTGGGTACTTTTCACAGAATTTGTTAAAAGCATTTAACACAGTTATCTTCTTTCCATTTTCCGCGTTTATGTTTTCCATAGTGGCAGAGGATTGTCAGCCGGAAACGAACTGCAACGCCTGTGCATAGCCTCTTAAACCCTCTGTTATAACGGTTCATTTAGTTACAAGTGAATCTGAACAAACACATTTAGTTTCATAAATTGAACTGTTATAATAAGGAGTTTTTTTAATTCCTCTGCACGAGAATAACCACAAAATGTTACGATCTGAACCGAACTGTTTTTTTATAGAGTAAGAGACAACATGCTAAGCGGGAAAGGTTGTAGTTTGCCCACCAGCCAATGAGGTGCTGCCTTGTCACATGGTTTTGTTTACTTCTCCTTTCAGCTTATAGCGAAAAAGGTATAGATTTTATGCTACTAGCACTTTTCATTTAATGCTAGTGATAGTGTTGATATTTCCAAAGCTACCATTCGTGAGTGTATCCGAAAGGTTTCCAAAGCAATTGCTTTAAGAAGCGAACTGTATTTTTGATGGGATTTGATCCTTAATCGATGATAACATACTTTTGTTCATATTAGTTGGCACTCCACCACTAGTTTTAAACCATTCTAAATGCTCTTCGCATCTGGCATTTTTGGTGCTGTGTTTTATGTTAGCATAATATTGCTGCAGTTCCTTGCTGGACATGGGAGAAACATGTGCATTACAGTTGAATCCCTTGCAGATTTTCTCCCAGGCTGCACGCTCCACCTTTAAGTCCTTCAGCTTTATTGCACTTGATAATTCCTCTATACTTAGTAACCAGTTCTATAATTAATGCAAACAGTGAAACATTAGTTCCTCTGCACCTAAATTTTTAGTTGACATCACAACTCTAACCTCAAAACAGTCAGGAAAATCAAATGGCAATATAATTGTCTATGACCATATTCAGTTGTTTGCTACTGAAACAGTACTGTGATGTGCAGACAAAAGCACATTGGAGCATGTTTAGAAGCCATGTATTTCAGTCACTGCTTTTTTGAAAGCTGATGTTCACAGTGGTCTTTGATGTTAATAAGATTTTAGCTAACAATTCACTGCAAAAGCTTGAGATGAAATGCAAGAGGTTTAACATAATGTTAACAAACAAGGTGTTAGAGTATTTTTAACATCGGTTGGTGAAATTGGATCTAAGTCTATTGCTACTTGACTGAGCTGTTTCACATTAAGTCATGATTCTTTATTCCAGTAGCAAAGGACAGTACTTCTCTCCCTTCCTCTTTTGACCATACCTGCAATAATTTATAACATAGTGTCAATAACAGTACATCTATATACTTGTTATAATTACTACTAAATCTGATTGGCTTGTCGATTTCTGGTGGACATTAGCTCCTATTGAATTTTGGAAACAGATGGTTCCTGTCTCACATCATATGCATGCTTTTAACTGTTGAATTGTAATGCTATAAATTTTATAGATGAGAGCATTACTCTTGGAATCATTTACAAATATACTGAAAAACCAAAGAAAGAAAGAAAATAGCTTGCAAGGAAAAATGTGTGATTGCATAAGTGGATCACCCTGAAATTCTTTGTACATAGTTGCAGTAAATTCTGGGTAAGTACTGTTATATTTAGGACTAAGGCAGATATTTTTCTGACTCAAGCCATTTCTGCATGCAGTGATTTGTTTATCATGAGAGCACAGTGAAATCTGCTAACTATGTATGTATTTTCAGAATTGTCAGTGAGAGCCAATGAAGAAGCAGATGATTCGCAGGTCAATATAGCAGAAGAGAAGGCAAGATTGCGACAGGAAGCGGAGGAGAATGAGGAGGAGGTAAGCAAAAACAAATGAATAGTAGATGTAAAACAAACTAACAAACAAAAAGTGAAAGAAAACAATGTTAATGCTTTTCATGCTTATGTCGGGGACCTTTTAAGGATACTAGGCAGAGATTTATTATGAATTCCCTCACCACAAACAGTCCTCAGTACTGAAATATGTATGTCATTTATTATTTTCTCAAAAATGACAAATGATTTTAATGGAAATATTAGTTGAGACATAGGCATGATCAGTAAAATATATTGCATTTTCTGTAAAATTATGAATTCCTCCTTATTGTCATTGAATTTTATATGCCTAGGAAACTACAGGTTCTGGCAATAACCAGCAGTAATCAGTGAGCAGTAAATTGGCACAAACATTCATTAAATGGATGGTGTGAATTTTTAAATCAACTTTTCCTTGTAAATTATATATCTTACTTGCATTCTATGACTGGAGGATATAAGTTTTCACATATTTTGCAACAGATTTTGGTTATAGTTGAAGTTGTATTGTAGTCCCACTGTTGGGGAGCCAATTTGAAGATGGGTGTAACGCCACGTACGATACAAAGTTTCCGGTGGCCTTCGCCCCATGTAAACTTTCCGGTGGCTTTTGCCCCCACGTTTAAAAGTCAACTTTGTATTTTAATGTACATTTAAATATTATATATGCATTCCTCGGCTGCGTCAGTAGTAATTTGTAGAAACATGTATCTCTTAGCAGGGCTTGGTGCGGCTAAAGAATGAAGGCTTCACTCCTTTTATTAGTCCTTCACATGATTAAATAACACTTCACTGATATATCCTACTGTAGAGCTGTGAGATTATTGTTACATGTACTTTTTAATACGTAAACTTTATTTATTCACGCTGTAATGAATTTTTTTGTCTCACACTGAATACGTACTGAGCGAACAACTGCTCAGGTACGCTATCTTCTAGCGTCTGCCACTTGAATCTGTTAAATTTGTACATTTTACTATATTTTAAGTCTCTGATTGGCTAATTCTACTCCAATAGAATACTTTTATTTAACTTAAAGCTTTTCTAGTTTTTGATTGGCTATTTATAAACTGTTTTAAATATTACATTATTGTTCCTAGAATTATTAAACTTTCTAATTTATTGTTGCCTCTAGGTTACCTCATTGTTAGCAACTTTCGGCTTCTATTCTTACAGCTCCTACATTGTTAAATTACGTAATTCATTCACATAACATTATTATACATGTACATAATAATATAAATATATACAATGAGTATAATATACACTTTTTATATTTGTAGTATACATATATTGTTTAAAGCAGGCTGTTATTATATTTTATATTATATAATTAGACTGATATTATCTTAGTGTTAAAAATACTGCCTCATAGTTCATGGTATGAAGCGTAAAATATAGACTAGAAATTTGTGTTTAGACTAGAAGGGGGTGTTCTTTGCTACCATTTAATACTTACCTATGGTACCAGTGAAAAATTTAAGCTTGTGTGAAGAAGCAGTACCACCAGGTCCTCTAGGATTCTTATAAAATGGAATTACCATGTATTTTATACATAATTTTTATATGTTTACTGCTCTGGACATTTTACAAATTCTAAATTTCATGTCAACACAAAATTATTATACTTTGCTGGATGTGGGAAGATTTTACGGGTTTCAATTTCCGGAAGTTGACAACTGCGCACCTGGGATCTTTAAAGTTTATGTAAATGTTTGTATGAACATGATATACTTTTTTACTAAGCTACACAACAAAAGCTTTATGTAAGGTTGAGATTTTCATAAATATCTCCCCATAATGGATTTATAGGTGTTTGTGGATGTACAGTCTAAGTTTTTCATCAATTTCAGATAAACAGGGTTCGAGCCCTCGCAGAGGCTACGCTGCCTGATGGTGGATCTGTGATTGCTGTTCTGGTATTTGCTTGCAATCGCATCACTGTAAGCAAGAACATAGAACAGCTGCTGAAGTACAGACCCTCACGTGAACAATTCCCGGTGATTGTTAGTCAGGATTGTGGCCACCGGCCCACTGCTGATGTCATTGAGTCTTATGGAGACGAGATAACTAGGATAGCGGTAAGTTGTCTCTTTGAATCTTCTTTCCTTTTTCTGCAAGACTATTTTATGTAACTGTAAATATGTAATACAGGAAGAAAAAAAATTTGAGCGTAGACCTAAGTCAAGAATTCATAATTATGTTATAATTAATTGAGATGGTAAAGTAGCTAGTAGCATGACATGTTTGATCAATTGAAGTTCAAGAGTAACATCACCATTCATGCATTTGTACACATTTCAAGAGCAGGACTTGTTGCCATCTGTAGCAAATGTCTGACTGGGTTTGGAGGTTGTGGTGGACACATCTGGTGATGGTTTGATGAATTTTCAGAGGATGTTGGGATGCAGCAATTTGAAGGTCATGAGGTGGTTCTTGTGTTTTAAGATTTAGATCCTTTCCCAGGTGTCCAGTTCATTGTTACTTGAAAAGTTTAACAAATTTATGTTGGTTGTGATGTCGTGACTGGAGGTTCAGAAATGATGTGCTGCAGCAAATTATTCTATACTAGCTGAAATACCCAGCATTGGCCGTGCTTTGATGTTTCATCCTGACAACATTTACCCTTGGAGTGCACTTGCCCAATAGTCTTGTGTTTGTTTGGAAGTATGTAAAATTTATTACACAAGACACTTAAAGAGTTAATTAAAACTCTCAGAACCCTATAAAGAAAGGAAGGGAGAAAAAAAAAACCCTATGGAAAAGCACTGTTGAACAAACACAAATAACACAGCTTATGATGACGATTTTTTGTGAATGCAGCTGAGTAACTTCTATGTTGTCACATCTGGGCTGCCTCATCGCTATTTACAGAAAAAATCTCAGTTGGTAAGAAATAATAATTTAAGTAATGTCAGTATAACCTTGTTTAATTCTTAATAACCAACACACAGAAGACAAAATGAAACAAAAGCCAAAATTAACATACAAAGGAGGAGGGGTAGTAGAAGAAAAAGAAGGGGTACTTCTTCTGATTTGATGCTGATACTTCATCCTTGCCCACTAATCATTTTTATGTCACTCAGTATTTGTTTTTCTACATATAAAAACAATGTAAACTTCCCAGAAGGAGAAAGAAACTCCCTACTCATCATAAACTACAAATTATAATAAGTGAATATCCGAACACTGGAGTATGATCACAGAATGTATGGATAAAAGCTTCAAATTATTTGTAACTCTTATGTTAACAACATTTGAGCACCATAGATACTTGTATAGTCAATGCAGTTATGTTGAATCCTTTTGTGTTACGGCTAGTTCACAACAACTGAGAACAGTAACCAGAACAAGGTTGAAATACATGTATTGAAATGGTAGCGTTCACAATCTATGGGAAGCTCCAGGAATGGGAGAGAAGATTCGGCCAAGTTTTAATGTTCTTGTTCCTGGGCACAGCATATTAGACCCATATTATGCATATTAGACTCTTCACTGTAGAGGTTATTCTAAGTGGCTGTGACATGAAACAGTCGCAAGCTGGAAACATGAAACTGGAAGAAATTAGTAGCATATGTGCTTCCTAACCTGAGATCCTGACACCTGCAGATCCATTGAGCGTTGATTCTTTTAGTGAAAGTGTCATCTGTAGTTTGTTTATATGCAACTCAAAAGTGATTATTGCCTCAGAAACAATAGCAAAAGCTACAAAGAACAGCAAAAACCGAGAGAAGTTAACAAAGAACAATAAACAACTTTAATGTATGCCATTAAATTAAGGAATAAAAGCTTGGTACAACTAGAGGAATTGGAAATGTAATAGATCTGCATTTAGATATGTTAATTCTATCAAATTTTGAAGTTGTCTAACCCAAATTATGTTGACTGAATAGGAAGCAGGTGAAAAAATATTATTGGTCAGTTAAAACCAAATGAAATGCAAATGTGCAATGTTCTCGGGCTGTTGTGAACCACCTTTATTTTATATCAATACACAATAAGTAATTAATTTGTGCAAGCATAGCCTTAGGTGGCATAGCTGTTGTAATTATTTATTTGACTGTGTTATTAGTCCATGATGAATGTCGGAGAGCAGATCAATGAATAATATGTGAACTCGTTCTTTTGTGAGGCTTAAGTAGTAAATTATTTTTATGTTGGCAATGTTTGAGCTATTACGATTGTTGAGAAAGATATAGCTGGTCTTGTGAGATTTTGTAGGCATCTTATAAAATTAAATCATTAATCATATGAAATGGGACAAAATTTCAAATTCTAAGCTTAACAGTAATTTTTGTCTTGCATCAGAGGTTATCTGTGCCAAATTTGGTGAAAATCAGTGCTACGTGTAGAAAAACCTATAAGGAACATATGCACATATGCCCACACACAGACTTTTAGATATTAAGATGTTAAGAAGTTTGAGATATATGCATCTCATTTATTTTTTAAGTCTGGTTATTAAGTTTCTTTTTATTCTGCTGATGTACAGTCAAGTGCATAGTATCATGCTGACATAATATGCAGTGGTTGGTAAGGAAATAATAAACCACCTCTGCCATGCACATTCTTCATCCTTTACCTGGTTCTGGCACTCCACTTAATGTTCGTTTTACTCCTCCCTAATCCTTTGCTCCTGAACTTAAAACTGATCTGTGTTTATAGTTAATTTTTGACATCAAACCAATACGAGATGGACTCATCCAGCTGTTGGTGTCATTGTGAAACATACCTTCCAGGCTTTCAGGTAAAGTATTTCTGTACTCCTCCCCTTTTGCCACGCACCTAGGCCTGACATTTGTTCATAGACTAATGCATGTGTGTGTGTCAGATTTAAATTCAAACAAATAAGAGATTGGCTCACTCAGAGCTGGTGTGGAACACAGATGATAAGGAGTTTCTGCCAACATTAAACAAAGAAAAGCAATATAAGAACCCGAAACATCCATATGTTTCCATGGACTCAACAGTAAACCAAGTTACATTCATCATGATTGATCCTATAGATTCCAGCCTTTCTATTACTAAGCATGGGTTTTTTTTAGTTTCTTGCATATTAGTTTTTGTATACAGTACTAGATAACCTCGAAACAGGAAACAAAGCAACCAGTCAGACATATGCTGAAGATGGGAATAAGTCCCCTTTCCAAAGTGTATAAAAATACCTCAACCAACTGACTCTTCAATTTCAAATGTTATAATTATAACACCGAATGTAGCTGGTCTACTAAAAAGCTTATTGCCATATTTTTTCGAATATAAAAGTATGTTTTTTCCAAAATATTCACATTGGAAACCATGGGCTGTCTTACATTCATAATATTTGCTTTCTGAATAGTATGCAAAAAGAAATCAGCTTCAAATTTGTTAGGATTGGATTGAGAAGAGGGAGATGCATGCAGGTAAAATTTCAGGTTATCGCCAAGGTCATGGTGTATTGGTGGTTTCTGTGTGTTTCATTTTGCGTTGGTAAGTTAAACAATTTACCAACAAGCCTAGCAGATCTTAGACCATATAGGCTGGTTCACAATAACTGAGAGCGGAAACCAGAATGAGAACTACAAAGTTAAAATGTATGTATTATAATGTGAGCATTCACAAATTAACGGGAAGCTTACCTGGGTCCGGGATGGTATATTAGATCTATATTGTGCATATTGGATACATCTTCACTATAGAAATAGTTCAAGGCGGCAATGACATGAAACAGCTCTAGTCACATGCTGGGATAATGAAACTGGAAGGAATTCCAGCAAATTGCATCCTGACTCCCTCACATCCATTGAGTGTTGCTTCTTCTAGTGAAAGGGTCAGTTCTACTTTGTTTAAATGCTATTCAAAACTGGCTATTGTGTAAAAAACAATAGTAAAAACTACAAAGAACAAAAAAAATGGTAAAAATTAACAGAGAACAATAAAGAACAACAAATACGTAATTGTATGCTATTCATGAAGGAATGATGCCTTGTATGAGTAGAAAAATCGATGCGTTACACTCACATGCCTTTCTCTACTCTTGTACAAACTATTTTTACAAACTCTTGTTCTCCATCTATTTCATATTAATTGACATAAATAATTGCAGAAACGATCTTTCGACATGCAAAGAGAATTACATTTTACACATAACGACCAGTTCTAAAAACATTTTATTATCGCTTAAGGCGTACTATGTTTCCCTTGTTTTGTATTTGCAAGGGCAATATAGAAATACAGTAGCCTTTAAGCATAAACATGTCTCTTCATAGCTGGTTGCTAGGTGCAGCACCATTCTTTTCTCGCAGATTAAGTCTCTTTGCATATCCAAGACAAAAAATGAATAACGAATTCCCGTTTGAGAAAATAAGTATTGAAAAATTTAAGGGAATAACAAGCAATATCTCGAAAATGGTTCACTCAACAAAAAAAATGTATATGACATAAATTGTGTATTTTAACATGATCTACATTTTTTGTGGAGTAAAATTTTGTCTATCTCTTATGGTTTACCAGTTATGCAAAAGTCGTTCACAATGAAGAATACTTTTGGAGACATTCCCAGAAAATTCAAGATATACATTTTATTTGTCATGAAAATATCTTAAAAATATGATATTTTAATCAAAATTGTTAGAGCCATTTTTGAGAAAATTAAAATTTTCGAAAAATGTTCCATGTAAAGGGTAATCTGGGGTGGGGAGGATTTTCTTGAAAACCTTCGTGTCGCATCCCTGGAAGATACTGAACCTAAATACCAAGCTTGGTGTTTATCCGACTGTTCGTTTCTGAGTTATGCTGTTCACAGACACACACACAGAAACACACACAGACATGTTTCCAAAAATGCTTTTTGTGGATTCAGGGGGTCTCAAAACATGTATTTCCGGTGAAATCTCGGTATCGAATTTTTGGGTGGAATACAATACTTCCCCTACTTACTATACGTAGCAGAGAAAGTAAAAATTAGAAATAATAATGGATCTGCATAGTGCATTTAGAAAATGTTTATTCAAACGAATTCTGATGGCTAACGTGCATTATGTTGGCTGAATTGGAAGAAGGCAATGAAAAAATGTCATTGGTTGGTTACAAATGAAGTTTCAATGCGCAAAACCTACTTTCCACTTTGCTATTGATATGGTCATCAATATGCATTTTCTTTCTTGTTCCCTGAGAATTGTGAACCAAAAGATTATTTGATGTTTTGCTTCTGTTCTCATTTCCGTTGTGGTTTTAGTTCTCAGGGTATTATAACCAGTCTTATTTGAGCGACTACAAAGATTCCCATTGGCACAGAGATTTTCTTTACAGAGTCAAAATAGAAATTGTAAGATTTCCTTATCTATTCAATGGTCTGGCAGCTGATGGCTGTGCAGAAAAGGATATCACTGCTATTTGAAAAAAACATGTTACAGATCGATTTTGTATTATCAAAATTGGGAAATCTTATAATAAAACCACTTCATCTTCAGATGTGCTGAACACAGTTTGCTGCTCATTTGTCCTTTGTATTGCGATAGTGACATTCTTGGTGCTTACGTAATATGTTTTTACGTAAATTATTATAACTTGTTGATCTTATAGTTAGCCCCACGTTGTGGTAGCCAATTTGATGCGGTATTTACTTATAATGTTGATGCTTGTGATGTTTATGTATGTGTGTTTACTTCACGCGTTGCCATCTTGTGACGTCATTCTTTGTTAGGTTCGTAGCTCCATCTTGTGTTAGCAATTTGCATCAGTGTTAGCTTTTTGTTTGATTTCATTTCAAATGTCCTCCGGCTAACTATTATCCTGTTGGCTTGGGTCGAACATGTGTCTCTATACAGGTTGTGAAACGGAAAGGAATCTTTTATCCAAAAATTACACTGATGACGAAATTTGTTGTATAATTTTTATTGTCGAACACGTTCACTATCACTTTTACATATTGATCTAGATACTCGCCAAACTGAAACTGTTATAATACTTCTTACTGATCACTTTTAATTCACGTACTTCAACTTTGTGTATAATTAACTTTATAATACTTTAGATTTTCGTAACTTGTGAATCTATAGCCGACGTATCTCATACAAATATTTTGACGAACTGACAAACTTAAGACGACGTGTATTGCACAAAGAATTTTGATGAACTGCCTGAAGACGACGTGTAGTGTACACAGATTTTTGATGAACTGCCCAACTGAAGACGACGTGTAGTGTATGAATGCTTTCGGCGAACTGAAGGACTGACTGACTTTACCTCCAACCTACCCTATTTATACTCCTGCAATCAGATACGCCTAAAGATTATAACTGAACTGCTATTGGCTAATAAAACGCGCCAACATTAGCGTCTATTTTAATATCCAATGAAAACCACGAATACATATTACTTTTAGGGAGAAAATATTCCAGAAGTTTCTACCGAAAACGCGTCAACATTACGTAACTTCCTTGTTTCCAATAATGATAAACAGCTCAGCCCCCCTCGCTGCATTATTGCGCTATTATTGACAGTTTCAGTAAAGCCGTATAAACTTATTTCCCAATAATAATTACAATTAATAAACATCTGAAATCAATGTCACATAAAAATGCATATTCATATTACAACCATTATTTACATTTAAGTAATTTGTGATACAAATTACTGCATCAGTATGTTGTTCAATTGTTTTAGGGAATACACTTTTTACTGCACTTATGACTAACATTCTAATGAAATAAAGGTTTGATAATTGTAAATTTGAATTTGCAGCAACCAGACCAAAGTGACATCCCAGTTCCTCCAAAAGAGAAGAAATTTAAAGGTTACTTCAAAATTGCACGGCATTATGGCTGGGCTCTCAATCACACATTTTTTAAATTCAATTTTGACACAGTCATAATTGTTGAAGGTAAGTGTGGAATTTCTGTATGTGTAATGAAAATAATAGTATTTAAAAAGGGTAACAAGCTAAGAAAGGATGAAAAATGGAGTTGGAAAGGAAATCGAGATTGTTAGGAATTTTGATTATCTAGGATTAAGATTAAGCAGTAATGGTAGATGGGGTGAACAAAAGACAGGTTTTAGCTAAAGGAAAAGTGACAATGAAAGCTATTAGAGCTTGTTTAAACAAAATATCAGGGATGGAAGTGAAATGGTTAGAAAGAGTGTATGGAGCAGTAGTTGAGGCAAAAATGCTCTACGGTGTGGAGATTTGGGGTATAGAGGATGGGTGGGAACATATAAATAAGGTGCATAGGAGCTTTTCAAATTAATTTTGGGTTTACCAAGAGCTTTACCTAATGGGGTTGCACAAATGGAGCTAGGGAGATTTGGTACTAAAGCAAAAATTATGTAAAGAGTAGTGAAATACTGGTTTAGGATTAAGGAATTAGAAAAAAAATAATATCTTGGAGGTTCAGCGAAAGCTTAATAAAGAGGATACTTGGTATAAGAGTATAGAAGGCATTCTAAATGAAATAGGATATGGAGATATTTGAAGGGATAGCCAGATACGGGAGAAAGGGTGTTGGAAAAGAGTTAGATTGAGAATTGAAGACTTAGAAAGACAGGAAATAATTGGTAGTTTCAACTCCAAAAGTTCATTGTATATATATATATACAAAGCATAAAAGGACATGGGAGAGGGAAAATTACGTTGATATTACGTTGATATTGTAATGAAAAGAAGCTAGAAACAGTGATGTGTATTGAATTTATTTAAAGGTGAGTCGGAATTGTTACACTAACATCACTTAACTTTACTCACTTGGTCTAAGTGAGTGAATTATGTTGATGTTTGTAACAAATCAGCAAGAGAGGATTTTGCATTGGCAAGAACAGGGGTGGTGAGGTTAAAAGGCTTATGGGAAGGACAAAATCAAGGAAATTGCCCATTGTGTAATAAAAATTTAAACAACTATTGGCATTTAATCTTAGAATGTGAAGGAACAATGAGCATGAGAGAAAAAATTGTGAAAAATCAAAAGGTCCAGTTTACCAAATGAAATTATAGGTATAAGGATGTTAAGAGTTAAATCAAAGGAAAGTTTAATAGCGATAGGAAAATATTTAGATGCAGTGAGAAATAGATGGCTGAAGAAAATTAGAAATAAGGAATAGGAACAAATCGCAGACTGAGAAAGGAAAGAAATAAATATGACCCAATAGCTCGGTAACCATGGTGTTAGATGCTATGGGTCCTTAGAAATGCAGCAACTTAGCGAAGTGAGGAAAATGATATGTAAAGTGTAGCATGTAGGGATAGAATTTAATATTATTGAAATTGTAATTGTGAATGCAATTATCGAAGTGAAAAAAAAAAATCTATCTATATATGTATAATGAGATCTATGAGCTATTTAATACTTGAATATATTTTTTCTGTAAAGTATTGTTTATCAAGTCTACCTGATCTGGAATTTCAAGTATTGGGCCATGGGGGCATGTAACATATTTGAGATTAGATTAAAATGGTAGATTGCTAACTTTTGGGTATTTTTACACCTTAATATGGTGTACACCTAGAAGATTTATGCTATAACTAAAACATCTAATTTATTACAATCGCTAGACTTTCTCTACTTACTATCACTTATTTTTATCTCTCTTCTACAAACTACTCTCGTAAAAGCTTATCTGCCTCATATCGATAAGCTCTTATGCATTTGTCGTCCTCCATTGACTAGTGGTACCGTGCTAGCCTCTAGTTCCCAAGGTCGCGGATTCAAACCCAGCGGGGGGCAATGGATTTTTTTCGGGCGTAAAAATCCTTAGCATGGCTTCCTTCGGAAGGGAAGGGAAGTAAAGCTGGTGGTCCCGTGTCATTGATTTACGGCACGTAAAAGAACCTCAAGAGGCTTCTGAGCAAAATTTCCAGTCTTTCATGCCCAACATAGAATGGGACGCTAAGGACCATAGTAGTTAAAGAGTATCCATATATATAAAAAAAAACTCTTATGCATTTGGTTGTAGGTGAAACGGGGATATAGGAGACTGAAGTGATAATCAAATCTTTAAAATGTGGGTTGCTATATCCTGACTTTGAAATTCCACTCTCTTTGAATGAAATTGGGAGAAACAAAAGAATAGTGACTTAGCACTTAAAGGATGACAGTTTGAACATTCAAACTAATAGAAATGAATATCTTAGAAATGGTTAATTCCAAAAAATATATTTGACCCAAATTGTGTGTTTTAAGATTATCTAAATTTTTCTTTCAGTAAGTTTTTGTCTGTCTCTTATGTTTCATTAGTTAAATAAAATAATACAAAATTCATTCAGAATGAAGAGGACTTCACAAGTTATTTGCAGAAAATTCAAGATAAACACGTTATTTGTTATGCAATTATCTTAAGCATATGCTATTTTAATCAAATGTGTTAGACCAGTTTTTCAGAAAATGAAAAAAAAATTACATTTTTTCCATTTAAAGGATAGTCAGGGTGGGGGGGGGGATTTTCTAGAAGAGTTTTGTGTTCCATCCTTGAAAGATTGCTTATCAAAAATTCAAAATCAAGTTGCTTATAATGAAAAAACTGCACAAAGCATCTTAGGACAATAATATGTACGTTAAGGGATTTTCCACCTGCTAATGACTTGTTAAGTTTTGAAATTCTGCTTTCATTTGTGGAGAAACTGAACTTTATAAAAAGTGTATAAGATTTACTTCTGCTCTTAAAAATAATTTTAATAATATTGTGCTGCTCAGTGATTTTCTGTACCCTGGGTTTTCAACACTGTAAATAAACATTTACATTACTACAAAGAAGTGAAGTGCTGTAATCCCTCTTGTAAAAGTGTTACATTTCCAGTATGCAAGGTTTCTGGAAGGCATTTTTTAAATAGTATGACTAACCTTAGTTCTTAGTCCTTCAAGTTTTTACTTTCCCTACTTCGTACGTATAGTAAGTAGAAGTATTGCTTTCCACCCAAAAATTCAATACAGAGATTTCACTAGGAATATATGTTGTGCCATTTCTTTGTTTGTTGGAACATTTAAGTTGTAAAAGGATAGAATCACAAAAGCCATGTTTGGCATCAAGGCACTATTCCAACTTTCACTAGAAACCGCCATGTAATTATTTGACGCAAAAATAGTCCCCATCACCACATATGCGATAGACATCGTATGGGAAAAACTAAGTGTAGAAGACTAAGAACATTGGAAGCTGTCATCAGATCACGCTTCCTGAAAGCTGCCCTAGAAGTATCCAAACATACAAGCTCCAGACTACTATACAAACTTGCCAAAGAGCCTTTCTTTATGGAAGACCTATGTATGAAGTTAACCCTACCATCCATGGACAGCTGGAAGAGGTTGTTACAAGAAAGGCAAAGGAAGAGAGGCGAGATTTGGCCCAGCTTCTGCACAACACCAGCGTCTAGTGAACTCATTAGCAGTCCATGGATACCACCATAGAATATGTAAAATGAAGTGCTATCACGACCCTGACAGCAACTGTGTATGCAAACTGTGTGACCAGCTCTGTGAATGACATCATGCCATCACGTGCAAGCAAAGACATAAGAATCTAGTGGAGTTTTGCAAAATGTGAAATCTTGCACAATTTGTGCGAATTTCTGTTTAATAAAAGGATAGAATCAATTCCTGTTACAAAAAAGCCAAACAGTTCTACTTAAAGAATTATCTCCCTTTCTTCCAGAGGACATAAAATCGGGTATGACTAAAGGTATAATGAGACGAGGGATTCTGGATGAATTACCAAAAAGAGCAGTTTTCTACAACATTTTATTAATTTGTAGCAAACAATGAACATTGGCAACTAATTATTTGAATTTTTAAATAACATTTAGTTGTCATGACATTCACATTGAATTGTGTGATTCCACTACTTTTTGAATTCGCATTGAAGTTTTCATTTAATAGTTTTAGCGTTATAATCATATTTCAGCATTTTAACTTTAAGTTTTTTACTGCAAGTTTCTTTTTAATAGTAAGTTTGAATACAGGAAATGTTTATAGATTTTCTGTCTCGCTAAAGATCGCTATAAAAGAGCGTAATATTTATTGTGAACCAGAATGTTCTGGTCAAGTCCTCTTAATTCTGAATGACTTGTATAATTGGTAAACCATAAGAGATAGACAATACTTACTACATAAATATATATATAATTAAAGTACACAATTTACGTCAAATAAAATTTTTGAGGCAAAAACTATTTCCAAGTATTCTTTGTTATTGGTTTGAATGTTCACATACTTAATGCTTTTTAACTCATAAGTCACTATTCATTTTCTCTCATGGTTTTGCAAATAACAAGAAGCAGTTAGAAGGGATAGTTGTTGTGTAGTTTAAGAATAATTTGTACAAGAGCATGAATGCAACACATCAGAACTTTATTGATATTGGGCTTAGATACCTCAAACACAATAACATACACTTCAAACCTCCATTCGTCTCTTACTACTCATGACAGTATGTGATCAACTTGTTTTAATCACTTTTTGTATGTTGAAGGATTCACCTCCAAAACCACCACTGCTTCCTATCATCCGTAGGTGCCCCAAGTTTGAGATAGTGACAAACAATAGGATTATTTTTTAAAGCAGTTATAGTTTGTAGCTTTTCTAACATAAAATTAACTGATTACTGCTTTACTCCAGAACTATTCAGTCTTAATCCACAATTTTTACCACATTTATTTGAGAATTTGACAGCAATCTGTACAAGATAAATATTGGTGTTACAGATGACCTGGACATTGCTCCAGACTTCTTTGAGTACTTCCTGGGAACTTACCCTATACTTCAGAAGGATCCAACACTCTGGTGTGTTTCTGCTTGGAATGATAATGGTAAAGCAGGGCTGGTGGATGAAGATGCCTCAGATCTTCTCTATCGCACTGACTTCTTCCCAGGACTTGGCTGGATGCTCACAAAATCCCTTTGGGCCGAGCTGGCCCCAAAATGGCCCTCATCGTGAGTACAGCAAAACTTAACAGTAATCATTTTGCTAGTATTAAAATGAATCTTCCATTACAAGGAAGTACAACACTCATTCCTACTGGTCTGATGGTTTGCATGTGCAGGGAGAGAATGCTTTAGCTAGAAGTATTCCATATCCTTCCTAGAGCTGGAAGTGTGAATGTAAATGTGATTTAATCTATAAAAGAAAGAAAACAAGAAATACATAAAACTCAACAATTAGTGGGGATGGTGGGTGAAAGTTCTATTTTCCACAATTTTAAAGCTACATACGAGGGTGGTCTGAAAAGTTTCCGACCTCAACATGAAGATGGCAGCACTCATAAATAAAAGCTAGTAAATTTCGTTGTTCATCTGTTGACAGTTACTCACCAAAGTTTCAGCCATTTTGGACACTCAGTTGTTATGTAACAGTCATTTGAGTGAGATAATGTGAGTGTTTTTATGAAAATGGACAAAATCGAGTATCAAGCTGTCATTAAATATTTGTTTTTGAAATGCAATACGCCTACACAAATCAAAGATGAGTTGGATTCTGTGTATGGGGACTCTGCACCATCATTTACCACAGTGAAATTTTGGGCAGCTGAATTTAAACGTGGCTGTAAGAGCTTGGGAGACAAACATTCGGGACATCTAAAAATTGCAACTACCACAAAAACATTGCCAAAGTTCATCAAATGGTGCTAGACGACCGCCGAATTAAAGTGAGAGAGATAGCAGAGGCTATGAACATGTCAAAAGAACGTGTTTGTCACATATTAAATCAACATTTAGACATGAGAAAGCTGTCCGCACGTTGGGTGCCGCGTTTACTCACGTTTAACCAAACACATGTTCGAATGAACATTTCCAACACTCTATTGGCGCAGTTTAGGCACAATAAATCTGAGTTTTGGCGCCGATTAATTACTGTAGGTGAAATTTGGATACACCATTATAGCCCGAAACAAAAATACAGTCCAAACGGTGGACTGCAAAGGGGGAACCGGCTCCAAAAAAAGCAAAAACTGTTTTTTCGGCTGGGAAAGTGATGGCGACTGTTTTTTGGGATAGTCATGGAGTTATTTTAATCGATAATCTTCAAAAAGGAAAAACCATTACAGGAGCATACTACGCATCATTACTTGACAAGCTGAAAGCAGAACTTGCGGAAAAACGGCCACATTTGCAGAAAAAGAATCCTGTTTCACCAAGACAACGCACCGTCTCACACCTTAGCGGTTGCAATGGCGAAAATCCACGAATTACAGTTTGAACTGCTTGACCATCCACCTTACTCACCAGATCTAGCCCCAAGTGACTTCTTTTTGTTCCCTCATCTGAAAATTGCACTCGGAGGACAGAGATTTTCGTCAAATGAAGAGGCAATCACCTTCGTGAACAATTATTTTGCAGAGAAAAACACCGAGTACTATTTGGACGTGTTACAGAGATGGGAGCATTGTTGGGAGAAGTGTGTAGAGTTACAAGGACACTATGTTGAAAAATAAAAAAAAAATTCTGAAAAAATGTGTTTTATCTTTATTAGGTCGGAAACTTTTCAGACCACCCTTGTACTTAATTTTTTATACACACATTTGGGGTGTTATGTGGAACTCTTTGGCAGTGTTTCATTTTTGTATGTCAATTAGTTTTTGAATTATTCAAAATTTTCTTTCAAAAAAATTTGCAAATTTCAAAATGAAATTCATTCCACACTTTTTGGGGAAAAAAAGTGTGAACTTTTTTTTACAAAACCAGAAACTCATTTAGAAAAACTTGATGCATGAGTTTTGTAATATCTTAACTGTAAGGGAAATTAAAAGAAAAATATGTGTTACACTCACATGACTTTCTCTACTCTTGTACAAACTATTTTTACAAACTCTTATTCTCCATCTATTTCATATTAATCGAGATGAACATTTTGCAGAAACGATCTTTTGACATGCAAAGAGAATTACATTTTACACATAGCGACCAATTCTAAAAATATTTGACTATCGCTTAAGTTGTACTATGTTCCCTTTGTTTTGTATTTGCAAGGGCAATATAGAAATACAGTAGCCTTTAAGCATATATGTATCTTTTAATAGCTGGTTGCTAGGTGCAGCACCATTCTCTTTGCCACAGATTAATACTCTTTGCATATCCAAGACAAAAAAATGAATAACGAATTCCCATTTGAGAAAATAAGTATTGAAAAATTTAAGCAATATCTCGAAAATGGTTCACTCAAAAAAAAAAATTATATTACATAAATTGTGTATTTTAATGCGATCTACATTTTTGTGTAGTAAAATTTTGTCTATCTCTTATGGTTTACCAGTTATGCAAAAGTCGTTCACAATGAAGAATACTTTTGGAGACATTCCCAGAAATTCAAGATATACATTTTATTTGTCATGAAAATATCTTAAACATATTATATTTTAATCAGAATCGTTAGAGCCATTTTTGAGCAAATTAAAATTTTCAAAAAGTGTTCCATATAAAGGGTAATCTGGGGTGGGGGGATTTTCTTGAAAACCTTTGTGTCGCATCTCTGGAAGATGCTGAACCTAAATACAAAGTTTGGTGTTTATCCAACTGTTTGTTTCTGAGTTATGCTGTTCACAGACACACACGCACCCACACCCGCACGCGCATGCACACACACACACACACATACACACCCGCGCGCCCGCAAACATATATTTCTGGTGAAATCTCGGTATTGAATTTTTGGGTGGGATACAATACTTCCCCTACTTACTATGCGTAGTGGAGAAAGTAAAAATATGATCTGCATAGCAAAAATTTCAAAATGTTTGCAATCACTACACACATTTTATTTTTTATCTAAAAAAGTACTAATTAATCCTGCATTCCATGCGTCAGTTTCTTCTTTATAGAATGTACAGTAAAAATTTCAGCCCTCTAACACCTAATTTGTGGATGTAATTTTGTTTTGAATGAATAAAAATATAGCAAAAATTAAAGTAAAGAAAAATGGGTTGCATGCAGTTAACCAGAAATAATGACTTACATACCTTCCTAGAGGTGTCCAGCTTAGATGTGTAATTTGTACTCTTGTTTCATTACAAGCACTGCAAATCAGTTTTAATTTATGGCATAAGCCAAGCCTTTCGGTGCCAAGTCCTATATAAAACACTTTTGATTGTGGTCATTACACTTCAGGTCAGTCACCAATGATGACAGTAAACTGGTGTTCACCAATATATATTTACACTCTTCAGTATTTACAACAGATATATGTTCACAATTGTCCTCCAGCTGTTTCTGCCTTAAATGTTTCTTTTGAACACCACATTCTTGCTCGACTAACCTTTCATCACTAGTATTATTTACATTATATAAAAAAAATCCCACAAAAATCAATAATAAAAAAAAGCAGAATTTTACTTCATGCAGTGTTTTCATCACCTGTCACACATCCTCAGGGACATTTAAGGAGTGCAGAGTTTTAAATATGATGTAATTAGAGCAGCTTCCAGGCACTGTAGTGCTTTAAAACTTCACATATGCACTTCAAACCTATTATACCTCCTAGTATTTTTACTTTCTCTACTACGTATAGTAAGTAGGAGAAGTGTTGTATTTCACCCAAAAATTCGATACCAAGATTTCGCCGGAAATATATGTTTTGAGACCCACTGAATCCAAAAAAAGCATTTTTGGAAACATGTCCGTGTGTGTCTGTGAACAGCATAACTCAGAAACAAACAGTCGGATAAACACCAAACTTGCTATTTAGGTTCAGTATCTTCCAGAGATGCGGCACGAAGGTTTTCAAGAAAATCCCCCCGCCCCAGATTACCCTTTACATGCAACATTTTTTGAAGATTTTAATTTTCTCAAAAATGGCTCTAACGATTTTGATTAAAATATCATATTTTTAAGATATTTTCATGACAAATAAAATGTATATCTGAATTTTCTGGGAATATCTCCAAAAGTATTCTTCATTGTGAACAATTTTTGCATAACTGGTAAACCATAAGAGATGACAAAATTTTACTACACAAAAAAATGTAGATCGCATTAAAATACACAATTTATGTCATATACATTTTAGTTGTTGAGTGGACCATTTTCGAGATATTGCTTGTTATTCCCTTAAGTTTTTCATTACATATTTTCTCAAATGGGAATTCGTTATTCATTTTTTTGTCTTGGATATGCAAAGAGTATTAATCTGTGGCAAAGGGAATGGTGCTGCACCTAGCAACCAGCTATTAAGAGATATGTCTATGGTTAAAGGCTACTGTATTTCTATATTGCCCTTGCAAATACAAAACATGGGGAACATAGTAGGCCTTAAGCAATAGTCAAATATTTTTAGAACTGGTCGCTATGTGTAAAATGTAATTTTCTTTGCATGTCAAAAGATTGTTCCTGCAGATGTTCATTTCCATTAATATGAAATAGATGGAGAATTAGAGTTTTTAAAAATAGTTTGTACAAAAGTAGGGAAAGTCATGTGAGTGTATCACATCAGAATTTTTGGTCACATTTTCACCTGTTTTAACACTAACTATAAATGAACATCATTGCCAATGAGTAAGGAACCATTCATAATGAAGATTAAGCATTAACAAGAACACAAAGCTAATTTAGCTATAAAGTTAACGTAATATGTGGTCATTCACAATGACAAATGCAAACATAAATAGCAGCCAATTGTAAGAGATCTGAAACAGCTGATCTAATATGGCTGCCTGCAGAGCGACCACCAACAGTATACACACAACAAAAGAGGTTATATACATGTATTAAAATAAATAAGAGGTACCTACCTGGTTAAAGGACGTTTAAACTCTCAAAGAAGCACCATTTGTTTTGCTGCATTTTTACAGATATCCCAGTGATTCTTGGCCCATGATCTTACACAGAAGGGCAATTAGTGAGTCAAAAAATGAGAGTGGAAAATCTGGTGTTAGGTGGTGAAATGATCACATAATGAGGTGTATGGAGAATCATCTAGTTTCTTATGTTTGATATAGACATAATCATGCAAGCTTGTGAACATCAGTCAGTGTGGACATGTACATTATAACATGAAACAAGCTTGTATGCTTATGTATAAGTTTCATTGTGAATGGTCTCTATTAGTTAAAGCTGCTGATATGACTATTGTTAAAAGTGGTATATAAATGGAACAAATAAACAGAAAAAGGGTCATTCCATGACACTGGATAAATGTAAATGAAATATTACTTTTATGTTTTGCTATCCCATTTTTACTCCATTGAATTAATTGGAGAATGAGTTCATTTTTATTTTCGTAAAATGTCATTATTCACAAAGTTATTAAAAAATTGGTATTTTACCAATAGATGAAAACAGCGTTGTACAGCGATAGGTCTTTTTGAAATAACATTCAAGTTGATTTTAATGCTTAAGTTGCTTCACTAACATGTGTCTGGTAGTAAATAAGGTTGATGAAGCAGGTTAAATGTTAAAATCGACGACATGAATATTACTTAAATAACTTTCATTCATTTACACTGTATTCCACTTCCAGTTTGGATTTTGATGCTAAGTGATATGTCTGTTTGCAATTTTGAAATGAATTCAAACTTAAAACAGGTCCTTTTATTTTCCTTTTACTTTCGCTACCATGTATATAGTAAGTTAGAAAGCTATTGCATTCTACCCAGAAACTTGATACAGAGATTTCACCACAAATACATGTTTTGAGGCCCCTTGAATGCCAAAAAATAAAAAAGAAAGCATTTTAGAAAAAGGTATATGTGTGTGTGTGTGTGTTTTAGATTTTGAGTTTTTTACTTATGGACGCTCTTTAACTACTATGGTCCTTAGCGTCCCATTCCATATTGACCGTGAAAGACCTGGAATTTTGCTCAGAGGCCTCTTTATCAGGTTTGAGGTTCTTTTACGTGCCATAAATCTACGACAAGGGACCACCGGCTTTACTTCCCTTCTGAAGGAAGCCATGCCAAGGATTTTTATGCCCAAAGAAAATCCAGCGCCCTTGCCGGGTTTAAACCCGTGACCTTGGGAACTAGAGGCTAGCACAGTACCACTAGTTCACGGAGAACGACGAGAGAGAGAGAAAAAACAGTATAATCCCCCAAAAAAAAGTCGGATAAATATCAAACTTGTTATTTAGGTTCAGTACCTACCAAAGATGCAACATGATTTTCAAGAAAATCCCCCATCCCAAATTACCCTTTACGTGGAATATTGTTCAACATTTTTATTTTCTAAAAAAATGGCTCTCAGGATTTTTATTAAGATACCATATATTGAAGATATTTACGTGAAAAATAAAATGTATATCTTGAATTTACTGGGAATAGCTGTGAAGTCCTCTTCGAAAGGAATTTTGTAAAATCTTGTATAGCTGGTAAACGTAAAGTGATTGATGAAAACGTACTACACACAAATAATGTAGATCTCTTTAAAACACTCAATTTATTTCAAATAACTTTTTTTTTTGCATCAGCCATTTCCAAGATATCCATTATTAATGCTTCTATTTGTTCAATACTTTGTCATTCTTTTTAAGTCCCATCGATTTCCAGTTGTTTCTCGCTGTGCCATGGAAAAAGTATGAAATATTAAGGCCAGCATATAGCACCCACTTCTAAATTATTTGAATGTTATTTCCTTTGTATCTATAATGAAATGTCTAATATAGCTGTTTCTGTAAAGGTTTATCTTGATTAAAATAAAGTAGTTAAAAAATAAAATTTGTATATCCACTAATAAGTAATAGAGGGTAGAGAAATTCATGTGAATGTAAGACATCAAATTGTTTTCTAACACTACATTATACTAAAGTGCTATTTTTTAAAAAGCATATTTTTAAATGCTGGCATATGAGTTTGCACAACCTTTTTTGAATTTAAGAATTCATCAAAATGTTCCTTTTTGTGTGCATTACGTAATTGAAAAATTTCAGAAATTTCCAATAAATTAACTTCCTCAAGCAAACACTACTTTTGAATAGAAGCATTACTGTGAGACTACTGACACTGTATGATTTATAAATAGTGCAGTTTTCCAGTTGGGATTACACAGAGTGAGTCAGCTTTCAAAATGTGACAAATAGCTAAACATGTGTTTTTTGTGATCATGTTTTATTACCCCCTTTTAAAACTTGGATAACTTAAAAGAGAATTAAATGAAGAAACTGCATGTATAATTGCTAATCTACTGGTGTGAACATCATAAAAATAAACACTTCTTTTAATTGCATCATAATGTGGAAAGAGTACATAAATAAAACTAAATGTATAGTCTAAACATATGTATACATTTTAACCTCCTGAAACAAATCTACTCTGATTTTATGTTTTAAATTCTGTGGAAGAAAAGAGCATTATGCATATGATAGTGTTTAAGATTCTTCAAAAATTTTATATTGTGTGTATTCCAGAATAATGAAATTTGGTGCCAACAAAACTATACTGGTGTTTTTAATTTACCATTAGATAGTGTAGAAAATTTTATTTCAGTATGAAAGAGGTCAATACCTTATCCACTTTGACCTGGTATAACTCGCAAATAGTTTTAATTATAAATCTCATCCTCGAACTTAATTTTGATGTATGTTTGTTGTAAAGGTATTGGGATGACTGGGTGAGACAGCCAGAGCAGCGAAGGAATAGAGCATGCATCAGACCAGAAATATCCCGAACCCGTACATTTGGGAAGATAGGTGTCAGCAAGTAAGTGGATCAGTCTTATTTTATACTTGCTAAGGAACACGTTAACATAAGTAAAACACTTCAGTTTTACATCATGTTGGTCTATGGGATATGCAAAGCATTAAACAGTGCATACTTTTAAATTTCTCTATTTTTTCAGTGATTTGGGAACTGAAAGTTTTAACAATTTGGAATTTTATCTGCTTAAAATATTGAATTTAAATAAAGCATCTATACTTCTTTCAATAGAAAATTGATAGACTTATATATTAGTATTCTGAACAAAATTAATTTTATCAACTAAGCTGTTTACATACAGTGGAATCTCGTTAGCATGTTCCTCATTAACACGTTTTCCCATGTATTACGTGGAACTAAAGTCCCGGCACCAAATGCAATGAATAACATTTGTTTAGTACGTTTTCTCGCTCCCGCTTACTACGTTTGAAGTTTGATGTCCTCATTTGCTATTTTAGCCAATGCTTGGTCGATCCAGTGGAAGTAGATTTACTACATTCAAAGTTTGACGTCCTCATTTGCTACTTTGGTCAAACCAGGCGGGATGGAACCAGCAACCAATGGCATGCATGTATGTGTGTACATATTTGTGTGGGAGTGATAGAGAATGCTTTAGTTTAGTAGCGGCTTGGCATGGTTAGTTTCTGCTGTTGAGTGTTGATGAAACGTAATTGTATTTTAACCTTTTGTTCGCAATGGAGAAAAAGAGAGTGCGGCAAATAACCAACAGTAAAAAACTGAAAATCCTTGAAAGAAGTAGATCACAATCCAAATATGAAACGTGTGGATATAGCACGGAAGTTAAACATTCCTCCGTCAACCTTAAACACAATTGTTAGCGAACATAAACTAATTGAAACTGCTTTTGAAGAAGGGAAAAATGCTAAAAGAAAACATAATCGCCCGGGCCATTCTCCAGAATTAGAAGATGTTCTGCTAAAGTGGTTTACACAAACTAGAGCTTCAAATGTGCCAATAGATGGTACTGTGGTTCGAGCTCAGGTAACACATTTAGCACAGAAGACGGAACTGGATGATTTCAAAGCGTTCAATGGCTGGATTGAAAGATTTAAGAATCAACATGGCTTAGTCTACAGATGTGTGCGATGTGAGGCTGCTGCCCTAAATAATGACGCTACACTGTGTGAAAATATAGAAATGTGGAAGAATACAATGCTCCCGTCAATTTTGAAAGACTATAGCTCTGACGATGTTTATAATGCAGATGAAACAGGACTATTTTTCCATCTTTTGCCAGACAAAACCCTGGATTTTAAGGGCACTAAGTGCCATAGCGGGAAGCTTAATAAGGAGAGGATTACAGTTTTGTTGTGCTGTAACAAAAGCGGAACAGAGATATTGGTACCACTGATTATTGGAAAAGCACACAGTCCACGATGCTTTAAGAATGTGCGATCTTTTCCATGTAAGTACACTTCCAATACAAAAGCCTGGATAACTTCTGCCAACTTTGAAAATTTCTTACGAGCATGGGACACAAGACTGGGCATAAGAAGCAGGAATTGCACTCTTTATTGATCAGTGTGCCGCTCATCCACCAACTGTTTCAAATTTAAGAAACTTAAAGATCATTTTCTTCCCAGCAAACTACATGAGTAAGCTACAACCTTTAGATCAAGGCATAATTCGATGCATGAAGCATACGTATCTGAAGAGGCTGGTACAGAGAAGATTGGCTGCACTGAAATCGACGACAAGAAAAATCACCATCTTAGATGCCATGCATTTTATTAGAACTGCTTGGAATTGTGTGACGCATGATACCATTAGCAACTGTTTTAATAAAGCTGGTTTTTGCCGGGTTCTTGGTGATGCAATCATGCAAGAAGATGAGTTTTCCAAGAGTGAAGAATGGCACCAAATAGCAGACAATGGCGGCGTGTCTTTTGAAACATACGTAAACATTGACAATGAAATTCCAGTGTGTGAAACAGTGACGATAGATGAAATACTTGAAGAACAAGTGAAAGAAGAAGCGTCAGTGGGAGATGAAAGTGATGATGAGTCAGATCCTGAGCCAGTACCTACAGTGTCAGAAGCGATGGAGGCAATGGACATAGTGAAGCAATATGTGTGCAGTTTCGAAGTTGATGATGTAATGACTTTACTAAACAAGATGGACAGTAAGATTTTGGCATTAAAGCCAACAAAGCAATCAACCATAGATATTGAAGAAGGTTATGTTTTGTTAGTTTAAACTTGAGAAGGTTATGTTATGCTGCTTTTGTTTTGTTAGGTTACATAATTTTAACTGCCCCACGTATGGGAGCCAACTTGAAGAAGGTTTGTGCTTATGTGATATATTTTTACGTAACTTATTAGTTGCTTTATGAAGTTTGCAACACGCTTTGGGTGTCGGTTTGAATTTGTTGATTACGTAATAGTTACTGTTATTACACAATATGCTGCTACGTATGAGAAGCTGATTTTAAAATGTGTTTTTGTTATTACACTCCAAGTTTTACACTATAATATTTAACTTTGTTATTAACACTGCTTCTATATAATATTTATGTTTGAATTTTGCCATGGCTGCATCAGTAATGTTTGTAGAGTCATGTGTCTTAGGCAGGGCGCGGTATGACAATGATTGTATACGTCACAGAATTTAAGTTTTTAAATTCACTTCTTTTATTAATTCTTGCACAGTTTTATAAAGCACTACACTTTTTAAGAATTGTGAGAATCTACAATACTTTTACTTAGCGCGTATACATATTTTACGATTCACACGTAGAGAACACATCTTCCATCTGTTCACTACCAAGGCTTGCCAGCAACTGAGCAACTTTCAACAGTTAAAACCCGTAAGCTTCGGTATTTCAAGTCTCTGATAGGCTAATTCTAGTCCAATAGAATATCTGCATTTTACTTAAAGCTTTTCTTTGCTGTTCATTGGCTAAATTTTAAACTGTTAGAGAAATTACATTATCGTTTGCTTTAATCATGACTAGTAACTTTCAAACTCTAAAACTCATTATTGCTACAAGGTTACCTCATTATTACCTCATTGTTAGCAACTTAAAACTTATTATTCTCACAGCTCTTGCATTATTAAAGTATATAATGTATTCACATAACATTATAAAACATGTTTTACAATAAAAATAAGCGCATACAATGACTGTTACATACATTTAAACAATTATTAAATACATATTGTTTCAAGGTGGGCTGTTATTGAATTTACTTTTATATAAAATATAATTGAAACTATTCAGGTATTAAAATACTGCCTCAATATGTATTTCAAACCAATGTAAATATTGTCCATATTTCACATCCATTTGGGAGGTAAGATGTATTATTAGATTTTATTACATAAATATGTTCTTAAATTGCAGATTTTGTATTTTCATTAAAATGTTTTCCCATCTATGACATCCAAATCCTTGGCTCCCTGCAAAAACATACTAACGAGATTCTACTGTTTATGGTTGCTAAATACACTATATAGTTTGTGTTTCTTTAAAAGTTTTCTTATTCAATCCATTTTTAAGGGAAGGGGGAATATATATAGATGTTCCACTCATCTAAAGACAAATGTGATTATGTCCTGGTGTGTTTAAAATTCTTTGTGAATATAGAAAAATGTTATTTATATATAGTTTGAAGCTGTACATGAAATTACACATTAATCTTGAAAGCCCCATCTAAGAGTGGCATACCAATCAAAACTGCTCAATGTCTAAAATGCCCCAAGGTTGTGGATTCAAACACGGCAGAGGGAGATGGATTTTTTCGGGCGTAAAAATCCTTAGCATGGCTTCCTTTGGAAGGGAAGTAAAGCCGGTGGTACCGTGTCGTAGATTTACGGCACGTAAAAGAAACTCAAGCCTGATAAAAAGGCCTCTGAGCAAAATTACCGGTTTTTAATGCCCAATATAGAATGGGACGCTAAGGACCATAGTAGTTAAAGAGAGTCCATAAATAAAAATTCGATTTAATTTTCTCTAAAATGCCGCAAAAATATTAAATTCCAAAATTTCTTCATTAATTGCCCAAATATTTGTAAAAGATGCATCTACTTTACAGTAATTGGCTTTTTAAGTTCATAGCCACCTATATTTGTTGCAGTCAAACAGAAGAAAGTGTTTATGTACCATTGGTACGTTGATCACAGTGTTGGTAACCATGTCACCAAATGTTCATCTGCTAAAAAAAGCATGGTACCACAAGTTTAAAGCTATTGTACCATATTTTCGGGCTTAAAGCTATTATAGATTATTTCCACAAATCTAATATGTACCTTTTTTGTCCAAATGCAGTAATCAAAATTGTGGTGCACATTAGATTCAAAGGCATGTTAGATTCGAGTGCAAAATTGTTCTGTCGTTTGCCCGTAACTGCATTCAAATTTATCATATCTATCTTATGTCACAATACATTGTTGCCATTCTCACTTTGGTACATTTATCGTTGGCTTATTATTACAAGGGCATTGGAATTAATAGGTAGTAAGGAAATGGAGGGCAAACAGAGCATCTCATGATGTTACTTTCAAGCTAAAGTGATCGTTTATGCTGAAAAGAAAATGGTAAGAAAAGGCAGGAAGAGAGTTCAGTGTAGCAGAGAGCAATGTCCGCTTATGATGGCAACAGAAATTAGCATTACAGCTAAAGCTAGCAGAAAGGTATTTGTAATACTGGCAGTAGTAACTGTTCATATGTAGTATGGGTATTTCATGTTCACTTTAATAGGTAGTGATAATTTTTTTAACACTGACTGTGTCACGTGACAATAGGCTACTTATAAACGCTAGGTATGCTCTGAAACGTTATATACAAATCCACTATCATACAAAATAAGTTTACCCTAACATTAATGCATATTACGTTTGACAAACAAGTCTGTTTTATTAAAGTTTCAAATTTGGAGTGCATAGTAGATTCACTGGCGCACTAGATTCGCGTAAATATGGTGTTATTTTGTTCTGTTATATTGGATTACATGTTTTATTTTGTGTTGGGCTTCTATGGTGGCATGGTATATAGTGCTAAGGGATTCTTGAACAGCAAGATCCAGAAAAGGAATGATGGTACAAAATATTCATAAAAGAGATGAAAGTTCCTTAGCCGCACCACTATTGTACAGTTAAATTTACTGGCAATATTGTGTATTAGTACTGTGCAATTAAGTGTATGAAAATTCTTGATAAATGTTTTTGCTTTCAACAATTATAGTCTTTAATTCACAGCTAAAGCTGTAATTAGCCACTAGTAAAATGTATTTACACAATTGGTACTATAAATGGTATATTCTATATAGGCACTTTTTATTACAATGTATTTAACTCTTAAGATTTTTAGTTTTTTTGGTAGCTTATTGTACAAAATGTTGCCCATTCTAAGGGGATCCTTTTGTGTGGCTATTTTATTAACATTATCTGTATAATAGTTGTCTTGCATCTTGGTGTTATATAATGGCTACTTTAATTTATACCCCCGCCATTGAATCTTTGCACTTGACAGTTCATGTGGCTTCGTGTAACGTTGGCTATATTGAGGTTGCAACATTGCCAGAGTGGTTAGTAAACAACAACAGCTGAATTGTTCTCCTTTCTATTGTGTCTAAGCCGCATACAAAAAGTGTTCGTAAGTAGCGAACGTCATTGAATAATAAATTAGCACTTTTGATAATATAGAAACAAAATAAAGCAAACGTGCCTGCTGCAATGAGGAGAAATAAAACAAATTATAAGCTGTGATAACAAAGTTATTTTCACTCACGCTGTGTTCCAGATGGTTCAGGAATGTTGTCCCCTTTCTCTTGGAGTTTCACTCCCATGTAAATAACAGTTCTCATGATCAGTTCAAGAGATGCTGCAGTTCGTTGTATGGCTTTATCAGCAGGAATAGAGGGATGCCCATGAACCTTCAGGTAGTCCTCCTGTTCAAAAACTTCCCAGGTCCTTAACAGTTCCAATGCCTGACTATTAAATGGCACATCTCGACACAAAGGATTTTTGCTTCATGAATCATCACTTGGTGATCGACGTCGTTTTTGAGACATTGTCGCACTTCAAATCTTGTATAAATAATATGAATGAAATATACATAAAATATATATAAACGAACACCAACAATAGCCACAAATATAAATAACAATGAACAATATTAGTTTACAAAGAACAACTTGATGCACGTGCTAGAGATTCACAAACTGAAACACATGGTTGAAAATAGCTACATCTGACAACAGAGCCGCTTGCAGTTCCGCTTCCGCTTTGTCATAGACCACCCGAAATGCTGCCTTGTGATTGGTTTAGGAAGTCTTAACGGTTAAAGCTTTTCATCTGTGTTTTTGCGAGCGTACCAACTTAATCACTAGCTGTCAAGTGCAACGTTTCAATGGTGGGGGTATACATATAGTGCATCCCACTTACTACAAACATAATTACTTTGCAGTTAATACCTATTTTAGCTCCTACAAAAATATTTCTATATGGCGCTCTAATATTTATATGATATATGTATCTATAACATTTTTATTTCTCTGCTGCTTACCTATAATAAGTAGAGGAAGTGTTGCATTTCACCCAAAAATTTGATACTGAGATTTCACTGGAAATGCATGTTTAAAGGTTCTCTGAATAAATACATAATAAAATTTGTGTGTGTGTGTGTGTGTGTGTGTGTGTGTGTGTGTGTGCGTGCGTGCGTGCGTGCGCGCGGGCGGGTGCGCGGGCGGGCGTGCGAGACAGAGAGGGATGATCAAATACCATACTTGGTATTTACATTCAGCATTCTTGAAGGATGCAGAACAAGGATTTTCGTGAAGATTCCCACACCCCAAATTACCTTTTATATGGAAAGATTTTTGTTATTTTTTATTTTCTCAAAAATGGCTAACGATTTTGATTAAAATACTATATTTTTAAGACATTTGTATGATAAATGAAGTGTATGTTTAATTTTCTGGGAATTAAAGCAAAGTCGTCTTCATTCTAAAGGAATTGTTTATAACTTGTACTCTGTAAGAGTAGAGATAAACTTACTACACGAAAAATTTAGACCACGTTAAATCACACAATTTATGTGAAATAAATTTTTTTTATAATGCTAACCATTTCCAACATATTCTTTATTATAGGTTTATATTGTCAAATACTTTATACTTTTTCAACCTCAAAATTGCTGTTCTTATTTTTCTAGTGGTCATGCAAAGAGACGGAATTTCAAACCCATCACTTAGTGACCCACTCTTAACATATTTGACTGTTGCTTAAGCCTACTGTATTCCCATATTCCCCTTATAACTACAAGGAAATAAGTAACAAAACGATGTCTGTAAATGTTTATCTCAATTAGCATGAAGTAGATAGAGGAGTAAGCTTTTGTAATTATAGTTTGTTGAAGAATGGGTAGAGAAAGTCATGTGAATGTAACACATTAGATGTTTAAAATGTATTTTAGCCCCAAGAATGTCATACTCTCCAACTGCTCAAATTAATCACATACTTTTACATTTAGACCTCCATTAATCTATTATCTTGGTGCTGGAGCTTGATTGCTTTTGTTTTTCGTAAACTTACTACATAGGAACAACGAAAAGAGGTATTAAAATGAGAATTCTGAGCATAAAAGAAATTGCCATCTTAAATGGAGAAACCTGCTGTTGCCACATTATTACTTTAGAGTGGAGCTTACCAACCTGTTTACTGCGACTTCATGTGCACTTCACAGGGGTTCCATCTGCTCCAGGAAAATAAAATAAATTAGATTAAAGATTAAGAAACATTAAGTAGGTTTGGGAAGTAAGAAAATTATAAACTGTAACAAAAAAATTTGCCAAGATTAAGAAACATAAAGTAGGATCAAGAAGTAAGAAAATTATAAATTACAATAAAAAATTTGCATAGTCAAATTTCCAGTCTCTTCTAACAGGGGACACATAACAATTGAACTATACGTTAGTTTCAGAGCCATGATAGCAGGTGTAGCTGAGAATATCTTTTGCGCAATTAGATGGAATGTTTACACAACCAATGAAAGAAAGGGAGTGAGTTAGGGGTTTGGAAGGGCTAGGACTGAACAGTAGCTGCTGGTTGGTGACAAAGTGAAAGAGACACGAAGAAGGAAGTAGCACTTTCTGTAGAATCTGCTCATGTCTCCCCCTCCATCTACTTCTGGGTGCATCAGTATGCTATTAAGATGATGGATCACATCTTGTAGCATGAGACAAAACTGAGCGAGGAGCAGGCCTCCTGATTAATAAACATGTCTTACAATAATGAAAACGAATATGTATTTCAGTTAAACTGACTGTAATGATTAAATTGAACTAACTGATTTTATTGTGTGAACCTCTTGTTGCTCTGCCAAACACATAATATATATTTTGAAACAAATGGTTTGATGTATTGAACTTTGGATGAACTTTTACAAATGTCCAAATTTGGACAATATCATGTGAATTATGATAGTTGAGACTAAATTGACATTATAGAAAATTTCAAATCTTTAAAAACATATTTCATTGCATGGATATAGCACAAATATCTAGGTATCTCTTTACTTTACATTTCCCCTCTTCCTCCTTGGGAAGGGCTAAGGAGCTCCACCATAGGTATTGATTCCAAGAAGGGCTCCGCAAGTCGAAAAGGTTGGTAATGCCTGTTTCAGAGCATCAAAAGAGAATGGAAATTCTCGCAAATACAAAAGAATAATAATAGAATAGAGAGTTTAGGGAAGCCATAAAAATACTCATGCACTTGCACAATATATATATAAGAAAGCTGGAATAAATAAGTAAATAAATTGAGCATTTTGCTAGTGTTTAAGAAACCTGTTCACACTCACATCTGTGAGCAGTACTTTAGTCTGCCGCATCCCTTTGCCCCTCCAAGTTCTGCCCTAACAGTGACAGTTGATTCAGTCGCAGAAAACGTAAACAAAGCTGGTTCAGAATAACCCCAAAATAGAAACGGGAATGGGAAGCAAAACAGCAAACAACATTTTGTTTCACAATACCCAGGAATGAAAATGGTAATACATATTGATGACCTTATCAATAGCAAAGTGAAAAGTCAGTTTAGTGCCTTGGGATGTCATTTTTATTGTTACTGTCCAATGATATTTTTTTACATGCTTCCAATTCAGCCAACATACTTCAGGTTAGCCATCATCAAAATTCTATAAAGTAAGCATTTTTTAAATGCAGATCTATTACTGTTTCTAATTCCTCTGGTCATACCAAGCTTCATTCCTTTATTAATAGCATACATGAAAGCTATTTATTGTTCTTTATTGTTCTCTGTTAATTTCTACTGCTTCTTGCTGTTTTTTGTAGCTTTTGGTATTGTTTTTGAGGGAAAGAAGCAATTTTGAGTGGCATATAAACAGACTTTCTCTGTGAAGATGATGTCATCCTGAACAAACAGCATCTTGCCAAATGCAAAGGCCTTAAAAGTGATAACTTACAGACTTTATATTGAGAAGCCAGAGGGAAAATGATGCAGATCAATTAATCCCTAGTGCCATTGGTGAACAACAATAACAACATAAACAGACTTCAAGTGACCTTTCTGTGGAAAAACCAACACTCAATGAAACTGTGATCAGGATGCACATTTGTTGGGATTTGTTCTGGTTTCATTTTCCCGGCTTGTGACCATAGAGAATTCAAGCAGCTGTTCCATGTCATGGCAGCCTTGAATATTTTCTGCAGTGAAGAGTTTAATATGCACAATATAGACCTAATATGCTGTCCTCAGGAACAAGAACAATGACGCTAAAACTTGACCAAGTTTCCACTAATTGTGAGCCCTCACACTTTAGTGCATGACAGTATTTAACTTTGTCATCCTTCTTCTGGATTCTATTCTCGGTTATTGCGAACCAGTCTTAACACAGGATGTATCATACTCTGATAATGCCCACCAAGTCATGCGATAACGTCAGATTGAAACAATTACAGGACCAATAGATCACAACTCAAAACCCCAACACTGGTGAAAGCCAATATAGTTAGTTATTCCCTTTTTTTTTTCTTTCTTTCTTGGTTTTACTGTAGCCATACTGTACGGATATGACAAACAGTTATTTTCAATTAATGGTTATATGATATATCTTTATTGAGTGTTGAGCTAATACAATACATTTGAGCATGACCAGCGTCGAGCCCAGGCTCCTATTGCCGATCGTACCCAAGCTTCCGCATTTACAAAACATGTGTGTTGAGTTAAGCTTCATATCGCTACAGTTTCGTTTCTTATTTAAAGTCACTATACTGCTTAGTGTTCTTCTCCCATTCCCATCTCCTTCCCTTACTTCCTCCAATCGTCTTTGAATCTCCACTATCAGCGGGAAATGAGAACTATTAGATGCAAATTTAAAGAATACTTATTGTGTACCTGTGCTGATCGGCCATAACAGCACTTGCTCGTTCATATTAAGAAATGTAACTCTCCCTCCTAGCCCTCTCCATGTTTACCATCCTTTATATCTAAATCATTCACTTCACGATTTCATATAAACCTATCACTTGCTTATCAATAAACTTGTCTTTACTTTGTCTAATTTGTTCCCTTCTATTCATTCTATAGTCACTCTCCCTCCCTATTCTATTAACTCCCCCATTATTACTGCTTCTGTATTCCCATACTTCTCACAGAGCCTGCTCTATTTCTATACGTATGGCACACTTTCCTACTCCATAAATCTATTTCTGTTGGCTCCCTTGACGGTCCCGCTTTGTTTCTGTCCAAAACCCATAAACTCCCATTGGGTGTCAACACAATGCTTTCTTCTTCCACCAATTCCCCACTCTGAAACCACGCCTCTGCCCTGCCCACAACCATATCACGTGGTGATTGAACTTTCTCCCTCCTCGATGATGTCACTTTCCTAACTTTGCTAGCTGTTGCCCTCACGTCACTCTGATCTGACGTCACTACGTCGTCTCCCAATCTTCTCTCTGACACAACCATCTTCTTCCTGCCAGCCCCATGTAGCAGTGACATGACTTTCATATATCCATCCTTCTCCGATTTCCAATCGCTCTTTGGACTTCCTTCCGATCTGCATTCCTTCTCTCTGGTCTCGGATGTATTTGGCTGAAACTTTCCTGCTCCTGCAATCTGCTGCTCCTTGTGTCTCTTTCGCATCCAGCCACCATGCGCCCATCAACCCACAACCGTAAGTTCTTTATGACGGCCCGTTTCCCTTCCATTCTTTCCAGCTTCATTTGTTAATGGTTATAACTCACAGTTACAGTGTATCAACAGTTACATGTAATGGTTACCATTAACAATTAAGCTATTTTTTTTTCTTTCACAGTTACATTACATTAGTGTTTACCGGTATGGATTAGCTGTAATTATGTTTCAATATGAACGATGTCGATACAGACTGACTTTGTTATTTGATGCAGTCATTTCTCTAGTTGTGTCAACACTGGTTATTACAGTGGCTTATAATCACAAAATGCATTTGCACTTCTACATTCCTGTACACACACACACATGCACTCTCTCTCTCTCTCTCACCCCCCCTCCAGGTTGCCTTCTCCCTATTGGCTAAGCTATTCGCATCATAAGTGTGCCTATCTATAATGTGCAGATAGGAACAGCCTTGATGGTATGTTTGGTAATGAGGCAGCACTTTCAAGTTTGAGGTTTGATTCACGAAATACTCATTTAACCCTGTCATATATATGTCTGTCTTTCTTCATTCTTTGCCATGCAAGATTAAAGGTGTAAATACCCATGATAACAAATCCAAAAGAGCAGAAACGCACACCTTCACACTTGCTTTTTTAATTCGAAAATTAGAGAAATTTCACGTTTAAGCAATCTTAGAGGTTAAACTTGCTGAAATTGTGCTACACTGGATCTTGATTCACCATTGTTAAAGTTTATGTACTATTGTAATTTACCATTGCTGCTAAACAACATTGCTTGTTCACAACCATCTACATGTGATTTATAAAAACCTGTGTACCTATAATCGTATTTGAATAACCATCTTAATGCAATCAATACAGCTTAGCTGCCTGAGTGCTGACTGATCCATCATTGTCATCATTTTTATTTATTTAATCACACTCTCTTAACTATTATGGCTCTTAGTGTCCCTTCTATATCAGGCATGAAAGACCAGAAATGTTGCTCAGAGGCCTCTTTATCTGGCTTGAGGTTCTTTTACATACCATAAATCTATGACACAGGACAACTGGTTTTACTTTCCTTCTGAAGAAAGCCATGACAAGGATTTTTACGCCTGAAAAAATCCATCGCCTTCTGCCAGGTTTGAATCTGCGACCTCGGGAACCAAAGGCTAGCATGGTACAACCATCTGAGCAATAAGCAACGTACTTTAATAAATAAATATGTACTTTCAACTCCATGCAAGGATGACTCAAGGTATAAATGATTTGAGGTAACTAGTTTCCGATGAGCAGTACCAATGCTGTGCACATGCATTGAATAATGTCACCCAGGCTCGGTAACCTTCTCGTTACTTTAGTAACCATTAATGCAATAACTACTGTCCATTCCAAACCAGAGTGCCTTTCACTGAAAACAAACACTTTGTATTATCCGCGCGAAAGTAGTTCGCAATCCCAGCTCCTAATGGCTGCTTGTTCCCCTCCCACGTGCTTGTTGAACACTAATCTATAAAAAGGTGCCCTGCGTGAGAATCATAGTTCAAAATGTAACCTGAGGTGACAATCGATTTTATAAATATGCGGCAATGAACATTTTACTTATGTTAATCACAATCCTTGGGCAAAAGTGCAACACCCAAATCCGAATCCTCCGAAGGTGACTCAGCTGCCATATCAGAATCAGAACTACTCTCCAAAATAATGATAAGCTTATCTACAATTCCACAGCACTGTCACACTTAAAACAAGTTCCCACATTTTATCCTCTTTGATGTTGTATTATGTCTGTTTATATTCCCTGCTCGCTTTCGTTACACTTCTCACTGAAACGCCTGTAAAATCCGACATTAGTTTAATAATAGGCAATAATGCAAGTGTCAGGTATTTTTGTAATAGTGAGTTGAATATATGAAGTATTGTTTGTTTTTAGCCACTTTTTAACTGTTTCCTGCTTCTGTGTTTGAACAGTTTATTCGCACTACATGCACCTTAATCTGCAATGTGAGCTCAAATACCAACTGACTAAATCACAAGATTTGACCTGAGCATATGTGTGTTATATATTATGAATGACTTCACTTATATATCCTGTGTTACGCACAGTGTTTATTCGGTACTCAGATAGCACCTCTGGGAATTCATTGCTGCATTTCTTGTGTATGTAAGACAGTGGCAGTCGTGCATACGGTTGGTATTAACAAGCAAGATGCTCTTGGTGTTAGCGCAATAGCAGGCAAAAATCATAGTTTGTAATCTCTTAACAGCTAGCATATATCCATTACCTTTAACGACGAGCTTTTATGATAACCGCAATAAAATGTGCAGTTCTATACCTTTCCTGCTCTAATATTTGATAATATAATACATGTGTTAAGGAACTATTTACGTTGGCATAAGAGTATATTCTTGGGTTCGTGACAAGCTGAAGCACGTGCTTGTGTTTACATCAGAGGGAACTCTGGTTTGGAATGGACAGTAGTTGTTATTTTGGTACCATTACTGGGTAATAGTTACTTTGTATACATGACTTTGGTGACTGTTATTGGGTAACTAATTACTTTATATTCATTACTGTGATAAAGCTTATTTTACTATCTATTTCATTTTAATTGAGATAAAACCTTAGCAAAAATAGTTGAACTACACATTTCATTATATATACAAAGGGAACAGCAATGGTCAAATGTTTAAGAACAGAATGCTATAGGCTGGCCTTAAAACTCCATACTATTTCCATGCAGTTACAAAAAAACAACTGAATGTCGACAGGACTTTATAATAGAACAATAAAGTATTGAATAATGGGAACCATTAATAATGGATATCTCAGAAATGGATTATGCCACAAGAAAAGTTATTTTAAAGAAATTGTGTGCTTTAAAGAGATCTACATTTTTTACACATTATATGAAATTCCTTTCAAATGAAGAGGACTTCACAGGTTATTCTTAGAAAATTCAAGATATACATTTTATTTGTCATGTAAATATCTTTAATACATTATATTTTAATTAAAATTGTCAGAGCCATTTTTCAGAAAATCGAAAATTTTAAATAATCTTGCATGTAAAGGGTAGTTTGGTGTGCGGGGGATTTTCTTGAAAACCTTCATGATTCATCTTTGGAAGATATTGAACTTTTATTTATCCGACTTTCCATTCTTGAGTTATGCTGTTTACATATACACGCTTATGGACCTTCTTTCTGAAACAGTTTTTTTTTGGGGGGGGGGGAGATTCAGAGGGTTCTGCTAAAATGTTGATATCAAAGTTTAGGGTGGAATTTAGTACTTTCTCTACCTGCTATGTCCATGGTAGAGAAAGTAAGAAGGAATAAGAAGTTTAAAGGAGTATGAGAGCATACATACTTGTGATAATAATGATGCATTCTAGAGGCTCTTTAACCATACATCATACAACCTGGAGGTCAAGGAATGGTTGGATCTTGGTACAGTGGTGCTAAATAGTTTTAATTATGTACCGTATTTACGTGAATCTAATGCGCACCCCATATTTGAAACTTAAAATTGTGAAAAAAAAAGAGTTTATATTGAATGTAAAGTGCGTCAATGTTGAAAATAGGTAATAGTATTTTATTTAAATTTATTTAATACAGCAATGGATTTATCGTATATATAAACCATCAGATTATAGAATTGAAAGTGCCCTATTGTTAGGTGACACATTGAAAAACAACAAAATTAGTGTTACGCGCTGTTTTTCGCACCCTGTTGTTTTGATAACATCCTTTGTCCCCTTCTCAGTAATAGTGTAGTTCCATGGCATATCAAACCAAATTGGCATCTCATCGCATTGCCTATTTGCCCCATGGAAAAAGTTTTTTCTTCCGAAGTAAAATGACATACTGCTGAAATGTTTTTAGTGTGTCCTCAAAATCTGCAGGAAGCTTCTGGCACATTTCTGTACAGCGTCCTAGAGATAAACCTGTCTGCTGCATGAAACGATCCACCCATCCCTAGCTAGCCTTAAGCTCTTGTTTAGGAATACCAAAAACTTCAGCCTCCTCTTTCGCTTTCTCTCATATTGTGTCACTAGTCACAGGTTGCTCATTCTTCCTCCTTTCACGCACAAATTCCAACATTTTTTCTTCAACTTCAAGATGTCCTCCTTTGCGAGGACCTGTAAATTTCTTCCTACTAGCTTCAGTAGCAAATAATGCCAATTTCTGTTTTTGTCACAAGTGAACATTGAACTTCCCTCCTGCCTTTCTATTACCATTTTTTTTTTTTTTCAGCATAAAGGATTACTTTGCCCTTGCGCTCCGTATCACAACTAAAAACGCTCAATAATAGGTCAGTGATAAATGAGCGGCTAGTTTGTTGCGAGTTTGCGGATACATGTTAACTCAAGCAATCATTGTGACATAATAAACGAAAAATTTGAATGAAGTTACTGGTGTTCTACGGAACGGATTTGCACTCGAATCTAATGCACACCATGATTTTGAGTACTACATTTGATCAAAAAAGGTGCACATTAGATTCATGTAAATACGGTAGTTTGTTTTGTTGCTTGTACTTTATTGGAGTTATAAATAAAATCGTCATTCATATTAAATCAGTACATTAACATAATGTATTATCTACTTTTTCAGTGGTCATTTCTATGAGAAACACCTAAAGTATATAAAGCTTAATGAAAAGTTTGTGCCTTTTACACAGAAGAACCTAACATACCTTTTAAAGGTAAGCTGATTTTTCCATACAATGACAGTTTTGCTAGAAAGAGCATCTTGCATATTATGTGGCGTATAATTTGTGTTGTTAATGTGCAGGATAATTATGACGTCCAGTTTGTGAAGCAGGTTTACGAGAGTCCTGTAGTGACATACCAGGAGCTAAAGAGTGGTTCCATCGTATCACAGGGCTCAGTACGAATTCCTTACCACACCAATGATATCTATAAGAGGACTGCAAAGATGCTGGGTCTGATGGATGACTTCAGGGTAAGCAGCTGCTCTATTTGTTCTCTTACTTTTTCTAGCAGTCAACAAAACTTAATTTGGCTGATTTTGTAAATAATATTTAAATATGGAATGGTGGTAACTTTGTTTTGTGTACCATTTGGAAATGGATCTTGAGAAGTCTCGAACTTTGGAAGTTCTTGTGTGACATGGTGAAGTTGCTGAAGAGTTACGAGGGCTGTCCCAGAAGTACCTGACCTAACAAAGAAAACACAAAAATGTTGGGAAAAAACATCTTTATTTCTCTACATAGTCTCCTTTTAGCTCGATACACTTTTCCCAGAGATGTTCAATAGCTTCGATACCCTGTTTATAGTGAGAACCGCCAAGTTCTGCAAAATAGCCATCAACTGCAAACTCCACCTTTTCATTGTTGCCAAATCTTTTACCACCATTTCTTCAACTTTGGAAACAAAATAATCAGAAGGGGCGAATACGGTGCATGAAGAAGCAATTGGAACTTTAACTCGTTGATTTTGGCCATGGCGATAATGGATGTGTGAACTGGTGCATTGTCTTGATGAAGCAGAACTTTCTTTTTCACTAAATGCTGCTGTTTTTGCTTGATTTCATTATTCAAATGCTTCAATAAGTTTGCATAATACTCGCCATCAATTGCTTTTCCTTTTTGAAGATAATCAATGAAAATTATCCCACGTGCATCCCAAAAAACTGACGCCATGACCTTGCCTGCAGATGGAACTGTCTTCGCCTTCTTTGGAGCCGATTCTCCCCTTTCAATCCACTGATTTGACTGTTCCTTCATCTCAGGCATGAAGTGATGGACCTATGTTTCATCCATGGTTATGAATCAACGCAAAAACTTGACTTTATTGCAGTGAAACATCGTCAAACATTCAACCAACGCTGCTTTTGCCCTATTGAGAATAAACGTTGCACCCATCTTGCGCACATCTTTCTCATATCTAAATTTTCAGTTAGTATGCAATGTACAGCACTTTTTGAAATGCCTACGGTGTCTGGTAGCTTGCTTTCAGTCGACAGTGATTCAATACCATTTTGTGGATTTTCTTCACAATTTCTGGCGTGGTCACCTCATTTGGTTGACCACTGCGATGTTCGTCTTGGCAGCTTGTACGGCCTTGCTTAAACTCTGCCTCCCAATATTTTACTGTTGTAAACGAAGGAGCAGACTCCCCCAGAGTAGAATCTAGCTCAGCTTTAATATTAGTTGGACTAAGACCTTTAAATGAAAATTTGTATCACACAACGATGGCCAGATGTTTACAAATTCACTGTTAATGGCTGTGAAACAATTACTAAACAATGAGGCATCATCAAACTTCAGCTTTATAAGGGTGGTACTTTCTACCATAGTCATTTGTTTGAAACAACAACCGCTATATATACACGTCAGATCGGGTACATCTGGGACTGCCCTTTTATTTCCAGGGCCAGGACTTTTTGTGTTTATTTTTAAAAACTTTTGTGAAAAAGCATATAAAATATCATATTTATAGTTTAAAATATAGTAACAAATTCCTGGTAATTTTTTTATGTCATAGGCATTGGTTCGCATTGTTGCAACTGCAATGTGATATTTTTGGAATTCAGCTGGAGATAAACTTTCGGTCGTTATTGATTGTTGATTACATGTGCTGCTTATGGTTGCATTTCCATTGGTTTATTTCTGTTAGTTTCCACGAGGTCAATTATTTTTCCACTGCAGCAGTTACTTCAAGAACTTAAACGGAACGTTCCAAAAGCTCAGTAAAACCCCGTCAGCCATCATGGATGGTCCTGCAGGTCATAAAATAGAATAACAACATAGTCAAAATTTTCAGGTTAACGTTCCTTTCCAAATGAATTTTAATTTCTTTATAGCCAACATCTTCAAAAGAAATAAATTTTTTTTCTTTTGTATCATAAAAATTATGCAGAAACAATCAATTTCTGGAAAAATTTGCAGCAAAATTATAGCCATAAATCAGTCACATTTGTCATAAATCGTGCATGTACTTCTTGCTGCATCTCGCTATTACATTTTGTGTTTATTGTTATTAACAACAACAACAACAAAAATCCAGCCCTGATTATTACTGAACTTATCGAAATAACACTTTTTGTGGCCTGATGTCAAACTTTGTTTTTAAAAATTTTTTCAGTCTCTAGATTTTAGGGTGTGAGATATTTAAATAGCTTTGTGACAACAATTAAATAAGATAACATGGGCTTTCACGGCCGGAGTCAGTATAACTGGAAGTTATTTCCGGGCTGTTTTGCCATGGTCTGCTGGAGATAAAAGTTCCAGACGTTTCGTCTACAACTACGGTAGACATCTTCAGTGGCACTGTTGAAGTCTTCTAAGAGAAGGTTGTATTGTGTCTGAAATGCTGGCTGTTCTTGCTGCTATATGTATACTAGATGGCTCTCCGCTGATTGGTCCGGGTGCCGGTCGGCTGGTGGGACGGGCCCAGCTGCCTCAAAGGTGTTGCTCCCTTCTGATTGGCTCACTTTGTTTTCTCATGTTATATGACATTTCTTGCCTTGAATGACTGGATGCCAGTTATTGTTCAGCTTTAGAGCCTCTTCTTTCTTATTAAAATTATTAGGATACTTATATATTTCGATGGCTTTATACTGTAGTCGGACATGGTAATGTGTCATTACTTCCAGTTATAACAATTAAATACTTTTGCTGGTTTAACATTCGTTTTGCTAGTTTAACATTTATTGTGGTTCTTTTCACAAACAGTTTACTATCTGACTGGATCTAAGATTTCTCTTCCTGACAGTATATCAAAATTATAACTACTAATTTTTGAGACTGTTACGTGCTTTACTTCACTTTGTTTCAACTTACTTTTCTTACTTATCTTTCATCATTGTATTTTTTCACCACTTCACTTAGCTTTCATTCCAATTTCATCTTTTGAATGCTATTTTTTCCATTCTGAATCACATCTTAAGTTTTCCTGCTATTTGAAATATAATGTAAAATAATATCGAATTTTTTACTTTGAACATTACATGTTAATTTTGTGTTCATAATATTACTGTGTATTAACTCTTTGACTTCCATTTTCATCACGTAAATCTTTACATTTCCTTTGGCAGATAATTAATTTTTCTCATAAAACTCTCATTTGCATAATTACATTAATTCTTTGCCTTGTTGCATAAGTTTCCTGCTTCATGTTAATATTAGTCTGCATGTATATACATTAATTTGTATTACCCCACTTTTTCTCCCTGCCGATTGGCTCAAGCCATTCATAGCTAAAATGTATCTTGCTTTGCATGTGGGAAGCAGAAGCAGTGGACAATGTAACCATGGAGGTGCAGCAAAACATACACTTTCACATATAACATGTGGGGAACTTCAGCTTCACAAAAAACATGGCTATAGAATTGGAACATGAGTTGAAAGCAATAACTCTAGCACAAAAACTGCAAGTCAATAGAAACATATACAAGTGGTACCACACAGCAGATACTATAAATAATTTAAAAACTCAAATAAGCTTCAGAGCATATATTAATAACTTAAAATACAAGGATATAATAACAACAAATATAATTGCAACAGAGGTAACGAGTTCAATAGAATATATTGATATACAGTATCAGAATGACATGATATATACAATACATAAACAAAACAATATACCAGATGAAATGAGAGCCATAGCAATAGCTACGCAAAACGAAAGATACCCAGAAAAAGAATGGCTCCAAATATATACAGATGGATCCCTCATCAATAAAAAAAATCCGGTGCAGGAGTATACTTAAACATTTTGCATAGTATCTAACATTAGATGAAACGTCAAACCACTATGATGGAGAATTAATAGCAAAAAAGCAGCATTACAGAACATTTTATATAGACCATACATAAAACAAAAAAAGTATCTTATTCAGACTCAAAACCAGCCATAGATGGAATAGTAAATTACAATAATAAAACAACAAGAAATATTAAAGAAATAAGAAGCCTAATTAAAGCAGTTGAAACTAGAAATCAAGCCACTCTACAATGGATCCCAGCTCATGTTGGACTTTTGGGCAATGAACAATTCAGATGAAATAGCAAAGAAAGGTGCAATACAACAAATAAAACCTGAGGGACAAATAGAAATAAATAAACAAATAACATTAAACAACATTTCAAAAAACGCAGAGACTTGATGAAGAAAATAAATTAAAGGATAAAGATTATAAGAATATTAAAGATAGTTGATATACAAAAAATGCAAAGGAAAACTGCAGTGGCCTTATTTAGGATGGCAACTGGCCACAATTGCCTCTCAGAACACCTCTACAAGATAGGCTGCCTACCTACATCCAAGTGCACTCTCTGTGAAGATGATGTCATCCTGAACAAACAACATCTCGCCATATGCAAAGGCCTTAAAAGTGATAACTTACATACTTTATATTGGGATGCCAGAGGGAAAATCATGCAGATCAATTAATCCAGTGCCATTGGTGAACAACAACAACAACATATAACATGTTGGATGCATGCAATTGCTCAGTGCTAATTAAAACTATTAATCTCACAGTTTTGGAGTGTTCAGTAGGAGAGCATATCAAGCATCTGATTATTTGATGTTTGGTTCATTGTTTTACCCTTTTCATTGTTCTGCTCATATGTGCTTTAGATTAAACCTAAATATCTTCAAGGACAAATCTAAAGCAGCAGCTAATACTTGAACACAACTTTATGTGAGTTTTAGAAATTTAAATGTATTTAGTGAAACTCGAATTCTGATTCAAAAATCCCATGTACCAGCCAATTTACTGGAGTTTTCTCATTGCTTCCCTCAGCCAGATAAATACTGGAAAGGTTCAGCACCACAACCCAAAGTTTCACCAAGAGAGCAAAATAAATAGAAATAAACATAGATGGTACAGCAAGCGACACATTTATCCTCAAGTTACCTAAACAGATGGTACAGGAATATGACTATGTAACTATGGCGATCTGTCCAGCATCACAGTGACTGTGTGTGTACTCAAAGAATAGCCAAGCATTTCCACATTCCTCTCTATTCTTGCCTGGATGTGTTAACTTTCTTGTGGAAAGGTAGAACCAGATTGAAAAATTCAATGCTAAACTGGGATTGGAACCACAGATCTTTGACTTTCTGTGCTATTGCTCTAATCAACTGAGCTACCATGGCAAAATGCTGGTACAACATTGAATTCCCCAACTACATAATTCTTATTTTTAAATTCCTCAACCAACTTACATTTTTCCTGGTAAACCACAAGGCATTCTCAAATTAATTTTTAGATAACATATCCCAATGGTGACATACAATCTCATAACTACTTTTAAGTCACAGGATTCAGTGTTAATTAACTGTTCTTCCACAAATGTTGTGTGTAAGCTAAAGTTGGAAAGGTAAAATCTGACTGAAAAATTCAGTGCCATAGCTAGGATTTGCACCATGGAGTTTCAACTATGCATGAAGCCTAGTGCCCATGTGCACCATTCTCGATCAAGACTTTACTGCAGTGAACAGTCATTTGCGGTGCATCTACGCTTGTAAAAGTTTATCGAGGATTTCACTGCGGTTAAATCTGACTGGCCATGAACGGCCGGTTTTCTTCGATTATTTCCAACTTTACTTGTGCTGAAATGTTAAAATGGTGTAACGGTATAGGTTAGAATTCCCAAAGAATAGATACACTCCATTTTTGCCAATGAATACATTCTGATAAAGTTACCTTAATGTACTTTGTAATTTTTAATGCTTTAAGACCTATTTGTGCGACAGGTGCCTTAAATATCCTGACCCAAGAATGTAACGCAAATCCACACAATCATGGTATTACATATCACAATTATATCAGTTGAAGCATAGTTCCAAGAACAAGGCATAAATAAGGGGAGTACTGAATGGATTTAGTGCAATTACTACATTTTCAAGAATATTAAATACATTGATTGCACAGGTATAGGAATCCGGTAACCTGAAGAGATAAGTACCGAAGTCTTAAATCCGAAGTAGTGATCTTGGTGTAGGGTAGTGTGTGTGCCTCTTATTCAAGAGGTTCCAGGTTCAAATCCTTTTTGAGAATAATGTATTTTTTTCTTTCTTGTTTCTTCCTGTCTTTCAGTGAATATCAGCTAAGTTAACTGGAATTTAGTCAGTGTGGAAAGAAAGAAAAAACGTCTATAATAGTTCAGCATATTTTTCTTATCAATTGTAAGGCCAGTTTTTCCCACGTTTCCATCTTAAACTTATTGCTTCTATTTCGGTACTTTCTATCTTTTCTTAAGAATTTATGTTAAATTTAATAACGTAATAGAGGAACTTGGGTCTGCTTTTGTTTTCCTCCGCTGCACCCTGAACTCATGCATGCTGAAGTAGGTATTTTCTTCACGTAATATTTTTTTAAACTTGAAGGTTGTTGTGCTGCTTTTGTTTTGTTTGGTTATGTAATTTTTAACTGCCCACATATGGGAGCCAACTTGAAGTAGAATGTTTAGTTACGTAATATGTTTTTACATAATATTTATTTGCTTTAAGTAGTTTGCAATACGCTTTGGGTGTCGGTTTGAATTTGTTGATTACGTAATACTTACTGTTATTACGCAATATGCTGCTATGTACGAGAAGCTGATTTTACGATGTAATTTTGTTGTTACACTCCAAGTTTTACACTATAATATTTAACTTTGTTATTAAAACTGCTTCTATATATATTATTTATGTTTGAAGTTGCCTCGACTCCGTCAGTAATGTTAGTAGAGTTATTTGTCTTAGTCAAGGTGTGGTATGACAATGATTGTAGACATCACAGAATTTAAGTTTTTAAATTCACTTCTTTTATTAATCCTTGCACATTTTTATAAAGCACTACACTTTTTAAGAACTGTGAGAATCTATAATACTTTCACTTAGCGCGTATACATATTTTACGATTCACACGTAATATTTCTGTAGAGAACATATCTTCCATCTGGTCACTATCAAGGTTTGCCAGCAACTGAGCAACTTTCAACGGTCAAAACCCGTAAGCTTCGGTATTTCAAGTCTCTGATTGGCTAATTCTAGTCCAATAGAATATCTGCATTTTACTTAGAGCTTTTCTTTGCTGTTGATTGGCTAATTTTAAACTGTCACAGACATTACCTTATCGTTGCTCTAATCATGACTAGTAACTTTCAAACTCTCAAACTCATTATTGCTACAAGGTTACCTCATTATTACCTCATTGTTAGCAACTTAAAACTTATTATTCTCACAGCTCTTGCATTATTAAAGTATATAATGTATTCACATAACATTAATAAACATGTTTATAATTAAAATAAGCATATGCAATGACTGTTACATACATTTTAAATAATTATTACATACATATTGTTTCAAGGCGGGCTGTTATTGAGTTTACCTATTATATAATACAATTGAAATTATTCAGGTATTAAAATACTGCCTCAATGCGCTTCAGCAAAGAGGTAGAACAAGTGAAAAATAGATGACATGATGTACATCCAGGTGGTTCAGTAGAGTTTACCTGCAATGAACGGTGCACTCAACCAAGATGAGCGCGTGCCAGATAACCACGGTCACCTAAACTGCGGTGAACTTTGGTGCACCACTGTGTAATAATTACCCCGGTCAAATTCTTACCACGGTAAGCTGAAGGTCCCTGAAGGGTTTGTTTAACGAGGATGGTGCGCACGGCTATTAGAGTTAAAAGCACTTATGAGATTGTAAGTCACCATTAGGGTTTGTTATCTAGAATGTATTTGAGAATACCTTGTGGTTTACTGGGGAAAATGCAGTCGGTTGGGGAATTTAATGTCATACTCGCATATTGCCAGTCAGTTACAGCAATGGTACAGAAAGCTGAAGATCCATGGTTCAAACAAAAGTTATGTGTTTTCTGTTGGGTTCTGTTTGTGCTGTACAGCATAAGCTTGGAATATTAAAATGACATTGAAAAGCTGGCATGGCTAGCACAAGAAATTATGAGGTGGGAATAGTGGGGTTAAAGCATAATGTCTGTGTCACTTATTCCTAACAAATCAACCATAAAGCTCCCTTCTTGCCCTTCCATACCCTCTGAATTTCACTGACCAACTGTAACGGAATGTTGTGTGCTTTCAGAGTGGTGTACCACGTACAGGATATCGAGGTGTGGTAAGCTTCATGTATAAGGGTCGGCGGGTATACCTAGCACCCAATGCTAACTGGAAGGGTTATGACCCCGGATGGAGCTAGCATCAGTATCACAACATTCTATTAAATGGCACCAACATAGTTGTTTTGCCTTTGTCATACGATGAGCTGCCGCCAACAGGCTAGTTTTGTTTCTCTGTACATAGCGCTATCGAGGGTTGATCGTTCCTTCCCTCCACCCTGCAACCTGAGCTCCAACTGCGACTGTAGGCTTCCAGAGCGGACCCAGTAACTGTTTGCTGGACAAAATATCTGGGTCCTTCAAGATTTTAACCTTTCATTCAACCCATGTACAGATGAACTGCGTATGAGGCAGGGAGAACGTTTTATTATTTATTGTAACGTTTTTATAGGAAAAGGAGAGCAGTGCAGTACTTTCCATTGTGATTAAATCAAGTAACTGTGTTTGTTGTCTGTATCAGCTTTAGAATACACAGGTGACATTGGTAAAATGTTTCACAAGCGACTTTTGTGTGAATATATATTTTGGCTGTTTTATTAAAAATCTTCAAAATGAAATAAAGTATAATATTACTTTTAAGTTCCCAAAATTAATGTTTTTCATATTTACACTGTAGCCTTTAGCTACATTTTACGTTTACTTTTTCTTTCTCTATCACTTACGTATGTATAGAGATAGTATTGTATTTCACCCAAAAACTTGATTTTGAGATTTCACCAGAAATGCATGGTTTTGAACTCCTCTGAAATTCCCCTTCCCTAAAAAACATCATTTTTATGCATGTGTGTATGTGAGAGAGACGGTGTGTGATAGGGAAATAGTATAACCAAAAATATGGTTTGAATAAAATACCATATGTTTTAACACATTTCCATGGTCAATAAAATGTATATCTTGAATTTTCTGCAAATAGCTGGAGCATTTCAGGTGGACATTAGTGTCATCATTGCACATGCACTGCCTTTGTAAATAACAAGCTACTTTAGGTAAACAAAGTATGAATTATATTTCACCGGACTCTTTATTGATTTCTACCTATCAAAATACAGTAAAAACTATTCAAGATGCAAGTGACATGACTCTAAGTTTTTTTTATTTTGTTGAAGTTTCATATTATTCAAATATTCTGGATTTTTTTTTCTGTTTTTCCTTTATCATTTTTACTTTATCCTTTAATGAAAGCACCATATTTTTATACGATATCCTCTTTTATCATAAAATGCACAGGTTTTCTCACAATACACTGCTCCAAGCAACAAACAACACTGAAAGAAAACCATACATTTTCAGATGTAACCCCTTTCTTTCGTCCTTGACTTGGTCTCTGCTTATGTATGTACATTTACAGAGAAATCTCGTTTACCTTAAGCACCACATATCCCAAAAAGCAGATGCATTTTAATATTGTACATTTCTGTTTTCAGCAGTTGTAGACAGTTTCTGTTTCCACATGAGCAGTTTCCCTATTATTTAGGAAAAATTACATAAAGTGTATGATTTCCATTGGGACCAAAACCTTTTCCAAAATAGACTGGATAACGGAATACTCCATATTCAGAGTACAATTTGAGCAGCTTTCACCATATTACAAGGTGCATCCAATAAGCAAATTTCCCTATTTTATAAAACACATTACGCACAATTGATTATGTTGAAATAATTTTATTTACATTGTACAATCCTTCTGTTACTTCTCTACATAGGTGCCATATTTTTCCAAACATTTTTGGCAATATGACAAGTTTTTCCAAACCAGTGTTGTAGCAGTTCGGGTCCTGTGCTCATAACCAGCTGTTCACTTCTGATTTTACTTCATCATTGGTGTTAAAGTGCCTCCCTCCAAGATGACCTTTGAGTTGGGAGAACATGTGAAAATCATTTGGGGGAGGATCTGGTGAAGATGGAGGATGCGAGAAAACTTCCCAGTTGAATCTTCCGAGCTCCGCCTGGATCATTTGAGCTGTGTGAGGCGGAGCATTTGAGAAGATGGTTTGTTACGCTATTTGCCCCACGTTGGGCACCAATTTGAGGTAGATAGTATCTTTAAATTTATTTGCACCATGCTTTGGGCATCAATTTGAAGAAGGTTGTATTGAAGGAGTTGTATTATATTTTAACTGTTGGGGAGCCAAACTTAAAGTAGTTGCAACCGCACATATGGTACCCGGTAGCCTTCGTAAAAAAATTTAAAAATATTAACTTTGTAATTTGACTGTTTCTTTAAATATTTAATATTTATGTTTGCCTCGGCTGCGTCAGTATTTATTTTAGAGACATGGATGTCTTGGCAGGGTTGCGGTGCGACTTAAGAATGTAGGCTTACACAGATTATAATTTTGAATTCACTTCTTTTATTAATGCTTGATACAATTTAAATAACACTTCACTGATATAGAGAGGTGTGAGATTCTTTTTATTAATTAATTAATTAATTACACTTTTTAACACGTAAACTACTTTTTTTCGTCTCACACGAATACGTATTAAATCTCTTGAGGACGCATCTCACATCCGGTTACAAACACTGTCTGCAGGCCTAAACTTGTAAATTTCTTATTTCAAATCTCTGATTGGCTATTCCTAATCCAATAGAATGCCTTCATTTAACTAAAGCTTTTTCTGGTTGTTGATTGGCTATTTTTAAACTGTCTCAAAATTTACATTATTGTTGCTCCAATAATGACTAGTAGCATTTAAACTTTCAAATTCATTATTGCCTCAAGGTTACCTCATTGTCACTTCATTGTTAGCAGCTTTTAACCTATTATTCTCACAGCTCCTACATTATTAAATTACGTAATATATTCACATAACATTATTACACATGGATAGAATAATATAAACATATACAATGACTGTAATATACACTTTTTATATATTGTTATGTACACATATTGCTTTAAGGCAGGCTGTTATTGAATTTATGTTTTATATAATTAGACTGAAATCATTTTTAGTGTTAAAAATACTGCCTCACATTGTCATGAAGGAAGAGAACTTTGCGGGACAGAAGTCCAGAATGTTTTCTTTAGCTGGCATATTATAGCATTACATAGATGATGAAGTCAAATCAGAAGTGAACAGCACAGGACCCAACCTGGTACATATTGGTTTGGAAAACTTCTTTCATGTTACCCAAAATGCCTGGAAAAATATGGTGACTATGTAGAAAAATAACGGAAGGATTGTACAATGCAAATAAAATTATTTCAACCTGTTAAATTGTGTGTAATGTTTTTTTATAAAATAGGGAAACTTATTTATTGAACGCCTCTCGTACATTAATGTAAAGACCACTAAAATTGGCCAAATGCCTGTTTATGGTGCCAGGTTCCTATAATTATTATGGTTAAATTTGTTAGTTTCCTACAGTATTTTGGTTAAATGTGTAATCAACTTTTCAGTTGAAAGAAAGATTATGTTATCTGACACTCTCAAGGGTTGTGGTATCGACATGCAACAATGAAAAACTACACAAATACTAAATGTGCCCACTCAGAATAAAGTTGCTTGGCAAAGTGACTCAAAAAAGAGATGTATCGAGCAATATCGAGCTGTATTTTCTCATACTTCTACCCAGTTGAATGCTACTTATGAATTTTGGGAACTTTTGGATAGACCTCATAGAAACGGTTGTTTCTATGCTATCTGCTTCTGCTCTGTTGTTCCGTGGCAAGTAGAACTCAATGAAGCTCTCATATACATTAGACTGAAACGGATCCATTACTCTTAGAAAATATGAATAGGCTTCTAAAAATCATACTTCGTAACTACTTTTGATGCATACATCCTCTCTATTGTTTTATTTCATGAATTTGGTGCATGAAGATTCATCCAAAACTTGATCATCATTCTTGGCGGAGTTTAAATTTAAGTTGAACTGCAACATTTTATACTCGGGCAATTGCAAGTCCTGGTTTATGAAAATAAAAGCCATTTTCTTTTAATAGTCCACAAGCAATCTACCAGCGATCCATGGTTGGTAATGCTTTTAATGTTGTGTACATTAAAAATTTCATTACATTTCATTTTCAATAAAGGAGAAGGGAAGAACAGTTGCATAAAATTAATGGAATGAACTCGCCTGTTTTGTTATATTGTTATTGTTAGGATTTTTTACTTTCTATACCATGTACATACTAGGTAGAGAAGGTATTTTTAATAATACTATTTATTTGTCAGAGACCAGAATACATCCAGAAATGACATCGTCATGTTTACATTAACAAGATTACAGAATTATATCAACCGAAGTATCCATAAATTCAGCAATTGAATAAAATGGCATATTTATTAACCAATTATGATTACATGCTTTCAGTCTATTAATTGGAACTATTGTTGTTGCATTCTGGTAACTTATTGAACATATTGATACCATTATAAAAACAGCTGTTTGCACTCAAGAGCTAGTCTGCATCTCGGATAATCAAGTTTATGTTTATTTCTTGTGTAAAAATTATGGAGATCATTCCGAAGAGGATATTGATGAATGTTCATTCTGATGTAAATTAAAGATCTGTGTATATATATATATATAAATTATACACGGTTAAGACCTTCAACTTAATAAATAAAGGTTTACGAGGTTCTCTAGTATTTTTATTTAAGAGTATTCTGAGTGCTTTTTTCTGTAAAAAGGATCTTATTAACCTCAGTTGAGCGCCCCCATAAATATATTCATAGTTTGTGTCTGTCTCAAATAGTGCGAAGTATATCTGTCTAAGAGTGTCCAGAGACACAAGTGACTTCAGCTTTCTAAAAAGAAAAATAACACGAGATAATTTAGTGCACACGTTTTCCACCTGATTTTTCCATCCAAGTTTTGAATCTAAGTCAAATCCTAAGAGTTTAACAAATGGTAATTCATTTACCCTCATATCCGATAAACCAAAAGTAAAATGCTGCATTTTCTGTTCATTTAGCTTTAGCATATTAGCAGCAAACCAGTTCTTTGCTATATTAAAATTATTTACTTCTAGGGATTTTGACTGGTTACAATCCAAATGAGATGTAATTAAGGTCGTATTGCATTCCACTCACAAATCTGATACTGAGATGTCACTGGAAATACATGTTTTGAGGCCTCCTGAATCTAAGTAAAGCATTTTTGGAAACATGTCTGTATATGTGTGTGTGTGTGTTTGTGCATATGCGCGCATGCCTGCGTCTGTCTGTCTGTCTGTGTGTGTCTATGAACAGCATAACTCAAAAATGAAAAGTCAGATATATACCAAACTTGGTATTTGAGCCAATTATCTTCCAAGGATGCGAAAAAGATTTTCAAGAAAATCCCTCCATGCCAACTATCCTTTACATGGAGCATTTTTCGAAAATTTTCATTTTTAAAAAAAATAGCTCTTAACGATTTTATTAAAATATCATATATGAAAGATATTTACATGCCAAATAAAATGTATATCTTGAATTTGCTGGGAATAGCTTAGGAAGTTCTCTTCATCTGGAAGGAATTTTGTAGAATCTTGCATAACTGGTAAATGTTACGCAATAAATGAAAATGTACCACACAAAAATGTAGATATTTTTAAAATACACAATTTATTTCAAATAAGTAAGTCCCATCAATTTTCAGTTGTTTCTCGTGATTGTGTGGAAACAGTATGGAATTTTAAGGCTAGCATATAACATTCAGTTCTTAAATATTTGACTCCCTGTCCTCTTTGTATCTGTAATGAAATGTGTAATGTAGCTATTTCTACAATAATTTATTTGGATTAAAATATAGTAGATAAAAAAATTTGGTAAGAATAGTTTGTGTACCCATGAATAAACGATAGAGAGTAGAGAAAGTCATGTGACTATCACATCAGATTTTTTCTATATACTTTTATATCTATGCTATAGAATCCTACAAAAGTTGTACAAATGAAGCATTTATTGTGTGTTAGATGCCTGATGTTGCGTTTTGTTTACAATACATACCAATATATATGCATTACAAGGAGAAAAATTTGATGTGTTACACTCACATGACTTTCTCTACTCCTGTACAATCTAATTTTACAAACGCTTATTCTCCATATGCTTCATGTTAATCGAGATATCGAGATGTCAATCTTATTGGTAATATATGGTAGCTTTTAAGCGATAGTCAAATATTTTAACGCTGGTTGCTATGTGGCGCATTCCATTCTCTTTGCATGTCCAGGACATAAAAAAATGAATAACGAATTTGAGAAAAAGTATAAGTATTGTAAAATTTAAGGAAATAACAAGCAATATCTCGAAAACGGTTCACTCAACAAAAGAAATGTATATGACATAAGTTGTGTATTTTAACGCGATCTACATTTTTTGTGTAGTAAAATTTTGTCTATCTCTTATGGTTTACCAGTTATGCAAAAGTCGTTCACAATGAAGAATACTTTTGGAGACATTCCCAGAAAATTCGAGATATACATTTCATTTTTCATGACATTATCTTAAACATATGATATTTTGATCAAAATCGTTAGAGCCATTTTTGAGAAAATTAAAATTGTCGAAAAATCTTCCATGTAAAGGGTAGTCTGGGATGGGGGGATTTTCTTGAAAACCTTCGTGTCGCATCTCTGGAAGATACTGAACCTAAATACCAAGTTTGGTGCTTATCCGACTGTTTGTTTTTCAGTTATTCTGTTCACAGACACACACACAGACAGACACACACACACACAGACACACACACAGACACACACACGGACATGTTTCCAAAAATGCTTTTTTTGGATTCAGGAGGTCTCAAAACATGTATTTCCAGTGAAATCTCGGTATCGAATTTTTGGGTGGAATGCAATACTTCCCCTACTTACTATACGTAGTAGAGAAAGTAAAAATATGTAAGTTTTATTACATTTTTACTTTTTAATTTAAATCAATTGCCACAAAATTCTATATTTTGAGTTTGCATCTGTCAGTTTTTAAATAGGTAGGTGCTCCTAACCTCAAAATGCTTAGGTACTGCTTTTCTACTCTACAATTTTCTGCATATTGCTTTTTCACACCGTGTTTATCATTTTATAATTTTTTACTTTCTCTACTACGTATAGTAAGTAGGGGAAGTATTGCATTCCACCCAAAAATTCGATACCGAGATTTCACCAGAAATACATGTTTTAAGGTGCACTGAATGCATATAAAGCATTTTTGGAAACATGTCCGTGTGTGTGTGTCTGTCTGTGAACAGCATAACTCAAAAACGAACAGTCGGATAAACACCAAACTTGGTATTTAGGTTCAGTATCTTCCAGAGATGCAACATGAAGGTTTTCAAGAAAATCCTCCCACCCCAGATTACCCTTTACATGGAACATTTTTCGGAAATTTTTATAGCAAATGAATTGAATCTCGAATTTTCTGGGAATGTTGCCAAAAGTATTCTTCATTGTGAAAACGACTTTTGCATAACTGGTAAACCATAAGAGTTAGACAAAATTTTACTGCACAAAAAATGTAGATCGCGTTAAAATACACAATTTATGTCATGTACATTTTTTTGTTGAACGAATCATTTTCGAGATATTGCTTGTTATTCCCTTAAATTTTCCAATACTTATACTTTTTCTCAAATGGGAATTCATTATTCATTTTTTTTTTTTTTTGTCCTGGTAATGCAAAGAGAATGGAATACTCCACATAGCAACCAGCTCTTAAAATATTTGACTATCGCTTAAAGCCTACCAATTCCCCTTGCATCTACAAGAAAATTAGCAATAAGATTAACATCTCGATTAACATGAAGCATATGGAGAATAAGCATTTGTAAAAATAGTTTGTACAAGAATAGAGAAAGTCATGTAAGTGTAACACATCAGATTTTTATGTATACATTTCATACGTAAAGGTGCGTTTGTGCAATGCTAGGCTGTCTTGTGGAACTGTTCAAAATATATGGTTAAAGTCATCTGAGCGTTAGCTAGAAACTTATTTATTAATTTTATTTATTTATATTTTTTTGAGGGAGTCCATATTGCTTCTGTATATGTGGCATCAATTTCCATTCCTCTACTCCCCATTTTATTCCAGTTTTCCATTATATACCAAAAGAGATTACTTTCAGAACAGATATAACTTATTTTGTAAACATTGTAACCTGTTTATTCTTTACTGCTGATGTTCACATTTGCAATTTAAATAATTCCATAACAAATTTTCAGCAGGCAGATTGAGCTCAGTGTTGGAGGGTGTTAATTTAGATGTAGCCTAGTCTGTGCTGCTTTCTGGTGGCATTTTGACAGCACTAATAATATTGTGATAGCGAGAGAGTGTTGGTAAGAGTGTTGAAGAGTGTGAGAGGGAGAGGTAGTACGTTTGTATGCTCCAGATCTCCATTATATGCTCTTCCATATCCTTAAAACTAGTATTTTAATGTGGCACTAATCATTACTTAGTTTTTATTTGATGATGTCTCACAAATCATTTGTGGTTGTAAAACAGCATAAATGCGCATGTTGGATTATAATAATCTTATTCATGTATCAATGGGAGTATCATCAAATGTTTTCTCATACAACTGCGGCGACAGAGAAAGTTGAAATCAAAGTTAAATTAAAGATGTTTAGATTAGTAAATCCTGCAACAATTTTTAGTTCATTGCTTAGTTTTATATGAATTATGAGTGAAATATTTTGATAAATGATTATTTGTCTTCTTTTCTTATATCTTTACAATTTAAAATGTTTCCCATTATGAATTTTTGCTTACTTTCTTTCAGATTTTCCGTATATATCTGTTAAGGTAAATGAGATCTAACAAGTGTTTTTAATAATTTAATACAATATTGAATTGTAGAAAATTAAAACTGTTACACTTAAAACTTTTTCCAGGAAAAGTTTGAATGTTGCATAAAATTTAATATCTGTAGTTGAGGAATAATATGCATCCAAATTTTTATCACATGAAACTTTATTTTCATTTTTAGAAAGTTATTCTCTTGGAAAGTTAGGCACATAGAACCATGAAAACTAATTTTTTTCTGTAATTATGTTGAACAAGTGATGAAATTTCATCTAAATTGTTTGAAATTTGTAGAAAGTAACAATTTCAGCAAGCACCATTAAACCGATGTACTAGACACCATACTAAGTGAGTTTTGTTAAAAACATTTTCATTTATCTTTAAATGTAATGTTTTATTCATAAAATCATGTTTCCAGGTTGAATAGTAGGCAAATATAAGTTGTTCCATACATAGTAATTGTCTCCACCTTGTTACCTTGAATTAGATCATCATGTAAACAAAATTCATAGCATGGCATCAAACATTAAGGACTTGTATTATGATCTCCAGTTAACTCTCCAGCTAACTGTAGGTTAGTTAACCTGGAGTTTATTAACAATTTGGTATGGCAACATTTTCGTGTTGTATTTTACACCACCTAGCTGGAAATTTGTAGCATTTGATCTTCAAAATAAATATTTTATTGTAATTTTCTTGAGCCTGCCGTCTGATTTATGTGTTAATAAAGTTTGAGCTTGTTATTAAATTAGTGTGGTGGGATTTCATGGTAAATATAGATTATTTTGTGTAGCTTAATAATAGGCTGGATGCATTTAGGAACACAATAAAGCACATTGGTGTTAATATTATGATTTGTGTAGGTTAGGTAGCGGTACATTTCTAAACATTAAGCTACATGTATGAGGTTTATGCCGTCAGTTTAGTTCAGTTCACATTTTGGAATAGATTAGGTATGTTGCAGTATATTTAAAAAAACAATGATTTGCCGTTAATATGCTTCTTGGAGGATAGCTACAGAGTGGGGCATGGAAACTTCCTGTTTTGAAAATGAAATAAAACGCACCACATGTTTCGTTCAAATTTATTATTATTATTTTCTACCTACCACACAATATTGGAAATTTGAATTTACACAGTTTTAAACACAATGTCTTTAAAATGTCACCTTCCATTGTCAATACACTGATTCAGTAGAATTTGAAAGTTTTGAATCACCCTTTCAAGCATATTGACTGGGGTATTGTCAATTTTGGCTCGGATGTTGTTCCGTAGACCTTCCAGGGTGTTGGGACAATCTTTGTAAGCTAGGGACTTGAGATAACCCCACAGGAAGTAATCAGGAGGGGCTAAATCAGGCGAGTGTGCAGGCCAATTTACGTCCCCTTGCAGGGAGATCAGTTGTTTGGGGAAGGCTGCTCTCAAAACACCCATGGAAACCCTGGAGATGTGGGCTGTGGCCCCATCTTGTTGAAACCACATGTCTAGATCCATTTCTTGGAGAGCAGGTAAGAAGAATTGTTGGATCATTGTCACATAACGGTCTGAATTATTGGTAACAGCACGACCGTTTTCGTGAAAAAAGTATGGTCCAATGATTCCTACTCTTGATATGGCACACCATACCGTGACACGATTTGAATGAAGGGGCCTCTCATAAAGTTCTTTGGGATTTGTTGCACTCCAATACCGCATGTTCTGTTTATACACATGGCCACTGAGGTGAAAATGTGCCTTGTTAGAGAACAACACAACCGTGTCATTCGGCAAAGTGCCAAGCAGCTGTTCACATGATGTTTGTCGAGTTACATAAATCTGCTCCGTCAGTTGTTGGACCCCAATCATTTTGTACGGGTGAAAATAGAGCTCATAGTGAAGAATTCGATGAAGAGAATGGGATGACATCCCAAGGGCAACTGCATGTTTACGCACAGGATGCTTGGGTGTCTGCAGACTGGACACTTGAACTCTTTCCACATTTTCAGGTGTTCTAACACTCTTCGGAGGTTCTTTCCTTTCTTTGGAGACACTCTCCGTTTCTCTGAAGCCATCCACCCACTTTAAAACACATTTCCGAATAGGAACACAACCTCACAGAGGAATATCGAAGTGATGACGAAAGGCACGTTGCACTGCAATCAATGACCGGCTGTTATAGAAATATACCTCCATGACAAAAGCGCGCTGCTGTCTCGACCAAAGCATCTTTGCGACTGAGACAGGCGGGAACACAAATATCCCACTCCACCCCTTCCACTGAACCCCTACTTACCCCTCCCCCATGAACTTCAGTGCATTATGTTCAAAACAGGAAGTTTCCATGCCCCACCCTGTACAAGTGTAGTGTAGTTTGAAAATAGGTTAAGGCAGTTTGGAGTATTAGGTTATATGGGGTTTCACTCAGTATAGTTTAATGGAAGAATTAGTTTGGCATATATATAATTTTCACTGTAGTGAAGAAGGCTGGTGTCTGTCTCTTGATTCTAAAATATACCAACACGTATTTTATTAATGCTAGTGTTAAAACATTCAGAACTGAGATGGGGAGGAATGAAATGATATGTAAGGTGTACAAGCATCAAGCTTATTTTATTTCTGCCAAGTTTTTCATGATATGGAAGTATTAGCTGTAAGGCTTATTCTGCTTTACTGAAATTTATGTAGATTACATTTAAGAAATAATATCAGCAAGTGTGTTGAGTTAGAAAAAGATCATACTCTCGGGAAGAGGTGGCGATGTTGCTACAAATTATCACAGAGCATAAGTATGGCTGCTAAAGCCATAATGTAGTGTTCATTAACCTGACTTATTTTCCAATTTCCTTATCCCCCTCCTCAAATTTATTTTTCTGAGTTCCTATGCCTGTTATATAAATAATGTTTCAGAACTTCATCCTTGGCTTCACTACAAAAGGAATAATGTAGAGGTTTTGCTGTTAACATGCTCTATGAGGTTAGTTTGAAAATATTAATCTTAGTGAAGTTATTAATAAAGGCTTATGTTTAGAAGAAACCATCCACTTCAAACAAAAAATGGAAAGCACATGTTACGTAGTATTTTCCCATCAATATACTCGTGTAGATTAGTGTGAAAATATGTTGGGTGATTTCAGAATATTTAACTTATATGGATGTTTGCTTTCAACTTCTGTAGGTTAGAAGTTTAGGTTAAGATATGTCCTAATAATATGTAATAGGTTAGGACATTTTGGAATATAAGGTTAAATAAAATGTCACTGCTGATATACTTTGTAATGGTTACCTGCAAAATAAGTTTGATGCTTTTACGAACATTGGGTTAATATTGGTTGCATTGTATAAGCAAATTTTACTGCTCTGCATATTAAAAAATAAAATGATAAGCAAACTATGCCTAATACTAATCCTGGAAGTATCATGCAGCAAAAATGTAATATAAAATAACTAGTGCAACTTTCTACAATCTGATAACTTTTCAAAATTCCTTCTCTTCTAAAACCCAAAAATTATTCTTTTGAAGTGTAATTATTTTGGCTTCCTCCTATTAAATACTGATCCAAAATTTGATCTTGGAATCACTATCAATCCATGCCAAGGATGCCATTTTTGTAAGGTTATCATCAAGTTAGTACCTAAGGTGGTGGTTAAGTTCAATACTAAGAGTAACCTCCAGTTAGCTAATCTAACGTTATGCATAAATATGGACCTTACTCTCAGTTAGCACCTAACCTTAACTGAAGATTGTAATACAGACCCTAAGCAGAATATAAACAACCTAAAAATTGCATGCTTTTGGAGTATTGACCTTATGTCTAGCTATCACTTCAATTAAGGATTTTAATGTAGAAAATGTTTATAGCAAAGAAAGAATTTTTTTATCAGTAATACTAATAATAAAAATACTGTAATATTTGTCAGCCGTAAGGATTATTGCACTGAAAGCAAGTAGTATAAAATTAAAGCTCTCAAAGTGATAATGTTTGATATCTGTCAAAGTAGCCAAATTTAAAAATTTTCACATAAATTGAGAATTAAGGAAAACAAAATCCCATATGGTTTATGTTTAATATCTTAAGAATGTTCTTCAAAGCTCCATCATACATTTGTGTAAACTACTTGTATGCATCATTTTAAATGTGAATACATTTATGTTGATACTTCCATTAATTCAGTATCCCCTTGTAAAGAAACTAGGACATTTTCTGAAGATTTTGGCAACACATATCAGTTTGATAGTAAATTAATTTGCATAAATTTTTGTCTTCTGAGACTTGTATAATAGTTATTTTTTTTTTTTTATATAGAAACAAAGTTTTTATTTTTGCTGGAATCTGGAGGCAGCCAAACATGCACCTATTGTCTATGATGTAATGCCAGACAAGTGTGATATTTAATACCTTTTTGTTTGTGTGTGTCACCATTTTTCTTTTATCTTCTGTTTTTAGTTTTAGATTTGTGGAATGATTTACTAGGCAGTGGTGTGCCCAATTTCTTGCCACACCATCACTTGTGATCTCAAGGTTTTAAAATGTGAATATATTTCACATATGTTGCTATATCCCATGATTTGTATATCTTTTGATTGTAAAAATAATTTTATTTAATTTTTATTTCTAGCCTACTTTTCATAATTACCAGGCAAAATGAACTGTATACAAGGCACAGGCTCATCCCCAATTCCTAATTTTTACACTGACTATCCAGAAAGTCAGTGAAACTGCATAAATTAATAAATTGAGACAGATTTTAGCAGACAAGTTCACTACCCGGTTTTTTATTTTCTCTGCCATTTACCTGTAGCAAGTAGAGGAAGTATTGTATTCCATCCAAAAGTTTGATATTGAGATTTCATAGAAATACGTTTTGAGGTCCTGTGAATCCAGAAAAGTATGCGAGAGAGAACAGCATAACTAAAAACGCAACCTGGGATTATATCAAACTTGCTGTTTAAGCACAGTATTTTTAAGGATGTGACACGAATATTTTAAAGCAAATCTTCACCCAAACTACCCTATAGTTGGAACATTTTTGTCAATTCTTATTTTCTCAAAAATAATCTTAAACAGGTATGATCATCCATGCAAATTTGAGGCATTGCAAGTTAATGTTTTCCATTCTGCCCAAGAAGCGAGCCAGCTGCCTACAGCTTTCACTGTATCAACAAAATTGTTGGCATTCTTGGAATATTGCAGGCACCAAACTCTGCTCAAAACATACATTGCTTTTTACCAGGAAGTTTGCCATTCAGTATGTTTTCAGCAAAACAACCACACAGTTAGGTCGAGTACTACATGTTTGGGACATAATGGCAAAATAATCCATTATATTATTTGCAATGCCAGCCAATATCAATAACACTGGGCAAATACTATGCAAGGAGTACCAACGTAGATATGTCCAGAGTCACAGAGATCTAACTTTCAGTTTCAAGTTTATACCAACTTCCAAAGAGAAAATATAACTCATTAAAATAGCAAAAATTAATAGGGATTGGAGTACTTATAAATTCCATTTAATCCTGTAGTAGTTGCGATATTTTTTATACCGTTACTAGTTGCTGTGGACATGAGTCCGCATGAGGAAAAATATGGATTTATAACTAAATAACAGCAAAGTAACACAGAATATGCAATTTAATATGTTTGAATTTTAGTTTACTAAGTACATACGCTTTATAAAATAAATTGTTGTATGACTACAATAGCTCACGTCTACTTTCTCTTTGGTTTGAATTTTCAAATACTTTATACTTTTTTGAACTGCAGCTTACTGTTCCTTCCCTCTTTCTTTTGTGGTCATTCAAAGAAAATGGAATTTCAAAGCCATCACATAACGATCCACTTTAAAAATGTTTGACCAGCAGTGGCTTGTGAATTTATGAATTGGGAGTGCTGCAGTAGAGTTGGTTACATAAAAATGTTGCTTTAAAAGTGGCAATTATTAAGTGTAACACAAAAATAAACTCAGTATATGTAAAGTCACCTCACTTAGTAATCTATATGAGGTTCGTTAACGCCTAACTGTGAGCATGATTATGGTCCTGCAACACAATTGCAATATAAATTAAAAGGAAGGGAACAATTATTGATTGCTTCAAGAAGTATGTTAAAACTGCTTAGAATCCATGTTTGTACAAAAGCGTGCATACATTTTGCTTCATGCAATAATAACAATAAATGAATGGTACTTGTAAAAATTTATTTACTGTAAATGAAGTCTATTCTTCTAAGTTCAGAAACACTCACACTTGTATGAGTTGCTATAAACTGTCACAACAAAGAAACATGCTGATAAACTGAGAAATTTCCTACATTTGAAACAGTTCCCTGCCCTTGGTATGCTACATTATTAAAATAATTTTGTTAGTGCAGTAATCTTCAGTAAATAGAAGACATTCTAGTTAGAAATATATTGTGTCAAAATTTGCTTACCGTAAATGGGTTATATTCTACAATGTTATAAAATACCAAACTCTGAACAAATATCTGCCATTTAGTTTTAAGAAAGTAAAGAATCCATTTGCCGTAGTGTTACAGTCATTAAGGATAGGGCTGAGGGGTGAAGCCAGGATATGGAAAACTCAAGTCATTTGGTACAAGTTGAACTGCTCTCCGTTGCTAGACAGCCTCTATTTCATGCTGTTGGTGGGGTGTGACTAAACCCACTGGGTGCTCTATCTTGCCTGTGGATTAGGATGGGATGGGCTCTGGTTAAATAATTGGAGTATGGCATGCTTGGGCACCTAGTGAGAGACCTGTTTTGTAAATTTTTTAAATTATTAGCTATAAGTGTAATTTAAAGAGTGATTTTTCTGTTCAATTTGTTTAATCTATAAAAAAATATTACAAAAATGAAGTTTGCCTACATGTACCCTCAATGATTTTGCTATTCAGCAAAAACTGCAACAGCTTCCTTCAGCATTTTATATATATATATATATATATATATATATATATATATATATATTTTTAAATCAGTTATTTGCTTCTCCATGTAAACTTTATAATAATGGAGTTAGAAGGTTTTCATTGCCTACATCAATATGCAGATTCTAACATATGATATAATTTAAGCATTGTTATACATCTCATGGAAAGTAGGCTAGGTAATGCTACTTTTATATACTATATTTCTTCTGTATTAGTTTTCTGTGCACCATCGCACTGTGGTTGTTTCTGTTATTCAATATCATTGTTGTATGTTTGAGTTTGATAAGTAAAAACCACTTTAATATAAGCAACTAACTATGGCATTAGAATTAGCATTAGAGTTTACATTACATAATCATTTTGCAGTCATCTTTTGGTAGTGTTTACTAGAACTTAAAAAACAGGCTATTTAAGAGTTGTACATGAAGGTTTCGTGAAGATGCAAGTTTAATTTCAAACCCAAACTGTGATGATAGTTGCGTTTGTCTCACTGAATTCTATAGGGTGAAATGAGAAAAAAAGCTTTGCTCAAATTTTTTGAAATGGTCTGCACTGCTAGGTTAAATATTGCTCCAGATGTTTCACATTTTAACTCGGAGAAAGAGAATGACTGTTCACTTAACACACTGCTGTTTTAAGATACAGGGAATATTGTGGTATTTTTCACATGTAAAAACTTGTCTCTTGAGAAAAAGCATTCAAAATAGAAAAATGTGATTCTTTATACAAGAACTGTATTGCCAAATGTTTATGGCAGTAATACAAAATAAGGAATGTACATCCTAAGACAAAACAAATACTAAGCTCGCTAGTGATAAATGCTTGCTGCATGCAGAAATAAGAAAGTAGCATTATTTTAGATAACATGGAAAAATAAACTAAAAAATTGTAGGTTTTTACAAGGCTCCGCATAATTATAAACGTGTTAACAAATTTTCTTCAGATTGTTAGTGTGTTTAAAAAGTGACAATCAAGAATTTATGGATGAAAAGTAAAGAATTACAAAACCAAACATGATTTCGCAAATTAATCATTTGCAAGATGATGCCATTCTTTGGTTTGTTGGGGCTGCCACTGAACCAAGTGTCCATAATGACTATGCGAGGAGTAATTTCAACAAAAATGTGAAAGTTTTATTTGTCTATCAAATCAAGAGGTAATAAATTCATAATTTTGACTTGAGCACTACAGAAGTGTGATTGTACATATACAGAAGAAATTTTTTTATGAACAGTGAATTTTGCGGTAATGTACTGCATTCCCAATCATTTTTCCTAATCCATTCTTCCTAGAAACAATCTTCCTAAAATCAAAATTCCTAAGGCTATTTTTCTAAAACCTCTGCCTTAAAAAAAATAGATAACAATATTGAAGTAATACTGCATAATTAAAATTGAACAAAACATAACAGCACTAATAAAAGGTAACATTCTCTTGTCAAGAATTAGTAGGAGGTGAGTGGAGGCTGTTAGGCCATAGCGAGCCACAGTGAAACTATGGAGGTCCTGTCGTTTTTAAGATTTAATTCAAGGTTAGCCTTGGGGTTACTGTGTGTCCATATGAACTCGTGTTCCGAAAGCAAATGATGTTAAATCAAAAGCTCCAGAACATTTGACTATTACTACTATAATTACATATCACAACAATGCGTTTTCCCTTTCTGCTTTCTCTACTAATACAACTCGCCCAAACATTTCCAATCCCACCAGCTATTTTTTTTACAAACAATTCTCAGCTGCTCCATTACTGAAACAATAAATAGCAATATTAAGGGAAAGGGTAAGAGACAAATCCAAGTAACTAGAGGGGGATAACTTTACTATCGAATATGGATAAAATGTTTACTGGGATATTGTTAGAAAGAGTACAAGAGTGGGTGAGGGCTAATAACGGCTATCTCCATTCCAAGGTGGCTTTAGAAGAGGTAGAAGAACAGTTGGTAACATATTGGTGATTGATACATAAATAAGTAAATATCTAGCGAGGAAAAGGGGAAAATTCTGCGGTGTACTGCATTAGGTGATCCAAGCTCATCATCATTCGCTGGCCCTTGTAGTTGTCTGTCAGGTTCTTATGCTCCCAGCAAGCACCAACTTTACGAACTTTCAATGTGTCATGAACAATATTGTACACTGCACCATAGGAAATGTTGCAATAAGGTTTGCAGTTGCTTATGCCGGTCGTTTAAAATTGCCACCTCACTGCCTATGACATTCTGCAGGGTTGCAGCTGTTACTGGCCTCCCGGAGCGTGGCGAATCACTGAGGTTCACACAGCCCTCTAGGAAGAATGTACACCAGCTGGAGACATTGCTACGGTCCATACAATTATCCTCATACACGCCACACATGTCCCTGTGAATGTCACTCAGTTTATGCCCTTTGGCCCACAAATATCGAACCACACCTCTCTGCTCTTCACACGTGGACTACAGTAACATGCACGCCATTTTGTTGCATAGTCCACGCTTCTCTCGCTAGAGCTGCACCTGAAACAAAAATTCCCTCTGTAGTGAAAACTTCAAACTATATCTGTGAAATTGCAACATTCCAGCTGCAATACCAAGGCACAAAATAATTATTGTGCGTTACTTTTCGATCCACCCTTGTATTTAACATTCATCATCAAAATGAACCTTTGAGCAATAAATAGCAAGTTTGAAACTTAAAATACCTTGACCCATCCTAGATCTTTTCAGAAAGTAAAAGTGTCGAAGTTCTAATGTACCAAAAATACAGATGGCTTAGAGGTTGTAGAACTAAGAAAGTGGTTCAATGTTGCTACTGCAATGAAGAGCCTTGGAGAGTCACTAAAAGACTTTGAAGCTACAAATGTGAAGTGCACTGAATCAGAAGGTCATATTTAAAATGCTGTTATCTTTGTATGTCGTGAAGAAGCAAGATTGAAACCTCTCTTGTGCAAGTAGTGAAATAATGAAAATGTTTAAAGGAATTTAGTATCAGTGACATCCAAATTATACTTTTATATTTGTGGAGTCGGTTGTAATTAAAGTGTAAGTGAAATAATTTTAGACTTGACTCCACAAATACAAAAGAATGAAAATTTGACTTGTTCTCGAACCCCAAACTTTTTTGTTACACTGCGCTACTGCATGCAATGAGGTGTATATGACTGGCTTTAAAAAGGCAAGCATTTGTCATGATTAACATAAAACTGGATAGAAAATGCATTGGGATATGTGTGAATTAGTAATGGATAGAGAGAAGTCATGTTACTGTACACATCAATTTTTTTTTGTCTTAGGTTGTACTGTTCATAAAAAGGTGTTTCCATTAATATGGTTTGCTGTTCTTATTTCCACAAATGTTCCCAAATGACATTGTGTGTAGTTTTGGGAAGTAACATAAGTTGATCATGTAATTTATATCACTGATATTTAGCTGCCAGTAATAAGTAAATTTACCAAGTAATTTGTATCATTTTTAGAATTCAGGGAATAGAGTTTGCACCACAGAAGATGCAGTACATTTTATAGGAATTAACTGGAAACGCTTACTCATGTCTATTTGATTTCTACCTGGGAGAATGCAATGCTGCTGCATATTTCATGTTATACATTTCATGTTTGTTGTTCTGTAAAATGTGTCAAATATATTGTTTCCATGTTTCATATACATCCCTATTAAGGACAGAACTAAGTACTTGTTATTGCATTGTGCTACCAGGTTTTAATGTATTTTCAATCCTCCATGGGAATGTGTAATGATGTCATAACTGGCAAGCATTGTGCAGGAAGAAGCTACTACAAAACTTGTTGCTCATGTACCACAAGAAATGTACATTTATTTTTCTTTTATAAGCATAAGTTAAAACAGTTCATTCACAAGAGAGGGTTAGTGCAGCTCCAGTGATGCTGGAAAGCATACGATTAAAACAATAAAAAAATGCTTAGAACTAAAGGGTGGATATGCAAAACAATATTTAATTATTGTTCTTACACACTGAGATCAATTTTAGCGGGATACTTGAGTCAGATGAGAAGGTTTAACACATGTATGGGCATTTCATCACAGTACCATCACATTCTACAGCGCAGTCGTTTTATGGTGAGGCAACAAATCGCATGTATGCATGCTCTGCACTCTGTCTGTTACACTAGGAGTTTTTCATTCTGTAACTCCCCCATTAGTTATTCACGAGTGATAGTAACATGCATTATAATGAGTACTAACCTTCTTACAAGTGGTGTTGAAGTGATGTCCATCTGCGTGAAGACATTCCCAGCATCTTCGGATGGAATTTCCATTCACACACATAAGTTCTTCTTTGTGCAATGTTACTAATTTTTGTTTTTATATTGTCCTTAGGTTCATCTATTGTTGAGGGATTGTACTTATAAACTTTATTTTTTAGGGTTTCCATAAATTTTTACTTTGTCTACTACATACAGTAAGTAGAGGAAGTATTGCATTCCACTCAAAAATTTGATACCAAGATTTCACCAGAAATACATGTTTTGAGGCCTCCTGAATCCAAAAAAAAGTATTTTTGGAAACATGTCCATGTGTGCGTCTGTGAACAGCATAACTCAGAAATGAACAGTCGGATAAACACCAAACTTGGTATTTAGGTTCAGTATCCTCCAGAGATACGAAATGAAGGTTTTCAAGAAAATCCCCCCCACCCCAGATTATCCTTTACATGGAACATTTTTCGAAAATTTTATTTTCTCAAAAATGGCTCTTAACGATTTTGAATAAAATACCATAAGTTTGAGACATTTTTTTATGGCAAATGAATTGTATAGCTCGAATTTTCTGGGAATGTCTCCAAAAGTATTCTTCATTGTGAACGACTTTTGCATAACTGGTAAACCATAAGAGATAGACAAAATTTTACTACACAAAAATGTAGATTGCGTTAAAATACAGAATTTATTCATATACATTTTTTTTTTGTTGAGTGAACCATTTTCGAGATACTGCTTGTTATTCCCTTAAATTTTCCAATACTTATACTTTTTCTCAAATGGGAATTCGTTATTCTTTTTTTGTCTCGGATATGCAAAGAATATTAGTCTGGCAAAGAGAATGGTGCTGCACATAGCAACTAGCTATTAAGAGATATGTCTATGCTTAAAGGCTACTGTATTTCTATATTGCCCTTGCAAATACAAAACAAGGGAAACATAGTACGATAGTCAAATATTTTTAGAACTGGTCGCTATGTGTAAAATGTAATTCTCTTTGCATGTCAAGAACATAAAAAAAGAACAAGGAATTCTCAGTTGAGAAAAAGTGTAAGAATTGAAAAATTCAAAGTAATAACAAGGAAAATCTCGAAAATGGTTCACTTTACAAAAAGAAATGTTTGACATATATTGTGTGTTTTAATGAGATCTACATTTTTTATGTAGTAAAATTTTGTCTATCTCTTGCGGTTTACCAGTTATGTCGTTCAAAATGAAGGACTTTTGGGGACATCCCCAGAAAATTCAAGATATACATTTTATTTGCCATAAAAATGTCTTAAACATATGATACTTTAATCAAAATCGTTAGAGCCGTGTTTGAGAGAATAAAAATTTTCGAAAAATGTTCCATGTAAGGGGGTGGTTTGGGGTGGGGGGATTTTCTTGAAAACTTTCATGTTGCATCCCTGGAACATATTGAACCTAAATACCAAGTTTGGTGTTTATCCGACTTTTCGTTTTTGAGTTATGCTGTTCACAGACTGACACACAAGACATACACATGGACATGTTTCCAAAACTGCTTTATTTTTTTTATGTTCTGGACATGCAAAGAGAATGCAATGCTCCACATAGCAACCAGCTCTTAAAGGATTTGACTATCGTTTAAAGCCAACCATATTCCCCTTACACCTACAAGAAAATTAGCAATAAGATTAACATCTCGATTAACATGAAGCATATGGAGAATAAGCATTTGTAAAAATAGTTTGTACAAGAGTAGAGAAAGTCATGTGAGTGTAAGGCATAAATTTTTTTTTCCCCTCCATTAGAACATTTTGTTTTCGCTTTTTAGGTTTAGCATGTAACAATCCCATTGTCCTAAAGTTATTAACCAGAGTCTAACAGTTTCTTTAATTTGAACTGGAATACAAAATTTCTCCTGAAATTATCTACACATTTGTGTACATGATTCAGTTTTTACTTATGTATCATACTAAAAATTTGTTGTTCAAGTGTGAATTTTTCGCAGGCATTGCAGTGGACTAACAACAAGACATTAACACTCTTAAGCAAATCGCACACAACACAGATGTCTTGAGTAAAGTTTCACTGTTGAGATGCACAATGCCAACTCTCTTTACAGCACAAACACAAAGTAGTGACTGAAGCACAGCCAATAAAAGATAGCCTTGAATGTGTCATGCACAGCCAGTTGTGCATTGGAAAAGTACTGAAGTCACTGCAGTACAGCATGCTATACATATAGCCGATCTGCGGTCTCACCTTAAAGCGACTGCACTGTACTATGATAACATCACAAAGCTTGAGGTGTTTTTTTGCAGCTGGTGCAATTACATCACTCCTAGCAGCCAGCTACTAATAGAAAGGTTTAACAAATCAAACAGCTGTGTTCATTTGTTGTATGAGAGAAAAAGACATGTTGTTACAAGGGCTGTTCCAGAAGTACCCAATCTAACAAAGAAAACACAAAAATTTTGGGAAAAAACATCTTTATTCTCATATTCTCAGCTAGGCCTTAGTTTATTTGCAACATGGAACGTACATGTTCCCTGACCTTACCCCATTTGACTTCTTTTTGTGGGGACACATGAAATCTGTAGTTTCGGACACACCTACTGAATCTGAAGAGGAACTTGTGGCACGCATAGCTTCCAAAATCAGAGAAATGGCTGGTGTCTTAGTGAATCGCAAAATATGGTATGCCAGTGCACATTTTGTATTCACCGCAATGGACATAGTTCCAACATTTGCTTTGATTGGGAAAGCTGTGGTGTACTGTAAACACTGATGTTTTGTGTGTTGTGTTTTTGTTTCTGGACTAAGATTATGTACCTTACTTAGATAAATACAATACTGTAATTTGCGTTCTTCATTTTGTCATACTAGTATTTAAACAACAGGTGGAAGGTAGTAATGACATTAATTCAGCTAGCACTTAAATGAAGTACTGCAGCAAAAAACATGCCTTAACAAAAAAAAAAAAAAGATTCCAAATAGTGTTTAGCCCATCAGCTTCCAAACTTTGTTGGTCTAATTTTGGGACATCCTTTGTAGTAGACTGTGGTAGCAATGGCATGAAAAACTATGTGATTTAAGTTCTAGCTATGGCATTGAATTACTCAGCTGTGATTCAACATTCCAAAGCTACAGTTTTCTTTCACATGAAACCTTTTATTTATTTTGTTAATCCTTTCCTTTGCTGTTGACCATACCGTGAATGAAAATTTGACCCACATGCCAAAAGAAATAGAAATAAAACACAGTACAGTAAAGCAACTAAGCAAGCAGATTTTACAGGAAGGCAACTGCACAACTAAGACTATCTCTCTGACATTACATTAACAACATACGTATGAACAATCAAAAATAATCCACCTTGCAGTTAAATCAGTAAAAGTTAGTTGTTACAGGAAGGGTTGATTAACTTTTATTTGTGGTAAACTTTAATCATTCTTGGATTGAAGGTAACTGAAAATACAATAATAGTAACAAAAAGCAGTTCACTAAGGCACCGCCTTCTCACATCTTGGGCTTCAAGCTGATATCATGTGGTTTACAATTAGCAAGTAGAAATTGTGCACATGCAGGCAATCAAACAGAAGTCTTGCTCATGGATCACAATCTTAAGTATTGTGACATTTGCAACACTTCGTAATGTAAAAATCTGTGAAACTTGCTTCCTAGGGATGGCATCATTACATCTGAAAATAAAGGAATGTTTGGTGTATTTTAATATTATTGTATGTATCTTAATTCACTATTTCAGGCATAGTCAAATACAAGGTGATCAAATTTATTTGAGTTAACCCTTTTGAATTGTTGACACCATTGTTTAAGCACAAGTTTCAATTGTTGTAGCCAGCACTAATTAGTTCTGAGGAGCTTACATAGAGGGAGCCAGAGAGCCTGGGATATTGAAAGGAAAGAAGAATGGGAGAAGCACCATTTCATATGTAATCACATGGTGCATATTTATTGTATTTATTTCATCCACAGAAACATGAATACATATGTTATTAGACATGTCAGTTCAAAATACAAATAAAATAAACCAAGATACATAACTAATTACAAATGCAGAGATATAAGAATAAACAAAATTTAGAATACATAGGAAACTAAATAACAAGGTACGTAAAAACTATACAGATTAGAAAAAGTATACAGATTTAAATCAAATACGATATTTACAGAATAAAAGAAAAGATACAAAATGAATAAATATAAAGAGAAAACATGATGAACTAACTTAGTAAATACTCTTCTATACAGTAAAAACATGCCTCAATTAAGAAACTGTGTAACTTTTGTTTAAAAGTCATCATTTTGTCAACCTGTCTTATATAATGAGACAACTTATTCCCCATTTGTTTACCAATATAGGTAAAGGAATGTTCATACACAGTGATATTATGTCTAATTTTTGATAGATTTTAACTCCCTCTTGTATCATGCTGATGAGTCATTGCATGGAAAGCCGAAGATTCGTGGTTTAAATCCTGCTATGGCTTTGAATTTCTCATTCTGATTCTACCTTTCGAATTTAGCCTAAACATGGCATATGCCAGAAACAATGATTAACCACTCTTTAAAAAAAAAGTTCACATCTGATCATCCCTCTTTTCAAAGTATTTTCCATTAAACAGGTGGTGCAAAATGATGGGCACAAATAGGAAAAATCGCATGGGACTAGATTTGAACTGTAGTTATGGTGGGACATATATTTTACTCTGAACTCCTGCAAAACCTGAGCTGTTTTCATTACAATGTGGACAGAGGCCTCCTGTGTTTCAATATTTTGTGCAATACCATTTTTCTGTTCCCAACAGAACAGTGCTGGCTAGCAATTTTTATCCATTTAAACTTAATGGTGCTAATTTAAGTAAAGTTGATCGCCTAGAATTTTGAGATAGTACAGTGAATAACATTGATCATGTAGTGTGGTAAGAATAAACATTCTGCTCTTAGAGGAACCAAATGCTTAACTTCACATTGATGTAAAAACAAAGCATAGTGATCTTGCTCATATCTTGCCTGTTTTACACATAGTTAATTTAAAGTGTAAGGAATATGAAGTTCCTATATACTACAGCATTTGTTTTACAGTGGTACATCAATGTTCTTCCATAATAAGTAATTTATTGAGCAATTTCTGATAGTTGCTTAACTATTTCTGTTGTGGGCATTTTAATAATTTATGTAGCTTTATTTTATTCTGTAAGTTAAATTCATTTAACAATGTTGTATCTGTTCAGAGGGCAGTTCTTGTGTCATATGGGCAAAGGGTTGCATGGCTAAGGTTCAAACATGTTACTCCTAGCGTAGAGGATATTCAAATTTTGTAGAGAGGGACTGGTGAAAATTGTTGATTTTTATTTAAACATTTTTGAGTCTGTAAATTTTTTGTAAGCAAAAAATACCTGGAACCCTAGAAAGCTTTCCTAGTGTTTTATCATAATGTCTTAATTACTATCACTTTGTTTTACAGCCATTTTGTATTCATGTATATACATGCTGAAACTTAAATGTGTTTTTTTTTCCTCCCTATTTTTTTTGTAGATTACTTGAGCAGAAAAGATTTGAAATAACAGTTACACCTTCAAAATTTCTTTATTATAAACACAATTTACTTTTTTTTTACTGAAGAACTGTTGATATAGCTAAATAAAAATGGCAAATAATATGTATGTAATCATCAAAGAAACATCGTGTAACATACATTTTAATTGTTTTTATATTTTTGTTAGGTTGGCAACTATGGAATTGCAACAGCAGTTTCTAATAAATTTACCTAATTTTTACATTCATACATGAAATGCCACTTAAAGCAATATTACACCACTCAGTTCATTTTTCACTTTCTTTGCCCGTACCTACAGCAAATGGAGGAAGTATAGTAGACTCACAATTATCTAAGCTTTTTGGGACTGAGACTATCTCGGATAATACAGAGATGATGTGCTACTAAGTTATAAATGATGAAAAAATGATTAACACTGTATAGTAATTGTTTATTACAGCCTAATTCCTTAAAATGTGCATTGAACTCTTTATACAGTTTAAATAAAGCAGAAACGAATTACAATATTAAATGAGAATATTATTTTTTGCAAAAGTCTGCCATAGTTTTTTCAGTAACCTTTTGCCTCTTTTGGCTGCTGCAGTGTAATGCCAATGCTCTATAGGGGTAGTAGATCAAGTGTCATAGACTCTTCAATGTAGGATATAGCAGCTTTGATCACTTTCAGTCCCTCCTGTTCAGGATTAATAACTATCAACAATAGTGTTGTCAGTCAGCTAGCTTCATTTGTTGATCTTGGTTAACATCATTCGGCATTTCCAATGGTAGCTCATTAGTTAGCTACAGTATCATTCAACTTCATTGACACATGCCTTTTTATAGCACTGTATTGATTTAAAAGATATGTTTGTTTATTTTCCAACAACCCCTTCGGTTAATTAGTACTCTGATAATTGTGAGTCTACTGTATTAGCATATGCATATGTCTGTCTCTCTGTAAATAGCATAACTCAAAGTGATAATTCAAATAAATTCCAAATTTTGTACTGTTCAAGGATGCCAATTAAGAAAATTACCCCAACCCAAAACTACCCATTACATGAAAAAAAAAATCATTTTTTTCACATCTCAAAAATTACTCTTAACTATTTTGATTGAAATACGGAGGGTTGCCCCACTTAAGCTTGGACGTTTTTGCTTATGTTTTTTCACAGCGAGATTCCTTTTCCTCACCCCCTAATGTATTCATTGTGATTTCCATGGGCTTTAACTATGGTTCTGCAGCACAATTTCCATTGAAGAAGGTTGCATCTAAGAGCAGGAAGGGGGATGTTAGCCCTCTCCTCCTGGCAGGCTTTCCAGAGTCCTTCAATTGTGGTGGGATGCCGAGAAGCAAGGCGCTGTTTCAGCCGACCAAATCTGCAAAAATCCATTGGCGAGGCATCTGGTGACTTCACAGGGATCTTTTCAAATAGTATTACATCGACACCTATTTCCATAGCTTTCCGGTGGTAGTAATGCTGGAAAGACCAAGAAGTGTGACTGGATGCTTTATCCATGTGGATCCAAACATTTGAGGCATCCTCACCATACAACTGAGGAATCAAAAATAGGGTCCATAGCATTCCTTTGATAGTAGGCTGCATTAATTGTTACATTGTTGGCAACTCTGTGAATGCTGAGTTTCCCCCGAGAGCAATAACCTGCAACCACCATAATGCATTTGGAAAACATTTCCTTGTTCTCTTGAATAAAGCTGGAGCGCCCCTTTTAACCCACTTTATGGTAATAAATGGCTCGGAGTTTTTTTGTGTCATCTTGATAAACCCATGCTTCATCTAAAGAAACCACCCATTGCCACTTTTCACCTGCCAGGTGATTTTCATAGTTTTCTTGCATTGGTGAAGCGTTCTCTGATGTGCTGCTCTTTCAAGGCATGACATGCTTTATGGCGCCATTCTAGACCCAAATTTCTATCTATTATCCGATAGACAGTCCTGTTGGATATTCCAATGTGGCTGGAAATGCTTTTTTGGGTTGGTGAGTTTTCTTGAGTCACTGTTGCACTCACCTTGGCTATTACTGCTTTAGGTTGTGGCCTTTTTCTTGCTAAGTTTTTTTACACAGTGAGCCTCCAGTGGGAATCCATTTTTATGCAACTGTGTTATATGCCCCACACATGACTTACTTATGCTAAGACCTTTTTGTTTGCACCTTTCCACTGTCACTGAAAGGTTTTAAACAGCATCGGAAAGCCCAACAATGTACCCCTGTCACAAGTCAGTGATTGTTGAAGGCATTATGAGTAAGCTTTACCACAGACTGGCTCAGCAGATAGATGGCACCCGCAGGGGGTTGATGTAATAATAAACATAAGCAGTTTGACCAATGATAGAGTGGGAGGGCAATTCAAAGTTGTCCGAGCTTAAGTGGGGCTTAATATTAATGAATTTAGTGTGAATTAGCTTTTGAAGCCCTCTTCATACTGATTGAATGTTGTATAATATTGTACAACGGGAAACCTTAGAGGATAGACAAAACTTATTACAGCAAAGAAGTAGAACTTATTAAATATGTCAAAATGTTTTCATAGCATTAGCCATTTTTAAATATTCTATGTTGTATATTTACATTTTTCTGAGTATGTCATCTGACCAACATGCTTAGAGGTTTGCATTTCCATGGTTAAACATTTGAATGCTGTTTCTGCATTGGTAACTAAGCACTTATTACTTAATTTGAAATCTTTCCTAGATAAAAATATATATCATAGCATATCACAATTTGGATTTAAGAATCACGTTTTATATTAAACCTATAATACATAGTAACAGGTATTTGTGAATTTAATGGGCGTAGAGGAAGTCATGTTAGTGTTCACATCAAATTTTTTTACATGTGTTAATAACAGCAAAGACTAATAGATCATAATTTGTTGTTTTTTGTCTGTAAATGGCAGTAAAATACCATGCAAGTAAGAAATAATAATTGAAGTGTATTACATGCCAAGAAGTGAAAAATATTCCCTTCATTATATTTTAAAGATAGCTTTTAGATTTTGAGAACCATAATACGGTGTGCTCCTTCTCTGTAATTCATGTTTTGTCACTTGTACGAGTCTGGGGTGGTGGTGGAGATGACAGTCTACAAAACATGTTGCAGTATATTTTTACATGCTCTACTATGTTACTGTAGTAAGTAGAAGTTTTGCATTTCAACCAAAAATTCAATACTGAGACTTCACCAGAAGTGAATGTTTAGGCTCCAAGAAAAAAGAAGCATTTTTAGAAAAACATCCACTTGCGCACACACCTGTGTGTGTGGGTGTCTGTGAACAGGGTAACTCAAAAATGTAAAGTTGGTTAAGGGGACAAGGTAGTCTGAACACATGGAAATTACACCTTAAGTGTGTCAAATTACTACTGCTCTGAAAGTTCTCAATGGTTTTTCCTGAAATTTTTATTAATTATTCTATAAATCATGACAATTATTTTAAGTGGTGGTTTACATTGATAGCTTATGTAGTTGAGTCCCGTAAAAATTATTTCATCCAGCAAAAAAATAATAAAATTTACTCTTAAAACATGTGAATACCTTTTTCTGCAATACAGAATCACACTTTTGCATGCTTGTTCTTAGTATAATCAGCTATCTTGTGAACCTCAGTAATTAGTTATGTAGTTCGCTAGAAATTAAAAAAAAAATTATTTGCAGAGTCAAAAATGTAAAAATATGGAAAATTTGCAATGTTGTTGCTTTCTGAATATCACTAATATACATTATAAAATTATGATTGTGGTTCAGAAAGTTTAACTATATGTAGTGTACATATGAAAATTTCAGCTTTCTATCTTCCATACTTTCTGAGAAAAAGGTACATAAGTATCCAAAAATATTGTTTTGAGAAAACTGAATTTAAACTTTGAACATTAAAATTCTGGAATATACACTTTAGTATGGTCATGATCATCTGCACCTTCATTCCTGGATTCCTTCTCTTAATCCTGGCCTCTTTTGTTAATTGCTGAACTGCTCGCTTTGCATGATATAGTCGTTCGTTGTTGAAAGATATAAAAATTTTCTAAAACATGTTGCATGACAGTGTTAAAGGAATGCAGACCATCATTTAAATGTCTTAAAAACCTCTTAACCCCCCAAAAGTATATATTTTCTGAAACTGAAAATGATAAGAGATTTTATTAGTGCCTAAAACAAAGAAGGTGATTTTTGACCATTTCAGAGTACCTTGTCCCCTTAATTTTCTATGAATAGTGAAGCCCCCCTTCATTCTCAATTACTTTTATACTTTTGGTAAATCGTAAGAGAGTGACAGAATCTTACAACACAAAAACTTTTTGTGGTGTTAATCGTTTCTTAGATATTTCTTGTTAATGATTTGAATTTTAAAACACTTATACCTTTTTCAAGTGGTAAATCACTATTTTGTTTTTCTCATGGTCATGCAAGGAGCATGGAATTTCAAAGGCATCATACAGCAGCCCTGTTTTTAAAAATCTTAACTATTTGCTTTAGCATACTGTATCTTTCTTAAAACTACAATGAAATGTGCGTAACAAGTAGATAGAAGAATAAACTTCTGCAAGAACAGTTTGTAGAGGAGTGAGTAGAGAAAGTCATGTGAACATAGCACATACTATTTTGGTTGTAATAAAGAAGCTAGAGTTTTAAAAGTAATTTTGATTTTTTAATATTTTAGGCTTGAACTGGTTAATTTGATGATTTATGTAAAAAAATGGAACTTTCACCAATCCTTCCCCTTAAATTAATTACTTTCTACATATTGGCTTAACTTTTGCCCATACTGTAGCGTAGAATGTCCTCTGGATTTTATTTATTATCATTATCATCTTGTAATTCATTACTACAGGAACCAAAACAATGTATAAAATAAAACAGAAAAGAAAAGCTCAAATTAATTGGAATAGAATAAGACTTGGGTTTGGGACCTGGAGAAGAAATACTTGTTGAAAATTGTGTGAAAAATGCTAGAGTTCAAAATGGTAAATGTGATAGAATATCTTCATATTAGTGTTACTGTCTTCCTTAGAGTACAAGATTGCTTAATTATTAAATATGCTCCTAAAGTAGAATTACCATAAATGCAAAGAAATTGTGTGTTCATGCAGAGAACTAAGTAGTCTGAAGTTTTCTGTTGCATTTACCATCTTAAAATGTATATACGTCATAAAAATTAATAAAATGCAGCTAACTTGCATTTCCATTTGTAATAATTAAATTGTATAGCTGCAAAATAATATAGAAGAAAACTTATAGCTAAAAGCAACAAGGAGTTTTCTCCAAGTATTTCCTCATAAGTATTAATCATTAAAACTTGTTATTGCAGATGTGCATAACACATGTTTTTATCCCATAATTATGTAGCTGTACACCTTAAGACAAAAAAAGATTGTCTAGCTTTAAGCTGAATAGGTTTTATGTCAAGTAAGATAGAATAGAAATTTGGAAGGGTTTTTTTTCTTTTTTGTAAGCACCAATTTTCCTTGATGTCATTAGAAGCATAATGTCCTAATTTTGATCCCTACCTGAACTTTAATTTGAATTTTAATTAAATCCAAGTTTCTCTTCAATATTGAGCAGATGGCTCAGGTGGAAATGTCTGTAGCTCACATTCAGGATGTCCAGGTTCAAACCCCTGGGGCTGATTAATCTGACCAAAGGTTATTGCAGTCTTCCATCGCCAGGTGAATCCTAGGTTGGATAATTTGATCTACAAATTTTCCTTTCATTCCTACATGTCATGCCCTTCTCCTTCACCACCATAACAACATTGGGCTGATCACCCATCCTGGATATGCTATTGTCACGTATCTACTGTGGGATGCATTAATTACAGTATATTTTGGATGTTTGGGTAGACAACAAATTCTTATATTTTCTGGTAAAATCATAAATTAGCATTCTTTCTTCTTTGTGAAGCTTAGCACTCATAATATGTAACAGGAACAGCAAGAAGGAACACTTCCTATGATAATCCTAAAGGACTTTACCATGACATCAGCTTCCTACGAAGTACATGCACATTTGCACATATAGAGAGCTGTTCCCTGATCGTCATGCATCACTAGAAGTCCTAGAACATTTATGTATTGCTGCTATAATTCAAAACTAGGGCGTCAGCATTCCATATTTGGTATTAGCAGCCGCCATAATGGAAACCCCTTCTTGGATAGCCTTAATTTGTATAAGGAGATGCAGATCCCTATTTCGAAGCTGTTGGTTGTCGCTGCATCTCGGTGCGGCACTCCGGACATCTTACTACGTAGTTGCCCTGATACATCCTCGACACATCCCTTAAGGTAAGACCTACGGGTACCACGTACTTTTAACAATATTGTATCGTTTGTAAGCCAAACCTGTAACTGAAGGCTTTAAAGTAATGTTAAATATAATAGTCTTATTTAAGCCAGGCTTTGAGTTGTCTCTACAATTCTTCTAATTCCCCAGTCACAACAATTTTGTTCGTGACACTATGATCCAGAGTTTGCTTGCTCCTTGACAGGCTACTGATCCCAACCATTGGATTGTAAATCCTACAAAAAGGAAGGTAATCCGAAGAAAAAGAATCTCTTGAATGACATGAGTAGCAGCCCACCTCTCCCATGGCACTGCAGTATTAATCCATTCATGCAGTAGCAACAGACCTACCCGCCATTTGTCCAAGCTAATATGTGAAATAATGCTGTGAATTTGTGCAGTTTTTCACCAGTCTTCGCTTTCTCATTGCACGTACCATAACAATAAACCACAAGGGAAGCAACCTCTTCTCTTGCTCTGATCACTCGGAGACTGGTGAACACAGCACTTATCTTCCACGATCACTTACTTCAATGTAGAATGCAGCACACCTCTCTCTTCCGGTTGCTCACTGGTGTGTATTACACAGGACTCTTCCTCTTTTGCTCTATCACTTGCAGAACCTGCTGAGTAAAAGCACTGTACATCACATCAACAACAAATGTGGTGTCATGGCATATTTGCTCCTCTTTATACCCCCAAGCTTTGAGAAACTTCTTACACTGCCGAGGAAAGGTTCAGGTCTCAAATGTTTTCCATTCTTCTTAGTTAGCCTTCTAGGTGCTTCCTGAGCCAGGAGCGCCTCTCTTGAACCAGTCATGTGTGGCTGGCACTGAAGGACACTCTCGCTGTCCGTAAAGCGAAGCCCGGCTTTGTCACAGTATGAATATGTTATGCTGTCGAATGCATTATTGAATATTCAATGAATTTCTCAGCCAGAACATTGGAAAACACACAGACACTGTCTTCTAATTTGTGATCATATGGAGCTTTGTTACTAAACTTTATCTATAAACATCCCCTATAGATAATAATCACATGGATGCAGATCTGGAGAGCAAGTCAGTTATTCTGTCAAAAAAAAAAGGACACATAATGTGAGGTAGAGATTTTCTTCCATGATAGCCCTTAACTCTGTTTGTTTTTCTTCCCCTTGATTATAACTGTTGTCTGTGTTTCTTTTTATCTAATGTGAACTAAGTCTATTTAAATGTCTCTAACAATTTATAAATCAGGAATGGTCTTGTGTGAGCTTCACATAACATTATTCCCACTATACACCATGTCAAACAATGTTACACTGAACTGCTAGTGCTGTTGCCCCTCAGAACATGAGCTAAGAGAGCTGTCCCAGAAGTACCCGACCTAACAAAGAAAACACAAAAATTTTGGGAAAAAACACATGGTTTACTTTCAGCTCAATACACTTTTACCACTGATGTTCAATAGCTTCGATACCCTGTTTGTAGTGAGAACCGTCGAGTTCTGCAAAATAGCCATCAACTGCAAACTCCCCTCTTCATTGTTGGCAAATCTTTTACCACCAAGCCATTTCTTCAACTTTGGAAACAGAAAATAATCAGAGGGTGCTACATCTGGCAAATAGGGTGCATGAGGAAGCAATTCAAACATTAAATAATTGATTTCGGCCATGGCGATATTGAATATTTGAACTGATGCATCGTCTTGATGAAACGGAACTTTCTTTTTCGCTAAATGCAGCCTATTTTGCTTGATTTCATCATTCAAATGCTTCAATAATTTTGCATAATACTCGACATAGATTGCTTTTCCTTTTTGAAGATAATCAATGAAAATTATCCAATGCGCATCCCAAAAAACTGATGCCATGATCTTTGCCTTCTTTAGAGCTGATTCTCCCCTTTCAATCCATTATTTTGACTGTTCCTTCATCTCAGGTGTGAAATGATGGATCCATGTTTATGAATTGACACAAAAACTCAGCTTTATTGCAACGAAACATCTTCACGATGCTGATTTTGTTCCATTGTGAGTAAACGTGGCACCCATCTTGCACACAGCTGCGATGTACAGCACTTTTTGAAATGCCTATGATGTCTGCTAGCTCGCACACTTTCAGCCAACGGTCATCCAAATACCATTTTATGGATTTTCTTCACAATTTCTAGCGTGGTCACCTCATTTGGTCGACTACTGTGATGCTCGACTTGGCAGCTTGTACGGCCTCGCTTAAACTCTGTCACCCAATATTTTACTGATGTAAACAAAGGAGCAGACTCCCCTGGAGAGAATCTAGCTCAGCTTTAATATTAGTTGGACTAAGACCTTTCAAATGAAAGTATTGCATCACATAACGATGACCAGTTTTATCCATGTTTACAAATTTGCTGAGAGCGTTCACTATTGATGGCTGCCAAACAATTACTAAACAACTTAGCATCGTCAAACTTAAGCTTTATAAAGGTGGTACTTTCTACCATAGTCATTTGTTTGAAACAAAAACCGCTACATATATGTCAGGTTGGGTACTTCTGGGACTGCCCTCGTAAGGTGTTGCATAGTGAGGCTACAAGTCAGATCATGCAGTCTGGCTATGTGGATGAAGAGGTTGCAGTCTTTTTCCATATTATGATTTCAATACACAGGCATTATCTATAAAAACTTGGCTGGTCATATCATTTTTTACATCTTGGCTACTAATAAGGAATACTCCATCCATTCAAAATTGGGATTTTATTCAAATTTCTTTGTTAGGTGGCTGAGGTGTTTTGCTTCTCAGAAATTGAAATGTTTTTTGCCCAAGGTGAATTTTTGGCTGTTTCTGGCATTGAAGTTCGAGCAATCAACCTTGTGCTTAGTGCCTGGAAGCAACATAATACTATGAGAAGTTAGTGACATCAGAGAGAACGAAACAGACATAGACTCTTAAACAGGAGGTACACATTCAAATTCCGTGAGGACCATCCACCCTGACTGAGGCTTTTTCCAGGTTTTCATCAGTCCTCATAACAAATGTCAGGGAGGTATCCCAAACTTAGGCTTGGAATATTTGCTTCCCAAATTATGATATAATTTCATTTCATGTATCATTAGTGCCCACTGCTTGTGGTGCTGTATGCAGTAAGAATTGGCGTTAAACACTACTAAAGGAAATTAATTTCCACTGTTTACCTTTAATTAGCATATCGTGCGAGCATTAATTCTTGTTTTACAGTTGTCCTTAGATTACCTCCACCAGAAAAAAAAAATGTTGGTTTAGGGTTGCGGGTTCAAACACAGCCCATACCAATGGTTTTTAAGTGTGCTAAAAACTGACAGCCCCATGTCAATAGATTCCTAGCATGCAAAACAACTCTTGCAGTGCAGATATCCTGGCAATTGACAGCATAATTAACAAACAAAATATTTTATTTTTTTCCCCACCAGAAAAATTCACAGGCTTATTATACACTCAGAGTAATCACTGTCTCCCCAAGCACCACTAGCAAGAATTGTTTAGTGTTTACATGACCATGACTTATCCAAAATGAACACAAGTGTTTGGTCCATTAAACCTTTGTTCACTGATGAAACAAACCACTCACAGTAAGGCACCCATGTTTCTTATATGCAGAGATCACTGAGCTTTTCTTTGCATTGATTCAGGGACTGGTTTCACTTATGAACATTCCAGATGTTCAGAATTATTGTTTAGCTTTTCTTTGATGCAACTGTATGTCTTAGCTGCCCCACCCCCACCCCAGTGAATCTAGATTCAAATTTATGTGCAATATTATGAACTGCTGTTCCATAAGGAGGCAATTTGATTAAGAGATGCTCTGTGAGTTGAATAAAACCTTGTAAAATATAGATTTTGTGCACTGATAAATGTTAGTGCTTTTAGAAGGGATGGGTATATAGTAGAACACTCTAAAATCATTAAAGCATCAGGAGTGTATTTTTGAAGTCTTAAGATTTCTTTTTTAGCTTAAAATAATTTATATTTTCAGCGCTCATCATCACTCAAAGTGCTCCCTGCAGTGCAAACTTTGTCCGATTACTTTAAAATTTCACCAAGGAGTCTTAAGAAATACAGAATTTTCAACTTTCACACAAATATGATTTACTAGAGGCAGCGTTGCTAACCATCTTGGCAGATGAGTGCATACTTTTGGGTGGTGGCATGATAAAACTTCTTAAAGTGCCAGGAGCAGTTTTATTTCGAGGGTTAGTAATTTTAAAATTTAAATTATATTAATAGTGAAGAGATACAATTATTTAAATTTTGTATATTAACAACATGGAGAACAAATTTGTTTGTTGATTAATTATGTTAACTTGGGTATTATTTCTTAAGTGATGATAAACTTAAGGGCAAGATGTTCAATTAAAAAGTGTTCAGTGAAGTACAAATATAATTTTATATGCAGTGGTCAGTCCAAATCAAGTGTGAACAAGTTTTTGTATGGTTCATATAAGGAGTATATTCATTGATACTGTCTGCTGTTAATGTAGGAAACCAGTAAACTTGATGTAATTTTAAATAACAATGCAATAAAAGCATTTCAGTTTAACCTGGATGTGAATCATAAACTTGAGAACAGTGCCATTGTTATCAGATCAGCTGTGGTGTGATAAATAACAGAGGATGTTGAAACCTTTTCAAAAGGTTTTAGCTTACATGTTTTGTGTGCTGAAACTAAATATCATAAAAATTGCTTATGATGCACCAATTTTTTGCAATTTCAAATTTTTACCAAGTGGGCTAGCTCAGGCAGTTATGTCTGTGGCCCACATTTGAGAGGTCCTAGAATCCATCCCTGGTGACTACCCACTCTGACCCATGGGTTTTTCGTGGTTTCCCCGGGTACCAGGCAAATGCTGGGGTGGTTCATCTTGTACCACGACTCTCCTTCCTCTCATTTCCTGTACCCATCATCTTCCCTGTTATCTGTTTCAGGATTGTAGGACCAGGCAACGGTGTTCAGAGGCTGGCACTCTGTAAAGGTTTTTTCCCTGGCGTCACTGCAGTACTGCTCAGTTAGGTCTCTCCCCAGAATGGGGCTCTGCTTCAGGGGACTCTATAGGTTGGTGGCTTGTGCAGAGACTGTGCGGCATCAGGATCTGGTCACCCCCTCGTCCTTCCTCCCAGGGGTAACATTGGAAGCATAAAGGTCCAACTGACCTGCATGCGATGTTCTGCAGTCCCCTCCATGATACGTACCTTTAATTTCAAATTTTTATACTAATTGGAGTATCAAAAGTATGAATGCCTAATGATATAGGTGTATGGTGATTTTCGTATCAAATAGGCTAATCTAAAAGATGGCACTTTTGTTGGCGCAAGCAAAGGAAAATCAATGTTGGATGAAAATTTCATCCATAAGTTTATTGGCATTGAAAGAATAGCATAAACTGCTGCAAGGTGGTTACTACTTTCCTTTGGAAAGTACAATGCCCAACCATATAAATGCCATTGAAAATATACGAGACATTCAAAGGATGCTAATGAGTTTCAAACTTCATTTTCTGAATGTTCACTTCTGTGTTGCACTGATCAAGGGAAATGTTTTCATAGGGCATTCAAGATATGTAAAGAAATTAACTAACTGCTGGATGCTACACTGTTATATTCCAGAAACCTCACACATGAGGAAAAACTATCAAGGAAAAAAGGCAGTACAAAGTAATTGATTACATATAAGTTCTGGTAATGAAATTTAATATTTCTAGAGGACATGTTTCATTTTATCACTTTTCTCTGTTGGATTCAATAACTCTGCATTTGTACTCCAAGGTAATGATGAATGTTGAGTAAAAATGGTATGCGATTAAGCACAAGTTTTGAAAAAGTTGTAAGCTTTGACCTGTACCTGTTTGCATGGAGCATTTATGGTGATCACCAAACTTGAATCCAACTTTACCAAATACCACTTACATTACCTGAAGTAGGGCCATTTTGTTTTGTCTTAAGGTGTACCTAAAGATTTTTCTTGTGTCCAGGCATAGGAATGCTCAAGCAGTTGGCTTAAAGTTATCTACATTCAAACCATTGTCAATACAAAGAATGTAATAACAGTGGTTTACCTATCAGGCAGGTAAACACCAGCAGACTGTACAAGGAATGGGGATGGTTTGTAACCTGCAATGACACTACATAAAATCCAGTAGCAATTCAATTTAATTTCCTTTGGTCCTCGCTTTAACGCTTAGAAATTCCTATGCCTGTTTATAACCATTCTTCAGAACCTTAAACATTTTAAGGGCAAAAAGAGAAACACAATATGCCACGAAAAACATGGGAAAGTAAAAGTTATTACTGTATTCATTAGTAGAACTTATTGTTACATAATTATGTAATCATATTATGGTACTACAGTCAAAGTAATTTGTTTGAATTGTATTCAGAAAGGGGTGGCAATATTGGAATAACCTTCATGTATACTCCAGGAGATGCAATTTCATATTTTCAGATCTTTTTTAGCTTTACATTGTATTGTTAATGTATAAAGAGGTCTTATTGCAAAATCCAAGCTTTTAATGGAACCCGAGAATATGTAGGTACTTTACACATTCAAAATAAGCAGTGTTGAAACTTGAGTGTTAAGTGAATGTAAACTGTTTACTGCCCTCAGCTGTTTACAGAAAAACTTGGAACTGTGATGTAATGTTTTTTGCAGTTTAACAGATTTAATGTCAACTTGAGGAATGACCATTCTTTTTGAAAGATTCTGAGCATGTGCAGTGAAGAAAGTGTAAAAACAGATAGAATTACAAGAACTATATTGCTAAATTGTATTTCTTTCTTTACTTCTTAGCTATGTATACAAGGTTTTTTCATGATTTGAAGAATCTGAACAAAATCTCCCATCCCTTAAGTAAAAATACCAATGATTTATACTTAAAAATCAATCATTGCGGCCAAAATGAGGAGATGGTTCAGCTCAAATAGTAGAAGGCAAAAACAAAACCTATATCCAATTTTGAATGCTCACCAATGCAAGACCCAGCAAAAATCATGGAAATTATTTTCAAACCTTTGCATACAAATGCTGCTGTTTCACTGATCTGGACTTTTGAAGAGTACCCCACCCATATCTGCACCAACCTGTGTCATACTTTGTACCGTATGATTCAGGATCTCACAGAAATTATGAACTAACTTATAGCTTTCAATAGCTGAGCACAGTGGTTCAGAGATTGACCCCCATTTCACCACTTAGATTTTTTTGCAGTTATCCCTGGTTGTTAGGTAAAAACGGGTATAAATTACATCCTGTCCATTTCATGTTTCAGGGGGTTCAATCTGGAAATGTTATGGACCCCATTGTGCTGCCCCTTCTCTTCCTCCTGGAGGTTTAGTAGCTCCAATAGGCATATCTTCTTCCATCTAAGCTACTGAACCAATCTGACAAAACTTTGAAAACTTGCACTTTAAGACTTGACAATAAAACTTTAAAACCCATATTTTTCAACCACTTACAATTTCTAATGTGTGTATTTCAAATATAAAAATTCACTTTGCAGTGCCAGGTAAGGCAGAAAGCTAGAACTTCATGAAACACAGAAAATGACTATTGAGGAATTTACATGAGTGCACCTAAATTCTGTCAGACACTTCTGAAGATTGAGTCCCAAAATGTAGCGTAATATTTTATCATCTTAATTAGTTACATAAACCACGCTTATTTTAATGTTCATTGCTTGCTAGAATTTATAATTGATCAGGTTTCCAGGAACTATAAAGTAAACCATGTGTTTGTGTACATAATTTCAACATTGACAAAATTCTTAGTTAAACTTTGTAACAAATAACCCAATAAAGAAAATACTTTTCTTCACTGTGCATACATATAACATTTAATTCTGAAATCTTAGGTATAAAACAATGCATGCAGTAGCTTTTTCCAAGTCTTGATACCGATCAAAGCTCCTGCCATGTTGGAAAAAAAAACAACTTGTTATTGATAATCTTCTGTAGTTAGTTGTACAAAATATTTATTGTACATATTATGATAATTTGTGCAATTCAAGGGTTATGGAACAGGAGATTAAGTTAAAAGTTGTTAATACAAGCAGTATGAATGCTACTGGAAATAAATTGTTTAAACATAAGTTGTAGTGTACAAAGATATTATTACCATTTAAAATACATTGTTCCTTTCTCTGCTGCAAAATGTAAGAAATCCTTTTATCTGTTCACGTCATGTTTAGCTGGGGATAAAATTTTAATAAGAATATGTGGAAGCTTAACTACTAACTCCTTTGCATACTCACCAACTTCCTGAAATTGAAACCTGTAAAACTTTTCCTAGTCCAGCCAAGTGTAATAATGTTTGGGATGACATGAAATTTGGAATGCGTATAATATAGAAACATTGTGTAAAATAAATTGGAATTCCATTTCTAGTCTATGTTTTACACTTCATAACATGAACTGTACACAAAGTGGTTGCAACAAATGGGAAAGATATCCCACAGCCATAGTATATGAATAAGATAATTTAGATGAGGAAGTTGATTTTACAATTAACATTGTCCATTACTGAATGTTCACACCCATTTGCTGCTGATTACTAGTGGTCACTATGGTGCAATCAAATTTTAAATCTGCACGCTATGCGTTTTGTTGTAGGTTAGTGAAGGGGACACAAAGATAGCTCTTGCCTATCATGGCTATAATAATTAGCCCAATGCATTGTCGTAATCTTAAATATAATGCAACAGAATTCAATGCTTTATCATGCTCGGGGTGAAAGTCTGTAGCATTTTGATTGTGCCACGAAGCTGTAAAAATGCTCAGACATATTTCACTATTCTACGTAGTCGAATCTAAGAAATAATTTTATCTGTGTACATTATGTTTGGCTGGGGATAAAGTTTTATTAAGGATGTGTAAAGGTTAACTGTTAACTCCTTTGCCATTAGAGAATACATCAATTCATGCTGCTTTACATATATTATGGGCACGTAGTTCCACCAAGTTGGCAGCTGCAAGAAATTATTGTAAACTTAGCTGTGCAATAGACTCTCGATAATCTGTAGACAGATTATTCCATGGCTGTTTTAGGATTCTTTCTTCGTTTTTTTTTTAAATTCCATTACCAACTTGTTTAGTTTGCATTCCAAAGCAATTTTTATGTCTCAAAGTGTTTTGGTGGACTGTAATTTGCCAAAGACTGTACATTACTGAATCTCTCGCCATGCAAGCTTTCATTTTTACATTACACAAGAACCTCACTTAGCCAGGCCTCATTAATCCGGATGTCCAGTTTATTCAGATTGATTTTCGCTAGTTTTCACCACAAAAATATGTGCTCACTTGAATAAATACAGTTGAATGTAAGTGTGCGAGATATCTTTCATGACAGTCCTGATTCATAGACATCTCATCTGGAGGCTTTCAGTTCTTTTCTCTTCTGCTTTTGCAGTGATCTAAATTTCACATCACACATCTGAGTTTGTATTCATTTAATAATTTGTTTCCAAATTATCGGATTTTTTTTGTTAATTCGGATTACCTCTGGTCCCACCTATACTCCATCCAGCCCAAACAAAGCTCCTAATGTAAACAGATGCACATGCTACAACTGCAGCACACCTTTCAAGCTAATGAAAATAGTTCCATTACTGCCCTACGTGTATATCACCCATTTTGTACTTCAAATAATAAAGACAATGAATAATAATAGTATTTTAATAATCGTTTCATTTAAACATTACTTTTATTTATTATCATGGTCATACAGCCATCAGTATTCCCGCACTGCTTATTGCAGGAAAGCTACGATTGTGAACATGGCTGACTGCGTATCAGGTTAGAGTAATGTAATTAAACATAGACATGGCATATCCCTTAAAGGTGGTGAAAAAAAATGATAGTTTTGAATGTGTTCAAGTCTTTGTTTATACCTTATGATACCCTTGGTGTTAAGGACATCTTAAATTGACATCCAAAGCAACTGGTGCGTCTGTGAATGATTTGCAACCAAGTTGTAGACAGGCTGGTTATAAACCTGGAAGACAACTCAAGCAATATCACCACTTATGATACCAAGCAGTGTGTCGTGCTATTAACCAAAGATTCCCATTAACACTTAAGATTTTACTAATATATTTCATAACATTTTTTCACCCATTCTTGAATTAGTACATCAGTTAGTTTAACAAGTAAAGGGGTATGTATTTCTTTAACACTCAATGCTGGTGCTGTGAAAGAGAGCACGTGGTTATAACAACATTGTGAGGTAACAATGGCAATTTCTTGAGCTCCTGAAAGTAAATATCTGAGCAGCTGTTGAGGGACAAAAGAGGAAGCTCCTCCATGCGTTCATGAAACATCAAACAGTGGAGTGATACTATGCACATTATGATAGGACTTATTCTTGGGCTGGAAAAAATAAATGGGGTTCTTGTGTACTTCATTGTTCCCTACTCATTCACCCTTCAAACAGGAATTTCTTGGTCAGCATACACAAAGGAACAGAAATATATAACCCCAGCTTCTGCAAAAGCATGAACAATGAGAACATTAAATACTTTGCAGTTGACGGAACACTGCAAGGTAATATGATATGCATAGGCAGTTCTGATGATGATCCAGTCATCCAAGAAAAGCGTACATCTGTCTTTCAGCAACTCTTGAATGGACAATTTGATAGATTACCTCAAACAAATAGAGGATTACCTGACAAATGAATGCTTCCTAAATTAAGAAAGAAAAACAAAGAATGTTTTTCTTTAAAACAATGTCTATTAAAGGCTTTCTTTTTTAAGTACAATTTGAAACATCTTACCACTGTGTTTGTGTGTAAATAGACAGAAGAGATAGCTTATTTTTTGTAAAAAAGTACAATAGAATCTTACTAGTATGTTTTTTCAGGGACCCAAGGATTTGGACATCATAGACAGGAAAAGTGTTAACGAAAATACAAAATCTGCAATTTAAGAACTAATTATGTAATAAAATCTAATAATACATCTTACCTCCCAAACGGATGTGATATATGGACACTGTTTATACTCTTTTGAAATACATATCTATAGTTGGTTGCTTTGTTGGTTATAATGCCAAAACTTTACTGTCCATTTTGTTTTGTAGTCATTACATTGTCATCAACTTCAAAACTACACACACACACATACAATCGCTTCAGACATTGTAGGAATTGGCTCATCATCACTTTCATCTCCCACTGACGCTTCTTTCATTTGTTCATCCATCTATCACTGCTGTTTCACACACTGGAATTTCATTGTCAATGTTTACATGTGTTTCAGAAGACATGCCAGCGCCATCTGCTATTTGGTGCCATTTTTCACTCTCGAAAACTCATTTTCCAGCATGATGCGAACATCAAGAACCTGGCAAAAGACAGCTTTATTAAAGCAGTTCCTAATGGTATCTTGCATCACAGAATCCCAGGCAGTCCTAATGAAATGCAATGGCATCTAAGACGGTGATTTTTCTTGTCAATTTCAGTGCAGCCAATCTTCTCTGTACCAGCCTCTTCCAATACGTTTGCTTTATGCATCAAATATGCTTAATCTAAAGGTTGTAGCTTACTCGTGCAGTTTGCTGGGAAGAAAATGATCTTGATGTTTTTTATATTTGAAACAGTTGGTGGATGAGCGGCACACTGATCAATGAAGAGTGTAATTTTCCTGTTTCTTATGACAGTCTTGCATCCATGCTTGTAAGAAATTTTCAAATACTGCAGAAGTTATCCAGGCTTTTGTGTTGGAAGTGTATTTACATAGAAAAGATCGCACACTCTTGAAGCATCTCAGATTGCATGCTTTTCCAATAACTAGTGGTACAAATTTCTCCATTCTGTTTCCGTTATAGCACAACAAAACTGAAATCCTCTCCTTGTTAAGCTTCCTGCTGTGACACTTATCACCCTTAAAATCCAGGGTTTTGTCTGGCAAAAGATGGAAAAATAGTCCCATACTGCATTATAAACATCGTCAAGACTATAATCTTTCAAAATTGACAGGAATGTTGTATTTTTACACAGTGTAGTATCATTATCTAGGGTAGCAGCCTCATCTTGCACATATCTGTAAACTAAGCCATGTTGATTCTTGAATCTTTCAATCCAGCCATTGGATGCTTTGAAATCATCCAGTCCCATCTTCTGTGCTAAATGTGTCACCTTAGCTCAAACCACAATACCGTCTATTGGCACATTTGAAGCTCTTGCTTGTGTAAACCACTTCAGTAGAACATCATTTAATTCTGGAAACTGGCCAGGGCGATTAAGTTTTCTTTTGGTATTTTTCCTTTTTTCAAAAGCAGTTTCAACCAGTTTATGTTTGCTTACAATCATGTTTATGGTTGACGGAGGAACAATTGAAGTTGGAAAAGTCTCAATCTGAAAAAAGCTGAAGATGAAAGCAAACATGCTTTTGAAACATGTTCGATTAATTTCAAGTAAGTGAAGTTTTATTGTATCCACCACTTCAAGATTCAATTAAATGACGGAGAAATGTTCCACACCATATCCACACATTTCATATTTGGATTGTGATCTACTTCTTCAAGGATTTTCAGTTTTTCACTGTTGGTATTTACTGCGCCTTCTTTTTCTCCATTGCAAACAAAAAGTTAAAATACAATCTACATATGTTTGGTCAACGCTCAACAGGAGAAACTATCGTCGGCATTTACCACACCAAGCTAAAGCATTCTCTATCCCACCTACACAAATATCTCCACTCCAGCTGGACTGACCACTTCAAACATAGTAAGCAGGGGCAAGAAAACATACTAAACAAACATTATTTATTACAATGTTGCCAGAACTTTTATAATTCGTAATATACAGGAAAACGTATTCATGAGGAATGTGCTAACAAGATTCCACTATACTACAATATTGTTAAAAACCCTTGACAGCAAAAAGAAAAAAAGTGATGTGATTTGGATTTATTAAAGATTTATTTTAAAGTTTTTCAGGATACAAAGAAAATAAATGGAATAATAATGGCTCCACCAATTCCGCTGATGATTTTAGTAGCCCCTGAAACATAAAAAAATGCTATGTTAATTTATAAATATATATGCTAATACCTGGGTACTATCAGAGATAAGACATTCATTCATGAGAATGCAAATCAAATGAAAGAACAACATAAAGTTATTTTCAAAGTCTATCACTTACTTCACCATGTGTGCAACTTCCCAATCAGATTCAAGATCCAATGGACCATCAACAGTAACACCTTCTTTGGTTATTGTGGCAATCTGGTAGCGGGGCCATGAGCGGGCATCTCGGTAGAACAGAATTTGTAAGCACTTCACCAGCAGGTGTTGAGCATCACGTTTGCTCATGTTTGGATGTTTTTCTACCGCTTCTCGCAGTACGGGCAGTGCTAAGTATGCACCAAATCCTGTCGCAATATGTTTGTCATTGTATGCTGTTCCTAGTTTATCCACTGTACCAAGGAATCTGCAAAGACATCAGAACTGTCTTAGAAACCTTTAAATATTTGAATGAAAATGAATGCTTTGTTTAATATTTGATTAAAAAGTTTCAGACGGTCAAATAAATATTTTATCACAAAGACAGTATAAATACAAGAAAACAGTTTGTTCAATATAACCTACCCGGTTAAGAGATGTTATACTACCCCTCCCCCCTCAAAAAAAAACAAAAAAACATCAGATGTTACAAATCAATTATATGCCAACCTGCCTCTGTGGTATGGGGTAGTGTGTCTGCCTCATATTCAAGAGGTCTAAGTTTGAATAGGGTGAGTTACCCAGATAAGGTTTTTCCTTATTCTGAGAAGACAATGTCAGGTAACTTTAAGCTCTATGGACCCTGGGCTCATTTGGGCATCATTTCACCCATGTCTGAAATGACCTACCAGGTTAAAGAACATTAAACTTCAAGCAAAGCAAAGCAAAGTCTAACCCCCCCCCAAAAACATTATACACACTACTCTTAACCTTTATAAATTTAGGAAGCCAAACAGGCCAAAAGGCATTCTGGACCAAAGAGAGCTTTGGAAAATGTATACATATTTCTAAAGCAAGTTAAAGATGCTTGATGGATAGTTAGTTTCCTAAAGAGGTGTCAAAAATGTATGGAGAATGATGGTGACCAGTTTCAGCATCTCCTTTCATACAGTTGGTAAGTTAAAAGTAGTTTTAAAAATGTTGTATGGTTTCATCTGCGCTTTTCTATGATAGTGGCAAACAGGAAAAACACTGCGCAGCCGGTTCATAGTTTTTTTTTTGGTTCACCCTGTAGTATGTCTATCTTTAGCAACAATAGCGCTGTTAATTTCCACAGTAAATGAGGCTATTCTGAAAGTGATTATAAACAGAGAAACTTACTACCATACTGAAGAAACTTTGGTTTCATAAGTGAAACTGAAGTGCCATAATCAACATACAATTTCAATATGAGGCTATTCTGATTTGTTTCAACAGATAAATCAGCACTCTGATTTAATTTCTTGTAGTAGTAAGTAGTAATAGTTTATTGAGCACTAAGTTATTACATGTTTACACTGCTTTCTCTATTTGGCCATGGCCACTACGATGAGCAGTCATGTGAATTACAATTACATGTTAGTACATTTAATAGTTCTTATATTTACATTATTTTTCCTCTTTTAACTGTCCATATCCATTTATATTTTAGTTTCACTAGGTATTTACCCATATTTTTACAGTTTTTATCTAAAATTGTATGTATATCTTTATTCCTATTCATTCCATACCATAAACTTTCTTTTCTCCAAATCTGTTTCTTTACATTCCAATATAATATGTTGTATATCTTCCCTTTCTCCGCATAATAGACATTCACCTTGTGCATAGCCATTTCACTTCCCTTTTAACCTCCATATTCCTGCCCTTAACCATGCTATACCTCCTCTTTCTTCTTTATTTGTGTTGTCTACATATTTCTCTCTTCCCCAATGTTTTTTTATATTAACATAAAAAATCAAAGATCTCTTCTCAGTTATCTGACTAAATAATTGTTGTTTCTCGATGTCATCAAATCTTCTTCTAATACTCTTCCAAAAACCTTTGTGGTTTGCATCTCTTTTTCTCCAAACATCTCCCATGCCATTATTCTCAAGGTTATTTCTTAGTTGAATTACCCAGCCTGTATTTTTTAAGCTAGTTTCTTGGTATTTTAGACATTGTTGTAATAAATTATCATCAGAATTCAAGATCCTGTGCCAATATTTCAAGGCTCTCCCCATAACTATTCCTTTTCTTGTTGCTTGTCCCATTTCGATTTGAGCCACCTCATTTGCTGTAGCTGTTGGCAGCCCTAGTACTTCCTTACAAAATATACTGTGGACCATGTCCACCACTTCCCACCCATTTTCAAGCCCCCATATTTCAATCCCATATAACATTGTATAATCTTTCCAACCAATTTCATCTCCAACTCTAGCATTTTAAAAAAACATTGTCTAACAGCCGTCATTGCTGCTCTCCCCTTTGCCAGAGCTGATCTCTCTTGTTTCTCCCTTTACCACCTGCATCTATATTTATCCCTAAGTAGGTACAATCTCGCACCGCTTTATATTCATTTCTCCCTTTACTCCATCTCTCTTGTTTACCCAATTTCCCTTCTTTTTTAAACACTACAATAATTTCTTGTAACATTTTTAATAAATATACTTTACTGTTTATTGCTTAGAGCTCTGCTATGTGCGATAAACAACAGAAAATAAAATTGGGCATGGTTTACAGTGCTGGAGATGACTCGAACAGCAAAAGGTGAAAGTTGTCTGCTAGCGCCAATCACAGGCTTTCTCCCCATGTGTTCTACTGCATTTTGGGTTAAGTTGGCAACTCTCTTGTAAGCAGAGCACGTGGCGTCAATTGCTGTTTGCTTTAGTCCAGGTGAAAAATTTAAATTGAGTTTTATTTATGGACGCTCTTTAACTACTATGGTTATTAGTGAAGCATTCTATATTGAGTGTGAAAGACTGGAAATTTTGCTCAGAGGTCTGTTTATAAGGCTTGAGGTTCTTTTATGTAACATAAATCTATGACACAGGACTACCGGCTTTAATTCCCTTCCAAAGGAAGCCATACTAAAAATTTTTACGCCTGAAAAAGTCCATTGTCCTCCATATATATCATGGTACCCCTAGACCATGGAGGATGACAGTCCAGCTGAAGTTGGTTTCTTTGGCACATATGCAATTTACTGCACCATTATTCTTATATTTAACATTATAGCTGTTATAATCATATGGCTTGTGGTTGTTCAATTCAATAAAAAATATGAAAATTGGGTCTTACTAGAGGAAAAACCGTGAACTTATATTCAAGCTACAGTAATGTGACAAGCGAGACAATGGGAGACCTTTTCTTCCTTTGACAAGAGTGTGGATAGAATTTGTGATGCACCAAAGGTGGGCAAACCAACCAAGGAAAAGTGTGATGATGGCATGTTTACACTTGTGTTCACAGTAGTGGCAATAACTGGCAACACTTTCTCAATTTTAACATAACAATTAATGGAAAACACAGTGAAGTAGTTAAAATATTAATAAACTTCTAGTGGCAACACACTGTAACTTCACTCTTTCAAGGTAATTATCTTGAAAGAGTGAAGTTACAGTGTGTTGCCACTAGAATTTTATTAACATTTTCTCAGTCAGGCAAAATGTCAGTGTCGAGGACAAAGTGGCTGGAATGAATCTTGTAATTTCTACTTTGACTCGTAAAGAAAAATGCTGTGCCAATGGGAATATTTATAATCCTCAAGCATTGTCTGAAACTGCTAGGCTTGTTGGTAAGTCACTTAACTTACCAATGCAAAGTAGGTCTGCATGTGTGTCTCTCTAATGCTCAGGGTTTAGCAACAAAGCCATTCTCCTTCTGGTTTCCCAATATTTTGAGCTCAAGTCTGGATACAATTTAAGCTGATCACAGATTAATAAATCATTCATATTTATTTTTGTCTTCCTTATTGCATAACAAACAATTCCCCAACCCCTATGTAAAATACCAATGCAAAATGAAACACACAGAAACCATCCATGTGCTTTCACATTCCCCTCGACCCAAACTTCCAGGTTTTAAAAGGTTTTCTTTCTGCACAAAAACTGTGTATTTGGGGAAAAAAGCACTGTCTTATATTTGGCATGTGGATAAAAACAATTTCTACTATACCAGAGTGGCATGGACACAACTTGTAATAGAATAAACCAGTAATTATACAAACTTACGGTTCACCATCCTGAAGACCACCAACAACAAAATTGTTCCAGAAAGGATCAAACTTTGACCGCCGGTTGTACATTACTCGTGTTAGCCAGCAATACAAGGACTTTGGCTTCAAGGAAAAACCGTCATCCAGACATTCTTCCTCCAGGCTATAACACAAAAAGGAAAGTGTGTGAACAGAAACAGAACTTATATTACTTTATATTACACTGAAAAATGCAAAATAATACATAATGGAACGCTTCAAAGACCAGAAGAAGTTTAAATAACTGCCTTAGTTTTTCTATCCAGGTTACTCTAAAAGGAATATTTAGAATACATTATCTACCTCAACTGTACACTTTGTAATATTTAATTAACCATTAAATACTTTTCTGTAGCACCTCACTTTCAATACTTGAACCAGCCCCTGCTTTATTTTTTGGAGTAAGCTGCCTAATTATGCAGAAGTTAGGTCACTGAAACAAATTAATAAAATGTGACGTTATTGGTAGATTGTTTTACATGATTATATTTTAACCAATTTTGCTTGTCACAAAAGCTCTGTTTTGAGGTTAGACACTAAGGGCCAGTTTCAATGGATGTTAACAATGCTCTAACATCTTGTTTACTGACATAATGTTAAAGCCAAAGAGAACAACTAATAACCATGAACTTGACAACTTCTGATGCGCTTTTGGTTGGTTACATTGCTTTGTGATTTGTAGTTTGATATACGAATAAAGTGAAAATGAATGAGAAAACTGAATGCAGAGGCACAAATTTTTCATCTCATGAAAAAGAATTCGTAGTTGAACTGGTAACCATCACAGATCAATTAATGTGGGGGGAAAAAAAATATGAATGGTCTAAAGCTGAAAAAAAAATAGATGCTGTCTGGAAGAAAATATGCAATGAATTTAACTCCAGTGCACGTGTTTCTCCCAATCTGCAAAACAAATGAAGCAGTTTTACATAACTTTAAAATGGAGTACTAAAAAAGCAAGGTGTGAAGAGCGCTTAGGACATTTCAAGACTGGTGGTGGAGAATGCACAAAAACAAAAGTTGACAAAAGCCTCTTATCACTTATTGAAGATCAGACAGAGATCCACACATGAACCCTTATGAATGTGAAGTATTCTAATATGGTATGTACCAGCAGCTTATATATACTCTTAATAAAACATGCTTACAGTAATTCAAAATTAGCTTATTACATGTTTTAAAAATCTTGAATTTTTTTTATGGGAGAGGCTGCTCAGCCTGTGGAGAGGAAGTGCTGGCAATAATACAAGAAGTAAAGTTATATTACATATGTAATTAGTTTATGAACATAATTATGCTGATGAATGCAAACGTTCATTTGTGCAGGATGGTGAAACAAGGTTCAACTGGAACCAAATGAACACACCATGTTCTGAAATTAAACTGAGTTTTATTTATGGACACTCTTTAACTGCTGTGGTTCTTAGCGTCCCATTCTATATTGGGTGTGAAACACGGAATTTTGCTCAGAGGCCTCTTTATCCGGCTTGAGGTTCTTTAACTTGCCATAAATCTACGACACGGGACCACCAGCTTTACTTTCCTTCCAAAGGAAGCCTTGCCAAGGATTCAAGGAAAATTATTCAAGCCAGCTGTGATATGAAACAGCAGCTAGAGCTCTCTCTAGCTGCACACTGGGAAAATGAAACTGGAAGAAATTCTAGCAAATATGCATCCTGACCGCAGATCCATTGAGTATTGGTTCTTCTAGCAAAAGTACCTTCTGTAGTTTGTGTACATACAACTCAAAGTTGGCTATTGCCTCAAAGAACTACAAAGGAGTGCAAAAGCTGGTAGAAATTAACAACAAACAACTTCCATTAATTGACCTAATAGTAGTCAAAGCCTGGGACTTAAAACTACTGTCATCCTCCGTGGTGTAGTGGTTACCATTCTAGCCTCTATACCCCCGCCGCTGTATCTTTGCACTTGACAGTTCGTGTGGCTTCGCGTAAGGTTGGCTACATTGGGGTTGCGACGTTGCCAGAGTGGCTAGTAAACAACAACAGCTGATTGTTCTTTCTATCGTGTCTAAGCCGCATACAAAAAGTGTACGTAAATAGCGAAAGTCAATGAATAATAACTATTTCCTATTATTATTAATTGAAAATATGCGATATAAGCATCTTTGGTATGGTCGGATACTCCTTTCTATGATAACAGCATAAATGTGTCTATGTATGGCATCTAATTGGAAAGCATCAAGATTTGTGACTGGACGAGGCTGCTTTCTTTTCTTCCCTGGAGTTGATAGAAATACCTGTTGCGTTCCAGATGGTTCAGGAATTTTGTCCTCTTTCTCTTGGAGTTTCACTCCCTTGTGAATAACAGTTCTCGTGCTTAGTCCAAGAGCTGCTGCAGTTCGTTGTACGGCTTTATCAGCAGGAATAGAGGGATTGCCATGAAGCTTCACGTACTCCTTTTCCTGTTCAAAGAATTCCCGGGTGCTCCTTAATAGTTCCAATGCCCGACCATTAAGTGGCACACCTCGGCGCAAAGGATTTTCACTTCGTGAATCATCACTCGGCGATTGGCATCATTTTTCAGACATTGTCGCACTTAAGTTTTGTTTAAATAAATAATATGAATGAAATATATATAAAATAAGTAACAAAAAAAGAACAAGACCAACGGAAGGAATTAATTAAAAGAATGAATGAAGCAAGAGCAGTAGGGAAAAAAGCATATCTAAGAGGGCTACAATTAATAGTGGAAGGTGAAAATTGGAACATGAGCATCAAGAGAAACGAAGCTAGAGGAACATATGCACCGCAGCAAATTATAGACCGACCGGAAAACGCAGGACAAAGATCTGAACAGAGAATGAAACCATCAGCAGAATTTCAGCTAAGTCAAACGTGGGTGAGAAGAGGTCAACAAAAAGATAGTGCGACAGCTGAGCAAGAGAACAGAAGAAGCAGCTTTGAAGAGAGAAGAGAGGAGATGATAAGGGAGATACATCAACAAGAGACAAGGGGAAGGCAGGAAGAAGAGTTGGCAGAGGTGGGAGAAAGTGAAGAGACAACATTGGTGAACGAAATAACTGAGAGGGAGGAGCCAGAAGAAGGAGGGGAGGTAGCAGGAATTGTGCCGAGTGAGGGTAGGGAGGCAGGGGAAAGTGAGAGTTCAAGGAGGGGAAAATCACAAAGTGGTGAAGTGTTATCGGTAGGGTCCATAAGTGAAGCAGATGAAACAAAAAAAAAGAAAGGTTCAAAAGTTCTAGCCAAGGATTATAACCAGCTTAAGGATGTAAGAGAAGAAAAAGAAATAGAACCGCGAACTACAAGATACGGGAAAATGTTGGAGAGCTTCAAATTCCAAGAACAGTTAAAGAACAAATAGGGAAAGGGGTTAAAATTAATGTTTTGGAATGCGGAAGGGCTAAGAAATAAGATAGGTAGTGGGGAAATGAAAAATGTTATGTGTTCTATGGATTTTGTAGGAGTAGCAGAGACATGGTTAGGAAAGGATGAGGTAGTAGAAATTGCAGGTTTCAAGTTTCTAGAGAAAAAGGCAAGGAAAAGATGCGGTAGGGGAAGAGCATCAGGAGGAGTAGGTCTGTTTGTAAAGAATGATTCGGAAAAAATTATTGATATAGAAAAAATGGAGAATAGAGGCACCAATGTGCTATGGCCAATAATTAAGCAAAAAAATGGGGTAAGATTAGGAATAGGGGTGGCATATAACCCACCAGAAATATCATTTTTTTACGATAATAACTTTTATAGTAAATTAGAAGAAGAGATGGAAGAAATACAGGAAAAGATGCCAGAGATAGAATTTATTGTGATGGGGGATTTGAATGCGAGAATAGGAGAAGAGAATGGAAGGTTATTAAGTAAAGAGCAGATACAAGAAGATAGGGATGTGATAAGGCCAAGGAAAAGCAGGGATGTAGCTATAAATAAGGAGGGGAAAAAATTACTAGAATTTTGCGAGACAAATAACATGCTAATATGTAATGGATTAATGAAAGGAGACGAGGAGGGGGAGTTTACATTTGTAAATGCAAATGGTCAAAGTGTAGTAGATTACATGATATGCAGCGAGGAACTGGAGGATAGAATCACTACATTTAAAATAATAAACGAGGTAGTAGGTAGTAGTCATTTTCCACTAATGATGGAAATAAATGTTCTGGAACAGAGGGTAAAGAATAAAGAAACAGTTAGAATAAGAACAATAAAGGTGTATAAATGGAGAGAAGTATTAAAAGAGAAGTTTGTGAAAGAATTAAAGTCAAAGGTAAGCCAGATTGTGGAGTGTGGTATAAAAATGGCTATGGATGAGGGAAATTCAGAAAAAGTGTTACAGTTATTAAAATTATTACTAACAAGAGCAGGAGTAGGGATGGAAAGAAGGCATAGAAAAGAACAAGAAATAAAGGGGTGGTTTGATGAAGAATGTAGAAAAAAAAGGAGGTATTTAATGAGCTTATTAGCTGGAGGAGGTCAGAGAAAGAAAGGGATAGACAAAATCTGGTGAAACTTAAGGGGGAATATAAAGGTTTGCTTGAGGCAAAGAGGAAAGAATGGCAGAGAAGTATAGAAAAGAATTTAAAGGCAGCAATAGAGAGTAAGGATAGTAAAAAAATATGGGAAATAGTGAGGAGGATGAATAAGAAGAGAGAGGATAAAAATGAAATTACATCGAATGAATGGATAGGGTACTTTAGAAGGTTAATTGGAGAGGGGAAGAAAATAAAGTTAGACATGAAAGAGATAGGACATGGAGGAATATTTAATGACAAATTAGACAGTAAAATCACAGAGCTGGAGGTGAGCCAGCAAATAAGGAATATAAAAAAAGGTAAGGCAGTAGGAATAGATGGAATACCAGGGGAATTCTGGAAAATATATGGGGAAATGCAAAGTGGGCTAACAATGATGACAAAATTATTAAATAAAATTAAAGAAAAGAATGATGTACCAGAATGTTGGAAAATAAGTATGGTAGTACCAATTTACAAAGGAAAGGGAGGGGTAAATAGACCAGAGAATTACAGGGGAATAAGTTTATTATCAATATTAGGAAAAATATACACAGGTATACTGGCCGATAGATTAAGAAGCTGGGTTGATGAGGAAGGAATACTGTCAGAATATCAAGCTGGGTTTAGGAAGGGTAAACAAACAATAGACAATATATTTATAATAAAGACTATAATAGATAAATACTTGAGTAGGAAAAGAGGAAGGATATATATGTTTTTTGCAGACTTTGAAAAAGCATTTGATACAATAAATAGGGAAGCATTAGCATATAAACTAAGTAAGAAAGGGGTAAGCAAAAACTTTATAAAAGAAATCAGAAAGATTTATAAAGATGTAAGATTCTGTATAAGATGTAAAAATAACGGAGTTACAGAAATGACGGAGCAAAGAATAGGATTAAGACAAGGGTGCAAATTGAGTCCTATACTATTCAATATATTTATAGATGACATATTAGAAAGAGTGAAAGAAAAAAATTTGCACTGCCCCATAATAGCAAATACAGAGATACCAGGTTTACTATATGCGGATGATCTTATGGTTGGGGCTATAACGGTAATTGGGTTACAGAAAGCAGTCAACGGAATACAAGAATACTGCGAAGAATGGGGAATAAAAGTAAATATAAATAAATCAAAAGTTAGTATTTAAAAGAGGAAATAAACTAAAAAGAGAAGAGAAATGGCAGATGGGGGTTTAAAATTAGAAGTTGTCAAGGAGATGGATTATTTGGGGGTGAGGTTGAGCAGTAATGGTGAATGGGGGGCGCATAGTAGGAAAGTTGTGGCTAAAGGAAAGGCAGCAATGACAGGAGTAAGGATGTGCAAATATAAATTGGAAATGCCAACTAGGTGGTTAGAGAGAATGTATGAAACATTGGTGGAAACAAGAATGTTATATGCAGTAGAAATTTGGGGAGGATCTGAATTAAGTAGGAAAATAGACCAGAGCTATGGAATGTTCTGTAAAGAGCTATTGGGGCTGACAAGATCAGCACCAGGGGAGGTAGCATTAGTGGAATTAGGAAGAACAAGAAGAAAGGGTGTGATACTGGAAAGGATATTAAAATTTTGGTTTAGGTGCTTGAGAAAAGATAAAGAGGAAATTTTAAAGATATGCATGGAACAACAAAAGAGTATGAAAAATCTGATGTGTTACACTCACATGACTTTCTCTACTCTTGTACAATCTAATTTTACAAAAGCCTATTCTCCGTATGCTTCATGTTAATCGAGATATGGAGATGTCAATCTTATTGGTAATTTTCTTGTAGATGCAAGGGAAATATGGTAGCTTTTAAGCGATAGTCAAATATTTTAACGCTGGTTGCTATGTGGCGCATTCCATTCTCTTTGCATGTCCAGGACATAAAAAAAATGAATAACGCATTTGAGAAAAAGTATAAGTATTGGAAAATTTAAGGAAATAACAACCAATATCTCGAAAACGGTTCACTCAACAAAACAAATGTATATGACATAAGTTGTGTATTTTAATGCGATCTACATTTTTTGTGTAGTAAAATTTTGTCTATCTCTTATGGTTTACCGGTTATGCAAAAGTCGTTCACAACGAAGAATACTTTTGGAGACATTCCCAGAAAATTCGAGATATACATTTCATTTCTCATGACATTATCTTAAACATATGATATTTTCATCAAAATCGTTAGAGCCATTTTTGAGAAAGTTAAAATTTTCGAAAAATCTTCCATGTAAAGGGTAGTCTGGGGTGGGGGGATTTTCTTGAAAACCTTCGTGTCACATCTCTGGAAGATACTGAACCTAAATACCAAGTTTGGTGCTTATCCGACTGTTCGTTTTTGAGTTATGCTGTTCACAGACACACAGACGGACATGTTTCCAAAAATGCTTTTTTTTGGATTCAGTATGTCTCAAAACATGTATTTCCGGCGAAATCTTGGTATCGAATTTTTGGGTGGAATGCAATACTTCCCCTACTTACTATACGTAGTAGAGAAAGTAAAAATAAAAATAGCTGGTGGACAGGGGTAGAAAAAATTATGGAGAAGATAGGAATGGGAGATATTTGGAGAATAGGAGAAAGAAATAGCGATGGTTTTTGGATAGCAGTAAGAAACAGAGTGGAGGATATAGAAAGACAAGAGATTTGGGGAAGTTTAGAAAATAAAAAGTCACTAGGGTTCTATAGATTAGTAAAAAGGAAATGGGGAAGGGAAGGGAAGGGTATGTAGATTATTGTGATAGAGCAGGAAAAGAAGCGTTTGCATGGATGAGAACAGGAGCAATGTATTTGAGAGGGTTAAAGGGAAAAAAAAATGGAATTTGTGAATTATGCGACGATAGCGAAAGCACAGAGCATTATATGGTAGAATGTAAAGAATTAGCAGAATGGAGACAAGAAGTATGGGGAAAAAAAATGGGAAAAAATGGATAAGAAAATAGTAGCAATAAAAATGATAATGAGAAAAGAAGAAAAGCAAATTAGGAATATGGGGGAGTTCTTAAAGAAAGTAAAAGAGAAATGGAGTAGAAAAGTAAGAGAGATAAGAAAGGTAGAAAGGCAAATGGAGGAAGGAGAAGATGGGCAAGTATGGATAAAAGGTAGTAAGGAAAGTTTAGAGGAGCCAGAAGGCCAGGGTGCCAGGCAAAAAGAGTAGTATAGCTGGCAAAGAAATTGGGACATAGATTAAGTTAGTTTATAAGTTGAACATTGTAAAAAGAAGTATGTAAGAAAAGTACAATAAAAATCTATGTATCTATCTATAAAATAAGTATATATATCTATATATAAACAAACAATAACAAAACTATCAAACAATAACCACAAATATAAATAACAATGTACAATATGTAGCTTGCAAAGAACAACTCGACGCTCGTGCTAGAGATTCACAAACTGAAGCATGTGGTTGTAGTTACATCCGGCAACAGAGCCGACCCTAGTTCTGGTTCCGCTTTGTCATCAACCATCCGGAATGCTGCCTTGTGATTGGCTTAGGAAGTCAAACGGTTGAAGCTTTTCATCTGTTTTTTGCGAGTGTACCAACTTAAACGCTAGCTGTCAAGTGCAGCGTTACAGCGGCGGGGGTATAGTTCCCAAAGTTACGGGTTCAAACTCGGCGGAGGGTGATGGATTTTTTCGGGCATAAAAATCCTTAGCATGGCTTCCTTCGGAAGGAAAGCAAAGCCCATGGTCCCATGTCATAGATTTATGGCACATAAAAGAACCTCAAGCCTGATAAAGAGGCCTCTGAGCAAAATTACCAGTCTTTCACGCCCAATATAGAATGGGACACTAAGGACCACGGCAGTTAAAGAGCATCCATAAATAAAACTCAATTTAGTTTTTTTCTTAAAAGTACTACAGTATTGTCGCCGTTGGGATATGTCATCTCAATACAATTTGAGATCTCGTGGTTTACTGGGAAAAATCCAAATGATAGCTCAGTGATTAGAGCAATTGGATGGAAACCAGGAGATCCATGGTTCAAATCCTGGGATTGCACTGAATTTTTCAGTCATCTGATTCTACCTTTCCAACCTTGTCCAACACATGACCTATGTGGAAGAACAATTAATTCCAAACAACTTTAATGTTCTCTATTAATAAAAGAATAAAGCTTGGCATGAGTAGATGAATCAGAAATGGTAAAGGATCTGCATTTATAAAATATTTACTCATCAAATTTTGATGTTGGCTGAATTGGAAGCAGATGAAAAAATATCATTGGTCATTTACAAACAAATGACTGCCAATGCGCAAAATCAACTTTCCGCTTTGCTATCAGTGTTCATCAATAAGCATTCCCATTCTCGTTACCGGGGTATTGTGTACCAAAATGTACAAGGTGTGATCAAAAAGTAATGGGAATTTTTGTTTTTATTATTAAAGAACTTCTATTTAATCAACAACATCGACTTTGTCCCCTTCAAAGTAATCCGCCTCAGGCACAACGGTTTTGTTTTTTGCCAAAAAGTCACAAACAAGCATTGAAGTGTGAGCGGGTGCATTATCATGATGCAATTTCCACAAGTGGTTTTGTCACAATTCTGGTCATTTTCTATAGACTGCTTCACACAAACGGCGCATAACTTCCAGATAGTATTCCTTATTGACCGCACGGCCATAAGGCAGGAACTCCTGATGCACTATCCCATTGTAATCGAAGAAAACAGTGGAAGAACCTTCACATGCGATTGAACTTGCCAAATTTTTTTCGGTCTTGGCTGTTCAGACTCATCCATTGGGATGATTGGGCCTTAGTTTCGACATCATACCCATACACCCATGATTTGTCACCTGTTATAGCCTTCTCTAAATGTTATGGATCGTTTGTGACTTCATGCAGCAATTCCTGAGCGATGTCTACATAACGTCGTTTCTGATCGAAATTCAACAATTTCGGAGCAAACTTTGCTGCTACACATTTCATGTCCAAAACATTCGAAAAAATTGCTTAGGATCAACCAAAGGATATGCCAACATCATCAGCAACCTCTTTGGTGATTCGGCAATTTTCCAGAACCCTTTTCTTTACTTCCAAATTGTCATCAGTAATTGATGTGCTAGGGGCATCCAGGGCGGCTGTCGTCTTCAATGTCTTCTCGATCCTCTTTGAAACATTTATACCATTCGTAAACTCTTGTCTTACTCATAGTAGATTCGCCAAATGCCACAGACATTTCAAATGCGGTGCTGCTTTTTATTCCATTTTTCAAGCAAAATTTTATGCAAATTCTTTGATCCAATCTTTATCGAATGTAAAAATTCACCAACTGTCAACAATAAACTAAATATTCAAAACAGCTGAAAATGCAAACATACATTAGGAACATGTGTACCAACAGGATACACATTGGATGTACAAAGCTCACAAAATTAAAAAATTCCCGTTATTTTTTTATCACATCTCGTATGCTGTCTTACTTCCTGTTCGCTTTCAATTATCGGGTTATTATAAACCAGCCTTAAACCTAAGGCTTACCTCTGGTTAAATCTAAAGGCCCCTTGGTTTCACTGCTTCCTAATGGCTTATGCTCTGTTCCTATTTGCTCTAAGGCCAACGATAAGTTACATGTATGTAACAAATTAGCATTCAACTCCAATAAAGAAGCTTTTCCAGCAAACAAAATTGGTCAAAACATAATGAGCATAAAGCTACCTGCAACAGCGCATTTTATTTACTTTTTCAAGTGGCCCAACTTCTGCATAATTACCAAATCTAGAAAACACAGGATCCCTTGGTTTCATTACAGGATACACTTACCTCCTACTCTTCTAAGGCTAACAATGAGTTATGCACACGTAACATCAGCATTTACTTTCATAACATAGCTTTTTTGAGAAACAAAATTGCTTAAAACTTAATCAGCTATCAGTAATGCTACATTTCATTTACTTTTTTGAATGGCCCAACTTCTGCAAAATTACACACACTTTTCCTTTGACACGTGTATGATGCATTCAATTTCCTGAACATTGTTGTGAATCTTCCAACAGAAAATAAATGAATGGTAACGTTTCAGTATGGTGGAACAGGTTATAGGGCCATTAGCTACTTTAGCACATGTATTTCATGACGATAACTGTTAAAAATATTCAAAATTAAATAAAGGAAGAATCAAATTATGTATGAGAGGTACAAGCATTATTAGTTTTACTTATGTGGCATGTTGTACAATACAGAGGTATTAGCCATTAGACTTAGTTCCAATACAGCAAAGTATATATAAATGAACATACGTAATGGGATGAATTTGCAGCATTCTGTAAATGTAACCTGGGTAACGTTCCTAAATACAAGGATGGTTTGATAAGTTCTCGGAATTACCATGACGGGTCAGCACTAGCGCAACGAGTTGCCCACATGATATTCATTGGACTGTTGCCTGTAAACACGTGCCATGCCAGTGCTCTTGGAAGAAAGCTGTGGTGGTGACGTGGCTCTGTTGTTGTTCCTGCATAGTGATTTGCGAAGATGGGAAAAAATTGAGATTCGAGCAGTGATTAAGTACTTCGTAAAGAAAGGTATGAAAGCAAAGGACATTCATGCCAACTTCCAGAATACACTGGGGGACTCTGCTCCTTTATATTCAACTGTTGCCAAGTGGACAAATGAATTTCAATTTGGTCGGGAGAGCTTAGATGATGATCCACGCAGTGGTCGGCCAATATGTGTCACTGCTCCAGAAATCATTGCAAAACTGCACAAAATGGTCATGGAGGATCGCTGATTGAAAGTGCGTGAAATTGATCATGCTTGCCAGATGTCATTTGAAAGGGTATATCACATTTTAACTGAATTAAAGATGAAAAAATTATCTGCCAGATGGGTGCCGCAACTCTTTGGCGGTGGATCAAAAATGCATGAAAATGGAAATATCGGAAGAAACGAACAAGATTTTTTGCGCTGGTTTGTAACCACAAATGAAACTTGGGTGCACTACTATACTCCAGAGACAAAAAAACAGTCAAAGCAGTGAAAACATGCTTGCAATTTTCACTGTAAGCAAAGACAATTCATTTGGCTGGAAAGGTCATGACATCAGTATTCTGGGATGTGAAGGGGATTCTGTTTGTAGATTATCTCCCCACTGGGCAAACAATTACTGGAGAATACTATGCTAACCTCCTGAACAAATTGCAACAAAAGATACGCGAAAAAAGGCCAGGTTTAGCAAGGAAGAAAGTCATCTTCCATCAAGACAATGCACGCCCGCACACATGTGCCGTCGCCATGGCAAAATTACACGAACTAAGGTATGAATTGTTGCCACATCCGCCGTATTCATTTGATATGGCTCCGTCAGACTTCCATCTCTTCCCACAAGTGAAAATTTTTCTTGGTGGACGAAGATTCACTTCAAATGAAGAATTGATAGCCGGAGTTGACAACTATTTTGCAGGCCTGGAGAATCTCATTTTCAAGATGGGATCAAGACACTGGAACATCATTGGACCAAGTGCATTAAGCTATAAGGAGACTACATTGAAAAATAAAAAAGTTTCAGTGATGTAAGTACGTTTTTTCTATTCTGTTCCGAGAACTTATCAAACCACCCTCGTACCTTCTGAATGAAATGCTAAAGGAGGAGGATTTAAGAAATGAAAATGCATATATCGCAGAGTTTATGGGAGATGTGAATACTTAGAAACCCTGTAACCTACCTGCCCTCCATTTTTAAGCCACATCTTATATACAAAATTCATCACTAAATGTCAAGAAAATACTCCACTTTGGTAATACTGTGCATGCACAGCATAATCTGCAAAAACAGCAATATTTTTAGTTCTTCTAAACGTACCCATTAACAGCTCATCTCTATGAATCGTCAAGTAGCCTAAGATTTAGGCGACCACATAAAGTTCACTCTCGTCTCCTTTACTGCGCAATTTTTCTAAATCATACCTGTTATTTGAAACCAATTCATATACACACACACACTAACCTTAACCTACACTTGGGTAAATCCAGAGGACAGTGTCGATTTACTACGGGTAGCTACAGCTTCACAGCCTCCACTCGCCTCATACTTGGTTTTTTCCTCTCTGTTTTTCTTTTTTTGCCTAATGACATTTGAGTACTAATCATATTCATTTGCTGTTCTCTCTTGCAGTGGTTTTCACCTATATATAGGCAGTTCTTCCTATGAACAGCACAGCTACAGTGGGTCTGCTACCAGCCAAAGCGGAACCAATTAGGGTAGGTAAGACGCAGAACAAAGCCTGTAACCTGTTTATTACTTATTATCATACAACATAAATCACTTAGTTAACTGCAAAGGACCAAAATTATTATACTTCTAAATCCGTTGCTTGCACATTTTCCATTACAAGACCTTTCTTGCAAGTTAGACTGGTTAGCCAAATTGTATTTCTATCCAGTACTGATTTGGTATCAGGAAACGGCTGAAATGCATAGAAAATATTTACGAAATTGAGGTATTTTTTTATACTCAGGTGTTCCCTGGAGAGTGTGGAGTTGTTTTAAGTGGTGGCTGTTGCTTGAACAGTCATTAGAACCACCCACTTGCCCTTTCTAATGCCCATCCTTATATAGTGAAAATTGGTGACATTTTGTGCTGAGCATTGCCAACCTAACAAAATATGGCTAACATGGATCATTGGAGTTTGGTCACACAGATCCTACAGATTCGGCCTGTTGTCGCTCCGCATAAGTGCTCCATTCCTCTATTTCTAAAAAAATATCCCTTGGCTATGCTTTGCGGCTTAGGGCCGGGCCCTCAATGTTAGTAATGCTCCCATGATGCCTCAGGTGGGATGCATACGATGCGAGTTGTGCACACAGTTAATATGGAACGAAACAGACAATATTTTGAAAAATGTAAAGAAATATGTAAACCACAACATCCATTAGTGCTCATAATACATTATAATGCTACAAAAGTAATAAAAATCAGCATTTAGATGTGTGTGTATAGAAATTGCACTGATTGGGTCCCCAGGCGGCTACAAAGCGAACAGGACACTTTGAAGCCTATCCACAAACCCATCTGTAAACAATTAGTAGGGTCTCCCATCCCCTAACCATAATGGTGGTCCTGCCACTACATGCCACCAAATCAAGCATTGATCAATGTCATTTCTGTTGTTTGTTTGACTTCAGTACAGTTTGGCAGCTGTGACTGTGCGCACATGCTTTTCTTCCATCTTTTGGTTAAACTTATATCTGTATGTTCATAGAAATTATATAGTTCTTTACTTAAAGCAGTTTTGTAAGTTTAACAATGTTTAATAGTTATTAGCATTTAGTACTTGCGTAGTCCCTCCGACTGCACCAGCAAATAAATCCCTGCTGAGTATCAAAAAGAAAAGTGGTTTAAACACCAAACTTGGTATTTAAGTTCAGCGTCTTCAAGGGATGCAACGCAAAGTTTTTCAAGTTCCCACCCCAAACTACCCTTTATGTGGAAAAATGTTTGTAATTGTTTTGATTTTCTCAAACATAGCTATAACGATTTTGATTAAAATACCACATCTTGAAGTTATCTGCATGAAAAATAAAATGTATATCTTGAATTTTCTCGGAATAACCTGTGAACTCTTCTTCATTCCGAATAACTTTTTATATAACTGGTAAACCATAAGAATTAGACAAAATCTGATTGTAGGTAAAATGTAATCTCATTAAAGGACACAATTTATTGTTATTGGTTTGAATTTTGAAATACTTATACTTTTTACTAGTAAACCGCTATTTGTATTTTTCTTGTGGTCATGCAAAGAGCATTGAATTTCAAAGCCATTGCATAATCACCTGCTTTTTAAAAATCTGATTTCACTTTAACCTACTGTATCCTTATAATTACCTACAAAGAAATGCGTAGAAGTGTAATGAAAGTTTATCTCATTAACAAAATGTAGATAGAAGAATAAGCCTTTGTAAGCCATTTGTAGAAGAATGAGTAGTGATGGTCATGTGAATGCAACTCATCAGACATTTTCCCTTTCTTTTATCTTCAGTATTTTTACTTGTCTTGCACTTTATAATAGAGCCATCCATTTAAGTAAACATAAACTGCCATGCTAACTAATAAATGTTACACACCTTAAATAACAATACACAACTGTTTCTTATATTAGCTTTATATTACTAAAAACACTGTTGTGAAACAAATTTATTATCTTTTCTAAACTGCAAAAAAAGGTGGCTTTCTCCCAAAGGCAACACAAAAAATTGTGTTCACTTTACCTTTTACCCGTTTCTTTTTTAACTTTTCACATATTTGTTTTTGTTTACATCCTCTGGAACTAGTTTATTTACATCTCTTGTTTTTTACACCTGCTTCGTTTTTAACTACTGACATACTCACTATTTTTGTTTACATTCTCTTGCTGCAGGGCAAACAAAATAAAGAATGTTTTCATCATAGCTCTGTGCACAATTACAGTAAGGAAAATTGCAAACTTACAAACCGTATTTATAAAAATTAACCATCAGGATAAATAACAATCTAAGATCATGCTTTAATTTGGTAATAATTGTTCCTTTCAAAATAAATTCATATTAATGTATTTTAATTATTTAATAATAGCTGTCCAACAATGTATCATTTATTCAAGACGTGTTTCAAGGTTTCCCTCAAATATGTCAACATGCATTTACATTTCAATGAAGACCAAAGTAATGCTCAAAAGCCCATTCTTGTAGCATAATATTAGTTTAGCTCTTCCTCAGTTACATTCTAAAACATTTGTAACAAGTATGATGCATAGTTATTTACTTTATTTGTATGTAAGGTAAGCAATGCAATTAACTGCATGATTGTATTCTGTACATGTGGAAATCAGCTTCTAAGTTTTGCTTTTAAATACTATTTTAAACTTTGGCAACAATGCGCACGTGCAGTGTATGTCATTTTTTTTTCCTTAAATGTTTTTGTGGTTGCAGGAATATACTGCAGTATCGGATTATGGGCGAAATTACTGTACACATGGCGGTTAGAGGAGGTGTGGAACAAATGTTTGACTACTGTACAAGGGCCACCGGTTGGGTATGCTTTGCCTGCAATTTCTATATCATGTGTAAAGTGAAATCGGTCCGTTTTCTCATACCAAATAATATCCTTCTATCCTCCTTTCCATTTCTTTACTTTATATAACTCACATTTTTTGCTCGATAACATCCTTCAAATACTGGAAATCTGCGTAGTCTCCACCAGCCCCAAGAATTATATTGTCATTCACTTTCATTACTCTTGAAAGATCTCGGAAACGCGCCAATGACCCATAGGAACCCAGAATATCAGCTGCAATCGTAACTCCTCCATTAAAAATCAATCCAATCACCGAAGTTCCAGTTGTTATGGGTGCTCTGCAGCAACAAGAGAGGTTAGTTTCATCAATGACATGCATTTTCTTGTTCCATTATACATAACTATATACTACAGCATAACTTACTGTGATCTCTGAGATAGATCCGCGGCACTGTATGCGGAATTATTTGCCGGAAAATTGTAGAACGCACCAGGAGTTGGCCCATTGGACCAAAACGGAGGAGCACTATACATATCCGAACTTCCAAACAACGCCATGATGACAAATTTTCTCTATTCCCGTCGTTCACGTTAATCTGTGACCAAATGAGTCAACTCATACCCGCATCCGGCAAAATGCAAAAATTTTAATTACCTTCAATACAGAGCTTAATTACAAGTGCTTATACTTTAAAAAAATTTAAATTTAAAAATATTTTCAATTACTGTAGATATCATTACCGGTACTTTTTATTGGCGTTTGAAATAACGTACTAACGTAGTACTTAAATGTTTTTCGAATGTCGATTGTCAAATATTTCTCTAATTGTTTACATGTCGGCGGTATGATGTGGATATTTGGTTCCTTTTTATAAATAACTGATTATGTTCTTAATGAGTGTGTCTTAGTGCACTTTAATATTCTTTGGATTTATTCAGATCTATCAGTTTCGTTATTTTAAAAAGGCAAGTTAAATATTCATTCTTTTAAGTATGATGCAATTTCTTATTTTTCTTCCCAACTAACCTAACAAATTTGCTAAGTTGCTTTATGTTCTTTTTTTCTAGGCTCACATCTCATACCGCACCGAAAGCAATTAATGTAAAAATGCTGAGACTTAGAAATTTATGTCATCAAAATGAACAAGTCCTTAGAAGGATTCACGGCCCGAACAGAAAAACACTGCCTGAATTAACATCTCTACGTGCAGATTTACAGCATCCTAGATTAGTACATGCTAAAGTGTTAACAAAAGAATCAGAAACTTCACATAAGTTGATCACAAACGATTTTACGGAAGGAAAGGAAGTAGAAGGATTCGTAGTGCAGCAAGTTACGGATATTCCTGTTTTTCGCCTGAAAGCATTGCGACTAGTTCATAAGAGGACAGGTGCGCAGTATCTTCATATTCACCGTGAGGATACTAACAATGTGTTCTCTGTTGGTTTTAGAACAACTCCAAATAATTCCACAGGATTACCACACATCCTGGAACACACAACACTTTGTGGAAGCAGGAAATATCCATGTAGGGATCCATTCTTTAAAATGTTAAACCGGTCATTAGCGACATTCATGAATGCAATGACTGGACCAGATTATACCATGTATCCCTTTGCCACTCAAAATGAAAAGGACTATGGAAATTTAATGTCTGTATATCTTGATGCTGTGTATCGCCCACATTTGAGAGAATCAGACTTTAAGCAGGAGGGATGGAGATTAGAACATAAAGATGTAAATGATCCAAAGTCTCCAATTATTTTGAAAGGAGTAGTGTTTAATGAAATGAAAGGAGTTTTTGCTGAAAATCAATCACTGTTTGAACAGAATCTTCTGAACAGTGTTCTCCCAAGCCATACTTACGGTTTTGTGTCTGGAGGTGATCCCCTGCATATTCCTAGCTTAACTTATGAAGATCTAAAAGCATTTCATCGAAAATATTACAGTCCTAGCAATTCACATATTTATTCATATGGGAATTTTGCATTACAAGATAATTTAAAATATATAAATGAAAATTACTTTGAGAACATGAAAAATGTTTCTGCTAATGAAGGGAAAGAAACCTCAGTACCCAAAGAAAAACGCTGGGTTTCTCCCAGAAGTAAGCATATTGCATGCCGACCAGATCCCTTGGCAGCAGATCCGGAAAAGCAATCAACTGTTGCAGTCAGTGTTCTCTGTTCAGATATCACAAATATCCAAGAAACTTTTGAGCTTCAGGTACTCTCACAGCTTCTCATAAAGGGTCCGAATTCCCCAATGTACAAGAGCCTTGTGGAACCAAACATCGGTGCTGGGTTTTCGCCAGCAACAGGGTATGAAAGCCAAACCAGAGATACTATATTTACTGTGGGATTGCAGGGTGTCAACCCAAAGGATTTTGATAAAATTGTGGCCATTTATGATAAAACATTGTCAAGTGCTGTAGATGCAGGGTTTGAACCAGAACAGGTTGAGGCTATTTTGCATGAAATTGAATTGAGCATTAAACATCAGTCAGCCAATTTTGGTTTACAGTTACTCTTTGGTCTTGTTCCCATATGGAATCATGATGCTGATGTGGTAAAGGCACTTCAAATTGAGGAACAAGTAACAGACCTGAAGAAGAAACTTAAAGCTAACCCAAGACATCTTCAGGATTTGATAGTAAAACATATGAAGGAAAATTCCCATCGCTTGACCTTGACTATGTCTCCAGAAGAGGATTATGAGGTGAAAATTGCAGAAGCAGAACAACAAATATTGAAAGAAAAACTAGATGCACTATCAGAAAAGGATAAAGAGAGAATCTTTCAGCAAGGCTTGAAATTGAAGGAGCAGCAGCAGAAAATAGAAGATATTTCATGTCTGCCAACGTTGCATGTAGAAGACCTGAAGAAAGAAATAGAATTCACGCCACTAAGGGAAGAGGTATTTGCTTCGGTTCCTGTACAGGTTTGCTCTCAGCCTACCAATGGAATGACATACTTTAGAGGAATTTTAAACACAAAAGAGCTGAATGAAGATCTGAAACTATTATTACCACTCTTCTGCAATGTTGCTGGTAAAATGGGTACTTCTAGACACAGTTATCGAGAGTTTGACCAGTTGGTTCAGCTGAAGACAGGAGGATTGTCATTAAGTAACCATATTGGAGATGATACCATGGAAACTGTGTCTTTTGAAGAAGGAATCTTATTTGGCTCTCATTGTTTAGATAAAAATGTAAAGGATATGTTTTCCTTGTGGGCAGAACTGTTTAATGGAGCAGCGTTTGGGGATACCAAGAGATTTGAGACACTGGTTCGTGTTTGTGCAGCAGAACTTGTAAATGGCATAATGTACAGGGGCCATCATTATGCGATGTCCAGTGCTGCCAGCTTCGCAAATCCTTCATCTGAACGAAAAGAAGTTCTTAGCGGACTTACACATGTGGCACAAATGAAGAAAATAGCACAAATGGAAGATTTATCACCAGTGTTAAACCAGATAAGAGAAATTGCTTGCAAACTTTTGAACAAGAATCATCTTCGGTGTGCTGTGAACTTATGTCCTGAAAGTGAAACACAAATTTTGCAACAGGTTGAGAATTTCATTGGTAATATCCCAGGGAAGCCAGGAGTTCCTCAGCTGAAGACGAGCTTTCCAGAATACTATCTTTCTGCAGCTGAGCCCAGGGCAGTTCATTACATTCATCCCATTAGCGTCAACTATGCAGCAAAGGCACTCTCTTCAGTTTACTACTGTCACTCACACTTTCCAGCTCTTCGTGTATTGGCCAGGATTGTGACGTCAAGGTATCTTCATCCACGAATCCGCGAGATGGGAGGTGCTTATGGTTCAGGACTTTCTTTGTCTCACAATGGCGTGCTAAACTTCTACTCTTATCGTGACCCTAATTCTACAGAAACAATAGAAACATTCAATAACACACATTCATGGGTAATGGAAAATAAATTTGAGAACCATGATATTGAAGAAGCAAAGTTAGGAGTTTTCCAAACTATTGATGCCCCCATTCCACCAAGTTCAAAGGGAATGAATAAGTTCATGTATGGTATCGATGATATTCTTCTTCAAATGCATAGGTCAGCCCTAAAGAAGGTATCCAGAGAAGATCTCCTAGAAGTAGCAGACGAGTATCTGAGTGCAAAGAGCAAGTCACGGTGTGGGTTTGCACTTCTCGGTCCAGAAAATGAGGCTGTGAGGCAACAAAAGTTATTTTGGACATTTATTCATGAATAGTGAAAGTTAATTGAAAGAGTCTTGTAATGTTTATGTATATAACTTTTTAAATAAGTTTGTTGAGGCTATTTATGGAGCTTTGTGACTATTGCAATGGAACACTGAAATGTAAATTCTTGTTGTGAATTATTAAAAACTGTCCAGCCAAAAACAGCTTTGCTCCACTTAATTGTTTAAAACAGGACAATGTTCATGGAGACATAATTCCCATCATCATCAGTCAGCTGGCATTTGTAGATTTGTTGCTTTCCCTACCTTTTGTTGTGCTGTCTGCTCTTCTGTTGGTGAGTCGTATGGCATCATACACAGCTGGTATTTCAAAATGTATTATATAACTTGAATTTTTTATGATATAGATGTTTTCCCACATGGTCACTTCGCAGGATCCTTTTACTGGTTTTAAAAGTTTGATATCTTTACTAATATTGTGATTTGTGTCTCCAGGTTTGTCTTTGTTTTACCAAATTATAGTTTTTTATAATCTCCAGAATCAGCATAATATATTCCTGGCAATTTATTGCTCAGGATAGTGTTTTGCAAAGTACAATTTTAAATAGGTTTCTAAAGTTGTTTCACTAAGTTCAAAGGAGTTGTAAACAAAACCATGTGGCAAGGAGGCACCTTATTGGCTGTTGGGCAAACTAAAACTTTTCCTGCTTAACATGTCATTTCTTCCTTTTCATAGAACAGTTTGGTCCACATTGTAACTTTTTGTGGTTATTCTTGTACAGAAAAATTTTAAAAACCTATTATTGTAACAATTCAAGAAATAAAGTGTGTTCATTTAGATTTGCCATTATAGCTAAACCATTACAGCAGAGCGTTTATCAGGTTATGTGCAGATGCTATAGGTATCAGTGTACTACCTGCCATGTGTTGAGAAAATATTACTTTTGAGTGTGTCATGGCTGAAAATCCTTTGCCACTGTGGAGAAATGTAAACACGGAAAGTGGATATAAGACAATTGTTTTAAATAACTTCTGTGATAAGTATACATCTTTAATTAACAATGAATGTGGTTAGCCGTCATTTAGCAATAATTAAACTTGTTGTTAGTGATGCAGAAATGTTGCTTGGATTTGTTGTGTTGTATTTTCTAACCTATAGTGCTCATCACTTTCTTAACTTGTTGACTGTTAAAAGTTTCAAGCAAAAGTGGTATACCAATATTAGTCATTAAATGAATGATTTCCAAAACTAAAGTTAAGAGCTGTTTAATTCAGTATTTTAAATCATGGGAGGAATAGTATATAGGTAGAGCTGCCGAACTATTCAGGTACCCGGCACTTTTATTCTCTACTCTTATATTGTATATTAGGATGTAAGGCGAAATATAGGAATGAGACATATAAAATGTTTAAAAGCTAATGATCCCAAGCAGCAGAATGTGCCTTATTTGCATTCTGTTGAGCAGTTTTCTCTCCTAGGTACTTAGCTTCTATTATCCTCCACGTGATGCTGCTATGTACTCAGTGGAATGCTACATTAACGTTTGTTTACTTCTACATTGAACTTGGAGTGAAACAGATACAGGTGTTTACTTCAGGAGCCATTGTGATTTTACAACCCTTGAAAACCTTGTTAAATTTGTTTAAGACTTTGGATGAAATGTGAATTTACTATTTTTTATTTTTTTTGTGATTTTTACGTTTTTACATTACTTACATCCCTAATTCTTTTCCATTAATAATATTGATCATTTTGTCTATGAAGTTTATTTTGAAGTCATTCAAATTAACTACATTTTTTATGTATGTGTATTCTTTGTTTGTAATTTGCATTTGTCAATGTAATACTTCATTTTATCATCAGTGTTCTTGTTGTGAAGTTATAATACATCAGAAATGCTCAGTGCAGGACATATATTTATCAGAAGCTTGAGACTAGAGCATGAAAATTAGTGTAATAATAATTTATGTGATAATATTGTAATGAAATGTGAGGCCAAGTGGAATTGTTCTTGATGAGTGTTTAAATTTTTTAGTTAAAATCTGCTAATTTGCAATCGTAACTCAATACTTAGCTTTCTGTTTTCTCTACCATTTATCATAATCTAGGGGTTAATGAACTACAGCAAAATAATTTCAGATTGTAGGTGTGTCTGATATAAGCAATTTGAGATAGGCAGTGCATGGTCCATGGCTAAACATAATGCAGTTATGTGGTGTTAAACATATGTCAGTGTTAAAGCAATGCCGGACAAAAAATTCGCTTAGAATTCTTTTAAAACTGTTGCACGAGTATGGAAATATCAATTCAGCAGCTCATTATTAGTATTCTAAAGAAGATTTGTCACAAAAATGTCTCAAATCTCAAACTAATCACTTGGCAGTGTGACACTGAACATCAAGTAATTGTCTTTTTCATTATGCAGTGTACTCTAGAGGCATTTCTTTAACTGTTTGTGTGGCATAGTGCCAAAAGCTGATGTCCCAAAGGTTAAGATATCGTTTGCTGTCATACAGTTTATTTTTTCTTTTAATTTCATACAAAGAAGTGCTGCAATACGTATACTCAGGACACGATTCTGATTGGCAATAACACTACTATCATTTCCTTGATTTGGTTCACTGAAGCTGGTATGCTGAGGACTGTGAAACAACATGAGAACATTGAACTTGCAGGTATGTGCCTTATTTACAGTGAATCAATAAATAGTGGTTTAGCTACTGCTAATGGTACAGGGAACGGTATCCCAATAGGGCCAACCACATCACTGCACTTTCCAGTCTGGTGTTACACAAACTCAACATGCAGTGCAATTTGAGAAGAATTACAGAAGAGCTATCTACCAGCGCACACACTATTGCTTGTGCACTAACCATGTTAGTGTATAGCAAGCCATACATGAAGAACAACTTCACCCATTTCACCATCAAAAGCTGCAAGCACTAAGTCCGGGAGACTTTGGCCCTCAATACAATTTTGTAACTGAGCTTTGCTCCAGCAGCTTCAATTCTTTTTGTTATATTGTTTACTGATGAGAACTTGTTCACCAGTGTGGTCTAGTTTTCAACTCAAGAAGTAGTTATGTGTGGGACTATGTCAGTGCATATGCTGTTGTGGAGAAGAGTCACCAGCAGACATTTTCAGTGAACATATGAGCCGCAATTATTTTAGACCATGCCGTTGGCCCATGTCTGCATCCCCCTTGGTTAAATGGACTTGTTTATCTTCATTTGTTGCAGAACATTGTACCTTATTTTTTGTAAGATGTACCTCTGCATATTCGTTGTTGAATGTGGCTACAACACGATGGAGCTCCACCCCATTTCTCCCTAGTTGTGCAAGAGCATTTGAACCAAGTTTTTCCTGCCCAATGGATTGGAAGGGGGAGTCTAACAATATCTTGGCCACCACACTCTCCAGACCTCTTTCCAATTGATTTCTTTCTCTAGGGATCACCTCAGGTCTATGGAGTATGAAACACCTATCACCTCAGAAGAGGACTTAACTGCCCAAATAATAGCAGCATGTGATGTTATTCGACACACAGAAATCTTGGATAGAGTGTGATAATCATTCCTTTGCTGCTGTCAACTTTGCCTTGAAAAAGCAGGTTGCCATTTTGAGCAGTTCCTATAAAACTGATGTAAAGACTTTGATGTGTTTATGTTTTAATTATTTCTTTCACCATTTAAACCACTTCCCATTTTGAAGTACAGCATATGAATGAAAGTATCAGGCATGATTCAACCATTTATTAGCAAGGTTTGTAATTTATTGTACTGATGTGTTGAAATTAAAATACATAAATTGAAACACAAATTTAAAACTTAGGCTAAAACTGCATTAATATGCTCTACTAAAAAGGAAAAAGAAAAATTGATGAACAAGACTCAAACTCGAAAACAATGATTACCTTTCACTCGAAAGCTAATGCTGTAACCATTGCGCCAGAGAGGTATGCTCTGAAACATCCCTTCATTTTCATATGTTGTGCTCTCGAATGGTATCATTAGCTAGTAGCATACTGGCACTTTAGAGACTTATAGCCGTAACTTCAAAATCTGAAGTGTCAGGCCATATGTCTCCTGTCTCCAATTATTTAACACACCGGCGCATTCTCTGAAAATATTTTGATGCAGTTCGTTTACGCCCTGTACATATAAAAAATTAAAATTGAGTTTTATTTATGGACGCTTTAATTACTATGGTTTTTAGTGTCTCATTCTATATTGGGCATGAAAGACCTAAAATTTTGCTCAGGGACCTCTTTAACAGGCTTGAGGTTCGTTTATGTGCTGTAATCTATTTATGACATGGGACCACCAGTTTTACTTCCTTTCCGAAGGAAGCCATGCTAAGGATTTTTATGCCCCCCAAAAAAATCTGTTGCCCTCCGTCGGGTTTGAATTTCCGATCCGGAACTAGAGGCTAGCATGGTACCCCTAGACCACAGAGGATGACCGCTGTACATATAGATGGTGTATTCATGTGAGAGAGAGAGCTGTATAACTGAAAAGAAAAGTTGGATAAGTACCATATTTCAGACCTCCACTGTTTATCAGGTGAAGATGTTCAAGAAAAACCTCCCACACCAACTACTCTTTACATGGAAAAGTTTTGTTATTTTCCTCCAAAAATGGCTCTAACAAACATATGTTTTAAGATATTTTTATGCCTCATAAATTATATATCTTGAATTTTCTAGACAGAGCTCATCACTAACATTATGACTGCATTTATGTTTTAGCTATTCTTGTTATGTAAATAAACAATTGAAGTTGTATGTTTCAGCTGTTCTTGTTACTATGGAAATAATTTAAACAACTGAATCTTCTGTGAGATGTGTTTATTTAATACATTGGTGTACAAATATTGAATTTGCAGACATACATAAGGCATTTAGAATAGCTTACAGCAATACTAATTTGACAAAGTGAACACCCTGTACACCATATTCATTGCCTTACAACATTTCCAAGACTGGATCAATGTCTTTGAGATAGTGGCCAGTTCCACTTTAAGAAAGCAGATTCAGGAGGAAATCAAACTATGAGAACATTATCCTTTGAAGATGAGGTTTTGCAAAAGTTTGAAAATAATCCATCAACTAGCACTCAGGCTGTTGCCCATTTGATGGGTACCAGTAAAGTTTTACTTTCTCTACTACGTGTAGTAAGTGGGGAAGTATTGCATTCCAACCAAAAATTTGATACCAAGATTTCACCAGAAATACATGTTTTGAGGTGCCCTGAATCCAAATAAAGCATTTTTGGAAACCTGTCTGTGAACAGTATAACTTAAAAACGAAGAGTCAGATGAATACCAAACTTGCTATTTGAGTTTAGTATCTTCCAAGGATGCGACACAAAGATTTTCATGAAAATCCCCCCTCCTCCAACTACCCTTTACATGTAACAATTTTCGAAATTTTTTATTAAAATATCATATGATAGATATTTACATGACAAAATGTATATCTTGAATTTTCTGGGCATAGCCTAGGAAGTCATCATTCAAAAGGAATCTTTTTAACTTATAAACATTAAATGATAAACGAAAACATACCGCACAAAAAAGTAGATCTCTAAGAGACACAGTTTACTTAAAATAAGCTTTTTGTGGCATAAGCCATTTCTGAGATATCCATTATTAAAGGTTCAAATTGTTCAGTACTTGTAATTCTTTTAAAATCCCATTGATTTTCAGTTGTTTCTCGCAATTGCACGGAAGCAGTATGGAATTTTAAGGCCAGCATATAGCATTCAGTTCTTAAACATTTGGCTATCACTGTTCTCTTTGTATTTATAACGAAATGTGTAATGTAGTAACTAGCTACATTTGCAAAGTTTTATTTGGATTAAATGTAGTAGAAAGAAAAATAAGCTTTAGTAAGAATAGTTTGTATATCCACTAATAAAGATAAAGGGTAGAGAAAGTCACGTGAATGTATCATATCAGATTTTTATTTTTTCTGTTACATTATTTACAGTAAGTAGAGGAAGTATTGCATTCCACCCAAAAATTTGATGTCAAGATTTCACTGGAATTATGTGTTTTGAGGCCCTTTGAACTCATAAAAAGCGTTTTTAGGAAAAAGTCCATGTGTGTCTGAGCAACTCAAAATGAAAAGTTGGTTAAATACCAGGACCTGGAGATTTTGAAGAAAACCCCCATCCCATACTACTCTACATGGAAAATGCTGTATTACTTTTTATTTTCTCAAAAATTACACTACAATTTTGATTAAAATACCATATGTTCAAGCCATTTTCATGATAAATAAAATGTATATGTTAAATTTTCTGGAAATAGCCTCTAAAGTGCTCTTTATTCTGAATTGTATAAGATATAGACAAAATCTTATGAAACAAACAATTCCTCTCAAATCACACAATTTATATCAAATAAAAGCTTTTGTGGTGTCATTTCTGAGATACTCTTTGTTATTGGTTTGAATTTTCAGATACTTTATACTTTTCTCAACTTCAAATTGCCTTCCCCCTCCCTCTTTTTGTGTTTATGCAAAGAGAACAGAATTTCAAAGCCAAAGCCGCCACAGCATCACACGGCTTTGAAAAGATTTGACTATCACTGTAGCTTAATGTATACTTATGATACCTACAATGAGTAGATGAGTAAGGAAGGTTTATCTGTATTAACAAGAAGTAGATAAAATAATAAGGTTTTGTAAGAGTAGTTTGTGGAAGTTTGAGTAGGGAAAGTCATGTGAATGCAACACATCAGATTTTTTACTTTAATTTTTTTGCTTTATATCACTACAGCTTGAAAACACAGCATTTCTGGACCATACCTTGTTAAGAATTGCATATATTTTCATGCCCATTTATCACATCAGAAAATTAGGAACAGTTATTGTGATACATCCTGCGTAGCTAGTAAACCATAAGAGATAGACCATAAAAAATCAAGAGCTAATTGAAATATACAATTTGTCTTTTTCTGTAGCATCAAAATATTCATCATTACATATTTAAGGTTTCTCAGGTTGAATTGTCATATGACATTTATAAAGTATATTACATGATTCTCTTCCCTCCCCCTTCCCACATGCATTCATTAGTATCAAAAGCTGACTTAGTATAGGGAACAGTTGTGTTATTTCCCATAGTGTGGCATGTCAGTATTGCTTAATCTGTGATTAATCACTTCTTATATAAACACTAATATATAAGGGAATATGTAACATTATGGATAGAGAAAGTGATGCAAAAGTGAATCGTCAGGTTTTTATTAGATGATACCAGAGCTTTATTTAGTTCTAACAAAGAAGGTGCATTGTCAATAAAAGTTACCTGCCCACTCTGTGGGGGTAAAGCCTACTTTATCTAGAGAATCTGTTCAAACCTCAATTGGGCTAAGTTGCAATTTGATATTGTAGCGTGTCCATTTTTAAGTTCCTCAAATTCATATACAAGTGTGCCGGGTTAACTCAGTGGTTTCATTTGTGACTTTTAACTGAGGGTAAATGGTTTGATTACCAGTATAGGGAATACAGCATTATTCAGGTTACTAAAAGACAAAGATAGTTGATGCCACTTGTCTGGGCAGTCAATGTTTTAACTTGAGTCACTAAATATTAACCAGAGAAATCACTAGACAAATGCAAAGGTTTGGGCATCACCTTCCTTCTCTGCCATAATCACTGTTTACCTATAACCTGGATGCACCTTAAGTGTTAAATTAAGCACTGAACTGTGCTATCAATTTATGTAACATGTTATTAAACATTCCAAATTAGTGTAATAGTATAAAGAACTATATACAGATACGCTTTAATATGATTTTCCAGTTAACTGCAAAAGTAAGACCTAATAATTAATAACCTAACATAATAATAAATAATGAAATGCTTGTATAATTAGCTAAATTAATATAACCAATCTAATACAAATAGTAATGTAATTAATATTATATAATAATGTATAATATAATTAATATTATCGGTTTGTCAGTTGGTGACTAAATGGTCAGAGTGCAAAGTTTGAACACCTGCAAAAATACAAACAGGGTGCCAGTGTAACATACAATATAACTAACCTTCCCAATACATGTTAAGGTGTGTATTTGCAAATGGGTTGCCATTATGAATAGAACCTAACAACTCAAATATCACCAGATCCTAGTGACTTATTCCATAATGGCAGAAAAATGTCAAAGTTGTACTTTAGTAATCTCTTGCATATTGTATCCTCTAAAGTTATTTATGTTTCAAAGAGAGGGACGGGTGACTTTGTCACTTATCATGAGCACATTGAAGAGTGCACTAGGATTAGTACTTACAAAGGCAATCATATTGCGCTTATTAATGAAATAACTGCATTGTAGAGCATTATTATTATATGGTACAATCATATTGGATGCACTTGAAGACAATAGCAAAATAGTGTTTCTACATATAAAAGATGAAAATGAGCATGGAAATATCAGCCTAAAACAGTGTGTTAACAGAAGAGATGAATTGTGATGCTGATTTCAATGAAAAAATGCCATTGATATATGAGTCACTTTTATCATTGTTGATGTTGCTGCTTCTGCCAGAGTGATAGTTAATGATTTTCTCCCATTTACCTTTTTGTAATGAAAACCCAAATTCTTTCCTATTTTACACAAAGAAGTCTTGCTACCTTGGAAGAGCTCAGCTTCCTTTAAGGACAAATGTAATTTTAAACTAACAGTATGTTCCTTTCTCCTATAATAAGAATAAGTATGTCTGCGTATAGCATCCTGCTGGAAAGGACATGTTTACATCCTTTTCTGCTCTTTCCAAAAGCTTTTAATCTTGACATAATGGCTGATTTTCTTGCTTATCATACTTCCCTATCTTAACCACAGTATTCTTACTGATTCCTATAGCATACAAGGTCCTATCAAGTACCTTGGAGACCAGAATAAGAGACCCTGCCCCATTTAATTTCTCCTCTTCAAAATATTCAGAGCATAATTTACCTCACCTGTCCTTTATCAAATAAATGTTTATTCAGTTCTTTAGAATGCTCAGTTTTTCTTTTGGTTGCATAATCTTTGTTACCATTGTTGGACTAGATTAAAGAGTATATAAAATTGTAAACACTCACAACATACACACATAGAAACAAACCCCAACACATGTAGTTTGCAAGGAATAACCAAACACAAATGGAAAGATACAATGGCACTTCTCACTCTGCAAGAAACTTCTAAACTGATGCAAGAACGCAGCAGAAGCTAGAGAAAAGTATCATTTGTTTATACTTTTAACGATAGCAGATAGAAGTCCGTGTTAGTGTAGCCAATGCAGCCCTGGCACATGCTAATTACATATTGGCAACACATGGTGTATACATTTACTATGAAAATATCCTAGTTCTAATTGGTCCATCTATATATTGTTATGATGACCGCTATGATCTTTCAATCATTTCAGAGCTGTCCCACATGTTTCACAAATGTTATCACTGTAACATGTGCAGACTATAATAAATGGGTTCAGTCATAACTTGGTGGAACAAGGTTCCACTGAAGGTTGTCAGACAATATGGAGAGTATTGAAAACAGCAACAGTTCATGTGTAACAATTGATTACAATTTCCTTCTGTTGTTTTTCCCTCTTTCCAAAACTAGTTTGAACAAAAATTGATGTGAAAATAAATAGTATAAAAAATGGAAACATTTTAATATTGCTATGCTCAGCATTTACATATATTATGTAAAATTTATTCACTATGTTCCACTCCTTCACTGTCGTGTGGTTATGCTTAAGATAAATATGAACATAATACGGCAAAACAATAGACAAGATTAACATACAAACAGTAACCAAATAACACCAAAGTAAAACCGATATTGCACTTAAAACTGGTCAATACTGACAAAACTTAAGGTTAGTTTTTACATGTTTCTTTGTAAGTTGTGGTAGTTAAAGTGAGTCAGATTTTTAAAGAGTGGGTCACTATGTGATGGCTTTGAAATTCCATGCTCTTTGCATAAACATGAGAAAAAAAAAAGGAATAGCAGCTTAACTGTTGAAAAGCAGTGTTATGTATATGAAAATTCAAATCAATAACAAAGAATATCTCAGAAATGGTTAACTCTACAAAACATGTTGAGATAAATTGTGTGCTTTAACGACATCTACATATTTTGTGTAATAAGACTTTTTATCTTTTACGGTTTACCAGTTACACAAAAGTCATTCATAATGAAGAGGATTTCACAGGCTATTCTCAGAAAATTCAAATATACATTTCATTTGTCATGCAAATATCTTAAATATGCAGTATTTTAATTAAAATTGTTAGAGCCATTTTTTAAAAACTCAAAAATAACAAAACATTTTAAAGGGTAGTTTGGGGTGAAGGATTTTCTTGAAAATCATATTGCATCTTTGGAAGACACTGAACTTAAATATCCAGACTTTTTGCTTTTGAATTACGCTGTTCAGAGACACATGTACCTCTTTTCTAAAAATGCATTTTTTTTGGATTCAGGGAGTCTCAAAACATGTACTTTCAGTGAAATCTCAGAATTAAATTGTTGTGTGAAATGTAACACAAGGGTCATCCAGGAAGTAATAGCTGCTTGGTTTTAATATATTCAGAAAAAATATTGTATTAAAAAAATCACAAATTTTGAAGCTTACTTTATTTCTCCTCATAATCACCTCTGTTATTTAAGCATTTGTCGTATCTGTTCACAAGCTTTAGAATTCATTTGTTGTAGTCACTGCTGCTAGTCCATTAAGCCAAGATGTTCAGACACAATATCACTAAGCAAAGAACAAGAATTGTTTAGGAAGGAAATCTGTAACTCATCTAGGATTAGTAATACCTGGGGTAATAGAATCAAAGAGACCATGGAAAAAATTGGATTGTGTATGATGTGGTGTGACAGAGAGGTTAAAGAGAGGAAGAGAGTGTTTGGAAAGAAGTTCAAACAAAGAATTGAGGACATTGAAATCCAGGAGATATTTAGTAGTTTCAGCAACAAAAAGTCATTGAGAATATACAGGGAGATAAAGAAAGTGTGGGGTAGAGAGAACTATGTGGATAACGGCAACCAGAGGACAAGAAAGGGAGCTGTATGGACCTGAACAGGGCTAGTAGATGAAAGGAATAAGACGGGATCTGCAAATAGAGGGATGTCCAAGGTGTGGAAGGCAAGATAATTATTGCATGTGATTATGGAATGCGAAGAAAACAAAATAATGAGAAGAAAACTTAGGATTGAGAAATGGGCTAATCTACCAATAGAGACAATGGGGAAAAAGTTGATGAATTTGAAATTAAGGCAGGGAATCTTAGAGTTTGGAGAGGCAAGGTTAATAGAAAATGGAGGAAGAAAATAATCTTGGGGAATCAGAAAGGGTAGAAATATAATTTACCGGATTGAGTCTAAGTATACCTTTAAAGATAGTTGGGCCCAATAGAACAACCACAAGGTTGAAACTAGATGGGCCACTTGTTTACTCAGCAACTCTCAAGGAAGAGTCATTAGTCTTTAGTGTTGTGGGTTTTACTTTGTTCTGTCAAGAGATTGTAAAGTAATATTATATATATGTATTACTAAGTGGATAAATAAATTCATTCATTCATCTAGGGTTATGCATCTGTCTTGCAGGATTTTGCTGTTCACTTGATTCTTCAAATCCTGTAATGGGTGCCGGACGTCTGAATCAAGTTTCATCAAGCATATTTGCCCATTGTTGAACATCTGATACCACTTTCTCACATTTCTTTTGTTCATTACTGTAACATCATACCTTCCTGCAGTTGACTGTAAATTGCTGCAGGTTTCAACATCCAAGATTCAAAAACACCATACCTCTCACCTCAAGAGTTAGCAGGACTTTGTATCGTACAGTTCATTTTGAACAATCACAGAACACACAATAACTTATTTCATCTGAAACTCACACAACATGAGAAAAGGTGTCAGGAAATCATTTGACTTTGGATAGAAGCCTGACAGTTATCTGTGCAGCACCAGGTATGTGCAAACAGTCGTTACTCACTGGATATCATTGTACTTCCTCTACTTACTATAGGTAACTGTTAGAGAAAGTAAAAAAGGTATCGTTATAGAAGAGTTTAGAATTTTGCAGTTTAAGAGGAAATTAGAATGTTATAGAGTATGAACATATTTATTGCAATATATCCGTAACTTCATTGTTTTTAGCCATACATTATGGCATACACGTCATAAAAGAACAGTGCATGTTCTTAATCATCACAGTAACCTGTTTACAATGCTAGAGTTTCATAAAATGTTAATTGAACACTCATAGCTGGGGGAAAAAAAAAATGCGGCATAAATCTTAAATAAAAGATCTCATGTCTTACATTCATACAACATAGTTAATCTTTTATTACATTTATTTTTATCTCCGACAGACTATTCTTACAAAAGCTTATTCTTCTATCTGCTTCATGTTAATAAAAATAAAATTTGCAGAAATATTTCATTACACATTTCATTGTAGGTGCAAGGGAGATCAGGAGACTGAAGTGAGTCAGAACTTTGAAATATTCTTTTCATACAAAATTCAAACTAATTACAATAAATATATCCAGAATAGTTAATGCCAGATAAAAACAATTTGATGTGTTACACTCACATGACTTTCTCTACTCTTGTACAAACTCTTTTTACAAACTTTTATTCTCCATCTATTTCATATTAATCGAGATAAACATTTGCAGAAACGATCTTTTGACATGTAAAAAGAATTACATTTTACACATAGCGGCCAGTTCTAAAAATATTTGACTATCGCTTAAGGCGTAATATGTTCCCCTTGTTTTGTATTTGCAAGGGTAATATAGAAATCAGTAGCCTTTAAGCATAGACATATCTCTTAATAGCTGGTTGCTAGCTGCAGCACCATTCTCTTTTCCACAGATTAACACTCTTTGCATATCCAAGATAAAAAAATGAATAACGAATTCCCATTTGAGAAAATAAGTATTGAAAAATTTAAGGGAATAACAAGCAATATCTCGAAAATGGTTCACTCAACAAAAAAAATGTATATGACATAAATTGTGTATTTTAACATGATCTACATTTTTTGTGTAGTAAAATTTTGTCTATCTCTTATGGTTTACCAGTTATGCAAAAGTCATTCACAATGAAGAATACTTTTGGAGACATTCCCAGAAAATTTGAAGTAGTATTAATGTTGTATTTACTTCAAATTAATTGTAGCTCCACGTTTGGGAACCAATTTGCGAGAGAAATTGCTTTACGTAATGTTGTTTACATCAATGTTGAAGCCATCTTGTGACGTCACTCCTTTGTCTGGTCTGTAGCTCCATCTGGCGTAGCAATTTGCATCAGTTTTGAAATAATTCATTTTTAATGTCCTCCGGCTAGCTGTTTGGGGTCGAACATGTTTCTCTTACAGGTTGTGAAGCGGAAAGGAATCTTTTATCCAGAAATTATACTTAATGAAGAAATTGGTTTTATAACTTTTATTGCCGAACACATTCACAAACACTTTTACATATTGATCTGGATACTCGCCAAACTGAAACTGTTTGTAATAACTTCTTACTTATCACTTTTAACTCACGTACTTCAAATTTTTGTATATTTAACTGTATAATACTTTAGATTCTCGTAATTCTGCTGCGCGTAACTTATGACGAACTGAAGACAGCGTGTAACGTGCTAGAAATTTTTATGAACTGGGCGACCGACGTGTAAGGTATTGAGAATTTTGTTGAACTGTGGGGCGATCTACCTCGGACCTGGCTTATATACTCCCACTCCTCGACATGCCTAAAGATTATAAATGAACTGCTATTGGCTAATAAAACGCGCCAACATTAGCATCTATTTTAATATCCAATGAAAACCACGAATACATATTGCTTTAGGAGACATTCTAGAAGCTTCTACCGAAAAGGCGCGAAACATTACGTAACTTCCTTGTTCCCAATAACGATAAACAACTCATCCCCTCGCTGCATTATTGCGCTATTATTGACAGTTTCAGTAAAGCCGTATATTATTATTTACCAATAATAATTACAATTAATAAACCTCTGAAATCAATGTCACATAAAAATACATATTCATATTACAATCATTATTTACATTTAAGTAATTTGTGATACAAATTACCGTATCAAATTCAAGATATATATTTTATTTGTCATGAAAATATCTTAAACATATGATATTTTAATCAAAATCGTTAGAGCAATTTTTGAGAAAATTAAAATTTTCGAAAAATGTTCCATGTAAAGGGTAATCTGGGGTGGGGGGATTTTCTTGAAAACCTTTGTCTTGCATCTCTGGAAGATACTGAACCTAAATATCAAGTTTGGTGTTTATCCGACTGTTCGTTTCTGAGTTATGCTGCTCACAGACTGACAGACACTCACATGGACATGTTTCCAAAAATGCTTTTTTTTAGATTCAGGGGGTCTCAAAACATACTTCCGGTGAAATCTCAGTATCAAATTTTTGGGTGGAATACAATACTTCTGCTACTTATACATAGTAGAGAAAGTAAAAAGTAATAAATTATGTGTTTTGTGTAATAAGGTTCTGTCTATCTTATGTGGTTTACCAGTTGTACAAAAGCATACAAAATGAATTCTGAATGAAGAGGATTTCACAGGCTATTTCCAGAAAATTCAAGCTATATATTTTAGTAGTCATAAATATCTTAAACATATAGCATTTTAATCAGAGTTGTTGGGGGGGGGGGATTCTTGAAAATCTTCCTGTTGCATCTATAGAATATGCTGAACTAAATACCAAGTTTGTTGCTTGTCAAAATTTTCATTTTTGAAATTTTGTTCAAAGGCACACATGGATGTTTTTTCTAAAATGCTAATGTACTACATTCAAATAGCATTCTCTATGTACTCATTTATAAACTATTCTTACAAAAGCTTATTATTCTATCAACATCATGTTAGCCATTTACAGAAATGCTTTTATTATACATTTCATTGTACGTACAAGAGGGATACAGAAAGCTAAACGATAGTCAAATCTTTTAAAAGAGGGTCACTCTGTGATGCCTTTCAAATTCCACATCCCTTGCATGACCACAAGAAAAAAGTGTCTGGCAACTAATCACTTGAGAAAAGCATAAACTGTTTGAAAATTCAAAAAAGTAACAAAGAATATCTTGGAAATGGTTAATGCAGCAAAAAAAAATAAGTTTCATAAGTTGTGTTTTTCATCATCTACATTTTATGTGTAGTAAGTTTTTGTATTCTTAAAAAATATAAAATTATACAAAATTTATTCCAAATGAAGAGGACTTCAAAGGCTACTCACAAACAATTCAAGATATACATTTTATTTGTCATTTAAATATCTTAAACACATGGTATTTTAATCTATATTAATATTATAAAGAGAGAAAATTTGTGTGTGCGCATGCATACATGTGCACACGTTCTAATCTCAAAAACCACTCAACTGATTTTAATAATTCTTTCACCATAGAAAAGCCCTATGCTTCCAGATGGTCACAGACTATACTATAATGTTTCCACAAATTTTAAAACGGGTGGGTTTAGGGTTTTTATTTTATATTCATGTCGCCAAAGTTCAATCCTGTTTTTATGGATATGAGAGGCTACTTTTGGCACATTATTGCAAATATGGCAGATTTTTAATGACTCCAAGCCCAAAGAATTAAATGGGGAGGCTAAAATATTTTAAAATTGAGTTATTTTAGGTAGTTGTATATTGTTCATATCACCATTTTCCCTGAGGTTTTATGAAGTAATATTTTTGTTATATTTTGATGAAACTAGCTATATTTGGAATCTAGAAATTGACAAAATGATAAGCTACCATTACATTTAATACCTATTTTCAACCCCTAACATACAAGTCAATATTCTTTGGCCTATTTAGATGGAACTTTGTATGCTTAGACTATAGGACTCCAATGTAAATTTTAAGCTAACTTACAACTCCAAAAACCTACCCCTACCATACTTTCAACCCCATATGTAGAATTCTGCACTGTATAAGCCACATGGTCAAAATATTGCACAATTATACATTAGAGTTGGCAAAAACCATAGGTTATGTTACAACCTCCAAAAACCACCTTATTTTGAATTATGTAGTACTCAACATTTTTAAAACCTAGCCTTACTTTATTTTCAACCCCTTATACACTAGATAACACTATACTGCTTGGTCAATCAGGGTACAAATTTGTGCACTTTAATTATAGAAGTCGGCAAAACTTATAGGAATACCATACAACTTAAAACAATCTGATGTGTTACATTCACATGACTTTCTCTGCTTTTGTACAAACTATTTTTACAAACGCTTATTCTCCATATGCTTCATGTTTATCGAGATGTTAATCATATTGCTAATTTTCTTGTAGATGCAAGGGGAATTGGTAGGCTTTAAGCGATAGTCAAATATTTTAAGAGCTGGTTGCTATGTGGAGTATTCCATTCTCTTTGTATGTCCAGGACATAAAAAAAAATGAATAACGAATTCCCATTTGAGAAAAAGTAAGTATTGGAAAATTTAAGGGAATAACAAGCAATATCTCGAAAATGGTTCACTCAACAACAAAAATGCATATGACATAAATTGTGTATTTTAACGTGATCTACATTTTTTGTGTAGTAAAATTTTGTCTACCTCTTATGGTTTACCAGTTATGCAAAAGTCATTCACAATGAAGAATACTTTTGGAGACATTCCCAGAAAATTCAAGATATACATTTCATTTGTCATGAAAATATCTTAAACATATGATATTTTAATCAAAATCGTTAGAGCCATTTTTGAGAAAATTAAAAATTTTGAAAAATATTCCATGTAAAGGGTAGTCTGGGGTGGGGGGATTTTCTTGAAAACCTTCGTGTCGCATCTCTGGAAGATACTGAACCCAAATACCAAGTTTGGTGTTTATCCGACTGTTCGTTTCTGAGTTATGCTGTTCACAGACACACGGATATGTTTCCAAAAATGCTGTTTTTGGATTCAGGGGGCCTTAAAACATATATTTCCGGTGAAATCTTGGTATCGAATTTGTGGATGAATACAATACTTCCCCTACTTACTATACGTAGTGGGGAAAGTAAACATCTACCCATACTCATATTTTTCAAACCCTTATGCACAAATTGTCACTATTTGACCAATCTGGACAAAACTTTTTACACTTAGGCTTTAGGTGCAAGTGCAAATTACAGACTACTTAGGACTTTCAAAAATCATCCCTATCCTTATTTTAGGCCCTGTACTTATAGAATGTACAGTGCAATGCCGGGTAGGACAGTTATAAGGGGTAAAGGGGAGAATTCCATATAAAAATATAATAGATAATTGTACAATAATTTCATAAAGAACATTGGGAGGTAAATGAAATTAATTAATTTGACATTTGGGTTTAAAAAGTTACTCATACAACATCGGGCATCCAGCTAGTCAAAAGTAAGAAAACATTTTCTTTGTAAAGAATAGTTTGGGATGTGGTGATTTTTAAAAATCTTTGTGTTGCATGCTTGGAAAATGCTGAACTTAAGTACCAACTTTGGTATTTAACCAGCTTTTTGTTTTTGAATTATGGTACACACAAATGGATGGATACACACATACATAGTATAGCCAGAAAATTATTAATGGCGGATTATGTATGAGTCCATTTTTTAAACAATTTATATCAATTCAAATGATAAATATGAATTAATTCTGAGTTGAAATATTTAAATAAATCAATTTTATATTCACGTATTAAGTTGCAGCAGTTGGTATTAAAATTAGGATAGGATATTTTGCATTCTAAGTGGCAAATGTGTTGTGACAGAATTAATGACCACTGTGAAGTATTTTATATTATAGCTTCAGGCCATTTTATTTCACTACAAAATAAGGTTTCTAGTTATGTTCTAAACTGGGAGATGTTGCACTAATTTTTAAAACCACTCAAATTTAGCACTGGAACAAATATATACTCCTGATATCTTAACATGGTTGTACCGACGCCATCTAAGTACAATTTCTGTTGCTATCACCTTTGTTCATACTGCCCAACACATGCAGCATGAATATAGTGCTACCAGTGTTACGATTAGGAAGTATCTCATTCCTGCCAACCTAGAAAGGTGGTATTATTCTAACCAAACTATTTTTGCTAGCAATTTTTACATTTTTTTAGTAAAAGGGGGTTTTCAATCCCCAAAACCCCTTGCACCTTTGCATACATATATACCTACCTTTTTCTAAAAATACTTTTTTGGATTCAAGGGAACCCAAAACATGCATTTATTTTGAAATCCCAATATTAAATTTTTGGGTAGAATACAATACTTCCTCTACCTACCATAACTTAAGTGCAAGAAGAAGTTAAAAGGAACAGAACCTTCTCTGGTCAAAATGACTGGGCACGGTGCCTTAGGTAGTTCAATATGTCAATCCTTATAGTATTATTGAAGTAAGATATGTGAAGTATTAGCAAATAGGCCATATTTTTCTCTTTCTTTGTTTCTTTTATGAAGTATAAATTTTCTTGAGGACTATAGAAAATATAGAGTTGTGTACATTTCTTTTTCTTATTAACATGTATTATATTAGTACCCGAGTCCCCTGCAATACTGCATGTGCACAAAAAGGTCTTCAGCAATAACTGTAGTGGGAACACATATATGGTTGTTGAAAGCTTCTATTACAGGAAATATAGTACAAAGCAAGAAAGTTGAGTTCTTTTAGTTAATCACTGTTAGCTGAAAGAACTGATGTAAAGGCAAGACTCCATGCCACCATACGCCAGCATATGATTGTGACTGTCAACTCCATGTACAGTTTTTTGAACAGGAAATCTACCTACCACCTGGAACAATTCAAACAATACACTTATGATAAATCACATGCTTGTTAATTTAATACACTTAATAGTTTTATTGAATTTCAGTGGTTGCATTGGTCTTTCCCTGGAAAAAAAAAGAAAAAAAAACATTAGCACATATATTAAGTTCCTTGTAAACATTTTTCACCTTTACAACACTCAGTTGTTTTATTAAAACTAATTTTCTGTATGAAAGGTGTCAGTTGTGTTAAAAAAACCAATGTTTCAGGGGCATTTTTGTCCTCTTCAGGACATACCAAAAATTAATGTTAACATGACTAATTACCATGAAGCCAATTTTTATTAATGATGAGTTCATGTGGAAAAAAGGAAGGATTGCTCATATTCAAATATGTTAAACACAAAGCATAAACTTCAAACTCAGAAAACTTAAAGGGAGTTATGACAACGAATGGACAGAATGGCCTGCTTTTTGTTACCACCCAACTGAAGTTTAACCCTGCAACTACTAGAGATATAGGAACCAAAGTATGCAGCTATAATCTGTATTATTACACAGATATTCCTTAAAAGTATTAAAAAGGATTGCACCGCCAATTCTTCAACTATGAAAATTACTGTCTCAGTAATGCTTTAATTTAAAATAGAAAACAATTATTTACCTTTTTCTTAGAAACTACTACAGAAGAAATCTTAGGTGTTGCATTCTTATGACTTTCTCTACTCACTCCTCTACAAACTGTTCTCATTCGCTTATTATTCTGTTCCTTGTAAATCCAGATAAACTTTCAATTCACATTTACAAATTCTGTTGTAGGATACAGAAGATAAAGCAATAGTCAGATTATTAAAGAGTGTAGTGTTGTGTAGTGGCTTTGAAATTCCATGTTCTTTGCATGACCAGACAAAAACTAATGAATAACAACTTCCCATTTGAGAAAAGATAAGTATTTGAAAATTCAAACCAATAACAAAGAATATCTCAGAAATGTTTAACTACACAAAAAAAATTACATAAGTTGTATGGTTTAACAAGATATATGTTTTTTGTGTAGTAAGATTTTGTCTATCTTATACTATTTACCATTATACAAAAGTCGTTCAGAATAAAGAGGACTTAGGAGGCTATTCCAGAAAATTCAAGATATACATTTCATACAAAATTGTTAAGAGCCATTTTGGAGTGTAAAGGGTAGATTGGAGTGCAGGGATTTTCTTGAAATTTGTGTTGCATCCTTTTAAGATGTTGAACCAAGTACCAAGTTTGTTATTTAACCGACTTTTCACTCTGTGTGTGCATGAGAGGGAGAGAACAGCATAACTCAAAAATGTATAAAGTCAATAGTATCAAACTTGGTATTTGAGTTCACTATCTTTAAGGGTGCAATACAAAGATTTTCAGAAAATTCCCCTACCCCAAACAGCCCTTTACATGGAGCATTTTTTAAAAATTTTGATTTTCTAAGACATGGCTGTAATGATTTTTATTAAAATACCATGTATTAAAGATATTTACATGACAAATAAAATGTACATGTTGAATTTTCCAGGAATAGCCTGTAAAGTCCTCTTCATTCGGAAGGAATTATGTATAATCTAGTATAACTGGTAAATGCTGAGCATTAGACGGAAACGTACTACACAAAAAATGTAGATCTCTTTAAAACGCACAATTTATTTCAAATAAGCTTTTTTGTGGCATAAGCCATTTCTGAGGTATTATTCATTAATGGTTTGAATTGTTCATTTCTTGGCCATTCTCTTAAAGTCCTGTCCACATTCAGCTGTTTCTCGCAACTGCATGGAAACAGTATGGAATGTTAAGGCCAGTGTCAAGTTCTAAAACATTTTGAGTATCGCTGTTCTCTGTAACTATAACAAAATGTGTAATGTAGCTACTTCTGTAAAGATTCATTTGGGTTAAAACGTAGTAGATAGAAAAATAAGTTTATTAAGAATAGTTTGTATACGCTTTAATAAACGATAAGAGGATGAAGAAAGTCATATGAATGTATTAGATTTTTTTGTACTGTCTGAGCATCTCTTCCTGGTGATTAGCCCAGATAATTGGGAGTATACTACTCTAAAGTTTAGGCAATGACTTAAGATTAGTCAGATGAAATACTATGTTTTGAAGCCATTGCAGCCTTCCTCTTAAGGGATCTTTCACTTGACTGGCACAAAGCGACTTGCTAAGAAAGTTTTGTTGAAGAAGGGTAGGGGGAGAAGAAACCTGTTCAGATCGATCATGTAAGGTAGCAATACCTTCAAAACATAGAAGTTAATCTGACTTTTTTTTTTTTTTTGGTAGTTAAATGTCCTTTATTCTGACGCAGTAATTTTTATCACAAAAATGTAAATGTCAGAGTGATTGTAGTGTGAATATGCATTGTTGTGTGACATTGATTTGAGATGTTTGTTAATTGTAAGCATTGTCGAGAAGTGGGTTTATACGGCCTTACTGAAACTGACAATAATAGCGTGCAATAATGTAGCGAGGGGGTGAGCTGTTTATCATTATTAGAGACGAGCAAATGACGTCAGAGTGGCGTGTTTTTCTTAGAATTTGCTGGAAGATTTTCCCCAGAGCATATGTTTTCATAATTTTCATTGGATATAAATATAGATGCTAATGTTGGCGCGTTTTATTAACCAATAGTAGCTCGGTTATAATCTTTAGGCATATTGGGGCGAGGAAATATAAATTCAGTGTCAGAATCACGTTTCACGTAGTTCAACGGAGGCATTCATGGAGTATGCGTCGCACGAAGTTCATCAAGGTTACACGTAGCAAATTTGTGAAAAATCTCTCGTGTCGTAAAGTTAATTACATAAAAAGTTGAAGTACGCGAATTAATAATGGGCAGTAAAGAAGTTATTATAACAGTTTCAGTTTGGCGAGTGTCCAGATTAATAGGTGAAAGTGAATAATGTGTTACGACAATAAAAGTGTAAAACAAATACTTTTATCAGTGTTATCTTTGGATAAAAACTCCTTTCCGTTTACACACTTGTACAAGATAAGTGCTTGACTGAGAAATCATAGCTAGCCGGAGGACAGTGAACCCAAAATTAAATACAATAACAGGCGCTCAGCAAAAGATAACACGAAGTGACCGCGATAAATTGTCTTTTATACGTGCGGCAAATAAACAGTAGCATTTTCAATTACAAACATTAATACCACTACATATTGTTTCCACAACGTGGGGCGAACAATAATAATACCCCCGCAATTCACATAGGTCATATCGGATGATGAATGAATGAAATGGGTGAAATGCTGGAATGAAGCTGGGGTCCATAAGAGCTTAAAGTTACCCGACATTTATCTTTTTAGGATAAGGGAAAACCCTGTAGAAAACCTTAACCGGTAACTCACCCTAAGCAAAAGTCGAACTTGCAATGCGAGGCAGACATGCTATCCCCACACCACAGAGGTGGACTAACTGATGTTTAGGGCAGAGCTTAAGCCATAAACTACTTTAATAATGAACAGCAGTAGCCATAAACGTTTACGCCATAAAGCAATATTCTTTGTTGCTATATGCACAATATATTTACATAACTAATAAATGGAAGAAACGAAAAGGATGCAGAAAAATGTTGTTTACTCTTGTTTTTCACAGTGAAGTATCATGCAGTATGACAACACATTATTTAGTTAATATCCTCCAGAGAATGCTAAGCCAGCAGTGAAAGAGAAAAGTTGTGTTTATGAGGAGCTCTTGAATGTGAAGCAAGAAGGGGTTAAGTGACAAGTGGTGTAGTTGTTGCAGTATACAGAATGAGATTTGGAATGTACATGAGAATGAAATTTCTGGGGAAAAAAGGAAACAATTTTGGAGAGGAAATGACTAATATATTGATCATTGGGAGTGTATTAACAGTATTGTTGGTGATTGGAGGAGTAGAAGTTAATCCAGAACCCAAGGATATTCAAACATTGTTGGGGAATCTCAATGAAAAAATGGATAAAGTGGAAAGTATGGAAAAACGACTGTGTGACAAATTGGCTATGATGAAGGAAATTAAAGAGGATATTAGAGATGAAGTGCAAGAAACTAAACAGGAAGTAAAGGTAATGGAGGAAAGGGAGAGAATTTTTTAACTTGGTCTTTGTAGGAGTTAAAGAGAGAAGAGGGATATGGCCCACTGAAGAAGTAGCCCAAATAATGAAGGAGAAACTTGAATTGGAGATGTATGGTTGGGAAATTGTTGAGGCTTTTAGAGTTGTGAGACAAGTGGGAAAAAGGGCAATAGTGGTCAAGTTAGCAACAATCCAGTTAGTTTATGAAGTACTTAAAGAACCAAAAAAACTAAAAGGAACGGATATCTTTATCAGTATATAAAGAAACCCAGTAAATACTTAAGTACAAAAGAACGGAAATTTGGCGAAAAGAGTGAAAAGAAACTAATGGTATAAGAAATGGTTAAGTTAAGTTAAAAAATGGATGGGTCTGGACAATGATATAGAGATAATAAAGTAAGAAGTTAAGAATTAAAGGAAGCTAACTAAGGAAAATATTGCAATTTAGAAATATGACCAGTAAAGAATGCTGGTCTTATTTTATTTTATGCTTTGTATTTGATTAGCATAACAATTTAATTAAATTAAATATGGTTAGAGTTAAAAAGAACTGAATTAGTGAAGCGAGAAGAAGAAAATTGATACATATGTAATAGTATAATACAGTTCGTATGTGGAGTGGGTGTCTACTGAATTAGAGTGGCCAGGGCCAAATTTTCAGTAGGCAACCCTATATATTGTAATTTCTTAGCACTAAATAAATTCATTCATGATATCCTCCAATCATACATATACAGGGTGCAGAGAAATAATGTCCTGAAAACTGTAGAGTAGAAAGGCAATACCAAACTAAGCATTTTGAGTTGCAGATGTAGCATAACAGTAGTAGCGCTGCATGAACATAATTGAAATGTGCTTTGTGAAACATCAAAATGAAATGTAACTCGCAGGATAAGTGTGTGCATACTGTCTCAACTAATGAGCAGTGGTATACAATGAGAAACTAACCATTACAATGGCATACTGTACCATCTAATAGGCTTCACATCAGACACCTAGGTTAGGAGACTCTAATATGCGAATTTAATGTTTACACAGGTAGCACACTGAAAAAGCTTTTGTGACCCCTTGTTGTCATTATCAAAATGCTAATTTTGGTTTTGCCTTTCTACTCTACAATTTTCTGCACATTGCTTTTCCCTTACCCAATATATTCAGCCCATTGTCATTTAAAATCTGTATAGTTTAATGGTGTTTGATAATATGACAGGTTATTTCAGCTTTTTCTGATAATCCATGCATTATAGTTCCATATATTTTTGTCCAAATTTGAAAGAGAATTATGACAACCATATGTAAGAATTTTAGTATCAAATTTTGGACATTATTCCATATGCAGGTAAGAGGTATGAAATTTTAAGAAAGTTACGGAATCAGGGGTTTTTAATATGCAGAGTTGATTGTGTAGTATCCTGGGTTCTTAAATTGTGTAGGAGTTGTTGCTTTATCGAAAATATTGGACCCTTCTTGGTGACCGCTTAGCTTTTGTGGAAATCTTGTCAGAAGTTATTGCGAATGTGATGAAAAAAAATATGGCAAATGGAATGTTGCGAAGCAAGGAAAATGTAGCTAAAGTGGATCATTCGAGTTTAGATGTGCAGATCCTATGGCTACGCCCTGTTGTCGCTCCACTCCTCTCCTTTTAAAAAATATCCCTCGGCTACGCTTTGAGGCTGAGGGTCCTCAATCCCTCGGCTACCCTTGCAACATAGGGCTTTCGATGTTACAATGTTGGCAGCAGAATGTCGACAGCAACACTAACATGATGCAAGTGCGTGTGTTACATGTTGATAGTGAAAGTGCTCACTACCCACATACAAAATAATGGCCTAAATGTTTCTTTCTTTTGATTTCCCCACCCTTTCTTTCTTATGTGTGTGTGTATTTGCACATGCAGTGTTTTTTTTTTTCTGGAATGAAAATTCCCTGCACGCAGTAAAAATTAACTTGTTCTGTAAATGAATGCAGCCTATAGATGTGGCAACAACATGCACATGTCATGGCCCAACTTGAGCTGTAATTGGAGGTTAAACCTACTAGTACAGCAAAGATGAAACTGTGTCTTGTGCCCTGTGTGAGGTTAACTTTTCAGACAGTGGTTTTCATATCTTGAAAGATTCAGAAAGTGTGCTATAGTTGTTTAGGAAGAGTTCATTTATGGGAAAGCGGAAGGCAATAATTATAGAAATGTGCTGGTTGGTCGTACATTGACTGTCTTCCAGTCTTGTATATCTTCTCCCTTTACAATGCTGAGAGTAGAACAGCACCTCTCAGCTTGCCCCTAACTACTACACAGGCTGTATTGTTGACCAAGTATGTTTTATAGAACAAAAGTCTGTTACCTCTTGTCACACAGCCCTGACCCTGCAGACAACAATCACCTTCATTGCCATTTTTCTAAATATACAAGAACACACAGGACTGGTGTGTTTTCTGAGTTTTTTATGTAATTGCTTATTAAATACACTTTTTATGTTAGTAAAATGGATTATCCATCATTTTCAATTAACCATCAACCTCCCTCCCCCCATTATAATGGTTAATCAGAGTTTGTTCTAGGCTTTCAGCCTCCTCCCTTTTCTCAAAAGAAAAATGATACAAGTGGCAGCACAGATACCTACCATTTTGTCACGGATGCTGACTGCCTCCACGCCTTTTATGCCACTACCACCTGCCAACACTATATTACCATAGGGATCACCATCAAAAAACTGGGCTGTATAAAGAAATTCTCCACTATTTGGGACAGGTCTGTTTAAGGGTGTCAAATCTTCAAATAGTGTGTGTGTTCTTATATCCCAAAGCTGCAGACTATTCTTGTACACCCACGAACCTGTTAGTATCATGTTGTTCTGTAAGAAGATTCAAATTCAGAGTTAAGACAATGCAATCTTAAAATCTATAATTTTCATTTGAATAATTTGACATTTTTATGAGAGAATCGTAATGATACAAAGACAATATACAAAATGTCATACAGTTGCAAGGATTTCAAGACTTGCAGACTTTACAAAGGAGGCAAAGATCTTAGGAAATTAAATGAAGGAAAGTGCAATAGATCACAACTGGTCACAGAGGGCATTTATTGACCCCCCCTTTCCTTTGAAATAAAGTAATAAAAAAAATACAACATTTAAATGATCTAATTACATTTATTTCAGGATTTCTTGATTTATTTAATTTTTATATGTTAATTGAAAATGCTCCACATGTTCAAATGGCTTGTTACAAACCAAAGCCAAAGATCAATGGTTCAAGTCCCAGCTATGGCTTTGAAATTTTCAGTCTGATTCTGTCTTTCCAACTTAAGCCTACTTATGGCATGTGTGGAAGAACATTATCATTGATTGACCTAATAGTGATTAACTATGAAGCCGGGACTTAAAGTACTTAACAGGATTATAAGGCATTGGGTTATGTTATCTCAAAATGAATTTGAGGATCCCTTGTGGTTACTTGCAAAAATTGTGAGTCAGCTTGGGAATTTAGTGTCATGCCGGTATGTTGCCATGGTAGCACAGTTGGCTAGATAAGCAGCATGAAAAGCTGAAGAGCTTGGTTGTAATCCTGGCTATGACATTGAATTTTTTAGTTTGAATCTAACTTTCCAACTTTAGTCTGCATATGGCATGTGTGTAAGAACAATTAACTATCATTTGTTTGTTGCATCTTGCCCAAAATTTTATTTTTGCCTTAACATGTCATTAAGAGGGAAAATACTTTGTAGGTTTTCAAAATTCTAATTAAGTTATGCAAGTAAAAATATTTCCAATTTTACATATAAATAAAAACATCCTGTGCTACTACAACCCACTAAGGGCCTGGGTCTGCCAAGCCAACTGCCGGCCTCACGCCCACGTGTGCACGGCAGAGGTTAGTTAGTTTATTTTGTTTAAGGGCATTCAACTGCTAGGTCATTGGTGCCCTTGTTAAACGGTTCATGGCAAAGGCCAGAGATAAAGGTCGGTACAAAACATTATGGCAAAGGTCAGAATTTAAAAAGCCAGAGACAAATATCAATACAAAAACATAGCACAGGTCATAAATAAATATATACAACTAAACCAATCAGTATGAAAAATCTCCACTAAGATGACCAAACCCGCATCTGAAAACCCACCCCCGACACAAAATCAAAAATCCTGTCAACCGCCCTCCCGTTATCTGCCAAGACCTCCGCAAGACTGGCCGGCAGCCGCAAAGAGCCCCGATGATGTGCCAGAGCAACACGCGACGGACCGACAGATCCCCGCCACAAAGCGGACAAACAGGAGCAGGGCCACTCTTAAAAACATAACTGTGTACAAAACTGCAGCGACCAACACGCAACCGAGCCAAAAGCACCTCCTCACGACGAGACACGAGAGAGGAAGCTACCCAGTCCATCGGAAGGCCCCCAACCACTCCCCACGACAGCACCGCTCTCCGCACAAGCCTTCCGACGTTACCCGAGGCATTGCAACACCGGGCTCTGTGGCCGCCAAATCCGCAAGCCAACGTGACCAGGCATCCAAGCACACTCCACACTATCGCCAGAAGCGCACAAAACATGAAGGGCATCCCGGATTCGCTGAACAACGGGGCGGCAGCCGCACAGCCCACGAAGACTCCGAAGTGTACTCGGGGAACCATTCAAAATGAGACAGTCCCCCAACCTTCGACGACGCACACGCAAAACGGCCCGGCATATGGCACACAGCTCCGCACCACAAATGGACACGCTATCACGAAAACCGAATGTATAGGGCTCGGTTCTAACAACACAAGCACATCCAACACCGTTGGCGCTCCCAGATCCATCGCTGCAGACCAAAATTCGATCACTGCAACCGGACAGAAGTTTCAAAAAAGGCGCGGATACCAAATGCAGGCATCGCAGACCTCCGGCACACCGTCATCCCAAGATCTACGTGAGATGTCGCACACAACTAAGGGGGAACACCCCCTTCCCCCAGAAAATATGCCAGGCACTTCAATGTCGCTCCCCCTCAGAAGCTCTCGGAAACGAACACTGCAGGCCCTGGATCAATGGAGCAACCTCTACAACGCTCGTCCAGCGCAGTGCGAGAAAACGAAGTGAACGTCGGATGCTGAAGCACACAGCCACAACTTCCCAAGAGGACCCCACGCCGACAATGCAGACCCGGCGCAAAGACTCATAACTGGGCTAGAGAGAAAAGCACCAACAGCACGGCAGAGGTGGGTGATCATCCAACCGATACGGGGAGATGATGTGGCCAGCATTATGCATCCCCCAGCCGGAATGTTGGCTAACGAAGTCAGGACCACTGCCTATCGCAGCTCCTCACGATGCTGAGTGGGCACCGGTGCCCTATACCTGGGAACTAAAATCTGCACCCCCATGGATGGGATCAAACCTGGGTGCATTCCATCGCTGGGAACCAGAGCACCATGCTCCAGCCCACTGCGCCACAGTGCAGGACACACACACACACACACACATATATATATATATATATATATATATATATATATATATATATATATTATGAATATCAAGCCTTGAAAATATTTAATAAAAATAAAGTAGTTAAGTAATATAAAAAATTGGGCATATGAGTCTCTTTAGTAATATTTACTGAAAATTACAAGTTAATGGTAAAATATGTATGATGCATATAATATTTTAAGTAATGACAAATGAAGAGAAAACGTTTTGAGAAAAACAGCATTTAATATTGGAATTGCATAATTGGTATACAAGCAATTTTTTTCTCTAAACATTTTCACCCAATTTCACAGTATAAACATCACAGACTGACTTTTTTGATTGCTTTGTTCCCCCAAAACTCAACTGGTACTGTTTTAGTAATAATAAAATTGTGATTAGAGCGATATGAAGCTTTTTCAGTAAAGGTTATTGATTATAGCCTCATGAAATTGTAGCTCCTTTTCTGAGCTTTTGTATGATTATCTCTGTTGTGATAAATCCTTCTGTAACCTACTCTAGTTAATCTAGTGTGCTTTCTGAGCAACTCTGCTTTCTTGTGGGCTCATGATGGTTCACAGATCATCGTGCTTGCCAAGTTTAATGGTTTGCCAGTAAAATATATAGGAGCAGAGGCCTACTAATGACTTTATGGCAAAGGAGGCATTTTTACGACTTTGAGGGCAGATTCAAAGTGTTACAGATTTTCACCACAGACATGACAAAGCATTAAATTCTATTGCATTATATTGTAACTTAAGATTACAGAATGAATGTACCACGTTAATTGATATACAGTGCTATGATAGACCAGACCTTATCCTTTATCATAATCATATTCCCCTTGGCTGGGAGTATAGTGTGCAGATTTAAAATTTTACTAAAAACCAACAGTAAATAGGTGTAAACATTCAATAATGGATGACATGAATTGTGAAGTCAACTCCCTCACTTAAATTGTTTATATTGTTCGCCAGGGCCCTATTTTAGGGTTCAACCCCCCCCCCCGAAACTTCTGACAGCTTTATTTATTTAAATTCATATCAAACTAATATGGGAAAATGCCGTTAGATAACCATAGGACTACTGCTAGTAGCACATTTACAAGGAAACGGGAAACTTAATATTGCCGCCTTACATAGGTAAGGCGACCATACATCCTGATTTTCGAAGCAGTCTCGATGTTTTGTGCTGTACGGTAGAATATCTTCATTCTGTTGAGATTTTCCTGTCTCTATAATGTCTCCAAGCAATTTTCTTATCTACGTAACGTATATTTACTATGGAGTAGGTACATGGTAACTGTGTGGGGTACTGTTAAGTTTAGATCTAGTTATGGAAAACCCTCCCCGAAATTTTTTTCTGGGTACGGGCATGTTGTTTGCATTCTATGGTTCAGACTATAAATTTCCCATTTTTGTCATAGTTTTTGTTTATAGTTCATGTTATGAAGCATAAAATATAGACTAGAAATGTGCATATAGCCTAGGAAGTGGTGTTCTTTGCTTTAATACATGTTTGTTGTGGTACCAGGAACAATTTCAGCATGTGTAGCAGAAAGAAGCAGTGTTACCAGGTCTTCTAGGATTCTTATAAAATGAAGTTCCCATTTATTTTACATTAATTTTGTACATTTACTGCACTGAAGATTTTACACATTCTAAATTTCATGTCATTGCAATATTATTAGACTTTGCTGGAAGAGGGAAGCTTTATGGGTTTCGGTTTTAGGAAGTTGGCAAGTATGGATCATGTGCTAAGGTAGGTATGCTTCAACAGTTCTTTCTTATTGTTGTTCTGTTCTTTAAAACCGCAATTACTTAACTGAAGACCATTGGTAAAGTTAAATCCTAAATAACTAAAATAATGCTTGATTTTAGTTTTGTTTGCTTCTGCTGAAACCATTTAATTCAAGGAGCCATTGAAATTATGATCAATGCTCCCTAATTAAGCAATTATACTTTTAAAGAACAGAAAGTGGACCACAGTGATAAAGAAACCATTGAAGCATAGAACTACTGCATGTTGGGCAGAGGGTCAAACCAAGTATGTAGGCTTTCAAAGCCAAATATGAGACGAATGATAATTCCAGGAGTTCTGATGTTGTATAAGCAGGGGGAGGGGTAAGGAGATAGGATTGTATGCTCCTCAGCAGTTGCCAGTTGAATTTGAATTTATACATGTGCAGTATGGGGATTATTTAATGAAGAAGTATTGCATAGCTTATCAAACTACTAACATATTTTTGTTAACTGAAGTTAAAATTCATTATTAAACATTTTCTTAATCAGTATTTCAGAATGTGAGGTATTCAAATATCTTTAGTAAATGCTTTTGCTGTTTTAACGTTAGTGGTATTTAAAAATCATCACTTCTACTAATTTTGGTTTCTTTACGTGCTTTATGTTAATGTAATTCACTTCCTTTCAAGTTACTTTATTTTTACTTTTCTGCGAGGAGATAACAAAATATCAATATTTCATCCCATCTCAGGCAGTTGGGTACTATTCCTCATCTGCAGTATAATTTCTATCTACTCTGTGCTTCTCTCGCAGAGGATAATTCGCTTAAAATTTATATCATATAAGTGTAGGTTGCATTTGAAATTGATATTTGTGTATGCGCGCATGGGTGGGTGGGTGTATATGTGTGTGTTTTTTGTTTTTTTTCCTAAAAATTTGATGTGTCCTATATCAATGTAGTTTGATTAAATGGATGAAATAAGTACCTTCTCTGTCTACCAGGTATGTGGTAAAACATGTTGAAATATGAATGTAACTTACCTAACTTGTACAGTTATAATACTATAGTATGAGTTTATGTAAAGGTCTTTCAACAGGAGTGTCCTATCTTTAACATGTGAAAGCTGCCGTTGTGATTGAGTTACAGCAGTCATTTTTTTCTAGTGGTTATAGTTGTATTGACAAATAGCCATGGAACGTTACAGCATTCAGCAACGCCTAGAAATTGTGAAAATTTATTATCAAAATGGATCATCTGTTCGCCAAACCTTCCCTGTATTGCGTGAAGTTTACGGTGTGCATAATCGTCCCTGCGAGAGAACGATTCGGCGTTTGATCGATTCATTTGAAAGAAGTCGCCTGTACGTAATCGACGTAAGCGCTCCAACGAAAACATAGGCACCGTTCGTGAGAGTATACGCGAGAACGGAAACAAATCAATTGCTCGTCGAGCGCAAGAATTGCGGCTTTCGCCGACCACAACTTGGCGAATTCTGCATCTGGTCTTGAAGTTTCACGCTTACAAAATGGTGTTAACTCAAGAACTAAAGCCCAATGACCATAGGTTGCGTCGTGTATTCGCTGACTGGGCTATGGAGCAAATGGAAGCTGGCCCGGATTTTTGTCGGAAAATCATCTTCGGCAACGAAGCCCACTTTTGGATGGATGGTTGTGTTAACAAACAAAATTGCCGCTATTGGAGCAATCACAATCCAAGGCAGATTAAAGAACTACCACTTCATCCCCGAAAGGTTACTGTGTGGTGTGGGTTTTGGTATGATGGAATCATTGGTCCATATTTTTCCCAAGATATGATGGAGAAGCTCTAACTGTCAGTGGAGAAAGATACCGGGCTCTTATAAGGGACTATTTTTGTCCTCAATTCGATGGTATGGATCTCAGAAACATCTGGTTCCAGCAAGATTGTGCCACATGTCTTACTGCTCTCGAAACAATCGATCTTTTGAAGGAGAAGTTCAGAGGTTTCATCATTTCCCGTGGTGGTGATATTAACCTCCGAGGTCATGTGATTTAAAGCCGTTGGATTACTTTTTGTGGGGTTATGTTAAATCTCGAGTTTATGTCAACAAGCCAGAAACAGTAAATGGTCTTATGAATAACATCAGGCGTGTTATTCGTGAAGTTGAACCTAATTTACATTCTTCTGTCATTCAAAATTGGGTCAACCGTATACGCGCAACCTAATGAAGTCGCGGCGATCACTTAACTGATGTTCTCTTCCACACGTAATGACATTAATTATGTTCCAAAATAAAAAAGGAAATTAACCTCTATCATTTATAGAACGTGTTTTATTTAAGTTCAAAGATAGGACACTCTTGTTGAAAGACCCTATATATTAGAAAACATTGAAACCTCTTTTCAGGTCACCCTTGCTCTCCAATTCCCTGATTGTGTTACTAACCAGATATTACAGAACACACCTTCAAGTCAATGGCATCTCCGGATATGTGAGGGCCACGGATTTTGCCAACACACCCGAAAGCAACCCGTAAATCCCATATCTGTAATAAGAGAAAGCAACTTCAAATTTCACACTACATACTTTATGGTCTAAGGTGCAATATATTGTAATTAGTAGGGCTAGGATTTTTAGGTCCTGTTAACCTTCCTTTTAGGTTTTCTATACCCTTAAAAAAGTTTTTTTTAGGTTTTCTTTGTGCTACTAAACTCCAGTAATTTATTTTAGGCTCTTTTTCTAAGTTCCATTTATACTCCACCTTTAACTGCAATGGTCTTATCAGCAGCCTTTCTTTTGGAACATATCATTGCCTATAGACAATGGTGTTAACTTGTATTCGCTTGTCGTTGAATTTCTGGTAAACTTTGGGTTTTATTCATTAGATCATACACACTCTCGTTCATACTTCCGGACTCTGGGGAGGATAGGAAATAATCTCCTTTCTTTCTTTTTTGCATTTTTAAAAGAGTTATGTTAAAAATGCATGTTTGGATTTGTAAATAACTGTTAGGTAAGCTAATTTTGGAACTTTTAATTTCAAAAAAATTTTGGGGTGCACATGATCCCCCAAAAGTAAGATATTAAACATATTTGTATATCTCAGCCATTTTTTAATGAATTAGTTTCATTTTGTTTGCTAAAATGTTGCCAACTAAATTATGTTTCTTCTCTAAAAAGGAAATTGCAACTGAAAGATGAAATGAAAATGTCCTAATGTACATATTAGTTCAGTGTTTTTAGGAGGGCTTAAATTACATATAAAACAATTTCCTTGGAGAGGTTTTAAAATTTAATGAAGTGCACACACATGAAAAATTTCAAGCAACTGCATAAATTACTTGTAGAGATATTACTGAGTGCATGAAAAAACTAGTTCTGAGAAAAATGTATTATTACCTTTAGCTGTAATTTTGTGGCAATTACATGAAAACAAAAACAATTTCTTAAAAGTAACATTGGAGACTGTTTTAAACACGAAGATTTGCTCAGCTGGTGTCTAGTCTAATCTATAGCCTATTACTTAAACTGTTATGAAGCAGGGAATGCGAAACAAGGTGCTAATTTCAAACACACAACAGAAAATGTTCAACTGAGTAGGCATAGCTGCTCAGGTGGCACTTCCTAATCCTCAGGGATTTAACATTGTTGTCATATAAAGGCCCAAATCATGATCTAGGTTCATAAATGTTTAACATTTGATGGGTATACCTCAAACTTAAAATTTATGCAACAAATTTAAAATACATTTTTTTTTTCTGGTGTGAATTTTGGAGTATCCTCTTCCCTTAACAACTGAGCAGAGCTGCAACCAAAATGTATCAAGTAGTTTTTCTTTTATTTTGGATAAATAATTGTTGATGTGCTATAATTAATTATCTTGAAGACAAATATTTCTCTTGTTTTGCTTTCTCTAGCATTCACCTATAGTACATATAGGAAGCATTGCATTCCACCCAAAAATTTGATATGAGATTTTATTCAAAATTTGTGTTTTGAGATCCACTGGACTCCTCCCACTCCAAAAAGAGACAACTTGGTTATATACCAACTTCATACTTAAGTTCACGATCTTCCAAAGATGCAACACAAAGATTTGCAAGAAAATCTTCCACCCCAAACAAACTTTTTTATAAACTCAATAAAAGATTGGATATGTTGTATTCATGTTACTTTCTCTACCCATTATAATTTATTTTTATATAGCTTCTATAAACTAATTTTACAAACGCTTATTTTTCTATCTACTTCATGTTAATCAAGATAAACACTTGCATAAATAGTTTCATACACCATTTGTTCAAGAAGACTGAAGGAATAGCCATTCATTCAGAATGAAGTGAACTTCTTAGACTACTCACAGAAAATATTACATATACACTTTATTTGTCATGCAAATATTTTAAACATTCAAAATCTTCAGAGCCATTTTTGAGAAAATAAAAAATAATGAAAAGTTTTGCATGTAAAGCATAGTTTAGTGTGGAGATATTTTCTTTAACATCTTTGTGTCACATCCTTGGAAGATGCTGAACTTAAATAAGAAATCTGGTATATAAACAACATTTTGTGTTTTAGTTATGCTGTTTATACACATAGTGACCGTTTTGTAAATCATCATATACCTTTTGGATTAGGAAACCCCAAAATGTGTTTTTGCGGTGAAATCTTGATATCAATTTTTTTATAGAATACAATACTTTGTCTATACTACATGAAAGAAGTGGAGAAAGTAAAATCAAAATGTGAAATAAGAGCTATATTTAAGGGAAACTACATCTTAAGTTTCAGAAAGGATTACCAATAGCTGAAGGTATATTTACCTTGATTGAGGCATCCCATCCTCCACTGACAACAATATGGTGCATGTTATGATGAGCCCTGATGGAAAATATGCTCAGTGTATGAAATCTCATGTCTTTATTTTCATCTAACAGTGACCGGCAGTACTGTTGAGTTAACTGGAGCAAAAAATAGATGTCTTTGCAATATAAATAGTAGTTAAAACAATATTCTGAACAGATTAAGGCAGTATATTGGTAAAATGTGGTAAAAAATATGAACTTTTTTTTTTTTTTAACATTTTTATTATACTTACAACTTCTACTTTCATGCTACACAATTAAAGAGCATTTTTTCAAAAGCTGATAAGTGCTCAAATTTGGAAAATTCAGATTTTTGGAGTTACATATCAGTCTTGTTGCCAAACATAACCTGTTTAGTCACAATCCTTTGCCATAGTTATGAGGTGTTGAAAATGGTGAGTTTTTGAAAAACTCAATGTTTATTCTCAGCCAGTTAGAGCAAAATTCAATAAATACAAAATTTGTTTTACTTCTGAGAGAGAGAGTAACATTGTAGAGAAGTCAATTATTGGCAAACACTTTCCTCCAGAGGCAACAATAAAAATTAATGTTTCAAACAACAGTAACTCCTGATTATTGCTCAGTTTGTACCAAATTATGCAGGGACAAGATTGCAGTAAACAGTCTGTTATACTATAATATGGAGATATATACAAACAATTCAGAAAACAACATACAATTAACTGAGTATCCGTGTGGTAGGAAGTCCAGATCAAATGTAAGAAGCTGAGCAAGGAGAAGAAAATGCCAAATTATACATCTTCACATGGCTTTTGGGTTCATCAGCAGTAAATAGTTTAAACACAATAATGTCCAGGCTAAATTATTACTAAAGTACATGGAAATCACATCAGCAAAGTGCAAGAATAGCGAAGAAGAAGAATTTGATAAAGTACAGAATAAGAAATAAAGGTGGCCATACATTACGTTATGTGCTGCAACATTTCAAGCAATATCAGGGATGTCTAAAGATAAACTCTCATATTTGGCCAGTAGCTATTATGCAACTGAAAAGTTACCAATTGAAAACCAAGGAGGAAACTGGAGCACTGCTGAAGATAAAGAAGTTACTGAAGCTATTAAGAATGATATCAAACTGTATAGATGCAGAGGGAGCCACTATTCAAGATTTAAATCCAAAAGAGATTATTTACCACATGAGCTGAGCATAAATAAAATGTGGCACAATTTCTGTAAAAAAGGAAACCTAGAGGCCTTTCTTCTTCCTCTTTGTCAAAGTACAAACGTATTTTCTATCACAATAAAATGTGGAATTCGGGCTTGTGGACCGTGATGCAACAAACCCAGGATCTATATTTTATCGTATTAATGCCACCATGAATCCTTAGTATTTTCTATCACTGCTTTAACCTGTCATTTAAAACTCCCCCATACAGATATATGCTCAACATGCAAGATTGGTCTCTTGAAAATAAATAATAATAATAAAAAAAAAAAAAATCTGATGTGTTACACTCATATGACTTTCTCTACTATTGTACAAGCTATTTTTACAAACCCTTATTCTCCATATGCTTCATGTTAATCGAGATGTTAATCTTATTGCTAATTTTCTTGTAGATGCAAGGGGAATATAGTAGGTTTTAAGCGATAGTAAAATCTTTTAAGTGCTGGTTGCTATGTGGAACATTCCATTCTCTTTACATGTCTAGGACATAAAAAAATGAATAACGAATTTGGGAAAAAATATAAGCGTTGAAATTTTAAGAGAATAACAAGCAATATCTCGAAAATGGTTCACTCAACAAAAAAAAATGTATGACATAAATTGTGTATTCTAACGCGATCTACATTTTTTGTGTAGTAAAATTTTGTCTATCTCTTATGGTTTACCAGTTATGCAAAAGTCGTTCACAATGAAGTATACTTTTGGAGACATTCCCAGAAAATTGGATATATACATTTCATTTGTCATGAAAATATCTTAAATGTATGATATTTTAATCAAAATCGTTAGAGCCATTTTTGAGAAAATTAAAATTTTCGAAAAGTGTTCCACGTAAAGGGTAATCTGGGGTGGGGGATTTTCCTGAAAACCTTCGTGTCGCATCTCTGGAAGATACTGAACCTAAATACCAAGTTTGGTGTTTATCCGACTGTTCGTTTCTGAGCTGTTCACAGACACACACACGGACATGTTTCCAAAAATGTTTTTTTTTTTATTCAGGGGGTCTCAAAACATGTATTTCCGGTGAAATCTCGATATCGAATTTTTGGGTGGAATGCAATACTTTCCCTACTTAAAATACGTAGTAGAGAAAGTAAAAAAGAAATGGAGAAAGAATTAACTAAGAACAAACCACATGTAACAGAAACTTCATGCAAAAAGAACAAAATCCAAACATGGTTAAAGTATGCTTCAATATACAACAAAATCAGGCAATACCAAAGCTCTCTGTGGGTGAAGTGTTCTATTCAAGACAGGTTTGGCTCTACAGTTTGTGCATTATGATTCACTCTTAACAACAAAGGAAAACACTGTTTTCTATATGTGGCTAGAAATGAAAGGACTGAAGGAATGCAATCAAGCTGCAGCTGGTGTACTACATTTTCTTAGAAATCTCTGGCAGAAAGCAGTCAAACTGAAATGCATCTATTTTCTGACTCTTGTGCAAGTCAAAATAAAAATACCACTATGATATCTAATGGCTTTTATGGAAGAAATTAGAAGATTAAATAAGTTAGTTCATTTCTTCCCAGTTCACGGTTGCAACTATATGCCTCCAGACAGAGCGTTTGATAGAGTGGAAAAAGCTTACTGCAAAAAGGAAGAAATTTTGTCACCAACTGAATACTAAAAAGTGCTGGGACACCATGGCACTCTCAAGATAATAAAGATTGGAAAGCAGAGGATCCGAAATCCAGTACACTAAAGTCCCTAAGATCTAAGATGCCTTTGGCATAACATAAGGGGAGAGTTTTAGAAGTCTACTTAAATAGTTTGTTAAGAAAATAAGTGGATTCATAAATGAACATATTAAGACAGCATCAGCGAATTCCTTAAAAGCTCATTAGTACTATTAGAGTTGTGTCATTTAAAGGCAGACCTGTATTTTTTGTATAATAACAAATTGGTGTATTATACCATATAATACACAGTATCATTGGTAAAATTGGTTGAGTTGTGACATGAATGTTTGTAACAGGGGCAGCAGGGGTAGTATCTCCGTGCCATGGCACTACCTTAATAAAATGAAGAAATACTTATTTGAAATTTGTATACTCCACAATTACATTAAGAATACAGTCATACCTATTATTCTTAAAGGTGCAATGGAATGACCTGTCTGACATTAGAAAACCATTGAAGCTGAAAGAAGCAACTGCAACCTTGAATTATTGTTCTGTGGATCTGTGACACTTCTATCCTGGTATGGATGCATAGCACTCTGGGCTTTCAGTCTATACTCTAGCGAGGATTGGAGGGGCAAGCAGATAGCCCATATCCATGCAGGACTCTCTAGAAACAACTCTCCAGAGGGTCCTGATCCGTGCCAGTTAGTACCTGTCACGGCTTATCTTGGCAGCACATGCGAATCAGAAGTACCGACTTTATCGTACACCTACGACAAAGTGTGCAATACTGAGAAGTGAAAAATAAGGTACCAATCATTTGCAGTGTAAAAGTTATCAGAAAGTTGTGCTTTGTGTATCACATTTGTCATTAATCTTCCATTTTTATACTTAAAATTAAATTAATCATTTTTTTATAATGCTACCAGCAGTTCAGCAAACGACTGAAAGAGAAGTAAAATTCTACTGACAGCACCTGCACCCGGTCATCTGTGGGTGTGCGCGCGCGATTTGAAGCGTGAAGCTCCTAAAAGACACATTTATAATAAACAATCGTTTCAACAACTGGGTTGGGGGTCTCCGACTCCGACTTGCAGGCTGTGGTTCAGCCCAGTGAATTTTGCTGCGTGCCCACCCTCAACAAGGTTTTACCGCGGGATTCTATTACAAAGTAAAGGTTATTAAGGATGACGGTTTTAGTTTTAGAAAGGTGTGATGAATAGGAGGTAGCATGTAGCTCCTCGACAGCTGTCGTTTAGGATGCAGCGGCCCTTCTGCACCCTGGTGTAATGTGTTTGTAATGCTCAACTTACATTCGCTGGGGATTTGTAATTTGGAGACCAATAAACTCTTGCTTGGATCTGAATGGAGGACAGCTTTATCTCTGTTGGTGACACTCGGTTGTTTTCTGGTATGCCCGCATGCCATGCGGGGAACCCGATGACACCGAAGACGGCGAGTTCTAGGGTTGTAATCCCCAAGAGATCTGACCAGGGCACTCTGATAGTTGGGTAAACAATCATAAAATCTTGATGCTTGTCGCCTAATTTCATCTTCCACATATGGAAGAGACGAGGCTTCATGAAGTAGCCTCATGGGGAAGGCGCGACCGACACAATAATTGAACCGGAGTCCTCTATTCTGCGCCCGTTGTAGCCATAGCAGCCAGTTGTTTGCGGTCATGCCCCAGACCTCGCAGGCATACAGCATGAAGGGGATTATCAGGGCTCGGAAAAGATGTAACTTCAAACGTACAGGCATCCCGGACCTCCATCGGGTACAAGGAAGCAATTGCCCCCTGCGCCCGGGCAGAGACGTCACGGATGTAGAGCTTTACTCCCAGGTAGGTAATTGAATTGCTCCATTCGATTCTTCGGCCTCGATAGCGAAATGTGGGGCAGTCTGCAGGGATGTGGCGCTTTGCTAGCAGCATGGCGTGCCTCTTGTCCCTGTTAAAGGACATGCGCCAACGCCGGCACACTGCTGTATGTCTCTGTACTGGGTTGAAGGATTTGAGCAGGTGTTTATTGCTGCAGAACAACAGCACGTCGTCAGCATACTGGTACACGCAGTGAATACGTTTAGTTTGAAGCTGCCTACACATTGAGGTGTCAGCCGGTCGCAAAGTATTAATTTTTAAAATCTAGTTTACCCAGAACACAATGTCAAACCACACCGTTGCTATCGTTTCCGTTCTCAGTTTATTGTGAAAATCATAGCAATAAAGATGTTCGCTACTGTTCATTGCCCTCTATATCAAAAAATATAATTCACGTTTCATATATTAGAAACGAGTTTATTTGGTTTAGTTTATCGGGCTTACTTGCAGCCCTGTTTCGATACCTACGTGATGGATGTTACCTGATGTGTTTCCACGTCGTATATCCTTATGGCCGTGTCCTTGCCACCAGTGATCAACCATATGCCGTCGGGGCTGAGGTCGAGGGCATTCACTTGATTATTTTCCTCTGGAACATTAGAAAAGTTCTCATCTAGAGCAATCAGATTAGTATTTCTCATAGCTCTGTTTTACAAATCGATCTGTCACTTTGAGACAAGTTGAGAGTTCATCGAAGATCATGTGAAATGAGTCCCGAGTATTGTTGCAAAAATGTCCTGGTTTACCATGACATGTAAAGGTGAAAACATGAGACATGCTCTGAGGTCCCCCCTGAACCCAAAATAAGTTTGTCTTTGTGTGTGAACACCATTTATGTCAAATTACACATTTGTGTTATTAACCATTTCCGAAATATTTATTAATCTTGTTTTGAATTTTCCAATACTTTATATTTTCTGAGGTGCTTGGTTGCCATTGTTTCGTTTCTCGTGATGTCATGCAAAGATAATGAAATTTCAAAGCAAGTATTAGGTAACATGCCTTTTTACTTTCTCTACCATGTAATGTATGTATATATTTATTCAATGCAAATGGGTATTACCCGGTAGCAGAGTTAAATACACAAAGTAATATTACAAAAATAAGTGCACAAATAATAATAATAATAATAATAATAATAATAATAGTACAATGGGTAATAAACAATAATGTGAATAAAGCTGTTCTATCAACGAATCATATTATTATAGCTACAACTTTATGGTTTTGTAACATAACTGCTAAAAGTATTGAAATCATTAATTACTTTACTATTTACATGCACTAATTAGCTATCCAGTTTGTATAGCCAATATGTTTACCACTAGTATTCACAAGAAATTTAAAACATTTCAAACACACACTTAAGTAACCTTTATAATTAATTATCCAATATTTATTCTATTCAGATTTTTCCTAATTTTCCTCACGGGCAGAGGTGTTACAGGCAATTCATTCCATTCTTCAATGGTTTTCCTACATCGGTTCTGTTCTTCTTCCCTTAATTTTAAACAAATGATCATTTTTACTTTCTCTACTACGTATAGTAAGAAGGGGAAGTATTGTATTCCACCCAAAAATTCGATACCGAGATTTCACCGGAAATACATGTTTTGAGACCCCCTGAATCCAAAAAATGCATTTTTAGAAACATGTCCGTGTGTGTGTGTGTGTGTGTGTGTGTGTGTGTGTGTGTGAACAGCATAACTCAGAAACGAATAGTCGGATAAACACCAAACTTGGTATTTAGGTTCAGTATCTTCCAGAGATGCGACACGAAGGTTTTCAAGAAAGTCCCCCCACCCCAGATTACCCTTTACCTGGAACATTTTTCGAAAATTTTAATTTTCTCAAAAATGTCTCTAACGATTTTGATTAAAATATCATGTTTAAGATATTTTCATGACAAATAAAATGTATATCTCCAATTTTCTGGGAATGTCTCCAAAAGCATTCTTCATTGTGAACGACTTTTGCATAACTGATAAACCATAAGAGATAGACAAAATTTTACTGCACAAAAAATGTAGATCGCGTAAAAATACACAATTTATGTCATATACATTTTTTTTGTTGAGTGAACCATTTTCGAGATATTGCTTGTTATTCCCTTAAATTTTCCAATACTTATACTTTTTCTCAAATTCGTTATTCATTTTTTTATTTCCTGGACATACAAAGAGAACAGAATACTCCACATAGCAACCAGCTCTTAAAATATTTGACTATCGCTTAAAGCCTACCATATTTCCCCTTGCACCTACAAGAAAATTAGCAATAAAATTGACATCTCGTTATCTTGATTAACCTGACGCATATGGAGAATAAGCTTTTGTAAAAATAGTTTGTACAAGAGTAGAGAAAGTCATGTGAGTGTAACACATCAATTTTTTCGTAATAGGTCGAGTTCTCCAGTCTTTCACTAACGCCCACCCATGCATTTAAACCAGCATAAGCTTTAAATAATGCGCATAACCAATGCCTCCTACGCCGAACTTTTTGAGGTTTCCATTTAGTCCCTTTCCCTTTTGTAGCCCAAAAATATTTACCCCTTTTTATGAATTTTATAATCCTTCACTGTATCTTTTCTAACGAAGCAATTTGATTAACTCTATACGGGTCCCAATATGCTACTCCATATTCCATAACCGGCCGCACTAAGACTTCAGGCAATTTCCCTGGACTTTGCGCTCCCGTTTTTCAGTATCCTCACTAGGAAATGTAATGTTTAAAGGTAGATAGTAGGTAGAGAAGATATTGCATTCCACCCAAAAATTCGAATCCGAGATTTCACGGAAAATAAATGTTTTGAGGCCCCTGAATAAAAAAACATTTTAAGAAAAATGTCCGTGTGTGTGCGCGCGCGTCTGTCCGTGTCTGTGAACAGCATAACTCAAAAACGAAAAGTCGGATAAACACCAAACTTGGTGTTTAAGTTCAGTATCTTCCAAGGATACGACACGAAGATCTTCAAGAAAATTCTCCCAACCCCAACTACCCGTTACATAGAACATTTTTTCGAAATTTTTATTTTCTAAAAAAATGGCTCTAACGATTTTGATTAAAATACCGTCTATTAAACACATTTACATGGCAAATAAAATGTACATACTGAATATTCTGGGAATAGCCTTGAAGTCTACTGTATTTGGAAGGAATTTTGTACAATCTTGTGTAACTGGTAAACGTTAAGTGATAGACGAAAACGCACTACACAAAAAATGTAGATCTCTTTAAAACACAATTTATTTCAAATAAGCTTTTAGTGGCATAAGCCATTTCTGAGATATCTATTATTAAAGGTTCGTATTGTTCATTACTTGGTCATTCTCTTAAGAGCTGTCAATTTCCAGTTGTGTCTCGTGTTTGCATGGAAACAGTATTGCATTTTAAGGCCAGCATATACGTACAGTTCTTAAACATTTGACTGTCGCTGTTCTCTTTGTATTTATACCGAAATGTGTAATGTAGCTATTTCTGCAAAAGTTTATTTGGATTAAAATGTAGTATATATAAAAATAAGCTTTAGTAAGAATACTTTGTATACCCACTAATAAAGATAGAGGATAGAGAAAGTCATGCGAATGTATCACATCAGATGTTTAAAAATGTGACTGTCGCTTTAGTTTTCAGTATCTCCCTTTCACCTACAACGAAATGCATAATAAATTATATTTGCAAATGTTTATGTCGAATAACCTGAAGTAGGTACAAAAATAAACTTTTGTAAGAACTCAAAACTCGTAGGTCTTCACGACCGGTGTCAGTATTAAATAAAGTATTATCCGGCCTTGTGGGCCATAGTCTACTGGGCTCCTTATTGTTCTGCCCAGACGTCAGTGGCAGTGGCGAGATCCAAGTGTTCTGACACAGTCGCTGTCAAACCCACTTCGACCTCGCCGCCGCCACTGACGTCTGGGAAGAACAAGAAGGAGCCCAGTAGACAGTGGCTCACAAGGTCAGATAATACGAGGGCGGATCGAGGGTGCACAATAGTTTTTCTGCCTTGGTATTGCAGCTGGAATGTTGCAATTTCACACAGATATAGTTTGAAGTTTTCACTACATAGAGTATTTTTGTTTCATGCGCAGCTCTAGCGAGAGAAGCGTGAACTACGCAACAAAGATGCTGCGCATGTTACTGTCGTCCACGTGTGAAGAGCAGAGAGGTGTGGTTCGATATTTGTGGGCCGAAGGGCATAATCCGAGTGATATTCACAGGGACATGCGTGGCGTGTATGGGGATGATTGTATGGACCGTAGCAATGTCTCCAGGTGGTGTGCATTCTTCCTAGAGGGCCGTGTGGACCTTAGTGATTCGCCACGCTCCGGGAGGCCGGTAACAGCTGCAACTCCACAGAATGTCAGGGGCATTGAGGCGGCAATTTTGAACGACCGGCGTGTGCAACTGCGAACCTTATCGCAACAGTTCAATATCTCCATGGCGCAGTGTACGATATTGTTCATGACACGTTGAAATTTCGTTAAGTTAATGCTCGCTGGGTACCTAAGAACCTGACAGACAACCACAAGGGACAATGAATGAGACGAGCTTGGATCACCTAACGTGGTACACCGCAGAAGGGCATGACTTTCTGAAAGGAATCGTCATTGGTGATGAGTCGTGGGCATACCACTACACGCCAAAACCAAGCAACAAGTATGGAGTGGAAACATACTAGTTACCCAGTGAAGAAAAAATTCAAAGTGACTCAATCTGCTAGGAAAGTGCTTGTGACGGTGTTCTGGGATTTGCATGGTGTTGTATTGGTGGATTTTGCTGAACACAGGACCACTGTGAATGCTGCAGCCTACATGAAAACTTTGGTAAAGTTGCGTCGTGCCCTTCGTGACAAACGCCACAACATGAATGCTGACGATGTCAAAATTCTTCATGACAATGCTCGCCCCATGCTGCTGCTGCTGTTCGTCAGAAAATCACCAAATTTGTTTGGGAGATGCTCCAGTATCCACCATACAATCCGGATCTTGCACCGTCGGACATTCATCTGTTTGGTCCCATAAAGAAATTTCTGGTCGGCCAACGCTTTGCGACAGATACGGATGTGAAACCAGCAGTCCGCAGATGGCTATACTCCAAGGAAACGCACTTCTACGTACAGGGCATATTGAAACTGGTATCACGATGGGAGAAATGTATTGAGAAGCTTGGTGATTATGTCGAAAAGTAGGTAAAAGGTGTAAGTACATATGTGATTTTTGTTGTTGTTTTAACGATTAAACTTTTTTGTAAAAAAAATTATTGTGCGTTACTTTTAGATCCGCCCTCGTACTTTATTTAATAATTTTGTAAGAACTGTTTGTAGAAGATATATAAAAACAAAAGATAGCATGTAGAGAAATTCATGTGCGTGTTACATCGGCTTTTTTTTTTTTTTTTTTTTTTTTGTAAGAGAAGGATGGATTTACATAGTTATGAAGTGGGTAAACAGAGCAATATCTATCTTATCGACTTCAAGACGTTGCAGTTATATATATTTAAAAAATGTTACTATGCGTAGTTTGTGTAGCATATGTTATAATATCATAAATGTTCTACGGTTGAAAGAAGTGTTCACTTACCATATGCAAACCTGAACATCTCGCAGTGCTCCGAGTCACACTGAAGGATACTACCGTCGGCACAACTGACGTAGAAGGTGTTGTTGCGAATGGGGTGGAATCGACACCCCATTATAGGCATGTTGGCGTCCAGAGTTGATCTGAGAGTAGCTTTAATCTCCCCATTATCGGGATCCCGCACCTGCCAAGTAATATTTATTGTCCGGGATGAGTAAATACTTTGGAACCGCGCTTTCGGCTTCACGTCCTTGCCCATTCATACCCATATGACTTATTGGTCATGTTATATCTAAGTAATATTTTTGTAGAATAGACACGTGATGTACAGTTTGGGTTGTAAGTTAAGTTAATATGGCTGAATTAATGCATTCTATTATTTCAAGAGAGATTTCCAGGTGTTAAAATTCTAGGTTGAAACTCGATTCACAAATAGGTAAACAAATTTACATGTTCAAATTCCCTGGAAAACTCCTCCAAAAGCCACCTAGACATCCTTCATGGTAAACAGAAATTTCCTATGTAGCTTCAAACGTCAACAGCTTGGTTTCGGCCAGGGAGGAGCTAAGCGGGGATGTAGCTCCACTTTAATTATAGACAAAGAATATTAATTTTTTTAGTTCCATTTATACCTCGCCTTTAGCTGCAATGGTCTTCTCGGCGGCCTTCCCTTTGGAACATCGTATTATTGCCTACGGGCAACGGTGTTAACTCGCTTGTTGTTGGTTTTCGGTAACTTTTGGTTTTATTCATTAGATCACTTACACACCTCCAGACTCTGGGGAGGATGGGGAATAATCTTGGCTGGAGAAAAATTCCCACCCTCCCAGCCGGGAATCGAACTCCGGACCTACCTACTGAGCTACGAGGCCAACCCGTATATCAACCAACTTTTATTTCTATTTCATTTACTTAAAACGGATGACAGCTATTCGTTTACAGTCATTGGGTGAATTTATTACCGTAGTGGACTACATCTCTAAAGATACTTCATAATTCGAAAAGAAGCAGATAGGCCGAGTCAAATATGCTTTACATTTGTGTCAATTGTGGCTGTTCTTTCATCGAATGGCTGTTTTTGCAGAGATGGACGCAGTTCTTTTATGCACCTGCAATCATGTACTACACTTTTCGGCCCCTGCTTGTCATTACGCCGGCAGCCTGGTTAACACCAGAAGTCTGCTGCTCCAGGTTTCTACAGCGCCCGCCAGGTTGCGCCCTCTCCGTCAGTATAGGTAGCGCTTGTGCTGTCTCCACGTCATCACCACCTGACCTTCCCGGTGCACCCCGAGCGATGCGTTCCGAGGAAGAGTTGTGACTCAGTTCTCGACGACCAGCAAAGGACTTTTATTGAGCTTCGTGCCTGGGAGCGGCCGTCTCCACACTTTTCGGCCTTGTCTAAATTATTCATAATGTATACTTTTGGCGTAAGCAAAATTCTAAATTCTTGTAGTGTGTGGAACGGCATTTAAAATCTCTAGGAAGCGAGTTTATATAATATTATCGCGTGTTAAATTGCATTCCAAAATGGCAAATGTTGTGTGAGAAGGATAAATTCAAATGCATGTGCTTCAATTGTAATATATCTCTGTTTCTATATTTGAGTGTTAATATATTCAGTACTTTTGGGGCTGTATGGATTGTTACTTTTATTTAAAGCTGCTTTAAATCCTTGTTCATTTCCTTTTACCTTTGGTAGCACAAACAATTATTACTCTGGGGGAATGCTTTTATTTCCAGTGCATTCTATAATGGGCCGACATTTTATTTTTCTGGTTATTTTAAGTTTTTGTGACATTCTGTGCATTGACTACTTTTAAATCCTCCTTGCATGAACGTTACATATTTACTATTAAATAACTTCTGAATAATAATTAAGCTCTTAAACAACGAAGATCAATAACTTACAGTAAAATTGAGTAACCAAACTACTTCAGTATTATATTTAAAGCATTTCCTTATTTAATAAATCATTTTATAAGTTTTCTCAAAAGTTAAATTAATCTTTGCATCCAAAGGATAATTTATGGATCCTTGTACGACATTTAAAAGTTTAGAAATAAAAATGCTATATTATTGATTGTGTTTTGCTCATTGTTAAGGTGTGTTTCAAAATATATAAGCCCCTCCCTAAAGGAATCCTCGATCCGCCTGTGTTGAGTGAAAAGGTATAACGCGCATTCACATACACAAATAAAAGTTTTAAGAAACGCAACGTTTGGCTTCAAGGTATTCGATATAGACATTAACATCTGTTGTTCATTTAAAATTGAAAATACACCAGCTGATCCCACAGTTGTCCTCGCGTTATTGCGTTTATATACGCAGATTCTTCTCTCCCTCCATCTCTACCTTTATCCTCCCCGTCTCCATTTCTCTATGCAATGCACATTTCATGTGGCGTTTTCAAAACCGGCATTAGAACTGCTTTTACTGGAGTCCTAATAACAATTAATTTGCATTACAAAAGTCATGAGATTTTGGGATGTGTTGACATTTAGCTGAGACCTAAGTTTCCAAATAAATCCGTAAAAACTGAATTCTTGTAATGTACAATATTTTATTTCATACTATGTTGAATTTAATTATTTTTAATAAATATTAATCCTGGAATGTTGAAATTGGTAAAATTATTACGCTCGTTGCGAGACCATCAGTATGAATGAACACTTTCTTTTTTAATTTACATGCCACCTTTAATATCCAAAGTCATATCGGTGACTTTGCCTTTAGAACAAGTACTTATCGGCAATGATGTTCACTCGTTTTACTATAGTCTTAATATCTGGGTCTGTTTACTTTGGGTTTTCTATTTAAACATTAGCATTAGCATTTACACTCGCATTCATACTTCCAGACTCTACGGAGGATGGGGAATAATTCTGGATAAAGAAGAATTCCCATTTTGGAAGTTAGCATTCTAACCATATGACCACAGAGACAGTCGCATGAACATTTATTAGGAGGAAATTTTCTATTCCTACCTTCACTTGTTTACTAATTAATTTTGCCATCTTCTCGTACTCATATGCTGGTGAAAGAGTCACTCCTTTTCTGAATTTTATAATCGTTCTTTTACAGGCAATAAGTTGCAAAGTTGAAACGGACATAAAAAATTCAATCCCATGGCCGTAATTCGAACCACGGATCTTCGCCAGATCAGAAGGTTTAATGCGCTAGGCATCTCGCCATGGTAGTCAAGAACTAAAGAGCAACGGCATGAAGAAGCAAAGATCCGTGGTTCGAATCCTGGTAGTGACATCGAGCGTCTCAAGTCTTGATTCAACTTTTCATATTACAGCACTGTTTATAAGACCGTTAAGTGCCGAAATAAATGAAATAAAGAAAAGAAACAGTGAGTTCGAGTCCACCCATAATTTCCCCATATCGGCTGGATGATCGTGCACCTCTGCCTTGCGCATGTGGGCGTAAGCCAAGGCCCAAAAGGTCTGTCAAGCCACAGAATTAACTTTTTAACGGGATTAACGGTACACAAACATGTACCTCTTCTTCATGCGTATTATATGATCGGAAATATACTATTGCTCATGATAACAGGTTTATGTACACGAATAATAGTAATGAAAATTTGTTAAATGTTCATTTCTATCGAAATTTCGTAAATAACGAAACTTTTACTGTTACAAACTTTGGTTAAGTTGAATTCTTAAGAAATAAAATGGTAATAAGGGTTTCAATTTTTTCACACCGTTCGGACCACCCTTTTGGGGAAAATAAAAATACCACATAAACTCTTCTCTAAATCGGATATAAGCTACGTTATATACCAAGTTTCTACTAATCGATTAGAGCATTCTTGCGTGAAAAGCTAACTTACATATACACAGACATTCAAACATTTTAAGATAACCGGAAAATGTAAACTGGTTCAAAAATTACATTTTTCATTTCTGAGATAATAAAATTCTACAAGATTTCTTGACTAACTTCATGCATATTCTATTGAATAAAAATAGTATCTAGTAGCCATAAAATGTATTGAGATCATTCAGAAAATGATTGTCACTTTACTTTGCATTTTCCCCGCAAACTTATTTTTGACACAAAAGTACAACTTTTCTGATAATTTTAGATTTTGGATGAATAAATGGTGGTCATTTTCTTAGGATTGGGTTGGCTAATCAGGATGAAATGTTAAAGTTATTAAATTTCTTTCAATATTACTTTTATACTGATTATATTATCAATTAAAATTTCAGTAAAAGAATTAATAATTAACTAAGAATTCTTCCCTTATAGTACGAGGGTTGTCCCATAAGCTCCCGACCTAACAAAGAAAACACAAAAAATTTGGGAAAAAACATCTTTATTTCTCTACACAGTCTCCTTTCAGCTCGATACACTTTTCCAAGCGATATCCAATTGCTTCGATACTCTGTTTATAGTGAGAACCGTCGAGTTCTGCAAAATATCCATCAACTGCAGACTTCATCTCTTCATTCTTAGCAAATCTGTTACCACAAAGCCATTTCTTCAGCTTTGGAAACAGAAAATAATCAGAGGAGGCTAAATCTGGTGAATAGGGTGCATGAGGAATCAATTTGAACTTGAACTCATTGATTTTGGCCATGGCGAATATGGATGTGTGAACTGGTGCATTGTCTTGATGAAACAGAACTTTCTTTTTCGCTAAATGCGGCCGTTTTTGCTTGATTTCATCATTTAAACGCTGCAATAAGTTTACATAATACTCACCATTGATTGCTTTTCCTTTTTGAAGATAATCAATGAAAATTATCGCACCCACATCCCAAAAAACTGACGCCATGACCTTGCCTGCAAATGGAACTGTCTTCGCCTTCTTTAGAGCCGATTCTCCCCTTTCATTCCACTGTTCTGACTATTCCTTTGTCTCAGATGTGGAGTAATGGACCCATGTTTAATCTATGGTTATGAATCGACGCAAAAACTCGGCTTTATTGCAGCGAAACATCGCCAAACGCTCGACTGAAACATCCTCACGACGCTGCTTTTGTTCCATTAAGTAAACTCGTCACCCATCTTGCACACAGCTTTCTCATATCTAAATTTTCTGTTAGGTGCGATGTACAGCACTTTTTGAAATGTCTACGATGTCTGCTAGCTCGCGCACTTTCAGTCGACGTCATCCAATACCATTTTGTGGATTTTCTTCACAATTTCTAGCGTGGTCACCTCATTTGGTCGACCACTGCGATGTTCGCCTTGGCAGCTCGTGCGGCCTCGTTTAAACTCTGCCAGCCAATATTTTACCGTTGTAAACGAAGGGGAGACTCTCCCAGAGTAGAATCTAGCTCAGCTTTAATATTAGTTGGACTAAGACCTTTCAAATGAAAATATTGTATCACATACGATGGCCAGCTTGTTTACAAATTCACTGAGAGAGTTCACTATTAATGGCTGCCAAACAATTACTAAACAACGTAGCATCGTCAAACTTCAAACTTAAGCTTCATAAGGTTGGTACTTTCTACCATAGTAATTTGTTTGAAGCAACAACCTGTATACATACGTCAGTCGGGTACTTCTGGGACTGCCCTCGTAAAGCCGGTGTTCCTGTGTTCTAGATTTACAGCACGTAAAAGAACCTCAAGCATGAATAAAGAGGCCTCTGAGCAAAATTATAGGTATTTCACGCCCAATATAGAATGGGACGCTAAGGACCGCAGCAGTTAAAGAGCGTCCAGAAATAAAACTGAATTTAACTAGACGGTTACAGAGCATCTCCTGTAGTGTAGTGAAATGAGTGGGTCTCTCGGTGGTCTAGCGGTTAATACAACTGACTGGGGAGTTTATAGGGTTATAGGTTATACAAGGGGGGATTACACTTCGCTTACTGCAACCTACGGGAAATCTATTGTGGCTACCACCCCCCAGGAGGAAGGGATGAGCTGAAGGAGCCACAGGAGGCTGCAGGCAGACACGCTATAGAGACGCGTGGAAGTCCCTAACAGTTTCTGGCTCGAAGACCCGTCCCACTAATGTAGGTGCTCAGAGAGGTCGATGAATTACCTGTTCAACCAAGGAGCCCTCTAGGGTCCACGGTGGAAAACTCTTTCCTTGGAGCAAGCATCCGCGCCATCTGTCCGGCACCGCCACACACCACGAAATCTAGAAGCACTTCCGAAAAATAAGAAAGAAATGGAATGAAAGGGAATTTAAATCATAGTAGATGAGCGGGAAAACCACCTAAAACAATTTCAGATTGAGCGCTCGATGAGAATCGAACCCGGGACCTCCCGAATGCGAGCCTCGCACGTTACCACGAAGCCAACTCGGTCTTTTAGCTGGGGAGTGTAGTCTCTATGTACTCCTATTTGCCTTTTGGTCCTGTAAATACTTAAAAAGTTGTTTGTTCGTCACACTGATCCTCAAATCCTTTATTTAGTCAATATACCCTTGAGTAATCCAGTTGATATCACTCTCACGTGAATAAATCTCTGAGAGTAGCCACATGAGTTCCAGCTATTCCTGTTTCACCGCCCCCTCTCCCCAAATGCATCCTCTGCGTACATCCCTGTTGGTAAGGTATGTTAGCTCTCCTGGATCCACTTCTGGAGATGTGTCACTTTGGCGAGACTTACACTTCCCGGTTCTGTGGCTTCGAGGTAGCCCGTTATACTGAAGCAATAATTCATTCACCCAAAATGAATAGTAAATTACAAGAGAAGTTTTCGTTACAGTTTTATTAGATAAGTGCGTTTTAGGGTTGGTTCACAATAACCGAGAACACAAAGTCAAAATAATGTATGTGAGCGTTCACAAATAATGGGAAGCTTTCCCGGGAAAGACGGCTTGGTCAAGTTTGAGCACTGTATATTAGATCCATGTTGTGTAATTATTCAAGACGGCCATGACATGGAACAGCCGCTAGAGCTGTCTGTTAGTTGGAGCTGGGAAAATGAAAGAAATTCTAGCAAATGCGCGTCCTGGCTCCCTCAGATCTATCGAGCGTTGGTTCTACTAGCGAAAGCGCCATCTATAGTTTAACATGCAATTCAAAACTGACTACTAGTAATAAAGTAGCAGTAAGACTAATAATAAAGGCATGACGCTTGGTACGACCAGAGGAATCGGAAATGGTAATGAAAATGTTTGCTCTAACGAGTTTTGACGTTGGCTAACCTACATTATGTTATCTGAACTGGAAGCAGCTGAAAAATTATCATTGTTAGTTATAAACAAATGACATCCCAATGCGCAAAAATCGACTCTCCGCTTTGCTATCGACATAATCATCGATATGCCTTTCCGTTCTCGTTACAGGGTTTGTGAACCATAATGTTGCATGCTGTTTCGCTTCTCGTTCTCGGGTTATTGTCAACCAGCCTTTCTTGTCTTGTCTTATGCGATACATTGCTCCGGAAGCACTTCAGCCTTGGGCTTATTGTGCTACTTGTATCGTTTTAAAGCCATTCATTATGCCTACATCCTTGCCAAGGAATACAGTCTCATAACAGATATGGTTTCGAATTCTTCTGGTTCTAAAAACAATTTCCCAAAAGCAATATATCCCCTGTGAGCCAAAGCCTCACAGGAGTATATACTTAGGTAATATACTGGGCTGTTTCAGTTTCTTTCTTGCACAATCTGCAATCTAAGTTACCTTGAAACACTCCCATCGTGTTAAGATGCTTTTTCACAGGAGTATGTCCTGTGAAAAATGCAATAATTGTTCTCAGCTGAAGTCGGTTACATTTGAATAAGCTTTCAGTTCTTTTCTTACATGGTTTTCTAATAAATAGTTTATCATGTTTGTTTCATGGGAACCAGCCTTTACTATGGACGTTCACGGCTGCCATGGACCTGACCTGAAGCCGAGCGTGCGGTTCTAAGAATGGTAGATGTTAAGAAATAAGTTACATCACCTGAATGACGCCGAATCCGAAGCCGGCGGCCAGAGCATCTCCTAGAGGGGAGTAACGTATGGCATAAAGACCTCCATAGCTGTCAGGGAAATTGGCCTTATAGTTTTCCTTGATGTGTGCACCTCTGCAACGTAAAGATTGTTGACTGATGCGTGTTTTCTCTATCCAAGCCTGTCTCCTCAGCAACTCTGCTTGAGATACTCTCCGTTCCAGTATGACGGACCTAGACAGCAGCTGTTTCTTCAAATGACTTAAATCTGTTTCTGATTCCATTGCTGCTCCGCCTTGGATAAACTGTATCAACAATCGCTTTTTATATCTCTTCTCGTTTCTACTGAGTTTATGTCTACACTACTCTGATAAAATCAAATTCCTTACAATAAGGTACAGGGTGTCCCACTCGCTTTGGCCCCACATTTTCGCTTAGGTATATAAATAAAATTTTGCTTCTAACTTGGAGTTAGCGCAATAGGCGCTAAAAACTTAAAATAGACAAGAAAATAGGCACTAAAAGTTCAAAATAGGCACCAATATAGGCACTATCAGTAATGATAAGCATTGCAGTCATTTACCATTTTATAGCACTCTGTAATGACAGAACAATATAGAAATATTAAATAGCCATATCTCATATATTAAATTTACTAAATTGCACTATTCTCTTAATGAAGTGTAAACTGTAAACATCATTTGTTTAATTAGCACTCTTCAGTTATGTATTTTTTTGCGGCAAACCTTATTATCAGTTTTTAAGTAATTTCTCCCCTGAATACGTTTAACGCTCCTACGATAGGATATACACCATCTCGCAATTTGGGCTTTTTTTCGAGGAATAATAACTGTTTCACCATTTAATATTGGAAATATATCCTCTTACTGGATATGACTGATTTGATATAACTGATCCTTAAAGTGTTTGATGCATACCAATACATTATCTATCACTACAAAATTGTCATGATGGATAAATCTTGTCCATTTTTCTCTCAAAAGTTTTGTCTTTTAAGCAGGGGTTACGATGAACTTAACGTAACGTAAAGCGAAAGTCTAACACATTGTATTAATGGAGTTATTAGGGTTAACGTAACATAACTTAACGCAACGTAACGATTTTGGCAGTGTGTTATTAAATTAAACAATTGCTTTGCTTTCAGTGAGCCAAAATCTGGGACCCAGAGCGAGTGAGGCAGTATTATGCAAATCATGGAAATGAATTACAATTTGTTCAGTCATACTTAACAAATAGAGAGCAAATTGTTCATATTATAAACAGAGCTCTAGTCTCTTGCATGTGAAGAAATGAGTTCCTCTAGGATCGGTTTTGAGACCATTTTTATTCATAATTTATGTAAATGATTCCACCTTACATTTGAAATTAAAACTATACTATGATGATACGACTTATATTAAAGGGAATGGAAACAATAAAACACAAACTTAAACTACGGGAAATAAAGCTTTGATGTGACCATAAACCACAACTGTTGAAACTTTTCTCCAGACCACAACAAAATAGTATACTGACATCAATATTCAGAGGAATCGGAAGGTAATTAGGTGGTATAAAAGGACAGCCCTTCAAATGTTAAAATATTCTAAGGCCCTCCTTTAACCCTCATTGCCGGAATCCGTAAAAATCCGTTTTATTCGCAATAATGGACCTGAACCATTCTGCGATATTAACAACTGACGAAACAGAAGCGAAGCTGAATGGCATGAACTCCTATTTATTTATTGAAATCACTTCCAGCCTAGGTTCACTAAGAAAAAATTGCTTTCCAACGGAGAAGGGATTAACAAAAGCGTTGGAGTGGTTTTCGCGATTATCCGATAGACATACATACACACATGAACTCTCTCTGCTTATAAGATTGGTGTACGATTAGGAATCCGTATAACAATGCAAAAACGTTGGGATTTAGAAGATATTTTCAAATGCACTTTATAGCATCTCACTCAATCCTAAGTTTAGAAGAAAAGAAACGAAAAGAAGAAAAAAAAAATCTGATGTGTTACACTCACCTGACTTTCTCTACTCTTGTACAAACTATTTTTACAAACGCTTATTCTCCATATGCTTCATGTTAATCGAGATATCGAGATGTCAATCTTATTGGTAATTTTCATGTAGATGCAAGGGGAATATGCTAGGTTTAAAGCGATAGTCAAATATTTTAACGCTGGTTGCTATGTGGCGCATTCCATTCTCTTTACATGTCCAGGACATAAAAAACGAATAACGAATTTGAGAAAAAGTGTAAGTATTGGAAAATTTAAGGGAATAACAAGCAATATCTCGAAAACGGTTCACTCAACAAAAGAAATGTATATGACATAAATTGTGTATTTTAATGCGATCTACATTTTTTGTGTAGTAAAATTTTGTCTATCTCTTATGGTTTACCAGTTATGCAAAAGTCGTTCACAATGAAGAATACTTTTGGTGACATTCCCAGAAAATTCGAGATATACATTTCATTTCTCATGACAATATCTTAAACATATAATATTTTAATCAAAATCGTTAGAGCCATTTTTGAGAAAATTAAAATTTTCGAAAAATGTTCCATGTAAAGGGTAGTCTGTGGTGGGGGGATTTTCTTGAAAACCTTCGTGTCGCATCTCTGGAAGATACTGAACCTAAATACCAAGTTTGGTGTTTATCCGACTGTTCGTTTTTGAGTTATGCTGTTCACAGACACACAGACACACACACAGACACACACACACACACACACACACACAGACACACACACGGACATGTTTCCAAAAATGCTTTTTTTGGATTCAGTGGGTCTCAAAACATGTATTTCCAGTGAAATCTCGGTATCGAATTTTTGGGTGGAATGCAATACTTCCCCTACTTACTATACGTAGTAGAGAAAGTAATAAGACTATACAGCAAAAGGTATAATGATATAGGTGTAGCTTTTTAAAGGAATTACAAACAAATAAATTAAATTGAGTTTTATTTATGGACGCTCTTTAACTGCTAAGGTTCTTAGTGTCCCATTCTACAGCATGAGCCAAAAAACTACGAACCGCCTGAGCGGTGTTTTTTCCTGTCCGCGTCCTCGGCGCTCGTTGCCGTCTGCCGCTATCATAGAAAGGCGCGTATGAAACCATACATACAACATTTATAAAACTACTTTTAAAGGTTTACTTACCATGGCAGTTTTTTGGCTCACCCTGTATATTGGGCGTGAAAGATCGGTTTTGCTCAGAGGCCTTTTTATAAGGCTTGAGGTTCTTTTACGTGCCGTAAATCTACGACACGGGACCACCGGTGTTAGGTACTTTCCTTCCGAAGGAAGCCATGCTAAGGATTTTTACGCTCGAAAAAATCCATCGCCCTCCGCCGGTTTTGAACCCGTGACCTCGGGAACTAGCATGGTACCCACTACACCATGGAATTGCAATTTATTTTAATAATGTTTAGTGGATGATTTGAGCCAAATAAAAATCATATATCAAAATTAAAAGCTATTCTGATTATATTTTCAAGTATAAAGCCGTATACCTTTAAGGCTTTTATTTTCCCTTTGTTTCCCTGACAATGCATTATTTTAATGCATCTGCCTGCACATTTTTGTTCAGTGGCGCTCAAGTAGCAAAAAGCAGAACTACGAGCCGGTAAGCTAAATGCATTGTCGTGCGAAATAAGGTCTTCCTCGTACAGGAAGATCTAGTTGATGGCCTGCTGGTCTGTGGCCGATAGTAAGGTAAGAGGAATTACATGGTTGTATCCGCTTTCCACTAGCATTGCAAAAATAAAATGCGTTAGCTGGTGCCATTTCCGGAGCTCCGCTTTACATATTGTAGGGAAATAAATCGATGCTTCAGTTACACTATAAGATTCTAGTCTATAATTAGAAAGTGTAAAATAAAATAAAAATAGATCTTGTATACAAAATTGTGGGATGCTTGAAAGCCTTCCATCCGCTGTAATGTTCCTTTAGAATTTACGCTATCCCAGGTGCACTGTAAAGGTTAAAACACGACCAATCTGCCGAAGAATGCCACTGAGCAAGGAATAATTGCCGGAAAGCATAATATCTTTAGTTTTGAAGACGCTAAAGGTACCAGAAGTTTTTCAGTAGCACTAAATCGTCTATTACATCCGTGGAAGTGTGAATTCACAATGAAGGATATACAAGACCAGCAATAAAAGAAACTTGCTGTTTATTTAAATATTTGAACCCTCAGCTAAACTGGCAGAAATTAAAAATATGTTAGTGCCTTTAGTCAGGTATAGTCAATGGTTTTAAGAAAGAAAAACAATACAAATTCAAGCGCTTGTAAACCTAATAAAACCTTTGATCAATTTACTTACCAAGCATGAAATTCAGGTACAGTAAATTGATTACACGTTGTTAATAACATCACATTTTTACGTATGGTAAAGACGTATTTCCATAGCTTCTGTGGACTTTTCTTACTACTAGTAAATTTGAATGTTGTGTTCTAACGCCGCCATGTTGCACTGAATAATAAACAAAATGTCTCCCAAAAGCATTCCCGTTCAACTGAATAGAGCGATTTATACCTCGCATATTTTTCCTATGACTGCCATATGAGAACCTTTGGAGGTGCGTCGTTCACCGGAAGTGGTATGCGACACCAATTTTTACTTTCTCTACTACGTATAGTAAGTAGGAGAAGTATTGTATCCCATCCGAAAATTCAATATAAGATTTCACTTGAAATACATGTTTTGAGGTCCCTGAATCCAAAAAGATCTTATATGATACATTCATATGACTTTATCTACCTTCTATCTTTATTAGTGGATATACAAACTATTCTTACTAAAGTTTACGTTTCTATGTACTGCATTTAATCCAAATAAACCTTTGCAAAAATAGCTAGTTAGCTACATTGCACATTTCGTTATAAATATAAAGAGAACAGCGATAGCCAAATGTTTAAGAACTGGACGCTATATGCTGGCCTTAAAATTCCATACTGTTTCCATGAACTCGCGAGAAACAACTGAAAGTCGATGGGAATAAAAGAATGACAAGTATTGAACAATTCTAAGCTTTAATAACGGATATCTCAAAAACGGCTAATGCCACAAAAAAACTTATTTTAAGTAAATTGTGTGTTTTAAAGAAATCTCTATATATATATATATATATATATATATATATATATATATTTGTGGTACATTTTCGTCTATCGCTTAACGTTTACAAGACATACAACATTTTACAAAATTCCTTCCGAATGAAGAGGACTTCCTAGGCTCTCCCCAGAAAATTCAAGATATGCATTTTATTCTTCATGTAAGTATCTTTCATATATGATATTTTTATTAAAATTGTTAGAGCCATTATTCAGAAAATAAAAATTTTCGAAAGATGTTCCGTGTAAAGGGTAGTTGGGGTGAGGGGATTTTCTTGAAAATCTTCGTGTCGCATCCTTGGAAGATACTAAACTCAAATACCAAGTTTGATATTTATCCGACTTTTCGTTTTTAAGTTATGCTGTTCACAGGCAGACACACACGTCTCCAAAAATGCTTTATTTGAATTCAGTTTGCCTGAAATCATGTATTTCTGGTGAAATCTCGCCATCGAATTTTTGGGTAGAATGCAATACTTCCCCTATTCACTATACGCAGTAGAGAAATTAAAAGTGTAGATATTTTTAAAACGCACAATTTATTTAAAATAAGTTGTTTTATGGCGTAAGTCATTTCTGAGATATACGTTAGTAAAGGTTCGAATTATTAATTTCTTGGTCATTCTCTTAAAGTCCTGTCAACATTCACTTGTTTCTCGCGAATACATGGAAACGTATGGAATTTTAAGGCCAGCATATAGCATCCAGTTCTTAAACATTTGACTATCGCCGTTTCCTTTTTATCTATAACGAAATGTGCTATCTAGTTATTTCTGCAAAGTCTTATTTGGATTAAAATGTAGTAGACGAAAAATAAGCTTTAGTAAGAATAGTTTGTATACCCACTAATAAACGATAGAGGATAGAGAAAATCATGTGAATGTATCACATCAGATTTTTAACATTGAGTAACCATCTAGTTGTTAAAATTAAATTAAATTGAGTTATATTCATGGACTCTCTTTAACGGTATAGTCCTTAGCGTTCCTTAGCACGGCTTCCTTCGGAAGGGAAGAAAAGCCGGTGGTCCCGTGTTGTAGATTTACGGCACGTCAAAGAACTTCAAGCCTGATAAAGAGGCCTCTGGGCAAAATTACCGGTCTTTCACGCCCAATATAGAATGGGTCGCTAAGGTTCACAGTAGTTAAATAGCGTCCATAAACAAAACTCATATTATTATTATTATTATTATTATTATTATTATTATTATTATTATTATTATTATTATTATTATTATTATTAGCCTCCCTTTTTACATTGAGTGTGAAAGACCGGAAATTTTGTTCAGGGGCCTCTGTCGGGCTTGAGGTATTTTTACGCGCCGTAAATCTACGACACGGGTCCACCGGCTTTACTTCCCTTCCGAAGAAGTCATGCTAAGGATTTTTACGCCCGAAAAAATTCATCGCCTTTCGCTGGGTTTGAATTATTAAACCCCATTGAAGCTCTCTATACAGGCTGATGCAATGAAATCAATTGCATTATTTATGTAAATATAGAAATGTGTGAGAATAATACCAATAATGTGCCATTTTAAGCAACACAGGAAAACTTCCCACTTCTTGAAAATTATTTACCGCCGCTAACCTCTGTATGTATGTTTACAAGGGAGCAACCAAAATAGTTCCAGCAACAGTGCCACAGCACACACTGCTAGAATTTCCAAGACAGTTGTGTGTCGGCTCTTTGGGAATCAAATCATCTAGAAAAATGAAGACACTATATAGACTCCAAGATTCCCAGATTTCTCTTTCTATTGCTATTTTCTTCGGGAGTATTTGAAAGACAAAACTTAGTATTCAAATAGTCTATAAACCCCTCATATTCGCTATTGGCCTCACAAATGTGTTCTATGCCTTAAAACTAGTTTCCGCGTCCAGTCACATTCGCCTTTTGATTTTTCTGTTTTTACCGAGCGGGATGGCTAAGGCGGTAACGTCTGTGGCCCGCATTCGGGAGGTCCCGGGTTCGATTCCCGCGGCAGACCTTCCTAACCCACGAGTTCTTTCGGGGGTTTCCCCGGGTCGCTAGACAAATGCTGGGAGGGTTCATTACATCCTCCAAATTTCCTCTCCCTCCAGTTCACCTATATTCCCACGTCACTTCACCTTTTATCTGCTTGGTCTGTTTCAGGGTTGTATGTGTCGGCGTTGCATTGCAAGGGAGAAGGATGCTCTATGTAAACCTTCGTCCCCCGGAATGGGGGCGGTCTCCTCACCCCTCCCTCCCGGGACACCCCCTCAGGGGCTTGAGCACAAAGGAACTTATAGATCTTGGTGCTAGGTCCCCCTCCGCAGTTAGTCCTATTCCCCTTTCTTCTTTCTATTTTATTCCTTTCTTTCCTATCGCTTAGGACGAATATCAGGCAGCTTTAGGCTGTTAAGTTTCCGGAGATCATATCATGCTTATTCATCATACTATACAGGTGGACCATTTAAGTTGAGACTGTACAATATCTCCAAAACTAAGCATTGTAGAAATAAATGTCTTGAATAAATGCTCGATATTATGGGGAAAGTAAACGCCAGTAGTCGTGTTTTGTTTGGAGGATGTTATGATGGTCATTTTAGAGTCAATTTAATATTTTTAAATGGGAACCTCAATTAAAGTCAATTTAAATTGATCCTAAAATGACTATCACAATTTCCTCCAAATGAAACACGACTAATGGATTTACTTTCCCCCATAATATCAAGCAACTTTTATTCAAGACATTTCTTTCTACAACGCGTAGTTTTAGAGATATTGTACAGTCTCAACTTAAATGGTCCACCTGTATGACTTCCTGGTTAAAGGGCATTAAGCTTAATAATATTAGTAAAACCAAAATTGTACAAGAAAAAGAGATAGAAAATATTAGAATTTGTTCTGCTCTCTCTCTCTCTCTCTCTCTCTCTCTCTCAGGATAAAGAGTAACCCCGGAAGAAAGGTTACCCAGATAACTCACTCTAACAGAGGTTCTAACTCGGGACCTTATGAATGTGAGCAGACATTCTACCCCCATTCCACGGAGGTAAACAGTATTCTGTTCTCGGTTTAGCAAAATGTACATGTCATACTTCTTCTGTCGTCCTCCGTGGTGTGGTTACCATGATAGCCTCTAGTTCCCGAGTTCAAACCCGGCGGAGGGCGATGGATTTTTTCGGGCGTAAAAATCCTTAGCATGGCTTCCTTCGGAAAAGAAGTAAAGCCGGTGGTCCCGTGTCGTAGATTTACGGTACGTAAAAGAACCTCAAGCCTGATAAAGAGGCCTCTGAGCAAAATTACCGGTCTTTCACGCCCAAAGTAGAATGGGACGCTAAGAACCATAGCAGTTAAACAGCGTCCATAAATAAAAACTCAATTTCATTTCTTCTTCTTCTTCTATGTTCATTGTCTGGAAATATGTGCTATATACCTACTTAATGAAATCATATATTTGTGTTCAAGCCATGGCCGACTCAAGGGGAGGGGGGTCGAGCCATGCCACCGCCCAGCACAACAGGTTTTAGGAGCGACAAAATCTTAAAGTATAAACATGTGAAAATATGACGGAATTACAAATCATGCTTAAAATCTAGCCGCTTTACTGAGATTGTTTTGTGCGCGTCAGGTGTTCAACAATGTTTATAACAGGAGTGTTTCAAGTCAGTTTTAGTGTATTAGCTTTGACTCGTGAACCTCTCGGGTCAGTTATCACCCTAGTCACCTAATGGTATTCTGAAAGTAGCTGTTTGTGCGTTTAGTTATTTCTGGTGTTGTTAGCCTATTTGGTTAGTAACTACTGCTTTTAACTCCAGAGAAACTCAATTGGACAACTTTGAATTAAATGCATTCAGAAAGCATGTCTATGGCTACACCCGAAATGAGCATCTTACTACACGCAAACCTTTTCTTCGTTTAAAGAAGCAGAGCTGTTTCAGGGAAGCCTTAGCTCTTTGATCAAGGTCCATGATCTTGGATTTGAGTTCAAGATAATAAACAAGGGAAGAATAACACTCGAAAGGTCCAATATTGTAGCCCTTAAAGCATTATTTTTAAAATAATTACAGAATAAGGAGTTGAGGAAAGTAGTATGGTTGGCTGAAACATGGTTAAATGCCGGCTATACCATATCAAAGGGCTGGACTGATGACAGAATTGAAAGGTCCATGAGGCATGAAGTCACCTTCAGGAGTTCATTACCGCCCGTGCTGGAACATCTCATTTTTAATCGCACCTATTTCTCTTCAGTTCGAGAAGCTCTGGGGATTACCTTGAAGTAGGGCCGTATTTAGAGGGGGAGTTTCTAGGGTTCAACCCCCCCGAAACTTCTGACAGTTTTATTTATTTAAATTCATAGTAAACCAATATGGGAAAATGTCGTTAGATAACAATAGGTCTATTGCTAGTAGCACATTTACAAGAAAAAAGGGAAACTTAATATCGCCGCCTTATATAGGTAAGGTGACCATACATTCCGGTTTTCGAAGCAGTTTCCATGTTTTGTGCTGTAAGGTGGAATATTCTCATTCTGGTGAGTTTTTATTGTGTATATAATGTCTCCAAGCAATTTTCTTATCCATGTAACGTCTATATACTACGGAGTAGGTACATGGTAACTGTGTGGGGTACTGTTAAGTTTAGATCTACTTGTGGAAAACCCTCCCCGAAATTTTTTTCTGGGTACGGGCATGCCTTGAAGACATTAACCATGACCATCTCTACAGATGATTCAAGGATCTTAACATCCCATGTTTTTATTATTGACAGTGTCCCATAACACACGGTCCAAACAGATTAGCGCAACGGTAACACTGAAGTAACATTCGCGGCCAACGTAGTAAATTATCCCTGCAGTGTACAGGCTACATGCGTACAAATGGTCGAGTGGCTCCTCACATAATGTTGCATGTAACGTTACAATGAAGTAAGGGGAACGTATTAACTTCTGTTTCTCATAAATACAAACAAGCACGGACCCTAATATGCTGTGGATTATTAACCAATGTAGTCGACCGTCAAGTGTTTTCATTTTGTGTCTGGTTTTAATCTCCGGCTAAACCCGAAATATTGAACATTTTTACTGTGTGACTTTGCGTGTTTTATCTTTCACTCGCAATTATCAGAACAATTTCGCTCTTTCACACATATCCCTTCTTGAGCTTTATTTTTTTTATCACCCCTGCAAATAAAGAATAAATTTACTTCGCGTGAGAATAAGTAGTCATGGAGGATTGAAATTGTGGATAAAAATTAGTTATGTCTAAAAGCGTGTGGTGGCAGCACATGCAATTATCACACGGGGCGGCAAAACTGAAGCCGGCCCTGGTTCAAACCAAAGATTGGTGATTCGAGCTCCGGCCGTGGCATTAAATTTTCCTTTAAGTTAATCCTCGCGCCTCGTACACGCACGCAGCGACATTAAAGAATACGTATTACGCGTTGCTTTTGTTCCAAAACTTTTGCGGCTGCCAAGGTAACTAATTTGATTTCTTATGCAGGCTAGTTAACCCGCTTTTGATACGTGTTATAATATTCTATATTATTTTAAAGTGCAAGCATTTGATACCGTTTAGATGTGTCTTTAGTTATGCAAGAGGACTTGACGGTAAGTAGATGTCCTTATTTTGAGGATTTGCGTATTATTTTGTTGCTAAACTTGTGCTGATTAATTGTTTACAGCGCAGCTTAGAAGAGCGGCATTTTACACGAGGTGCCTTGCATGCTGATGCTGATATCGATTTGTTAAATTACAAGTAAGTATGTTATGTGCACAAATAAAATGGGCTTAATTTGCATAGGGGTAATTATTTTTTTAGCGCCCAGTGATTGATTCGTTTTAAACCATGCTTAATGTGCACTAAATAATACTGCTAATGATGTGTTGGGGTATTGCTTTTGAGGCAAAAGCATAGTGTCGGAAATAGATTAAAAAAAATAGGGAGGAGGAGGGCTATAATTTTATACCAATCCATTTGTTCCTTGCACCTCACCTGAAGGGATACGAATATCGGTCATCTAGCTATCTTGGTCATTTCGTCGTGTTACCGTCCTATGCTTCCAATTGGATTTTTATATTCACCTTTGTAGTTCAAATTCGCCCATGAAAACTTTTTGGTGCAAGGTGCATAGTTTTTTAAATAATAAAAAGTTTGTCATTTTATATGCTTATTCTGATATAAAAATATTAATTTGAGCGCATATACATAACTTATAAAACAACACAGATGTGCACGCAATTGAAAAACGAAAGAATATCGACAATACTTTTGTTGAGTTCATTGTGATATTTTAGGTGAAATTGAGTTGCGATTCGTGTGCAGTACATTTCTTTGATGACACTTCATGTAAGGAAGGTAACTTTAAAAGGCGTTATAAAGCATAATGTTATGAAAGAACCAAGTTACTTGTTAGAATAGTGGGCAAGAGGGTATTCCTTTCAATAGTACTTGCTTATCTATTGGTGCAGAAAAAACAAATAACCTAGACATGCAAGTGGAGTGTTGATTGGAAGTGACACATCTGAACGCTCAATGAAGCAGCAGAACTAATCTTAGTATAACTTGGGGAATATGCCTAAACCTGACAGCAACTATATTGGATTTCAGAGAAGTTAACCCACAAACAAGTTCAAATCCATTGCCTTGCGATTGTCTTTTATCTTCCTGTGGCTCTTATGGCACAATAGCTGTGACGCATGCATATTATAATACTACTATTTGTAAACATTTATCGTGGTCAAACTAAGCTTTTACCCCCAAAAAGATACACTAAAATGTAATTAAGGCATTATTTAGCACATATTAAACAAAATTTGAAATAATCTGTTACTGGGTGCTAAAGCAATTAATTACTCGTATAGGTATCGCAAGAACACAAAGCTTCCCTTTCGGCATTTGCTCATAGAAAATGCTAGGTGCTCCTTTACTTTGGTTTTTTTTTTCAATAAAATTAAATGCTTATCAGCGAGGTGTTTATATTTTTGCCTGCTACTTGCAGTTTTATCTAAACTGTTCACTGGGACCGCAACGAATTAAAAATAAAGCTTACTAAACTTTGCATCATAGGTCATACCCAGCTACGCACTGTGTTCATGGTTTGTTGGTCTTGGCCAGTAGCGATTGCTGCACAAGAGCACGTGAACACCTTATTTATCGATTACTTTTTCTTTGAATGCTATTAAATGTAACATATATGCGGTGATTTAAAATCTAGGAGTTTAGTGCTACTCCTAATATTTTGCAGCAACTGATACAGCAAACATTTTAAAAAAGGAATTTTTTGCTTCATATAAAATCAGTTATTTATCCAAAATAACCAGACAAATTTCTGTTATAGTTTTATTGCATATCATAATCACCTTCATAGCAAAGGTATATATAGGTTAGAAAAAGCACAACTTGGGCAACTATTGTAGCCATAGATGAATTCCGCAATATTAAGAAAATAGAACGCTGTTAAGAGAAAAGGAATTATCATTAATGGTGTAATTGTAAAATTAGACATATTTCAATTACACTGATAATATTTTATTTATTTGAAAAAAATTCAACAGCTACCTAAATTTGTGGACTGCCATGGTGGACAAAATATGATACTCCATAGAGATGAATTTGCTTCTAAGCAAACTAGAAATGTTGTGAACATATTAAAATCATATGAGAAAGAAAACTCTGCATAGTATGAAAATTTAAAAGAAATTCTATTAGTCTTAGAAGAGAATGGCTCAATATAAATTTATCTAAATGGTCAAAACTTATTTATTCATTAGTCTGGCTCATAAATGAACTTGCTGAGTGACGCAGAATAAACATATAAATTTAGTGACTTTAAACAGAAAAAAGTTATAAGTGAATATTCCCCCCCAAAAAGAAATATTTTACCATAAATTATAACAGTTACAAAAAAATTAAGCTATGGGAAAAATTGTAACAATGATTACAAGAAGTGTGCAACAACAATAAAAGTTATAGCAATAAAAAAAAGAATCATTTGTAAAAATAAACTGCTTTCTAAGCGATAATACGTTTTACATGCTGCTTAAACCATACACACGATTTCAAAAGATAGCTACAGAATATGTTATAATATTCTGTGCCATTGCATCTTGAATAGTTTTATTAATTTTATATTTTCCCCTCCATTTCAAAAACATGTTTGTGATTGTTCCTCTGGATCCAAAAATAGGCCTACTACTGTTATTTTTGTTATTACTTCAGAAACTTGATTTACTTATAAGAAATATAAAGGAGAAAAATACCATAATATTCTTACGGTTTTAGACACTGTTTATCAATTTTCAATCTATCCTTGTTTCTCATATTCTTATGAGATACTCATACATGAAGTAGATGTGGATACTTCATTCACTTAGTACAATATGTATAATACTGATGATATTGTCTCAGGCTGTTTCAGTTATTTCAGTATGCTGTGTTTCCTTTTTAGCATTGAATAGTTAGCTGCCTTTTTAAATAAATCCACAAAACGAATCAAGCCATTAGACAAAAAACTCCATAGAAGACTGCCAAATGTTCCACAATCTGTTCGAAATACACTTCTCTTCTAGTGGAAGTAGTGTACGAATATAGAAACAGTCTTGTGACATTGTTCCAGAGAGTTGCCAATTCTGAAGAAAAATAGGATCAAGACAGTTGGTCATGGTTTTAATGTATCACTGCAAGACTTCAATTTTAATTTTCTTTTAAATGTGTTTGGAGACATTTTTCCTCACACTGCCAGATTATTCAAAAATCTACAGGCTAAAAGTAATGATATATACTACTGTACTGCAAAAGCCAAAGATTACATCAAAGGGAAACAAAATAATTTTTAAGAATTTGGGAAGACATATGACTGTAGTGACATAAACCAGCCCTAAAAATGGCAAAAACACCTGAAGAATGTGACATAAAAATATTGCACCGGCGTTTGTACTTTGAAATTGTAAACATTGTAGTTCAACAATTAGAAAGTAGATTCTGCAACTTGGACACACTTTGATTCTTAGAACTTCTGAATCAGAAAAGTTTTGAGCAATACAAGATAAACTCCCCAGAATTGGGATTCCAGACTCTGAAAGAATCTTATGGAATTAAGTTTGACTTTATAACCTTAAGACCATAGCTCGTTGTAATATATACTTCCGAGGAACTATGTGACAAAAGTGTTGACAAGCTTCTTGTGGTCTTAAAGTCTAATGATCTTCAGAATGCATACTGTTAGGTGGTGGTGAAACTATGTGACTTGTTACTATTCCAGCTACAAGTGCTTCAGTAGAGTGAAATTTCTTAGTATGAAAAGAATAAAATAATACGTTATAAATTCCTGGCTTCAAGACAGTCAAATTTAGCCTCCATATCAATTGAGAAAGAGCTGCTTTGTATCATAAAAAAGGCCAAGACGTGTATGATAGGTATGGTTATCGATGACTATATGCCCTCCTCCAAGAAAAGTAAAATACAGGTGCGAAACAAATTAGAGAGAGTTGAGTATATTACATGCTAAATATTAATGTAATTTAATGCAATTTATGTAACATTTCATTTACATTTGCAAATGTTCATTTATTTTTTAAAATGCACAATGAACAGAATTTATGTGAAAGTAGATTTTCAGAATTATTTGTCTTTTTTATTTATTTCTTTTAGTTGGCAAATACTATTTTGCTTACCCATTAAAAATATTTATGACATGCCATTGTATGTGGCCAAATATATACAGGTTGCGCACACTTGAGGAGGTGCACTAGTGCACAAAGTTTTTTCCCGCACTCTGTTTACATTATCACTACAGGTTTATGTCAATGTCACTAGGTTGTAGCTCACTATGGCAGAAGTACGTAACGTGCATAAGCACGGAAACTTCTCGTGGTTTCTCTATACAATCCATAATAATAATAATAATAATAATAATAATTTATCCGTTATTAGGTAATTACTTAAATTACAATAGACTTTGTCCTATATCCTAAATAGAGCTTAAAAATTATACTTATAAACTATGTACAAGACATCTGACACAATTCTTTTTGACAGTCATGTACACTATAGCATGGGTATTCTATCAGCCATTTATACATTCTGTCTTTAAATCTATTTAAACTGCAATTTTTTATTTCAATGGGCAAGCTGTTATATAATTGAATTCCAATGGTTTTATAAAATTTAGCTGTTTTCTGGAATCTCGGAAAAGGTATTTCTATTTTGTTATTATTTCTTGTATGATATGTATGTATTTCATTTCTTTTTGTGTGCATATCTACATTTTCTTTAATATAAACTAAAACATCATATACATATAAGTTAGCAATTGTGGTAATTTCGACAGTTTTGAATAGAGGTTTGCAATGTTGTTTTTTATGGGAAGAAGTTAACATCCTCACAACTTTTTTTTGAATAATAGGTTACTTCAGAGATCCTCGAACTGCTGCCCCATAATATTAAACCATATCTATATATACTTTGGAGAAAAGAAAAATAGGCTGCCCTTACATATTCTTTTGGCACTAATTTGTTCAGGTTAATAGCATAAATACTGTATGAGATAATTTACTACATACAAAGTCAATGTGTGTGTTCCAAGAGAGATTATTGTCAAAATCTCAACCACAATTTAATTTATTAATTACTTTGTTTTTGCCATAACACAATGTATTTAATTATGTACACAAAAAACATCCATAAGAACAACCCTTTCTTTCGTCAGGCAAGTTATGTTTTATTATTATTATTGGCACAGTTTTATCAATTTGTTCATAATCATAGCTATTATGCAGCCAGTCCTATTTCAAATTTTCAGGGCTGTCTGACTGAAATTTTATGAATAATCAAAATTTAGGTATACTCATAAGCCGCTACTGCTCTTGACCTTCTAATGTTAGGAAAATAACCCATTCTCAAGCTCCTGTGCTGTTGTTACTGTCGCCATATTTTAGTCATTAATTTTAAAATTAGTTTGTTTCTGTTATTTTAATTTTTCAGGAGAAAATCTGACATTTGTAATAATTCTGACAGAAGACTAACAAGAATAAGAGATATCAGCAACAATCAACAAGATTATTATGAAGGTAAGCATTAGTTTTGTACTTGCACTAACAATTCAAGCATCAAAACCTTCAGATTGAAATCTACAGTGATTCCAGAGAATATTCACCTCCATTTTAATAGAACTTCAGCTTGTGTTGGTATTTAGAGAGGGCAGTAAATTGTGCATCACTACAGCTCTACTTCTCTTATAGCAAGGAATCACAGGATTTTGGCCTTAGTTTTATTACTTTGTCATTTAAACTGGCAGCTAATATTTTTAGGTATGATGTTATTCTCCCATATAGCTACTCTTACAGGAATTTCAAGACAGATTTCAGTGTGAACTCAGAAATTATACCTTATAATTAGATATAATTAAATATAATCATGTTTGTATTTGGTTTTTATTTTGTTTAGAACTTGCTACAAAAAATGGAACAAATGTGCTCTTTTTCTACATGGAAGTTAGTAAATATTTCTAAGACATTCTGTATTTTAAAAACAAGCATGCAGTATGCACTGCCAAAATGCTCAACAAAGTTTTATGGCCATTTTTGTTTGTTTTTTATTGTAACATGGAGGTTTAATAATTAATTTATTCGCTCTGTCAGTAGCATAGCCAGAAAATTATTAAAGGGGTGGAGTTATGTATAGGGGTCCATTTTTTAAACAATTTGTATCGATTCAAATGATAAATATGAATTAATTCCAAGTTGAAATATTTAAATAAATCAATTTTATATTCACCGATTAAGATGCAGTAATTTGAATTAAAATTAGGATAGGATGTTTTGCATACTCTAAGCAGCAAATGTGTTGTGACATGGAAATTAATGACCACTGTGGAGTATGTTATATTACTGCTGCAGACCATTTTATTTCACTACAAAATAGGGTTTCTAGTTATGTTCTAAACTGGAAGATATTGCACTAATTTGGAAGCCACTCAAATGTAGCATCGAAACGAAAATGTACCCCTGGTATCTTAACATGTTTGTACCAGCACCATCTAAAGTACAACTTCTGTTGCTGTTACCTTTGGTCATATTGTCCAAGACATGCAGCATAACTACAGTACTATAAGAGATACTATTAGGAAGTATCTCTTTCTCGCCAACCTAGAAAGGTGTCATTATTATTTTAATAGAATTGTTTTTGACATTTATTTTTACATTTTTATCTAGCAAATGGGGATTCCACTGCCTGTGCACTCTGTAATTTTAAAATTAATGTTAAAGCTGTCTCATAATCTTGTTTCAGGCCACAACAACAGCTGCAATCAAACTAATGTAGGGAATATTCCAAGAATTCTTTCTCTTGAACACCAGGTTAGTTTCATTTTGATATTTTATTCATTAATCCTTGGTAAATTTACAAAAATATATGTATAAATTTGTAACAATTGCTTCACTTACCTTTATAATTGGATTCAAAACTTCTCTTACTAATTTGTGTAGATTATATGTTTGTAGCATGGTGAGGTACTTGACCCTGGTATTTATTCTCCTTACTATACTAGTTCCCTCTTTCAACTTTCCTTGTTAGTCTCTCTTGGCTAAACTCTTGTTTCTTGTGACCCTAATGGGTCATTTGTTGAACAATTTCTTGTTCATTTTTTGGTCATTCTTCTAAGTTTTTTCAACATTCAGTTGTTTCTGCAATTTGAGGCAGTATTTTTAACACTTGAATAATTTCAATTAAATTATATAAATATGTAAATTCAATAACAGCCCGCCTTGAAGCAATATGTATGTAATAATTTTTTAAAATGTATGTAACAGTCATTGCAAATGTTTATATTATTGTAAACATGTTTAATAATGTTATGTGAATACATTACATACTTTAATAATATAAGAGCTCTGAGAATAATAAGTTTAATGTTGCTAATAATGAGGTAACAATGAAGTAACCTAGAGGCAATAATGAGTTTGAGAGTTTGAATGCTACTAGACATTATTAGAGCAATGATAATGTAAATTTTATGACAGTTTAAAATCAGCCAATCAACAGCCAGAAAAAGCTTTAGTAAAATGCAGATATTCTATTGGACTAGGATTAGCCAATCAGAGACTTGAAATACAGAAGCTTACGGGTTTTGACGGTTGAAATATGTTCAGTTGTCTGCAGACCTTGGTAGTGACCAGATGGAAGATGTGTTCTCTAAAGAAATATTACGTATTCGTGTGTAACGAAAATTAAGTATACGCGCTAACTAAGCGCAAGTATTAAAGAATCTCACAGCTCTTAATATCAGTGTAGTGCTATTTAATTTGTGTCAAGGATAAATAAAAAAAGAAGTGAATTTAAACTTAAAATCTGTGTAAGCCTACATTCTTGTCACACCACGCTCTGATTAAGGCATACGTGACTCTAAAGTAATAGTGAAGCAGCCTAGGCAAACATAAACATAAATACTAACTATAGAAGCTGTTTAATAATAAAGTTAATATATATATTTTTAAATTTGGAGTGTAACAACAAAAATACATCTTTAAATCAGCTTCTCATGTAGCAGCATATTATGTAACAACAGTAACTATTACGTAACAAACAATACTTCTTCAAATTGCATGGAAATAATATGTAGTTTTAAGGTCAGATATAGCGTCTAGTTCTTAAACATTTGACTATCATTGTTCTCTTTGTGTCTATAATCAAATGTGTAATGTAGATATTTCTGCAAAGGTTTATTTGGATTAAAATGTAGTGGATATAAAAATAAGTTTTAATAAGAATAGTTTGTATACTCACTAATAAACGATATAGGGTAGAGAAAGTCATGTGAATGTATCACATCAGATTTTTTGGTTTCTCAAGGTCATGCAAAGAGTGGAATTTCAAAGCCAGCATATAAGGACCTGCTTTTTAAACATATGGCTATTGCTTCAGCTCCCTATATGCCTTTTATTACCTACAACGAAATGTGTAATGAAACCGTTTCTGTAAATGTTTGTTTCAATTAACATGAAGTAAATAGAACAAAAAATGATATTTTTGATTCAGGAAGCCTCAAAATACACTATGTGATCAAAAGTATCCGGACCCCCACAAGCATACGTTTTTCATCTTAGGTGCATTGTGCTGCCACCTACTGCCTGGTACTCATTATCTGCGACCTCAATAGTTATTAGACATTGTGAAACAGTAGAGTAGGATGCTCCGTGGAATTCACGGACTTTGAACGTGATCAGGTGATTAGATGTCATTTGTGTCAGAAGTCTGTACACGAGATTTCCACACTCCTAAACATCCCTAGGTCCACTGTTTCTGATGTGATAGTGAAGTGGAAATGTGAAGGGACATGTAAAGTACAAAAGCATACATGCTGACCTCGTCTGTTGACTGACAGGGACTGCCGACATTTGAAGAGGATTGTAAAGTGTAATAGGCAGACATCTGTCCATACCATCACACAGGAATTCCAAACTGCATCAGGATCCACTCCAAGTACTATGGCAGTTAAGCGTGAGGTGAGAAACCTTGGATTCCATGATCAAGCGGCTGCTCATAAGCCACACATCATGCAGGAAAATGTCAAAATGCCTCACTTGGTGTAAGGAGCGTCAACATTACACGATTGAACAGTGGCAAAACGTTGTGTGGAGTGACGAATCATGGTACACAATGTGGCAATCTGATGGCAGGGTGTGGGTATGGCGAATGCCCAGTGAACGTTATCTGCCAGCGTGTGTAGTGCCAACAATAAAATTCGGAGGTGGTGTGGTCGTGTTTTTCCTGGAGGGGGCTTGCAACCCTTGTTGTTTTGCATGGCACGATCACAGCGCAGACCTACATTGATATTTTAAGCACCTTCTTGCTTCCCACTGTTGAAGAGCAATTCGGGGATGGCGATTGCATCTTTCAACATGATCGAGCACCTATTCATACTGCACGAGCTGTGGCAGAGTGGTTACACGACAATAACATCCCTGTAATGGAATGGCCTGTACAGAGTCCTGACTTGAATCCTATAGAACACTTTTGGGATGTTTTGGAACACTGACTTCGTGCCAGGCCTTACCGACCTACATCGATACCTCTCCTCAGTTCCGCACTCTGTGAAGAATGGGCTGCCATCCCCCAAGAAACCTTCCAGCACCTGATTGAAAGTATGCCTGCGAGAGTGAACGCTGTCATCAAGGCTAAGTGTGGGCCAACACCATATTGACTTTCAGCATTACCGATGGAGGGCACCACGAGCTTGTACATCATTTTCAGCCAGGTGTGCGGATACTTTCAATCAGTAGTGTATGTATTTCTGGTAAAATCTTGGAATATAATTTTAGGTGGAATGCAATACTTCCTCTACTTACTGTATGTAAGTAGTAGAGAAAGTCATAAGCTTTTGTAATAGTAGTTTGCAGAAGAGAGATAAGGATAAATGATAAAGGGTACAGAGAGATGGTGAATGTAACATATAAGATGCTTTTGTGCCGTCTGTGGGTTCAGGGATCTCAAATCAGGTACTTCTGGTGGAATCTGGATACTTGCTCTACCTACCCTAGTGCTGCATATTTGTTTTAAACTCACTTAGTGACCATCAGAATCACAATGCTGTTAAACTTGATCAGCACCCAATATTTGAAGCATAACAGGGCTATATAAGACATGTCCACAAGCATGCATTAGTGAATAATTTCTTATACAGAGCTTTTGTTTGAGTGTGTGGCAGTATTTCAGGAATTGCTTGCCCTGCACTGTGCTGTTTCTAACCAGCGCTGTTCCCTTTCTGTGTACTGGTTAATCAATTGAAGCAAAGTTTGTGCTGTACAGAGGTTGATATGTTGTGAGAGCACAAGTTCCAGTGCTATAGTGTGGCAGTGCTATTGTAATGCCAAAAGGTGTGTATACTTTAGCACACAGAATCTTCATGTGTGATTCCTAACAAACTCTTGAAGAGAAGTGGCACAGCAATTTATAGAAAGATTCCCTGCTTTTCGCATGCCTCACAGAGAAATGGTTCACAATCTTGTGAATAAGTTTAAGGAAGCAGGATATATTCTTTATAAGAAGCCCGAGTTAAATTGCATTACCATCTGAATGGCTCAGGTGGTGATGTCTGTGGCCCGCATTCAGGAGGTTGTGGGTTTGATTCCCACAGCTGACCTTCCTGACCCATGAGATTTTTCGGGGTTTCTGGGTCACTAGGCAGATGCTGGGAAAGTTCATTGCATCCCCTGAATTTCCCATCCCTCCATTTCACCTACATTTTCATTTCACTTCACTTCACCTTTCATCTGCTTGGTCTGTTTCAGGGTTGCAAGCGTCTTGGGATTGCATGACAGGGGAAAACAATGCTCCATGTAACCCTTCGTCCCCCGGAATAGGGTCAGTCTCTGAGTTCTGGGCCCCCGTAGGGGATATGTAAGCCCACAGGGACGGAGGGGAGCTGGTTGCACCAACTGCCATCCGGGATGTTTCAATCTGTAAAAGGTAGGGAACCTCCTATCATGCTCCCTGGTCCAGCCACCCTATGTCTCACCTCACCCCTCCCTCATGGGGGAATCCCGTCAGGGGCTTCAGCCACAAAAGATCTTGTAGGTCAATGTGCTAAGTCCTCCCTGTACCTAGTCCTACTCCTACTCCTAGAATGAACTCCAAAGCTATCTCTGAGAAGGCTTGCACAGGAATTGGGCATTTTGCAAACTTCGCCTTAGAAACATTTAAAACTAAATCCTTACAACTTCTATAAGATTAACTATATTTCAGGAATTGTAACCAGCGATAATGTGAGTAGAGTTAATTTCTGCAGTTGGGTGTTGGATTATGTTAATAATCACCGTTGATCTACGTTTAATTCTTTTTTACTTTTTCTACTACGTATAGTAAGTAGGGGAAGTATTGTATTTCATTCAAAAATTCAATACCTAGATTTCACCGGAAATACATGTTTTGAGACCCCCTGAATCCAAAAAAAGCATTTTTGGAAACATGTCCATGTGTGTGTCTGTCTGTGAACAGCATAACTAGAAATGAACAGTTGGATAAACACCAAACTTGGTATTTAGGTTCAGTATCTTCCAAGGATGCGACACGAAGGTTTTCAAGAAAATCCCCGCACCCCAGAGTACCCTTTACATGGAAGATTTTTCGAAAATTTTAATTTTCTCAAAAATGGCTGTAACGATTTTGATTAAAATATCATATATTTAAGATATTTTTATGACAAATAAAATGTATATCTTGAATTTCCTGGGAAGTCCCCAAAAATATTCTTCATTGTGAACGACTTTTGCATAACTGGTAAACCATAAGAGATAGACAAAATTTTACTACACAAAAAATGTAGATCGCGTTAAAATACACAATTTATGTCATATACATTTTTTTTGTTGAGTGAACCATTTTCGAGATATTGCTTGTTATTCCCTTAAATTTTTCAATACTTATTTTCTCAAATGGGAATTCGTTATTCATTTTTTTGTCTTGGATATGGAAAGAGTATTAATCTGTGGGAAAGAGAATGGTGCTGCACCTAGGAACCAGCTATTAAGAGATATGTATGTGCTTAAAGGCTACTGTATTTCCAAATTGCCCTTGTAAATATATATTCCCCTTACATCTACAAGAAAATTAGCAATAAGATAGACTCTGCAAATGTTTATCTCGATTAACATGAAGCAGATGGAGAATAAGCGTTTGTAAAAATAGTTTGTACAAGAGTAGAGAAAGTCATGTGAGTGTAACACATCAGAATTTTTTTTGATGAAGCATGGTTTTATTCACATGGCCATGAAGGAGTAATGAGTTTTATGAACTTTAAAGGTATGAAAAATGTGTGGTGGCACAAGAACATTCATTTCTAACATCTATGTTGAAGATATGTGTTTATTGTAGTTATAATTTACATGAGAAATTTAGGAAGGTATGAATACCCGACTCTGCTGGCAAACAGCGTGCTTCCTGTTGTCAAGAAAATGCTCATTAGGCTGACCATGTGTCCAAATAAAGGCTGTATATAAAGAGTGAATTTGTACATGTTAAATTCATATGAAAAAGAGATGAACTAATGTGTATTTTTGCTAGGAACATTGATCATACAAAATACAATATTGTGAGTCATCCTCAAGACCCTCCAATAAGGTGAGAACTACTTTGTTTATTCGCCTTTAAAGAACCCTTGATTGCAGTAATATGTTGTACAATGGTAGAGAAAACATTCACTGCACACCTTGCTATATGTTGCAACACAATGTTTATTGAGCAATGCATATCGCATGAGAATAGCAGTAAGCTTTTCTGCATGTGTTTTATATGCTATTACTTTATTTGCCATCTACTTATAGTAGGGAAAAAGAAATATTGTATCCCACTCAAAAATTCCATGTCAAGATTTCACCAGAAATACGTCTTGAGGTCCCCTGAATCCAAAAAGGGCATGTTCAGAATGTGTGTGTGAACACATTAACTCAAAACCAAAATGTTTGGGTGAATACCAAACTTGGCATTTAAGTTCAGTATCTCCCAAAGATGAAACATAGATCTTCAAGAAAATCCCCCCCCAAATTAGCCTTTACATGGAAATAATTAAACATTTTTTTTATTTTTTCAAAAATGGTCTAATGATTTTTATTAAAATACTACATTTTAAAAACATTGATATGGCAAATAGATTGATCTTGAATTTTCTGGGAATAGTCTGTGAAATCCTCTTTATTCAGAAGGAATTTTGTAATTTTATTTAATATGTAAACCATAAGAGATAGACAAAACCTTACTACAAAAAATATGTATATCTCTTTAAAACATGCAATTTATTTCAATTTTTTGGGGGGTGAGGGACATCAGTCATTTCCAAGATATCAGTTATTATTGGTTTGAATTTTTCAATACTTTATAATTTTTTCTAAAGCATTGTCACTATTGTATATATTTCTCACAGGTCAGGAAAAGAGTCTGGAATTTCAAGGTCTGCATATAGCAACCTGTTTAAGAACATGTGTGTGTGTGGGGGAGGGAGTGTGCATGCATGTATGTATGTTTGTGTGTGTGTGTGTGTGTGTGTGTGTGAGAGAGAGAGAGAGAGAGAGAGAGAGAGAGCAGCATAATTCAAAAAGTTGGATAAATACCAAACTTGGTATTTAGGTTCAGTACCTTCCAAAGATGCGACATGATTTTTCATAAAATCCCCCCTCCAAACTATCCTTTACATTGAACATTTTTTATTTTCTAAAGAATGGCTTTAACGATTTTCATTAAAATACCATATATTACAGATATTTACATGAAAAATAAAATGTATATCTTGAATTTTCTGGGAATATCTGTGAATTTCCGTGAAATCTGCAACTTTCTTCATTTGGAAAGAATTTTGTAGAAGCTTGTATAATTGGTAAACAATAAGCGAGAGACAAAAGCGTACCATACAAAAATTGTAAATGTCAAAACACACGATTTATTTCAAATAACTTTTTTGTAGCAAAAGCCATTTCCAATTCATTATTAATTGTTTGATTTGTTCAATACTTAGTCATTCTTTTTATGTCCCATCAATTTTCAGTTATTTCTTGCAATTGCATGGAAACAGTATGGGATTTTAAGGCCAGCATAGCGTCCAGTTCTTTAACATTTGACTATTGCTGTCTCTTTGTATCCTAACAAAATGTATAATGTAGCTATTTCTGCAAAGGTCTATTTGGATTAAAGTGAAGTATATATAAAAACAAGCTTTAGTAAGAATAGTTTGTATACCCACTAGTAAGCGATAGAGCATGGAGAAAGTCATGTGAATGTAACACATCAGATTTAATTAATTACTTTCTAAACTTTATTTAATGTGAGCTTAGGGCTACTATTGAATTGCATAAGGTCTTGCCAAAAAATTTATGTTTTCTCTGTAGAACAAACAGATTTTTCAGTGACTAATTTTGAAGATTTAGAAGCTAGTAACAGTCATGTCATAATTTAAAATAAAGAGAACATGCTGATGATGGGAACAAGCCATCTCCCAAAACGCGTTCAAGTAAGAATATTTTAGTGATGTAGTGTAACACACCTCAACTCTCTTTATTTTAAATTTTAGATTTTTCAGTATTTCCTGGAAAATTAAATGCACTATAACCCAGACTAATCATTTTCTGATATTATCTTGAATAATTCCAGCTATGGCTTCATCTGCCTTTACCTAAACAATTGAAATGCTGCATCTCTATTATAATTCTGAGTCATTACCATGGTTACATTTTTAAAGTGTTTACAAATACTCTCAAACTTTTATAGGCCTCTTCAGTTTCTTTATTCCCACAGCTCCATCCTAGCAGGTCATATCTGTGTATTAATCACAATGTTAATGTTATGTGTGCTGGAATGGTATCTTGCTTAATAAGCAAACCTATTGAATAAAAGCAGATCAATAAACTTAGGAGGTAGATATCTACAAGGACGGGTCGAAAAGTAATATACAATAATTTTTTTCTGCCTTGGTATTGCAGCTGGAATGTTGCAATTTCACACAGATATAGTTTTAAAGTTTTCACTACAGAGGGTAGTTTTTGTTTCATGTACAGCTCTAGTGAGAGAAGCGTGAACTACACAACAAAGATGGTGTGCATATTACTGTCATCCATGTGTGAAGAGCAGAGAGGTGTGGTTCGATAGTTGTGGGCCAAAGGGCATAAACCGAGTGATATTCACAGGAAATGCGTGGCATGTATCTGGGATGATTGTATGAACTGTAGCAATGTCTCCAGGTGGTGTGCATTCTTTCTAGAGGGCCGTGTGAACCTTAGTGATTCACCTCGCTCCAAGAGGCTGGTAATAGCTGCAACCCTGCAGAATGTCAGAGGCATTGAGGTGGCAATTTTGAATGACCGGCATGTACAAATGCGAACATTATCGCAACAGTTCAACATTTCCTACGGTGCAGTGTGCGATATTGTTCATACACGTTGAAATTTCATAAAGTTAGTGCTTGCTGGGTGCCTAAGAACCTGACAGACAACCACAAGGGCCAACGAATGATGACAAGCTTGGATCACCTAACGCGGTACACTACAGAAGGGCATGACTTCCTGAAAGGAATCGTCACTGGTGATGAGTCGTGGGCATACCACTACACACCTGAAACCAAGCAGGCAAGTATGGAGTGGAAACATGCTGGTTACCCAGTGAAGAAAACATTCAAAGTGGCTCAATCTGCTAGAAAAGTGCTTGTGGCGGTGTTCTGGGATATGCATGGTGTTGTATTGGCGGACTTTGATGAACACGGGACCACTGTGAATGCTGCAGCCTACGTGAAAACTTTGGTGAAGTTGCGTCGTGCCCTTCATGACAAACGTCACAACATGAATGCTGATGATGTCAAAATTCTTCATGACAATGCTCGCCCCCATGTTGCTGCTGCTGTTCATCAGAAAATACCAAATTTTGTTGGGAGATGCTCCAGCATCCCTCATACAGTCCAGACCTTGCACCATCGGACTTTCATCTGTTTGGTCCCATGAAGAAATTCCTGGCTGACCAATGCTTTGCGACATGCAGAAATGAAATCAGCAGTCCCCAGATGGCTATACTTTAAGGAAACAGACTTCTACAAACAGGGCATGTTGAAACTGGTATCACGATGGGAGAAACTTGATGAGTATGTGGAAAAGTAGATAAAAGGTATAAGTTCATTTGTGATTTTTGTTGTTGTTTTAACTATTAAACATTTTAGTAAAAAAATATTGTGCATTACTTTTCGATCTGCCCTCGTACATCCTGTAAAAATGTCAGTATTATATTTTAAATACTTTTTGAGATAACAGGTCCCAAATTTAGCAGATTTAACATTGGTGGGATAGGACTTTTAATCTCCTCTTAACTCTTTATGTGTAGAACGAATACTGCAGTGCCTGCAATTGTTTGGCAAATGCATCATTCTCTAATACAGAAACAGCCATAGAAAGTATTAGGAGGGAAGCATCACCTCCACCCGCTATCTCTGAGCAGTGCTCTTGGAAGTCAGAGGACGGACATCATAGAATATTCAGTAGCAGCCACATCAAGGGAAGATCATCATGTGTATTTCCATTCAAGGCTACACCTAGTGGCAACTTAAAGGTTATTCCTAAACAGGTATTTGCTGCAATTTATTTGGTATTTTTCATTACTTCCTTACTTCATTCACTTGAGTACTTCTTAATGCTATTAATCTTTCATTTAGTGCCAAGATGAAACTAAATTATATCATAGGATGATGACTGTTTTGGTCCTGGCCATTATACAGGATGAATCACCTAAAACTTGCACCGCAAGTATTTTGGAAATGGAAAGTGCTATTAATGTGCAGTTTTCACAGCATTAATTGCTAGTCAGGGACTCATACATCTAGCCTATAAACAGATTTTAATAATACTGAGAAAGTGTATTTTTTGAGCAAACATACAATTTTTTAATTGGAACAATGCCTAGTTACATCAACAGAATAAAAGTAGGGTAAATTAGAATGTCAGTGGCATTTATTGCAAGATTCTAGTGCAAGTGGTTTACGAGAAATCTTATTTTGAAACTTTTACGCACTGACACTTGTACAGCCTGTGGTAGCACAAATTAAAGAAAAACAAAAGGGAATTACAATGCTTCTGTGGATTCTTACAAGAAAAGAGAACATAGCCCTTCAAAGGTTGTGTTCAAAATGACCACCGGCAGCTTCAATACACGCTTTCAGTCTGCTATGGAAAGACTGCTGCACACGTTATAGCATTTCAGCAGAAATTTCAGAGCAGGCAGCAGTAATACGTCATTTCATATCATCTGGTGTAGTTGGTACATCCTTGTAGACAGTGTCTTTCAGCCTTCCCCACAGAATAAAGTCTAAAGGGGTCAGATCCGGTGAATGGGCTGGCCAAGGTACAGGTCCTCTTCGTCCCATTCCAATGATTTGGAAACAATCCGTTAAGACAAGCTGTAGTACTTCGTGCACTATGGGCTGGACAGCCATCATGTTGGTACCACAGGTTCCTCCTAGTCTGCAAAGGAATGTCTTTTAGCATCTGTGGCAGATGGTCTGTCAGGAGGCAGCGATACTTGTGCAAGTTCATTGTTCCTTCTATGAACAAAGGGCCTATGAGCTGATGGTTCACTATCCCACACCACATGTTTAAACTCCATGGACGCTGATGTTCCTCCTAACGAAGCCAACAGGGATTTTCAACAGCCGAATAGTGCATGTTCTTGCGGTTTACTGGCCATGATTAGTAAATGTTGCCTCATCACTAAACAAGATACATGATGAATCTGGAGTATCATGTCTTAATGCCCATGTACAAAAGTTAACACGATTCTCAAAATCGTTTCCATGCAGTCTTGATGGAGAGAGATGTGATAGGGATGGAACCTATGTCGATGGAGAATGCGCAGTACACTTGCCTGACTTATGCCACTTCCATGTGCAATTGTGCGGGAACTAATTTGCGGATCTACTGCAACAGCAGCCAAAACATTAATTTCTGCCTCTTCTCCAGTCACTTGTTTGTTTCTGTTACTTTTCTAGGTGTTACAGTACCACATTCCTGTAATTGGTTGAAGAGGTTGATAAATAATTGCCGAGATGGGTGACATCTATTGGGATACGTTTCCGCATACACCGTACAGGAACAAACTGCATTCTTCCTACACTCTCCATACACCATGAACATGTCGGCTTTTTCTGCATTAGTAAACCCCATCTTCCACTCACGACTTACTGCTTGAACTGTCATAAACTAATTGACCAGAAAGTCGCAATGCAAACAATGAACAGAAAACACAATGCAAACAAACATAACCACATCGTACCTAGCAACTAAGCAGGTTGAATGGGACAAACAATTGTCGGGGTGGAAACTTTTCAAAATATAATTTCTCGTAAACCACTTGCATTAGAATCCTGCAACAAATGCCACTGACATTCTAATTTACCCTACCTTTATTCTGTTGATGTAACTAGGCATTGTTCCATTTAAAAAAGTGTATGTTTGCTCAAAAAATACACTTTCTCAGTATTATTAAAATCTGTTTATAGGCTAAATGTACGAGCCCCAATTAATGCTGTGAAAACTGCACATCAATAGCACTTTCCATTTCCGAAATATTTGCGATGCAAGTTTTAGGTGATTCACTCTGTGTGTGTATATATATGTGTGTGTGTTCTTTAACCTGGTTGCCATTTTGGATGATGAATGGATGAAATCGATGAAATGATACTTAAACAAGCCCAGGTTCTCTTGAGCTTAGAGTTACTCAACATTTATCTTTTCAGGATAAGGGAAAACCTTGGAAAGAACCTTATCTGAGTAACTCAGCCTAACCGAGATTCAAACTTGGGACTTCTTGAATATGAGGCAGACATGCTATCCTCACACCACAGAGGTGGGCTAAAACACATTCTAATTTTAATTCATAAGTTATTAAAAGTATAAAGAGGATATTAAATTCATATTAGTGTTTCATTACTTTTGTTATTTTTAAATATTCTGCTGTTATTTTCATATTACTTGTAGTCTTTAGGTTTTGTTTATTTTGATTAATAGGTTGTTTTTGAGTCCAAGAAAGTAAGTGTATTAGTGGCAGATCCTGGTCGTGCAAAAATAAATGTCAAGGCAGATCTTGATGAACCAATAAAGCTGGTAAGTGTATTTATTTTATTAGAGATACCCACCAGAGTTGATAATGAAATGTTGACTCAAGCTTATTTTGTTGCTTAATATTGATCTGTTGTAGTTGAAGTCCATGGAGGGAACACAGTGCAGTTGCATTAGTGTTACAACTAAATCTCAGAAAGACGATAGTATGCAGGAGAGCGACCCTCATTGTGAGCTGTATTTACAATCGTGAGTAGTCACTGAGGTCATCTTTAAGATACTTGGAAAAGTGTTTGCTATTTTGCCACAGAGATGTAAAAAGTAAGAATAGGTGGATTTTACTTATTTGCCAAATAAGTAGAGAAGCTATTGCATTCCACCCAAAAACTTTATATCAAGATTTCACTGGAAATATATGTTTTGAGATCCCTGAATCCAAAAAGAAATTTTTAGAAAAAGTTCTGTGCATGTAAGAGAGAAAGAGAGAGAAAAGAACAGCATAAGTCAGAAACAAAAAGTTGGTAAAATATCAAACTTGGTATTTAAGTGCAGGCATCTTCCAAGGATGCAACACAAATTTTTTCAAGAAAATCCCTCCACTCCAAACTGTCCTTTGCATAGGAAATTTTTTGTTATTTTTTATTTTCTCAAAAATGTCTCGAATGTTTTTGATTACATCATATATTTAAGGTATTTGCATGACAAATAAAACAAAAATTTCCTCAAGCCTGATAAAAAGGCTTCTGAATAAGATTTTCAGTCTTTCATGCCCAATAGAATGGGACACTAAGGGCCACAGCAGTTAAAGGGTGTCCATAAATAAATAAATAAACTCAAACCAAAAATTTAGGTACTGACATTTCACCAGAAATACACGTTTTGAGGTCCCCTGAATCCAAATAAAGCATTTTGGAAATATGTTTGTGTATGTGTGTGTCTGTGTTGGTGAAGCAAAGTCGGATAAATACCAAATTTGGTATTTACGTTCAATATCTTCCAAAGATGGGATGCACAGATTTTCAACAAAATCCTCCCCCCTCCCAAAACTACGCTTTACGTGGAACATTTTTTGATATTTTTGATTTTCTAAAAAATAAAAAAAATTGCTCAAATGATTTTGATTAATTAAAATGTATATCTTGAATTTTCAGGGAATAGCCCCTGAAGGCCTTTTCATTCAGAAGGAATTTTTTACAATCCTCTATAACTGGTAAACGTTAATGATAGACAAAAATGTACTATACCAAAATGTAGATCTCTTTAAAACACACAATTTATTTAAAATAAGCTTTTTTGTGGCATAAGCCATCTCTGAGATATCTCTTATTAAAGGTTTGAATTGTTCATTTCATGGTCATTCTCTTAAAGTCCTTTCAACATTCAGTTGTTTCTCGCGATTGCATGGAAACAGTATGGAATTTTAAGGCCAGCATATAGCATCCTGTTCTTAAAAATTTGGCTGTCGCTGTTCTCTTTGTATCTATAATGAAATGTGTAATGTAGCTATTTCTGCAAAGGTTTGTTTGGATTAAAGTGTAGTAAATAGAAAAATAAGCTTTTGTAAGATTAGTTTGTATATCCACTAATAAACGATAGAGGATAGAGAAAGTCATGAGTATGTGTCAGATCAGATTTTTAATGATGATTATATTTAAAATACAATACTTCCCCTACTTACTATACGTAGTAGAGAAAGTAAAAAAACACAAAAATATGTGTGCTAAGCTAATACAGACCCTGATACTGAAACAGTATTCTTTTTAAAATTTCAGTATGGGTTATGGAAAATGTGAACCTATTGACTGGAGCAAAGTACCGTTACCAGAAAAATCAGACTTGGTTGGTCTTCTCCTTCATCGCATTATTAATAATATGTAAGTACAATAAAATGTACAGTTTAGTTAAAATCTGGAGGTAGTATACTGAGAAACATACTATTAACATTTCTAATTATATCTTGAACCAGATTCATAATCAACTGCTAACAGATTGAAGTATTTGTGCTATACTTCACAGAACCCTTTACTCCTTATTAATATTGTACATGTTGTATTAGATCATATTCTGATATCATTTCATATCATGTATTTCTATTCCATAGATACTCCATTTGATTTTGTATATTTAATGTATGTACAGTTTGTTTATTAACTAATTTGTTTATATATTTAGTTTTTGTACATATTTATTTACCATTGCTAAGCTAACACAGTGAATATGACTTGGCCCAGGCTCTTAACCATAGAATTTATAAAACGTAATGACCTGCTTCTTAAACATACAAAAGAATTAAAAGTACTATGCAGTTGTACATATTAAGGCTTTCACAGCTGGCGTCTAATAGAATACAATTATTTCCTTGGCTTGTAGGCCATGGTCTAATGGGCTTTGAAGTTCCTGAATGTTTCACCAAGGACTGCGCTTAGCAAAACGTCGGGTGCTTCAAAACCCATTAGACCATGGCCTGCAAGCTCGGGAAATAATTGTATTCTACAGTTGTTTGTGCCACTTCTCTTTTGACTGTCAAATTCCATTTGTTTTCCATTTTGCTTACAAACTGTCCTAAATATTTACTATGTTTACTGAAAACTTTCATTAAAGCTTATTTGTGCATATAATTTACAAGCTCTTTTCTCCTCAGATCAGTAAAATATTGTGTTTTTCATATTTTTGATTCCCTTCACAAATGGGGTTGTGTGGGACACCATTTCTTAGTCCTTTTAATCTCCATGTACCTGCTCTCACCCACGTAATACTCTCTCTGTTCATTACTTTGTCAATGTACATTTCTCTTTTCTAAGTATTCTTCATTGAAGTATAAAATATTAAAGAACATTTTTCCTTTCTTTACGTTTGCCTATGGTAAGTATGGGAAGTATTGCATTCCACCCAAAAATTTGATACTGAGATTTCAATGGAAATACATTTTGGGAACTTCCACAATCCAGACACATTTTTAGAAAAAGGTCTGTGTGTGCACACCTTGTGCTGTTAACCACTTCCAAAATGTTCTTTGTTGTTTGTTAAAATTTTTAAATACTTATTGAAGTGGTAAGTCACTATTTGTTTTTTCTCATGGTCATGCAATGAGCATGAAATTTCAAACCACCATCTAGAGATCTCTTTTTAAACATTGACTATCACTTTAGCTTACTGTATTCTTAACCCGTCATTTGTCGCTAAATGAGCATTTTGCTCACACTTTTGATTTTGATTTTTTTTTATGTTAAGGACTGCTGATAAAATCTTGTCACTCAATTTAGCTGACTTTCAAACTTTCCTGAAGCAGTTGTTTAAGTTAGATTTAACAACAATCACATTGACAATGGTTTATGCAATCTTTGTCCAGTTGCGGCACAGCTGTGAGCGGTTTGCTCATCAAGTGACAAACCGTGCTATTCAATTGTTGTGTAGTCTGCAATCACCCTGGCTTGAAGCTGAAATGTAGAAGTCCTATTTTGTGTTTGTTAAAAGTATTCCTTTGTTTGAATTGTTTTCTTTGATATTCAGTTAGGTTTTTACAATGAGTTGACCAAAAAAAATTCTTTTGCTAGCCTTACAGCAGTATGGAAGGGATTCTCAAGGTATGTTTATTTTTACTTTTTGTTATAATAAATGTGTATATAATTACCATATTTTTAACGTTACTTTTGACACAGGTTTGAATACTGCTGTTGAGAATCGAATTTAGGCCAACATTAGATGTCATAATCAATAGTGAAAAATTTCTAACATGATTTCTAACTACTTCCGATTTTATTATTATTATTTTATTTTAGGCATCCCTGCATGGTTGAGTGAAACTAGTACTTCTGTTGGCCTAGACAGCAGTGATTTGAACCAGGAAGAAAGATTAGATGAATGTGAATCAGATGCGCCCTCTGAACATAGTGATCATATAACTGGTTCAAAACAATCTGCAGGAGATGACTCAGAAACCGAAAGTGATTTTCAGCCAACAGGTCTCTCATGTATCGGCAAAGATAAAATAACAGTATGGTCCATGCATCCACGACGCCCCAATGTTCAAAGCCCTAGGCATAATATAGTTAGAACACATCGAGGCTGTAAAGGAGAGGCAAAAAATGCAACTTCAGTCGCAGATACATGGAATTTATTCTTTTCTGAAGAGACAGTTTTACATATTACAAACTGTACTAACAAATATCTCCAAAAAATGCGTACTAAATATGCATGACTGAGGGACTGTCCTGATACAACTCCACACGAATTAACTGCTCTAATTGGTATTCTATACATGGCAGGCTTGAAAAAGGCTGCTCATATCAACATCCAAGTGCTTTGGGCTGATGATTGCACATCTCCTGAATGTTTTCATGCCATGATGTCAAGTCACAGGTTCTATATTCTTCTCGAGGCTCTACGATTGGATGACATCAACAATAGAGCTGATGGAAAGAAAATCGATAATCTGGTGCCCATTAGATGAATATTTGAGGAATTTGTCGTCAGAGCCATGAATAATTATGAATTAGGAGAAAACACAACACTTGATGAACTGCTACCTGCTTTCCGAGGAAGATGTAAATTCCATCAGTACATTCCATCAAAATCATGAAAATGTGGAATTAAAATTTATGCATTGGTAGATTCTGAAACATATTATGTTTCAAATCTAGAAATCCATCTAGGAAAGCAACCTGAAGGTCCATACCAGACCGATAATAAAGCATCTAGTGTTGTGAATAGAGAGTAGGACCCATTTTGAATAGCGGAAGAAACATTACCATGGATAATTATTTTACATCTGTTCTGCTAACCTTGGAGTTGCTATAGAAGAAAACTACTGTGGTCGGAACACTAAAGAAAAACAAAAAAGAAATTCCACCCATTTTTGTAAATACTAAAGAGAGGCCAGCTTGTAGTTGTATGTTTGGTTTCCTCAAAATGGGGGTTCTAGTGTCATATGTGCCTAAAAGAAAGAAAAATGTGCTGCTTCTTTCAACTCTACATTCTGGGGACAAAATTGATGAGGAAACCGGTAACCAAAACAAACCGCACATAATTACCTTCTACAACAAAGCAAAAGGTGGAGTCGATATTGTCGATAAACTGATATCTCAATATTCAGTATCTAGAATTACCTGCAGGTGGCCAATGATGGTATTTTTTTGGTTGTTGAACATTGATGCAATAAATTCTCAGATAATGTATTTCACTAATACAGAAGAAATTAGCGTGTCAAATATTTTTGAAACATTTGGCTCCAGAACTTATAAAACTCCATGTGAGAGTACATCTGTCTATTTCAAATTTGTCAGACAACTTGTGAGTCTCAATGAAGAAAATTGTTGGTAATGAAGAGGAGAATGCAGAAACAGCAACTACTGTGACAACTCCTAGTGTATGTTCACTGTGCCCTCGGCGAAAGAACAGAAAAACCGAGAAAAGCTGTTGTAAATGTAACAAATATTTGTGCAACGAACGAGCAAAAATTACCTGTGATAAGTGCCTTGAGCTGCCAGTGTTGCCACCACCATCACCATAATTTGTTTTTAGAAGTATATTGAATTTGTGCTATATTTAGGTATTGCATATAGTACCATATTTAACAAACACTAAACTCATAATTTTGTCAATGAAGACATTAGATTTGAATTTCTTTCAAATACCTACATATACTACATTTAGTCAACCGCAAGTTAATATTCTTTACTTTTTTTGTGAAGACAAATATTTTGTGATCACTTCAAAAAAATGACATTTGTGGTAGATTTAGAAAATTATAATTTACGTGTTATTAAATTGTGTTATTGACATAATGTTATCTCTTGTAATGCGTATTTATTACCGTGAGCAAAATTCTCACAGTGCGACAAACCGTGTCACAACAATAGTAGCGACAAATGACAGGTTAAACCTACAACGAAAGTGTAATGTGTAATGAATGTTTATCTTGATTAACAAGAAGTAGAAGAGGAGGCTTTTATAAGAATAATTTGTGGAAGAGTAAGTAAAGAAAGTCATGTGAATGCAGTACATCAGATTTGTTTTGTTCTCAGTAATCTGACTGAACAGCCATTTGGGTTAACATTACTTAAGTGAATAATTACATAGATAATGCGTATGGACTGTTTTATGAATAAAACATATAAATCTGCTGTCTGCTTCATGTGTATACATTTAAAGAATATATTTAAGAATAACAATTATTTATTTCTGCCAGAATTATAACAAATTTATAATATACTGAAGCTATGAATTATTAGAAATTTGAGTAATCTAATCTTATTAAAAATAATATAAAATATCTTGAGGAATATAATAACTAGGATGTAAAAATTCATAATCTAATTGCACTACATTTAGTCTTTAATTATTTCCTGAATTGTCGAGTAATTCTCAGAACCTGTCATTCAATATTTTCAATTTTGTAGACAACCAGATTTGATAATCCATCTGGGGAACAAGAAGTTTCATTGCCACCTTTTGGTTCTGCAATGTTACTCCACGTATTTTGAAAACTGTTCATATGGAGAATACAAACTGTCAGAGGTCAGTAAGTCTTAATTTAACTAACAATTCATGTCAAATTGAATTAAATATGTATATAGTTTATTGATTATACTTGAGTGTATTTGCCACTTATAAGTTTTTGAGCATTTAATGATTTACTGTTTCAAACATTTCATTGGAAATAGATTTGTTACAAAACTTCATTTATGGAGTAAGAATCTAGAAATATGGCAAATTTATTCACTTGTTGAAGCTTTCTAAAATATGCTCCAAGTATTGTGTTCTAAAATATCCATAAAGCAAAGGCTTTGCAGAAAATAGCATGTCCCTCAGCACTAGCCATTGCATTATTGTTTGAGGGGAAGAGGCACTTCCAGTTTAGAAAGCATATGGAAGGCTTATTGAGAATCATGGAAAACATTCAAGGCCTAACCTTTCCTTGGCAGTGTAAGAAGCTTCTTAAAACTCTTGTGGGTAGAAAGAGGAGCATATTTGTCATGGCACAAGGTTATTGATGTGATGCACTTACTCAGCTAGTTCTCTGAGCAATAGAATGATAGAAGAAGAGTCCTGTGTTTGACACTCCAGTGGGCAACCAGAAGAGAGAAGGGAAGTCCTGTGTTTTACACTCCAATGGGCGACCAGAAGAGAAGTCCTGTGTTGTTTGATACTCCAGTCAGTGTGTTGTGTTTGATACTCCAGTCAGTGCCCAGAAGAGAGATGAGGAGTCTTGTGTTCTAATCTCCAGTAAGTGACCAGAAGAGAGAAGAGGAGTCCTGTGTTTTACACTCCAGTGGGCGACCAGAAGAAGAAGAGTCCTATGTTAGACACTCCAGTGGGCAAACAGAAGAGAGAAGAGGAGTCCTGTGTTAGATACTCCAGTGGACGACCAGAAGAGAAGTCCTGTGTTTGACACTCCAGTGGGCGACCAGAAGAGAAGTCCTGTGTTTGACACTCCAATGAGTGACCAGAAGAGGAGTACTGTGCTGTGCTTGATACTCTAGTGAGTGACCAGAAGAGAGAAGAGGAGTCCTGTATGGTACACTCCAATGGGTAACCAGAAGAGGAGTACTGTGCTGTGTTTGATACTCTAGTGAGTGACCAGAAGGGAGAAGAGGAGTCTAGTGTTCTACACTGCAGTGGGTGATCACAAGAGAAAAGAGGAATCCTGTGTTCTACACTGCAGTGGGTGACCAGAAGACAGGAGCCCTGTATGGTACACTCCAATGGGTGACCAGAAGAGGAGTATTGTGCTGTGCTTGATACTCTAGTGAGTGACCAGAAGAGAGAAGAGGAGTCTTGTGTTCTACACTGCAGTGGGTGATCACAAGAGAAAAGAGGAATCCTGTGTTCTACACTGCAGTGGGTGACCAGAAGACAGGAGCCCTGTATGGTACACTCCAATGGGTGACCAGAAGAGGAGTATTGTGCTGTGCTTGATACTCTAGTGAGTGACCAGAAGAGAGAAGAGGAGTCTTGTGTTCTACACTGCAGTGGGCGACCACAAGAGAGAATAGGAGTCTTGTGTTTGGCACTCTAGTGAGTGATCAGAAGAGAGAAGAGAAGGTCTGTGTTTGATACTCCAGTGAGTGCCCAGAAGAGAGAAGAAGAATCGTGTGCTCTACACTCTAGTGAGTGATCAGAAGAGAGAAGAGAAGTTCTGTGTTTGATACTCCAGTGAGTGGCGATAAGAGAGAAGAAGAATCGTGTGTTCTACACTCTAGTGAGTGATCAGAAGAGAGAAGAGGAGTCCTGTGTTCTAATCTCTAGTGAGTGATCAGAAGAGAGAAGAGGAGTTCTATATTCTACACTCTAGTGAATGAACAGAAGAGAGAAGAGGAGTCCTGTGTTCTAATCTCTAGTGAGTGGTCAGAAGGGAGAAGAGGAGTCCTGTGTTCTACACTCTAGTGAGTGATCAGAAGAGAGAAGAGGAGTTCTGTATTCTACACTCTAGTGAATGAACAGAAGAGAGAAGAGGAGTCTTGTGTTATACACTCTAATGAGTGATCAGAAGAGAGAAGAGGAGTCCTGTGTTCTATACTCTAGTGAGTGAACAGAAGAGAGAAGAGGAGTCTTGTGTTCTACACTCTAGTGAGTGATCAGGAGAGAGAAGAGGAGTCTTGTGTTCTACACTCTAGTGAGTGATCAGAAGAGAGAAGAGGAGTCCTGTGTTCTACACTCTAGTGAGTGATCAGAAGAGAGAAGAGGAGTCTTGTGTTCTACACTCTAGTGAATGATCAGAAGAGAGAAGAGGAGTCCTGTGTTCTACACTCTAGTGAGTGATCAGAAGAGAGAAGAGGAGTCTTGTGTTCTACACTCTAGTGAGTGAACAGAAGAGAGAAGAGGAGTCTTGTGTTCTACACTCTAGTGAGTGATCAGAAGAGGGAAGAGGAGTCTTGTGTTCTACACTCTAGTGAGTGATCAGAAGAGAAGAGGAGTTTTGTGTTTGACACTTCAGTATGTTACCGGAAGAGAGAAGAGGAGTCCATTGTTCTACACACTAGTGAATCATCAGAAGAGAGAAGAAGAGTTCTGTGTTCTACACTCTAGTGAGTGATCAGAAGAGAGAAGAGGAGTCTTGTGTTCTACACTCTAGTGAGTGATCAGAAGAGAGAAGAGGAGTCCTGGTTCTACACTCTAGTGAGTGATCAGAAGAGAGAAGAGGAGTCTTGTGTTCTACAGTCTAGTGAGTGATCAGAAGAGAGAAGAGGAGTCCTGGTTCTACACTCTAGTGAGTGAACAGAAGAGAGAAGAGGAGTCTTGTGTTCTACACTCTAGTGAGTGAACAGAAGAGAGAGAGGAGTCCAGGAGTCCTGTGTTCTACACTCTAGTGAGTGATCAGAAGAGAGAGAGGAGTCCTGTGTTCTACACTCTAGTGAGTGATCAGAAGAGAGAAGAGGAGTCTTGTGTTCTACACTCTGGTGAGTGATCAGAAGAGAGAAGAGGAGTCTTGTGTTCTACACTCTGGTGAGTGAACAGAAGAGAGAAGAGGAGTCTTGTGTTCTACACTCTAGTGAGTGATCAGAAGAGAGAAGAGGAGTCTTGTGTTCTACACTCTGGTGAGTGAACAGAAGAGAGAAGAGGAGTCTTGTGTTCTACACTCTAGTGAGTGATCAGAAGAGAGAAGAGGAGTCTTGTGTTCTACACTCTAGTGAGTGATCAGAAGAGAGAAGAGGAGTCTTGTGTTCTACACTCTGGTGAGTGAACAGAAGAGAGAAGAGGAGTCTTGTGTTCTACACTCTGGTGAGTGATCAGAAGAGAAGAGGAGTTTTGTGTTTGACACTCTGGTGAGTGAACAGAAGAGAGAAGAGGAGTCTTGTGTTCTACACTCTAGTGAGTGATCAGAAGAGAGAAGAGGAGTCTTGTGTTCTACACTCTAGTGAGTGATCAGAAGAGAGAAGAGGAGTCTTGTGTTCTACACTCTAGTGAGTGATCAGAAGAGAGAAGAGGAGTCTTGTGTTCTACACTCTGGTGAGTGAACAGAAGAGAGAAGAGGAGTCTTGTGTTCTACACTCTAGTGAATGATCAGAAGAGAGAAGAGGAGTCTTGTGTTCTACACTCTAGTGAGTGATCAGAAGAGAGAAGAGGAGTCTTGTGTTCTACACTCTGGTGAGTGAACAGAAGAGAGAAGAGGAGTCTTGTGTTCTACACTCTAGTGATCAGAAGAGAGAAGAGGAGTCTTGTGTTCTACACTCTAGTGAGTGATCAGAAGAGAGAAGAGGAGTCTTGTGTTCTACACTCTGGTGAGTGATCAGAAGAGAGAAGAGGAGTCTTGTGTTCTACACTCTAGTGAGTGATCAGAAGAGAGAAGAGGAGTCTTGTGTTCTACACTCTAGTGAGTGATCAGAAGAGAGAAGAGGAGTCTTGTGTTCTACACTCTGGTGAGTGAACAGAAGAGAGAAGAGGAGTCTTGTGTTCTACACTCTAGTGAGTGATCAGAAGAGAGAAGAGGAGTCTTGTGTTCTACACTCTAGTGAGTGATCAGAAGAGAGAAGAGGAGTCTTGTGTTCTACACTCTGGTGAGTGAACAGAAGAGAGAAGAGGAGTCTTGTGTTCTACACTCTAGTGAGTGATCAGAAGAGAGAAGAGGAGTCTTGTGTTCTACACTCTGGTGAGTGATCAGAAGAGAGAAGAGGAGTCTTGTGTTCTACACTCTAGTGAGTGATCAGAAGAGAGAAGAGGAGTCTTGTGTTCTACACTCTAGTGAGTGATCAGAAGAGAGAAGAGGAGTCTTGTGTTCTACACTCTAGTGAGTGATCAGAAGAGAGAAGAGGAGTCTTGTGTTCTACACTCTGGTGAGTGATCAGAAGAGAGAAGAGGAGTCTTGTGTTCTACACTCTAGTGAGTGATCAGAAGAGAGAAGAGGAGTCTTGTGTTCTACACTCTAGTGAGTGATCAGAAGAGAGAAGAGGAGTCTTGTGTTCTACACTCTAGTGAGTGATCAGAAGAGAGAAGAGGAGTCTTGTGTTCTACACTCTAGTGAGTGATCAGAAGAGAGAAGAGGAGTCTTGTGTTCTACACTCTGGTGAGTGATCAGAAGAGAGAAGAGGAGTCTTGTGTTCTACACTCTAGTGAGTGATCAGAAGAGAGAAGAGGAGTCTTGTGTTCTACACTCTAGTGAGTGATCAGAAGAGAGAAGAGGAGTCTTGTGTTCTACACTCTGGTGAGTGATCAGAAGAGAGAAGAGGAGTCTTGTGTTCTACACTCTAGTGAGTGATCAGAAGAGAGAAGAGGAGTCTTGTGTTCTACACTCTAGTGAGTGATCAGAAGAGAGAAGAGGAGTCTTGTGTTCTACACTCTAGTGAGTGATCAGAAGAGAGAAGAGGAGTCTTGTGTTCTACACTCTGGTGAGTGATCAGAAGAGAGAAGAGGAGTCTTGTGTTCTACACTCTAGTGAGTGATCAGAAGAGAGAAGAGGAGTCTTGTGTTCTACACTCTAGTGAGTGATCAGAAGAGAGAAGAGGAGTCTTGTGTTCTACACTCTAGTGAGTGATCAGAAGAGAGAAGAGGAGTCTTGTGTTCTACACTCTGGTGAGTGAACAGAAGAGAGAAGAGGAGTCTTGTGTTCTACACTCTAGTGAGTGATCAGAAGAGAGAAGAGGAGTCTTGTGTTCTACACTCTAGTGAGTGATCAGAAGAGAGAAGAGGAGTCTTGTGTTCTACACTCTAGTGAGTGATCAGAAGAGAGAAGAGGAGTCTTGTGTTCTACACTCTGGTGAGTGATCAGAAGAGAGAAGAGGAGTCTTGTGTTCTACACTCTAGTGAGTGATCAGAAGAGAGAAGAGGAGTCTTGTGTTCTACACTCTAGTGAGTGATCAGAAGAGAGAAGAGGAGTCTTGTGTTCTACACTCTAGTGAGTGATCAGAAGAGAGAAGAGGAGTCTTGTGTTCTACACTCTAGTGAGTGATCAGAAGAGAGAAGAGGAGTCTTGTGTTCTACACTCTGGTGAGTGATCAGAAGAGAGAAGAGGAGTCTTGTGTTCTACACTCTAGTGAGTGATCAGAAGAGAGAAGAGGAGTCTTGTGTTCTACACTCTAGTGAGTGATCAGAAGAGAGAAGAGGAGTCTTGTGTTCTACACTCTGGTGAGTGATCAGAAGAGAGAAGAGGAGTCTTGTGTTCTACACTCTAGTGAGTGATCAGAAGAGAGAAGAGGAGTCTTGTGTTCTACACTCTAGTGAGTGATCAGAAGAGAGAAGAGGAGTCTTGTGTTCTACACTCTAGTGAGTGATCAGAAGAGAGAAGAGGAGTCTTGTGTTCTACACTCTGGTGAGTGATCAGAAGAGAGAAGAGGAGTCTTGTGTTCTACACTCTAGTGAGTGATCAGAAGAGAGAAGAGGAGTCTTGTGTTCTACACTCTAGTGAGTGATCAGAAGAGAGAAGAGGAGTCTTGTGTTCTACACTCTAGTGAGTGATCAGAAGAGAGAAGAGGAGTCTTGTGTTCTACACTCTGGTGAGTGAACAGAAGAGAGAAGAGGAGTCTTGTGTTCTACACTCTAGTGAGTGATCAGAAGAGAGAAGAGGAGTCTTGTGTTCTACACTCTAGTGAGTGAACAGAAGAGAGAAGAGGAGTCTTGTGTTCTACACTCTGGTGAGTGAACAGAAGAGAGAAGAGGAGTCTTGTGTTCTACACTCTAGTGAGTGATCAGAAGAGAGAAGAGGAGTCTTTTGTTCTACACTCTGGTGAGTGAACAGAAGAGAGAAGAGGAGTCTTGTGTTCTACACTCTAGTGAGTGATCAGAAGAGAGAAGAGGAGTCTTGTGTTCTACACTCTGGTGAGTGAACAGAAGAGAGAAGAGGAGTCTTGTGTTCTACACTCTAGTGAGTGATCAGAAGAGAGAAGAGGAGTCTTGTGTTCTACACTCTGGTGAGTGAACAGAAGAGAGAAGAGGAGTCTTGTGTTCTACACTCTGGTGAGTGATCAGAAGAGAAGAGGAGTTTTGTGTTTGACACTCTGGTGAGTGATCAGAAGAGAGAAGAGGAGTTTTGTGTTTGACACTCTGGTGAGTGATCAGAAGAGAGAAGAGGAGTCTTGTGTTTGACACTCTGGTGAGTGAACAGAAGAGAGAAGAGGAGTCTTGTGTTCTACACTCTGGTGAGTGATCAGAAGAGAAGAGGAGTTTTGTGTTTGACACTCTGGTGAGTGAACAGAAGAGAGAAGAGGAGTCTTGTGTTTGACACTCTGGTGAGTGAACAGAAGAGAGAAGAGGAGTCTTGTATTCTACACTCTAGTGAGTGATCAGAAGAGAGAAGAGGAGTCTTGTGTTCTACACTCTAGTGAGTGATCAGAAGAAAAGAGGAGTCTTGTGTTTGACACTTCAGTATGTTACCAGAAGAGAGAAGAGGAGTCCATTGTTCTACACACTAGTGAATCATCAGAAGAGAGAAGAAGAGTTCTGTGTTCTACACTCCAGAGGGCGACCAGAAGAGAGAAGAAGATTCCTGTGTTAGACACTCCAGTGGGCAGCCAGAAGAGAGAAGAGGAATCCTGTGTTTGATACTCCTAGGATGACCAGAAAAGGGAAGTCCTTTTTTACACACTCCGGTGAGTGACCAGAAGAGAGAAGAAGAGTCCCTGTTCTACACTCCATTGGGCAACTAGAAAAGAGAAGAGGAGTCCTGTGTTCCACACTTTAGTGAGTGATCAGAAAAGGAAGAGGCTGCTTCGTGTGTGGTTTATTCCAACACTATACATAAAGAGAAAATAATGAGTGACAGAGGATACACTGGGCAAAGTTGCAATACTCTCTATACTTTATTAACTGGTTTCTTGCTACTTTAATCACTCTGTGCCATACATATGACCACATAAAATATTTGCTCTGAAATAATGTTTAAAGGTAAGTACAATGAAAGTAGGTGCTTTGTTATTACTAGGGTCTCATAACTAATAATAGAAGGTTCAAGAAAAAGAAATAATTTAACAAGGAGAAGAGATGATATGCTCCTTCTGCAATCCTTCAAGGGAACTGTTCTGCAAAGATTCTGCTGTCCTACAAAAACACAGAGCTTTTGTTTGGAATGTGGCCATTTAATAGGGAATTACTTGTCCTGCACTGCACTATTTCTAAATGGTTCTGTTCCTCTCCATTTCCTTACTTTCTATATGCATATTTATCAGTTGATGAAAAGTGTTAATGCTTTACAGGGGTTGATACATTGCGAAACCATATTTTTCAATGTCATAGTGTGTTAGTGCTGTTGTAATGCCAAAAAGTCTGTAACTTTAGCACATGGAATCTTCATGTACAATTCTCATGTTACAACAAATTCTTGCAGAGCAGTGAGATGGTGATTTATAGCTGGATTCTCTGCTGTTTGTATGTCTCACAGAGAAACAGTTTGTGATCTTGTGAAAACATCTAGGAATTCTTAAGAACCTGAAATTAAATCAGTGTTGTTACAGAGGAAAAACTTGTTGACACTGGCGAAAAATTAGAAGAGAATGCAAAACTATCTGTGAGAAGCTTGCACAGGAATCAGGAATTTTGCAAACTTTGGCTTGGAATACTATTAAGCTTTTAAAATTAAGCCACAAGCTGTGGTTACGAGCACAGGACCCAACTTCTGGTTCACTTCTGATTGATCTTTGTCATGGTGTTAAAGTGCTTACCTCCAAGATGACCTTTGAGTCAGGGAAACATGTGAAAATCACTTGGGAAAAGATCTGGTGAATATGGAGGATGCAAGAAAACTTTCCACTTGAATCTTCTGAGCTCTGTCTGGGTCAAGATTCAACTTGGAAGTTTTCTTGTATCCTCCATATTCACCAGAGATTGCCCCAAGTGATTTTCACATGTTCCTCCAACTCAGAGGTAAGCATTTTTAACACCGATGATGAAGTCAAATCAGTGAACAGCTGGTTGCGAGCACAGGACCCAACCTGGTACAACATTGGCTTGCAAAAACTCGTCACATCCCCAAAAATGCTTGGAAAAACATGTTGACTATGTGGAAAAGTAATAGATGGATTGTACAATATAAATAAAATTAATTCAACATTATCAATTGTGTGTAATGTTTTTTATAAAATAGGGAAACTTACTTATTGGATGACCCTCATATATCAAATGAAAGAGGAAATTGCAGTTTATAAGACTGCACAAAAAACTAAAAATGTCACTTTTGGGCCATTTACACCATTTAGGCTTCTGTTTAAACAAAAGGATATAAGAAAACATTTTCAGTGGTTGCAAATGCAATTTTAAAGAATATTTTATGCAGAAATATATGGGATCTGCATTGAGTAATATATTGGTCATTTTCTTAAGTTACAAAAATGAGCTTAGATTTGAGACTGATCACTCAATAATAACATACCTGTATAGGCAGCCGTAATATACTCTGTTGTCCTAACACTTATTATTTTGAAGTCTTCCTATAAAATAATAAATCCACATAAGTTAAAGGATATGTAATTTTCTGTGGTACGTTTATCAGCTGCAATGATACTTATTTCAAAATCAGAAAATAAACTTAATTATGAAGTAATGAATTTTGTATTGGCCGACTAAGAACTTATCTGCAATTTCTGGTTCATCAAATTTGCTTTAGGCAAAGGTGACACCTGGAGCTTTTGCTTCAATTTACAAATGGATGATATATACTCAGTCTGACAGCTACCAACTTTTGCAAAGAGATAATATTCTGGAAGTTCTGAATGCAGCTCAGTTCCTTGGCATTAAAGGTAAAGTATGTCATTTAATCACTAATAACTGGAAGTTTTGAACAGTGAAGCTATCTCAAATTACTTGTGAGGTATAGTGTAAATCTAACCGACCCTCAATTAATGTAATTTAATATTTATTATGGAGCACTGCATTTGCTATATGTATGCAGCATATGAGACATTCTTTGTTTGCTTTGAATTTTCAAATACTTATACTTTTTTCAAGTGATAAGTCACTATTCATTTTTTTCTCGTGATCATACAAAGATCATGGAACTTCAAAACCATCACACAGCAACATGCTTCTTAAAACTCTATTGCTCTAGCCCGTTGTATCCTTCTTATACTTACAATGAAATGTGTAAATGTGTGATGAAAGTTTATCTCTATTAATAAGAAGTAAATGGAAGAATAAGCTATTGTAAGAATGTTTGTAAAAGAGTGAGTAGAGAAAGTCATGTGAATACAATGCATAAGATTTTTTTTCTTGTGAAAGCACAATGAAGTATTGTAAGATACTGTAAGAAATGTGATAGTAAGTCTGGGCTGAGAACAGATACATTAGCCTCCAAAATATGTTCTGTAAATTCATTACTTTCTCTAGTAGGTAGTAGCATTTTGTTGCACCCAAAAATTTGAAATTCAAACTTCACACACACTTCTGTGTGCTATGAACATTATAACCCAATAGTGAAAAGTTTGACAAATATCAAATTTCATACTTGAGTCAGTATTTGAGCGTGCCAGGCAATGATTTTAAGAAAATTTCCCCACTCCAAACTACCCTTTGTGTGGAAAAAGTTTCATTATTTTTCGTTTTCTCAAAAATGGCTGTAATTATTTTGATTAAAATAAAATACATTTAAAATATTGCTTTAAAAATTTAAATGTATACCATGAATTTTCTGTGAACAGCTTGTGAAGTCCTTTTGATAGAATGTGGTATAATTTTGTATAATTGGGAAATCATAAAAGATAGGCAAAAACTTACTACAGGTAAAATGTAAAATGCATTAAAATATACAATTTGTATCAAATAGATTTTTGTAGCATTAACCATTTTCAAAATATTCTGTGTTGCATGCATATACTTTTCCAAGTACATCACCTGGTGGACATGCTTGAAAGTTTCTGATTCTTTTGTTCCCCTTCTGTTGCAACAGCTTGCTACAATGGCTAAATGTTTTAAAGCTATTTCCAAAAATTATATGCAACTAAGCACTTATTACTTAATTTGAAATCGCTCCTGGGTAAAAGCATGAGTAATGTAAAGCATGCCATGTGTGGCACCAGTATGTGCTGCAAACTTCAGGACTGCACGCTGGCCATAGTTACATGATGAGATGATAAAAGGCTTAAGGATGTCCAATGGCCATCATAGCTCGAGTAGCAAGTAGCAGTTTCTCCCATTTGCGATGGAGGTTGTAATGTGTTGTTTTGTGTCATTAATCGACTCAGTTTTTACTCTTAATGTTTTGGATCATTTCCAAAATGTGTACAAATCATAAAGCTTAAATTATAAAAATTTACTTGGAGTTTTAGTACAGACAAATATCAAACGCCTTCTTTTTTACAGGAAACATTGAGCTATGACACTATTTCAGAAAGCCTGATGTATTACTTTTAAATGACTTTCTCTGGCCATCATCATTTATTTTTATCTCTCTACCATAAAGTATTCCTATAACTGCTTATTTTTCTATCTACTTTGTATTACAACTGTGCAGAAATAGTCTCATTACACCTTTTATTGTAGGTAGAAAAGTATACAGGAAGCTGAAGGGATAGGTGTTTAAATACTGGATCTTTATGAAGTGGTTTTGAAATTTCATTATTTCCATGACTATTACAAGAAATAGCTGAGTGGTGATAACACTTCGAAAAATTACAAAGTAGTGAAAAATTCAAATCTATAACAGGGATGGTTATGAAAAATGAGTCAGTTTTGGAGATTATTGCATATCGCTCACTTTTAAAATATGGGACATGTTTCAGAATCATGTTTCTTACATTACCACACAAAATTCCATAGAGGGAGTGTTAAATTAAATTAAATTGAGTTTTATTTATGGACGCTCTTTAACTACTATGGTCCTCAGCATCCCATTCTGCATTGGGTGTGAAAGACCAGTAGTTTTGCTCAGAGGCCTCTTTATCAGGCTTGAGGTTCTTTTATATGCTGTAAATCTAGGACACGGGACCACCGGCTTTACTTCCCTATCGAAGGAGGCCATACTAAGGATTTTTATGCCCAAAAAAGTCCATTGCCCTCCACCGGGCTTGAACCCGTGACCTCGGGAACTAGAGGTTGGCATGGTAACCACTACACCATGGAGAACGACAATGGGGAGTGTCGTGAGGGTATCACTGTTATTTGCTGGTTCCTGGTACTGTACTGTTAAAACTAAGTGACGTGCATTCCAAAACTGACTTGTTTTTCCTAATGTGAAATCATGTCACTGTAAACATCTTCCATATCATAAGCAATAACTATAAGAATGACTATGTCTGAAAGGTTGATGCCACAAAAAGGTTATTTGAAATACACTGTGTATCTTAAATAAATATACATTCTTTGTGTAGGAAGTTTTTGTCCATCTCTTATGGTTTACAGTTATACAAAATCCATTCAGATTGAAGAGCACTTCACAGGCTACTCAAAGAAAATTCAAGATATACTTATATATTTTATTAGCCACGTAAGTGTCTTAAACATATGCTTTTTAATAAAAATTATTGTAGCTATGTAAAATCAAAAGAAAATAAAAAAATATGAAAAATTTCCTATATAAAGGTTAGTTTGGGGTGGGGAGATTTTCTTTTGTTGGAAAATGTTGAACTTCAAAAATGAAGTTTGGTATTCATTTAACTATTTTACTTTTTGTTTTGAGTTATGCTGTTTACAGACACACATACAGACCTTTTTGCAAAAATGCCTTCCCCACTTTTTTCCTTTTTTTGGGGATGTAGAAAAAGCATTGTATTTCACCCAAAAATCTGGTATCAAGTCTTTACCAGAAATACACATTTTGAAGCCCACTGAATACAAAAAAGCATTTTTAATACCAAACTATATATTTAAGTTCAGAGGCTTCCAAAAATATGGCACAAAGGTTTTTAAAAAAATTTCCCCGCCTAAAATTACTCTTTACATGGAAGATTCATTATTTTTGATTTACTGAAAAGTGACTCTAAGGATGCTGATTAAAATACTGTATGTGTAACAAAATTGCATGACTAATATAGCACATACCTTGCATTTTCTGTAAATCGCCTATAAATTCTAAATGAAATGTTTATATATTTGTATAACTGGTAAACTGTAAGTGATACACAAAAACTTACTACACAAAGCACACGTTAAGGCACACAGTTTATGTGAAATAATTTTTTTTGTGGCATTAAAAATTTCCAAGATATCCATTGCTCTTAGTTTGAATTTTTCTTTCTTTGTGTAATATTTAAGCCCTTCATCAGTAGAAACTATAAACTTGGATATCAGCTCATTATCTACACTTGTGTCAGAATTCATGTTTAACACTCTTTATGCTTGACTTACTAAATGCATATGCAGGACATGAAGGAAGAAGGACAAACTAGTTGACAGGCAACTTGAGGGTTTGAGAGATCGCCCATGAAACATGTCCTTCGTATGCTTCTAGAGTGAAGCATAGTGGGTATTAAACATTTAAGTATTAACTATATATTTTAATAATATTAATGACTTCACTGTGGTTTTAACATTAGATTTTGTTATTTATAGAGCTGGAAGGTCAATGCTGGTCATTCATCAATAATGTGGAATTATTCTCAGAGGATAAAGCATTTATATTATATTTACAAGCGAAGAAGATGGGTAACAGCACTGTCATGGAACTCATGGTGTCACGTATAATGCAATTCTTTCTTATCCTTGTAAGTTCCAGAGATTTCCTGGAACTTTCAGTTGATGAACTTTGTTTTCTTCTGAGTTCCAGTCATATCTGTGTCCACAGGTACAGTTACAAATTCGTTGTATCACATCGTACGCATAAATCCTGTATGAATTAGTCCACCCTAGTAGAGTTCGTCAAAATTAAGGATTTAGATATTTTAGTATTTAGAAGTATTTATTTATTGTGCTAAGAGTTTTGCAAATTTGATTATCTACTGCACTTTGACCCTGGTCACTCATTCAGTAGACAATCACTACAGTTTATTTACATTTTACAATTTTTTGTCAATAAATTATCTTGCTCTTTTTTTTTTGTCAGTTTTTTTCATGTCCCATTTCCACTTGTTTTTCACTTTTCATTTATTGATTACTTAACCATCACACATTCCTATAGTTTTCCATTCAAAGTAAGATGCACTACCTCTTACCATTGTCCAAAGCCATTTATTTTTTACTTTACACAAAAACTGTTCAATGCTTCTAGCGTCCTTGCATATCATTTCAATCATAAGTGTATTTCTATCACCCTTCAACCACTTCTTATTAAAAAATTCTTTTCTCCAATTTTCTGTTCCTTGGCACTTAAATACTATGTGTTCAATGTCTTCATTGCCACCACATATCGGACATTGGTTCTGAGGAATACCCTGTCTTAGCCCTTTTAGCCTCCATGCTCCGGTTCTTAACCATGCAATAGATTCTCTCTCTTCTTTATTTACTATGTCTATATTTTTCCTTACCCCATGTATTTTTCATTGGCCTATAATAAACTAATGAGCTCTTTTCGACAATCTCACTGAACATGATTTGTATTTCTATATCTTCCAGTCTTTTCCTCGCCTTTTTCCAAAAAATTTTCACGTTATTTTCTCTCCTCCATATATCTGCTAACCCATTTCTCTACAAAATGTTCCGTAATTTACTTACCCATCCATCATTCATTAAACTATTCTCTTGGTATTCAATACATTGTCTTAACACATTACTTTTTCCTAGATTTAAAGTTCTGAACCAAAATTTCAAAGCTCTTTCCATTATCTTCCCCTTAGTTGCCACCCTGCCCATCTATAATTATGCTACCTGTCTTACAATTGACTTCGGTAGCCCTAGTATTTCTCTACAAAACATCCTGTGCACCACATCTATACTTTGCCATCCTCTATCTAATCCCCATATTTCTATACCATACATCATTTTTGCCTCCACAACCATCTCATAAACTTTTTCCAGCCATTTAACATTTATATTAGGTACTTTATATTTGCAGCTTCTAATTGCTGCCATCGCCCCTTTACCTTTTGCTAATGCAAACTTCTTTTGTTTCTCCCATTTATTACCTCCATCTATTTTTACTCCTAAACACACACTACCCTGTAATTTTTATTCTCACCCTTCCACTTTTCATATTTGCTTAATTTTCCCCCCTTTTTTGAAAACCACAATCTGTGTTTTCTCTTGATTCACTTTTAACCTCCATTCTTTACAATATACATCAATTGCTTGTAATGATTGTTTTAAACCACTTACTGTAATAGATCCTACCACTAGGTCATCTGCAAAAAGAAGTCCTGGGATTTGGATGTTGTTAATTACTGGTGCACAGTTATTATTCCTTCCAATTTCTAGTAAGACATCATCTATGTATAAATTAAATAAAACTGGGCTTAACTTACATCCTTGCCTAAGACCTTTCTTTTGTGGAATTTCTTTTGTTACACAGCCTGTCTCCACCCTTACACAGAAGATATTCTCAAAATACAGTGCGTTAAGAATATTCACCAATTGCTGACTTACTCCCTTACACACTAATTTATGCCACAGAAGTTGTAGCTCAATTCGGTCATAAGCTTTCTCTAAGTCTACAAAAGCCATATACAATTTACCCCTTTTTTCTTTTAAATATTTGTCTGCTAATGTCTTTATAATAAATAAATTATCAATTGTTCTCCTTCCCTTGCGAAAGCCCATCTGGAATTCCGAAAGGATATTATATTCTTCAACCCAAAATTGTAGTCTCGCTGCCAAAATGCCTGCAAAAAGTTTTCCTATATTCGATAATAATGCAATACCTCTGTAGTTATTACGTTTATCGACATTGCCCTTGCCTTTATATTGTACATAAAAGTAGAACTAATTTCTACATACTTATAGTTGTAAAATTTCTATATATTTGGTAGTTTTTGTGAGAAATAATTTGCATGAATGCATTAACTCTAGAAGGATTATGCCGGTCATTCTGGTTGATCAACCCTCATCAGAAATTGGTAAACCAAACAAGTTTAGAAAGGTAGAACAGGTGACTGAAAAATTCAATGCCATAGCCGGGATTTGAACCACGGATCTCCCGGTCTCCGTCCGGTTGCTCTAACCACTGAGCTACCATGGCAACATGCCAACACAACATTAAATTCTCCAACTGATTCGCATTTTTCCCGGTAAACCACAAGGAGATCTCAATATTAAGATATCATACACCCAATGGCGACTTACATTCATTGTAAGTACTTTTAAGTCCCAGGCTTTATAGTTGCAACCACTATTAGGTCAATTAATGGAATTAATTGTTCTTTCACACAAACCGTGTGTTGGACAGGGTTGGAAAGGTAGAATCAGATGACTGAAAAATTCAATGCCATAGCCAGGATTTGAACCACGGATCTCCTGGTCTCCATCCGGTTGCTCTAACCACTCAGCTACCATGGCAACATGCCGACACGACATTAAATTCTCCACGATTGGGGTATGACATCTTAATACAATTGTATTAAATACCTTGTACCTGTAACGAAATGCATAATGAATCTATTTCTGCAAATGTTTCTCCCTATTAACATGAAGCAGATTAAAAAATGAGCTTCCATAAGAACATTGTGTAGAACCTATTTTAAAAAATCTGAGTTATCTGAGTTAAATCTGAAGTATATGGTGAAAGAACAAGAATTATTCTCAGTAAAAGATAAAACATGCAAAGTCACATAATAAAAATGTTCAATAATTTTGGTTTACACCGTCAGGAGCTTAAAGATAAAGAACACACACTTGATGGTCGACTGTAGTGATTATACTTCACAATATATTTGGGCCTGGGCTTGTTTTCATTTATGAGTAACAGAAGTTAATAAGTTCGCCTTATTTAATTGTAATGTTACATACCACATTATGCAAGTAAGCCACTCTATCATTTGTACTTTTTCAGGGCAGCTCAAGGGGGGGGGGGAGGGTCGAGCCATGCTACTGCCCAGGGCTGTGGATTTTAGGGGCATCAAAATCTTAAAACATGAACAAGATATTTGAGAATAGGGCAGGATTACAAATCATGCTTAAATTCTAGCAAGTTTTTGGAGATTTTTTGCACCTTAGGTCGCAGGCTGCAGCTCAGTCCTATCGATCTTCGACAGGCCCACAAGGAATTGTAGGTTTCTTAACTTAATAATCTACATGCTTTTTCCAGTTCAGTCCAGCATCCAAAATAACTCCTAGATACTTGACCGCTCCAGAAAGCTTCAACTTCTTCCCAAACAGGTGGGGCTCTACCAAATCTGGCAGCCTTCTCCTCCTGCTTATGAAGGTCATTATTTCAGTCTTTTCTGGGTTAACGGACAAGTCTGTTTCTCTGCACCATTCCTCTAAAGCCTGTAGGGAGCCCTGTATGAGCTCTAAAACAGAGCTTGGGAATTTTCTACTTGCTACAAGGCATATGTCATAGTATAGCCTTGAGCATGAATTTCTCCCCTGTTTAGTCTATCCAGCAGTACATCTACCACCAGACATCACAGGGTAGGTGATAGAACTCCCCCTTGTGAGCAACCTCGGGGCACTATTGCCCTCGCGGACACACTCCCCAGAGGCCTTCCAAGGAGGAAGTCATAATCCGGACTGACTCCCCTGCTCTCCAGACATTTCTGAATGGTGCCTAAAGTCATATTATTAAAGGCATCTTCAATGTCCAGGAAAACTGCCATGGAGAGTTCTCCACAGTCCAGCCTTACCACAAGCTAATGGAGCACTGTATCTTTGGATTTACCCGGCCAGTAGGCATACTGATGGAGGGTGTATGGGTCTGTCCATCAGTACCTCATCCCTTAAAAATTTATCTACCAGTCTTTCCAGAGCCTTTAATAAAAAGGATGTTAGATTGATAGGACAAACTCTCTAGGCCAGCAGTAGGATTGCCCACCCGGTTTAGATATAAACACCACTTTGGCTTGTCTCCAGAGGTGAAAAACATGCCTCATAGCCAGACAGGCTTTGAATATTCTCACTAAGTGGGATGAAATGATCTCCCAGCCCTCTTGAAGGAGAGCCGGGAAGATCCCATCCACACCTGTGCTCTTATAGGGCTCAAAAGTATAAATGATGCATTTTAGTTTTTTAAAAGTAATGATCTTGGTGGCCCCTGCCCAGCCTTCCTGAAGGCTGGCGTGCCCTACCAGAGTTTGCTTCTTGATTTGTAATGCAAGCCTCCAGAAAATGGGTCTCGAGCAACAGCCTCCCCCTCCGACTGACTCATAGCACTGGAGGGGTGTTCTGTCAAGGCCAGTCTGGCACTAGCTCCGGAGACCAGCAATTTCTGCAGGTAAGCAGCACTTGACTGCTTCTGTGCATTATCACAGAAGAGCCTCCAAGATTCCTTGGAGGTCTTTCTGATTTCTTTTTTGTATATTCTTTGGGATTCCTTATAGGAGTTCCAAGTTTCCTGACACTTATTGGCTTTATATGCATTATATTATATACAAGACATGCCATGTCTTTTTCCTGATGGAACTTAAAAAAAGAATTCCACCTGAATTTATCTTTGGCCCGAGCCTCGTGTATGAGGGGGCAATTTCTTTCATAGGAGGACATCTAAGAGTGTTAGTGAGAAAGCCCACATAACCCTCCAGGTCCTCTGCATTCCTTAACTTAGTCTGGGTCCATTCTTCAGCCCGCCTTCCAGGTCCCTTGTAAAGGAGTCCCAAGGTCCTCCTTGGGTTCCTGTACAGGCGGCCCTTTCCTTTTCCCTCAAAACTAAAGCATATACGTCTGTGGTCAGAAATGGAAGCTTCAGAACAAACCCTCAAGTCCTTAATATCTTCTAGATCCCAAAGGACACTAGTGACAAGTCTAGGACCTCCTCCCTTTGATAATTAACAAGGGTCGGAACATCCCCTTGATTCACAATCTCAAGATCTGTAGAGCTCAGGTACTTGAACAGCTTCTCCCCTCTATTATTGATGTCCATGCTGCCCCAAACACTATGATGGGCATTGGAGTCACAACCAATCAGCAGTTTGAGGTTTCTATCCTTGCTATAAATCACAAGGTCTTTGAACTCCTGAGGAGGAGGTGGTTCCTCGGAGTCATATGGGAAATAGGCTGAGCAGATTATCACCTGATGTGGCATTCTGCCCTCATCATAACTCACTATGACTGCTGCCAGGTCTTTGGTAAGAAATCCTGGTAGGGCCTAGGTATTACTGAGTCTAGCAATGACACATGCTCTAGGTTTTACCTCAGACATAGTGCTGAAAATAGTAAAACCTTTAATATTCAGTCCCATGTTGCGGCCCTGTCAAAGCCAGGTTTCATATATCATGGCGACATCTATTGCATACCTCATTAAATTACTTGAGAGCACTTTCAAGGCAGTTAACCTGTGTTTCAGGGGATGGTGGTGTTTTAGGGCAGTGGTCATTAGCGCCCAAAACCTGTGTTTCAGGTTAGCCTGAATGAACAAAATCATCTCAGCTTACCCTGCCCCACTTAAACATTTTCCCTTTTTTACTTTCTCACCAGATACTAGTAGGTAGGGAAAGTATTGCATTCCACCCAAAAATTCGATCCTGAGATTTTGAGGTCCCCTGAATCCAAAAAGAGCATTTTTAGAAAAAGGTATGTATGTGAGTGTGAGTGTGCGCGTGTGCGCATTACCTTCCAAAGATGTGACATGAAGATTTTCAAGGAAATCCCCCAAACCAAACTACCCTTTAGATGTGTTTGTCATCCTCCATGGTCTAGGAGTATCAGGCTAGCCTCTAGTTCTCAAGATCATGGGTTCAAACCCAGTGGGGGCAATGGATTTTTTTGGGCTAAAAATCCTTAGCATGGCTGCCTTTGGAAGGGAAGTAAAACCAGTGGTCCCATATGTTAGATTTACAGCACATATAAGAACCTCAAGCCTGATAATGAGGCCTCTAAGCAAAATTTCCAGCCTTTCATGTCCAATAAAATGGGATGCTAAGAACCATAGAAGTTAAAGAGCAGCCATAAATAAATTATAGAAAAAATGAAAGATTTTCAAAATTTTTTATTTTCTAAAAAATGACTAATGATTTTGATTAAAATACCATATATTAAAGATATTTACACAACAAAATGCATATCTTGAATTTTCTGTGCATAGTCTTTGAAGTCCTCTTCATTCGGAAGGAATTTTGTATAATCTTGTGTAACTGGCAAATGTTAAGCGATAGACGAAAACATACTACACAAGAAATGAGATCTCTTTAAAACACACAGTTTATTTCAAATAATTTTTTTGTGGCATCACCCATTTCTGGGATATCCATTACTAATAGTTGTAATTGTCCAATACTTAAAGTTATTCTTTTAAAGTTCTGTTGATTTTCAATTGTTTCTCGTCATGTCATGGAGAGAGTATGGAATTTTAAGCCCAGTGTGGAGCATCCAGTTCTAAAACAGTTGACTATCACTATTTGCTTTGTATCTATAATGAAATCTGTAATGCAGCTATTTCTGGAAAGGTTTAATTTATTAATATTTAATTTATTATTAATCCTTTAACATCAATTCAGTACATAGTACATTGATACAGGATATGTCAATAGTTAAATTTATATATTTACATTACAATAAAGTTATATATAATTTGAGTTCAACTATGATATACAATAGATATATTTATAAATTAAATGACATACTACTAGAGCATACTACTAGGTTTATCTCAATTCAAATAAGTAGATAGAGAAATAAACTTTTGTAAGACTAATTCTTTTTAATAATTTTATTTAATGTCACCTGATAGTGCTGGTCTTATAGTGAATGGGTAATTTGTACACATACTAATAAACAATAATAAGGGGTAGAGAAAGTAGTGCGAATGTAACACATTGGACTTTTATTTATGTTTTCTCTAATAATAGTTATTTTGCATTCTTGTTTTATACTTATATGTCTGTCTTTTATCCATGGGTCATTCTTACCTGCTACAAACATAATTACTACGTATATATACAATGAATCAATAAATAAAGTTTCAGCTTTGACAAAAATATTCCTACATGACACTATACCATTTAAATTAAATAATACATTTATACATTTCTTCTGCAGTACCAGTAACCTGTTTATACTTGTCATATTTGAGCTACCCCATATCTTAATTCCATATTGAATATATGGGTGAATTAAACAATTTTATACCATGTTTAAATAATTTAATTTAGGTATTTTGCCAGATTTCTCAATAAATAAATAAATAAATAAATAAATACATATATATACTAAAATTTTGCATATGTGTTCAACTTAGAATTTAAATGACATGTTTTCAATTGCAATTACTACCAGGAATTTTGTACTCTCCAGTTGCTCAATATCTTCATTATATATTTTCACATTTAAAATTTAAAAAAAGAAGTGTGAAGCCAATGGTATGTGGTACTACTAAGCAATCACCCACACAAGCACTGACCATGCCCAATGCCGATTATCTTTGGTGATCAAATGGGAACCTGTTTTCAGCATGGTACTCATCCTCGTACACAATATGCCCCTTTTCCTTCAAGGCATTGGCTGTTATGTATCTAATACAGTCATGATTTAGATTATATAGATATGTAACAAAACCGCTGCACTTCTTTAGATAGTTCACTAATGTCAATCCTCTAGTATTCAGTTAGGAAATGCAGTTTCTATGCTAATGGTAAACGCTATCAAGGGCTGTATCTGAGTTCAAATACCCAGAATTAATTGAAAACAAGCTCAGAATATAAATTGGTCATCACAAAAACAATGTTGTCTTTTCAATGTAAAATGCTACCTCTGACCATTAAAGACATTTGATGTTCACTGTTCATGGCCTAAGAAAGAAACTTTGGTAACTTAAAGAAGCAAAAGACTGATATAGCCAGGACCAAAAACACCCTTGTTAAACATTGTAACTTTGTTGCTATGTTTTCCATTGACATTTCCTCAAAAATTTTGATTAGTATACCACAAATAAAAGTACCACCAACCAGATACTTGTTGCACAACTATTCAGAAACTGGATCATTTTGTGATGTTGCTTATGGCAGTTCTAGGAGAATTTACTTTTCTTGTAGCAATATTTAGTAGACTTTTATATCTTCTTTTCATTTACAAGTTAACTTTTACTATAAACCTGAATTATGATGTTTAAAATGCATAGTATGATACCTGTGTGACCATCCTTTTGGAATGAGTTGTTTTAACACAGTATATAAAGCCATAATGTTGACAGCATGTATTCTGAAATAATTATTGTTTGTTTTAGTGAGATAGAAGTATTCATGTCAGCAGTGCGTTGGCTAATGAGTGATTGGGACCAAAGAAGAAAGCACGTGTCTGTTGTTATGAAATGTGTTAGATTTGGACTTGTTGCTCCATGGCAGTTAGTTGATATCCGACGTAATCCTGAGAATCCTGAGTTCATGGAGGTAACAACATTTCCTGATGTACAGCAGATGATAGAAGATGGTCTTGCGTGAGTAAAGCTTCTAATAGTACTTAAATGCAGACTGTACTAACATTTTTATCTCCAATAAATGCTATTTTTTGAATAGCGCATTTTTCATGAGCATCATTTAGTAAGAAAATTCATGAAATTTAATCTGTTTGCAAAGTAAATAAGTTTAGCATCAGAAATCTTTAAGGGATAAAAAACAAAGGACAAATGTCAGCTCACAAAAATATATATATATTTTTTTTTTTAAATTTATGGATGCTCTTTAACTGCTGTGGTCCTTAGCATACCATTCTATATTGGGCGTGAAAGACCGGAAATTTTGCTCAGAGGCCTCTTTATCAGGCTTGAGGTTCTTTAACATGCCATAAATCTACGACACGGAACTACTGGCTTTACTTCCCTTCCAAAGGAAACCATGCTAAAAATCCAGGTTAATCTGCTGTTCTTAGATGTCCATGTCTATGTAACCCAAGGATCATAATCTTTAGTGAAGAAGTCAGCTCTATTGCCAAAGAATATCTTCTTCTGCAGCTTCTTCTTTTAAATTTGAATGATTTAATTAATTTAGTTTACCTCCTGCCATTCTTTATAAAATTATGTGCAATTGTTTAGAATTTTATGTGATGAATCCTCCTCTTTACCTCCTATAATTATAATTTCATATAGCCCTGGCTGTTTCTAATCACAGATGAAAAATTTCCAAATATTCACACAAAAGGAAACACCAGTGGAATGTCTGTCTTCCTTAACCTCCCTCAACAATCTTCCAAATTCTGGAAGTGCTGCATATCTTACACATACCCATTGGTGATGAACAATAATCATTTGGAACATTTGAATAATTTTTACTTTCTCTACTACGTATAGTAAGTAGGGGAAGTATTGTATTCCACCCAAAAATTCGACACCGAGATTTCACCGGAAATATATGTTTTGAGACCCCCTGAATCCAAAAAAAGCATTTTTGGAAACATGTCCGTGTGTGTGTCTGTGTGTCTGTCTGTGTGTGTGTGTGTGTGTGTCTGTCTGTGAACAGCATAACTCAGAAACGAACAGTCAGATAAACACCAAACTTGGTATTTAGGTTCAGTATCTTCCAAGGATGCGACACGAAGGTTTTCAAGAAAATCCTCCCACCCCAGACTACCCTTTACATGGAAGATTTTTCGAAAAGTTTAATTTTCTCAAAAATGGCTCTAACGATTTTGATTAAAATATCATATGTTTAAGATATTTTTATGACAAATGAAATGTATATCTCGAATTTTCTGGGAATGTCTCCAAAAGTGTTCTTCATTGTGAACGACTTTTGCATAACTGGTAAACCATAAGAGAGAGACAAAATTTTACTACACAAAAAATGTAGATCGCATTAAAATACACAATTTATGTCATAAATTTTTGTTGTTGAGTGAACCATTTTTGAGATATTGCTTGTTATTGCCTTAAATTTTCTCAAATATGTTATTCATTTTTTTTTGTTCTGGTAATACAAATAGAATGGAATACTCCACATAGCAACCAGCTCTTAAACGCTTAAAGCCTAGCAATTCCCCTTGCATCTACAAGAAAATTAGCAATAAGATTAACATCTCGCAATAAGATTAACATCTCAATATCTTGATTAACATGAAGCATATGGAGAATAAGCGTTTGTAAAAATAGGTTGTACAAGAGTAGAGAAAGTCATGTGAGTGTAACACATCAGATTTTTTAGATAGTTACATTAGTTGAAATTTTAAATATGTTTGTTCTCTTTGGTCCCATAATTATTTAATAACTAAATACTATATGGTTTTCAATATTACAGAAAGCCTTAATGTACACAACAAAACAGAGGTGAAGCTGATGAATTTGGAGACTCCACACTCCCAAACCACCAAGTTAACCTCTTTGAAAAAGACAATCTGTGACCATTGAAAAAATAATCTTCTCAATTGTTAGTTATAAAATATTGGTTGCTTTTGATCAACATACCAGGCTATCATCAAAATACTGGAGTGCTTTATTGCCAACTGCGTAATATTAGATACCAACCGTAAAATATTGGTTCACTGATGTTAGCAATTTTCTCGCTTTATACAGTTATATAGCATGTCTTGTTAACAAGCTTGATTACAAAATAACTACAAAGGAAATAAAGCAAAAGTTTCTTACACGAGGGTTATTTAAATATTTTGGCATTAGTATCTCATGCATACAACTTAAATAAAATTTCCAAAAAAATGTCTTTTCAAGAAAAGAAAAAGGAATTGCCACATGGAAAAATTTTAGAAAATCAAACAAGGATTAGTTAAAAAATTAAATTATTTTATTGTTTTTCAAAATATTGCCCTTTAATATCAATATATTTTTGCATTTGATAAAACCAGGAGAAAAGGAAAGTGCTTAGGTTCAACACATCAATGAGTGACCAGAATAGAGAAGAGGCTAAGCTGCACACCATTAATTGTGCTATATGCAGGAAAAGAAAAAGAAATAGTGGCTAGAAAAAGAGCAGACAAAGTCACATCATATTGCATCTACTTAGCTGTGATGAACTTACTGCACTAAAAAATTTGATTTGATTTCACCAGAATTACAGGTTTTGAGGTCTCCTGAACTAAAAAAATCTGGTGTGTTACACTCACATGACTTTCTCTACTCCTGTACAAACTATTTTTACAAACTCTTATTCTCCATCTATTTCATATTAATTGAGATAAACATTTGCAGAAATGATCTTTTGACTTGCAAAGAGAATTACATTTTACACATAGCGACCAGTTCTAAAAATATTTAACTATCGCTTAAGGCATACTATGTTCCCCTTGTTTTGTAATTGCAAGGGCAATATAGAAATACAGTAGCCTTTAAGCATCGACATATATCTTAATAGCTGGTTCCTAGGTGCAGCACCATTCTCTTTGCCACAGATTAATGCTCTTTGCTTATCCAAGACAAAAAAATGAATAACGAATTCCCATTTGAGAAAATAAATATTGAAAATTTAAGGGAATAACAAGCAATATTTTGAAAATGGTTCACTCAACAACAAAAAAAATGTATATGACATAAATTGTGTATTTTAACACGATCTACATTTTTTGTGTAGTAAAATTTTGTCTCTCTCTTATGGTTTACCAGTTATGCAAAAGTCGTTCACAATGAAGAACACTTTTGGAGACATTCCCAGAAAATTTGAGATATACATTTCATTTATTATGAAAATATCTTAAACATATGATATTTTAATCAAAATCGTTAGAGCCATTTTTGAGAAAATTAAAATTTTCGAAAAATGTTCCAGGGTAATCTGGGGTGGGGGGATTTTCTTGTAAACTTTCATGTTGCATCTCTGGGAAATACTGAACCTAAATACCAAGTTTGGTGTTTATCCAACTGTTCGTTTCTGAGTTATGCTGCTCACAGACACAGACATACACAGATATACAGACACACACATGGACATGTTTCCAAAAATGCTTTTTTTGCATTCAGGGGGTCTCAAAACATATATTTCCGATGCAATCTCAGTATCAAATTTTTGGATGGAATACAATACTTCCCCTACTTACTATACGTAGTAGAGAAAGTAAAAATAAGCATGCTTGGGGAGAGAGAGAAAGAGAGAACATATCCAGGTATGTAATGAGATCTTCAAGTAAATCCTCCACCCCTAGCTATCCTTTATATGGAACATTTTTTTTTTAGTTTTTATTTTCTCGAAACTGACTTCAACAATTTTTATTAAAATACCAAAATTTTTGCAAAAAGCCTGTAAAATCCTCTTCATTCACAATGAATATTTTGTGTAATTGATGAAGCATAAGAGATGGGCAGAAACATGCTACCAAAAAATGGAAGCAACTTCAAAATACACAATTTATTTCAAATAACTTTTGTTTCTTTGGGGCATCGGCAATTTCTGAGATATTTGTCATCTTTTGAAGTACTGCCACGATTCAGTTGTTTCTCCCATTGTCATGTAAAGAATATAGAATTTTAAAGCCACCATACAGCAATCTGCAATTTAAACATTTTACTATTGCAGTAGTAAAGCTTGAAGGCTGTGGTCCAGTCAATGAGATATCACCTGGCGTTTTGCCCATAACTCTGTCAGATATCTTCAGAGTAAGCGACTCCTGTATGGTTTACAACTAGAGTGGACTACACTCTAGTTGTAAAACAGCCAGGAGCCACTTCTCTGAAGATGCCTGACAGAGTTATGGGTGAAATGTCAGGTGATATCTCGACTGGACCACAACCTACAAGCCTGGAAACTAGTATTAGATTAATGCCAGTCATGAAAGCCTAAGCATGTACATTTGACTATTGCTTCATTTTCCTGTATCCATCTTGTACCTTCAACAAAATGTGTAATGAAACAAGTTCTGAAAATGTTTATCTCAACTACGAAGAAGTAGTTAAATAAGCTTTTACAAGAATAGTTTGTAAAAGCTATATAAAAATAAAGGATAATAACTAGAGCAAGACATGTGAATGTAACACATCAGATTTTTGGTCTTTGCAATATGATCAAAATGGGGTTTAGAAATACAATATTTGGAGTGACTCTCCTATACCTGGATTTGCCAATATGGTGCATGTAACAGAGTTGATTATTTTGTTTGCAGATATGCCATCATCAAGTATTGGTATGGTAACCAGACAGAAGATTACTATCATTGGATAGACTTGCTTGGACTTGAGGAACCAAGTAGCAGAAATTGGTGTGGTGATTCAAAGGTGCACTCTCTTGAATTTGATAAACTAGTAAAATGGATTAGGGTCATAAAGATACAAAGCACAGAAATAGAATAAGATGTTAAAACACTGGTCAGCAGGAAGTAGAGCAAGTGTTTTTAATCTGCTGACCAGTGTTCTAACATCTTATTGACATGTCCACTGTTTTAAACACTTAATTTTAATTATTAGTTTTATACAGAAATAGAAGTTGCAGAAGTCTTACATACATTGTAAAATTTAAAATTTTACACTGTTTTATAGTGAGCTATAGTACATATTGGCACTTTTAGCTTGTAAGACATACAATGGAGGATGCTCTATATAGGGTTACCAGATTCTTTTAATAAAATGTATGACACAAGTGGTCTAAAGTGTTAAATTTATGAAAATTAAACTCCGAACATAAATTACTAAGCAAACACATATACATAGGGTTTATATTTTCATAAGTATTCATATAAAGAAAAGAGTAACAGCAGCTGTCAAAGAACCTTAATAATTATACATGTGTGAAGAACATACTTTATACAAATCATCTGGCTGTGTTATATAATCATGACATTCTACATAATTTAAATGTTTAAAGTTATATTTTACTATAACAATACCACTGACTGAGTCAATCAATGGCATGTTCCATTTGTGTGTCTACTGTGCTGATATCAGTGAAAAAGCAAAACCCTCTCAACATTAGCATTGCGTGCAGGAATAGCAAAGTAATTGCACTATTTTCAACAAATATTTTTGTAATCCTTCTTGAGTTGCTAATCAGTTTGAAACAAAAAATGTTTACATATCTCAAAATGTAGCACATTCTATATTTTTCAGAAAATCCCCTCAGACAGAAGGAAAAAATGTAGGACATGTCTGGGATTTTCTGGACGTCTGGTAACCTACTCATAAAAATCTGATGTGTTACACTCACATGACTTTCTCTACTCGTGTACAAATTATTTTTACAAACGCTTATGCTCCATATGCTTCATGTTAATCGACATATCGAGATGTTAATCTTATTGCTAATATTCTTTTAGATGCAAGGGGAATTGGTAGGCTTTAAGCGATAGTCAAATATTTTAAGAGCTGGTTGCTATGTGCAGTATTCCATTCTCTTTGCATTACCAGGACAAAAATAAATGAATAACGAATTTGAGAAAATTTAAGGGAATAACAAGCAATATCTCAAAAATGGTTCACTCAACAAAAAAAATGTATATGACATGAATTGTGTATTTTAACATGATCTACATCTTTTGTGTAGTAAAATTTTGTCTATCTCTTATGGTTTACCAGTTATGCAAAAGTCATTCACAATGAAGAATACTTTTGGAGACATTCCCAGAAAATTCAAGATATACATTTTATTTGTCATGAAAATATCTTAAATATATTATATTTTAATCAAAATCGTTAGAGCCATTTCTGAAAAAATTAATATTTTCCAAAAATGTTCCATGTAAACGGTAATCTGGGGTGGGGGAATTTTCTTTAAAAGCTTCGTGTCGCATCTCTGGAAGATACTGAACCTAAATACCAAGTTTGGTGTTTATACAACTGTTTGTTTCTGAGTTATGCTGTTCACAGACACACACATGAACATGTTTCCAAAAATGCTTTTTTTGGATTCAGGGGGTCTCAAAACATATATATCCAGTGAAATCTCAGTATCGAATTTTTGGGTGGAATACAATACCTCCCCTATTTACTATACGTAGTAGAGAAAGTAAAAAAGTATTTTCAAAAACACAAGGCAGACTTTTCAGGACCTTTTCCTCCATGCTCAAGCATTACTTGATTTTTTTGTTTTGTTTAATTTATTTATTTTATGTCACAGAACCGCATGGTTATAATGCAGTATTATTTGCTTTATTTTATTTGTCTGAAAATGTTTGAGAAGTCTGATAAAAATATTGCAAGTGTGAAGGTAATGACATACATGGTGTTTTTTTCTAATGCTATGCATTTCAATGAAGTCATTCACATTCTTTCTGTCTAGTATCTTTCATTTATTATGGATAGAGATAGAAAAAGAAATCTTGAACATTACACTCTCTGCTTCTTATCCATAGTAAATATTGCATTCTAACCAAAGATTGGACATCAAAATTTTGTCAAAAATAAACATTTTGAGGTCCTCTGAATCCACAAGAAAGTGTTTGTGTGCATGCAGCATAACCCAAAAACAAAATGTCATATGCGCACCAAATTTAGCATTTAAGTTCATCTTCCAAGAATGCAATACAAAGATTTTCAACAAAATACTCCACCACAAACAACCCTTTCCGTGGAAAACTTTTTTGTCATTCTTGATTTTCTCAAAAATGGCTTTAATGCTTTTACTTTACCATATGCTTAAGGAATTTATGTACAAATAAGATGTATATTTTGAATTTTCTTGAAAGCCTGTGAATGAATTTTATATAATTGTTTGTGGTATTAAGCATTTTTAAAATATTCTTTGTTAATGGTTTAAATTTGCAAATATATTAATAAATATACTGAAAATCTTAATTGCTCTTTCACACATACCATGTGTAAGTTAAAGTTTTCAGTATCAGTTAACATTGATCTAATAGTGGTTAACTATGAAGCACATGACTTAAAGTACTTACAAGATTGTAAGTCATCATTTGGGCATATTGTGACTTCATCCAGTCACTCAGTTCTCATTGGCACTGTTCTAAGTTCTTATCTGATTCATTTCACTAATGTCACTTCACTATTGTGAAGTAGTTCAGTTCTCTGCCTCTTCACTTCTTTCGTAATGCAGCATCTTCACACTGGACAGTTCCTTTACTCAGGAGTCAAACACAAGATTTCCACAATCCCTCACTCTGCAGTAGCACTTGCTGCATGTCACAACAGTCATCACCAACTTGCTTGGAGAATTGCTGTTGATGTCGTGTCAGAAATGCAGGGACCAATTCACTCTATCACTGATTGACAAATGCAGCTCAACCCACAACATGCACTGACTGGCTGCCCGTAAGAGCGCTGGCTTATATAGGGAATGGAATCTTCCACAGAAAGTTCTTGAACATTCTAGAACTGTTTTGACACACTTTCTGGAGGAGGGAGGAGATAAAGCTTTCAGAGAATTCTATTTATCTCCGGATAGCGCACCTGGTGTTAATGCTGGCAAGCAGCATTCATCTTGTTTACTCCAACTGCTTGGCACCAATCTACAGATAACCTTGGGCATCACAATATTATCTCAAAATGAATATGAGAATACCTTGTGGTTTACAAGTCCAAATATGAGTCAGTTGGGAAATTTAATGTCATGTTAGCAAGCTGCTATTGTACCTCAGTTGGTTAGAACAGCACCACAGTAAACCAAAGTTCCATAGTTCAAATCCCAGCTATACATTGAATTTTTCAACCTGATTCTACCTTTCCAACCTTAGCCTACACTTGCTGTGTGTGAAAGAATAATTAATGTCTACTTGTTATGTTTGCAATAACCTGCTACCTGCATACCCTCTCCACTCTTTTAAATATTTCCGTAGTAGCTGTTATTTGGAAGCACACCTAAATTAAAAATCATGATGCAATTTACTTACATAATTCTGAGCACCTTATGCAGAGAAAATGCATTGGTTTTATACTAGTGCTTTTTTGGTGGCTAGCTACTAGGATCATCTCAGAAGACAACAAAATATGCTTTTGTTATTGTGTTATTTTGGGAAAATAAACCTTTCCTCCCATTATTTAAACATTATAGAGCATATTTAATTTTAACATTTTAGTGAAGTGTAGTAAGTTCCACCATAAACATTAAGACACAAGAAATAATAGCAATAATTATTATTTTTAGGTGTGTAGACAGGTATGTAACCATTGTGGGAGTATATAATCTCTGCCACTCTCTTCAAAATTCCAAATTGTACTTTCACGTGAAGCTGAATGGTGATTTGGGCAATACTTCACATAACATTTTAGCTGTGAGCAATAGACAAACAGATGGGCAAAGTAGATAATGTAGTACTTTGAATCAAAGTAAAATGCAGCTTTTTACAAATGAGTTGATGATTTAAAATAAAGAGAGTTGAAGGTTGTTACACTACATCACTAAAATGTTCCTACTTGAACGGATTTCGGGAGATGGTTTGCTCCCATCGTCAGCATGTTTTCAACTGATTTTGCCAGTTATTGTCTGGGGAATGTGTGTGGCTAGTGGTGTTCTCTGGTGCTGGGCTAATGAACCTCTGAAGGTTGCTCGGTGGCGGCAGTTCGAAATTCATTAGGTGATTCCTGTGTTTGACGATATGTATTTTTTCCCAGATGTCCAATTTATTGCTGCTGTTGACCAGTTTTAAGAGTTTTATGTTCGGAGTGATATCATGGTTTGAAAACCAGAAATGATGTGCTATTGCTGATTTATGTTGCTACTTTTGGTAAATGCATCTCATGTGCTCTTTAAGTCCTAAGTTGATGATTGCTGTGATGAAAATTTAAATGCATTGTATTGAACACAATTATTATCAATGTAGTTTCAACTTTTAATCTGTTCTTTGTAACAGAGTTATTAATTACTGCGAGAGCATAGTTAATTCACATGTGAATGAGTGTGAATTTGTATTATGTATGGTGCCCATTTCAATTTGTATTTGTGAGTGTTGAAGATGTGCAATTTAAACAGGCTAAACAGACTTTATGACAACATATAAGCATTGTATTGGGAATACACTAAAGGACAATTAAATTGTTACATCTCCATCTTGTTCGTAGCTCATTTTACTTAATTTAATCCCTACTTGTTAAAAGCACAAAGTATATAATATACTTATACATATTCATTGTAATTGCATGTCTTTATTTTATCAATAATCACTCAGTTTAAAGCAAATTGGGATTCTTATGTTATTTCCTTCCCTATATGATCCTGGATTAGGAAATCCTCTCCCAGTACTTCCAATTATGGGGTTCATTTTTCCATCACCTGGTTGGGAACAAAGGGGAAGGTGAAAGATGGTGGTGCACCATGAATGGTTGTTTTCGTTCATTAATTGTGTCAACCACAAGTGGGTCATTAATACTTGTATTTTTATATTTTATGTAAGTAGAATGTCTCATCTATATATTCATTTTGTAAGAATGGTGTTTAAGAATAAATTTTAAAAAATCAAAGATAATGGTATTTAAAAAGAGCTATAAATTGAAGAAGGAGGAAAAGTGGTATGTGGAAGGGGAAGAGTTGCAAATAGTAAAAAAGTTTGATTATTTAGGAGTGAGAATAAGTAGTAATAGGAGATGGAATGATCACAAGATAAGTGCCTTAGCTAAGGGAAGATTAACAATGACTGCTATAAGAATATGCTTAAAGAAAATGCCAGATATGCAAATTAAATGGTTGGAAAGGATTTACAAAGCTGTAGTTAAAGCAAAAATGGTCTATGGATCAGAGATTTGGGGAAGTGACAAAGGATGGGAGATGATTGACAAAGTACATAGATCGTTCTGTAAATGTATGTTAGGTTTATCTATTTCATCACCTAATGGAGCAGCAATGTTGGAGTTGGGAAGAGTAGGTAGCAAGGACATGATAGTAGAAAGGATACTTAAATATTGGCATAGATTGAAATCATTGGACGAGCATAATATCTTGAGGCAGTGTTTAATAATCCAAGAAAAATCCAGTGCTGGGATGAACTGGGCTCAAGCAATAATGAGAATTTTACAGGAAATAGGAATGGGTAACTTATGGGATGAGAGAGAGATGGGGGTTAGTTAAAGGTTTCTGGAAAGAAGTGAGGAACAGAGTAGAAGATATACAGAAACAAGAATTATTTCAAAGTCTAGAAGGAAAGAAAAGTTTGGAACTATATAAACAGTTAAAGGTGGACTGGGGAAGGGAGAAGTATGTAGATGTAGGTGATAGGTTAGTGAGAGAAGGGTGGGCCTGGTTTAGATTAAGTGCATATAGGCTAAGGGGAGATAGGATTGGAGCAAATTTGGATAGGTGTCCTCTTTGTGGAGAGTCAGATAATGATTTACATTATATAATTGAATGTGAAGAAACTAAGTTGTGGAGAGATCAGTTTTTACCTAAAGAATGGGAGAATGTTAACAAAGAAGTATTAAAAGTTAGGATTATGAAAATACAAAAGGAGAGGGATATAAAAAGAATAGGAGAATATATGGGGAGAGTAAGAGAAAATGGTTTACAAAAGTAAATCAATATGAATTTGTTATAACCCATCATGCATAAATAACCAGTGTTAAAATGCATGATGGACTAAAGAAAGAAAAAAAAATAGCTACTCAAATTAATGTATTAAAAATTGTAAGATTTTTGTATAGCATTATGGAAAATAAATACATACCGGATCCTTTGAAAATTGAAAGAAAAATAAATTTGGTCTCTTTTTTTTTTTTTTTTTGTATTGTTTGTACAATTTAAAGGGCTACAAATTCTCCTTGTCTCATATTATTATTTTTAATGAACATTTCACATAACATGTCTTTCTCTCCTACAGCAAATTTAACACAGCTGTTTGGTTGGTCAAAAGCATTCATTCCACAAGTAGCTGACCACTAGGTGTGCTGTAATTGTACCAGCTGTAAAAAACACCTCAAGCTTTGTGACTGTATCATAGTAAACAGTGGTTCTGAGTTTAAATTTATTCCATTCTTTCTTCCAGAACTATATAACATATAGAGAGTTTCTGAAGGACCTGGATGCATACAGGGAGCAGCAAATTCTGGAAAGAAAGAGCAGGCAGAAGGAACACCAGAGTCTTGCATCCCAGGCTAAGCCTGCTATTCTGAGTGATGCAAATGACAAGGGTGACATAGCAACTCCAGAATCCATTCACAGCTACCTGCCTCCAAATTTAGCAGCTGTGATACCTCTGCCTGCCCCTGACCAGTCACAGAAGAGAGCCGATGCACATGAAGCAAAAACAGTGCCAGCTGTAGAAGAGTTTCTTATGCACAGAAAGGCGCATGTAAGTAATGACAGAGATATGAAGAAAATGTAATGTTGTTCACTTGTTTTTGAAAAAAAAATATTGTAGATTATTAGTTTGCACTTCAAATTCCAAGTCCATGTTAAATTACAGATGTGTGTCATAACATGTTTATATGCCTGTAAAATTTATAAATATACTGAATTTGTTCATATAGTATTTTGTGTAACAAGTTATTGTTTATACCCTTTTTACTTTCTTTACCACATATTAGTAAATAGAGAGTAATGTATTCCATCCAAAGTTTGATATTGAGATCTCCCATTAAAAATAGAAATTAAAAAATTTTAGAAAAAGCTCCATGTGTTTGTCTATATTTTACTTAAAAAGGAAATTTCAGATAAATATTTAAGTTAAGTATCTTTCAAAGATATGAAATTTAAATTTACAAGAAAATCCCCCTTCCCCAAAATACTCACATGGAAATGTTTTCATTATTTCTTATTTACTTAAAAATAGCTCTAAACATTTTGATTAAAATATTTTATATTTAAAACACTTGAAATGACCGATAAAATATATATCTTGAATTTTCTAAAAACAGCACATGAAGTCCTCTTCATTGTGAATGAATTTTGCATAATTTATAAACTAATAAACCACTAGAGATAGATAGAAATTTACTTCACAAAAAATTCAGATCTCATAAAAACATACGGCTTAATTAAATTAATTTTTTCCTGCATTCAGCAATTCCAAGACATTAGTTGTTATTGGTCTGAGTTTTCATATGCTTTATATCTTTCTGAAGTACCCAGTCACCATTCATTTGTTTCTCATGGTCATGCAAAGAGTAGAATTTCAAAACTTAACATATAGAACCCTGCATTTTAAAAATTTGACAATCACTGCACTCCTCTTCTTACAACAAAATGTGTAATGAAACCATTTCTGCAAACCTTTATATGCAGTAACATGAAATACATAGAAGAAAAGAAAGAAGGAAAAAAACAATGTGTTGCTTTCACATAATTTTCTGTACTCACTCTCCTACAAACTATTCTTATAAAAGCTTATTCTATTGTCTACTTCTTGTTAATTGGAATAAATGTTTATTTCACATTTACACATTTCATTGTGGTTATGAGAAGGATACAATAGGCTAAAGTGATAGTCAGATTTTTAAAAAGCGGGTTACTATGTGATGGTTTTGAAATTTCAGGCTCTTTGCATAACCGCAAGAAGAAAAAAAACAACTGATGTGTTACATTCACATGACTCCAAAGCTTATTAGTGGTTATACAAACTTCTCTTACTAAAGCTTATTTTTCTATTTAGTTCATTTTAATTCATATAAACCTTTGCAGAAATAGCTACATTACACATTTTGTTATAGATACAAAGAGAACAGTGATAGTCAAATGTTTAAGAACTGAACACTATATGCTGGCCTTAAAATTCCATATCATTTCCATGCAATCATGAGAAACAACTGAATGTTGAAAGGACTTTAAAGAATGGCCAAGCAATGAACCAATCAAACCATTAATAACGGACATCTCAGAAATGGCTTATGCCACAAAAAAAGTTATTTGAAATAAATTGTGTATATCTTGTGTAACACAATTTCGTCCATTGCTTAACATTTACTAGTTATACTGATTATACAAAATTCCTTCTGAATGAAGAGGACTTCAAAGTCTGCAAAATTCAAGTTATACATTAAATATCATTAACATATGGTATTTTATTCAAAATTGTTAGAGCCATTTTTTAGAAAATAAAACATTATGAAAAATCTTCTATGTAAAGGATAGTTTGGGGTGAGGAGGATTTTCTTGAAAATTTTCATGTCGCATTTTTAGAAGGTACTGAACCTAAATACTAAGTTTGGTGTTTATCCAAGTTTTCATTTTTAAGTTATGCTTTTCACAGACCAGATACACAGGCACACACGTGGACCTTTTTCTAAAAACACTAATTTTTGGATTCAGGGGGTCTCAAAACATGTACTTCTGGTGAAAAGTCAGCATTGAATTTTTGAGTGGAATGCAATACCTTCTCTACCTACTAGTATGTAGTAGTGAAAATGATGAATAGCAACTTACCACTTGAAAACAGCATTAATTATTTCAAAAGCCAAACCAATAACAACGAATATATTGGAAATTGTTAATGCCACAAAAAAAATTGACATAAATTGTGTGCTTTAATGAGATCTGTATTTTTTGCATAGTAAGATTTTGTGTATTGCTTACGGTTTACCAATTATACAAAAATCATTCAGAATGAAGAGGACCTCACAGAGTATTTCCAGAAAATTGAAGATACATTTTATTTGTCATGCAAATATCTTAAACATATGAGATCTTAATCAAAATTGCATGAGAAGTCTATGCACTTGAATTTAAGGGGCTATGAATACCTGACTTTGTCAGCAAATAGTGTGCTTCCTGGTGCCAAGAAAATTCCCATTAGGCCAGCCATGCACCTAAATGAAGTATTTCATTGAACATAAGGAGAGCAACTCCTCATGTTTATATCTGTTATAGTGTTAAAAACAATAGATTTCATAAAATAATGTGTCCTGCATAACAGTGATTAATCTGCTGTTTAATTATTGTTTTGCATTTTCATTTTCACTGTTCAGGTAATAACTGAAACCAGGAATTGCACCTTATGTAGGGCTGATGGAGACACTAATGAATGTAGTTCTGCTGCTCAAGAAACACAATCCGAGAAAGAACAAACTAAATATTCTGTTCCTGTAAGTGTTCTTATACTTGAGCTATTTAATGGAAAAGTAATGCTGAAGGGCTCAGTGCAGAAGCAGGTGAAGTGACAAATATTTTAATTTACTCATTTACTCAGTTTTTACTTTTTTAGACCTTTGTGCACCATTTAGTGCAACCTGAGATCCACTGCTAATGCCAGCACAAAGTTAACTACTGTGCTCTTATGTGCATGCTTACATGGCATCATTGCATAAAATGTACCACCTGACTCTTAATTGCATATGAATATTTTGTGTTGGTACTAAGTTGGCCACATAGGCTGTTTTCTGATTGCTGCATGGAGTGCAGGGTTTGTACATGTGATGTTTTTTCATCTTAAGTTAGCTTTTTGTGGGTGGTTGGATATTGTATAACAGTGAGTAAAACTTTTTTAAAATCAGAGTACTATCAGAGGCAGATCCAGGATTCCTTTAGGGAGGGGCTAACATTTTGTGACTTGGTTCAGTTTTCTCTGTCAGTTCCCTTTACTTTTCTTTGCACATAATGGTGCAATGAACCATGCACAAAGCATCATTCCCTTTGGTGTCAAACACAGGACTTCTCTCTTCTGCTTGCTCACTGAATGTCGAATACAGAACTCCTCTTCTAGACTCTCCTCTCTATTGCTTGTGTTGAACACAGCAATTGACTTCACATCCCCTATCTCACTAACTGTGGAACATAGGACTTCTCTCTTTTACTCTAATCACTTGCTGATGCTTGCAGAACTCGCCAAATAACCAGTACTACTCTTTATAAAAACAATAAGTTATAACCTGCTTCTGCAGCAAATATGTTTCTCTTTATACCTGCAGTAGCATTCTGGAAGCTTTGTATGCCATCGAGGTGGAGGGGAGCTCAGTCTGGGTTTTGCCATCTTTCTTGATTAACCTTCTAAGTGTTTCCTTAGCTGGAAACCTCCCCCTCTCTCTCCCTCCTCTCTAACCAATCATACACCAACTAGCACTGAAGGACATCTGTGGAGGCATGACTTTCTCACAATATTTTGAAACATACCTTAACAAACTGCAAAATGCAGTCAGTAGGAGCATTTTCATTTTTAAATTTTCAAACATCATGTAAGCTATCTATGGATTATCCTCTGGTTGCAAAGATTAAAAATTTAAATTTTGAGAAAAGTTATAAAATTATTAAATAAAGATGCCTTTTAAGGTAATATTTAAATAGTTGCATTATTCAGTTTTGCTGTAAGCTGTTGATTCTTGTTTGAGAGCTTAATTCTTATTTAGAAGATACAGGGTGAGCCAAGAAACTATGAACCAGCTGCGTGGTGTTTTTCCTGTCCACATCCTCGGTGCTCATTGCTGCCTGCCGCTATCATAGAAAGGCGCGGATGAAACCATACAACATTTTTAAATTTAAAATCAAGACAGTTAAAATAAAGAGACTGTAACCTGGTATGCATAGGAAGAACCAAAAGAAATCTTGAAATAAGACTTAAAGAGCATATGAGATGCATTTACCAAAAACTGACGGATAAATCAGCAGTAGCACATCATTTCTGGTCTTCAAACCATGATATCACTCCAAACATAAAACTCTTAAAACCAATCAACAGCAGCAATGAATTGGACATCTGGGAAAAAATGCATATCGTCAAACACAGGAATCACCTAATGAATTTCGAACTGCTGCCACCCAGCAGCCTTTGGAGGTTCATCAGCCCAGCACCAGAGAACACCACTAGCCACACACATTCCCCAGACAATAACTGGCAAAATCAGTTGAAAACATGCTGACGATGGGAGCAAACCATCTCCTGAAATGTTTTCAAGTAAGAACATTTTAGTGATGTAGTGTAACAGCCTTCAACTCTCTTTATTTTAAATTATGACACATCACTGTTACTAGCTTCTCAGTCTTCAAAATTAATTAACATTTTTAAAACTACTTTTAAAGGCTTTACTTACCAACTTTATGAAAGGAGATACTGAAACTGGCCCACCGTCGTCCATACATTTTTGGCACCTCTTTAGGAAACTATCCATCAATCACCATAGTTCATGTTGAGAAATGCTGGCATTTTTTTTGAGTCAACCGTTGACGCCTGTGCATATGTGAATACAATTTTGCCCCCCTTTGTTTTAAAGAATTAACAGCCAGGGAGGGTGATTTTGCCTTTTTTCAACAATACTCTGCAGCAGCTCATACAGCCAATATTTCAATGAGAACAATTGAAAGTGTGTGTGAGGAAAAAATTGTTAGTACAGATTTGTGGCCCCCTCAGTCCCCCGACCTAACCCTCTGTGATTTCTATCGCTGCAGTAACTTAAAACATAAAGTGTACAAGACAAACCCACATACCCTGGAAGAATTAAAACAAAATATCCACTAGGAAATTGCCAACATTTCTCAACGTGAACTATGGCAAGTGATGGATAGTTTTCTAAAGAGGTGCCAAAAATTGTATGGACAACGATGGTGGACAGTTTCAGCATCTCCTTTCATAAAGTTGTTAAGTAACCGTTAAAAGTAGTTTTAAAAATGTTGTATGGTTTCATCTGCACCTTTCTATAATAGTGACAGATGGCAATGAGCACCGAGGATGCAGACAGGAAAAACACCACGCAGACGGTTCATAGTTTTTTTGGCTCTGTCTGTATTTAATGGTAAACTAAACCATATTTGATTCACTTATCTGATTTGGTTTTTATTTAATTCCTTTCGAATTAGTGAACATCTTTAGAGATGTGGTCTACTATTATAAAATTCACTCATTGACTGTAAACAAATAATGGATTTCATTTAAATAAATAAGATAGAAATAAAAGTCGGTTTTGGTTTTACCAAAGCAAAGCAACATCGTAACCTAAAGTTTAACAATGGTCATATTTTTTCTATAATTAAGGGGGGCTGCAGCCTCTTCCTGGGTGCACCTCTGCTGACTGCATAAAACCATACTTAACAGTGACACAACCAAAGGTAGTTCAAGGAGCTAAGACTCCTCCCAAATCCTCGCAGACAAAAAAAAAAAAAAAAAAACACATATAAAACAAAATGAGTGCAAACTTGGCTGAACATATCACTCTACTTCTCATAGCAACAAATAAAGACTTTCACCATATTAAAATGTGGCAGTGACTGATAGTGCCTGGATTTTGATTACCTAAAGAATACTAAAAAATTACCTTAAAATTATAACTTTATGACCTTAAAATTGGATAAAAATGACTTAAAAAGAAAAACATGACTTAAAAAGTACCTTTATTTGTCGATCTCCATGCACATTAGCACTTACAGCTTATCACTCAATACTGCAGTATAATAGGTTACAAACGGCTTACACAAGTTTTCAAATTTGAAGGACTGTCAATTGTCAATTAATAGTGACTTATACATTGAAAAGCTTCTTTCAACATCAACTGAAGTTACAGGAGCATACTTAAAGCAGCAAATATCGCCAGTATCCAGGTCTTCTTCATCAAGGAATACTTCTTGCCTGACAGCACATCCGCAATCTTGCACATGGTAGCATATCCACTGTTCTTTTTCAACACATTTTCATTTTAGCAAAGACAAGTTTACCCACTTCACCTTCCACACAACTGAGATTACTTGCAACAGATTTCACCAATTCTATTTGATTTGACATAGGACATGCATGTTGTTCCAGAGAAGTGATAATGTGTGTCAGAAATCCAAAATTAGATTTGATGTAGGTCAATTTCCCTTTAATTTCAGTCTAGAGAGAAGATCCTGGGATATTTTTATGGATACTGCACTGTCACTATGAAAAGAGTCTGTCTTTTTTCACAATATCAAAATGTTCACAATAATAATTGCAGGATTCTAGCCAGGTTCCCACCTAGTGAGTACTGGAGATGGTGGAAGAGGTATCCCATGGGCTTCACTTGGAATGCTTTCACATGAGATGGTGATTTTAGAAACACTCTTTTCACATTTCCAATTAATTTATCCACATGTGGAAAATTACCCCTTATTTTTTCTGCAACTCTATGGCAAACATGCACCAAGCAGGTTACATGCACCATCTTTTAGTACAATGCCTTAAGGGTATTTGTGGCTTTTACCATTTATGGAGCTGCATCCGTAAGAAACAGTAGCACAGAATCATGCTGAACACTGTTAGGCCACAGATAGTTCATTGTTCTGTCAAATAGTTTGCTTATTGTGGAGAAGTTTACTGTCCCCAAAATTTCATAATTTAGAAGGAAAATGTCACCATTGTGTTTCTTCATTCATTTCCCCAACAATTACATTTGCAATATAGTGACCCAGGGAATCTGTGGTGTCATCAATTGATACCCATATTTTTTTCTTGTCCAATTTTGCTCATATGTATTCAATAGTTTTGCTGTAACACCGTTCAGTATAGGTTTTCTTAATTTTCAACTCATTTGGGATGGATTTTCCTGTGTATTTTTGTAGGAAACCTCGGAGCACATTATTATTGAGATTGTGGAATGGAGTGTTTGCTAAGACAAAAGCTTTGCAAAGCTCTTCATTAAACAATGAATTTGCTGAAGCCGAAATAAAAATATCACTTCAGAACCTAAACCACTAGCTTCTTCTCTGTGAATGATGTAATAATTGTAACCAGCAGACACAGTAACCCGTGGTATGACCCTTAAAAGCAGTAGGTGGTTTCACCTCACATTCCTTTAGAGGACAGGTCTGTCTAAACAAAAGACAGTCAAACCATTTACTTGGACAAGTCCAATATGAAAAGGGGAGGCCATATTGCAACATATTTCCAAGAATTTTTAGATTTTGAGATTCTGAAATACAATTCTGCTAATATTAAGAATAATGCAATCAAACTTGCTAAAAACGGCAAAAAACCATGGATTTGTTCTTAAAAAATGACTTTAAAATGACTCCTAACCCTTAAAAAATGACCTATCAGAGAAAAATGTCTAAAAATGCAGAAAAAATGAACCATTAAAGTCATTTAATTTCACTCAGGATGGTATGAGCCATGTTTACTTTCCATAGAGCATCATCCTAGCATCCCCAGAAAATATATGCAAAGTCAATGAAATTTGGGCCCTACTGATAGACTCAAAGTGATATGTATGACAGTTGCATGTATCAAAATGGGTGCTAGGAAATAATTGCAAGGCAGTTTTACAGAAAAATGTTCACTATTAATTGGTGTTGCAAGTACAACAATAAGTATTGAAGCTGATTAAACATATATGTGCATGTTTTAAGTTATACATTAATTTAATTGAATGCAGTAGTGCATTAAAGAAATCCAAAAAATGGGTTAAGATAATCATACATAAACAAAAGAGAGGGAAAAGAAAGACTGCCACATTTGATGGGAGTGGCTCTTCTTGAACATCTGCACAGTTCACAAAAGACATTCATTAATGGTTCATCTAGAAACAAGAGGAATCACACAGGTCATCAAGAAGAAAGTTGGTTCAACTCAACATCATCAATTGATGTGCAGCTGAGGATGTTTTTAACTGCCCATAAAGCATGCTTTGAGACATAATGTGATTCTTGAGAATGGTTGTGTACTTCTGCTATGCAAAGAATGGTTCCAACTTCATGATAGCCTTCTCATTCTGTAAAAGTAAGAAAATAACATTTAAAAATCTGATGTGTTATATTTACATGATTTTTTTCTACCCCCCATGACTTATTAGTGGGTATAGGGTACACAAACTATTCATGCTGAACTTATTTTTCTATCTACTTCATTTTAATCCAAATAAACCTTTGCAGAAATAGCTACATTACACATTTCATTATAGATACAAAGGGAACAGTGATAGTCAAATGTTTAAGAACTGGGCACCATACCTGCCTTAAAATTCCATACTGTTTCCATGCAATCGTGAGGAACAACTGAATGTTGAAAGGACTTTAAAGAATGACCATAATGCTATACAAAAATCTTACAATTTTTAATACATTACTTTGAGTTGCTATTGTTTTTTTCTTTCTTTAGTCCATCATGCATTTTAACACTGGTTATTTATGCATGATGGGTTATAACAAATTCATATTGATTTACTTTTCTAAACCATTTTTCTCTTACTCTCCCCATATATTCTCCTATTCTTTATATATCCCTCTCCTTTTGTATTTTCATAATCCTAACTTTTAATACTTCTTTGTTAACATTCTCCCATTCTTTAGGTAAAAACTGATCTCTCCACAACTTAGTTTCTTCACATTCAATTATATAATGCAAATCATTATCTGCCTCTTCACAAAGAGGACACCTATTCAAATTCACTCCCATCCTATCTCCCCTTAGCCTATGTGCACTTAATCTAGACCAGGCCCACCCTTCTCTCACTAACCTATTACCTACATCCACATACTTCTCCCTTCCCCAGTCGACCTTTAATTGTCTATATAGTTCCAAACTTTTCTTTCCTTCCAGACTTTGAAACAATTCTTGTTTCTCTTCCACTCTGTTCCTCACTTCTTTCCAGAAACCTTTAACTAACCCCTCTCTCCCCTCCCATAAGTTACCTATTCCTATTTCCTGTAAAATTCTCCTTATTGCTTGAGCCCAGTTCATCCCAGCACTGGATTTTTCTTGTATTATTAAACATTGCCTCAAGATATTATGCTCGTCCAATAATTTCAATCTATGCCAATATTTAAGTATCCCTTCTACTATCATGTCCTTGCTACCTACTCTTCCCAACTCCAACATTGCTGCTCCATTAGGTGATGAAATAGATAAACCTAACATACATTTACAGAACGATCTATGTACTTTATCAATCATCTCCCATCCTTTGTCATTTCCCCAAATCTCTGATCCATAGACCATGATTGCTTCAACTACAGCTTTGTAAACCCTTTCCAACCATTTAATTTACATATCTGGTATTTTCTTTAAGCATATTCTTATAGCAGTCATTGCCAATCTTCCCTTAGCTAAGGTACTTATCTTGTAAGAATGACCAAGTAATGAACCATTCAAACTATTAATAATGAATTTCTTGGAAATGGCTGATGCCAGAAAAATAAATATTTAAAATAAATTTTGTGTTTTAAAGAGCTCTACATTTCTTGTGTAGTACGTTTTCTTCTTTTGCTTAACGTTTACTAATTATACAAGATTATACAAAATTCCTTACGAATGAACAGGGCTTCAAAGGTTATTCCCAGGAAATTCAAGATATACATTTTACTTGTTATGTAAATATCATTAATATATGGTATTTTAATCAAAATCATTGGAGCCATTTTTTTTAGAAAATAAAAAATTTCGAAAAATGTTCCATGTAAATAGCAGTTTGGGTTGGAGGGATTTTCTTGAACATTTTCATGTCGCATCCTTGGAAGATACTGAACTTAAATGCCAAGTTTGGTGTTTATCCAACTTTTTGCTTTTGAGTTATGCTGTTCTGTCTGTCTCTCTCTCCCCCCCACCTCTCTCTCTCTCTCTCTCTCTCTCTCACACACACACACACACACACACACACACACACACACAACCCACCCATGCATGCAAATACACACACCCCTACCTTTTTCTAAAAATGCTTTTCTTGGATTCAGGGGGCCTTAAATCAAGTATGTCTGGTGAAATTCCATTATCAAATTTTTGGGTGGAATGCAATACCTTCTCTACCTACTATGTATGTGTGAGAGAAAGCAGAGGGATAGCTAGGGGGGTTTTGGGGATTGAACCCCCCCCCCCTTGCTAAAAATAATTTGAAAATTAAAAGCAAAAATAGCTTCATTAAAACAATAGCAACATTCTAGGTTGGTGGGAATGATACTTCCTAATTGTATCATTGGTAGCGTTATGTTTACACCACATGTTTACACTATATTGATAAATTTTGTTTAAAAAATAGATCCCTATACATAAACCCCCCTTAATATTTTTCTTGCTACACTGCTGAGAGAAAGCAAAAATTGAACTTCAGAACTGCAGTAAAAGTGTGATTGAGTTAAATCTTCATAGAAAACAATTTATACTAGCAGTTATTAATGCTTAATAAAAAGAATTTACAATTGTGGCATAAGATTTGATTCTTAAACAACATAAATGGTTGAAATGCATAAAATTTGTTTGACCTAATTCATTTTGATCTGCTAAAAAGGGAAAATAATTCACCCCCCTCGAAAAAATGAGAATTTCTATTGTCCATATGCCCCTTTCCAGTATTTTCTTCTGTATCAGTACCTGGTGACCATTTTTCATCTTCCACCACACAAGCGGTTCATTTGTGAAATACAGACACACTTTGAGTCACAGGCATTTTTTCAGTAGAAGAGTTTTCAGTATCCAAGGTTTTTGGACCTATTTGTAATGATTTTTACAGTGTATTAATGAAATTTTTTAAACTACCTTACTATATTCTGAAAGGATGGTTTTCAAGTGTATCTTAAAAAATAAAATCTGATGTGTTACATTCAATGATTTTCTCCACCCACCATTGTTTATTAGTGGGTATACAAATTATTTTTATAAAAGTTTATTTTTATATTTCATTTTAATTGAGATACACCTTTGCAGAAATAGCTACATTACTCATTTCATTATAGATAAAAGGGAATAGCAGTAGTTAAATGTTTTGGATAAGGACTCTATATGCTGGTCTTAAAATTCATACTCTTTCCATGCAATTGCATGAAATAATGGAATATCAACAGGACTTTAAAAGAATTAAACAGTTAGTACCAAAGATATCTTGCAAATGACTATGTCCAAAAAAAGTTGTTTGAAATGAAATGTGTGTTTTAAGGAGATCTTAATTTTTGTGTAGTATGTTTTCATCTATCATTTAATGTTTACCAGTTATACAAAATTCCTTCTGAATGAACAGGACTTCAAAAGCTATTCCCAGAAAATTCAAGATATACATTTTGTTTGTCATGTAAATTTCTTTAATAAATGATATTTTAATCAAAATGGTCAAAGCCATTTTAAGAAGATAAAAAAAGTTTGAAAAATATTCCACATAAGGGGTTTTTGGGGGTTGAGGGATTTTTCTTGAAAACTTTTGTGTTGCGTCTTTGGAAGATACTGAACTTAAATACCAAGTTTTGCATTTATCTAACTTTTTTTTTAGTTATGCTGTTCACAGACACACACAGACCATACACATTGTCCTTTTTTTGAAAATGCTTTTTTGTTTTTTTTTTGTTCAGGGGCACCTCAAAACATGTATTTCTGTTAAATCTTGATATCAAATTTTTTGGTGGAATGTAATACCTTCTCTACTTAGGTCTGGTAGAGAAAGTAATAAGGAAATGTCCTTAAATTTAGTATTAATATTTTATTGGAAATTTGCAAAATATATCAGAATGAAATTTAAAAAGAAGTCTGTGTAAAGTGGTTATGATATTTATATGTCGCTCCACCAATTTGTGTAAACTGTGGTAAAGGAGGTAAAACAACCAGCCTAATGGAGTATGCAATACCATTTTTGTCAGTATGCGTTGCCTAGAAAATAAAAAATTTCAAAAAATCTTCCATGTAAAAGGTAGTTTGGTGTGAGGGAATTTTCTTGAAAACCTTTGTGTCACATCTTGGGAAGGTACTGAACCTAAATATCTAGTTTGGTATTTATTAAACTTTTCATTTTTGAGTTATGTTGTTCACACACACAGACCTTTTTGTAAACATGTTCTTTTTTTATTCAGGGGCCTGAAAATATGCATTTTTGGTAAAATCTTAGTATCAGAATTTTTGACGGAATGCAATACTTTCTCTAGCTACTATGTATAGATAAAGTAAAACTGGCACCAGACAGCAGCAAAGATTGGACATCTTAAAAACAAAAAGATACCTGAAAATTGTCACAAAGTCCAATGCCGAGTTATAGCTGTAAAAAATGCATTGAAATTGTAAGAAATATGTCCCTGAGCTATACTTGGGTGTGGGCCACAAGAAAATCATACAACTCAAACCGAATTTGAACTTGAGCTTTAGTGTGTTAAAACTTTTGACTGCTACTACCAGGGCTGTCGACCTCAGAGATATTGGCAAATGTGATAACATTGCTGTCTTTTCATGTCGCTAACAGATTGGAAGACCTTAATCTATATTATCTTTACTAATATTATAGGGAGGGACAATTTGTAAACCTCAATCAGTTATGATAATTCTTTCACCATTGTAAAGGCTGTTCTTTCCGATTGACATAGACCATAAAACAGCTTCTAATTACAATTCCTAAATGACTAAAAGATTAAAATGTTATATTCATATAGGAAAGCACCTGTGAGTCTGGCTTTGACTTTTCATTGAAAATATCATAGAGGAGAAAACAGGTCTTACTTCACAGAAAATGAGTGTAAAAATAAGACAACAGCTACACATATTTCATTAGAAACCAATATTCATAGATAATTATGACTTAACAACTTAGAAAACAGAAGACACCATATAATAGTATAGTATAGTATAGTATTTATTGTGCTAAGAGTTTTACAAATTTGATTGTCTACTGCATTTTGACCCTGGTCACTTATTCAGTAGACAATCACTACAGTTTATTTACATTTTACAATCTCTTGTCACTAAATTATCTTGCTCTTTTTTTTTCAGTTTTTTTTTTTTTTTCATGTCCCATTTCCACTTTTGTTTTTTTTTCACAGATGGGCTTTTGCAAGGGAAGGAGAACAATTGATAATTTATTTATTATAAAGACATTAGCAGACAAACATTTAAAAGAAAAAAGGGGTAAACTGTATATGGCTTTTGTAGACTTAGAGAAGGCTTATGACCGAATTGAGCTACAACTTCTGTGGCATAAATTAGTGTGTAAGGGAGTAAGTCAGCAATTGGTGAATATTCTAAAAGCACTGTATTTTGAGAACACCTTCTGTGCACCATATAATAACATTTGATGTGTTGCACTCACATGACTTTCTCTACTCTTGTACAAGCTATTTTTATAAATGCTTATTCTCCATCTACTTCATATTAATTGAGATATTGAGATGTTAATCTTATTGCTAATTTTCTTGTAGGTGCAAGAGGAATTGGTAGGCTTTAAGCAATAGTCAAATATTTTAAGAGCTGGTTGCTATGTAACGCATTCCATTCTCTTTGTATGTCCAGGACATAAAAAAACGAATAACAAATTCCCATTTGAGAAAAAGTTTAAGTATTGGAAAATTCAAACAAATAACAAGGAATATCTCAGAAATGACATAAATTGTGTGTTTTAACGAGATCTACATTTTTTGGTACAAAAATATTATCTATATCTTGCGGTTTACGAGTTATGCAGAAGTCATTCACAAAGAAGAGGACTTTTGGAGACATTCCCAGAAAATTCAAGATATACATTTCATTTGCCATAAAAACATCTTAAACATACAATATTTTAATCAAAATCATTAGTCATTTTTGAGAAAATAAACATTTTCGAAAAATGTTCCATGTAAAGGGTAGTCTGGATTGGGAGATTTTCTTGAAAGTCTTTGTGTCGCATCCTTGGAAGATACTAAACTCAAATACCAAGTTTGGTATTTATCCGACTTTTTGTTTTTGAGTTGCGCTACATGCACGCACGCACGCATGCACGCGCACACGCACACACACACACACTCTCTCTCTCTCTCTCTCTCTCTCTCTCTCTCTCTCTCTCTCTCTCTCGTGTGCATGCACATGTGGATATGTTTCCGAAAATGCTTTATTTGGATTCAGGAGGCCTCAAAACATGTATTTCTGGTGAAATCTTGATATCCAATTTAAGCGTGGAATGTAATACTTCCCCTGCTTACTATATGTAGTAGAAAAAGTATAAAAACAATCAGATTTGATTATAATGGTATGATATGCATATGGTACTTATGCCAAAACCCTTTAATAACTCTTTAGAAAGTGTTCTGTGTTTCCTCTATGTTGTAATTGAGTTCATTAGCAATATCAGTGTGTCCTAAGTAATTATATAAAGAGAGAAAATTGTGTCCAACGTAACAAAAGAAATTAGTCAATGAATATTTTATAAGTAACAATTGAGAAGGTTATTTTGCTGGTGGTTACAGTCGTTTCCAAAACATTTAAACTTGGTAACTTGGGGATCAGGAATCTTCATATTCACCAGTGTTGGCTCTATTTTCTTTTACATTGATGTTATGGTTTCTGCATGATATGAAGCTATGTAGCTTTTATGTCATTAAGCAATTATGGTACTAAATTTCATCTTAAACATTATTTGACCATTCTGATCATCTTTTCACCACCAGCAGGTACTTACAGGCTTTATATCATTTCCAGAACTTGGAAGACAATCAGGGGAAGGTTAAAAAAATCAAACATCCCCGCATTTCACATCCGTTCCTAAGAATATATAGGCATTTTTTTTTCCATTATTAGGTTACCATGGGGACTTTAAAAAATTACCTTACAAAGGATTTACCATAAAATCTTCCAGAATATTATGCCATAATTTCATAAACAACATGGTGAGAGGTAAATGAAACCAATTAAATTATCATTCAAGATCTAATAAGCCACTCATGCAATTTCAAGTAACCTGGCTTATTTTAAATGGATCTGCATATAAATAACCGTGTAAGTTTTAATGGTCTGCATGGTGTTAAATTTCAGATGTGTTCATTTTGTGGTGGAAATAATGCATTAATACTGTAATATTTATTATTATTTATAAAACCTACACTTTAAGGCTTCCCATAGAAAATACCTTTAAGATTGTGCCAATTTAAACCAAATGAGTCAAGATATATTCTTCAAGCTTGTATATAAAATTATAACTTTATTCTTGCAGTGGTTCACCTGAAAGTCTCCATAAATTATCCTTTATTGTATTCCAAATTCAAAAAATGTGTTGACAAAGGCTTGTCAAATGCATTGACATGTGTATAAGATTTTAAATTTCTAGGTTCAGTGGTTCACCTAAGAATCATATACCCTTAATTTTATAATCAGTTCTAATCATATTTGAAAAGTGTCAAAAAAATTATGCAAACTAAAAGTTTAGACCCTGTGTTTACAGTGACACATGAGTTGTTTTGTGATTACTAACAGACCCGCCAGATAGAAACTAAAGGGCATTCTGCAGTAGAGAATGCATTTGAAAATTCAAGCTCCTCCCAGAACCAAACACTGGCTGTTCACTGTATTTAAAGTATACTTTTATTTGAAATTTTGCAAAAGTGAATTAAATACAAATTTTAAAAAATGATGCACAAAACAATAAGCTTTAAAACATAGGTACTCAAATCTCTTAATTATATATCTTCAAAAAATGCACTTCTTATTATGTGTAAAAGTTTTCTATCTCTCCTGAACACTTTTCTAAAGTGCATCTGGCATGTTTTTTTGCACTGAACCCTTCAATTATTTGTCAGTTTTAATAATGAAGCACCTACTAAGCTTAAAAACATTGAAAACCTGTGTGCTTTCAAATTGTTTTCAGGAAAGAGTGCTAGAGTTTGAGAATAAACTAAGACAAAAAAATTCAAAGCAAGATCTGAAAGCTGCTGCTGTGACCAGTAGTTGGCATGATAACCAGACATATAAAGATAATGGGAAGCACTTTCCCCAAAATAATTTAGTAATGCAGACATCCATAACAACTACTATTCCCAGCCAGGAATCATCAAAGACTAGATCCTCAAAGACTGAAATTACAAGTTACTCCAGTGTATCTAGAGAACTTATTAATGCGTAAGTATATTGAAGGTGGTGAAATGAAGGTTGGCAGTTTAATTTCCAGATATGGGAAAGTTACAAGCTAAAACTTTCAAATAACCTTCTTATCTTCTATAAGAACTCCATTTCTTGGTCTATTCAGCTTTGTGTTCTTATCAAACCTGGAAGCACCTATTCGGCATATTGTCACAATCTAGATTGATGGCTGGGGAGCGTAGCTAAGAGTATAGATGGTAAAGCAAAACAAGAACATAAAAGAATAGCGGTAGTAAATATATTGACAGATTATAAATGGACAAATGACAAGTATATAAGTACGACTACTAAAATATAGCAAGATAAGGCATGTCAGATATGTTTGTAAGACAGTGTAAATTATCCAGATAGAATATAGTAGACAAGACTACTGAATTTTGACATAGGTTATAAAGTAGACAGTTGAAGGTTCTTACCTGCAAAGGTGTGTCGGTATGGTGACAAGTTCTCTGAGGCAGGGTCCACGACATGTGGTGCCTTGGACAAGAGCTGACAATCAAGAGCGCTGCAAATTCAGAGTATACAATTCTTTATATATCAAAGCAGTGCTTAGAAGGATTATAGCAATTACGCCCTAAGCTGTGGTATACCAGCCATCAAAAGCAAGCATTTAATCTATTCCAGGACTTTCCAAATGACATACACATCAACAATCATGTCATTTTGCACATATTCCCAAGAAAAACCAACATCCAGTAAAGGTCTACTGGGAACCATCATTGGAAGTGGCTAATCAATTTCAACTTATTAGTTGCTCAATATCCTATTATTCATAGGATGGAACTTCCTGTTGTGTCTACAATGTAACAGTAAAAGGTTAACCACATACATCCTGTTACTCATAAAAGCATCCGTTTGTTAAGAAATGCTAAAACTCACAAAAATATGCTAAACGGATTTCTAAGATGCTACAAAAATAATATGAATTAAAACACTCGTTAATTACATATGTGACAACATGTCATTATAATAACATATAATAAGTGAAGCTTTTGCATAGTCTTTTATAGCTGACACAGGATTTTAGCTACCTCCAGAAGATGTACACTACTGCTCATTAATTTCAGTAAATGCATAATAATAATAATAATAATAATAATAATAATAATAATAATAATAATAATAATAATAATAATAATAATAATAATAATAATAATAATAATAATAATAATAATCACAATTAAAGGGAAGGTGAATGAAATAAGTTGTTTTATTTTGCACATACATGTTTATTATTATAAAATAAAAGCAAGTCAAAACAAAAACCCACATATTTTCAAAATTAGAAACCAAAAATCAAAACAAGCAAGAAATTCGCTTTCAGTCACTGCACTAATTATTAGATGTATGACCTCTAGATGGCATTAGGTGTGAGCTGATGTTAACTGCATGTGCACACAATCCAAATACCTTCATGTGAGGAGTGTTCCAGATCACAAGAGGCAATAATACACACACAGAGGTTGCCCAAAGCTCAGTGTAAACAGCGAGTAACAACCACAGTAGAATGACTCCAAGGAAGGAAATATCAGTAGAAAAACGTTCTATAATTATAGCACTACCACATGCAGGGCACACCATGACGAAATAGCTCAACTGCAGAAAGTAGGTGTATCTTGGTAATGCATACCAGTTTCCAGACATGCAAATATTGGTCTTTTGAAGGATCATTCAATGTCTGGGCAACCCAGAAAGACCTCAGTTCTAACAGACAAGTACATCACACTCATAAGTAAATGAGACAGATTCAAAACAGCATCTGAAATCTGGTCTGAGTTAATGGAAACAAGCGATATACAAATATCAGTTTCAACCATTAAGAGATGGCTCTGCAGTGAGGGCGTAAATGGACATATAACATCTAAGAAACCACTGTCACGTCCTATTAACAAAAAGAAATGCCTAGCCTGTACAATACAACAGGAATTGGACATCTGGAGAGTGATAAAAGGTCCTTTTTATAGTTGAAAGTCAGTTCTAGCTAATTAGTCCAAAGCTTCAGACATTTGTCCATCGCTGTGTAGTGGAGTGTATGATGCCCCAGTCATCAAGCCAACTGTTAAGCATGGAGGAGATTCCTTGATGTTTTGGGAGTGCTTCAATGGTGGCTCTGTCGCAGATCTTGTAAATATTGCAGAAAAATTGGAACAAAAGCAGTACCTAAAATCCTCTAATATCATGCCTTACCAAGTAAGACTCGTTTAGTAGGCAGTGGTTTTGTCTTGCAGCAGAACAATGACCTCAAACATACATCACTGTATTGCAAGAGGTATGTCGAATGTAAGGTGCAGTGAAATTCTTTTTAAAAAGAACACGATTTGGCCACTTCAGAGTCCAGACTGGAACCCCATTGAGTTGTTATGGAATCATCTAGACCGTGCAGTTCGTCAATTGCAAATCACAAGCAAATTTCATCTGTGAGTTGTGTTACAAGAAAAATGGAATCAAATCAATGCAGATATTCTAGATAACTTGGTAAATAGAATGCCTAGAATATGTATTGCTGTTATCAAAGCTTAGGAAGGTTAGTGTGATGAGACAAAAGTTTACAGTATTATCCTACATTGTAATTTTTTTGGTTTCAATTGTACTTATTAGGCAATAATAAACATTTTTATGTGAAATCAGACAACTAGTTTCATTCACCTTCCCCTTTAATTGTGATTATAATGCATTTATTGACATTAATGAGCAGTAGTGTATATTGTTGTGCAATGTTTTATTCTGCATGTACCATTATGATAGTGTTATTAGTTGGAGATACCTGTTTTGAATAGTCTGGGTTCTTTTAATCTGAATGGAAGAAGCAGAGTGCCTTATACAGAAACCATATTTCCAAATGAGTCTTTGAGACATTTGTATTTTAATTCAAGGGGTGACTTGGAGTGAAGAATAAGTTTCAGTTGACTGATTCTATTAACAACTTATAACAATGGAAGATAAGCGGGAATTCCAATTGAGTTTCATACCCAATGTTAAGCCAAAGTATTTCACACTTATAGATTTTGGTATGGGTGTTCCTTTGAAGATTATTGGTTGGTAATCGATGTTATGCATGTAGGTGAATGGAGAAACTTTGGATTTAAAAGTATTCATTATAATTCTCCATTTGTTGCACCAGTTTTGAATTTTGTTGCAAAATTTTGAAGTCAAATAATAGCAATCTCAATATTATCTTTAGACAGCTTGACTATATCATCAGTGATATGGATGTTCAGGAAAGCCGTCAGCTTAGATAGTATATAATAATGGGCCAGTAACTGCCTTGTGGGATACCAGGGAATATTGAACAAGACTTGGAATATGATGAAACGCATTTGACAAAAAAGGTGAAATTGCACAGATATGATTTTATTAATTGAAAATGTGTGTCAGAGGCGTAAAAGTTCTTGTGAAGGGTTGCAAAGTAAAGACATTGTAGCAGCCTCTGAAAACAACTAGACTGGAAATTTTCAAATAAATGTTAATTGCATGGTTCTTTTATTTTTAAGTCTAAAGAATGTGAAGGGCCCCTTAAATCTCTTCATCACAAAAACCGCTGCTGCAACCCTCAAAGTTTGTTTCTTTCTTTCTGGAAATTAAATTGTGACTCCTCATAATTTATATTATAATTTCTTTCTTTCCTAGAGAAATGAAAGTAGTAGTATACAACTAAGTTTGTTTACAGAATATGAAGTTGGAATTAATTGTTGTTCCACACAAGCCATGTCAGACAAGGTTGGAAGGTAGAATCAGACAACTGAAAAATTCAATGACCTAATAGTGGTTGAAACTATGAAGCCCGGGACTTAAAGCTCTTACAACATTGTAAGTTGCCATTGGGGTATGTCATCTCAATACAATTTGAGGTCTCCTTGTGGTTTATCGGGAAAAATGTGAATCAGTTGGAGAATTTAGTGTCACACCAGCATGTTGCCATGGTAGCTCAGTGGTGAGAGCAACTGAATGGAGACCAGGAGATCCGTGGTTCAAATCCCGGCTATGCCATTGAATTTTTCAGTCATCTGATTCTACCTTTCCAACATGAACTTGTTTGAAACTTAAACATTTTTGTTTGCCAATACATATAAAAGTCAATGAATAGCAAAAGCCTCTCAATTCATAAACAGAAAAACTATTTCTATAGGAATCAATTTTCTGTTTATATTTAGGCAGCAAGTTGCAAATGCCTTAGGACCAGTTTGTAAGAACTACCTTACAGACACCTCGCTCTTCTTCGCAGATCGAGAGTCTGTGCTGCTTTTTGGTGGAGTGGGCCCTCATAGCTCTTACAGAATACCTCACAGCACTGGTAAGGACATGTACCGGTATCATCCACAAGATGACAGCTGGGAACATGTGGGAGAAATGCCTGAACCAAGACATCATCATGGAGTGGCTTTCCTTAAGAGCCATGTATACATTGCAGGTACATCCTAAAGTCAAAACTATGATGTTTATTAATTAAACTGACTTTGATTTTAACACTTAAGCAGTAATTATGAGATGTTGATAGAATTTAAAGTTGATAATTGTAGAGGTTGGAAAAATGTTATAGCATAGAAATGATAACAATAAATGTTTGAAATTTATAACACTTTTCTTTTATTTCAAGTTTTGCCCATGAGACTTCTAAAGTTTCCCAAATTTATTGGTTATTTTACCTATAACTTGTGATGATACTTTTGCTCCTTCCTTCCCTTCCCCCACCCCTTCCCCTCACCCTTCCCTTCTCCCTCACCCTTCCCCTCCCTTCCCTTCATGTGCCCCACTGAAAAGCAGTTCATAATCTTATGAATAAATTAAGGGAAGGGGTCTATTCTTGTTAAGGAACCAAAAATAAATTGCCATGTTCATACATAAGAAAACCTCATTAAGTTTTCTTAAAAGGTATGAGAGATGTGTGTCAACACAAGGACACAATTTCCAACATTTTCTATAATGAAAGTATGTGATTATTGTACTTATAATTTGCATGATAAATCCATGCTTGAATTTAAGGGACTATGAATATCTGATTCTGCTGACAAATAGTGCACTTTCCAGTACCAAGAAAATCCCTGTTAGGCGGTCTTGTACCCCAATGATGGTTCTGTATTATCAACTTAGATGTGTAAGCTGATTTTAAAGTACAAGGTGAGTCAGAATAACACCAAATAATTTTAAGGCATGATTCAGGGGTTCTGTTTGAGTATTTTGTTTCAGGGAATGTATGCTGATAAACATCTTGTTACTGAGCTAAAGGACATTAATGGCTTTTAAATGCTGTGTCGGGTTAGATGCAATTCCACCAAACAGTCGCTATGCATCTTTTGCTACAAGGCATTGGGAAGTTTTGAAATAAGAGTAGCCACATATCTTTTATTTTAAACAATGCAAAACTTTCTTAAATTGGCTTTGTAACTTTGAATGTTTAATTGTGTAGCTGCAAATGCAGGTTGTTGTCAGTAACATATGCAAATAATGTTATTTTTGGTCAAAATTTTTCCACCATTATACAAATTAAAGAAAGTTAAAACAAGGTTAAATGATGCATAGATACAGTTTTAAAAAGCTTCAAAACATGTTTAAATTAAGAGCAAAACACAAGAATTGAGCAAGAGCATAAGTGTTTATAAAAGATGTTAAAAATGCCGACCTCTGTCTTCAGAGCATAGTTGTTAGTACCATTGTAATGATTGCCAAGTTCTTTCAAATATATGGCATATCACGGATAGCATCAAATACTACAATGATCCTGACCATCAGCTCCTTTTCACTATTAACCAGCATCTCATACACAAGAGTCTGAACATGTCCCCAAAGGAAAACACCATTAAGGGGTTAGATCTGGTGAACATGCTGGCCATGATGTTTTGATGCTCCTCCACCAACCAAGCAATCCGGATACATTACACTTAAGAAATCCCTTACATCACTGGAATAATGCACAGGTGCACCATTGTCTTGGAACTATATTAACTGGCATATTCTTAAAGTAACATCTTCCATAAAGTCTGGCAAAGTGTGTTGTAAAAAGTAAGTATATGTGCCACATCAAATTTGGAGGAAGTAAATAGGGCCCAATGTGTGTGTCATTCATAATACCAGCCCAAATGTCACTGCAAATTGGTGTTGATAATTGTAACTATAATAGCTCTGGGTTTTCTCATGCCCAAATATGACCATTATGTATGTTAAAAATGCCCTCTCCTGTAGAAACCTTCTTGTCCATTCGCAAATCTTGGTTGATCAATGCATTTATAAAGAAATCACTGGACAAGCTGTAGGTGGATGGAAAGTCATCTGGCCTCAGTGCTTGAGTTCGGGTGAGATAATGTAATTACTGTTCATGAGGAATTTTAGTAACCAAAGACTGGCCTGTATACATTGCATGCACTATTACTCTTGTGCTTGTGAATGGAGAACTATGGACCCGGTCAAGAACTTGCTCTTCTAAAGCCACTGTTCTTACATTTCTTTGGACTCCTGAATAATGTGCTGCTTGTTTTTGGAAAGTTCCTGTTGATGCATGGCATGCAAAAGTGTTGTGATGAGACAAATGTCTCCTTGGGTAAAGCTCAACATAAAGATCTCATGTCCTTTTCACATTTCCTCAAGCAGCACCAAAAAAGTAATACATGTCTGCCAGTTCTGCATATGTAAAGTGGAATATTTTTACAATTGGCTGTGAAACTTTAAATCCTTCCAGTGAACAGAGTACTTTAGTATATCCCAGTAGCTGAGATTGCCTACCTACATCTCTTGTAGGAATTAAAAAGTCACAGTGCTGTATAATATGCAATGGAATCCCTTACCACTTAAATAAGAAAATGCAGCTTTTAGGTTAATGGTGATATAAGCAATGTTAAAAATAGAACATAAGTGATATTCCAATGCTGTGGGGGAACAGGGATATATTTGATAGAATTTCACCTAATCCGATATGGCATTTGAAAAATGTTAATGTCCTCTAACTTGGTAACAAGAAGTTTACGGGTATACATTTCCTATAAGAAAATACTCAAAATCACACCTTAAAATTATTAGTGTTCTTTTGACTCACTCTGTATATGTTTGGTTTGCATGCATTTATAAAAGTAACAACTGTAGGTCAACCAAAAGCATGAACAATAGTACAGTTGCATTGTTAGAATCTTGACAGCAACACTACCTTGTTTATTAAATTCCCACCTACTGCATTTGATGCCCCCCCCCACCATTCACCTAAACATTTCTGCAGAAATGTGGTATTGTTAATTACAGGAGGTGTGGATCCTCGTAAGACTGACAAGCAGGGGAAGTCATTGGTTACAAACACTTTATGGAGTATTGATCCTGTCTCACGCAAGTGGTACAAAGAGACTAACATGTTAACTGCAAGACAAAACTTTGGGTTTGTTGTTTGCAATGGTAAACTATATGCCATCGGTGGACAAGATGCTAATGGAAGGTAAACTCAAACATAATTTGATAGCAATTTAAAGAATTTGGAAAATATACGAGGGTGGATTGATAAGTCTATGACTTTGGCGAGAGATAGTGTTTTAATCACAGGCTTCTCATTTGCATCCAAGTCTTACATCTATTCTGGGTATAATCACAGAAATTCATCATAATTTTTGTTTCTTAGAACATTGTTGAGAGCGTCTAAAATAAGCAGATGTGTGTTGCTTCATAGAAAATGGAGAAAAGTGAATTTCATGTTCTGATAAAGCACTATATTTTGCGTGGTAAGATGGTGAAGGAAACAGAAGAAAAGCTGAACAAGTATTATGGGGATTCTGCTCCATCACATGGAATGGTTCACAAGTGGTTCACAGAATTTTGATGTGGCCATTCGAGCACAAGAGATGCCGTACGCACAGGACAGCCGGTTGAGGTCACAACAGAAAAAATGGTGAACAAAGTTCACAATATTGTGTTGGAAGACCACTGAGTGAAAAGCTGTGAGATAGCCAAGACTGTAAACATTTCGAGTGAATGGGTGTATAACATTCTGCACGAATTTTTGGGTATGAGAAAGCTGTCGGCAAGATGGGTGCCACGACTGCTCACAGTTGAGAACAAGTGGAATTGTGTGACCATTTCACAGGGATATTTGAACATGTTTCAGCACAACCCAAATAAGTTTTTGTGGCATTATATCATGGTTGAAGAAAATTGAATCCATTACTATCAACCTGAAATCAAACAACAATCAAAGCAGTGGATTCCCTTTGGTGAACCTGCTGCAAAGAAAGTGAAAATCATTCCATAGGCAGGAAAAATTATGGCAGCTATCTTTTGGGATTCGCAGGGGGTGATTAGACTCTAATAACCTAGAAAAGGGTAAAACAATGACAGGTTCATATTATGCCGTGATGCTGGATCAGTTTCACAAGGCGGCGGAGGGCGATTAATTTTTTTCGTGCGTAAAAATCCTTAGCATGGCTTCCTTCGGAAGGGAAGTAAAGCGGGTGGTCCCATGTCATAGATTTACATCACGTAAAAGAACCTCAAGCCTGATAAACAGACCTCTGAGCAAAATTACCGGTCTTTCATGTGCGATATTGAATGGGACACTAAGGACCACAGCAGTTAAAGAGCGTCCATAAATAAAACTCAATTTAATTTTAGTTTCACAAGGAATTGTTAAAAAAACGACACCATTTGGTGAAGAAAAAGGTTCTCTTTCACCCGCACACAAGTCAGCCATTGCCATTGCAAAATTTGTGGAATTGGGCTACGAACTGCTACCTCACCCACCATATTCTCCAGATTTGGCTCCGAGCGACTTCTTCCTCTTCGCAAACCTGAAAAATTGGCTTGTTGAGAAGAAATTCATGTCCAGTGAGCACATCATGGCAGAAACAACCTCATATTTTGTAGACTTCGAAAGATCATATTTTTTGGAAGGGTTAAAAAAATTGGAGAAACGTTGGACAATGTGTATTGAATTAAGAGGAGACTATGTGAGAAATAAAATTGAATGTTTTGAAAAAAAATTGTTATTTTCTTTAAAAAGTCACTGACTTATCAATCTGCCCTCGTATATGTGCTAGACAGAACTAATATACTGATTCTGCTGTCTAAAGGTTTCATCCAGTTGCATAAACCATAAATAATAAGTTTTAGTTGGTATGGACTAAGCATGTCTGTCCCATATTCCTGATTCAGATCTAGGTTGAGTGATTTACCTGGATAAAGCTTTCTTTGGGGCTTTCCATTATCTTGAGAAGATGAATGTCAGGTATCTAACCCTGACCCCAGCCACATTTGAGTTTCCTTTCCCCATTTCATTCATTGACTTCCAGTATAACCTATCTGGTAAAATGACATTAAAGAATTAAGAAATAAAAAGAACCCCTCCGAGTTAAATTCACATGACTTTCTCTACCCACCATCACTTATTTTTATATCTGTTCAGTAAACTACTCATGCAAAAGTTTGTTAAGATAAGAACATTTATTTATTCAGCATTTTTCAGGTAATTCTTATTAACTGAATACATTGTAACCCACTCTTGAGAGTTGCTGAGTATTCTATTGATTCTGGTAAGCTTTAATACTGTGGATATCTTGCGCTGGGGGGGGGGGCCCACTCTATACAAAATAGCTCACCCCATAGTTCAGTTGGTAGAGCACCTGCCTGTTGTGCTAAGGGTCCCGGGTTTGATTCCCGGCTGGGGGTTGTGAGTTTTTCTCTAGCCAAGATTATTTCTTATCCTCCCCAGAGTCTGGAAGTATGAATGAAAGTGAGAATGTGTGTATGATCCAATGATTAAAACCAACAACAAGAGTTACACGAGTTAACACCATTGCCAACAGGCAATAAGTTCCAAAGGAAAGGCCGCCGATAATACCCATACAGTTAAATATACTTTGAATTAACAAAACTTAACCTGAATAGTATTAAACTAAGTATAGATGGGGAAAACATATCAGAAATAAATTGTACTAATTTTCTTGGAGTATTAATTGATAAACATTTAAATTGGCAATCTCATGTAGCATCAATTAGAAAAAAGATAAATAAGGGCATTTATGTAATGAGATAATTAACTAAAATAATGGACAATGAAACAGGTCTATTATGCTTTTATATATTCGCATATACAAAACTTGTTAACAGTGCCATATATATGAATGCATAGAAACTGTGATAAATATAAATATGCAAAAAAATTCCAGTACACATAACCATAATTTAAGAAACAATGATGATTATTATAGAATAACATTAAGGGGAACTCTAAATAATCATGCTATAGAAGTTAGAGGCAGAGAATTATTTGATAAATTACCTAGAGAAATAAAGAACATAAACCAGCCAAATGTAATGATGAAAACAATAAAGGAATACTTAATAGAAAATGAATTTTATAGTATAGACGAATTTAGACATGGTAAAGCAATGTAAAGTGAAAATGATATTTAAGGTAAACATAATGTAAATGCAATGTAAAAGAAGTAATGTAAAATTACAAGCTGTACTTGTTAAATTATTTTATATTTGTAATTGGACATGTCCTTTAAATGCATTTAAAAGGATGATAATAATAATAAAGGCAGCTATAAATAGAACTTAAAGAAAAAGAAGGGCAAACTAGGAATGTTAAGGGAAATATACACCCACTATCCATTTCCTACTTCATCTTCCTTTATTAAGTTGAGCACCCTTAAGCCCCATCTCATCATCATCACTTCTTTTATTAATCTTTTCATTTGTTTTCTTTTTACCTTTCCTAAATAACTACCAATCATTTTAATATCCTTATCTAATTTTAATTTTGACAATCTTCCCCCTTTATATCTGTTGGTAAATTAGCCTATTTCTCCAACCTTAATTTTTCTCTCATTACTAGTCTTTCCAGAATCACATACCAATAATTATCTTTCATTCCTCATATTGGACATTTATCTAAATATCTTTCCCCTCTTAGTACTTTCAATTTCACTACCCCTGTTCTAGCTCATGCAATTCCTTCCCTGACAGCTTTATCTCCTTTTTCTACTTCCCCATTTTAACTTCAACTCCCTGTAAATGTTTAGTGACATTTTGTTTTTAAAACTACCTAGTGTTTCCTGAATTTCATTGTCATCAATTCTTAAATTAAGTTCTTTCCAAAAACTTCTTTCTTTTAATTCTCTATCTCTCCAAGTCACTCCTACACCAATTTTTTTCCCCCCAAAAAATTTAATTCTGTTAATCCAAGTTCTATGCTGGGTAATACTCTCCTGGAAAATCAGACTCCATCTACTTTATGTTTATTGAGGTAAAGATTTGTAGAAATGGTTTCATACACATTCTATTGTAGGTATAAAGTGGTGGTGGGGGGGGGATACAGGCATTTGGAACGTTGGTCAAATCTTTAAAATCCAAGTTGCCTGCTGACTTTGATACTGTTTCCACAAGAAACAAAGGAATGGTGACTTAACATAAAAAAATCTGATGTGTTACACTCACATGACTTTCTCTACTCTTGTACAAACTATTTTTACAAACGCTCATTCTCCATATGCTTCATGTTAATCGAGATGTTAATCTTATTGCTAATTTTCTTGTAGATGCAAGGGAATTGCTAGCCTTTAAGCGATAGTCAAATATTTTAACGCTGGTTGCTATGTGGCGCATTCCATTCTCTTTGCATGTCCAGGACATAAAAAAATGAAGAACGAATTTGAGAAAAAGTATAAGTATTGGAAAATTTAAGGGAATAACAAGCAATATCTCGCAAACGGTTCACTCAACAAAAGAAATGTATATGACATAAATTGTGTATTTTAACGCGATCTACATTTTTCGTGTAGTAAAATTTTGTCTATCTCTTATGGTTTACCAGTTATGAAAAAGTCGTTCATAATGACTTTTGGAGACATTCCCAGAAAATTCGAGATACACATTTTATTTGTCATGACAATATCTTAAACATATGATATTTTAATCAAAATCGTTAGAGTCGTTTTTGAGAAAATTAAAATTTTCGAAAAGTGTTCCATGTAAAGGGTAGTCTGGGGTGGGGGGATTTTCTTGAAAACCTTTGTGTCGCATCTCTGAAAGATATTGAACCTAAATACCAAGTTTGGTGTTTATCCGACTCTTCGTTTTTGGGTTATGCTGTTCACAGACACACAGACACACAGACACACAGACAGACACACACACACAGACACACACACAGACAGACACACACACGGACATGTTTCCAAAAATGCTTTTTTTGGATTCAGTGAGTCTCAAAACATGTATTTCCGGTGAAATCTCGGTATCGAAATTTTGGGTGGAATACAATACTTCCCCTACTTACTATACGTAGTAGAGAAAGTAAAAATGCATGGTGAGGTATTGGATAATTCAGACAATAGCAACTAATAGAAATGGTTAATATGGCAAACTAATTTGAAATAAATTGTATGTTTTAACGACATCTAAACTTTTTGTTCATAAGCTTTTCCTATCTCTTATGGTTTAGCAGTTATACAAAATTTATTCAGAATGAAGAAGACGTCTTAGGCTATTCACAGACAGTTCGAGATATGCATTTTATTAGTCATGCAAGTATTCTTAGCATATGGTGTAATCAAAATTCAAAGCATTTTTTTTTAAATGAAAATAATGAAGAATTTTTCATATACAAATAGTTTGGGATATGGGTTTTATTGACCATCTTTTTATTGCATCTTTGGAAGTTCAAATTTGGTTTTTATTCAACTTTTCGTTTTTGAGTTTCTCTCTCTCTTTCTTCTCTTAGTCATACACATACATTTCTTTCTAAAACAAGATTTTTTTTAATTCAGGGATCTCAACAAAACTTCTGTTTTTATTGAAATCTCGATATTGAATTGAATTTTTGGATAGAATACAATACATCCTCGACTTACTATAATTAAGTGCTAAAGAAAGTAAAAATTAGATATTACTTGCATTTTCTGTTGTGTAGAATGGTTTTGTGGTATTGTCTCACTGACTTTGTCATAAATGCAATTAAGACCCTGGTAAATCACAGTCCTTAAAAAACTATTAATATTTAATGTGAGAGCTGCAATATCTGCAGGGTGATCAAAAAGTCATGCAACCTATAGTGCAGCTAATATAATCAATTTAACTGAGGCAAGTGACCTGTGTACAGTTCCACAGTAGCATGTATACTTCTCCTTTGTCTGTTTAACCTCCTCATATGTAGGACTTACACCCCCCCACCAGGACTTACAGGCAGATGCCTGGGGTCAGAGGCCCGTTAAGGAGCAGACACTCATGGATCAGACATAATATCCAGGATGGGGGATCAGCCCAATGCCAGGTGTGGAAGGAAGGAAGGAAGGAAGGAAGGAAGTAGATGAAATGAAATGATGGTGAAATGGATGAAAGGAAAAGTGATGGAGCAGTTGGTGGAATGAATGGCGGGGGAAACCAGAGAACCTGGAGAAAACCCGCCCAGACGCTGCTTTGTCCACCACAAATCCCACATGTGGGTCCCTGGGATTGAACCTGGGCCGCCTCGGTGAGAGGCGATAGGTGTAACCACTCGGCCATGGCGCCACCTAGCATGTACACACTGGAGAAAAAAGAATCTTCATCCTAGAAGAGCACATAGCACACTATACTGAAGCACAACCCAGGCAGGCATCATTGAGGAAATCAACCATTAAACATTTGTACAATAAATTCAAGAAAACAGGGAATGCCCCCCAAAGTGGTAGACCAACTTTCTCACCGAAGGTGTAAGAATCTCCTTGCAGCTGCATGTGCTGTTTTTAGACTTGTCAATCTATGCAAAGACTTTTGCAGACTTGTGATCATTGCAGCACTGATATCTGTTAATTTGTCTCTTTATGTAGGTACTCCTCCAGGATAAAGATTGTCGTCCTCTGTGATGTAGTGGTTACCATGCTAGCCTTTAGTTCCCGAGGTCACGGGTTCAAACCCGGCGGAGGGCAATCGGTTTTTTTGGGTGTAAAAATTCTTAGCATGGCTTCCTTCAGAAGGGAAGTAAAGCCAGTGGTCCCAAGCCTGATAAAGAAGCCTCTGAGCAAAATTACCGGTCTTTCACGCCTAATATAGAATGGGACGCTAAGGACCATAGTAGTTAAAGAGCGTCCATAAATAAAACTCATTTTAATTTTAGGATAAGGATTCTTTCCTCCAGCATGTACATCATACTGCTATGGTATTTATCACCACCTCTCATCTGCAACATACAGAAAACCAGTTACATAGTTGAACCATGGATTATATGAATTTTTTATCATCCTGTATAAATAAAGTGAAAAGTTTGTGTTGGTATGTTGGAATGCATAGAATACCAGAAATGCTAGAAACTTAGTTTATACAGTTAATATTTTCAGTGTGGATGACATAAAATATATGAAAATCTCATTCTTTCCGTTTACAACAGTAGTTTGTAGAGAGTTGAAATTTTGTAAACCCGTCCCCATCAAGGACAAAGGACACATTATATGAACTTATGAAGTTTATTTTTACTTTCTCTAAACTGCTTACCTCTTGTAAGTAAAGGAAGTATTGGATTCCACCCAAAAATTTTATACCAAGATTTTACCAGAAATACACATTTTGAGGTTCCCTGAGTCCAAAAAAAGGTTTCTTTTGAAAAGTTGTGTGTGTGTGTGTGTGTGTGTGCGCGCGCGCGCGTGCGTGCGTGCGTGCGTGCGTGGGCGTGCTCAAAGAAAATGTCAGTTAAATATCTAACTTGGAATTTAAGTTCAGCATCTTCCAAGATGTGACACAAACTTTTGAGTAAAATCCCTCACCCCAAACTGCCCATTACATGGAAAATTTGTCATTATTTTTCCTTTTCTCAAAAATGACTAATAATTTTGATTAAAGTATCATATGTTTAAGATATTTGCAGACAGAGTATATATCTTGAGCTATCTGCAAATAGCCTGTGAAGTATTCTTCATTCTGAATGTCTTCTGCATGACTGGTAAACTGTAAAGGATGGACAAAATCTTATTACACATAAAATATAGATCTTATTAAAGCACATAATTTATCTCAAATTCTTTTATGATCTTAATCATTTCCAAGATATTCTTTGTTATTTTCAAATACTCACACCTTTTTCAAGTGATAAGTCCGTATTTGTTACTTTCTCTACTACGTATAGTAAGTATGGGAAGTATTGTATTCCACTCAAAAATTCAATACCGATATTTCACCGGAAATACATGTTTTGAGAACCCCTGAATCCAAAAAAAGCACTTTTGAAACATGTCCGTGTGTGTGTGTGTGTGTGTGTGTGTCTGTGTGTCTGTGAACAGTATAACTCAGAAACAAACAGTTGGATAAACACCAAACTTGGTATTTAGGTTCAGTATCTTCCAGAGATGCGACACAATGGTTTTCAAGAAAATCCCCCCACCCCAGATTACCCTTTACATGGAACATTTTTCAAAAATTTTAATTTTCTCAAAAATGGCTCTTAACGATTTTGATTAAAATATCATATGTTTAAGATATTTTTATGACAAATGAAATGTATATCTCGAATTTTCTGGGAATGTCTCCAAAACTATTCTTCATTGTGAACGACTTTTGCATAACTGGTAAACCATAAGAGATAGACAAAATTTTACAACACGAAAAATGTAGATCGCGTTAAAATACACAATTTATGACAAATACATTTTTTTTGTTGAGTGAACCATTTTCGAGATATTGGTTGTTATTCCCTTAAATTTTCCAATACTTATACTTTTTCTCAAATTCATTATTCAATTTTTTTTGTCCAGGTAATGCAAAGAGAATGGAATACTCCACATAGCAACCAGCTCTTAAAATATTTCACTATAGCTTAAAGCCTACCAATTCCCCTTGCATCTACAAGAAAATTAGCAATAAGATTAACATCTCAATTAACATGAAGCATGTGGAGAATAAGCATTTTAAAAATAGTTGTACAAGAGTAGAGAAAGTCATGTGAGTGTAACACATCAGATTTTTTAAAGAGAGTAAATCTGAGTATGTATATGTAGGGTAATCTCAAAAACCACTTGACCAATTTTGATAATTCCTTCGACATTGAAAAGCCTAATTCGTTCTAACAGACATGGGGCTATAAAACATAATTTCGTTTTGTAAACTACTAAACAATAAAAAATGATTTGCAAAGCCTTGTACTCAAATACAAACACATTGGGGTTATAAAAGAACATGCTTGTGAAAAAGACCTTGACTTATAGTTGAGAACGCCATGGAGTAGAAGAAGGTGTTATTCCACAGAGTATGCATGCAAAACAAGAAAGATGCCAAGGACATTTCATTCCAAGCAATATATATGTAGATGGTCACGATTTAGTAATTAAGACACAGCAAAACAAAAAAAAAAGAATAAAATCTGTTATAATGCTATGATATGCATCTGATACAAATTGCAAGAATATTTTAAAAACTCTCATGTAAGAAGCTTTTCCTTTATTTCATTTCCTGTGCATTTATGGTATAATCAAGTTCATTAGTAGGGTATGTTAAATAATTGTATAAAGAGAGAAAATGGCTAACATGAGAAATCAGTGAACCAACATTTTTTAATTAACAATTAGAAGATCATTTTGTTAGCAGACCGTCTTTTCCAAAGAGGTTAACTTGGTGGCCTGGGAGTGGTAAGTCTTCATGTTTATGAGCTTCACCACTATTGCGTTGTATATGTTAATGTTTTCTGTACTATGTTATTAAATAACTACTGGACCAAATGAATGGTACAAAGGTTTAAAATTTCACCTAATGTAATTATCTAACAAGCAGGGATGTCATTTCAGAAATTGAAATTGAGTTTTATTTTTATTTATGGATGCTCTTCAACTGCTGTGGTCCTTAGCGTCCCACTCTATATTGGGTGTGAAAGACCAGTAATTTTACACAGAGGCCTCTTTACCAGGCTTGAGTTCTTTTATGTGCCATAAATCTACAACACGGGACCACTGGCTTTACTTCCCTTCTAAAGGAAGTCATGCTAAGGATTTTTACGCCCGAAAAAAATCCATTGCCCTCCGCCAGGTTTGAACCCGCTACCTTGGGAACTAGAGGCTAGCATGGTAATCACTACACCACCGAGGACGACTTGCCATTTCAGAATATAGTTATATGAAACAATTAGTCTACTGGTTATTATTGCTCTACCAAAGGAAACATTACTAGAACTGTATTTTTAATACAAATATTTCACATTTAAAAGATAAAAGATGATTTTCTCTTAGGTTAAATGTGTCATTAAAATTCACATGAAAATTCGGATAACTGCTTCAGGCATTCTTGCCCCGCCCCCCCAAGCAGAAATTTAAATGATGCCCCTGCTAAGAGCTTTGAAATTTTGGTTCAGAACTTTAAATCTAGGAAAAAGTAATGTGTTAAGACAATGTATTGAATACCAAGAGAATAGCTTAATGAATGATGGATGGGTAAGTAAATTACGGAAGATTTTGGAGAAAAATGGGTTAGGAGACATGTGGAGAAGGAGAGAAAATAATGTGAAAAATTTTTGGAAAAAGGCAAGGAAAAGACTGGAAGATATAGAAATACAAATCATGTTCAGTGAGATTGCCGTAAAGAGCTCATTAGTTTGTTATAGGCCAATGAAAAATACATGGGGTAGGGAAAAATATATAGACATAGTAAATAAAGAAGAGAGAGAATCTGTTGCATGGGTAAGAACCGGAGCATGGAGGCTAAGAGGGTTAAGACAGGGTATTCCTCAGAACCAATGTCCGATATGTGGTGGTAATGAAGACATTGAACACATAGTATTTAAGTGCCAAGGAACAGAAAATTGGAGAAAAGAATTTTTTAATAAGAAGTGGTTGAAGGGGGATAGAAATACACTTATAATTGAAATGATATGGAAACTGTTTGGAATTTTAAGGTCAGCATATAGTGTCCAGTTCTTAAACATTTTACTATCGCTGTTCCCTTTGCATCTATAACGAAATGTGTAATTTAGCTATTTCTGCAAAGGTTTATTTGGATTAAAATGTAATAGAAAAATAAGCTTTAGCAAGAATAGTTTTTATACCCACTAATAAGTGATTGAGGATAGGGAAAGCCTGTGAATGTAACATGTCAGATTTATCATTCTTATAACACTTCAGATCTTGTCTGCAGTGTGTTTATTACACATTTAGGCTATGCTTCCTTGAAGAGCGAATTAATAGAGTTATTCTGAACGTATATCTAACCAGTGTGTTTAATGACAGCAGGTAATGTTTTTTCCTTCTTTTCTTTTCAGAATTTTATCTTCCGTTGAAAGGTTCAATCCTACCACAGGTGTCTGGGAATATGTGGCATCCCTGGAAATAGGCCGCATGGGCATAGCAGTAGCCAAATATCGAGACTACATCTGGGTTGCAGGAGGAATGAGTGCCATTAGGAAAGCTCCAGTGTCTCGAAGTGTAGATTGCTATGATACCAGACATAATGTGTAGGTATATGCACTTTAGTAAATTATTTGTATTTGAATCAGTATAGCAAAACAACAATATGCAATTAATTTAACAAAATTAAAAGATGTCTATACTGATATAATAAAGAGAGAAAATTTGTTTGTATGTATGTATGTGATGTAGGATAATGTAAAAAACCATCTGATTTTGGTAACTCTTTCACCATTGAAAATCTCTGTTCTCTATGTTGGACATGGGCTATAAAACATCCAATTTAAATTCATAAATTGCTAAAAGACTAAAAAGGATTTACAAAGCCTTTGTTGAAAATGCCATGGAGTAGAAAATAGTTGCTCTACTCCACAGAGAATGCATGTAGAAACAAAAGCCTTTTACATTTTATTCCAAGCAGTATACATAGATGGCTGTGATGTAATACTTAAACAAACAGAAGATAGAGTTTAAAAAATGACAATCAATCCTTGTGGTTGGTACAAATGGTGTGTTATATTTATTTCTGTAACTGACATTTATCAAATACTTTAGATGTGTGTGTAATGAAACAGTGTCAACACCTTTGAATAACCTTAATTCTAATTCTATATATGTATGCCCTGAACTTTCTGGGTATCAAAACCTTCTAATAACTCTCATGTAAGAAAGTTTTGCTTTATTTCCTTTGTACTTATGTTGTAATCAAGTCTATTAACAAAGCATTGTAAATAATTTTATAAAGAAAGAAAATTGCTAACGTTCAAAATCAGTAAACAGATATTTTATATTAACTATTGCAAAGCTTATTTTTACTTTCTCTACTACGTATAGTAAGTAGGGGAAGTATTGTATTCCACCCAAAAATTTGATACCGAGATTTCACCAGAAATACATGTTTTGAGACCCCCTGAATCCAAAAAAAAAGCATTTTTGGAAACATGTCCGCGTGTGTGTCTGTGAACAGCATAACTCAGAAACGAACAGTCGGATAAACACCAAACTTGGTATTTAGGTTCAGTATCTTCCAGAGATGCGACACGAAGGTTTTCAACAAAATCCCCCCACCCCAGATTACCCTTCACATGGAACATTTTTCTAAAATTTTAATTTTCTCAAAAATGGCTCTTAACGATTTTGATTAAAATATCATATATTTAAGATACTTTTATGAAAAATAAAATGTGTATCTTGAATTTTCTGGGAATGTCTCCAAAAGTATTTTTCATTCTGAACGACTTTTGCATAACTGGTAAACCATAAGAGATAGACAAAATTTTACGACACAAAAATTGTAGATCGCGTTAAAATACACAATTTATGTGATATACATTTTTTTGTTGAGTGAACCATTTTTGAGATATTGCTTGTTATTCCCTTAAATTTTTCAATACTTATTTTCTCAAATGGGAATTCGTTATTCATTTTTTTGTCTTGGATATGCAAAGAGTATTAATCTGTGGAAAAGGGAATGGTGCTGCACCTAGCAACCAGCTATTAAGAGATATGTGTATGCTTAAAGGCTACTGTTTTTCTATATTGCTCTTGCAAATACAAAACAAGGGGAACATAGTATGCCTTAAGCGATAGTCAAATATTTTTAGAACTGGTCGCTATGTGTAAAATGTAATTCTCTTTGCATGTCACAAGATCGTTTTGCAAATGTTTATCTCGATTAATATGAAATAGATGGAGAATAAGAGTTTGTTAAAATAGTTTGTACAAGAGTAGAGAAAGTCATGTGAATGTAACACATAATTTTTTTATGGTTACAGACTATGTGTCTTTTCCAAAGATGTTAATCTGATGATGGGGTGGGGAATCCTCATATTCACCAGCTTTACTTCTATTTCATTGTACATGGGTTTCTGCATAATGTGAAAATTATATATCTCTTATATTATTAATAACTATGGAACCAAAGGGAGGGTACAAAGCTTTAAAATTTTATCTATTATAAATATCTAAAAATTACTTGACCATTCCAACTGATGATTGTTTCAGCACCAAAGGGTACTTATAGGATATGCAACATTCCCAGAACTTGGAAGACTCTCGGGGCGAGGTTAAGGAAGTAGGATATTTTGCTGGTGTTCACATTCTTTAGTGTGAATATCAAGGGATTTTTCATGTGTTATTAGGAATAGCTGGCACTGTAAAAAATTATAATTACAAGGGGTAAAAGGGAGGATTCACTATAAAAATTCTCTACATCATTGTACAATAATTTGATAAAGAATGGACGGGGAGGTAAATGAAATTAATTAATACGTCATTTGGGTTTAAAAATCTAAACATGCAACAATAAGTAAGCCAGCTAGTTGCTTATAAATTTATAACTTGAATATGTTATAAAGCATTAACTGCTGGATTTGTTGGACATTCATATCTTAGTGTAACAGAATGTTACATTGGTAGAGGAGGGGGGATTAATGTCACATATTTATTCCCTTCTTGTACAAAAGGCTTTTATATTTTTAAGTGTATTCATTACTTTATGGACATTTCACTCGGGTTGACTTAATTCATCAAGTTCAGATTATGATAGTAGTGTTTCCATGTGACTAAAATAAAATTTATCAGATGTTTAAAATAACAGAGTTGGAGGTTGTTACACTACATCACTAAAAGTTCTTATTTTGAACGAGTTTCAGGAGAACGGTTTGCTCCCATCGTCAGCATGTTTCCAAGTAATTTTGCCGGTTATTGTTTGGGGAATGTGTGTGGTTAGTGGTGTTCTCTGGTGCTGGGTTGATGAAGCTCCAAAGACTGCTGGGTGGTGGTAGTTTGAATTTCATTAGGTGATTCCTGTGTTTGACGATATGTATTTTTTCCCAGATGTCCAATTCATTGCTGCTGTTGATCAGTTTTAAGAGTTTTATGTTCAGAGTGATATCATGGTTTGAAGACCAGAAATGATGTGCTACTGCTGATTTATCTTGCTGCTTTTGGTAAATGCATCTCATATGCTCTTTAAGTTTTATTTCAAGATTTCTTTTGGTTCTTCCTATGTAAACCAGATTACAGTCATTACAAACTATTTGATATATACCAGCTGATTTATCGTTGGGGATAGGGTCTTTTGTTCTGTTCCATAGTAGTTTCTGTATATTGTGGTTATTCTGTGGAGACAGGGTGATGTTGTATTTATTGAAAATCCTTTGAAATTTATGATGTGCAGCAGGACATCATTTCTGGTCTTCAAACCATGAAATCACTCCAAACATAAAACTCTTAAAACCGATCAACAGCAGCAATGAATTGGACATCTGGGAAAAAATATACATCGTCAAACACAGGAATCACCTAATGAATTTCAAACTACCACCACCCAGCAGCCTTTGGAGGTTCATCAACCCAGCACCAGAGAACACCACTAACCACACACATTCCCCAGACAATAAGCAGCAAAATCAGTTGGAAACATGCTGATGATAGGAGCAAACCGTTTTCCCAAAACACGTTCAAATAAGAACCTTTTAGTGATGTAGTGTAACAACCTCCAACTCTATTTTAAATTATGACACATCACTGTTACTAGCTTCTCAATCTTCAAAATTAATTTATCAGATGTGTTTAAAATTCACTTGAAACTGCATATCAAATTGTAATGGTTTTATAAAAAATGCTACTTATTTGTTTAATCAAACTAATGCTTTTGCAGATACTAAAAAGTTAATTTATTAAAAAGTGGCATTTATACAAATCACTATCCAATGAAAAATTGCATTTATGCAAAACTATATTTTATATTATAGGAACGTTAGTTGTGTATGAAAAATTCAAACCAGTAACAATGAATGTGTCAGAAATGGCTCATTCTACGAAAATGGTATTTGAAATAAATTGTGTATTTTAAAGGAATTTATGTTTTTTATGTAGTAAGTTTTTATAAAGGTATACATTTACTAGTTATACAAAATTTTAGAAAAGTCATTCAGAATGAAGAATACTTCACAGGCTATTCCCAGAAAATTCAAGTTATATACTTTTCATTTAAATATATAAGAGTGTCTACTGATACTGGAAATATACTTGAGTTATACTGGATATAATGAATTTATGGTTACATACTGGAAAAATTGGATGAAATATCCATATAACATTGCTTTATTTCAGATTAAATTTTCAGTGATTGGTTCTTGGAGGATGTTAATTAAGTAAATGTTTTTTGAATAAGTTATTGGTTTGCATGATATCCATTTTTCCCTAAGTTTTTTTATCTATGAAATCGTCCATTGGAAATTTCAAGCAAAACAAATTTGTTGACAGTATCAATCAGTGGTATTTCAAAATTCATTATGCAATCTCTATTCTTCAAAATAAATATTTTCTCCCACACCATTAAATCTATGGGGCCATTTAAATGTTTTAACAATTTAAAAGATCCCGTAATGAATTTTGAAATACCACCAATTAATCCTGTCAACAAATCTGTTTTACTTCCAGTAGCATTTATTTGTCCTACAAATATCTTAAACATATGCTATTTTAATCAAAATCATTACAACCATTTTTGAGAAAATAAAAAAATAATGAACATTTTTCAATGCAAGGAGTAGTTTGTTGTGGGAGAGTTTCTTAAGAAACTTGTGTCACATCTCTGGAAGATGCTAAACTTAAATATAAAGTTTGAATTTATCTGAATTTTTGTACTGAGCTAAGTTATGCTGTATGCACACCCATATACACACATGGCCTTTTTCTAGAAATGATTGTTTTAGATTCAGGGAACCTAAAAGCACGTAGTTGTGATGAAATATCAAATTTTTGGGTGGAATACATTACTACCTACAATAAGTAGGTGCTAGAGAAAGTAAAACAAAAAGAGAAAAGAAAATAATTCAACTTATATATGTATTTTCAGTTAAGCATTACAGAACGCTATAGAGAACATACATTATGTAAATAAATAAAAAGAAGACTATTAATGAAGTGAAGAAAATATCTAATGCATAAAATCATCCTTCACAGAGAAATATTTGTTTGATACACCTCTTACACCTCATTTCCCTAGCTTCTGATCATGGTAAAACATAGATTTCACTTTCCCTACTACATAATTACCTATAGTAAGTAAAGGAACTATTGCATTTCACCCAAAGATTTTATACTGAGATTTCACCAGAAATACATGCTTTGAAGTTCCCTGAATTCCCCCCCCCCCAAGAAAAAAGCTTTTACAAAAAGGCCTGTGTATGTTGTCTGTGAATGGCTTTAACTCAAAAGTGAAAAGTTGGTGAAGTACCAAACTTGGTATTTTAAGTTCAGCATCATCCAAGGATGCAACATAAAGATTTTCAAGAAAATCCCCCCACCCCCAAACTACCCTTTGCATATGAAATGTTTCATCTGATTTTCTCAAAAATCGCGTTAACAATTTTGATTAAAATACCACATGTTTAAGATATTTTAATAACAAATAAAATGTATTCACATCTTGAATTTTCTGGAAATAGCTTTGAAGTCCTCTTCATTTTCAGTGACTTTTGTACAACTGGTATACTATGAGATATAAAGAAAATTTCCCTATAGAAAAAATGTAGATCTTGTTAAAGCACACAATTTATGTCAACTTTGTTATAACTAACAACTTTGTTATAAGTTGACATAAGCTATGTCAACTTATGCCAACTCCACTTCCTTTGTGGAGTTAACCATTTCTGAGATATTCTTTGATGTTGCTTTGGATTTACAAACACTTAAATATATTTTTCAAGTTACTATTCGTTTTTTCTCATGGTCATGCAAAATGAAAATATATAGTTTGTTACGTTATTTTTTTACCACGCTTTGGGTGTCAATTTGAAGTAGTTTGTATTGAAGGACATGTATTATATTTCAACTGTTGGGGAGCCAAACTTGAAATTTGTTGCAACCACACGTATAGTGCCCACTTTCCGGTAGCCTTTGCCCCAAATGTACTTTCAGGTGGACTTTGCCCCAAGTTTAAAAAAATATTAACTTTGTAATTTGACTGTTTCTTTAAATATCTTATATTTATGTTTGCCTGGGCTGCATCAGTATTATTGTTAGAGACACGTTTCTCTTAGCAGGGTTGTGATGCGACAAGAATGTAGGCTTACACAGATTATAATTTTACTTCACTCCTTTTATTAATGCTTGACACGATTTAAATAACACTTCACTGATATAGAGAGCTGTGAGATTCCTTTAATTCATTAATTGCACTTTTTAACACGTAAACTATTTTCGTCTCACACAAATATGTATTAAATCTCTCGAGGACACTTTTTGCATCTGGTTAGTAACGCTGTCTGCAGACAATTGACTTCTGAATTTGTAAATGTTTCTCCTTTTCAGTTTCTGATTGGCGAATCCTACTCCAATAGAATATCTTCATTTAACTAAAGATTTTTCTGGTTGTTGATTGGCTATTTTATAAACTGTCAGTAAAATTACATTATTGCTTCCAACCACCATCCGCAGACTGCAAACCGTTCAGAACAGGGCGCTTCGGATGATCTATGATACCGGGCGTAGATTCCCATCAAATATCCTACATACCCATTCCGGTCTCCCATACATCGTGGACGTGGTGCGGGAGAGAACCCGCACCATGTACGCGAAACTCACCTACCACCCCAACCAGCTGGTTAACTCTTTGGGCCGCTATGACCATAAGGCGCCACGGCGGAGGAAGAGCTACCGGTTGCCGAAAGACGGCTTGGGCCCCCGAGGCTGAAGTCTACCAATCCCTCATCTCACAAACTTCCCCAAGTTAAGCAGCATTGGGCCCGGTCGCTGGCTGGATGAGTTACCATCTACCAGCGACCCGCCCTGCCGCCAACTTGAGTACCCCCATCCCATTACCTGTATTCCCATCTTGCTTTGCTGCCATGCCGGCCTGCTTAACTTGACGACCACACAAGCGGTCGCCCAAGTTAAGCAGCATTGGGCTTGGTCACCACATGGTCGCTAGTCCGCCCATGAGGAAACCGCCGAGACCCAGCCAAATGGTGGTGCAGAAAGCTAAACCCCGCCCTAGACAAACATAAATCGAAAGCTTGTGTATATTCTTTTAAACCTCCTTTATCGCACAGGTAAAGCCGCATACGCGGCTAGGTACTGTGGCGATTATATTCCGCCCAGGTAAACCTGGGCGACCTGTTCTCGATTGCTGGATTGCTGGATTATTGCTTCCAAGAATTACAAGTAGTATTGTTAAACTCTCAAACTCAATATTGCCTCAAGGTTACCTCATTGTTACGTCTTTGTTAGCAATTTTTGACCTATTTCTCACAGCTCCTACATATTAAATTATGTAATATATTCACGTAACATTATTACCCATGGATACAATAATATAAACATATACAATGACTGTAATATACACTTTTTATATATTGTGACACACACATATTGCTATAAGGTGGGCTGTTATTGAATTTTATATATATTATACAATTAGACTGAAATCATTTTTAGTGTTAAAAATACTGCCTCAAAAAGCATATAATTTAAAAGCAATATAGCAACACACTTTTTAAAAACTTGATTGTCCCTTTATCTGCGATATCTTCTTATACCTACAACTGAATTTGTAATGGAAATTTATCTCAATTAACAAGAAGAATAAACTTTCATAATAATAATTTATAGAAGAGTGAATAGAGAAAGTTATGTGAATGCAGCACATCAGATTTTTACAGCATGTTGTCAGTTGATTCACCATATGGGTTGATTCCCTTCATTAAAACATGTTCCTGTCATATGCTTTAAGAATAAAGAATGATTTCTGTAGGGTGGATAGAATTTCACTGAAAATTTTATTAACCTGGTGTCTGCAGATGGATACCAAATGCTCCGCTGAGGCTTCCTAGATGCTTCAGCAGCCTGTTTGTGATGAACGATAACCTGTACTTGGTTGGTGGAGCTGGAGGATTTGCTAAGGAAGTTCACAACATCCACAGCTTGGCAGCCATTGATGCATGGGACCCTGAAAATAAGGAATGGAGTTTAGTGACCGAAATGGCCAACCCTCGACATGCACATACCATTGCATACCTTGGTGAGTTGACTCTTTATTCTTTCTTCAAAAGTATTTGAGTTGAGAGCTTAAGTATTACTCCTGGCTTTTTATAGGAATAGTTCTTTTACTTTCTCTACTCTTAGATTTTAGGAGGGGATGGGACAAAGATTGCCAGTAATTGGGAAAGCTATTAGAAAAATCTTTTAGCTAGAGACATGATTTTTTTGTTGGATCCCAATAAGACAAAATAAGTTAATATATAATAAAAAGGAATTTTATAGTGATTGTCTCCATCATTACAAACTTTGACTGTTGTAATTAAATGGGAATTTTAACTGAACTCGCAGAATGAGCACTTATGTATAATTTCATTGCAGTATTTATGCAAAACTGACGCATTAAAAGACTTGTTTCAAGAATAAAAATAAGCTGTTTAACCTTGTGCAACTTAGAAAGTCAAGCTCAAGTTAATTGCTTGCTGGTCTCGTGGGTTCATGCATATTTTATGGAAGGCTGTGAGATACATCTCAGAGAGGAAATTTAATGGCAAGAGTGAGGGAGTTAATACTAAGATTTGGTTTTGTATATTGTTTGTAATGTATAATATTGAATTGAAAACTCAGTGATACTTGTGTATGGCACAATGAAAACGAAACTCACAGGAAGAAGAGCAGCGCACATGAAAACAAAACTGATGCAAAATGACAACGGTCATTTAAATATTTAGTGAATAGTGCTAAAAGAGTTAAACCAACAAAAGAAGAATTTATAATGTCTACCACTGAAATTTCTTAGAAGCCAACATCGCCCTAGAAAACTTGGATCATCCTTCAATGAGGAATTGGATGAATAAAAACATTTCAGGTCAGTTACATCCCTTTGTACTGGTGTTTTTTCCACTTAATTTCAAGTAAAAATTTAAAAATTAATAAACTATTGTATGAAGTAACTAATAAATGAATTACAACTATCCGGGCTTGTAGGCTGTGGTCTAGAAGGCATCGTGGATACCGACGTTTCGCCAAGTATAGCGCTTGGCATCTTCAGGGTGAAGTGATTCAGTGTCTGCGGTGGTCGGAGTCTGAATGCGGAGGGTGCTAAGGTTATTTATTAAGAAAGTGACCTGGTGCCAGTACAGTAGGCCCGGCTTACAGGCCTATATTTACATGTTTGTTACAGTTGACTTGTTAGCATTAAAATATGGTTCGCTTTTGCATTAAAAGAAACCCATGCGGTGGCCAGCCTTAGGCCACCGAGAACAGTTTTTTGCATGTATGAATGCGGAGACCGGAGGATGGCGCTCTTATATAGTGAGGGTGGGCGGGGCTTACCATGAGGTCCTGTGCAGTGATTGGCTTGCGTCTCTGGGAGTGGGTGGGTTTGGCAAGGTATTATTATGTCTGCTATTTTTGTGTACGTGTTTCTCTAAGATAGGTGTCCAGCTCACCCTGAAGATGCCAAGCACTGTACTTGGTGAAACGTCGGTATCCACGATGCCTTCTAGACCACAGCCTACAAGACCGGATAGTGTAATTCATTTATTAGTTATAACGCCGGCCGTGAAAGCCTCAGTATGTATTGTATGAAGTTTTATTATTGTTGCAAATCTTTGGTTATTTTAATATTTTAGGAAGCAGGAACTTTACAACTGGTGACTGACTGCAACAAAGGTATGTTCCACTGCTAAAAGAAGTATAGCATCAAGAAGTGGGCGCAAAGTTGAAGGATCACCCAGTTGTAATACACTGCAGCTAGACCAATGGTCATTGTATTTAAGACTCTACCTAAATATGCTAGATGCTTGTCGGTGAAGTACATATGCTGGAAAATTTGAACTTGCAGTAATGCTGCCAGGCCATCATAGCAGTTATCCATAAACATAAAATACAATATATAAACATATCACCATTGCCTGATAGTGCCCATTATATGGCAAAGTGTGTCCAAGCATTAAGAGGAATTTATAACAAACTTATTTATATTGAATGTTGGGCACATAAGCTACATTTTATAGCTGGAATTTGGTCAAAACACTATGCAGACTTAGTGAATGTGTCATAAAAACAAAACATGCTTTCCTGCATACAAAGAAACAAAATCATAAATACTGTTGACTAATTTTGAAGATTTAGAAGCTGGTAACAGTGATGTGTCATAATTTAAAATAGAGAGTTGAGGGTTGTTACACTACATCACTATGAATATCATAGTGATGTAGTGTAACAACCCTCAACTCTCTATTTTAAAACATAAATACCGTGTTTATGCGAATCTAATGCACACCTTTTTTGACCAAATGTAGTACTCAAAATTATGATGCACATTAGATTCGAGAGCAAATCTGTTCCATAGAATGCCAGTAACTTCATTCAAATGTTTCGTTTATTACATCACAATGGATTGCTGGAGTTAACATGCACCCGGAAACTTGCGACAAGCTAGCCGCTCATTTATCATTGTCCTTTATTGAGCGTTTTTAGTTATGGTATGGAGGGCAAGGGCAAACAGAGAAGAACGTCTTATGATGCTTCTTTAAAGCGTAAAGTAATGCTTTATGCTAAAAACAAATGCTAATAGAAAGGCAGGAAGGAAGTTCAATGTATCAGACAGCAACGTTTGCTTGTGGTAAAAACAGAAATTGTCATTATTTACTACTAAAGCTAGTAGGAAGAAATTTATGGGTCCTTGCAAAGGAAGACATCCTGAAGATGAAGAAAAAGTGTTGGAATTTGTACGTGAAAGGAGGAAGAATGGACAACCTGTGACTAGTGACGCTATATGAAAGAAAGCTAAAGAGGAGGCTGAAGTTCTTGGTATTCCGAAACAAGAATTTAAGGCTAGCCGTGGCTGGGTGGATCGTTTCATGTGGCGGACGGGTTTATCCCTAAGACGCTGTACAACAATGTGCCAGAAGCTTCCTGCAAATTTTGAGACAAACTACAAATGTTTCAGCGGTATGTCATTTTACTTCGGAAGAAAAAAAATTGTCAATGGGGCAAATAAGCAACGCTGATGAGACGCCAATTTGGTATGATATGCCGTGGTACTACACTATTACTCAGAAGGGGACAAAGGAAGTTATCAAAACAACAGGGTGTGAAAAACAGCGCGTAACACTAATTTTGTTCTTTAACAATGTCACCTAACAATCGGGCACTTTCAATTCTATAATCTGATGGTTTATATATATGATAAATCCATTGTATTAAATCAATTTAAGTAAAGTACCTATTTTATGTCATTAATGCGCTTTACATTTCATACAAACCCTTTTTTTTTCTTTTCTTTCTTTCTTTATAATTTTAAGTTTCAAATATGGAGTGCGCATTAGATTCATGTAAATATGGCATATGAAAGAAATTTTTTTGAAATAAATATGGTAATGAGAAAGAAGTTCAAGTGTTTCTCTCTCCAGTTGAAATGCCTTATTTGCTGCTGTGGGTATTTACTGGATGTAACTAAATGCTTTAATACAGTGGTTCTGAAAGAGTGTAAGCTACTTTCAAAAATTAAATAAAAGTGAAGAGATTATCATTTCAATTTTTCAATTTATTAATCCTTTAACATCAATTCAGTACATAGTACATTGATACAGGATATGTCAATAGTTAAATTTATATATTTACATTACAATAAAGTTATATATAATTTGAGTTCAACTATGATATACAATAGATATATTTATAAATTAAATGACATACTACTAGATAACTTAACGGATTAGTACAATGTCTTATGCAAACAAGGATTTATTAAACTGTAAATATTTCCTTTACGGTGTAGAAGCAGTGTTCCTGCAAGAAAGCCTTTGTTCTAGTTTTAAACACATTATAATTATTTATATCTTTAATGGCATTAGGTAGGGAATTATAATTCCTTATACTGGAGTGCAGTACTGCATTCTTACATATTGTAGTTCTGACAGAGGTTAAGTGTATATCCTTATTATGTCTAGTGTAATGACTATGGACATTGTCATTATTTTGAACATTAAATTTATTTCTTTTTACAAATAAGACTGTTTCTAATATATAAGAACATGCCAAAGTAAGTATGCCAAGCTTTCTGAATAGTGGTTTACATGAGCATAACCTTTTTTTACCACATATAATTCGTATGGCTTGTTTTTGTTTGATAAATACATCCTTAGTTTCTGGTGAGTTTCCCCAAAATATGATACCATATTTAATTATTGAATGTATATGTGCATAATAAGTTGTTAACAGCACATGGAGACTGACATTTTGACTTAAAATTCTTAAGGCATATACATTCCTGCTTAATTTGGTTATTAAATGTTTTATGTGAGTTTTCCATTTCAAGTTATTCTGTATCCACAAGCCCAAAAAGTTTGTCTCGTTTTTATATGAGATTAATTTATTATTTAATTTTACTTCAGGGATGTTATAATTATTGTTTGCACTATCAGTATCATTCTGGGTGAAGCAGCATTTGTTACAGAATACTGTGCAACTACAGCTGAAATAATACCTATTTTGAAGGTACAGATTGTGTACTGTCCTAAAGTAAATGAATGAACTTATTGATGACTATAAACTTGTAGAGAGCTTTATTTTTAAAACAAGGTACATAAGTAAGTTTGTTAGTCTGTCACATTGTAGGAAAAAAGGTGTAGGGAAGAGGATAAAGGATCTTGGCATGGCGTGCATTAATAAACTTACAAATTTAATTTCAAAGATCCTGGACAGGAAGGTTTTGAGTCTGTCACAGTATTGTTTCACTTGCCTCAGTTAAAAATTGCTGTAGTAGATTCTTCTTTAGAAGACAAAATAAAATTGAAAAAAAACACACACACAAACCCACGTTTTACCTTCTCTACTATGTACATATAGGTAGAGAAGATATTGTATTCTCCCAAAAATTGTATACCGAGTTTCACCAGAAATGCATGTTTTGAGGACCCAAGAATAAAAAAGAAAAAACAATCTTAGAAAGAGGTCTGCTGTTTGTGTGTGTGAACAGCATAGCCCAAAAACGAAAAGTTGGTTAAATGCCATAGTAGGTATTTAAGTTCAGCATCTTCCAAAGATGGGACACGAACATTTTCAAGAAGATCCCTTCCATCCCAAATTATCATTTACATACAATATTTTTTAAAATTTTGATTTTTTCAAAAATGGTTTTGACGATTTTGATTAAAATACTGTATGATTGAGATATTTTCATGACAAACGTAATGTATATCTGAATTGTCTGGGAGTAGCCTGCGAAGTCCTCTTCATTCTGAATGACTTTTGCCTAGCTGGGAAACCTTAAGAGATAGACAAAATCTTACTATACAAAACATGTAGATCTCATTAAAACATGAGATTTACATTTATGTTTAAATTTTTACTTTCTCTCTATAAAGTAGGGGAAGTATTGTATTCCACCCAAAAATTCGACACCGACATTTCACCGGAAATATATGTTTTGAGACCCCCTGAATCCAAAAAAAGCATTTTTGAAAACATGTCCATGTGTGTGTCTGTGAACAGCATAACTCAGAAACGAACAGTCAGATAAACACCAAAGTTGGTATTTAGGCTCAGTATCTTCCAGAAATATGACACAAAGGTTTTCAAGAAAATCCCCCCACTCCAGATTACCCTTTACATGGAACATTTTTGGAAAATTTTAATTTTCTCAGAAATGGCTCTAACGATTTTGATTAAAATATCATATATTAAAATATTTTTATGACAAATAAAATGTATATCTTGAATTTCCTGGGAATGTCTCCAAAAGTATTCTTCATTGTGAACGACTTTTGCATAACTGGTAAACCATAAGATATAGACAAAATTTTACGACACAAAAATTGTAGATCGCGTTAAAATACACAATTTATGTGATACACATTTTTTTGTTGAGTGAACCATTTTTGAGATATTGCTTGTTATTCCCTTAAATTTTTCAATACTTATTTTCTCAAATGGGAATTCATTATTCATTTTTTTGTCTTGGATATGCAAAGAGTATTAATCTGTGGAAAAGGGAATGGTGCTGCACCTAGCAACCAGCTATTAAGAGATATGTGTATGCTTAAAGGCTACTGTTTTTCTATATTGCTCTTGCAAATACAAAACAAGGGGAACATAGTACGTCTTAAGCGATAGTCAAATATTTTTAGAACTGGTCGCTATGTGTAAAATGTAATTCTCTTTGCATGTCAAAAGATCATTTCTGCAAATGTTTATCTCGATTAACATGAAGCATATGGAGAATAAGAGTTTGTAAAAATAGTTTGTACAAGAGTAGAGAAAGTCATGTGAGTGTAACATCGCATTTTTTCCTTTCTTTCAATTTCTGAGATATTCCCTTATTATTGGTTTAAATGTTCAAATACTTCTACTTTTTTTGTTTTTTCTCCTGGTCATGCAAAGAGAACACAATTTCAAAGCCATTACATAGTGACCAGTTCTTAAAATATTTGACGTGCTTAAACCTGTTGTATTCAACTATTCCCATTGTACCTGCAAGGAAATACTTAATAAAATCATTTCTATAAATGTTTATCTCAATTAACATGAAGCAGATAGAATAATAAGCTTTTTTAAGAATAGCTTGTTGATGAATGGGTAGAGAAAGTCATGTGAATGCAACACATAAAGGTCTTTTTTTATTATTTATTTATTTTTTTAAATAATGTATATATTCATGATTTTGCTAATTCTTCATGGAGCTGTTACAAAATCTTCTTGCCAGGAAAGTGATTTACAGCGAGCTGTATGAGGATTAATAAAAGAGTATCCAACACTTGGATACTTGGAATTCAGCATAGAATTATATTGTGTCAGATAAAGGAACCAATCTTTCAACAGGGAACTTGGAAACCATGCCTGCTTGTTATTTTAATGAACATGGCAAATGAAACATTTGAAATTTACATTAGTCCAGTTAATATTTGGCATTTTATTTCACTGCTTTTATCCCTCTTTGAGTCTTCTTTTTATGTCAACATTCACAATTTCTATTCCCCATAAATTTGTGATCCTACTGATATTTAACAATACATTTGATAAATTAAACAGTTATCATACATTCATTCATTCATTATCTGTTTACCCTCCTCTTATGTAGGACTTACACCCCCTAGGACTTACAAGCGGGTGCCTGGGGTCAGAGGCCTGTCGAGGAGCAGACACTCATGGATCAAACAGAGCATCCAGGATGGGTGATCAGCCCGATGCCTGGTATGGGATGAAGGAAGTAGATGAAACGAAATGATGGTGAAATGGATGAAAGGAAAGGTGATGATGGAGCAGCTGGTGGAATGAATGGCGGGGGAAACCGGAGAACCCGGAGAAAACCCGCCCAGACGCCGCTTCATCCACCACAAATCCCACATGCAGGTCCCTGGGATTGAACCCGGGCCGCCTCTAATCACTCGGCCATGGCGCCGCCCAGTTATCATACACCTTATGAAAACAAATTAAAACTTTTTATGCATGCCTTAAAATAAGGAAACAAAAACAAATATTTGCTGATAAATAGGGTCAAGTGAAGAGATAAGGGAGCATGTGAAAGGATAAACCATATTACTGCACATTGATGAATGAATGTGGAGCGTTGAATGGAAAGCTGCAAATTTGTGCTTGGTGGCTTTGATTGAGAAATAATAAATAAAGCAGTAACTGCAGTTTGATGACTAGAAAATTGTTGTCATGCTCTAATGGAAACAGTTTATCCACAAAATCTACAGTAGTGGAGGGCATTTTACAGCAAAAGAGGCATTTTTACAACTTTGTGACAGATTCAAAGTGTTGCAGATTTTCACCATGGACATGACAAAGCATTAAATACTATTTCACTATGACTAAATGTATGTTACTAATTGGTATACAATGCTATGATATGCCATTGCTTATTTGTATGTCTATCTTTCATCAACATCATGGTCTCCCTTCACTGGTCTGCAACAAAATGCATAGCATGCAGATTTAAAATTTGATTGCACCACTAGTGATCTCTAGAAACCAGCAGTAAATGGACATGAACATTCAGTAATGGATGACATGAACCATAAAGTCCACTCTCTCACTGTATTGTTTATCGTATTTGCATTTTATGGCTGCAAGATATAAGTTTCCATGTTTTGTGACAGTTTTTGTTTATAGTTCATGTTATGAGGCATAAAATATGGACTAGAAATTTGTGTATCACCTAGGAAGTGGCGTTCTTTGCTTTAATGCACATTTACTGGGTATCAGGAAGAATTCCAGCATGTGTGACAGAAAGAAACAGTGCTATCAGGTCTTTAAGAATTCTTATAATATGGTATTCACATTTATTTACATGTAATTTTTGTACGTTTACTGCATTGAACATTTTAAGCATTCTAAATTTCATGCCATCTCAAAATAATTATGTTTTGCTGGACAAGGGAAAGTTTTGCAGGAAGTTGGCAAGTATGCAGTAATAATCCGAATGGATCACTCATTTGAAGACTTCACTACGTTTGAGTACTTACTTCAAACATGCTCTGAATGCAAGTTGCATCCTTTATCAGCTAAAAGTCACTGATGTGATTCCTGGCTTTGATGCAAATGTTGCTGCCAGCCAGATATACTTGGAAATAAATTGTTGTCAAATGTAAGACTAAAATTTAGTAAGTGATCCTTGTTCTTATATGTCAGTAGTTTCTCCCAAATTGTCAATTCCATTGGCTTCTGGATTGCCTTTATTAATTTTGTCTCTTTACATTTGTGACAATTTTCTGTCCAAAAAATGATATGTACGCACAAATTTTTCCACTTCCTTGTATTTAAAAGAACATCTAAGGAATACAGAAGATGTAAAGAAGCTTTTGAGTTGTGCTGTTCAGACACATACATTCATTATTTTCTAAAACAGCATTTTTTGGATTCAGGGATCTCAAAACATGTATTTCCAGTAACTTTTGATATGGAGACGTTGGATGGAGTGCAATACTTTCCTCTACTTACCATAGTTAGGTGGTAGTGAAATTAAAAAGCAGTTTAACCAAGGTATTGATAACATTTCTCCCCCCTGTCCTTTCCTGATATTGCAATTAGAACATTTGCAAATGCAGTGACTTGATCTGAGTGGTAGTGCTATTAGTACCTCTGCTAACGTGTTCTCTAAGCATGTCAGTACTTTCCTGCAAAAAGTCTGAAAATAAATTAATACCCAGTAAAGTTTTGATGCATATAATTTGTCACAAATGCTGATTCTCTTGCGAGGTGTATAACAGGTTTCTCATAACAAACACTACATAAATACTTTGGATATCTCTATTTGAATTTAAATAAATGAGTATAGACTACTTCCTTGTCATTGCAATCAATACTAATGTTTAAAGGGTACAAAAGATTTTATATTTAGCCTTCTAAGACAACGCTTACAAATGTATCTAAAAATATATAAAACATGCATTTCTTAAGCTTTTTTATGAACCAGAATTACTGTCATTGTGGTAGAATTTTATACCCAGAAAGTCTTATTGTGTTTGTGTAAAACTATCTCTGAATCATAATCACAGAAGTGCTTTTCTAAAATGGTTAAAGAAGCTAATAGTTATTTATGTATACCAACGTATTGTATTAATGAGTATGCTGACTGCCTCTGTGGTCAAGTGGTCACCTTCTGGCTTCTCAACTCAGACGTCCTGAGTTCAATTCCTGACTGGGGTGGAGAATTTTTCTGTAACAAGAATCATACCATATTGTTCACAGAATTTGAAAGTATGAATGTGGGAGTGAATGTGAGAGTGTTTAAAAAGTAAAAATGAATAAAACTAATGTTAAGAAAACCTACAGTTCAAAGAATAATAACACCATCTGTTGTTTCTCAAGTCAAAGCCTTTGATATGACCACAGAAGTTAAAAGGAGCTACACAAACAAAACAAAAACAAAAGAAAGAAAAGAAAAAATAGATTATACCCTGAGAAGGATAGGTTTATCCAAGGACATAATCATTAATAATTCCCATGGTGCACTTGTTTGTTACTGAATAAATAATTTACAATTTGATTGTCTACTGCACTTTGACCCTAGTACTTCTGGCTTAATTGGGGGGGGGGGTCTGCCTAAAAGATTTTCTCCTAACTCGCTGTGGGCCAAATACAGAGCCTTGCTTTGGATGTGTGGCCAGTCTATTGGGAATTTTCTTGGCACCAGGAAACATAAGTTTGCCAGCAGAGTAGGATATTCATAGCCTCTTAAATTCAAGTATAGATTTCTCATGTAATTATAGCTATAATAACCATATACCTTCAGAATAGAAGATGTTGGAAATGTTGTCTTTGTGTTGCCATACATCGCTCACATCTTTTAAGAAAATTTGCATTAACACTTATTAATTCTTCATGGCCATTTAAATAAAACCAGGCTTCATCCATAAAAAAAAATTAAACATGAGTGAATAGAGCAAATGTTAATATTTACAGCTGCAGAAATGAACTCTACTCACATTATCAAATGGCATTCCAAGCTGATTCCTGTGCAAGCTTTCTCAGAGATTCCATTGGACTTAGTCCTAACTTTTCTCTTGTCATCTAGTTTTTCCTTTGTACCTAAGAGCACAGGTTTTTTTTTTAGGACTTCGGTCTGTCTGCAAAAGCTCTGGTTGCACTGCAGCCTAAAGGCTTATTGTGCTAACCCTGTAATGATTGCTACCTCTTCACACCAGTCCTGTGTCCCTCACCAGATTACACAGGCCCAATAGTGTGTTGGGGTAGTAGTCTTCTGGCTCCATAAAAAAACTTTCCAAAGATTTTATATCTGCTTGATGCTAACGCTTCACAGGAGCATATTATATGATGGCTGTTTCAGTTTCAGACCTGCACAGTCTACAGTCCATGTTGGTCTGAAACCTTCCTATTATATGTAGGTGATTTCTCACTGGTGCATGCCCAGTGGCAAAAGGCTGCTATTGATTTTAACTGAAACTTACTACATTTAGTCAGTCTGTCAGTTAAAGATTTGCATGGTTCTTTGATAAACAATTTCCCATTCCGAAACATAGGGATTATCTTTGTTTCGTATCAAGAATAGGTCCCATTTCCCTAAAGCTATTTACAAGAAAACTAACCACTTCTCTGTGAGGTGTATGAATAACAGCAAATGTGTCTATAAACCATTGTTTTACTTCTCTACAAGTGTTTGTTATCACATAGGAATCATTATGAAAATTTTGTGTGCTAAGTATACAGACGTTTTACTTTCTCTACTACATATAGTAAGTAGGGGAAGTATTGTATTCCACCCAAAAATTCGATACCAAGATTTCACCGGAAATATATGTTTTGAGATCCCCTGAATCCAAAAAAAACATTTTTAAAAACATGTCCATGTGTGCATCTGTGTGTGTGTGTGTGTGTGTGTGTGTGTGTGTGTGTGTGTGCGTGCGTGCGTGCGTGCATAACTCAGAAACGAACAGTCAGATAAACACCAAACTTGGTATTTAGGTTCAATACCTTCCAGAGATGCGACACGAAGGTTTTCAAGAAAATCTCCCCACCCCAGATTACCCTTTACATGGAACATTTTTCGAAAATTTTAATTTTCTCCAAAATGGCTCTAACGATTTTCATTAAAATATCATATGTGTAAGATATTTTCATGACAAATGAAATGTATATCTTGAATTTTTTGGGAATGTCTCCAAAAGTATTCTTCATTGTGAACGACATTTGCATAACTGGTAAACCATAAGAGATAGACAAAATTTTACTGCACAAAAAATGTAGAGCGCATTAAAATACACAATTTATGTCATATACATTTTTGTTGTTGAGTGAACCATTTCCGAGATATTGCTTGTTATTCGCTTAAATTTTCCAATACTTATACTTTTTCTCAAATGGGAATTCGTTATTCATTTTGTTTTTGTCCTGATAATGCAAAGAGAATGGAATACTCCGCATAGCAACCAGCTCTTAAAATATTTGACTATCGCTTAAAGCCTACCAATTTCCCTTGCATCTACAAGAAAATTAGCAATAAGATTAGCATCTCAATATCTCGATTAACATGAAGCATATGGAGAATAAACGTTTGTAAAATAGTTTGTAAAAGAGTAGAGAAAGTCATGTAAGTGTAACACATCAGATTGTTTTGGCATTATAATAGCACACCGCGCTATGAAACATGGTCTCACAATGTATCAACTCCTATACAGCACAGAATTTGCAATAACTGATTAGCTGGCACATGGAGAAGAGGGAAAATGAGGGGGGACAGATCCACTTAAAAACAGTGCAGTACTGGCCAAGTAATTTCCAATAATATGGTCATGCATCCAAAAAAATGTTCTGTGGTATTCATGTTACTTTGTGTTGTAAATCACTCTGTAGCCTGATAATGCTTCATTGTTATAATTGGCAAGTCTATGAGCAATAAAGTTGTTGTTGCTTACATTTGTAAGGGTGTAAGAAATCCTGATAGCCCGGAGGATATTAGCAATTCTGCAACATATCACTAGCTAAGCAATAAATATTCAGTAACAAATTAGTGCAACATTAATAATTATAAGCACATTGCAGTAAATTAATTATGTGAATACATTTGTTTGAATCTTGAATGACAATATGTTGAAATGGTGTTAGCAGACTCACAAATGCTAATCACTGGAGGAGTGACAACTGATACAATGAAGGTACTGACAAGTGTGGAGCGTTACTGTTGTAAAACTAACAAATGGCTACAAGGAGTCTGCAGCCTTCCTGCTACACTCTCTGGACATGGCTCAGTCACTCTGCCTCCAGCTTCACTCATGTAGCAAAAAGAAAATAATAAAAGCAATTAGAGCAAAATTGTGTGTTTTAATAGAGAAGGTGTTATATACATATGTTTAACTGTGAGTAGGTATCAAGATATTCCTCTTGTGAAATTCTAGTGTCTTGCAGTACCTGGAGGTGTTTTAACTGACGTTACTTTGAATGCATGCACAGGTTGGTGTGTATATCCATTATGGAATGTTAGTTTTAAATATTTTCATGGGAAATAGAGCTATATAGGATGGACCATTTAAGTTGAGACTGTACAGTATCTCCAAAACTAAGCATTGTAGAAAGAAATGTCTTTTATAAAAGTTGCTTGATATTATGGGGGAAAGTAAATGCCATTAGTCATGTTTTGTTTGGAGGACATTATGATGGTCAGTTTAGGGTCAATTTAATTTTTACTTTCTCTACTACGTATAGTAAGTAGGGAAAGTATTGCATTCCACCCAAAAATTTGATACCGAGATTTCACCAAAAATATATGTTTTGAGACCCCCTGAATCCAAAAAACGCATTTTTGGAAACATGTCCGTGTGTGTGTGTGTGTCTGTGAACACATAACTCAGAAACGAACACTCGGATAAACACCAAACTTGGTATTTAGGTTCAGTATCTTCCAGAGATGCGACACAAAGGTTTTCAAGAAAATCCCCCCACCCCATATTACCCTTTACATGGAACATTTTTCGAAAATTTTAATTTTCTCAAAAATGGCTCTAACGATTTTGATTAAAATATCATATGTTTAAGATATTTTCATGACAAATGAAATGTATATCTCAAATTTTCTGGGAATGTCTCCAAAAGTATTCTTCATTGTAAACGACTTTTGCATAACTGGTAAACCATAAGAGATAGACAAAAATTTTACTGCACAAAAAATGTAAATTGTGTTAAAATGCACAATTTATGTCATATATATATTTTTTGTTGAGTGAACCATTTTCGAGATATCGCTTGTTATTCCCTTAAATTTTCCAATACTTATAACTTTTCTCAAATTCGTTATTCAATTTTTTTGTCCTGGTAATTCAAACAAAATGGAATACTCCACATAACAACCAGCTCTTAAAATATTTGACTATAGCTTAAAGCCTACCAATTCCCCTTGCATCTACAAGAAAATTAGCAATAAGATTAGCATCTCGATATCTACATGAAGCATATAGAGAATAAGCATTTGTAAAAATTGTTTGTACAAGAGTAGAGAAAGTCATGTGAGTGTAACACATCAGATTTTTTTAAATGGGAACCTACAATTAAAATTGACCCTAAAATGACTATCACAGCATCCTCCAAATAAAAATCACTAATGACATTTGCTTTTCCCCATAATATCAAGCAACTTTTATTCAAGACATTTCTTTCTACAACGCATAGTTTTGGAGATATCGTACAGTCTCAACTTAAATGGTCCACCCTGAACACATACTAGAGTCTAATGCTATAACTAATACAAATCTGATGTGCTACATTCACATAATTTTCTCTTAACTATTTTCATTTATTACTTTCTCTGTCACGTAGAGAAGGTATTGCATTCCACCCAAAAATTCTATACCAAGACTTCACTGAAAATACATGTTTTGATTCCCTCTGAATCCAAAAAAAGCATTTTTAGAAGAGATCCGTGTATGTGTGCGTGTTTGTGAGAAAAAGAGTGAACAGCATAACTCAAAAACGAAAAGTTTAATAAATGCCAAACTTGGTATTTGAGTTTAGTACCTTCCAATGATGCCATGAAAATTTTCAAAAAATCCCCCCACACCAACTACCCTTTACATGGAACATTTTCTAAAATATTTTATTTTCTAAAAAATGGCTCTAATGATTTTGATTAAAATACTTACATAGCAAATAAAATGTATATCTTGAATTTTTGGGAATTGCCTGTGAAGTCCACTTCATTGGAAGGAATTTTCTATAATCTTGTATAACTGGTAAATGTTAAGCAATAGACGAAAGCATACTGCACAAAAAATGTAGATCTCTATAAAAATACAATTTATTTCAAATAAGCTTTTTGTGACATCAGCCATTTCCGAGGTATCTGTTATTAATTTTTTGAGTTGTTCAATACTTTGTCTTTCTTTTCGAGTCCTTTTGATATTCAGTCATTTCTTGTGAGTGCACGCAGAGAACATGGCATTTTAAGGCCAGCATATAGCACCCAATTTTAAAACATTTGACTATCACTATTCCCATTGTATCTATAACAAAATGTGTAATGTAGCTATTTCTGCAAAGGTTTATCTTGATTTAAATGAAGTAGATAGGAAATAAACTTTTGTAAGAGTAATTTATACATCCACTAATAAGTGATAAAGGGTAGACAAAGTCATGTGAATGTAACACATCAAATTTTTTTATATTGCTTCTACAAACAAGTCTTTCAAAAGATTACTTTTTTTTTGTTTCATGTTAACTGAAATAAACGTTTGTAGAAATAGTTTCATTACACATTACGTTGTAGATACAAGAAGGATACAAGAGACCAGGGACGTAGCTAGGGAGGAGTTTTGAGGCTTGGAATCCCCTTGCTAAAAAAATGTAAAAACTAATGGCAAAATAGCTTAGTTAAAATAATGCCATGTTTCTTGGTTGGCAGGAACGAGATACTTCGCTATTAGCGTAATATTTACACTACATGTCTAGATGACTGGTCCCATAGCTCAGTTGGTACAACACCTACCTGTTGTGCTAAAGGTCCCGTGTTTGATTCCCGGCTGTGGGGAGGTGGGGATTTTTCTCTAGCCAAGATTATTCCTTATCCTCCCCAGAAACTGCAAGTATGAATGAGAGTGTGAATGTGTGTATGATCTGATGATTAAAAACCAAAGTGCAAGAAACTCAATGACAAGAGTAACACGAGTTAACACCATTGCCAATAGGCAATAAGTTCCTAAGGAAAGACCACCGATAACACCAATGCAGTTAAAGGCAGGGTATAAATGGAACTAAAAAATAAAGCATCGCTGAAGGTGACAGCAACAGAAACTGCACTTTAGATGGCATTGGTACAATCATATTAAATATTGGGGGCATGTTTTTGTTCTGATGCTAAATTTGAGTAGTTTCCAAATGAGTGCAATATCTCTAGTTTAGAACATAACTAGAAACCCTATTTTGTAGGAAATAAAATGCCTGCAGTATAATATAAAATACTTCATGGTGGTCATCAGCGACAGCTGCTGTGTAAGAACACAATAGCACGTGAACTAATTTTTGAGACACTTCACAGATATATTGGTTATTTTTTCTTTGAATACTATTACACATAACATAAATTTTTAAGTTAAAATCTAGGGCATTTCAATCTACCGCACTTCTCCAGTGAGATATAGCAATGGAGTTATGAGTGCAGCTTGACTTGTGCACACTTTCAGGAGCTTTTGCGCATGTACAACTGATATGACGTAATTACCTTATGTATAAAATACATACGGATCATGCACACTTGAAGACCTGCACTGGCCCTTACCATCCATATCTCAGCAACAAGTTTACGTCAATGCCACTAGGTGGTAGCACATTACTGCAGAAGTTTCATTCATGTGAGAGTGCAAGGGGGAAAGATGGAAACCCACATTTGCTTTTCAGTTTGTCATAAATCCTGCTAGATGGTAGCATACGGAACATTTATACGAATTCATTCACTGTACAATGAAATTTAGATGTGTTGTGAGCATATGTTATTATTATCTGGCTAGAAAAGCTTATTTTCTATAATATATATATATATATATATATATATATATATATATTATGAATTTCTGGATGACTAAAGACTTCAATCATAGAGCGATAAATACATTTGTGCAATTGAAAACAGATGCATGGATTTTCTTTATAAATTGATAGTGTCAGTCATGATGCAGTATAGTTTTCCCTATTTAACGTGTACCTACAGTGCAGTGTAATGTCTGCTTATATTAACTTTTGTGTGGGCTATATGGAGGGACAGGACATTTTATAAGAAGAAATTATCCCATTTTCCTGCTTCAGAAAATAGACTTGGTGAGTGTTAATAAATAGAAATTTCAATATTATATTGATGAAAGAATGCAAATGGAGAGTAGCAAAAGCTTACACATCACTTCATTGTTGCTCTAAACTGTAGTTATGATAGATTGATAGATTTAGATTTATTGTACAATTTGTTCTATATGTTTACAATACATACAAAGTATATTCATTTATACCCCCACATCTGTTGTACAATTTGTCTGGTACCTGTTTCTTTCTTGGGCCACTCAGATTGCTTGGCTCCCTGGCCTTTTTGCTCACTGAGCAGCCCTTACTTCTCTTACTTTTTTATACCATTTTCTTCCCTTTACCTTCTTTATTATTCTCTCAAGTTCTTGGTTTTTTTTTTTAGAGCCTTTTATTAAGTCAATCATCTTTATGGTTTTTACCCCAATTCCCCATTTTTCACACCTTCTTGAATTTCATTTATCGCTTTTGTAGCCCTATCAATGATATGGTGTCTACCATAAAATCGTCTGCATATATAGAACCTGGACCTGGAATCTCCTTATCTCCTATTACTGGATAATGCTAATTTCTTATTTTTACTCCTAATATCATCTATCACTAGATTACTAATATGAGCTCAATTTACATCCCTGTCTAACTCTTATTTTCTTTTGTATCAATTTACTTCCTTTCCTTACACGTAAATTTTTCCATTGCGTTTCTGAATCTAGTAAGCCTGGATACTGGGTCGACACTTTCCTCCCCTTGTAGCGTTACCCTCCCTTCTCTCAAATCTATTATTTTATACCGTCCCCTCCTTCTTGCTCAGAATTTGTTCCTCTCTCGTATAGTCATGCTGTATGAACATTTTTGTGCCTCTTAACTTCCTGGTGTTCCTTAAAATTTCCTTCTTTTTACTTTCTCTACTGCGTATAGTAAGTAGGGGAAGTATTGTATTCCACCCAAAAATTCGATACCGAGATTTCACCAGAAATACATGTTTTGAGATCCCCTGAATCCAAAAAAAGCATTTTTGGAAACATGTCCGTGTGTGTGTCTGTGTGTCTGTCTGTCTATCTGTGTGTCTGTGAACAGCATAACTCAGAAATGAACAGTCGGATAAACACCAAACTTGGTATTTAGGTTCAGTATGTTCCAGAGATGTGACACAAAGGTTTTCAAGAAGATCCCCCCACCCTAGAGTATCCTTTACATGGAACATTTTTCGAAAATTTTAATTTTCTCAAAAATGGCTCTAACAATTTTGATTAAAATATCATATGTTTAAGATATTTTCATGGCAAATAAAAAGTATATCTTGAATTTTCTGGGAATGTCTCCAAAAGTATTCTTCATTGTGAACGACTTTTGCATAACTGATAAACCATAAGAGGTAGACAAACTTTTACTACACAAAAGATGTAGATCGCGTTACAATACACAATTTATGTCATATACATTTTTGTTGTTGAGTGAACCATTTTCAAGATATTGCTTGTTATTCCCTTAAATTTTTCAATACTTGTTTTCTCAAATGGGAATTCGTTATTCATTTTTTTTGTCTTGGATATGCAAAGAGTATTAATCTGTGGGAAAGAGAATGGTGCTGCACCTAGCAACCAGCTATTAAGAGATATGTATGTGCTTAAAGGCTACTGTATTTCTATATTGCCCTTGTAAATATATATATTCCCCTTACATCTACAAGAAAACTAGCAATAAGATAGAGTCTGCAAATGTTTATCTCGATTAACATGAAGTAGATGGAGAATAACCGTTTGTAAAAATAGTTTGTACAAGAGTAAGAGAAAGTCATGTGAGTGTAACACATCAGATTTTTTTCCATTGTCGTTATTCTTATACAAATGGGTCTAGATTTTCTTCCTCTTTTTCCGATTCGGTACACGTCCTCTCTCTCCCAAACAGACATTTTTATACCTAGTCCTTCTTCCATGATCGTGTACACTACTTCTTCTAGGTTTCCGTATTCTTGTCACTCCGAAAATTACGCAATTCTTTCTTCTCTGTCCTGCTTCAAATCTTTTCTCTATATCTTCAATTTTTTTCTTGTAATCCATTATCTGCTGTACCATCTCTTCTCTCTGCTTCTTCATTACCTCTTCGAGTTGTCTTGAGTTTTCCTTGGATTCCATTAGTTGGTTCATTTCTACCGCTCCTGTTTTCACCTCCACTCTGTCAATTTTTCAGCTCTCGCTCCGCACAACCTTCTCCTACTGCTGTCAGCACCAGACTCCTAAACTGTAGTTAATTATGTACAAAACAATAAAAATCCACAAAATAACCCTTTAGTCAGACAAGTAATGCATCATCATCATCATCATCATCATTATTATTATTATTATTATTATTTTTGTGAGCAGCTGCAGTTGTATCAATCTATGCATAATCATAATCACTATGCAGTAGATGTTATTTCATATTTTCAGGGCTGTGTAAATCTAACATTTGGTGAACGCTCAAAATTATATGACTGAGCTGTCACTGGTAGCCATTAATTCTCATGTCACATCACTCTGCTGCTTAGAGCATGCAAAACATCTTAATTTTAATTCCAATTGCTGCACCTTAATTTGTGAATATGAAATCGATTTGTTTAAATATTTCAACTCAGCATTAATTCATATTGAAGTAGTTATAATAAATTACACTTGATGTTGACTTAATAGAAAACTTACCTGATGTATAATGTGTTAACTGATTTGTTGTCCACTTATGTTCCTTAATTAATATAATTGTCATGTTTCCTTATCTGTTATTAATTATATTTATATATTTCAATCTGATATATGTCCAGTATAATGGGAAGAAAATATTAAAATAACCAAACTTTAAAATCTACATGGCCAACCTTAATGTAAAGTATCAATATGGAAAAAATTTTACCTTGTGTTTATAACAATAGAAAAATGATAACTAAGAATGGTTGTTGATGAATTTTCAAGGAGAAATTATGCATACATAAGGAGAATTTTATGGAGAGAAGCCATTATTCCTCAGTATTTGGACAGGCATGACCATTAGAATTCACTCAATCTTCAGCAGACATATTATCATGATTTTAATATTGTTTAACTAGTTGGCATGTTTAGAATATACAACAAAATCAGCTTCACTGTTATTATTATAAAACATCTCAGTATCAAAATAAAGAAAACGTAAGGAGATAAGTTTATTTTGAATTACGTTCCTGTACCATGAGTCTAAGAAAAATACAGGAGATCTCATCACTTCAATAAACACAAAACCAATTTCAGAATCTACAGTGCAGCACTAAAGAACCATTGCAACTGAGACTCAAACCCAGCACATTTTTAAAACACTGTCACAATATTTATCATTTGAACTCATACAAATTGTTTTAAAAACAGATCCCTATACATAACCCCTCCTTAATATTTTTCTGGCTATGCCACTGCAGGAGACTGAAGTGATAGTCAAATGGTTTAAAAGTGGGTGGCTATATGCTGGCTTTGAAGTTCCATACCCTTCCTTTGGTAACAAGAAACAAATAAATAGTGACAGCACTTCAAAAAGCACTAATGTATTACATTCATAAGATTTTCTGTATCCACTATTGTTTATTACTTTCTCTCCTACATATCTATAGCGAATATTGTATTCCATCCAAACATTTAATACTAAGATTTCACTACAAATAGACATTTGAGGCTCCCTGAATAAAAAAAAATCATTTTTTTTATAAAAGATCTGTCTATGTCTATGAACAACATAACTCAAAACAAAAAGTCTGTTAAACACTACACTTAGTATTTAAATTTCAGTGTCTTCCAAAGATGCGACATTAAGATTTTCAAAGAAATCCCCCTCCACAAACTACCCTTTACATGGAAAATTTTTCATTACTTTTGATTTTCTCAAAAATGGCTCAAATGAATTTGATTAAATTGTCATGTATTTAATATATTTTCATTACTGTAGATCTTGTTAAAGCACAGATAAAAATTGTTGTGGCATTAACTATTTCCATGATATTCTTTGTTATTGGTTTGAATTTCCAGTTTTGTCTGTAAACAGTATAACCCACAAATGAAATGTCTGATAAATACAAAACTGGGTTTTAGGTTGGGCATCTTTCAGGAAAATCCTCCCACCCGAAACTACCCTTCACATGGAAGATTTTTCGAAATTTTTCTCTTAACAGTTTTGATTAAAATACCATACATCTAAGATATTTAAATAAAGAATTAAAATAAAGTGTTACAGGTGAATATTCTGAAATTAATAGAAAAAACCAAATGTCAAGAAATCCTAATCTTATTGGACAAGGGGTCTTGCAAATTGTGATATGGAAAATACTTTCTGGGGACCCCTTTATGGGGCACAGGGAGGCCAACCTCAGAATTTTAAATGGAACTTTATTTTATATTCTGGTTCCCCTGAATAAACTAAGCAACCTCTATTAAAACGTTTTTTTTCTAGAATGAATTGCTGAGCTGTTATAGAATGTTTTCATTCAAGTTAGTGCACCTAGGAAATAAAGTATCGAATGAAAGGGAATGGGTATTGTGGTTTCAAAACCACCTGAACTCTCAAAACATAATGCTGTATGTAGTTCATTTTGATTATTTACTATGGCTCTTCAAAATTCAGAAATTTCATCCTCTTTATATGGCTCCTGTATGTTCTTAACAATGAAAGAAAACCTTTCAAAAGAACCCCAAGTGTTTGGATGTTAATGGAGGCTACATTTAATAAAATAAAATAATCACCTGGGTATTCATTGGCTTATTTATTTGTTTCTTTTCTACTACTATTGCTATACTACAATGAAAACATCCTATAATGCTCAACACTTCATGAATTTATTGAGAGGAACCAGAACATACAAGAAGGTATCATGGTTGCATTTAAAATGCTGAGGTTAGCTACCCCTGTGCCCCATAAGGGCTCCCACAGAAATATTTTCCATATCACAATTCAGAAGGCCCCTTCAATAAGATTTGGAATTCTTGACCTTCAATTTTTTTCTACTCATTTAAGAGATATTCACCTGTAACACTTTGTGATCAATCCTGTATTAGGAAGGAATCAACCCTGTATTCATTAGGAAGGAATATTGTATAATTTTGTACAACTGATAAACCGTAAGAGACAGACAAAATCTCAGTATAAAAAATTTTGATCTCGTTAAAACATACAATTTTTTTGTGGAGTTGACTATTTCCAAGGTATTCTTTGTTACTGGTTTCAGTTTTCAAATGCTTACACTTTTCTCAGCTGGAAAGTCACTATTGGTTTTTCTTCGTGGTCATGCTAGGAGTATAGAATTTCATAGCCATCACATAGTGACACGCTGTTTAAAAATCTGACTATCGCTTCACCTACAGTATTCTATAGTGAATTGTGTAAATATGAATTGAAAGTTTATCTGCATTAATAAGAAGTAGATAGAATAATAAGTTTTTGAAAGAATTTTTAGATGGGTGGGTAGAGGAAATCATGTGAATACAGTGCATAAGTTTTTTTTCTCAATACACAAAGCATAATATTTGTGTTGTAGTGCAAGATTATAACACCTTTATTACTGTCAGTACAGATGGTGATTCAGTCATCAGAAGGTATCATTACAGAATTATGTCTAGTTATTGATGACAGTGATTGAACTCAGCAGTGAACATCCAACTATCAGCATCCCTGTCAGGAAGACAGGACCATTTTCTCCAAAATAGTTTATGTTAAATCAGTGTTTGGTTTACTGGCTCTTGTTTACTTTAAACATCTTGTAGTTGAAACAACAGTTGGCCAATAGAGTAGCACTTACTGCTTTGAATTCAACATAACAGCTGTTGCAGAATAAGTGTTCCTACCTTTTTGCTTTGCATCTGATGTGATGCATTCATACAACTTACTCTACCAATGGCAAAGTTGTTTCTAATTCATTATAGGGTGTCCTGAAGAAAGGTCCCAATACTTACATAGGCAGTAGTGTGGAACAAAACAAGAAAAAAGTTTCCATGATCATGAGTCCTAAAATCAATATCTTCTGAGTTATGGTGTTATTTTATAACAGTGGCATGTCTTCTATTCTGAGTAATTTGATGAGAAACAAATGAGAAAACATTGTACAAAAGGTTTCAGAAGAGGTAGTTAACAAAGCAAGAAAACAAAATGCTGCATTCTTGAGGGATCACAGGATTTGAACACATATTTTTGTAGTGAATGCATATCATTTATCATTGCATAGACCATGGTCTTTAAATGTCATCAAATCTAGAGGGTTAAGGTCAGAGGAACAGGCAGACCAAGGTATGGGCCCTCCTTAACTAATCCATTGCTCATGAAAGACTGGCATTAAGCGTCGCCTATCCCTATGAGGAAATGAGCTGATGCCAATCATGCATGTACTGCATTGACAATTGTTTATGTAATGGTACGTTCTCCAGAAAGACAGCTAATTGGTTACAAAGGAAGTGACAATACCTAACACCATTCAACTCGTATAGAACGTAGGGACCCATCAATTCCCCCAGGGGCTTACTATGGTAGGTATGGGATTGGCACTCCCGGGGTCCCAAGCCACATTCTCGATTGCGTTCCTCTAAGAGTTGAGAGGGCTTAGGCCAAATAACCAATCAAATTTGGTCCACAAGTGTGTTTGACCAAATATCAGTTACCTCCCTGAACACAGTCTGATGGATACTGCTACACGGGATGGAGAAGGGGAGTCACAGAGGGTGATTGGGTAATGCATAGCTCCCAGTCCCTGAGTATCATGTAGGACTGAGTTCGTATCTGCTGATAAAGGCCAGTCTCGGGGAGGGGCCATTACATGAGCTGTTACACTCGTGAAGGCGATTGGGTCCCTCTGTCTGTAAATTGGGAGGTGTGACCCTAAGGTGAGCAAGGTCCAGGCCAGGACTCCCATCTAAGCTGGGTTGCCACTCAGGATGTGAGCATGCCATCGGAGACGTTTGTAATTGTGGAGGATGTACTCACCACGGATAATAAAAAATAATAAAAAAAACCTGTGAAAGCTAGTGGAAAAGAAGTAGTCAAGTGTAGTGGCCCTCCCTACTTAGTTATTAACAGAACAGAGGAAGGAAGACAATTTACATCGGTGAACCCTTTTACAGTCCAAAAAGGTCTCGATAAAATTGCTGGTCCTGTTAAATCAGTATTACGAGTCATAATGCCATGCTCCTGGTTAAAACGAGTTCAGCATCCCAGGCAGCGATTATCCTGAAAGCAAATATGTTACCTAGCTATCCGATCCGAGTAGAAATGCACAAGATCTCAAACTCTCACGCGGAGTTGTAAACACACGTGCATTGGGCGGCATGTCCAATGAGGAGATTCAAGAGAACCCGGAAGAACAAGGCGTGACATCCGTATACCGGGTTCAGCGGAAAGAAAAAGGGAACTAATGCCTACGTACCCTGCTCCTTACCTTTGATCGGGTAGATCTCCCTCAAAGGATTAAGGTGGGGTATGAAGTCATTGAAGTTAGGCCATATAATATATCGAATCCGCTCAGATGATATAAGTGTCGGCGCTTTGGACACTAGCGAATTTTGTAACGGCGAATCTATGTGCGAACTGCAACGGGTGAACACCCATCAAGTTTCCGAGAATGCCCCCGTTTTGCAGAAGAAAGAGCTATCTGTCCCGAAGTCCGATACCTATTGCTCAATTGCAGCTAAACCGGTACCGTTTCGGGAAATTGCAACTCAGACCAGCGATATCATTATTTCCGAAAATATTCTTGTATCTATAATGCAGCCAAATCAACACCGACGACACCATCAACACCTGCCAGGTTCGCTACTCAAAAGTTCATATCGGTAAAATAGCCATTAAAACCGTCGACCTCAACCAACAAGACTATCAACCCGTAATACATAATGCATCGCCAAAAAGTCCAGAACCAGCTATGAAAAAACCGACTTCCTAAAAGAAAATGGCAAGCCATTACCCAGAACATCTAAAGGCAAGAAACGTCCACGAACATCTCCTAGGAGATCCTCTTCTGAGGAATCTTCTGGGAAGGACTCTGTTAGGCCATCTACATCTTCGCTGACCTCCACTTCCAATCGGTTCGATGTTCTCAAACCGAAGTTTTGAATTTGAAAGGGGTCCTCTCCCCTTTGGGAGGGGTGGAGGAGATGGAGCAGGAGGATTCTGCCCACACTGCCAGAATGAGAGTGAAAAAGAGGCAGGAATCTTTCCTCCCTTCAAGGTGCTAGCCCGACATCGAAAAAGTCGCAAATTGATTCGACCACTGGCGTCCTCAATGTAGTGGATTCTTAGGATTGAGAACATCCCATTATGAATACTATGGCTTTGCACAATGGAACATACGTTCAATTAGAACACATGGGCCAGAGCTTGAATTTTTACTCAACAAGAATAATTCTTTCGTCGTATGTTTATAAGAGCCTAAATTCCGTCTGCAAGATAGCTTTCAAATCAGGCGATATACCCCAGTACGGTGTGATCTTACATCCGAAGAGGGTATTTCTGCACACGGGGCACTGTGTCAGAGATGATGTATTTGTGGAATCTGTACAGTCTGACATCCAGTCAGTGGCTGTAGGGATTAAACTGCCATCCATCGGATTTACTATTTGTAACATTATCTGCCTCCATCTGATGACCTCTCGTTCACTGATTTAGAAAATCTAGTTTCCCAGTTACCATCGTTTTCTGTTGGTGGGAAACGTTAGTGCCCATCACACTCTTTGGGGCTCACCTCGTGCTTGTGCGAGAGGTAAACTAATTGCCGATTTTTTGGACAGCTATAACTTCGTCTTCTGAACACCGGAGAGCTTACATTTCTTTCAGACCCCTTTAATACTTTGTCACATCTTGATATAAGTGTCTGTTCACTACATTTAGCAATTTCCTTGCAACGGAATGCCATCTCTGATGACCACTTTCCATGTCTTATTAGTCTCTTAACATCAGGTATATGTTCCACACGCTTACCTAGATTGCGCTTAGATCATGCCAACTGAAACCTTTACTCCCATTTGGCGTGTTTAATTACAAGGAGCACGACTGTGAATGTTTTGGTCGAATATCTCAAGGAAAGGATTCTTTCTGCTGCTGAACAAGCTATTTCTCAATCGACTGCCAACCCCCGTTGATTTCCACCCCTTGGTGGACGGAAGAATACTGAAATGCTATTCGTGTTCGTAGATGTGCTCTTAGGGTTTTCCAGCGTCGCCCTACGTGGGTGACCTAATCGAATACAAGAAAATTCGTGCCAAGTCTAGACTTGTTATAAAGGATAGCAAAAAGACATCATGTTTGTAGCTTAATTTAATCGACATACAGCTTCCTCTGTCGTTTGGGATAAGTTAAGGCGTGTGGCCGGCAAATCGACCAACATGCCAATTGTCAGTCTTAAAACGACTGCAGGAACCATTGTTGATACATTTGACGTGGCTAACATATTTTGCCGTGCTTTCGCTTGAGTGCCTAGCTCGTCTGATTTATTTCCTGTTAAGTCTCAGGTAGAATCTCAAGGTTTCCGGTTTCGTTCAGAAAATCTTGAAGATTACAATCGCCTTTTCACCATGGCGGGGTTAGAACACGCTCTTTCATCTTCGCGACTATTAGCACCAGGACCTGGTCATATCAGCGTACAAATGTTGCAACAGCTCTCTCCTGAGGGTAAGGCTTTCCTACTCGAGGTCTATAATCGTGTTTGGGTTGACGCCACTTTTCTGGAGAAGTGGCGGGAAGCCACTGTCATACCATTTTCTAAGCTGGAAAGGACCGTCAACTACCGTCCTATTTCCCTCAACAGTTGCGTTTGCAAGGTGATGAAACGCATGATTAATGAATAGTTAGCATGATGGTTGAAAACTTACAATCTCCTGACCAACATCCAGTGCGGTTTTCGAAGACGCCGTTCAACAATGGACCACCTTGTGTCATCGACATAGATCATAAACAGATTCATGAAGAATTGTCAAACCGTTGCGATATTTTTGACCTTGAGAAGGCTTATGATACGTGTTGGCGAGCAAGATACTACGAACGTACGTGGACGCTTACTACTGTTCATTCAGGAATTTGTGAAGAACTGCATTTTCCGAGTAAGATTTTTTCGAACCTTTTTGTTCAGGAGAACGGAGTACCGCAGGGATCGGTACTAAGCGTTACACTGTTTCCTATAGTAACTAATTCTATCTCGAAGTGTGTTCCTCCAGGGTTATCGTCATGCTTATTCTTAGACGACTTTGCCGTCTATTGTACTTCTCAGCGTACGCTGTTTATTTGAAACGCTATTAGCAGCCGTGTTTAGATAAGCTTCAAGAATGGAGTTCTAAAAACGGCTTTCGTTTCTCAACTGAGAAGTCAACCTGCGTGGACTTCTGGTGCCGTAGGAGATGATTACCACCTTCGCTCCGATTCGGTCCAGATTTACTACCATTCGCAGATTCGATGAGATTCTTGGGGTTGACTTTGATAGGAAACTTAGCTGGTCATCGCACATAGCACAGTTGAAAGCGCGATGTGACCGTTCTGTGAATATTTTGCGGATATTAAATGGCAAATCTTGGGGAGCGGATCGGACAGTTTTGCTGCGAGTGTAACGCGCAGTGATCCGATCAAAAATAGACTATGGGTGTATCATTCATATCTCAGCACGACCATCTGTGCTGAGGAAATTAGACACAGTCCATAATCGGAGCGTTTGAGTGACTATTGTGTTTTTCCCACTAGCTCAGTTATGAGTCTTTACGCCGAATAGGCAGAACCTCCTCTGCGATATTGGCGTGATGTGCTCTTAGGAAGTTATGGCTGTGCGTTTAAATGTTTGCCAAAACACCCAAAGTTCGCTTCTTTGTTTCACACCGCGCTGGACGAACATTATAGATATGCGCTGTATGCCATATACCGAGCCATTTTGTGTCGATAATTGGGAGACTGTCTCATTTTGAGCGACTCCCTTGGTGCACTTCAGAGCCTTCGTGAGCTGTACAACTACCACCCCATTGTTCAGCGTATCTCGGATGCCCTCCGTGTTTTATATGCTTCTCACATTAATGTGTAGTGTGTTTGGATACCTGGTCACGTTGGCTTGCCGGGGAATAAACTTGCGGATTTGGCAGCTAAGGCGGTAACCACAGAACCCAGTGTTAAAATATCTCGGGTAACGTCGGAATACTTTAGGCTTGTTGTACAGAGAGCGGTGCTGGCGTGAGGAGTGGTTAGCTCTCCGCGGAAATAAGCTTAGAGTAGTGAAGGGCATTCTGATAAACTGGGTAATTTTCTCTCGTGTATCTCGTCGTGAGGTGGTGATTTTGGCTCGGTTGCGTATTGGCCACTGCAATTTATCTTTTTAAGGTGATCCTGCTCCTATTTGCCCGCTTTGTAGCGAAGGAATGTCGGTCCGTCACGTGTTGCTAGAGTGTATTGCTCTAGCACATCATCAGGACTCTGCCGGCCAGTCTTGCAGAGGTCTTAGCGGATGGTAAGCAAGCGGTTCATAGGATTTTTAATTTTGTGTCAAAGGTAAATTTCCAAATGCGGATTTAGTCATGTTAATATCAGGCGTTTCATACTTCTCGGTTTAGTTTTATATGTTTATATTTATTTACGACTTGTGCTGTGATTTTTAATATTGATATTTATCTCTGGCCTTTGCCATGACCTATTTTACAAGGGCGCTAATGACCTAGCAGTTGAGCGCCCTTAAACGCAAGTCACCATCATGGACCCATTAATCTCTCCCGTGAATGTCTGCCCGTAAATTGATACTGAATTGGTGCTGGTGTCTCAAGTGCATGTGGATTTGCATCGGTCCATACATGGGGATTGTGATAATTTAGAATACCGTCTCTTGTGAATCCCCACAACAAAACCTTGGTTGTGAAATGCAGATCCTGAGTAGGTACTTTGAAGAAACTACTGGCCGGCGATTGTGTAGTTCGGAGCTTGGACTCGCTGCACGTGGTACGGATAGAGCAACTGTTCATGGAAGACTGTCTAGACAATCTTGCAGTTATTCTTCATGCACTCGTTCCGAAATTGTCCTCCACATTTTGCTCCACAATAGGTGTGCGAACTGCTCGAGGTCTGCTACGATCTGTTTTTCGTGGTGCAGTCCAAAGGTCCCTGGAACAGGGCCGAAATTCTGTGTTGCATTTCAAATACCTATATTTCACTATTTTGCATGATTATGCCTCTATTATTTTGAATTATTAATAAAAACAATTTCTTATCAACTTGTCTATCGTCACCTTGGACTTCGGTAACATAATGATGCCAATTCAACAGCTATAACCAACGGCAGCGACCGTGTAAGAGCACAAGAGCACGTGTACACCCTGACTTTCGACACCTTGCAGATTTATTGGTTATTTTTTTCTTTGAATGCTATTAAACCTAATGTATATGCGTTTAAATCTACCACGCTATTCCTATAAACTCAGTGAGATATGGTAATAGGGTCGGTAGCGCCTCTTGACTTGTGCTCGCTTTAAGGAGCGTCTGCGTATGCACAATTGGTATGACGTAATTACTTTGAGTCAATTGCATACAGGTGGTGCACACTTGAAGAAGAACACTACCACGCAGGTCTTCTCGCGCACTGTTTCCATACTATGACTACAATTTTACATCAATGGCCCTAGGTGGTAGCACACTACCACAGAAGTACACTCACTTCCATTTATGCCATCACCGCAGCCTCGGGAGGCATTTTACCAACAATCTTAGCGGTCGCGTACATAGGAGGGAGTGGTGTGTCTGGAGCGTTCCGCCTTTGTTGTTCGACCAAGCAGTGGTGTGTGTTAACTGTAGCTCACGCGATGAATGCAAATACTTCGGAGGTGCATCGGGGAAGAACTGTGGGAAGAGAATTTTCTATTTGAAAGCATTGCTAAGGCAATGCAATGCAGCATTTGCATGGACAGATTACCAAAATAATGTCTAGTAAATGTGTTCTCTTTGGGAGTAAACAGTATAATTTACTTCTGCTTTACATTATACTGTCATTAAAAATAATCTTTCATGGAGAAATTGTGCAAAACAGTGTTTTATTTAGTTATATACTTCAACATGGTTATTATAAGTGATGAGTAAAGCTATTGCTCAAAGTTATATATTCATATGCGAATAATTTAGCTGTGCACGTAAAACAAGACGTCACTGCATGCACGAAAAGGTAAACAGATACACACACCGCCTCCTTACTATACATACTCCACCTGGCCAGTAGGATGCCATCTTAAACTGCGCTGACGGCATATATAGAAGCGAGTGTACCATGTGAAGTACACTACGTGATCAAAAGTATCCGGACACCTGCTGAAAATGACGTACAAGTTCGTGGCGCCCTCCATCAATATGGTGTTGACCCACCCTTAGCCTTGATGACAGCGTTCACTCTCGCAGGCATACATTCAATCAGGTGCTGGAAGGTTTCTTGGGGAATGGCAGCCCATTCTTCACGGAGTGCGGAATCGAGGAGAGGTATCGATGTAGGTCGGTGAGGCCTGGCAGGAAGTCGGCGTTCCAAAACATCCCAAAGGTGTTCTATAGGATTCAAGTCAGGACTCTGTGCAGGCCAGTCCATTACAGTTATTGTCGTGTAACCACTTCGCCACAGCCCGTGCAGTATGAACAGGTGCTCGATTGTGTTGAAAGATGCAATCGCCATCCCCGAATTGCTCTTCAACAGTGGGAAGCAAGAAGGTGCTTAAAATATGTAGGTCTGCGCTGTGATCGTGCCACGCAAATCAACAAGAGGTGCAAGCCCCCTCCAGGAAAAACACGACCACACAATAACACCACCACCTCCGAATTTCACTGTTGGCACTAACACGCTGGCAGGTAACGTTCACCGGGCATTCGCCATACCCACACCCTGCCATCGGATCGCCACCTTGTGTTCCGTGATTCGTCACTCCACACAACGTTTTGCCACTGTTCAATCGTGTAATGTTGACGCTCCTTACACCAAGCGAGGTGTCGTTTGACATTTTCCTGCGTGATGTGTGGCTTATGAATAGCCGCTCGACCATGGAATCCAAGGTTTCTCACCTCACGCCTAACTGTCATAGTACTTGGAGTGGATCCTGATGCAGTTTGGAATTCCTGTGTGATGGTCTGGATAGATGTCTGCCTATTACTCTTTACGACCCTCTTCAAATGTCGGGGGTCTCTGTCAGTCAACAGACGAGGTCGGCCTGTACGCTTTTGTGCTGAATATGTTCCTTCACGTTTCCACTTCACTATCACATCAGAAACAGTGGACATAGGGATGTTTAGGAGTGTGGAAATCTCGCGTACAGACTTCTGACACAAGTGACACCCAATCACCTGACCACATTCGAAGTCCGTGAGTTCCACGGAGCGTCCCATTTTGCTGTTTGACGATGTCTAATGACTACTGAGGTCGCGGATAATGAGTACCAGGCAGTAGCTGGCAGCACAATGCACCTAAGATGAAAAACCTATGTTTGTGGGGCGTCCGGATACTTTTGATCACATAGTGTATGTGCACGAGAGTGGAAAATTCTCCCTCCTTCCCCATGCCATCCATATTCTCAACTACAATTTACCTACAAATTACATAGTTTTTGTCCTGAAACCTGTTCATTATTATGTATTGTACATAACAACATACTCACACATCCACAAAAACAACTTTTTTCATACAAGTTATGCATTGGAATTAATTGTTCTTCCACACAAGCCATGTGTTGGACAGGGTTGGAAAGGTAGAATCAGACGATTGAAAAAATCAATGCCATAGCCGGGATTTGAACCATGGATTTCCCGTCTCCTTCCGGTTGCTCTGACCACCGAGCTACCATGGCAGCTCATGCGAATCAGTCGCCATTATAGCTCAAGGTTAGAGCAACCGGACGGAGACCGGGAGATTCGTGGTTCAAATCCTGACTATGGCATTGAGTTTTTCAGTCGTCTGATTCTACCTTTCCAAGTTTATTATTATTATTATTATTATTATTATTATTATTATTATTATTATTATTATGGTGGTGGTGGTGGTGGTTGTGGTGGTGATATCAATTTGTTCATAATCATAAGTATTATGCCGTATTCACATTTTCAGGGCTTTCGGAATCTAAAACTTTGTGAACACCCAAAATGTATACTAACGAGCTGCTTCTGCCTATAACTAATACCATAGCGTATCGAAGGAGAAGTGTGCGCTCTCCCAAAGTTGCCGTGGTCCACCGCCTAGGTGGTACCGCTGCTGCTTGTGGGCGGAACCACATCATACATGTACTACTAACTGCGTATTATAAAACATTAATAACTTGCATTTTTTAAGACTTCAGCTGCTGGAAATGTTTGATATTTCCGAAAATATTATGCTGCCTTAAACGAAGTGATCTTATTTTCTTAGTGCGGAAGAAAAGTCTGCATTTGAAGTAATGAAATACAAGTTTAAGAAGGAGAGACATCACAAGTTCCTCACAGCAACATAACTATGGCCACTTCACCTGAATCAGAGTTAATCGTTCAGGCATTCCAAAAATATATTACCCAACAAACTGTTCGTACCGGTTAGATTTCCAGAGTTTTAGAGTTTTATTACTTTCTCTACTACGTATAGTAAGTAGGGGAAGTATTGCATTCCACCCAAAAATTCGATACCGAGATTTCACCGGAAATACATGTTTTGGGACCTCCTGAATCCAAAAAAAGCATTTTTGGAAACATGTCCGTGTGTGTGTCTGTGTGTGTGTGTGTGTGTGTCTGTGAACAGCATAACTCAGAAACGAACAGTCGGATAAACATCAAACTTGGTATTTAGGTTCAGTATCTTCCAGAGATGCGACACGAAGGTTTTCAAGAAAATCCCCCCACCCCAGACTACCCTTTACATGGAACATTTTTCGAAAATTTTAATTTTCTCAAAAATGGCTCTAACGATTTTGATTAAAATATCATATGTTTAAGATATTTTTATGACAAATAAAATGTATATCTTGAATTTTCTGGGAATGTCTCCAAAAGTATTCTTTATTGTGAACGACTTTTGCATAACTGGTAAACCATAAGAGATAGACAAAATTTTACTACACGAAAAATGTAGATCACGTTAAACTACACAACTTATGTCATATACATTTCTTTTGTTGAGTGAACCGTTTTCGAGATATTGCTTGTTATTTCCTTAAATTTTCCAATACTTATACTTTTTCTCAAATTCGTTATTCATTTTTTTATGTCCTGGACATGCAAAGAGAATGGAATGCGCCACATAGCAACCAGCGTTAAAATATTTGACTATCGCTTAAAAGCTACCATATTCCCCTTGCATCTACAAGAACATTACCAATAAGATTGACATCTCGATATTTCGATTAACATGAAGCATATGGAGAATAGGCGTTTGTAAAAATAGATGTACAAGAGTAGAGAAAGTCATGTGAGTGTAACACATCAGATTTTTTTTATTTATGGACGCTCTTTAACTGCTGTGGTTCTTAGCGTCCCATTCTATATTGGGCGTGAAAGACCGGTAATTTTGCTCAGAGGCCTCTTTATCAGGCTTGAGACTCTTTTACGTGCCGTAAATCTACGACACGGGACCACCGGCTTTACTTCCCTTCCGAAGGAAGCCACCCTAAGGATTTTTGCGCCGGAAAAAATCCATCGCCCTCCGCCGAGTTTGAACCCGCGACCTCGGGAACTAGAGGCTAGCACGGTAACCACTACACCACGGAGGAGGACTAGATTTCCAGAGACAACCTTTTCCACACATATTTAATAGAATATCGTAAACGCTTCTTGATGCATACATGAAATGTGATCGGCTCTTGCCAGAATCGAATTATTTAATTAGTATTAGAGAAACAGATACATTTTCTGTTGATTTGGGCCGGAGAAGGGTGGAACACAGCTTGCTACCACTAAGCATTATCAGTTAAGTTTCATTTTGCGATACATCTTAGTAAAGGAGAATGTAAATAACACACTAGAGATCACGATGCAGAAAGGTTTTTTAGGACTTGTTAGAACTTGGGATGGACGCACAAGCATTAGTTACTGCAATTTTGGAATTAATTGAAAACAATGGAATTATCATACAATAATGCAGATATCAAGATTACGTTGGAGTGAAAGTGATGAGTGAAGTATACTCGGGAGTGCAAGACTGTCGCCGACTGCCAATTATGTACATTCTACTGCCCTAGAATTCAGTCCTAAGAGACACAGGTAAGATACTACGGACATCTTTTACAAGAAATGGCAATCGGAAAGAAAACCCCAATTCTCAAAAGATTGTCTTCTGCTTATGACGCGTTGTTATCCGTCTGTTTCCGTTATCGAGATATCACGAGGGCTTTAAGCAATTCAAACGAGCGTAACGAAGTAACTTCTGTAAGCTTAAGAGTCTGTGGTTCAGACGGTAGTTGAAAACTAAGTGTTAGAAACTACCAATATCATATCAAAAACTCTGATGTGTTACACTCACGTGACTTTCTCTACTCTTGTACAAACTATTTTTACAAACGCTTATTCTCCATATGCTTCATGTTAATCGAGATATCGAGATGTTAATCTTATTGCTAATTTTCTTGTAGATGCAAGGGGAATTGCTAGGCTTTAAGCGATAGTCAAATATTTTAAGAGCTGGTTGCTATGCGGAGTATTCCATTCTCTTTGCATTACCAGGACAAAAAAGAAATGAATAACGAATTCCTATTTGAGAAAACAAGTATTGGAAAATTTGAGGGAATAACAAGCAATATCTCGAAAATGGTTCAACAACAAAAATTTATGACATAAATTGTGTATTTTAACACGACCTACATTTTTTTGTGTAGTAAAATTGTGTCTATCTCTTATGGTTTACCAGTTATGCAAACGTCGTTCACAATGAAGAATACTTTTGGAGACATTCCCAAAAAATTTTATTTGTCACGAAAATATCTTAAATATATGATATTTTAATCAAAATCGTTAGAGCCATTTTGGAGAAAATTAAAATTTTCGAAAAATGTTCCATGTAAAGGGTAATCTGAGGTGGGGGATTTTTTTGAAAACCTTCGTGTCGCATCTCTGGAAGATACTGAACCTAAATAGCAAGTTTGGTGCTTATCCGACTGTTTGTTTCTGAGTTATGCTGTTCACAGACACACACACGGACATGTTTCCAAAATGATTTTTTTTTTGAATTCATGGGGTCTCAAAACATATATTTCCGGTGAAATCTCGGTATCGAATTTTTGGGTGGAATACAATACTTCCCCTACTTACTATACGTAGTAGAGAAAGTAAAAATATGCAGAAAACAAGGCGTTGAACAAATGGCAAATACACAGAGAATCGAATGTCGTTTTCCAAGAAAATGCACAATTGAAACAAAGAAATTTTTCGATGAATTGTGTGAGGATAAAAAGCTGAGTGATCCCGAAGAGTATTTCGAATTTAATGTGTTACGGTTATCTGGATATCGTGTTAGGTCAATTACGGCACAGATTTAAAAGTATGATGGGCACCGCTGAAAAGTTAAGTGTTTTCAACCCAATAATACTCGTGGATAGTAGTGACCGTGCACTTCATTCAATCGCAGAAAAACCTGAGTGAGCTATCTGAATGATATTTCACCACAATTTCCTCACAATGTACTTCAGAGTGATATCAAAGGTATTAGAAGTGGATCAGTGGAACAGTTAACAGATCTAGTCCTTATAAAAAATCACAATTATTTCTAGTGTCCCTGATGTTTCAGTGGCGTTGAAATTATTTCTAACTCTCCCTGTGACAGTGGCTTCAGCAGTAGTGGGTCTCTCAAAATTAAAAGTAATTAACCACCATGTGTGCAATTCGATGATGCAGGAGCTTTGTCTCCTTGGTATGATAAGCATTGAAGTGGAAAGAGTATGCACATTAAATATTATTATTATTATCATCATTATTGTAGGCTTTTAATATTTGGGCCTCTACTTGATTCTCCAGGACCCCAGAATATTCCGCTACGCCACTGAGTAAGAACGGGCCTTAAACACATAAAAAAAACCGATGCATTGCATTCACATGACTTTCTCTGCCCTCTATGGTTTATTAGTGGGTATACAATGTTTCCTACGAAAGCTTATTTGTCTGCCTACTTCATTTTAATCGAGATAAATCTTTGCAGAAATAGCTACATTACACATTTCGTTATAGATACAAAGGAACAGCGATAGTCAAATGTTTAACAACTGGACGCTATACGCTGGCCTTAAAATTCCATACTCTTTACATGCAACCGCGAGAAACAACTGAATATTACAGAACTTAAAAATAATGACAAATTATTGAGCAATATTAACCATTAATATTAATGTTAATTAATATCTGGGAAATGGGTTATGCCACAAAAAGGTTCTATGAAATAAATTGTGTGTTTTAAAGAGATCTACATTTTTTGTGCAGTACGTTTTCGTCTATCGCTTAGGTAACGTTTACCAGTTATATCAGGTGGCCGAAACAAGCATTTTTATGTTTCCAGCATACATCGGTACAAAAGAAGTTGCAGCATCATTGCTGTTCAAAGGGGTAGTGCAGGCACAAAGCAAAAGTCACTGAAGTAGTGCTGCCGTATGCAGTTGCTTACGTGGTAGTTTCGTGCTGATAAGCGTCGCGTGGTCGCTTGCATGCAGTTCCAGTCAGTCATTCAGACAAAAAGGTAACGTTCACCAATAACGAACACGTGGATATGGTTACGAGACGCGGAGACCCACCAAATTGCAGCTGAGGCTCGAAGGCTGTGTTGTGTACATTTTGAGATGCGGTATCTGTCTTTCTGTCTTCTGCGCACTTTTTTTTTGACGTGCAGAAATAATATTTAGAAATTATGGATCATTCCGGGTAGAACTGGGCCTGACACGTCCTTACATCGATTCATCTACCAAGGCGGTCATGTTTTTGCACGTGTTTATTATGAATAATGAACTAACAGAAAATAATTTAATTCTAACTCATCTTTAATAAGCTAAACTCCGTGGCACAACAGCCCGTTGTAGGGTCAAGGCCTGCCCCACCTCTGCTCACAACAGGCGTCCTGAGTGGGGTGCAGTACTACAGGATGGAGCGTGATCAGCGCCCCGGGTCTCTCCTGGTCGGTATGTGCGGCCTCCTTAATCTGGAGCCGCTACTTTTCAATGAAGTAGCTCCTCAATTGGCCCCTCAGGAACCTAACGAGGACAGGTCAGGTCTTCCAGCGGGAGAAAATCCTCACGCCGGTACCGAAGATCGAACCCGGGTCTCCCGCTTGGTAAGCAGCTGCGCTACCACCGCGCCAAGCAGACGATGAAACGCACCTTCTAGGCTACATAAATATAATAACAATAGAATTTGTCTAATATTGTTAACTTTGCTGCACCAATTGGTGCTATATGATTGTACTGATTGTAGATTAACTGTCATGGAACTATATGACTTAACACGTGTGCTCAGGTTTACTTCAAGCGGCAATCCTGAACTCTTGTTAATGAGCGAATTGCTTATTAAATAACTAATAACACACACCCACCCACACACACACACACAGGTACTCTCACATTCAAACACCAGACTCTGGGCATACCGTGAAATGCTGTTGTTTAAAGCCAACTTTCTGGAGCCTAGTCGGGAATCGAATCCGGAACACCTCATAGAGCAAGCAGTTTCTCTATGAAATGAGCTGTGGGACCGTAATAACAGTTAAGGCGCTTGTTTTCAAGCATTGGTCCTTCATTTAGAGGTCTCCTCTCTGTCGGTATAGAGTTCCCTTTGCAGTTCTGCTTACGTAAACGTACTGGCACCCACGCTATCCGGTATAAACTAACTTCAACTAAGGGCGGCTTGTGTGTGTGTGTGTCTGTATATATACAGAGTGAGCCAAAAGACTCCGAACCGCCTGCGCGGTGTTTTCCTGTCCGTGTCCTCGGCGCTCGTTGCCGTCTGCCGCTATCACGGAAAGGCGCGAATGAAACCATACAACATTTTTAAAACTACTTTTAAAGACTTTACTTGCCAGCTTTATGAAAGGAAATGCTGAAACTGGCAACCGTCGTTGTCCATACATTTTTGGCACCTCTTTAGGAAACTATCCATCATGGACTTTTTTTGGGGGGGGATTTTCCAAACGATGGCCGATGTCGTCTAATGTTTCTTCGGTAAGAACCGAACGCCGTCTTTTAGATTTCTTAGCCTGAACACTTCCTGTGGCCTGAAATTTACTGTAAAGTTCATGGATTGTTGTACGGCCTGCAACGTATACACCTGGAAATGTTTCTGCAAATCGTACTTTCACTTGGCGAGCTGACCGAGTTAACACATACGAACCATAAATAAATACTCGCTGTGCAGTAGAAAACATATACTGAGCCATAATATACGAGTACTTGGTGACTAAGTACAGGACAAAATAATAAATAGCTCGTAATAACTGAACTACATCACATCACCGTCAACTCAAAACTGCGCTTCACACTGCACAGCAAAACCACGACAGCGTGACTTTGTTTATAACAGCAGTGCGTTATCATGTTTATATCGTATTTCCACACGCCCAGTGGAAAAACACAGTGCAGCCGGTAATATTGTTCATAAAATACCCCTCCGGGGTAACTTAAACCATAAAACCCACACACCCTATAAGAATTAAAGCAAAAATATCCGCCAGGAAATTTCTCAACGTGAACTACGGCGAGTGATGGATAGTTTCCTAAAGAGGTGCCAAAAATGTATGGACAACGACGTTGACCAGTTTTAGCATCTCCTTTCGTAAAGTTGGTAAGTAAAGCGTTTAAAAGTAGTTCTTAAAATGTTGTGTGGTTTCATTGCGACTTTCTATGATAGCGGCAGGCGGCAACGAGGACGCGGACAGGAAAAACACCGCGCAGGTGGTTCGGAGTCTTTTGGCTATTTCTGTATATAAAATTTGAAGCTGTACATGCATTTATACATTAATCTTGAAAGTCCCGCATAAGAGTAGCACACCAATCGAAACTGCTCAATATCTACAATGTCACAAAATATACATCGATTTCAGAGCATGTTCATAGTCACTTATGAGTACTTGTTACAGTCAAACAGAAGAAAGCGTTTATTTACCATTGGTACCTACGTTGATCACAGTGTTGGTAGCAATGTCATCAAATATTTATCCGCTAAAACAGAAAAGAACAGTTGCACAAGTTTAACGTTATTATACCGTATTTTCGGGAATCTACTGCGCACTTTTTTGCCCAAATGCAGGATTCAAGATTAAATTAACCTGAGCTCTATTTATGGACGCTCTTTAACCACTATGTTTCTTAGCGTCCCATTCTATACTGGGCGTGAAAGACCGGAAATTTTGCTCAGAGATTCTTTTGCGTGCCGCAAATCTACTACACGGGACCACCGACTTTACTTCCCTTTGGAAGCCACGCTAATGCTTTTTATGCCCGAAAAAAATTCATCGCCCTTCGGCGGGTTTGAAACCGCGATCTCGGGACCTAGAGGCCAGCATGTTACCACTAGACCACGGAGTACGACATGTAAGAACAATGGCTCTAGAAGAGGAGATTCTTGACCGAGTCCATAATTCTCCGTCCACAAGCACAAGAGTAATGGCGCATCCCATGCATACAAGCCAATCTTCGGTTTCTAAACTCTGCGTGAACAGCAAGTTTTACATCTGTATCATCTCACCCGGGTTTAAGCTCTGGGATCAGATACTTTCCACCCTGACTACAGTTTGTCCAGTGGTTTTTTCATAAATGCATTGATTAACCAAGATTTCCTACCACCATATTTGAACACAGGAAAACCCTAGAGAAGTTAAAGTTGCAAATTACAACACCGGTTTACAGGAGCATTTGGACTGGCATTGTGGATGACACACTCGTAGAGCTGTATTTATTACCTCCATGTTTGGCCATGCAACTTCCATAATTACCTAAAGCTTTTGTAATATAGTATGACCGCGCGCGCGGTACTACCTGAGGGCCGCCTCCTGGCCAAGAGCTGGGTAGGGCCTGCGACGGGCCGTCGAAACAGTAGCCAGCGTGGAACCAATAGAACAATAACGAGTGTGGAATAAAAAGCCCCTTTATGTGCCGTTTACCTATTCTGGAGAGTTCGTTTCGGCATGTTCTCGTACGTTCCTCTTCTAGAAGTTCGACCTTGTATGCGGGACGTATTTAAGGGGCTAGTGTTGAGTTCAGTTGATTTGAGTTGAGTGCTGTTAGGAATGAGAAGTGAAAGGCGAACATTGCAAATGAACAGTGCAGTTTAATTGTGAGTTGTAACTCAGCAGTCATTTTTGAGTTGTGATTCACAGTTCACTCGTGATTCGACAGGTCAGTTGTATTGTATCCCGAGTGTGTGCCAAAGTGACTCAAGGTAACGGTTGTGCTACATTGAGTGTCTAGTAATAAAGTGTGTTTTTGCAGTAACTGGTGTTCTCATTTGTTACATTGGTGTTAGAAGTGGGATATAAGAGCCACGATGGATGAAATCCCAGAAAAATTACTTGCCAAAATGAAGAAAATGGAGTCAGAAATGGAATCCGGGATGGACAAGATGAGAAGTGATACAACGACAGTGACTCCCATAATGGAAAATATGGAGGAGAAAATGCAATCCGTAGTGGGGAAAATGTAGGCAGAAGTGAAGACAGAAATGTCCACGATGAAGGTGGAGTTATCGATTAAAATTGACGAGTAACTGGCCGGCGTGGAGGAACACGTGGAAGAGCTCGGCGGAAAGATGAAAGACCTTGGCCAACGCGTTAACGCTCTGAACGTCGGGGAACGGTTTGGCGTCCTGGAAGGAAAACTAAACGGCAGCGCCAGGGTACTGAACGCCATGATGGAAGAAATGCACAGCGGAAGACTTAAGGACTTGAAGGTCGAGACGCATGGAGCGACAGATCTTTGTGCGCCAAGCAAATACGACGTAACACCAACTTTTCAAGTCCTCTGCGACAATTCGCCGCTGTCGCTGCACACAACCGATGGTCAGCAAAGGAGGAAGCCACACAGCTAATAGCCAGCTTCCAGGGACGGCCAGCAGAAATTCTGAATGTGATTCCAACGTCGGCGGTGCCGAAGACATCTGGGAGGCCTTCAAAAACCCGGTTCGGGAACCAACGCTTGGCTTCAGACTATCTTAGTCAACTCAAGTCAAAGCTGCAACAGTCAGAGGAGACGCTGAAGGAGTTCACCCTGGCAATTGAACAGATAACGAATAAAGCACTGGTGAACCTACCGCCAGTTACGTATTCCAAGAAGCTGCCTATTGCTTTTTCGAAGGGGCGCGTAACTCCGAGATACGAGAGCGACTGATGCTCGGTGATTATGGGACCATTCACGAGGTGCTAACGGCCACGCTGAGAATGGAGGCGACCAAGGTAACAGCTGCACATGCCTCGAAGACCGGGAGTATTCTATACGGCGGGGGCAGAGGATAAACCCAAGGACGTCGACAAAGATCTGCGAGCAGTGTGTTTTGGGGATATGGCCAGACAAGACATACTGAGGCTGTCTACATCAAGTCCAACAGCAGCCGGCGTCTGCCGATGAACAGGAAGGCGCAGGCCTGAGGGGGAGTGCAGTTAGCGACCTAGGTAACAGCTACTCCCGCCTTGAAGATCAGGAATATTCGATTGACCGGATTAGAGAATCAACCCAGGGACGTCGGAGCAGATAGCCAAGTGGTGTGTGTTGGGGATGTGACCAGCCAGGTCAATTAATGAAGGACTTTATACGACCAAGCAAGCGGGGAACGAACAAGGACCGGCGTGGCGAAGGGCACGTCGGAGCTGCCATCATCACCCTCTTGAGTGACATTTTGTGCCCTGAACAGAGAAATGGTAACAACCTTGTCGAGGACGGTTGAATCCAAGGAAAATTGCGCCGGATACTAGTGGACACGGGTACAACCCTGGCCGTAATCAGGCCGACGTGGCGGAATGCTTGCCATCAAGGAGGAAACTGGATCAGCCCTACTACCAGATAGTGGCGGCATCGGAGGAGGCCTTGTTGGAGTTGATCCAGGTCATTTTGTAAGATCAGCTAGTCTCGCTTGCATATTGAAACTTCGTGCCAGTATCCGGGGAAACAAAAGACTAATGGTTATCGTAATATCCAGGCTTTGCAGTAAGGAAACAAAAGGACCAACAAGGACTTTGGGTGCTCGTTGCGGGGGTAGCTGAGGAAGTGACACCCGGACTGGACGCCCTCAGGAGCTACGACGCCATGATGGACGTCGGCAAGAGTTTCCTGTGACTCGACCGGGACGAGATGGCGCTCCGGAGCCCAACGGACATCCTGGGATCTGCAGGCTGACCTTGACGGTGTATGCAATAGGCCCGCAGGACGCGTGTTAACTATGAGGAGGGTTTGGGAGGCCGGCGGACAAGGAATCCCGTGAACCGTCATGCGCACAAGGTGACCCGTCAACACATCTAGGAAGCAAGCCAACGGATGAAGACTGGTTACGATCGTCTAACCAGTAGCCAGGGTTTCCAACAGGGTGATCTGGTTAGGTATGGCCCTACCCGAGCCAAAGCATGTTAAAATGAAATGAAATTGAGCTTTATTTAATGGACGCTCTTTAACTACTATGGTCCTTAGCGTCCCATTCTATATTGGACGTGAAAGACCGATAACTTTGCTCAGAGGCCTCTTTATCAGGCTTAAGGTTTTTTTGCGTGCCGAAAATCTACGACACGGGATCACCGGCTTTACTTTTCTTCCGAAGCAAGCCATGCTCTAAGGATTTTAACGCTCGAAAAAAAACCCATCGCCCTCTCCGGGTTTGAACCCGCGACCTCGGGAACTAGAGGCTAGTATGATAACCACTACACCACGGCAAGGACCGTACTGCGTGGTGAAGAGGATCTGTGATGTAGTCTATTGCATCCAGAGGCTGGCCCGAGAGAAGATGCTAGCAGTACACCTAGATTGTCTCGCCCGTTATGACAGTGCTGGTCGGGACGACCAGCCCTGAGGACGGAGCAGTGTGACCGTACGCGCGACGTTGCCTGAGGGCCGGTTCCCTTCCCGGAACCTGGGCAGGCGACGGGCTGTCGGAACAATAACCAGCGCGGAAATAATAGAACAATAGCGAGCGTAGAATAAAAAGGCCCTTTATGGCTCCGCTTACCTCTTCTGGCGAGTTCGTTTCGGCGTGTTCTCGTGGGCTCCTTTTCTAGAAGGTTGTATGTGGGTCAATATAAGGGGCCGCTCTGCCAGAACGGGGAGCCCGGAGTTGAGTTCAGTTGAACTAAGTTGAATGCTGTTAGGAGTGATGAAGTGAAACGCGAACAGTGCAGTTTAATTGTGAGCTGTGACTCAGCAATCAGTTGTGAGTTGTGATTCGACGGGTCAGTTGTGTTGTATTCCGAATGTGCGCTAAAGTGACTCAAGGTAACGGTTGTGCTACGTTGTTCTCATTTGTTACAATACTTTGCCAGAACTTCTGGAAGATGTTCGTTTGGGAATACGCCAGTTAATGCGGTTTCAAGGCGATGGGGCGCCTGCGCATTGTTCCGGTGACAAAGGTTTCCCTAAGTGTAACGTATCCTGGTCGCTGGATCAGTACAGGAGCACCGAAATCATGGTCAGCATGTTCACCAGATCCTTTGGGGACATGTGCAGACGACTCTTGTGTATGAGACGCTGGTTAATAGTGAAGGCGAGCTGATGACACGGATCTGTGGTGCCATTCGTGATATGCCAGGAGTTTTTGAAAGAACTCGGCAGTCATTACAACGACGTTATCAACTAGCTTCGACATTTTGAACATCTTCATAACACCTATGCACTTGTTCAATTCTTGTTTTATTCTTAGTTTAACTTTGAAGCCTTTTAAAAGCACGTGTTTGCATCATTTAACATTGGTTTAACTTTTCTCAAGTAATTTGTATAATGGTGGAGAAATTTTAATAACCTCAGTATTATTTGCATATGTTATTGATAATAAACCTGTATTCGAAGCTGCAGATCGGTTAAAAAAAGTTCTGACCTACTTCGGAGCACATGGATTTAGTGCCACATACCTAGGTAATTAAATAAAGACGAACAAGTTATTAAATTTAAGAGAGTTTGGCATTGTTTCAAATTAAAGATACCACCTGCTCTTATTTAAAAACTCTCCCAATGTCTTGTAGCTAAAGATGCGTAGCGACCTATTCGGCGGAATTTCATCTAGTCCGACGTGGTGTTTCAAAAACGTTAATGACATCTAGCTCTATAACAAGACTTTTACGGGTGCACATTTCCTAAAAGAAAATACTCAAACAGAACCCCTGAATCGCGCCTTAAAATCATTCAGTGTTATTCTGACTCACCGTGTGCATAAGCATTATACACACACACACACACACACACACACACACACACACACACAATTGTTCTCTCTTTATAATATTGATATACATTTGTAGAATAGGTATGAAAATAAATAAGGGATAGGGAAAGTTGTGTAATTCTTGACATCAGATTTTTTATTGATTATCCTTTACGCAGCTTGAAAATGACGGTCCTGAAGAGGAAAAGTTAGTGAATGCATCATGGTCCTCTCTAATAATGTAGCGAGGGACGTTATTGTTACTCTGTACAGAAAAACAAAAGTGTGAGACGCGATGCAGGCCTCGTTTGTTTACTGTTATTGCTATTTCGCAGAAAATTCAAGATATTATGCATTTCATTTGTTACAGAAATGTTTTAAATATAGGAGCATGGTGTTTTAATCAAATTATTTTTTGATAAAATTACCACGTTAAGGGTAATTTGTGGGGGCAGAATTTTCTTGAAAATATTTGTGTCGCATCTTTAGAAGATGTTGAATTTGTTGTATTTGTTCCACATTTCATTTTTCAGTATGCTGTTCACAGCGGTTCCCCCAAACACACACGGAGCTTTTTAAAGAAGTGCTTCTTTTTTTATTCAGAATAACTTTAAAATGTGTATTTCATGGAAATATAGGTACCGAAAAGTATTCTGTATCAAGATATATCACCAGGCATAGGCATTTCTGAGCACTGAAGCCAGGACGGGCGGCGCCGTTGTCGAGTGGTTAAACCGCTCACTAAGTGGTTCGATCCCAGAGAACCACATGTGGAATTTGTGGTGGAGAAAGCGGCGTCTGGACGTGTTTACTAAGGCTTCCCCCGCCATTTATTCCACCAGCTGCTCCATCATCACCTTTCCCTTCATCCATTTCACCATCATTGCATATCATCTACTTCCTCGCTCTCTTACCAGACATCGGGCTGATCACCCATCTTGGATATGTTATCTATCCAAAGTGTCTGTTCCTCGACAGGTCTCTGACCCCAGGCACCCGCTTGTAAGTCCTGGGGGGTGTCAGTTCTACATACGAGGAGGGTAAACAAAGAATGAAGATGAAAGCCAAGACGAAAGAAAATGAAGTTGAATTATTTACTGGAAATGGACGTCGCAGGTAATAAAGCACCTCCCAACCCGCGTGCACTCTGTTGGCGTTTTCAGACAGCACTTACCAGACCGTGCTCACCTGCTGTCAGTGACCCTTGGCCGCTTTTATTTACATTATCTGTACTGGCATATGGTTTGAGTGTAAATAACTTGAAGCCAACTGCATTAGAATTCCTATGCCTGAGTATCACTGAAATCGCTTATAATTACGTTGGGAGTGGTTATTTCTAATGTTACAGAAATTCGCCTGTTCCGTTCCCAACTCTGATTAGAAAGCCAGACCGAACGCGCCCGAAGCATGCGCGCGGCGACTACACTCTCTGACCGTTAGACAGCGACTCCTCCGCGGGTGGCGATGTTACTAGAAGATCAATAAGATCACATGGGTTGCTTGGGGTAGCGCCCTCTACTGTTTCCATCCGAAACACGGGCCCAAAAACATGGACTGGATACGAAACCGGGACTCGGAAATGCGATGTGTATAGTGTCATCCGAATATTTTGCGGTGTATTAGGAAGGTCCACATAGTCTCTGTGACGTGCTTTTGTTTTGCTGCAAGCCATCAATCAAAACTACAAATTACACACACATCAACATGTCTGTCAAGGTAAGCTGTTCTTGTAAACAATGTTGGTGATGAACTTGAGAGCCTGTTACGGTGTCATGGTCTCATGCCACGTGAGCTCACGCCCCACAACACATAAAATCGTGTTATTTCACTATTGGAGCTCGAACACAGTGAATCCTTTGTTTTATATTAGCGTCAGTTACCCCGGCAAGTTGATAACTTTTCAGCTTCTAAGCATAGTATTGTATTACTCTCAAAAGAGTATCTGTAATACAAAAAAGATCTGAAGTGCTGCATTCACATGAATTCCTCTACCCACTAACGTTTAGTTTTATGTAGCTTCCACAAACTGTTCTTACGAAAATTTATTCTATTTCACGTTCTTCGAGAAATAGTCTCATTACACATTTCGTTGTAGGTACAAGGGGGGATAGAGGAAAGAAAATCGATAATAATCAGATGTTTAAAAGCTAGTCGCTAAATGCTGTTATCATGACATTGCGCGAAACAACTGAATAGCGACAGGGCTTTAAAAAGTTGCCACAAAAAGTTATTTCAAAGCAATTGTTTGTGTTTTAAAGAGGTTTACATTTTTTTGTGTAGTACGTCTTTGTATATCTCTTACGATTTCCTCCTCATACGAAATTGCATAAACTTCCTTCTGAATGAACAGGCTATTTCCAGAAAATTCAAGATATACCTACGTTTTATTCGTCATGTAAATATCTTAAGTATATGGTATTGTAATTAAAATCGTTAGAGCCGTTTTTGATAAAATTAACAATTTCGAGAAATGTTCCTTGTAAAGGGCAATTTGGGATGGTGGATTTTCTTGAAAATCTTTAGGGGTCTCAAAACGTGTATTTCCGGTGAAATTTAGGCATCAATTTTTGGGTGGAATACATCCTTTTCTTGCTATAGGTAAGTAATAGAGAAAGTAAAATTTAGAATTAAATTTGTGTGGAATTTCAGTATTGGAAGCCATTTATATAGGAAAGCCTTTACACTACTTCATAACCTTTACGGATTTAAAGAAAACATCTAAACTCTAATGTATCGTGTTTAAACATTTGGATGTTAAACGAGTATTCATATAGTTTCGTAAAATTTGGAAAAGAGTACTGCAGCATTGGTTAGAAATATTCACCAGTAAAAGAATTAAAACATCGCTGCATTTATTATAAGTATTACTAGCTAAAATGGATTTCACGCTTAAAATTCTCCACGGAATAATGGAGCCTGAAGAAGAACTGAGCCATATTCGCCGGAGGTAAACACTTGAAGTTATTAAACTCGCCACCTTTTAAAGGTGAGGTCACAGCGGATATTCATAAAAGGTTTGTTCGGCTTTAAGGTCATATGAACACACCGGCCTATTCTCTCGCTCATAGACCGTAGGAATGCTTTGTGCGGTTCAGGGCGCAGAAACGAGAAGAACCAAGCATTGTGATTCTTGAATATGCCTTTAATTACATTTCATATTGCTACAATACATAGCGAAGGTTATTAACGTTTCTGTAATTTTAACTTTTAAGCTGACAAGCATGTTTACTCTCTCTGTAAGTTAGTAAAGGAAGTATTGCATTCTTACTATAAATTCGATATAGAAATTTCACCGGAAATACACGTTTCGATGTTCCCGAAAAAATAAAGCAATAAAAAAAAATTTAATAAAAGATCCGCGTGCTTTTGTGTGTGTGTGTGTGTGTGTGTGTGTGTGTGTGTGTGTGTGTGTGTGTGTGTGTGTGTGTGTGTGTGTGTTGAACAGCATAACTCAAGAACGAAAAGTCGATTAGATATCAAACTTGGTATATAAGTTCGACTTCCAAGAATGCTACACGAAGATTTTCAAGAAAATCCCCCTACCCCAAACTGTCCTTTACGTTTAACATTTTCATTCTTTCTCATTTCCCCCCAAAATGGCTCTACCGATGTTTATAAAATACTATGTATTTAACATATTTTAATGATAAATAAAAATTATATATTGAATTTTTTTGGGAATGGTCTGTGAGGTCGTCTTAATTCTGAATGACTTTTGTATATTGATAAACAGATACACAGAATCTTACTGCACACACAAAAAATGTACATCTCGTTAAATGACACAAGGTGTCTCATAAAAATGTTTGTAGCGTTAAACATTTCCGAGGTATTCTTTCTTATTTTTTGAATTTTCAAACAGATACTTATACTTTCTCTACTACTTGCCCATAGTAAATAGAAGCAAGCATTACATTCCATCCAGAAATGTTATACTGAGATTTCACCGAAAATATATGTTTTGAGATCTCTTGAATCCAAAATAAGTACTTTTAGATAAAGTTCTCTCCCTCCCTCCCTCTCTCCCTGTGTGTGTGTGTCCTCAGATAAGCATAACTCAAAAATCTGATGTGTAACGTTCACATTACTTTCTCTACCCTATATCGCTTATTAGTGGGTGTAAAATTATTCTTACGCAAGTTTAATTTCCTATCTACTTCATTTTAATCGAGATAAACATTTCCGGAAATAGCTGCATTACACATGTCGTTATGGATACAAAGGGAACAGCGATAGTCAAATGTTTAAGAGCTGGATGCTATATGCTGGCCTTAAAATTCCATACGCTTTCAATGACATCGCGAGAAGCAGTTGCAAATTGACAGGAGTTTAGAAGAATGGTCAAGTACTGAACAATTCGAACCATTAATAACGGATATCTAGGAACTAACTAATGCCACAAAAAAGTTATTTGCAATGAAGTGTATGTTTTGTAGTACGTTTTTGTTATGGCTTAACGTTTACAAGTTATATAAGATTATACAAAATTCTATCAGAATAAGGACTTCGAAATATACATGTTATTTTTCATGTAAATATCTTTAATATAGGCATTTTAATCAAAATCGTTTGAGCTATTATTTAGAAAATCAAGAACTTCGAAAATGTTCCATGTAAAGGATAGTTTGGTGTGGGGGATTTTCTTGAAAACCTTCGTGTCCCAACTTTAGAATGTATTGAACCTAAATACCAAGTTTGGTGTGTTTTTTCTTTCTTTCGTTTTTGAGTTATGCTGTTCACACACACAGACATACGCCGAACATTTTTTTTAAAATTGCTTTATTTTTTATTCCGGGGGCCTCAAAACATGTACGAGTATTTCCGTTGAAATCTCGATATCGAATTTTTTGTTGGAATACAATACCTTCTCCACCTACTAGGTATGTGCCAGAGAAAGTAAAAATCAAAGGTCGGTTAAACAATAAACTTTAAGCTCTGCGTCTTCCTAGAATGTGATACGAACAAATTCAAGAAAACACCCACCCCAAACTACCTTTTACATGGAAAGCTTTCTCCTTAATTTTGATTTTATAAGAATAGCTCTACAGTTTTGATTCAGCTGTCGTATTTGCACCACAAATAAAATATATATCGACTTATGGATATAGTTTGTGAGGACCTCTAATTTCCAAATGACTTTTGTATAAATATAAACAAAACCTTAATACAAAAAATTAAATCTCGTTAAAGGATAGTTTGTCTAATGAAACTTTTTGTAGTGTCAACATTTTCCAAATTATTGTTTGTTATTGTGTGAATTTTCAAAAACTTATGATTTTTTTCATGTGTTAAGTCGCTATTCGGTTTTCTCGTGGTCATGCAAAGAGCCTAGAATTTCAAATCCATCACATAGCGACTCGCATTTTAAAAATCTGACTATCGCTTTAGCCAGTGTTCGTCTTATACCTACACTGCAGTGAGCAAATGTATAATGGAAGTTTATCTCTATTAACAATAACTGGATAGAATAAGCTTTTGTAAGAATGGTTTTTAGAAGAGTGAGTGGAGAAAGTCAGGTGGATGGAACACGTGGTATCTGTAAGATTTGCAGGATTGTTTCCATTTATTGGATCGCTGTGAAATGTTTAATAGTGCTTTTATGAGAACAGCAATTTTTGTGTAAATGCTAAGTTTCAAAAAATTCCAGAGAAAACTTATACCCTGTTGGGTGTTCTGAGCTGTGGACTCAAGAGGTTGTAACCTGGGTTTTTATATACTTATTTTTTGTTTTGAGGTTCGGACTTAGCAATAGGGCAATGTAAAAGAAAACGAAAATGGTTATATGGGTTGCATTCACACGACGACTTTTTCCAGCTATATATACACGCAACGGTAGTGGCCCCCACAAGCCGTCCTTAGTTGAAGTTAGTTTATACAGGATAGGCGGATGCCAAAAGGTTTGCCTAACAGAACTACAAAGGGGATTCCAAACCGACAGAGAGGAGACCTTTAAATGAAAGATCAATGTTTTAAAACGAACACTTTAACTGCTAATACTGGGGTCAGAGCTCATTCAGTAGAGAAACTGCCTGCTATATGAGCTGTTCCTGGTTCGATTTCACAAAATTGACTTTAAACAAAAACATTTCACGGTATGCCTACAGTCTGGTGTTTGAATATGAGAGCATCTATGTGTGTGTGTGTGTGTGTGTGTGTGTGTGTGTAGAGGGAGTGTTATTAGTTATTTAATAAGCAATTCGCTCATTAACAAGAGTTCAGGATTGCCGCTGGAAGTAAACCTCAGCACACGTGTTAAGTCATTTAGTTCCAGGACAGTTAATCTACAATCAATACAACTATACGGCACCAATTGGTGCCGAAAAGTTAACAAGATTAAACGAAATTCTATTTTATTATATTTATATACCCTTAAAGGTGCGTTAGAATTAAATTATTTTCTATTAGTGCATTATTCATAATAATAAGCATGTGCAAAAACATGCCGCCCTGGTGGACGAATTGATGTAAGAGCCTTTCAGGCCCACGTTCTACCTGGAATGATCCGTCATTTCTTAATATTATTTCTATGAAAAAAAAAACGTTCGCAAAAGACAGATGCCGCGTCTGAAAATGTTTAGAACACAGCCTTCGAGCCTCAGTGCATTTTGGTACGCCTCTGCACAGACCGCAGCCATATCCGTGTGTTCTAGCCTCACCTGCAAACAGCAGCATTACCTCAGTGACCTTTCGCTTTGTACCTGCACCGCCCCTTTGAACAGCAGTGTTGCGGCAACTTCTTCTGCACTTATGTATGCGGGAAATATAAAACTGCAAAGGACGGCTTGTTTGGGCCACCATTACAAAGTATGTGCAAAAGATATTTTTCTGTTTCAAGTTAATCGAGAAAAAGGTGGCAGAAATAGTTTCATCCCAATTGATTGGTGAGAGTACCTGCTTCAAGCAATTATAAAAGTATTGAAAAAACGTATTTGAAATAAACTCTGTTTGTTTTAAAGAGATCTATATTTTTTGTGTAGCAAGTGTTTGTCAATCACTTATGATTTACCGGTTATAAATAGCTGGTTGTCCAGTGTTGCACGGTTAGCCTTTTAAAATCGAATGAGGAAATAATTTCATTTACCTCCCGCGTTCTTTATGAAGTTATGGTACGATGGTCTAGAATAATTTTATGCTGAATCCTCCCGATTATCCCTTATAATTGTAATTATATACAGCCGCAGCTGTATCTAATAACGGGTGAAAAATCCCCTGCTACTCACGCAAAAGGAAGTGAAACATCGGCGGAACGTCTGCCTTCCTTAGCCTCCCCAGCAGTCTTCTAAGTTCTGAAATGCTATATAGCCTATAAGTACTATTTAGCTGTGGAACAATCATCAGTCGGAATGGTCGAGTATTTTTTTTTAAGATAACTACAATAGGTTGAATTTTAAATTTTGTTTCTTCTCTTAGGTCCCATAGGTATTTAATACAGAGTTTTCATGCATAACAGAGACCCTTAGCATATACAACAAAATAAAGGTGAAGCTGGTGAATATGTAGATTCCGCACTTCCTGGCCACAAAGTTAACCTTGAAATAGTTGATATGCCCCCTGTATGGGAGCCAACTTGAAGAAGATGTTTGTCTTACGTAATTTTTATTTAAAACTTGAAGATAGTAGTTTGTTAACGTAATGTTTAAAACTGGAAGATCGTATGCCTACGTAATTGTATTTTACATAATATTTATTTAGTTGCATTAAAGGAGTTCCTGGAACACGCTTTGGGCGTCGGTTTGAATTTGTTGATTACGTAATAGTTTACTGTTATTACGCAATATGCTGCTATGTATCAGAAGCTGATTTTAAGATGTAATTTTGTTGTTACACTCCAAGTTTTACACTATAATATTTAACTTTGTTATTAACACTGCTTCTATAGATTATTATGTTTGAATTTGCCTCGGCTGCGTCAGTTTTACTTTAGAAACATGTTTCTCTTATTCAGGGTGCGGTGTAATAAGAATGTAGACATCACAAAATTTTACTTTGTAAACTCACTTCTTTTATTAATTCTTGCACATTTTTATAAAGCACTACACTTTTTAAGAACTGTGAGAATCTTCAATACTTTCACTTAGCGCATATACATATTTTACGATTCACACGTAGAGAACACGTCTTACATCTGTTCACTACCAAGGTTTGCCAGCAACTGAGTAAGATTTCAACGGTTAAACCTGTAAGCTTCGGTATTTCAAGTCTCTGATTGGTTAATTCTAGTCCAATAGAATATCTGCAGTTTACTTAAACTTTTTCCTTGCTATTGATTGGCTAAGTTTAAACTGTTACTAAATTTACCTTAAACTCATTATTGCTACAAGGTTACCTCATTATTACCTAATTGTTAGCAACTCAAAACTTATTATTCTTACAGCTCTTGCATTATTAAAGTATGTAATGTATTCACATAATATTAATAAAAACATGTTTACAATAAAAATAAGCATTTGCAATGACTGTTACACACAATTCAAATAATTATTACATACTTATTGTTTCAAGGCGGGCTGTTATTGAATTTACTTATTATAAAATACAATTGAAATTATTCAGGTATTAAAATACTGCCCTCAACCTCTTTGGTAAAGATATACAGTCTGCGATCATGTTGGAAAAAAAATCTTCTCAATCGTGAATTAAAAAATATCGGATCACGATTTCTAATATGCAAATTTCTTTCGTTATACAATCATTTTTAGCATACCGTGCTAACGAAATTGGTTATAACGTGAGTACAAAGGAAATAAAGCAAAGCTTTCTTACACGAGGGTTATTAAAATATTTTGACATTGGTGTCGCGTGCGTATCGTAGCGTTACAAACAGATTCTTTTGTTTTGCTGTGTTAAATGCTAAATCGTGACCATCAGTTTATATTGTTTGTTATTAAATATACGTGGCATTTGTCTTATTTTAGATGCATAGTGTATGGGGTAGCAACAACTATTTCTCACTCCATGGCTGTCTCAGCTAAAAGTCAAAGCCTTCTTTGCAAGCATGTCTGTTATCTCCAAAGTGTTCGTATTCAAGTGGGTATAAGGGCTTTGTAAATCCTTTTTAATCTTTTAGCAATATATGGAATGAAATTAGATCGTGACTTTAGTTCCATGCCCGTCCGAAAGACTAGCTTTTCAACGGTGAAAGATTAACAAAACGGGTTGAGTAGTTTCTGAGATTACCCTCCCCCCCCTACACACACATTTTCTTTGTTTATAATATTAACATAGGTTACACAAAAGTCATTCAGAATGGAGTACTCTTCGCAGGCTATTCGTAGAAAATTCAAGGGACTGCGTCTATGTTCTGGTGGTTAGCATGATGGCTTCTAAATCCATAAGTCCCGGGTTTGATTCCCGGCAGGAGGGTGGGAATCTTTCTCTAGTCAGAATTCTTTCCCACCCTCCCTAGAGCCTAGAAGTATGATTGAGAGTGCTTAACTCGACCGCAGTAGTATTACATCGAGTGGGATGGCTCAGGCGGCAATATCTGTGGTCTACATTCGGGAGGTTCATGGTTCAATTCCCGGTGACCGCTCACTCCGACTATGGGGTTTTTGTGGTTTTTCCTTGGTCGCTTAGGCGAATGCTAGGGTGGTGTATTCTACCACAATTTCTCCTTTCCCTCATTTCCTCTCATTTCATCTCTTCCTTTCACGTTTCACGTTCTATGGTGCTGGCGATGTCGGGCAGATGGCGTAGTTGCTTGCCCATTGGAAAGATTTCTCCCTGTGAACGCCAGGATGCGTTGCCTTGCCCGTTAAGATCGCTCCGTCGACCTCTCTCGTGACTCTTCAACTTTACTGGTGCGCGGGTGTTCAAACTGGAAATATTAGGGACTTCTGCGCGTCTCTGTGACCTGTTTACCTGCGACCTCCTACGGCTTTCACCTCATCCTTGCCTCTCGGAGGGATGTAGCCACAATAGATTAAACTGGTTGTAGTGTCCCCCTCCGATAAACACATCCTACATCAGTATTAGGTACACTTTGCTGGGTTGGCTTCCGCGTATATTCAAATGCAGGTTTACGCAAGGTCAAGTAGAATAATATCGTGGTCGATTTATGTGCGTGGTCTTAATGTTTATAAAGAAAAACCGAAAATTAAATTAAATTGAGTTTTATTTGTGGACGCTCTTTAACTGCTGTTGTTCTTAGCGTCACATTCTATGTTGGGCGTAAAAGAGTGGAAATTTTGCTCTGAGGTCTCTTTGTCAGACTTGAGATTCTTTTATGTGCCGTAAATCTACGACACGGGATCGCCAGTTTTACTTTCCTTCCGAAGGAAGCCATGCTAAGGATTTTTATGTCCGAAAGAATCCATCGCCCTCTGCCGGGTTTGAAACCGCGATCTCGGGATCTAGAGGTTAGTATGGTACCCCAAGACCAAGGAGGATGACATAAGTTATGCATAATTATACAAACTTCCTTCCGAGTGAAGAGAAATTCACTGCCTATTCGCAGAAAATTCAAAATATAAGCTTGATTTGTCACGCAAATATCTAAATATGCCACATTTTAATCAAATTCGTTAGAGCTATTTTTGAGAAAATAAAAAATACCAATTTTTACTTTCTCTACTACGTATAGTAAGTAGGGGAAGTATTGCATTCCACCCAAAAATTCGATACCGAGATTTCACCGGAAATACATGTTTTGATACCTCCTGAATCCAAAAAAAGCATTTTTGGAAACATGTCCGTGTGTGTGTCTGTGTGTGTGTGTGTGTGTGTGTGTCTGTGTGTGTGTCTGTGTGTCTGTGAACAGCATAACTCAAAAACGAACAGTCGGATAAGCACCAAACTTGGTATTTAGGTTCAGTATCTTCCAGAGATGCGACACGAAGGTTTTCAAGAAAATCCCCCTACCACAGACTACCCTTTACATGGAAGATTTTTCGAAAACTTTAATTTTCTCAAAAATGGCTCTAACGATTTTGATGAAAATATGATATGTTTAAGATAATGTAATGAGAAATGAAATGTATATCTCGAATTTTCTGGGAATGTCTTCTAAAGTATTGTTCATTGTGAACGACTTTTGAATAACTGGTAAACCATAAGAGATAGACAAAATGTTACTACACAAAAAATGTAGATCGCGTTAAAATACACAACTTATGTCATATACATTTTTTTTGTTGAGTGAACCGTTTTCGAGATATTGCTTGTTATTTCCTTAAATTTTCCAATACTTATACTTTTTCTCAAATTCGTTATTCATTTTTTTTATGTCCTGGACATGCAAAGAGAATGGAATGCACCACATAGCAACCAGCGATAAAATATTTGATTATCGCTTAAAAACTACCATATTCCCCTTGCATCTACAAGAAAATTACCAATAATATCGACATCTCAATTAACATGAAGCATATGGAGAATAGGCGTTTGTAAAAATAGATTGTACAAGAGTAGAGAAAGTCATGTGAGTGTAACACATCAGATTTTTTTGAATCGCATCTTTGGAAATACTGAACTTAAATTCCAAGTTTGATATTTATATGACATTTAGCGTAATACTTCGATATTGCATTATGGCCGGTATCAGTATATACACGTAACACACGCTTACACTGCATGCCTTTTATTGACTTCATCACATTATTACACATAATAAAGAACAAATAGCATGGTGCTTTACTTATTTTCATGAATATAGGCCACATGTTGTCACTTTTGTTCCATATTACTGACACTCAGAAGTCGCATCGCATGCATCTCATCCGTGACATCATGGTTGTGTTGTCCTTCCGCTGCCAACATTTGAAATCCCACGATTTAGGGCCCTCAGCCTCAAGGCGTAGTCGAGGGATGTTTTTTAAAAGGAAAGGAAGCGACGACAGGGCGTAGCCGAGGGATCTGCGCGTCTAAAACTCGAATGATTCACGTTGGCAGCAATTCCTTCCAAAAGTCGCCGAAAACCCGCCTAACACAAAAAATAACAATAAAAAATAAAGAAAAAAATTAAAAAAAAAAATAAAAAAAACCCTATTTCATAAGTGAAAAGGTTCAATGTTCACCATAATGCAATATAGAAGTAACTCTGACATTTAGTTTTGTAGTTGTTGTTTTTTTCTAATTTATTTTACGTCGCTGTAACTCCTTGGTGATATCGCGACGGATCTGTTGGTAGATAACTCTTAGAACGATATGTGATGGACAGTTAGCTTTCTAGGTCTCATCCCTGTAACCACCGCTCCGTCACGAGTCACAGAGAACCTAGCGCATAGCTATCGAATCTTCTGCTTTCGTGCCGTCCAGTCCAACCGCCGCCCCCCATATAAAGGCGGACAGTTAGTCTTCTAGGTCTCATCCCTGCTTCGTGCTGTGCAGATGGCATTAGAGTGCTGTCCAGTCTAACCGCCGCCCTCACATAGAAAGGCGGACAGTTAGTCTTCTAGGTCTCATCCCTGCTTCGTGCTGTGCAGATGGCATTAGGGTGCAGTCCAGTTTAACCGCCACCCTCACACAGAAAGGTGGACAGTTAGCCTTCTAGGTCTCATCCCTGTAACCACCTGCTTCATGCCGTGCAGATGGCATTAGGGTGCCGTCCAGTCTAACTGCTTACATTGTCTGTAGATAGATGGCATAGCATTCGCTATTACCACTTATTTTTCATTTTACTATTGTTTTAGACTTAAGATGGAACTTTGGGTCGTGGTATTAAATATACAATCCGGTATTTACCTTGGCGACTGAGGAAAACCACGAAAAGCTCAGACAGATTGGTCGGCTCACGGGATTTGAACCCAGGACCTCCCGAATGCGGGCCACAGACTTTACCGCCTGAGCTCGGAGTTGTGTTGTTCACAGACACAGAGGCAAATAAACATACACACGGATCGATTTCTTCTCATTTATGTACCTGTTTCCGCCGAAATTTAGACATTAAATGCTAGGGGAATACCACGCTTCCTCTTATCTACAATAGATAGGTGACAGAGAAAGTAATATCGTTCGCGCTTCATACAGAAAGGATGTTTGACTACTAGACACCAAAAAAGCTAACTTCCCGGAAGATGTTTGTGTTTTCTGTGATACAGCTTATATACGAGCAGCAAGAATTGGCGAGATATTTTGCTCTTTCCTCCGTTGGACTCACAATTTTGCATTTTGCGTGTTGAAAACTTTCAAGAGTAGTATAAATTACTATAGAACGTGAAGATTGCGGAAAACTTCAAAGCTTTTTTTCTATGAAATAAATACCATATATGCTCGCTTTGGAAGTTGCACAAAGTAGGATTTTTACTTTCCCTCCGTCAGCACCCAAGCGAGCCATCACACCGATTATTTTACTTGGGCCCTCCCCGTCCTTCGCAACCAGCACATTTGACTGCAGTTGTTGGGACACAAACTCGCGGTGATTAGATTGAATAGATGGCCAGTCCATTTCTTTTCCCTTAATGGTCACGGCCATTCGAAACCGCTTCGGTTGTGCTGCCGCTGAAGGTGTTGTGAATACCGGTTTAGGAATTAGGGGAACAGAGGTATGTGTAACAAAATAATTCCGGCATTGAGGGATTAAGATATCTACATGATAAATTAAATGCATATCTTGAATTTTCTGGCAAAAGAAATTTTGTATATCTAACTTTGAGTAACGCGTAAAACGTATAAGGTAGACAGAAAGTACTACACAAAGAGTCTAATGTGATACATTCAGATGACTTTCTCTACCCTCTATTCCCAAGGTCGCGGGTTCAAACCCGACGGAGGGCGATGGATTTTTTCGGGCGTAAAATTCCATAGCAGGGCTTCCTTCGGAAGGGAAGTAAAGCCGGTGGTCCCGTGTCGTAGATTTACGGCACGTAAAAGAACCTCAAGCTTGATAAAGAGGCCTCTGAGCAAAATTACCGTCTTTCACGCCCAATATAGAATGGGACGCTAACCACAGTAGTTAAAGAGCGTTCATAAATAAAACTCAATTTAATTAATTTCTACCCTCTATCTTTATTAATGGGTATACAAACTACTCTTACTAAAGCCTATTTTTCTACCTACTACATTTTAATCCAAATAAACCTTTGCAAAAATAGCTTGATACATTACACACTTCGTTATAGATACAAAGGGAACAGCACCGAGCGGGATGGCTCAGGCGGTGAAGTCTCTGGCATTCTGGAGGTCCCGGGTTCAAATCTCGTGGGCCGACCAATCTGTCTGAGATTTTTTCGTGGTTTTTCTCAGTCGCCAATTGGATAATTAATACCACGACCCAAAGTTCCACCTTAAGTCTAAAACAATAGTAAAATGACAAATAAGTGGTAATAGCGAATGCTATGCCATCTATCCACAGACAATGTAAGCAGTTAGACTGGATGGCACCCTAACGCCATCTGCACGGCACGAAACAGAAGATTCGGCTGCCATGCGCTGGGCGTCTCTGTGGACACATGACGAAGAAAGACGGCATTTTCCAGGGATGAGACCTAGAAGACTAACTGTCCGCCTTTCTGTGTGGGGGCGACGGTTAGAGGCACCCTAATGCCATCGGCACGGCACGGGGCAGAGGATCCGGTAGCTGTGCGCTAGGGTCTCTGTAACACGTGACGGAGCGGGTGGTTACAGGGATGAGACCTAGAAGGCTAACTGTCCATCATTTATCGTTCTAAGAGTTCTCCACCAACAGATCCGTCGCGATATGACCAAGGAGTTAAAGCGACGTAAAATAAAATACAGTAAGAAAACTAATTTTAAGTAAATTGCGTGATTTAGAGAGATCAACATTTTTTGTATAGTACGTTTTCGTCTATCGCTTAACGTTTACCAGTTAAACAAGAAAGAAGAGGACTTCACAGGTTATGCCTAGAAAATTCAAGATATACATTTTATTTGTCGTGTAAATATTTTGAATATATGGTATTTTAATCAAAATTGTTAGTCATTTTTTAGAAAATCAAAATTTTCGAAAATTCCAAGTGAAGGGTTTTTTGGGGTGGGGGATTTTCTTGAAAATTTTTGTGTCGTATCCTTGGAAGATACTGAACTTAAATACCAAGTTTAGTATTTATCCGACTTTTTGTTTTTGAGTTATGCAGTTCAGATATATATACACGGATCTTTTTTTTTCTTTCTGAAAATGCTTTTGTTGGAGGCTTCAAAACACGTATTTACGGCGAAATCTCGGTATCGAATTTTTGGGTTGAATACAGTACTTCCTGTACTTACTATAGCTAAGTAGTAGATACATTGATACATTTAAAGTCAGTATATAAGATTATTTAGTTGATATCAGGAATAACATAAGACAAGACCACAATGAGGAAGTAAGAAGACTGCTGGAGCTAAACATAGCACAAGGATCAGTCTTGTAATGGGCTTGTTGACAGCAGAGTGCGCCAGTAAGTCCACCAAGTTAGGCAACATCAATAGCACGTTTAACTTCCGTTAACAAGAGAGATGCTAGTGTTTATCACTTAGCTACTCATCTGGAAACAAATGATGTGACAAGCTCATCAAACTGTAAACAGGGAGATTAGGCTGCACAGCCTCAAGTTGATAGGCAGGGGAAATATTGAATTCCATAAAAAAAAACTCGAGAGATTTCGCCGGAAATATGTTTTGAAGTCCTCTGAATGCCAAAATAAAAGCAATTTTAGAAAATGCGCGCACGCGTACGTGCCAGTAGTATAACTAAAAACTCTGATGTGATATATTCACATTACTTTCTCTATCATCTATCACTTATTAGTATAGAAATTGTTCTTAGTAAAGTTTATCTTCCTATCCACTTCATTTTAATCGAGATAAACCTTTCCGGAAATAGCTACATTGCACATTTCGTTATACATACAAATGGAATAGCGATAGTCAAATGTTTAAGAACTTAAAATTCCTTACCGTTTCCATGACATCGCGAGAAACAACTAAATGTTGAGAATACTTCAAGAGAATGATCAAGAAATAATAATTCGAGCCTTTAATAACGGATATCTCAGAAACAGTTTATGCCACAAAAATAACTTATTTTAAATAAATTGTATTTTTAAAGAGATCTACGTTTTTTGTGCAGTACGTTTTTGTCTATCGCTTAACGTTTACCACTTATACAAGATTATACAAAATTCCTTCCGAATGAAGAGGACTTCACAGGTTATTCCCAAAAATTTCAAGTGGTGCATTTTATTTGTCATGTAAATATCTTTAATATTAGGTAATTTAATCAAAATCATTATAGCCACTTTTTAGAAAATAAAAAAATTCGAAAAATATCCACGTAAAGAATAGTTTGGGGTAGGGATAAATACCAAACTTGAAATTTAAGTTCAGTATCTTCCAAGGATGCGACACGAAGATTTTCAAGAAAATTCCCCCATCCTAAATGATCTTTTATCGTTATTTTGGAATTTGTCAAAACTGGCTCACGATATCGGTTAGAATACCGCGTGTTTAAAATACTTACATCATTAGGTAAAGTGTATATGTAGAATTTTTTGGGGCGAATAGCCTGTGAAATACTCTTCATTCTGTATAATTATGTATAACTTGTAGCCTAAGAGGTAAATAAAAATGTGTATACACACAAAAAAGTGGCTCATTTAAAAAATAATTTATTTCAAGTGACTTTTGTTGATATTTGTTGTTATTGGTTTAATTTTCCAATACTTTTGTCATTTTTATCTTCTCTCTAGTACCTATAGTAAACAGAGCAAGTATTTCATTGCACCCAAAGATTCGATATTAATAAAGCAGGAAATACACTCTTTAAAGTCTCCGGAAAAACTACAGTTTTAGAAAACGTCCATGTGTATATGTGTGTCTGTCTAATAATTTTGTATAACTGACAAACCATAAGAGTTAGACAAAATATTAATACACAAAAAAATGTAGCTCTTGGTAAAGGACACAATTTACCTTAAATAAAATGTTTGTTACTTACTTTTTTCAAGTGGTAAGTCGCTATTGGTTTTTGTCTCGTGGTCATGCAAAGGAGGACATGGAGTTTCATAGCCATCATATGGCGATCAACTTTTTATAAATCTATCTGACTATCGCTTTAGCCTATTATATCCTTATTAACCTACAATGAAACATGTAATGAAAGTTTATCTCAATTAACAAGAAGATAGAAGAATAAGCTTTTATAAGAATAGTGTGTTGAAAAGTGAGTAGAGAAAGTCTTGTGAATGTAACATATTTTAAAATGCTATCACCATTACTTGTTTATCGCGATACCGTGGAAAGAATATGATATTGTAACACCTGAGAACACCATTTGCTGCTAAAAACACTTTATTTATCACTTCGGTGCTCAAGAGCTCAAAAGTTACACTTGAGACACTCTTGACATACCATCAAACCAGAACACAACTGAACTGCTGAGTCACAACTAACAACTGAACTGCACTCGGCACTGTCCACATTCAACTGTCCAAACTCTTGCCTGCACTTAACTTCGTAACTTCTTAATTAACTGAACTGTCCGAGAAAGAGCAGCTCCTTATATAGAATTCGCATACAAATCAAAATGTTATAGAAAGGGAGGCTACTAGAACATGCCAAAAGGAATCTTCTGAAGCAGTAAACATTGCGGGGAAGCAGCATATAGTGTGTTCGTAGCGCGGCTATTGTTTTGTAGGACGGTCGAGTGTCCCTCCCAGGTGCCCGGTCGGGATGAGCTTACCGGCGGTTCGCAGCTAGCTTCGCGCGCGCGGTCGCAATATTTAAAAACCAGTATATAGCAAGTCATTTTTAAACGTTTGACTGTCGTTTCGGTTTCCTGCATCCCTCCTGTACTTGCAACGAAATGTGTAGTGGCTTTGTTTTCCCAAAAGTAAACTTCACGCAGCTTGGAATAAATCTGCTAAATTCATTACTCATTATCTCAGAAACTGTTAAAGTTAGAATACTAAACGTTTTACAGGATGTAGATGCATGTCTTCTAAGTATACGATAGTATAAGTTTGTTTACTAAGAAAGATAGGATTATTTTTTAATTATACTTTCTTTTAATTAAAAAACGTCCACAGTTATTTATTTTTAAAAATAACCAAGCATGTTATTAACACCAAAGTAGATCTACAACAGACTTAGAGGTTGTTTTTGTCACCCTGAAATTTAATGTACTTAACGTCGGAGTTTTTCGGAAACGGAGCTTTTATACCAGAAAGTGTCATTTTAAAGAAAAACTGTTCAAGGCAAAACTCAAGAAAACAAACTCGTATATGGTAATTAATTGTTCTTTCGCACAAACCGTGTGTAGGACAAAGTTTAAAATGTAGAATCAAACTGAAAAGTTGGATGCCATAGTCAGGATTTGAACCATGGGCCTTCCGGTTGCTCTAACCAACTGAGCCACCATGACAGCATGCCTGCACGACTTATATTCCCCAACTGACATACATACATACATACATACATACATACATACATACATACATACATACATACATACATACATACATACATACAACTGACATACGTAATACATTCAAAATATAAGTATTTTGTCTACAATTATTATAAAATATATACCAAATTAAGAATGAAGTTCTAATTAATAAGACTACAAAAAACCTAAAATAGCAGATTATGGTACAAGTGTTAAAAGTAAGGTTTTACTTTGCGAGTAGGAATGTTTTCGAAACTCGGCCTATGGCCTTCGTTTCGAAATCCTACGAGCAAAATAAAACCTTACTTTTAACACTTGTGGCATATACCGTCTTTTAGACAGCTCTCGAATTTGTAAAATATCAATAAAATAAAAATATATTGATTCCTGAAACAAGAGAAATGACGTTAAATACGAGATCAACTCTGGCTGGCAGATGTTTTGTTGATTCGCTAGCAGTCATTTTCAGTGAAATTATTTTCAACATATTTTGCCTGCACCAGGCAGTGAAGCGATTAAATGTTATATCATATTGCTTTCTGGATGTTTGGGTAAGTATTTCTAATATTATATTATGATGAGTCGCTACATTTTAATTCCCATCACATCTCCGTTTGGTGTTCTCTCAGTAGCGCTTTCGGGAGACGTCTTTCTCCCATCTTCAGCTCGAAGTCGACTGGCTTCTCGCTCACTCCCCTGACCCCCAAGATGTAATTCAGCAGGTGATTTTTCTGTTCTCCGTTGGAAAAAGTTGTAATCTAGTTGTCCTGAAGTTACTGCCATCTGTGGTGAAGATTGGGAACTCATCTGTCTTCTTTCTTCTCTCTTGGGATTTGATTGGATAAGTTGCATCAAGTAGTCTGTTGGTGGTATTTCAAAATTCAAAATATTCTTTATGTTGCGATGGATGAAAACTGTTCCCAAATTTCCAGTTGTGAAGAAGTCTGTATAGGTTTTCATAATTTTATCTCTCGTCCTATTTCATGGTTACAAGTCCAAAAAACGTTGGCAACTGCTGATATCTCTATTTGTTTTAATTTTGTATTTATATCATATTTATATTTTATACTCCTTTGACTAACAACTAGATAACATAAAAGATCAGGTATTTATCAGATTCCATGTCAAGATTGCCAAGGTTCATATATTGGCAAAACAAAAAGAAATTTAAAAATACGTTTAAGTGAACACCAGGGAAATATAATTAAAACAAATAGAGAAATCAGCAGTTGCTAACCATTTTTGGACTTGTAACCATGAAATAGGACGAGAGAAAATTATTAAAACCTATATAGACTTCTTCACAACTGGAAATTTGGGAACAGTTTTTCATCCATCTCAACATAAAAAATATTTTGAATTTTGAAATACCGCCAACAGACTACTTCATGCAACTTATCTAATCAAATTGCAAAGAGAAGAAAGAAGACAGATGAGTTCCCAACCTTCACCGCAGATGGAAGTAACTTCAGGACAACTAGATTACAACTTTTGCCAACAGAGAACAGAAAAATCACCTGCTGAATTACTTCTTGGGGGTAGGGGAGTGAGCGAGAAGCCAGTCGACTTCGAGCTGAAGATGGGGGCTAGGGGAGTAAGCGAGAAGCCAGTCGACTTCGAGCTGAAGATGGGAGAAAGACGTCTCCCGAAAGCGCTACTCATAGAACACCAAGCGCAGATGTGATGGGAATTAAAATGTGGCGACTCACCATAATATAATATGATAACATCACAATTATTAATACTTCTGTGAATCATAAGTAGTTCTAATGCTATTCTTTCTGCTGCTTCTGTAATTTCACTTCGCTCTTCCATTTCGCTTTCTTCTGAATTCATAATTGTCACTATTTCATCTTTATATAGGTTATACTAGATAAAATAATAACGTTTTAGATGAAAGAAAGCACAAGGGTGCCAATAAAACGTATAGGTAAACTCTACAACGAATTGTGAAAAATTAAAGTATGACGATTTGTATTATGAACAAATAATGTAACTCCCATGAGAGATTAATCATGTAAAAAGACAATGAAAACTAAAGCCTAATCAAACTACCAATAAGTAGAATTATTAAATATGTACAAATACAAAGGGTAATTGCTATGTGATTGACTTGAAACCAAAGTTGGTCACAATGGATTGGTAATAAATATGTTTTCGTGTGCATTATGTTAAAAGTCTTCTAGGTCATGCTGTCTAAAAATGTAATTTTTGTGTTAACTTTTGCCATTTATTCCCCTCTTAAATTTAAATGTTTATTGTTGTATATTTTGTAGAATGACATAGTGATGGGATCACAAACAACTGAGTTGCTGAAGGCTAACTCATCCGTACAGCTGATACGCTACATATTATGGTACTTTTACCCGTCGCAATTTGCATATGATTAATAACAGATTTCCTGCATTAGGAGCAACAAAGCGAAAGAGAAGTTCTCCGTTTCACTCTCATTTATCATTTTTATTTAGCTCCGAGACATGCTACAGATAACATTGCTGTCACTTTTTCATGTGCTAATGAGTAATGAATGAGTTAGTTATAACTTACAGACAATTTCGCCTTGGAAATGACGTATAGTACGGCAGTATCTAACTTAAGTACCCATTAAATAATCTGTGATAATATTACAAAGCGAGAAAATTTGTTCCTATCTCGAAAATCGCTCAACCGATTTTGATAATTTTTTCACCATTGAGAAGCCCTATTTTTTTCTATCTCCTTGCAAGCATTATATCCATGAAACGCCGTCTTTTTTAAGGCTTTCGCAGCTCTTTGGTTCTCATTCAGGCCTTTAATCATTAATGGGGATTGCGTATAGTACCAAATAGAAACGCAGAGCTACAATAACAGTTTGTTTGCTAAAAGGGTCAATGTTTTTACATTAGACTATAAACTACGGGTTGCATAGATACGAATACTATATATATATATATATATATATATATATATATATATAAAGAGAGAGAGAGAGAGAGAAAATTACTAGCATTAGAAATAAGTGAACGGATACTTTATACGAGTATTAACAACCAGAAGATTATTAGTTTTTTTAATTCCATTTATACCCCGCCTTTAACTACATTGGTGTTATCGGCGGCCTTTCCTTTGGAACTTATTGCTTATTGGCAATGGTGTTAACTCGTGTAACTCTTGTTGTGTTTCTTGCACTTTGGTTTATAATCATTAGATCATACACACTCTCATTCATACTTCCAGACCCTGGCGATGATAGGGATTAATCTTGACTAGAGAAAAATTCCCAACCCCCCAGCCTGGAATCGAACCCGGACCCCTCCAACCAGCAGGTAGTTGCTCTACCGACGATTATTTTTCTTGATGGTCGCAGACTAAGTTCCTTTTTCAGAGAGTTAAATTGGTGGCCTGGAAGTGGAGAATCTTCATATTCACCAGCTTCACCTCTATTTCATTCTCAAAAGAACCACTCAACCGGTTTTGGTAACTCTTTCACTATTGCGTCGTCCTCCGTGGTCTAGGGCTACCAGCTGGTCTGTAGTTCCCAAGGTCGCAGGTTCAAACCCGGCTGAGGGCGATGGATTTTTTTCGGGCGTGAAAGTCCTTAGCATGGCTTCCTTCGGAAGGGAAGTAAAGCCGGTGATTCCGTGTCGTAGATTTACGCCACGTAAAGGAACCTCAAGCCTGATAAAGAGGCCTCTGAGCAAAATTTCCGATCTTTCACTCCCAATATAATCGGTAAGGACCACAGCAGTTAAAGAGCGTACATAAATAAATAAAAAAACTCAAATTCCATTCTCTTTGCATGTCCAGGATGTAAAAAGCGAATAAGGAATAACCGTTAGAAAAGAAGTATAAGTATTGGAAAATTCAAACAAATAAGGAATATCTCGAAAATTGTTCCCTCCACAAAAAAAAAATATGTATATGACATAAATTGTGTGTTTTAATGAGCTCTTTATTATTATTATTATTATTATTATTATTATTTTTGTAGAAAACATTTTGTCTCTCTTTTACGGTTTGGCAGTTATGCAAAAGCCATTCAGAAAGAAGAGAACTTTTGGGAACATTCCCAGAAAATTCAAGATTATACATTTTATTTGTCATAAAAATAAATATATATTTTAATCAGAATCGTTACAGTCATTTTTGAGAGAGTCAAAATTTTCGAAAAATGTTAAATGTAAAAGGTAGTCTGGGTTGGGGCGATCTTCGTGTCGCATCTTTGAAAGATACTGAATCTAAATACCAAGTTTGGCATTTATCCGACTTTTCGTTTTTGTGTTATGCTGTTCACTGACAAGTAAAAATGCTTTTTGGGGGGGGGGATTCAAGGGCCTCAAATCATGTATTTCCGGTGAAAATTCGTCATCGAGTTTTTGCGTGGAATGTAATACCTACTAGTTCATGGTAGAGAAGGTAAACTTTGTAAGAATAACTTTTTAATCCACTTATAAACAATAGAGAGTAGAGAAAATAATGTGAATGTAGCACGTCAGATTTTTTAATATGTATTTTACAAGTTTTAATTGAGGTTACGTGCAAATTAGGAAAGAAAATAGGTTTTTATTTTTCGTATAAGATAGTGTTGCAAGTAGTGTGTGGGTAAGGGAATGTTTCGTGTTAAGATGTGGTAGCTGACCAGGGTTGTAGTCTGAGTAAACACGAGAGCCACCACGCTCATATTACAAGACGTCCATTAGCGCCGGCCTCCCCTTCGTCACACATAACACGCTCTTCACGTAAATGTCGTTAAGCAGCTTATAATATCACATTACCGCACGGGAAACTTTGTTCTTCTTGGGGCTTAGGGGAACAGCTTCTTTCTTCAGCTCGCCGCATCACACGCTACAGGCTTCCCAAATTTGTTTCAACCTTCTCAAAATTGCGCATCTTTACTTTCTCTACCATCGGTGACTTAGGCTCAAACATGACGTAAGTGTAGAAGCTTGTTTTATGTTATCTTAATGCACACGTCCACATTGGCTGAGGCGACACAAACATAGCCCAAAATATATAGCAAACATAGAAGTTTTCAAACTCTAAGCTTTTATGTTTATGTCTACGTCAAACATAAAGCGAGGGAGATTGCGCCGCGATAACATGCGCGACTCACGTTCGGGAGGTCTCGGGTTCGATTCCCGGCGATCGCTCACTCTGTCCCATGGGATTTTCATGGTTTCCCCGGGTCGGCAGGCGAATATTGGAGTGATTCGTCTTCTACCACGGCTCTCCTGCCCACATTTCCTGTACCCTTCATCTTCCTTGTCATGTGTTTCAGGTTATAGGACCAGGCGACGTGTTGGGCGGGTTGCGGCTGGGCGGTGGATGTGCGCTCTGTGGAAATTTAATCCTGACATCGTCCAGGGAGTGCTCGGCTGGAATCCGTCTCCGGGTGCTTTCGGGCGGGAATTCTTTTGGGGGATCCCGGAGGCTCGGGACCCAATAAGGTGGGCTCGGGCGAATTGGAGGCGTTCAATCTGGTAACATTAGGGGTCCTATCTGTGTTTGCGCCCGTCGTCACCCGGATCGGGCCGCCCTTTCGGTCTCTCCCCTCATCCCGCTCTCTCGGGGATCACGGTAGAAGCACAAGGGGCCGGCTGGCCTGCGTTCAGTGCTGTGCCCTGGTTTCAGGGACCTCCCTCGCTTTGTCCGTACCTTTGAGTCAAGTAAGAAACTAGCCAATTAGAAAGTGGTTCTCATCGCGTGATCATTTTACCGTCTCCGTCGCCATGTGTTGACTCGCTAACTGCCTTTCTGTGTTAGATCACGAGTCAGCAATCACTTGGATATCTATAAAAATCAATCGTAAATGGTGTTTTTTTGTGAGTTCATTGTCCTTTAACCGGGTAACTAGCTCTTGTTCATATTGTTACATGATCATAATTTCTTTTTTCGCTTCCCAGGACACCAAATTATCTCAGCTGTTTCACGCTGTCTTGCGATTGGCTGCTGTTTATGTTTCCGTTTATCACTGGAAAAGACAACATGTTGCCTTAACTTTATGCTTAAGTTTTACGTCATTATATTAATGCTTGACGTTTACTGTAATTAGCACTGTAGCCCAAGGTTAACCCAGATGGTTAAGGCACGTATTCGTGACCTGGAGATCTGCGGTTCAAATCCGGACAGGACAGTTATTTTCCAGAATTCCACAGTCCCCATAACTGCAAATGCCAGGGAGGTACATGTATCATCAGAGTCCACCGCTTGTGATGCCGTATGTAGTGAGAACGGGCGTAAACACTACTAAAATTCACAATGACAAACGGATTGAATTCATTGAATGTGTGTCGATTTCGTTGAATGAATGCAATCGGTGAAATGATGCTCAAATGAGCTCAGGGTCCTTAGAGCTTAAAGTTTCCTGATATTAATATTTTCAGGATAAGGGAAAACCTCGAAAAAAACCTTATCCGTAATTCACCCTAACCAAGATTCGCCGTTCTCCGTGGTCTAGTGGTACCTCTGGTTCTCGAGGTCGCGGGTTCAGACCCGCTGGGGGGGATGGATTTTTTCAGGCGTAAAAATCCATAGCATAGCTTCCTTCGGAAGGGAAGTAAAGCGGGTGGTCAATGTCGTAGATTGGCGGCACGTAAAAGAACCTCAAGTCTGATAAAGAGGCCTCTGAGGAAAATTTCCGGTCTTTCACGCCCAATATAGAATGGGACGCTAAGAACCTAAAGAGTGTCCATAAATAAAACTCAATTAAATTAAATCTAACCGAGATGTGAACTCAGGACCTCTTGAGAGTGTGAGGTAGACACATCATCCCTACACCACGGAGGTGGACTAATGTGTTTTTGGTATCAGAATATTTGACTCGCTCTCCAGATCTAAATACATGTGATTATTATCTGTAAAGAATACTGAAGGATAAAGTTTATTCAACAAATCTCCATACGCTCGACGAATTAGAAGACGGTATCCGGCGTGCATTTTCCAATATTTCCTCTGCACCAGAGTTTAATATAGTGTTCAACCGATGCCAGGCTTGTATACGCACTAAGGGAACTTCATTTTACAACGAAAGGTAAGCGTAACATATTCATATTATTTTGTATCGTTAAGGGGAGAAACATGAACCGTCCGCCGCTACTGCATGAACGGATTGTGCAGTAGGGTCGTGGGAGTGGCGGACTGCCAGTCGCGTCATTCAAGAGAAACCCTATATTATAATTAATTATGCTTGACCACAAAATACAATATTTTTTCATTGTAGCACTACATATAGCAGAATAGTAATGAGAGGAAATAGCAGGGTAAGAAAGAATGAGAAAAATAGAAAAATACCTATAGGAAGGGGAATATTTTAGCTTTTTCTTTGTGTAAATGCCTGTGACAGTAACTTATTACCTCGCCGTGTGGTGGCTTGAAAGATCTCGCACTTTCTAACCCAACTTAAGGTTTTTAAGATGAATTATTAAGATAATAATGGAAATCTCAACTTTTGAACAAAAAAATTCTCGCAACACGCCGTGCCTTATAAATAATTTCTTTGTGTATATTGTGCTACAATTTTCCAGTTGGATTACTACTATCGTGCCACGCAAAAACAACATTTTAATGATAGCCTCTCATACTGTGAAATATTACACCATCCATAAATTAGAATTGTTTTGAAACTTGAGCTTTCGTACGATGTTATCTCATATAACGTTCTTTGCCTTAAAGATAATTTGCTGTGGCTTCAAATATGTCTTATTTCTTCTCGCGTTTACATGGGAACTAAGATTCTGATCCAAAATATTTCCTATAGATCACAATAAAGTTTAACAAATAGTTCATTCTGTGCTTTAATAATAATAATAATAATAATAATAATAATAATAATATAATAGTAGCATCATCATGCACATTCAGAACCTTCAGAGAAATACTGCACACAAAGAGTTGAAATATTATATATAGGTGTCTGATAAATATATACATTTCAAATGTGGTTGAATTAGACGCAGAATTACAGTGATAGGCTATGTGCAGAGCCTTATAAAAAGTTAAGATTTTTAGAACAACTGCAAATGCGGCGATGAAAATATTCTACAGTAACTCGAGAAAGTATTCGTCTCCTTTTAACATTTTCTTCAGGTTTGGGAACAAAAAGTAATCACTGGGAGGCAAATACGGCGAACATGGTGGATGTGAAAGTACTTGGAAGCCAAGGTCATGAAGCTTTGCAGCAACAACACCTGTGAAGGCTTATTATTGTGATGAAAGAGAACCTTTTTCCGCAAAATGTGGACGTTTAGCCTGAATAGCATCCTTCAATTGGTCCAGTAGGGAAGCGTAACACTCCCCGATGATGGTTCTGACCTTCTGGAGATAGCTTACCAGCACCACACCATGAGAATCCCAGAAATCGTAGTTATGATTTTTCTGTAGATGGGACCATTTTTTTGCTTTTTTTGGTGCACTTTCACCTTTTCCACCCTATGTTTGGACTGCTCCTTCGTCTCTGGCGTGTAGTCATAAATCCGTACTTCATCCAATGTTATAGAACTTCGGAGAAACTCATTGCAATTGCGTTTAATCAATCCTCAACACTCTTGAAAAATGTTTATTCTGGTGCTTTTTTCGTCCATAGATGCGATACTCATCGAGCGGAAAGCTTTATCATAACCAAACCTTTGTATAAACTGTCTTTGTAATGTCGGGTAGCTTGTGTACCTTAAATTACCGATCATTGAGGACATCATTGTGAATTTGTGTCACAAACTCGTCGGTCATAGCGATTTTGGGACGCCCTCAGCACTCATCATCTTGAATGGATGCACAACCACGTTTAAATTCAGCAGCCCATTTTTTAACTGTCAAAAAACGAAGGGAAATAGTCCTTTAATGTCGAATATAACTTCTTCTGAATTTTTGTTGGGGTTAAATTCTTCAATGTGAAGTACTTTATCACAACTCTTACTAAAGTTTTCTATTTTCTGTAGAAACTAATATCACTAGCACACTCACGTGACTACACACACGTGTCTGAAACTTTTCAGCGCGCCAGCTAAAGAATGCTTAACAACTGTCTTCAGTAACACCACGAGTGCTGATACCTTTTTGGTGATTTAATGAGGTTAACGAATGCTTGTTGTCGTGATAATTGAAAACCGGAGTTCGAGGAATAATTCTCTAATGACAGCAAGCCTGAGTTTGAAAGCTCAATTAAATCACCCAAGAAACGTTATAAACAAAAGGGGGATTAGCTAAGATAAATGCAAATGCTGTCATGTCATTTTTACTTCTCTACCACGTACATAGAGGCAGAGGAAGTATTTCTTCCATCCAAAAATTTGATAACGAAATTTCATGGGAAATGCATGTTTTCTGGCCGGCTGAACCCAAAAAAGCATTCTTAGAAAAAGGTTCATGTGTGTGTATCTGTGTTTCTGTGAACAGCATAATTCAATAACGGCAGATCGGGTAAATGCCAAACTTGGTATTTAGGTTCAGGACCTTCCAGAGATGCGACACGAAGATTTTCAAGAAATTCCTCATCCAAAACTATCCCTTACACGGCACATTTTTTCGACATGTTTTATTTTCCAAAAACTTGTTCTAACAATTTTGATTAAAATACTATATATTGAATATATTTACATGGCAAATAAAATGTATACCTTGAAATTTCTGAGAATAGTCTGTAAAGTCCACTTCATTTCGAAGGAGTTTTTGTATAATTTTACATAACTGGTAAACTTTAAGCGATAGACGAAAACATACTACATGATATACCGGATGATTTATGAAGAACTGACACATTTATTTCTTTAATTGTTTCAAAACGAGTTATGCTAGTGACAACTTATTATACCTGAAATGCAGAGGAATTTTGGGAGATTATTTACCTCTATAGCAAATGTTAAAAATGTCCTCCATCCTGTATAAGACACAACTCAACACGAACGTTCCATGTTACTGGCCACTCACTGGAGGACTCTGTTGTCAATAGCTTGAATCTCCTGTGTAATGTTGTGCTTCAGATCGACCAATGTCTGGTGACGTGTGGTATAAACCCTGTCTTTTAAGTAACCCTATAGAAAGAAGTCCGGCGATGCCAAATCCGGAGATTTCGGGGCCACAGGTTCTTGGAAATTATCCGGTCGCCAAAGAAACTTGCAATTAGTGTCATGGATTCATTTGATGTATGGCATGTAGCGCCGTCCTGCTGAAAATATCCTTGTCTCAGCTCTACATCATGTAGTTGCTCAGCAAACTCCATGAAATCATCGGTACTCTGCAGTGTTCACATTGTTTAAAAAAAAATTGGTCCCACTATTCTCTGTGCGGATATTGCGCACCAAACTTCGATTTTAACCGGGTACATAGGTGCATAGCCGGATAAATGGAACCAAGCTTAATCTGTGAACCATGTGATGGACAATATGGCAGGAGTTTGCACAATGAACGCCTGAAACCAACGTCTATCCTTATCTGGTTCCTGTAACTGATGGACAACCACAATCCTATACGGCTTTAGGCCTGCACTTTACACAGCTCTCTGACCCATTGAGTAGCTGTACCCTGTCTCCTGCGACAAATGTCTCAAGGAGTTTTTTGGGTGACTGATCCAGTCATGCTCCTAGGTCAACAACAACCGTAGGAAGCCTAGATGAACGAGTTTTGCTCTTTTTACTCACCAGAGATCCAGTTTTTTCCAATTTGTTTACCAGTCCCAGTATTGTGTTTCTTTGGGGAGGATTCCGAACACCAAGTTCTCTATGGTATGCCCTTTGAGTAGCTGTAATTGAATTCGTAAACCAGTATTACTTTACAAGGAAGAGTCATTCATTTAATGTGTACTCCATTTTCCGTTGACTAGAGCAAAATCTCAAAAACAGTTGCCGACAATAAAACTAAAAATTACGAATAAAACATGAACATCTACGATATCGAAACTCCAGAACATTCTGCTTAATTTGGTGTTAAAATTGGGGCATTGAGTGAATTTCTAACAGAATAACTAAAGAAACAAATGTGTCAGTTCTTCATAAATCACCCTTTAGTACCACGCGATGTCATGGAAACGGTATGGAATTTTAAGGCCGGCGTATAGCGTCCATTTGACTATCGCTATTTCCTTTGTATCTATAATGAAATGTGTAACGCAGCTATTTCTGGAAAGGTTTCTCTCGATTAAAATGTTGTAGATGGGAAAATAAACTTTCGTAAGAATAATTTGTACACCCACTAATAAGCGATAGAGGGTAGCGAAAATCATGTGAATGTAACCCTCCAGAAAAAATGTTTGGTGCTATTAGTATAATCACTGAAGTGGCTTACGTATTTCACATCATATTATGCGGCGTTAGATCTTGTACAGTATCATTTATATTTTGAATTCGCAGATCACAAAATCTCAGTATTTTTACAGTTTGTAGAAACCGCCAATTGTGAAAAAGCATGATAACAGGCTTTGTAGATCCCTAGTCGAGTCGAAGCAGAGATTATAGGAATAAAAATGAATGTAGGAGAAAAACCTGTTATTAGTTTTTGAGCACCATGCTTTAAATCTATTGATTAAGTTCGATTCTGATTGAAGAATAAACCACCAATGAGACCGTACATTGGTGAAGAGCGCTGGCGTATAATTATAAAATAAATAAATTGAGTTTTTATTTATGGACGCTCTTTAACTACTATGGTTCTTAGGTCCCATTCTATACTGGGCGTGAAAGACCGGTAATTTTGCTCAGAGGCCTCTTTATCAGGCTTGAGGTTATTTTACGTGCCGTAAATCTACGACACCGGACCACCAGCTTTACTTCCCTTCCGAAGAAAGCCATGCTATGGATTTTTACGCCTGAAAAAATCCATCGCCCCCCGCCGGATCTGAACCCGGTCTGAAATAATTTGGCCATATTCACGACAATCAGGTTGAGAGCTTTCAAAACGTCCTAAGTAAATAGAAAAACAAGATTTTGTATGAATAATTTGTGTAAGAGATGTGAAAATAGGTAAAGAAAGTCGCATGACTTTTCAAAGTGTCCAATGTTCCTTTTAATTGTCTGCAGAAACTGTGAAATAAATGCTCAACTGAGCCTTCTGTTTGTAAGATAGACACGCAGCTCCTCCACCAACGAGGTGGGATTAATTCTTTATAAGATGAATGTTATACTGCTATATTGTCTTTGAAGCTAGCGAAAACAGCTTGCTTCTATCGTAATAGTTTGGCAAAGTTTATGGTTATAGTTTTAAATGTCTGGCGTTTTAAAGCGTCTGATCCCTCTACGTGTGTTAACGTGCAAATAACTGAGAGTTCTCCCCCTCCCCCTACTATTTTATGTCGCTAAAAGTAGCGATAAACTTTTTATAGGGACACGCATTTTACAGGCTTTGCTTCAAACTGGGCCTAGTCTGTCCTTACAGTGCTAATCTGGTAAACAAATGGCTTTCTCTAATATTTAAAATAAAAGCAAGTATAATAATTCAACTTAGGCTGCTCTGTGCTCGAGTTGTCAGCGCTCTGGCTTCTCAACCCAGTGGTTCCTGATTCGACTTGCGGCTAAGGCAACGGAATTTCTCTCATAATTATTTCCTGCCGTTTGCAGGCTCTGAAAATATGTATGTAGGAGTTAATGTGAGTTCGTAGTAAAATTCTTCAGTTGTTCTTAACTCAAAGCTCCCGATATGACCACAGAGGTTAATGGAGGCTATACAAATTAAATAATAAATTTTAAAAAATCTGATTGGTTACAGTATCTACCCAGTATCGTTTGTTGCTTTCTCTATCGCCTGCTTATAGTGGGTAAGCGTAGGTATTGTATTCCATCCAAAAATTGGATATGGAGATTTCACCGTAAATAAAGTTTTGGGATCCCTTGAACCCCCCTGCCCCAAAAAAATATTTTTATAAAAATGTCCTTATATGGGTATATATATATCTATAACTCAAAAACAAAATGTCGAATGAATACCAAACTTGATTTTAAGTTCAGTATCTTTCAAGAATGCGACAGGAAGATCTTCAACAGAATTCGCCAGTCCAAACTAACTTTGACATGGAAAAGTTTCGTTACTTTTTAGTTTTTCAAAAACGGTTCTAAAGACTTTGATTAAGATGCCACATGTTTAATATATTGACATGAGAAAGAAAGTGTATATATAGGGTAGTTAAATTATATTCGAACCCACTCGTAGCTTCTCTCACCTTCTGCTCACAAATAGGCAGCATATCTCATGTAAATATTCTGGGCCCTATTATCCATATTCTTTGATACAACAATGCAGAGGTTAATTCTGAGGCCATTTTGCAATCGCTTGACAGAAGAAGAGAAATCGTATGGTTGGTTCCAGCAAGATTCTGCAACAGCACATACGGCTGCCGAATCATTACATGCAATAAGAGAGGTATTAGATGACAGAATAATTAGTGTTGATTTGTGGCCCCCTCGTTCACCTGACTTAACGAGTTGTGATTTTTATTTATGGGGTTCTTTAAAACACAAAGTGTACCGTTCCACACTACAGGAACTTAGAGAAAACATTGTGCAAGAAATCACAAGAATTCCTGCTGCTGAGCTTCTGAAAGTGAGCGAGAATATTTACACGAGATATGCTGCCTGTTTGAGAGCAGGTCAACATTTCCAGCAAAGTAAGGATTTTAGTCCGCCTCTGTCAGCGTAATTTCCCTGGCGACTGCCGGCTGTCTCGCGCAGTAGAGAGAGGCCGCGAGTGGGTTCGAATATAATTTAACTACCCTATATATTGAATTTTCTGAGAATATCGTGTGTACCTCCCTTTATTTAATGAATTTTGAATATAACAAAGAAATTTGATAAGAGACTAAAACTTACTCCAGCAAACCGAGCGGGATGGCTCAGGCGACAACGTCTGTGGCCCGCATTCAGGAGGTCCTGGGTTCGATCCCCGGCACCGCCCACTCTGACACATAGGTCCCGGGTCGTCAGTCGAATGCTGGAATGGTTTCTTTCAGCTCCCGAATTTCCTTTCCATCCATTTCGTTCCATTTATTTCATTTACCCTTCATCCCGTTGGGTCTCTTTCAGGGTCGGAAGCGTCGGCGCTGTGTTTCGGTGCAGCATGGCAGGAGAAAAGGATGCTCTGTGTGAAACTCCGTCCTCGGCTTTTGGCTGGCTGCCGGGGTATCCGAAACTCCTTGAGGGGCGTTGGAACTCCTCTGTGTGCGGCGGGGTCCCCGGTCTGCCTGTCCATCTGCTGGAAATTAAATTGAGTTTTATTTATGGACGCTCTTTAACTGCTGTAGTCCTTAGCGTCCTATTGTATATTGGGCGTGAAAGACCGGTAATTTTGCTCAGTGGCCTCTTTATCAGGCTTGAGGTTCTTTTACGTGCCGTAAATCTACGACACGGGACCATCGGCTTTACTTCCCTTCCGAAGGAAGCCATGCTAAGAATTTTACGCCCGAAAAAATCCATCGCCCTCCTTCGGGTTTGAACCCGTGGCCTCGGGAACTAGAAGCATGGTAACCACTACACCACGGAGGAAGACGTCCATCTGCCGGGATGTCTACTTCTGGAAACTTAGGGACCATGTATTGTCATACTGTCTCTCATGGATCCGGCCGCCTCATCCTTTCTCTCGGGGATCCGTGCTGAGTCCCCTCCGTTCAGGAAGAGACACTGCAGCAAACATGTGTCATTTTTTGTTTCGTTAGCCGTTTTCGATATACTCCATGCAGTTTAAGTCTTTCCTAAGCTTCATGTAAAGGTTTGCGATTCTTTACTCCTTCCTCCGTTTTTATTTCTATCACAAGAGCTTGTTACCACGAATAAACATCTGAATGCTGTTTCCGCAAATTCAAATCTTCTTGCATAATTTGAAGCAATTTCTGAGTCGAAATATATCTTAAATGACGTGCTGAGGTTAGTAGAATCACTTTTTATATGAATAGCATAATATATTATAATCAATGTGTTTAAATTATTCATTGGTGGATAAAACCTTGTGAATGCATCACATAAGATTTTATTTATTTTAAACGTTGAATCGCACACATTATTACTTTCATTCATAGTTCTAAGGAGCAGAGAGGATTGGAGAATAAATCTCCTCGAGGCGCGAGTGGAAAAAATACAGTAGGGTTTTTTACTTTCTCTACTACGTATAGTAAGTAGGGGAAGTATTGTATTGCACCCAAAAATTCAATACCGAGATTTCACCGGAAAAATATGTTTTGAGACCCCCTGAATCCAAAAAAAGCATTTTTGGAAACATGTCCATGTGTGTGTCTGTCTGTGAACAGCATAACTCAGAAACGAACAGTCGGATAAACAGCAAACTTGGTATTTAGGTTCAGTATCTTCCAGAAATGCGACACGAAGGTTTTCAAGAAAATACCCCCACCCCAGATTACCCTTTATATGGAACATTTTTCGAAAATTTTAGTTTTCTCAAACATAGCTCTAACGATTTTGATTAAAATGTCATATGTTTAAGATATTTTCATGAGAAATGAAATATATATCTCGAATTTTCTGGGAATGTCTCCAAAAGTATTCTTCATTGTGAACGACTTTTGCATAACTGGTAAACCATAAGAGATAGAAAAATTTTACTCCACAAAAATGTAGATCGCTTTAAAATACACAATTTATGCCATATACATTTTTGTTGTTGAGTGAACCATTTTCGAGATATTGCTTGTTATTCCCTTAAATTTTCCAATACTTATACTTTTTCTCAAATGGAAATTCGTTTTTCATTTTTTTTTCTCCTAGTAATGCAAAGAGAATGGAATACTCCACATAGCAACCAGCTCTTAAAATACTTTACTATAGCTTAAAGCCTAGCAATTCCCCTTGCATCTACAAGAAAATTAGCAATAAGATTAACATGAAGCATATGGAGAATAAGCGTTTGTAAAAATAGTTTGTACAAGAGTAGAGAAAGCCATGTGAGTGTAACACATCAGATTTTTTTTCTCCTGACCCTACTCAGCTGGATGCGCAGTGGCTGGACGAGCCCATTATCTCCCGGAGGAGAGGGGTTAGTGGTGGGGGAACAGCCGATACGTACAGGTCGATTTTTTCGACCCGACACGGCAGAAAAGCAGACGAGAAGGTAGTGTAGTGTTGGGGGAGAACGGCTAGAAGTATTCCCCTTGCGTGGAACATCGCTCACTCGGAATCCGTGGTGATGTCAGCTTATCTCACGTTGTGTACGCGCCTGCTGCTCTGTTTCTACTGACCCAACACCCCTCCCAGAAGATAAATCAACTTTTCCAGCTAATACGCTCACAGATAGGCGCGTCAGCCTGTATCTTAGGCATTCCTGTTGCACCGCACTAGGGGAATACTGTCGGTCTTTTCTCCCCAGCCCTTTCTAACCTTCTCGTTTGAGTTTCTGTGGAGTCAGGTCGAAAAAATCGTATTATATCTTTGGATTTAATGCTAGTACACTAACCACTAGGTTCACAGTCAGTCGAAATGTTTTTCTTTGTTTTAAGTCCCGTTTATACCCCGCCTTTAACTACAATGTTCTTATCGGCGGCCTCTCCTTTGGAACACATTTTTGCCTATAGGCAATGGTGTTAACTCTAATTCGCTTGTAGTTGGTTTCTGGTAAACTTTGGGTTTCATTTGTCAGATCACACACACACACACACATTCTCATTCATATTTCCAGGCTCTGGGAAGGATAGGGAATAATCTTGGTTAGAGAAAACCTCCCACCCAGCCGGGAATCGAACCCAGACCCCTCGCACAGCGAGCAGGTGCTCTACCAACTGAGCTACGGGACCGGCGAAAATGTTTTTGTGTCCGATTTTCAATTCACTTCAGAAAGCCGTCCCCCCACCAATTATATGCCGCCTTTAACGTCTACGGTCATAACGGCATCTTTGCCTGTGATACAATTGCTCATCGGCAAAGATGTTCCGTCGTTTTACAATGGTGTTAATCTTTTGGGATATTTTACTTTGGGTTTTCTATTTAAACATTAATTTCACACACACACACACACACACACACATTTACATTCAGTCATACTTCGAGACACTAGAGAGGATGGGGAATAATCCTGGCTAAAGAAAAATTCACGTCTTCCAGTCAGGAATCGAACCCGATACTCATGGAGTTGGAAGCTAGCATACTAACCACCAAGTCATAGAGGAAGTCTTCAAGGAAATTTGTTTCAAATAATTATTGTTTTTAAGCACAGCGTAGATCACGTCACTATGCTGTTCGTTTTTATGTACAAGGCGCTGTTAGGCAAATTGCTATACTGTTGTGCTGAAGAAGTTGCCGCAACAAGAAGGCGTGATATGAGCTGCTTTTGTTTGCTTTGTGTAACATGTTGCATCAATCCCATGTAAACAAATACTAACCGTATTCGTATTCACCTCTTTTAAGTAAGTATATACAAACCTCAACACCTAAGCTAGCTAGGAAACCAAATTTAAAATATTGAAGCCGTGGTTGGGTCAAACTAGACACGTTTATTCTCTAAACCCTATCCAGGAGTAGCTAGCTTGTTTTGTTCTGCATATGTTAGGAACCTGCGTGATTGAACGTAGTCATACGTGTAATATCAGCTTGAATTTATAAAAAAGCATTGTTCCTAACAAATACACAATGTATAGCCTGTTAGAAAAAATCTGATGTGTTACATTCACATGGCTTTATCTACTGTCGCTATACGTGGCCCAAACAAGCCGTCCTGCAGTTTTGTATTTCCCGCATACATAAGTGCAAAAGAAGTTGCCGTATCACTGCTGTTCAAATGGGCAGTGCAGGTACGTTTGCAGTTTTATGTTTCCCACATACACAAGTGCAAAAGAATTTGCCGCATCGCTACTGTTCAAATGGGCAGTGCAGGTACGTTTGCAGTTTTGTATTTCCCACATACATAAGTGCAAAAGAAGTTGCCGCATCACTGCTGTTCAAATGGGCAGTGCAGGTACTGGTCTTTCATTTATCGGTCTCCTCTCTTTCGATATGGAGTCCCCTTTGCAGTTCTGCTTAGGCAAACCTTTTGGCATCCGCGCTATCCGGTATAAACTAACTTCAACTAAGGAGGCACGTGTGGGCCACCCGGTATGTAGCTTCTACAAACTATTCTTACAAAAGTTCATTTTTCTATCTATTTCAAGTTCATTAAGATAAATCTTTGCAGAAATAGTTTCGATGTAGGAAGAAGAGGTATAGAGAAAACCGAATCGATAAGAACGTTTAAAAACCGCGTAGCTATATGCTGCCTAGAAATGCCATATTCTTTCCATGGCTTCATCAGAAACAATTGAATATCAACAGCACTTTAACAAATTACAAAAGTATTGAAAAATATAAACAAATAAAAAACGAATATCTCGGAAATGGCCGATGCCACAGTTTGGAAACAAACTGTGTGTTTTAAGAGATTCTACATATTTTTGTAGTACGATTTTATCTTTCTCTTAACGGTTTTACAAAATGACTTCCAAATGAAGAGGACTTCCACATCTTGCGATTCCTAGATAGTTCAAGATATGCACTTTATTTTTCAAGTAAATATATTAAACACATAGCATTTAATCAAAATCGTTGGACTTTTTAGTAAAAATAAAAAAATTGAAAAATCTTCCATATAAATGGTAGTTTTCAGTAGGATTTTCTTGAAAATATTCGTGTCGGGTCGTTGGAAGATACTGAAACTAAATACAAAAATGTTGTACTTATCGCACATTTCGATTTTGGGTTATCTGTTCATAGAGACTCTCACATGTATACACGGACCTTTTTGTAAAAATTCATTTTTAGGATTTAGGGGTATTCAAAACATGTATTTCCGGTAAATTATCAATATTGAACTTTTGGGAGGAATACAACACATTTTCTCTCTAGTAGGTACGTGGTAGAGAAAGTAAACATTAAATAGATAAAAAAGAAATATAGACGGTCTTAACCGCGGAAAAGTTAGACGAGATAGGGATGTCGTGTAAAAACGTCCAAGAAAATCACTACCTCACATTACAACGCGTTTTTGATACAGAATAATTGACTCACTCTCCAGATCTAAATCCATGTGGGGATGTTTAAAGATAAAGTTTATACAATAAATCGCTCGACGAATTGCTGCCTGTTCAGTAATGTTTTAGCTAGTGGGGTGGGGTGGCTTACATCTCAGGTAAAGGTTTAGCTGGTGGAAGGGGTACACAGTATGCCGAACTCCAGCCGCGCGTGACGTACAATGGAAAACAGCCAGTAGTCTTTCAATATCGCGCATCTTTACCCCTCACTTGCCTCATACCATGTAAACACTACCTCCTTCCAGTAGCTAAACCCCTACCTGCTTGGAAGGGCTCCCCCACCCACTAGTTAAAACGTCGCTGAGCAGACAGTAGAAGACAGCATCCGGCGTGTGTTTTCCAATATTTCGGTTATCGAGGTTCAATAATGTGTCCAACAGGTGCCAGGTTTTTACAGACTAAGAGCGACAGCATTTCGAACTCATTTTATAACGAAAGGCAAGCGTAAAGTACTCATATCGTGTCGTATCCTTAGAATTATGCACCGGCGGGACGGTCCGCTGCTACTGCAAGAGCGAATTCGTATGGCAGTGCCGTGGAAGCTGCGGACTGCCAGGCGCGTCATTCGAGATAAACTCGTTGCATGGAATGAGTTACGCACTTAATGCCGGAATTATTTGGGTACCTATATCGCTCTTCTTCTAATTCCTAAACCGGCTTTCATATACCTTTCACAGGCTCCACACCCGAAGCGATTCGAACAGCCGTGGTCGATAAGCAAGACGAAAGTGACTGGTCATCCATTCAAAGCCAAACTCGCGAGTTCGAATCCAAGTGACTGTAGTCAAATGTGCCTGTGGTAAAGGACGGGGAGGGCCCAAGTAAAACAACCGGTGAAAAAATAGAGTTTAATTTATGGACGCTCTTTAAATACTTTGGTTCTTAGCGTCCCAGTGTATACTGGACGTGAAAGACCGGGAATTTTGCTCAGAGACCTCTTTATCAGGCTTGAGGTTCTTTTGCGTGCCGTAAATCTGCGACACGGGACCACCGGCATTACTTCCCTTCCGAAGGAAGCTATGCTAAGAATTTTTAACCCCCAAAAAATCCATCGCCCTCCGCCGGGTTTGAACCCGCGACCTTGGGAACTAGAGACTAGCATGGCACCCCTAATCTATGGAGGACGACTAAAAATAACCGGTGTGATGGCATGCTTGGATGTTGAGGGGAGGGTTACGTTTGACTGCAGTTGCTTGGATTTTGCGTCTTCTTCTTAAAAGAACATAGAGTTTTATTGAAACAATTTTATATCTTTAAAATATTAAACAGGCATAAATACTTGTATTTTATTGTTGCAGGTTAGTATATAATCTGAAATTTAAAAAAAGAAGGGCATTAACAAATCTAAAACCTTAACAAAACATCTTTGTGCGCTAAAGGGTTACTCATCAGTTCTTTATCTTGCATATCTTCTCCGTTGAGCTGGATGACACTCAGGAAACTCCAGCCGTTTTCGACGCTCTCTCCTGGGAATAATAAATAAGTCACAGCAAATACGGCGGCTGCAGATATAAATCTGGTTATGCCATATGTTCACACTTACCTAAACATCTGCCGCTCATAGACAGCTGAGTAAACACGTTCCCGTGCTACGTTATCTTTTTGTTTCCCCCGTTTTATTAGCCAATAATAGTTATCTGCATACTCGGGTTATCATACTGCACTCGAAGCCTTCTCAGGAATCACAAAAGTAAATCCAACGTTTCTAAAAAAAGTAACCATGTCCCAAAGCGCTTTTTTACTTTCTCTACTACGTATAGTTAAGTAGGGAAAGTATTGCATTCCACCCAAAAATTCAATACCGAGATTTCACCGGAAATACAAGTTTTGAGATGCACTGAATGCATATAAAGCATTTTTGGAAACATGTCCGTGTGTATGTCTGTCTGTGAACAGCATAAACTCAGAAACGAACAGTCGGATAAACACCAAACTTGGTATTTGGGTTCAGTATCTTCCAGAGATGCGACACGAAGGTTTTCAAGAAAATCCCCCAACCCAGATTACCCTTTACATAGAACATTTTTCGAAAATTTTAATTTTCTCAAAAATGGCTCTAACGATTTTGATTAAAATATCATAAGTTTAAGATACTTTCATGACAAATAAAATATATATCTTGAATTTTTTGGGAATGTCTCCAAAACATTCTTCATTGTGAACGACTTTTGCATAACTGGTAAACCATAAGAGATAGACAAAATTTTACTACACAAAAATGTAGATCGCGTTAAAATACACAATTTATGTCATATACATTTTTTGTTGTTGAGTGAACCATTTTGGAGATATTGCTTGTTATTCCCTTAAATTTTCCAATACTTATTTTCTCAAATGGGAATTCGTTATTCGTTTTTTATGTCCTGGGCAAGCAAAGAGAATGGAATGCTCCACATAGCAACCATCTCTTAAAACATTTGACTATAGCTTAAAGCCTACCACATTGCCCTTGCACCTACCAGAAAATTAGCAATAAGATAGTTTCTGCAAATGTTTGTCTCGATTAACATGAAGTAGATGGAGAATAAGCTTTTGTAAAAATAGTTTGTAAAAGAGTAGAGAAATTCACGTGAGTGCATCACATCACATTTATTTAAATACTATGGATATTAACTTTATCTAGCACTTGCTCGTATCACGCATAAATAAGTCATATTCCACCCAAAAATTCGATACCTACATTTCAGCGGAGATGCATTGTTTGCAGTACCCGGGAACCAAAACCAAAACATAAGCAGCAAAGACGTGTGCATGTGTGTGTATGTGCGTGTGTCGGATACCTGTTATTTAGGTTCAATATCTTCCAAAATGTAGCACGAAGATTTTCAGGAAAATCCCCACCCCAAAACTACCCTTTACATGCAAATTTTTTCGAAATATTTTATTTCCTCAGCAATGACTCTAACGATTTTGATCAGGATACCTGATATTTAAGATATTTACATGACAAAATGTAAAATGCATATCTTGAATGCTCTGGAAATAATCTATGAAGTCTTCTTCGGAAGAGCTTTCAATAACCGAAAAAACTAAAAGAGATGGACAACTTATTTCAAATAACTTTGTCATAAGTCTTGTCGACATTCAGTTGTTTCTCGCGATTGCATGGAAAGAATATGAAATTTTAGGGCCAGTATATAGTTTCCATTTGACTATCGCTATCCCCTTTGTATCTGTAACGAAATGTATGACGTAGCTATTTTTGCAAAAGTTTTATCTCGATTGAAATGAAGTAGAGAACAAAATAAGCTTTCGTTAGAATAGTTTGTGTACCCACTAATAAACGATGCATAATAGAGAAAATATTGTGAATGTAAAACCAGATTTTCAGCTTTCAGAATCTTTTTCTCATCGGAGATACGCGGACTGGTTGTGTTTATCAAAGAGCAGTTTTGGTTACCATGACAATTTTTTTATAGCAACGAGTGTCGATTCCAATTCAGAAGCCTTAATTAAAACATTTCGTTCTTCTTTTTGTTTTCTCCAATCTGGTAACATCTTTTGATGTCCCAACAGCGTTTGCTTTGACGTCGTATACAAATAATACAGAGCAACAGGAGTAATTACTTCCGGTAGATTCTGTCGTGTTGATATACTCCTTTTCTGCCTTTGAATCTTTCTTCATGCAGTAAGTTCCATTAGCGTTCAGGAGTAGAATTTAAGTAACTTGTCCTGCGTGGTGCTTTCCCTAATGCTTAACCTATTGTAAGTATTGCATTCTACCCAAAAATTCGATACCGAGATTTCATCGCAAATACATGTTTTGAGGCCACCTGAATCCCCCCCCCAAAAAAAAGCATTTTTAGAAAAATGTCCGTGTGTGTGTGTGTGTCTGCGTGTCTGTGAACAGTATAACTCAAAAAGGAAAAGCCAGATAAACACCAAACTTGGTATTTAGGTTCAGTACCTTCCAAAGATGCGACACGAAGGTTTTCAAGAAAATTTTCCTACCCTAAACTACCCTTTACATGGAAGATGTTTTGATTTTTTTTTCTGAAAATGCTGTAACGATTTTCATTAAAATATCATATATTAAAGACCTTTACATGGCAAATAAAATGTATGTTTTCTGGGAATAGCCTGTGAAGTCCTGAAGTATAACTGCTAAACGTCAAGCGATAGATGAAAACGTACTACACAAAAATTGTAGATCTCTTTAAAACACATAATTTATGTCAAATAACTTTTTTGTGGCATTTCTCAGATATCCGTTATTAATGGTTCGAATTGTTCATTACTTGCTCATTCTTTTAAACTTCTGTCTACATTCAATTGTTTCTCGCGATTGCATTGAATAGTATGGAATTTTAAGACTAGTGTATAGCGTCTAGCTCTTAAACAACTGAATATCGCTCTTCCATATTTATCTACACTGCCGTTTGTGAAAATTGCAACACCAAAAAGGAAAAGTACGAATTCAATGAATTTAATACCACAGTTAGGTACATGACAAGTAACAAATGATAAATTTTTCAAATCTATACATGACCTTTGAGCCCTAATATTCAGTATTTGGTGTGGCATCCTTGCGCTGCAATTAGAGCTGCTATATGCTGTGGCATTGAATCAAAAACGTTCTGAATACGTTCCTGAGGGATTTCCCTCCACGCAGTTTGTATTCGAGTCTACAAATCCGTGACACTGGTTACTGGAGGAACGTGACGCACCAGGTGCCGACCAACCATATCCCAAACATGTTCGATGGGCGACATGTCAGGCGAACGTGCAGGCCACGGAAGCAATGGTACCCGTCGCTCTTTGAAGAAGGCTTGTACATTCCTCGCAATATGTGGCCAGGCATTGTCCTGTTGAAATGTGGCCTGTGGAGATGCCTGAAGCGGGAGGAGTATCTCAGGCTCTACAACCACCGTTAGGTACCGGTTGCTGTTCAAAGTGCCCTCAATTCGTAGGAGGCGAGATCGGTTGTTGTAACCAATGGCGCCCCAAACCATCACAACTGGTGTTTGTCCGCTATGCCGCTCAACAATGCAGCCCTCCAGTTTGCGCTCACCTTGGTACCGCCAGACACGTATGCGCCATCACTGTAGGACACGTTGAAGCGGGACTCGTCCGAAAAGACTACATTCCAGTGACGGTGTTCACGTGCCCATTGCAGTCGGAGGAGCTTGTGGTTTATGGAAAATGGAAGCCGACGTAATGGCATGCATGCAACCAGTGCAACCTGCATCAGACGGCGACGAACCGCTGATGCAGACAAGTTCACACCTGTTGCAGTGCTCCAGCGTCGAGTCAACACTGTGGATGAAGCTGTACGGTCCGTTATGGGCATGAGGACAAGATGACGGTCATCCCGTGCTGTATTCATGTTCCGTGGTCCAGTACCCGCTGCGTACGACCTTCATCTATCCACTGCTTCCACACACGCATCACTGTCGTAGCAGCATGACTGTACGAGCCGAAATGTCACGGTATGACAAACCCGCTTCCCGGAGAACGATCATTCTGCACCGTTCGATCTCACTCGCATGCCGATATGGCTCCCTTTGAAGTCGACGAGGCATACTGGCACTCACTTTATTGTTTCCACCTTGTTTGACAGCTCTGCACTGACTACACTGGGCGCAACACTGACCTTGTCGGACCGACACGAGAGGGCTCTGCTCGGCCTACGTGTACCCCATCTCTCTGCAAACTTAATCACTTATTGCTTGCACACTGTTATACATTTCCACCAAATTTGGAGTTATTCGGGAAATTCTTTCTTGGTGTTGCAATTGTCACGATCGGTAGTATATAACGAAGTGTGTAATGCAGCTATTTTAGCAAAGGTTTATTTGAATTAAAATGAAGTAGTTGGAAAAATAAGCTTATGTTAGAATAGTTTCTAGAGGAGTGAGCAGGGAAAGTCATGTGGATGAAACACATTAAATTTTTCTGAGTCACTGTAATACTGATAGATTGCATTCTGGAAGTTCCGATTTTTATTCCCGTTGTACCCGCTACCCACGTATGGTAACACGAATTTTCCTGTCTCTCATTACTTCACATTTCATTTCCGTCTTTATCTTTCAGAGTTGCAGGATGTGTCGGGGTTGATGTGCCTTGGGGGAGAAAGCTGTTTGAAAAGTTGAATGAGACTTGAAAAATGCAATGCCATACCCGGGAGTCAAAGCATAGATCTCCGTATCTCAGTGCGGATGCTCTTACAACTTGAGCACCATCTTCTCATCTGACTCAGATATTATAGATATTGTATACCTCAAAAGTGACCTTGTAATACTGAAAGTGCTTTTTACTTTCTCTGCCACTTCCTTAGTAAATAGAAGAGCTATTGTATTCTACCATAAAATTCGGTATAGGTATTTTCACCGAGCTTTATTGTTTTGAGACCTCCTGAGTACAAAAAGAGCAGTTTTAGCAAAAGGTCCGTGTTTGTGTGTGTGTGGTTTGCATTTAAAAAAATATTGTGTTACATTCACATGACTTTGTCTACCCTCTATCGTTTGTTAGTGGGTATGCAAACTATTATTACGAAAACTTAATTTTCTATCTATTTCATTATAATCGAGATATACGAGGGCAGTCCCATAAGTACCCAACCTGACGTATATATAGTGGTTGTTGTTTCAAACAAATGACTATGGTAGAAAGTACCACCCTTATAAAGCTTAAGTTTGACGATGCTACGTTGTTTAGTAATTGTTTGGCAGCCATTAATAGTGAACTCTCCCAGCGAATTTGTAAACATGAATAAAACTAGCCATCATTATGTAATACAATATTTTCATTTGAAAGGTCTTAGTCCAACTAATATTAAAGCTGAGCTAGATTCTACTCTGGGGGAGTCTGCTCCTTCGTTTACAACAGTAAAATATTGGGTGGCAGAGTTTAAGCGAGGCCGTACGAGCTGCCAAGACGAACATCGCAGTGGTCGACCAAACGAGGTGACCCGCCAGAAATTGTGAAGAAAATCCACAAAATGGTATTGGATGACCGTCGACTGAGAGTGCGCGAGTTAGCAGACATCGTAGGCATTTCAAAAAGTGCTGTACATTGCATACTGACTTAAAATTTAGACATGAGAAAGTTGTACGCAAGATGGATGCTGCGTTTACTCACAATGGCTAAAAAGCAGCGTCGTGAGGATGTTTCAGTCGAGTGTTTGGCGATGTTTCGGTGCAATAAAGCCGAGTTTTTGCGTCGATTCATGACCATGGATGAAACATGGATCCATCACTTCACACCTGAGACAAGCAATAGTCAAAACAGTGGATTGAAAGGGGAGAATTGGCTCCAAAGAAGGCAAAGACAATTCCATCTGCAGGCAAGGCCATGGCGTCAGATTTTTTGGGATGCACGTGGTATAATTTTTATTGATTATCTTTAAAAACGAAAAGCAATCATTGGCGAGTATTATGCAAACTTATTGCAGCATTTGAATTATGAAATCAAGCAAAAACGCCCACATTTAGCGAAAACAAAATCTGTTTCATCAAGACAATGCACCAGTTCACACACCCATTATCGCCATGGCCAAAATCGATAGGTTAAAAGTTCGAATTGCTTCCTCATGCACCCTATTCGCCAGACTTAGCTCCCTCTGATTATTTTCTGTTTCCAAAGTTAAAGAAATGGCTTGGTGGTAAAAGATTTGCCAACAATGAAGAGCTGGAGTCTGCAGTTGATGGCTATTTTGCAGAACTCGACGGTTCTCACTATAAACAGGGTATCAAAGCTATTGAACATCGCTGGGAAAAGTGTATCGAGCTGAAAGGAGACTATGTACAGAAATAAAGATGTTTTTTCCCAAAATCGTTGTGTTTTCTTTGTTAGGTCAGGCACTTCTGGGACAGCCTTCGTACCTTTACAGAATAGCTACATTACACTTTCGTTATAAATGCAAGGAAACTGGGCGCTGTATGCTGGCCTTGAAACTCCATCTTTTTCCCATGCAGTCGCGAGAAACAGCTGAAAATCGAGAGGGCTTGAGAAGAATGACAAAAGTATTGAACAATTCGAACCATTAACAATGGATATCTTGGAAATAGCTTATGCCACAAAAAAGTTATTTGAAGTAAATTGTGTGTTTTAAAAAAATCTACATGTCTTGTATAGTACATTTTCGTCTATCGCTTGACGTTTACCAGTTATACAACATTCCTTCCGAATGAAGAGGACTGCACAGCTTATTCCCGGAAAATTCAAGATATACATTTTATTTTACGTGTAAATATCTTAAATATATGGTATATTAATCAAAATCGTTACAGCCATTTTTGAGAAAATAAAAACTTCGAAAAACGTTCCACTTAAAGGGTAGTTGGGTTGGGTGGATTTTCTTGGAAATCTTCGTGGTGCATCTTTGGAAGATAATGAACTTAAATACTAAGTTTGTTATTACTTTCTCTACTACGTATAGTAAGTAGGGGAAGTATTGCATTCCACCCAAAAATTTGACACCGAGATTTCACCGGAAATACATGTTTTGAGACTCACTGAATCCAAAAAAAGCATTTTTGGAAACATGTCCGTGTGTGTGTCTGTGAACAGCATAACTCGGAAACGAACAGTCGGATAAACACCAAACTTGGTATTTACGTTCAGTATCTTCCAGAAATGCGACACGAAGATTTTCAAGAAAATCCCCCCACCCCAGACTACCCTTTACATGGAACATTTTTCGAAAATTTTAATTTTCTCAAAAATGGCTCTAACGATTTTGATGAAAATATCATATGTTTAAGATAATGTCATGAGAAATGAAATGTATATCTCAAAATTTCTGGGAATGTCTCCAAAAGTATTCTTCATTATGAACGACTTTTGCATAACTGGTAAACCATAAGAGATAGACAAAATCTTACTACACAAAAAATGTAGATCGCGTTAAAATACACAACTTATGTCATATACATTTTTTTGTTGAGTGAACAGTTTGCGAGATATTGCTTGTTATTTCCTTAAATTTTCCAATACTTATACTTTTTCTCAAATTCGTTATTCATTTTTTTATGTCCTGGACATGCAAAGAGAATGGAATGCGCCACATAGCAACCAGCGATAAAATATTTGACTATCGCTTAAAAGCTACCATATTCCCCTTGCATCTACATGAATATTACCAATAAGATTGACATCTCGATATCTCGATTAATATGAAGCATATGGAGAATAAGCGTTTGTAAAAATAGATTGTACAAGAGTAGAGAAAGTCATGTGAGTGTAACACATCAGATTTTTTTCATTCGAAGTTACCTTAAGACAGTAAGTCAGGAACTAAAGTATTGTGGTTGCCAAGTTACGCTGGACGGGATGACCTCTAAACATCATATGAATTCACATAGGTACTTGAGAGTGCAGTGATGTATGCCAGTAACGTACCTCGTTAAGCATTGCATGGCGCGTGCCGAGCTTTGGTGATAGCAAGAAAATGTTGCATACATGTCGCGTCACACAGGAGGTCTGTCGGCACTGTACACCACATGCTTGCTTTTTAACGTCATTTACTGGTTTAACAAAAGTTGACATTCAGTTGTATAATAACATGCAGAAACTCTACAAGTGTGAGTTAATCGTTCTAGAATTGCGGTGGGTACCTGGACACATAGGTATCGCTGGAAATGAAACTTCTGAGCCCTAGTAAATAAAGCAGTAAATGTAAGCTGGCATTCTAGGGCCTCCGGGTTCGATTCCCTCGGGCCGGTCGTTTGACAGTGGATTTTGTCGTGGTTTCACCGGGTCGGTAGGCAAAGCTGGGGTGGTCCCCCTTTTATCAAGAATTTCCTGTCCATCATTTCCTTTCATCTGTTTCACTTCATCCGTATCCCTCTTGTACGTACAACGAAATTAAGTACATAAAAGAGTAAGGTTTTGTAAGAATGGCTTTTAGAACAGTGGGTAGAAAGAATCATGTGAATGTAACAGATATATTTTGTTTCTTTCGCAAGATTTCGTTACTACGTTTTCTGAATGTATTTCTCTGTGCTTCTGGTTAAACATCTGAATGTCGATTTTGTATGTTGTATGTAACATGTTTTTAGTTCTGTTTACTTAAATCCAAATATTTTCCGGAAAAAAAGGTGTTTTAAATAACGCAGTGAGGATGGAAGAATAAATTTTAATTAATTTCGTAATCTATAAGGAATGTATACTAATTTGTAATGGGTAGAGAAAGCTGTATTCTAGACATTAGATTTTTTTATGAGGAGATTAAAAGCCCTATCTCACCAATGTTAAATTTCCTAAATTCTTGGACCATTATCTCAGAAACAATTTAAATATCAGATTAAATGTTTTACAGGATGTAAATGACACATGTCCTCTTAGTACACTGATATACTTTAATGCAATAAATTTCTTTATTAAGGAAGTTAGGATCTTTTTATTAAGTATATCATCTTTTAATTCAACTTATCAGTAATGACGTTTTTTTAGAAAAGTAACGAACCATCTTATTAACACTAAAATATATACACAATAGCACTTAGAATTTGTTTTCTTCATCCTAAAATTTAATTTAGCATTTTTCAATAGTTTATGAGAAAACAGGACATTTTCACCCTAATATGTTATTCATAGAAAAAGCTTCTCAAATCAAAAATGGAAAAAACAAACTCACATATATTTGCAAAGAAACCAGATGTCTTGAGCACACAGAAACTGCCATATTTAACATTAGTACCAATTTGTAGAGCAAAACTTCCCCTAAAAGTTGGGCTACAGCTGGGGTAGACTCCTCGTTGCTGGTAGCCTAACTCGCAGTAGGTTCGCAGGTTGATATATTAATATCTGAATTAATATATTATCTCTGATTATTATCTTAGTGTTTAGGTTTTAACTATTAAATTGTCAATGATGTTATTTTACTTCTTGCCACGGCTGCTGTTGTATGGGTTTATGGTAGAGCATGTGTAACTTATCAGGGTCTGGTACGGGAAGGAAAGTATATAGTAACAACACTTGACAAATGATTAAGTCAGTGGAGGAACACAATATTTTAATTACTGAGGCAGTATTTTTAACATTTAAAAGATATCGGCCTAATTATATAATATAAAATATAATAACAACACGCCTTAAAGCAATATGTGTATGTAATAATATATAAAGTGTATAATACAGTCATTGTATTATGTTTATATTGTTGTGTACATGTATAAAAATGTTATGTGAATGTATTACCTAGTTTTAACAATGTCGGAGCTGTGAGAATACAAGCAAGCTGCTTTCCGTAGCAAACAGAATTACAAAGTAGAAGGCGAAAGTTGCTAACGGTAAGGTAACCTTGAGACAAAAATAAATTAGAAAGTTTAATAATGCTACTAATAATTCTTGGAACAATAATGTAATATTTAAAACAGTTTATAAATAGCCAATCAAAAACTAGAAAAAGCTTAAGTTAAATAAAAGTATTCTATTGGAGTAGGATTAGCCAATCACAGACTTGAAATAGAGGAAATGTTCAAATTCAGGCGGGAGACGCTACAAGATAGCGTAACCAAGCAGTTAGATTTGATACGGTTTCAGTGTGAGACATGAAATTTTATTGCGGTGAGAATAATATAAAGTTTACCTAATAAAAAGTGCAAAATAATAATAATCTCACGGCTCTACAGTAGGATACATTCAGTGAAGTGTTAGTTAATCGTGTGAAGGATTAATAAACAAAGTACAATACAATTATAATTTGTGTAAGCCTTGTTCTTTAGCGGTACCAGTCCTGCTAAGAGATACGTGTTCTGAAAATTACTACTGACGCAGACGAGGCTTACATATATAATATTTGAATAAACATTGAAATACAAAGTTGATTTTTTTAAACCTGGGGCGAAGGCCACCGGAAACTTTGTACCGTACTTGGGGCGAACGCTCCTAGAAACACATCTCCCGCAGTACGTGTGTGGTGCAACAATTAAACCCCTTCAAGTTTGGCCCCCATACGTGGAGTGCAACGACTGCATTACACACACATTATATGCTGTAGTAAGACGTTACACTGTTACTTTAGTAATAACTGAGGTTGTTGGAGCTGCAGAAGATTCCTTAGCTAGGTCAATTAGCAATCAACGTATTAGTTTTATAAGTGCTCGATTAATAATGGAACTATTTAACACACGTGCTTAAATTATACATCGTTTCCCTTGTAATAACTTGCACTTTCAAATTTAGATATTTTTACGTTCCCACTACATTATGTGAGGTAATAGTAACTCCGGGTTCGGAGAGCTTACATGCATGATCTGTACATCATCGCACTTTACACCCAACTGACTTAGGCTTGAGGACGCTATCTCTAACTTTCCTGAACTTAAATATTCAAACATATTCTTCTTAAAATCTTATTGGCTGCGTTCCTTCAGCTTGGAACATTCTCGAAAACTTAACATTCGCTGTTTCCAGACATGCGACCTCTCTTCAAAAATATACCTTGAGCTACCTTGTCACTTTCTCCTACACCAAGGGTGGCGAAAATGTCTTTCTCTCTCGAGTCAAATATGCAACACGTACTACACCACTCAGCAGCACATGGAAAACAAATGAATAAACGCCTAGAAAAGGACTTGCGCCTGCGAGTCGCGTTTTCACCACCACTGTCCCACACAATGACTCGAGGTTCTGCTATGTGTCATCCCCTACAGGTCGATTCCCTGCACTCTAATTCTAAAACATCTGATGTGTTACGCTCACATGACTTTCTCTGCTCTTGTACAAACTATTTTTACAAACCCTTATTCTCCATATGCTTCATGTTAATCGAGATGTTAATCTTATTGCTAATTTTCTTGTAGGTGCAAGGGGAATTGCTAGGCTTTAAGCGATAGTCAAATATTTTAAGAGCTGGTTGCTATGTGGAGTATTCCATTCTCTTTGCATTACAAGGACAAAAAAAATGAATAACGAATTTGAGAAAAAGTATAAGTATTGGAAAATTTAAGGGAATAACAAGCAATATCTCGAAAATGGCTCACTCAACAACAAAAAATGTATATGACATAAATTGTGTATTTTAACGTGATCTACATTTTTTGTGTAGTAAAATTTTGTCTATCTCTTATGATTTACCAGTTATGCAAAGTCGTTTACAATGAAGAATACTTTTGCAGACATTCCCAGAAAATTCGAGATATACATCTCATTTGTCATGTAAATATCTTAAACATATGATATTTTAATCAAAATCGTTAGAGCAATTTTTGAGAAAATTAAAATTTTCGAAAAATATTCCATGTAAAGGGTAATCTGGGCTGGTGGATTTTCTTGAAAACCTTCGTGTCGCATCTCTGGAAGATACTGAACCTAAATACCAAGTTTGGTGTTTATCCGACTGTTCGTTTCTGAGTTATGCACACACACACACACACACACACACACGGACATGTTTCCAAAAATGTTTTTTTTTAATTCAGGGGGTCTCAAAACATATATTTCCGGTGAAATCTCGGTGCCCCACAGCAGTGTCCTACAGCTCCAACTAAATCCCTACAAACTTATACTTAACATCTAATTACATAACAAGTATTTTGCTTATTACTATTATTTTACAGTATTATTAATATGTATATATGACCATAGTTACTGTCTCAAAGCGTACTCCAAGGCTTGTTGGAGTCCTCCTCCGTGGTGTAGTGGTTACCATGCTAGCCTCTAGTTCACGAGGTCGCGGGTTCAAACCCGACGGAGGTCGATGGATTTGTTTCGGGCGTAAAAATACTTAGCATGACTTGCTTCGGAAGGGAAGTAAAGCCGGTGGTCCCGTGTCGTAGATTTACTGCACGTAAAAGAACCTCAAGCCTGATAAAGAGGCTTCTGAGCAAAATTACCGGTGTTTCACCCCAATATAGAATGGGACGCTAAGGATCATAGTAGTTAAAGAGCGTCCGTAAATAAAACTAAAAAAAAAAGTCTTCTAGGAATTATGAGTTTTTTCCTGTGAAGTGACGCACAATCCAAGAGTACATAATGGTACTGTCTTTATTTTCTCTACCGCGTGGATATCGATATTTCACGGAAATACACGCTTGAGGGCCTCCTGAGTAAATAAAATGTTACATTCACACGATTTATTCTACCCCCTATCGTTTATTAGTAGGTATACAAGTTATTCTTACGAAAGCTTATTTTCCTATCTCATGTTAATCGAGATGAACCTTTCCGGAAACAGCTGCATCACACAGATCGGGATGGCTCAGGCGGTAACGTCTGTAGCCCGCATTCGGGAGGTCTTGGGTTCGATTCTCGTTGCCGACCTTCCTGACCCATGAGATTTTTGGGGGTTTCCCCGTGTCGCCAGGCGACGCCATCTCCCGAATTTCTTGTCCCTCCATTTCATCTCCATTCTCATTTCACTTCACTTTTCATCTGCTTGGTTTCTTTAAGGGTTGCAAGTGTCGGTGGGAGGTCTCGGCGTGTGCATGGCGGGGGAAAAGGATGCTCTGAGTGAACCTTCATTCCCCGGTCTCCCGAGAGATGTGTATGCCCACGGGGGAAGGGGGCACCAGTCAGCACCTGGGGAGTTCAAATCTGTAAATGGTAGAGACTCTGCTCTCTGTTTACGCCTGCTGGTCCGGCCGCCCTGTCGCTGCTCACCTCATCTCTCCCTCACGGGGGTGCCCCGTCCAAAAGATCTACGCAGGTTGAGGTGCTAAGTCCCTCTCCGCTACTAGTCCTATCCTAGCTACATTACACATTTGTTATAGACACAAAGGGAACAGCGATAGTCAAATGTTTAACAACTGGACGCTATATGCTGGCCTTAAAATTCCATACTCTTCCTATGACATTAAGAGAAACATGTTAAACAAAGGTCTACCAGGGTAAGAGCCAAAGCCCAGGGACAGCGCCAGCCGAGTGGCTCTCCATCCGTGGGGGTTCCCCATGAGGCCAATATCTCGAGTCTAAAAAGCCCCCCTCCCGCTTTCGCGGAGATGGAAGTGGATACGCCACTTACGGCGTCTACCCCGAAATGTGACTTAACCTCGGTGGGACCAACAGGAATCTAGCATGCCGTCTACCGGCTCTCCAGGGCGGTACCGGAGGACATTGAGGCGTTTCACAACCCCGGCTGCAGGGAAAACCATACAGTCGTACTCAATCTCCCATTATTCGGAATATATTATGTTAAAGAATTATAGCAATTGTTTAGAAATTAAAAAAAATTCGAAAAGTGTTACATGTAAAGGGCAGTTTGGGGAATTTTATAAAATCTTCGTGTCGCATCTTTGGAAGGTACCGAACTTAAATACCAAGTTTGGTATTTATCAAACTTTTTGTTTTTGAGTTATGCTGTTCACACACACACACACACACACACACACACACACACACACACACACGCACGCACGCACGAACTTTTTTTCTAAAAATGCTTTTTTTTATCCAGGGAGTCTCAGAACATATATTTTCAGTGAAATCTCGACATAGAATTTTTGGGTGGAGTACAGTACTTCCCCTACTTACTATACGTAGCAGAGATAGTAAAAAGCAGTTTAGAAAAAGTTCCTGTGTCTGTCTGTGAACAGCATGACTCAGAAACTAAGTCCGATAAATGCAAAAGTTGATATTCAATTCAGTACCTGCCAACGGTGCGACATGAAGCTTTCGAGAACCCCGCCCCGGCCCCAAACTATACTTGATATCGAAAATTTTCGCAATTTTTTATTTTCTCTAAAAATGGCTCTAACGATTATGATTAAAATGCCACATATTTAAAATATTTACATGGCAAAATGTATATCTTGAATTTTCTGGGAATAGCCTGTGAAGTCCTCTTCATTCTGAATGATTTGTGTAGAATTGGTAAACCCTATGAGACAGACAAAATCTTACTGCACAAAAAATGTAGATCTCCTTAAAACACAGGATTTATTTCACATACACTTTTTGTTGCGTTAACCGTTTCCAAGATATTCTTTGTTATTTTTCAAAAAGTTCCATATTTTCAAAGTATTAAGTGGCTGTTTGTTTTTACTCGTGTCTTTCAAAAGGCATGAAATTTCAAAGGCATCACATAGCGAACCGCTTTTTAAAAACTCTGACTACCTACAGCGAAACGTAAAATGTGTAATGAAAGTTTCATTACGTATAACAGCATAGATCACAACCTGTTGCTACAAAAGTTAAAAGTTTATGGCTTCAGTGATAATATCACTATAAAATGGTTCAGATCTTACTTAACAAATAGCATCCAGAAAAGCAGAATCAATGGTTGTGATTCAGAACCAGGTATTATTACTAGAAGTGTCCCTCAAGGTTCTATACTTGGTCCTTTGTTATTTTTAATATTTATAAACTATCTGCCATTCTATCTCGGCGAAGATTCAATAGCAGTGCATTTTGCAGATGATACCAGTGGACCTATATCTTAAAAGTCACATCAGCAATTAAGAAATTCTGTCAATAAAGTGTTCGAACAGCTCAACTTTTGGTTTGAAGCTTTCATTAAACTATGATAAAATCAATTTTATTCAATTTCAAACGAAGCATAAACAAGTGAGTAAAGTAACAATTAGGTACAACAATTACACCATAAATAAGGTATCTGATACAAGATTTCTTAGGCTTCAAATAGATGGAGAGCTCAGCTGGAGAAAACAAATAAAAGTCATGCTGCCAAAACTCAGCTCGGCTTGCTTTGCTCCACCAAAATGCCCTGAGGACAGCACATTTTGCCTACTTTCACTCCCTGTTGCGATACGGAATGATGTTCTGGGGTAATTCGGCACATAGCAAGCAAGTATTAATATTAAAAAAAAGGCCATGCGTATTATCTGTGGTGTTGTGTCCCGTCATTCCTGTAGACCCTTGATCAAAACCCAAAACTTCTTACTGTCACTGGTGAATATGTATATTCTCTCTTGAACTACCTTACAGATAATTGTTGTAACTTCACAATGAACCCTGCTGTGCATGACCACAATACAAGTCATGCAGACGATTTACATAGACCAGCAAACAGCTTAAAACTGTTCCAAAAAGGATGTTACTAATCTGCAATAACAATTTATAATAACCTTCCATGCTACTTAAAACTATTAAGCAAGCCTAATAAATATAATATCTTTAAGAAAGAGCTAAGTCTTTCGTATATACTCACTCCCCATATACTATGGAGGAATTTTTTAATATGTCGTGCAACATATAAATATTCAATACATAGGGCAGATGGCATATGATGGTGACTTACACTTATTTGTTATTGTCCTACTGTAATGCATGTTGAGATGTTTACTCTTGGAATGGTGATGGTTTGCAAATTTTCATTTCCTAAATAATGCATGGTGTGGAGGGAGAGAGAGAGAGAAGGAGAGGGGGAAATGTTCTTGGTGTTGGGTATGTTATTATTTAAGAAGTTCTTGATGCTGGGTATGTTTATTAGTTATGCTGCATATTTCATAATTCTATGACGGTTCAATATCCCTGAGCGTTGCTCACAGTGGAACCAAATGAACAAAAAAACAATTAATAAGAAGCAGATAGAGGAAAATGCATTTGTAAGAATAGGTTGTAGTAGAGTGAGTAGAAAAGTCATATAAATGCAACACATCAGATTTTTAAAAATATATTTATAATGTAAGTAGTGTGGCTACGTTATATATAAACCTAAAATATAAAATTTTCAGTTTATAAGACTCCACAGAAAACTACAATTGTCATCTTTTGGAGAAAAAAAATGCCGTTTAGTCTACCCTTAATAGAGAAAAGGATGGAGGGGTTGTTTCTTGACAAAAACTGAAACTCACGATGTTTCAGTAGACCTTACGGAATAAATACCGCAAGGTGGTTGCCCTATGAAAGAGTAGGTGTTTGGATAATTCCCTGTATGAACGGTTTCAGCACGTCGCTGTTTACCCAGGCAGGTGCTATGAGAATTTCCACACTCACGCGGATATTAGGCAAATCCGTGTAGTCGTATTTGCCAAACACCAAAGTTCGCCTGCTCCAAGTAATTTGACTGCAGTAAAAAGGACTGTAATTTTAGCTGAGCGTGCACGGCCCCCTGGGAATAGCAAGGTGATTTGAGTTCACTTGTAAGGCGATGTTTCTTGCCTCGAGATTGCCTATTGATCGGAACTTTCTTAAAACATGTTCCTGAATCACAGCTACCTCTTTTTCCAGCATTGCACGAGACAAAATGTCTCTGAAACCTTCTTGGAGGCATTATTATACGTGTTACAAAGGTGTGTGACTCGTGTCGATTCTTTTTATTTTACCTACAGCATACGTAGGAAAAGTGAGAAAGTACTTATTCCACCAAAAAATTTATATCGTTATTTCACGAAAGTACATGTTTTTAGAGCCACTGAATTAAAAAGAAAGCATTTTTTTTTCAGAAAAACGTTCTATATGACTCAAGAACGAAAAGTCAGATACTTATTAAAATTAGTATTTAAATTCAGTATTTTGCAAAGCTGTGAAACGAGGATTTTCAAGGCAGTCCCCCGCATTAAACGGATCTTTACATGGAAAATGTTTCATTATTTTTTCTTTAACCATTTTGATTAAAACATAATATCTTTAAGATATTTGTATAACAAATAAAATATACTAGGTGTTCTAAAAGTTCTAAAAGTAACGCACAATAATTTATTTTACAAAACAGTTTAATGGTTAAAACAACATCAAAAATCATAAATGAACTTACACCTTTTACCTACTTTTCGACGTAATCACCAAGTATCTCAACACATTTCTCCCATCGTGATACCAGCTTCAATATGCCCTGTTCGCAGAAGTCCGTTTCCTTGGAGTTTAGCCATCTGCGGACTGCTGATTTCACTTCCGCATGTCGCAAAGTGTTGGCCGGCCAGGACTTTCTTCATGGGACCAAACAGATGAAAATCCGACGGTGCAAGGTTCGGACTGTATTGTGGATGCTGGAGCACCTCCCAACCAAATTTGGTGATTTTCTGTCAAACAGCAGCAGCAACATGGGGGCCAGCATTGTCATGAATTTTGACATCCTCAGCATTCATGTTGTGGCGTTAGTCACGAAGGGCACGACGCAGCTTCACCAAAGTTTTCATGTAGGCTGCAGCAAGTGGTCCAGTGTTCAGCAAAGTCCACCAACACAACACCATGCATATCCCAGAATACCGTCATGCACTTTCCTAGCAGAATGAGTCACTTTAAATTTTTTCTTCACTGGGGAACCACATGTTTCCACTCCATACTTGCCTGCTTGGTTTCGGGCGTGTAGTGGTATACCCACGATTCATCACCAGTGACGATTCCTTTCAGAACGTTATGCCCTTCTGCGGTGTACCGCGTTAGGTGATGCAAGCTCATCATTCGCTGGCCCTTGTGGTTGTCTGTCAGGTTCTTAGGCACCCGGCGAGCACTAACTTTACGAAATTTCAACGTGTCATGAACAATATCGTACACTGCACCATAGGGAATGTTGAACTGTTGCGATAAGGTTCGCAGTTGCACACGCCGGTCGTTCAAAATTGTCACCTCAATGCCCCTGACATTCTGCGAGGTTGCAGCTGTTACCGGCCTCCCGGAGCTTGGCAAATCACTAAGGTTCACACTGTCCTCTAGGAAGAATGCACACCACCTGGAGACATTGCTACGGTCCATACAATCATCCCCATACACGCCACGCATGTCCCTGTGAATAACACTCGGTTTATGCTCTTTGGCCCACAAATACCGATCCACACCTCTCTGCTCTTCACACGTGGATGACAGTAACATGCGCGCCATCTTTGTTGCGTAGTTCACGCTTCTCTCGCTAGAGCTGCACATGAAACAAAAATACCTTCTGTAGTGATAACTTCAAACTATATGTATAAATTGCAACATTCAAGCTGCAATACCAAGACAGAAAAAAATTATTGTGCGTTACTTTTCGATTCGCTCTGGTATAACGTGTAGATGACCAAGTTATTACGATCAGGCTAAGTATCCGGAAGAGCTTAGCAACCAATGTATCTACAATGTTACTATAGAGTACTGTAAACAAATTGCTGTTGATGTGAAGAAAGACGCTAATTCACTGCCCTATTTGCTACATCGAAATGAGACAAAGTGCATTGTACCTCTAGTCATGAAGCGGATTGTACACGACCTCACAGGTAAACAACACCCCAATGTGCCATCTCCCTCCACACTACTCGATGCACAGTATACTTCACTCTTAAGTTGTCCCGGATCCTTAGCTTGATCGTGACAATTACACGCGAGCGTCTTTCAGCCAATGTACGGTTCATTCATGCCTTATTCTCCAACCAGAATCGAATTTAATCGATAGTTTTAAAGCATGGTGCTCAAAAACTAATACCCGGCCTATTTTTCTCTGCTACATGAATTTTTTCTCCCAGTAATCTCTGCTTCGATTCGACTAGGGATCTGGAAAGCCTATTCTCATGCATTTTCTTGTACACTATTTGCGGTTGGTACTAACTCTAAAAATGACGAAATTTGTTGATCTACAAATTCAATATATTGTGTGGTGTATGTGTGTATATTGTCACGTCAGACACATTATTGTGTCGTTGGCGACAGTATTGTTGGTGTAATTATTTCGGCTTTGGGTTCGAAGTTCGTCTGGCGTGGCGACTCGCCACATTTTGGCTGGCGATCCAGCCAGAGGTGAAGAGAGTGTGGGAAGTGAGCGTTACTTCTTTGTGTGTTGTGTGTTGAGCGTCGCTTTTGGACGAGTGTTGGGTCTGAAAAGCTGTATGTGAAGTTTTGTTGATGTAGCCTAGTGTGTGTAGCATCTCCCTTCAATCTCTACCTTTATCTTTTGTGTGTGATGTAGGGGTACTGTGTTTATACTGAATAAACCACAGATAATGTGACTAATGTGGAATTTTGTGTATTTTGTTATAATTATCCCACGCCTGCTCTGGAATGTGTTGTTTAATATTCTGGTCCTCTTGCTGCCTCTGCAGCTATGCCTTCTAATGTATATGCTGGGGTAACTAATATTTAATATCTAGCTGCAAACCTTTTAGCCTCACTCCGGTATATAACATTTTTTATGGTTTGTTGCCGGGTATGATATAATACTTTGTTGCAAACGCTATCACATCGCTGTGAAAAAAAATTCGTGTGGTTGTAGCGAGTGCGTGTTAAATCTTTTGTGCACGTGGTAGTTTGAGGTAAGTTTTGTATATGTGAGTGTGTGAGAGGTTTCTTTTTGTGTCCGCATGTGTGCTGTGAGTTGTTTTATGTAGGATTGCAGCGATGTGATAGATTAGCATTTTTGGAAACATGTCCAAGACAAAAAAATGAATAACGAATTCCCATTTGAGAAAACAAGTATTGAAAAATTTAAGGGAATAACAAGCAATATCTCGAAAAAGGTTCACTCAACACAAAAAATGTATATGACATAAATTGTGTATTTTAACGCGTACTACATTTTTTGTGCAGTAAAATTTTGTCTATCTCTTATGGTTTACCAGTTAAGCAAAAGTCGTTCACAATGAAGAATACTTTTGGAGACATACCCAGAAAATTCAAGATATACATTTTATTTGTCATTAAAATATCTTAAACATATGATATTTTAATCAAAATCGTTAGAGCCATTTTTGAGAAAATTGAAATTTTCGAAAAATGTTCCATGTAAAGGGTAATTTGGGGTGGGGGATTTTCTTAAAAAGCTTCGTGTCGCATCTCTGGAAGATATTGAACCTAAATACCAAGTTTGGTGTTTATCCGACTGTTCGTTTCTGAGTTATGCTGTTCACAGACAGACACACACACACGCACACACACACACATACACGGATATGTTTCCAAAAATGCTTTTTTTGGATTCAGGGGGTCTCAAAACATGTATTTCCGGTGAAATCTCGGTATCCAATTTTTGGGTGGAATACAATCCTTCCCTACTTACTATACGTAGTAGAGAAAGTAAAAAGTTCTATCTGCAGAAAAAGCTATGACTAGGGTTTATTAGCATGGTGTGGTGCTCCTAGACTACCTTCAGAAGGGTAGAGCTAAATTAAGTATACTATTCAGGCTAAATGTCCACTACATGGAAACGAAAGTTATCTTTTATCACGACAATGTGTCTGGAATTGTTGCTCCAAAGCTGCACACCTTCGCTTCTGATTGCTTTCACATCCACCATATACGCCAGATTTGGCAACGATTACTTTTGTTCCCAAACCTGAACAAATATCTGGATGGTCGAAGATTAGCACCAGATGATGAAGTTGAAGCTGATACAGATAGTTTTTTTTCAAATGGGGTATTAAAATGTTGGAAGATATTTGTACTAGATCTATTTGTTTACAAGGTGACTGTGCTGGGTGAAGAAAAATTCTCTTAACGTTGTGTTTTCTTAGTTAGGCGAGAACTTTAAGAAACCCCTCGTAAATAGGTGTTTTTAAAATATGTTGCAGTAAAAATCGATTCTTGTGTGGAGTCCATATAGCTGTAAACAAGCACAGGAAGCAAACGAGCGACGTAGACACAACAGAGCCGGTCACGAAATAATAAACGGTGCGTACGATGCCAAGCTATTAGACGGCAGTGGAGTACTTCAACAATAATAGTAGGCCAGGGTCAAGGCTCTCGAGTATAAATTGGTCCAGTTGTTCAGGGCGACTGTAGACTGCTAGGGCAGTTATGGTGCAGTGCAGCTCTGTCACTGTCTGCAATCTTATACATGCATTTCATCAACTGTGTAATGAATATTGTTGTTTCTGCTTTAGGGATAACACTATTGAAATGTTAATACATTTTTACTTTCTCTACTGGTAAGTAAGTAGGGGAAGTATTGTATTCTACCCAAAAATTCGTTACCGAGATTTCACCAGAAATATATATTTTGAGACCCCCTGAATCCAAAAAGAAGCAGTTTTGGAAACATGTCCGTGTGTGTGTCCGTCTGTGTGTGTTTGTGTGTCTGTGAACAGCATAACTCAGAAACGAACAGTCGGATAAACACCAAACTTGGCATTTAGGTTCATTATCTTCCAGAGATGCGACACGAAGGTTTTCAACAAAATCCCTCCACCCCAGATTACCCTTTACATGGAACATTTTTCGAAAATTTTAATTTTCTCAAAAATGGCTCTAACGACTTTGATTAAAATATCATATATTTAAGATATAGTCATGACAAATAAAATGCATACCTAGAATTTTCAGGGAATGTCTCCAAAAGTATACTTCATTGTGAACGACTTTTGCATAACTGGTAAGCCATAAGCGATAGACAAAATTGTACTACATAAAATGTAGATCCCGTTAAAATACACAATTTATGCCATATACATTTTTTTTTGTTGAGTGAACCATTTTCGAGATATTGCTTGTTATTCCCTTAAATTTTCCAATACTTATTTTCTCAAATGGGAATTCGTTATTCATTTTTTTGTCTTGGATATGCAAAGAGTATTAATCTGTGGCAAAGAGAATGGTGCTGCACCTAGCAACCAGCTATTAAGAGGTATGTATGTGCTTAAAGGCTACTGTATTTCTATATTGCCCTTGTAAATACAAAACAAGGGGAACATAATAGGTCTTAAGGGATAGTCAAATATTTTTAGAATTGGTCGCTATTTGTAAAATGTAAATCTCTTTGCATGTCAAAAGATCGTTTCTGCAAATGTTTATCTCGATTAATATGAAATGGATAGAGAATAAGAGTTTGTAAAATTAGTTTGCACAAGAGTAGAGAAAGTCATGTGAATGTAACACATTGGCTTTTTACTTTCTCTACCACCTACATATAGGTATAGATATTGCATTGTACCATTGAAAGTCGATATCAATATTTCACCGAAATGCTTTGAGTTCCATTTAACAAAAAAATCTGATGTGTTACATTCGCATGACTTTCTACTCTGCTACAAAATATGCTTTCAAAAGCTTATTCTGTCTACTTTTTGTTAATCGAGATACACTTTCAATTCACTTTTACACATTTTTTGTACGATACAGTTGGCTAAAGCGATAGTCAGTTTTTAAAGAGCGTGTCGCTACGTGATGGCTTTGAAACTCCACGCTCTTTGCATGACCACGAGGAAAAAATAAAAAAACAAAAAACAAAAAAACGTCGACTTCCCAGTTGAGAAAAGTATTTGAAAATTGAAACCAGTAGCAAGGTAATATCTCGGAAATTTAACTTCACAAAAATGACATAATGACATAAATCGTGTGCTTTAATGAGATCTGCATTTTGCAGTAAGATTTTGCCTTTCTCTTACGGTTTACAAATTATGCAAGTTTTTCAGAATGAAGAGGACTTCACAACCTATTCCCAGAAAATACAAGATATACATTTTATTTGTATGAAAATATCTTACACGTGGTATTTTAATCAAAATTATTAGTCAGTTTTGAGAGAATCAAAAATATCCAACATGTTTCCATGTATAAGTTAAATTAAATTGAGTTTTATTTATGGATGCTCTTTAACTGCTGTAGTCCTTAGCGTCCCATTCTATATTGGGCGTGAAAGATCGATAATTTTGCTCAGAGGCCTTTTATCAGGCTTGAGGTTCTTTTACGTGCGGTAAATCTACGACCCGGGACCACCGGCTTTACTTTCCTTCCCAAGGATTTTTACGCCCGAAAAAATCCATCGCCCTCCGCCGGGTTTGAACCCGCGACCTCGGAAATTAGAGATTAGCATGGTAACCACTACACCGCTGATGACGACTGTTTCCATGTAAATGGGTAGTTTGCATCCTTGAAGGCACGTAGAAAAAAAAATAAACGATAATAGGTAGAGAAAGTCACTGCATATAACATATCAGATTTTTGAAATGATGCTGTTCACATACACACACACAAATTAAGGTAATTTGTCACCATCAAATGAACACAAATGCTGACTTGATCATACTGAATTATTATCCCCACGACTGGATTATTTGCATGATCAAAGACATACATTTGCAGATAATTGTGTGTTTGAGTCATAGATATATTTTATTTATTCTGGTCATGAAAGCTTTCCATAACAGCGGAATGCGAGTCTAGGACGACAGGTTCTCGTGCTGTAACTATGCTACTTGCCCTACATTTTACTAAGCGGTTTTTGTCGTGCAAACAGTCCCTTACGTATGAATATACTTTTTACGACTAGTACTCCGTTTTTATTCATATCCAGATTAGCTGCCTGTGGCATACTTAAACCTCAGTGCTTCGCTCTTTTCTTTAGGAATCGTCATATAATATTCTCAATGGCCCAGTTCTTCCAGAGAGTGGGAGATTTTCTATCTGCTTTGATAATATTGCAAAAACTCACCTAAGTGCGGATTAAAAAGTGAATAGTGTTCCTTCTTACCAATACTATTGTCCATTTCACCTCACGTATTATGCTTGTCCAGCCACAGCTGTCTCTTCTGCAAGTTTTATCGTTTTCAAATTATCACTTCGACGCGCAACTGTTTATTCCTTCGTGTGGTTAATAATGAAAGAGTAGAACTGCAGAAGTTTCGATCTTCATATGTTGGACTGTTACTGGAAATTAAAATTCCGGACTGGACATTCAAAAATGTAAGTCCTTCATATATGATTATTAATATAATACCGGGTGGCCCAACCACGCTGTATTTAACGTGTGCAAATAACACCTCGTGCGTTAAAAGATTTGCAGAGCCTACAATGGGCAATACCAAGTAAACCCACTACTACTACTACTATACTACTACTACTACTACTACTACTACTACTACTACTACTACTACTACTACTACTACTACTACTATACTACTACTATACTACTACTATACTACTACTACTATACTACTACTACTACTACTATACTATACTACTACTACTATACTACTACTATTCTACTACTATACTACTACTATACTACTAGTATACTATACTACTACTATACTACTATTCTACTACTATACTACTACTATACTACTAGTATACTATACTATACTACTATTCTACTACTATACTACTACTATACTATACTACTATACTACTATTCTACTACTATACTACTACTATACTACTAGTATACTATACTACTACTATACTACTATTCTACTACTATTCTACTACTATACTACTACTACTACTATACTATACTACTACTACTATACTACTACTATACTATACTACTATACTACTACTACTATACTACTACTATTCTACTACTTTACTACTACTATACTACTAGTATACTATACTACTACTATACTACTATTCTACTACTATACTACTACTATACTACTAGTATACTATACTACTACTATACTATACTACTACTATACTACTACTATACTACTACACTATACTACGACTATACTATACTACTACTATACTATACTACTACTATACTATACTACTATACTACTACTACTATACTACTACTATACTACTACACTACTACTATACTACTACTATACTACTACTACACTACTACTATACTACTACTATACTACTACTATACTACTACTATACTACTACTACTATACTACTATACTACTACTATACTACTACTATACTACTACTACTGCTATTACTATACACCAGCGGTTCTCAGAAACGTCCATACTGATATACTGAGACGGTTGGAACATGATATCAATCACCAGGAGCAAATTAATGAACACATTTTCAATGAGCGAAGCCAGTATAACATTACCGTTAGATGACAATGATGATAGTAATCATAATAATAATAATAATAATAATAATACTTATTAGTATTGTCATCATCATAGTAACAATAACATTTATAATAGCAAGCGAAAAAATGATCGTGAAACACTGCATGCTCTCAGGTTTGTTGCTTATAGTGGGTAATGTTAGACAAGAACAGCATAAACACAATTTAAAAAATAGCTATAAGCATAAGTCACATTAAGACATTTTAATTATTTGCCAGTTTAAAAAGTGAGTTTATTCCCTGGAAAATAAAGTTTGTATAACTGAAGTGGAAAATATTCTAAGACCTTCTTCGATCTATTTTTGTCTATCATCACTCACGGACACTACACTCTAGTGCAAGCCTGGGAAGTATCTCTCAATGAGTGCAATCCGCTCATCGTCTTTGTTGATAATCAAGAGTCGTAGAATGAAGATCGGCTGGCCCCGTGGCTTAGTCGGTAGAGCACCTGCCTGCTGTGCGAGAACTTCCGGGTTCGATTCTTGGCTGAGAGTTCTCTCTAGCCAAGATTATTCCCTATCCTCCCCAGGGTCTGGAAGTATGAATGTGTGCGATCTAATGATTACAGTCCAAAGTTTACTAGAAACCCAATGACAAGCGAATGCGAGTTAACACCAATGCCTGTAAGCAATAATATGTTCCAAAGTAAAGGTCGACGATAAGACCATTGTAGTAAAAGAGGGATATAAATGGAACTTAAAATAAAATTTAAGAAAAAGCGAAGCTCGCTCACGCTAATTCGAGTTCCCCCTGTGCTTACTTGGAATTGCCCCGTTGAGCTCTGCAACTCTTTTAACGCACGAAGGGATATCTACACACTTGAAATACGGCGCGGTTGGGCCACCTGGTATTAGCGCACTATATGCACATACTACACGAGTTTTATTTTCTCTGCACGTTCTTGTGGTAGAAGGAGGAAGTATTGCATTCCACCCAAAAAGTTCAGTTTCGAGATTTCACCAGAAATACATGTTTTGAAGCCTCTTGAACCCCAAAAAGATATTTTTAGAAAGACACCTTACCTATAATTTTTCCATAACAACGGAGAAGTAAATTCCAAATCAAGTTGCTTATATTATAATCTTGACAAACTCAAAGTATTGCGGCACGGATTACAAACATTTACAAACACGTTGCCATAACGACAAGTATTCACAATTAACCTTTAATCACGGCCGATTAGAAAACAACGCTTTTTATTCCGTACACTTGCTTCTTCTTCTTCAACGGATTACCCTTCTCTTTGTAGGACTTGCATGGCAATGCCTTGGGTCAGGAGGAGCCTGTCGAGGAGCAAGCAAACTCTGGATCATAGCTTATGTAGGAGGGTGATCAGCCCAATGACTGGTATGGCGGTGAAGAAGAAGAAAATGACGTGTGGTGATGAAAGGGATGATAGGAAAATTCGCGGATCAAACTATCCAATACAGCATTCCCTAGAGAATGAGGAAAACTGCGAAAGAAACCTTCGGTCAAATTGGTCGGCCGCGGAGGTTTTATCCCGAATGCGGGTCTTAAGCTCCTTGTATACGATCAAATTTTTTTGAAATTCAATACATTACTAGACTTTTCAAGCGTTGTAACAGCTTCACAACTTTTTTTTGTCAAATTACTTCCATTACTTTTAAAGTCTTTGAAAGTCTTTAAAGCAAATAAGGACGTGCTCTAAACGGTCAAAGATTTGACAATGATTTGATGGCCTTGGCCAATGAAATGCGAGTGTTTACAGTGCGTCACGAAATCTGCAACAGAGCGGAAATCCAAAAGAAAAAAAATGGCTACCCGGCCAAGGTATGTTGTATGCGAACTGATTAGGTTATACATAATGTATATCTGGGGCTCTGTGAGTTACCACAAGATGAAGTAGATGAAGGCATATGAAGAAATAATTGCCAGGCAGATTTCCGAACTAAGTATACATTAATGCAATGTTATATAGTGTGGTTAACCTATCAGTTGGTGTTATTTCCATTGTATTCCATAATCGTAATGTGATTTCATTGGATATAATACGTGAAAGGGCTACATAATATTAGTATAAAACAGTATTTCATTGCAAACTGTTATACCGTGACGCAAATGCTTTGTGCATGATAAATTATCAATGTGTTCTGAAGGGACAACTTGTAAACAAATATTTATGCCATTGTCAAGTCTTGTCCAATCTTGCCACACATTGAAAAATGTTTGACAGTTTTTCTTGTAAACTCTTGAATTGAAAAACTTCGTATGTGTTACACTCACATGACTTTCTCTACTCTTGTACAAACTATTTTTACAAACGCTTATTTTCCATATGCTTCATGTTAATCGAGATGTTAATCTTATTGCTAATTCTCTTGTAGGTGCAGGGGAATATGGTAGGCTTTAAGCGATAATCAAATCTTTTAAGAGCTGTTTGCTATGTGGTGCATTCCATTCTCTTTGCATGTTCAGGATATAAAAAAATCTGATGTGTTACACTCACATGACTTTCTCTACTCTTGTACAAACTATTTTTACAAACGCTTATTCTCCATCTACTTCATGTTAATCGAGATAAACATTTGCAAACTCTATCTTATTGCTAATTTTCTTGTAGATGTAAGGGGAATATATATTTACAAGGGCAATATAGAAATACAGTAGCCTTTAAGCGCATACATATCTCTTAATAGCTGGTTGCTAGCTGTAGCACCATTCCCTTTGCCACAGATTAATACTCTTTGCATATCCAAGACAAAAAAATGAATAACGAATTCCTATTTGAGAAAATAAGTATTAAAAAATTTAAGGGAATAACAAGCAATATCTCGAAAATGGTTCATTCAATAAAAAATGTATATGACAAATTGTGTATTTTAACGCGATCTACATTTTTTGTGTAGTAAAAATTTTGTCTATCTCTTATGGTTTACCAGTTATGCAAAAGTCGTTCACAATGAAGAATACTTTTGGAGACATTCCCAGAAAATTCAAGATATACATTTTATTTGTCATGAAAATATCTTAAACATATGATATTTTAATCAAAATCGTTAGAGCCATTTTTGAGAAAATTAAACTTTTCGAAAAATCTTCCATGTAAAGGGTAATCTGGGGTGGGGGGATTTTCTTGAAAACCTTTGTGTTGCATCTCTGGAAGATACTGAACCTAAATACCAAGTTTGGTGTTTATCCGACAGTTCGTTTCTGAGTTACGCTGTTCACAGACACACACAAGGACATGTTTCCAAAATGCTTTTTTTGGATTCTGGGGTCTCAAAACATGTATTTCCGGTGAAATCTCGGTATCGAATTTTTGGGTGGAATATAATACTTCCCCTACTTACTATACGTAGTAGAGAAAGTAAAAAATGAATAACGAATTCGAGAAAAAGTAATGTATTGGAAAATTTAAGAGAATAACAAGCAATATCTCGAAAATGGTTCACTCAACAACAAAAAATGTATATGACAAAAATTGTGTATTTTAACGCGATCTACGTTTTTTGTGTAGTAAACTTTTGTCTATCTCTTATGATTTAGCAGTTAATGAAAAGCCGTTCACAGTGAAGAATACTTTTGGAGACATTCCCAGAAAATTAAAGATATACATTTTATTTGTCATGAAAGTATCTTAAACATATGATATTTTAATCCAAATCGTTAAAGCCATTTCTGAGAAAATTAAAATTTTCGAAAAATGTTCCATGTAAAGGGTAATCAGGGTTGGGGGGATTTTCTTGAAAACCTTCGTGTCGCATCTCTGGAAGATACTGAACCTAAATACCAAGTTTGGTGTTTATCCGACTGTTCGTTTCTGAGTTATGATGTTCTCAGACACACACACACAGACATGTTCACAAAAATGCTTTATGTGCATTCAGTGCACCTCAAAACATGTATTTCCGGTGAAATCTCGGTATCGAATTTTTGGGTGGAATACAATACTTTCCCTACTTACTATACGTAGTAGAGAAAGTAAAAATAAACGATAGTAACTAGAGAAAGTAATGTAAATGTATAACTCATAAGACCTTTTGAGAATTAATTTTATACAATAACTATGTTATAATAAAATGTTCAACTAAACTGGTTTGAATTTGTAGGTATTAGCAGTTTCCGCCTGTACGTTTGAAATCGTGTTCGATTATGGAGAAGCGGTGATTGGAGGAATATCAATTTACCGTTGATAAACAGAAACCCTTGGTTGTTATGTGGAGAAGTTTTCAGAGCAGAGAGCAAGTGCTGGGTAATAAAACTTTCTAGCGAGGGAAACTTGAGAGCGTCTGAAAGATTCAACAGCATTACCGTGAATGGTGTCAGGAAGTTAGCAGCTTGCAAATGCTATTACCGATGTGAAGAAACAGTCTAATGCATCAGGGATGTTTTCTTTGTCCCCTTTCTCTGCCAAGGGAAGTCCATATCCAGAGAGACGCGCTTCTAAAGGAATGGAGAAGGCTTTTCTCTCCTTTGTTCCTTTGCATGTACAGTGCCACGATTTTAATAATGTAGTGTTGTTCGGTATTCTTACAGCACTCCATCGTATACGAGGTGGAACACGCTGTGTTTGCTTAATCATCATTATTATTGTTATTATAATTATTATTACTATTATCATAGTCATTATTATTTATGTGGCGTATTAGTAGCTATTGTCATGCCAGACACATTATTGCGTCGCATTGGCGACAGCATTGTTGGGGTAATTCAGTATTTCTTTCGGTTTTGTGTTTGAAGTTCCGTCTGGCGAACCTAGCCAGAGGTGGAGAGAGAAGGGGAATAGTTTAGCGTTACTTTCTTTGTGTGAGCGAGCGTCAGTCGAGTGAAAGAGTGTAGATGTAGGTCGTGTGCGAAGCATCTCCCCTCAATTCTTTATTCCCTTGTGTGTGATGTAGGAACACCATTTATTTTATTAAATAAACCACAGGTAATGGGAAATGATGTGAATTGATGTGAAATTTGTGTATAATTTTTTAAAACCCCACGCCTTCAGCCGAATGTAGTCATCAAGGTCCTAGTCCTCTCGCAGTATCTGTAGCTACACTTCCACCATGTGCATGTTGGGGTGATTAAAATGTAATAACTTTGCTGAAAACATTTTGGCCCTCACCCCAGCATGTAACGTTATTATCATCACCACGTCATCTACTACCGGGATAAGGCTCTTTGGCCTGTTCCGACTCAAGTAAAGTCATCTCCCAAGAGGTCTTTGTCCTTGAAGTTAGCAGTTAAGCAGGAGCTTTGGGAATCGCTGGTCTTTATTCGGCTGTTCACTTAAGTTTTACCATTAAAAAAGTGTCCCTTGGCCGCGTTACGAGCGCTGCGCAAGGTAAGGTAAGTAATGGGGCTGTCACCTCAAAGCTTCTGACCCAACTCCTTCCCTCCCTGTGCCAAACAGATGATTAGAGACTTTACTCATAGCGCTGTCGTCCTCTGTGGTCTAGGGGTACTATGCCAGCCTCTAGTTCCCAAGGTCGTGGGTTCAAACCCGGTGGAGGGCGATATTTTGTGTGTATGTGTGTGTGTGTGTGTGTGTGTGTGTGTGTAAAAATCCTTAGCATGGCTTCCTTCGGAAGAGAAGTAAAGCCGGTGGACCCGTACGTATATTTACGGCACGTAAAAGAACCTCAAGCCTGGTACAGAGGTCTCTGAGTAAAATTTCCGGTCTTTCACGTGCAGTATAGAATGGGACGCTAAGGAACATGGCAGTTAAAGAGCGCCCGTAAATAAAACTTAATTTAATTTTAACCCATAGCCCTGGACAAGCGACGCTTGTCATTCGGCAGGCTGACTTCGTTACAACACTGGGCGATGGGGTCACCACATGACTACGCCTATTATTATTATTATTATTATTATTATTATTATTATTATTATTATTATTATTATAAACGTAACCAGAGGTGACATCGCCGACATGGCAACCGCCATCACCAGCACTACCACCGCCATTGCTGCCATCTCCACTTTGTACTTTCTCTAGCTCATGCTTAGTCGAGTGCACGAAACGTTCCGATGCTTCTGGTTTCTTATAGAATGAATGAAATTTGTTTGTCATTACACATACAATATCTGCTTAAATTTATACAATATAAACTTTCGTTTTCTTTTTTTCGTTAGACACCTTCAGCTAATTTCTATTCTTAAGAGTTGCTTGTTTGTTCCTTCCTTTGGACCTTATACACACTAATACCCTGGTTGAAGCATAAGAATCCTGTTTAACTAATGCAAATTAACTATTCCTATTCCCTCCTTAATTTAATGTCTTCCTCCTTTCATTAACTGACAGCTTTATATCATTTCCCATGTGGTTTTTTACTCTCTCTAATCCTGTACCCTTATTTTCTTTGTTCTAAGTTCCTGTCCCTTTTAATAAACACTCGTACACCCCTGGTACCCTACCTTTCATTTCCTTTTTCACTTCGTGCTTTCCAAAACACCCATAACCCTCCATTTATATCACTGTGTTTTTGCTTAACCAAGTTTCCACCATTGCTATAGATCACCTCATATCCACACTTGAGCCAGTTCCCCTTTATTAATTTTGACTAATAAACCTTCCGCATTCCAGTAACCACCTCCAGGGAAGACTCAGGTTTCCTATAGCGTTTTTCTTCATTTAATGTTGGCAGGGTCTCCATATCATTTGTGTTGTCCTCCGTGGTGTAGTGGTTACCATGCTAGCCTCTAGTTCCCAAGGTCGCGGGTTAAATCCGGCGGAGGGCGATGGATTTTTTCGGGCGTAAAAGCCTTAGCATGGTTTCCTTCGGAAGGGAAGGGTGGTCCCGTATCGTAGATTTACTGCACGTAAAAGAACCTCAAGTCTGATACAGAAGCCTCTGAGCAAAATTACCGGTCTTTCACGCCCAATATAGAATGGGACGCTAAGGACCACAGCAGTTAAACAGTGTCCATAAATAAAACTCAATTTAATTTCCACACCAGCCTTGGGTGAGCCAATCTCTTGGAAGAAAAGGGGGAGTAAAGCAAACATTAAGTAGAGGGCTAGAACAAGGTAAGGGATGGGAACTGGGCGTGGCAGAGGTGGTTTTGTGTATCCTTACCAATATAAACCACTCGAGTGCATCTACTAGGTCTAGGAGCGGAGGGGGATTTATCACCTCGACCTGTGGAGATCTCTTGTGCCTAGGCCCCCGCGAGGGAGGGGTGAGGTGAGAGGTGTCAGAGGGCGGCCGGAGCAGGAGGCATGACAGGTCAGAGTGCAGGGTCCCTACCTTTTCTAGATGGCATCTGGTACAACCGCTCCCCTCCTGCAGGTTTACACATCCCACTGGGGGGGCGAGACTTGGAGACAGCCCCCATTCCGGGGTCGAAGGTTTACATAGAGTATCCTTTTCCCTTGTCATGCAATGTCGAGGCTCCCCTTGACACTTGCAACCCTGAAACCAAGGGGTAAAGTGAAATGCGGTGAAATGGACGGACAGAAAATTCGGGGGATGTAATTAATCTTCCCACCATACGCCTAGCGACCCGAGAAGCCTCGAAAAAGCCCATGATTTGGGGAAGTCGGCCTTGGGAATCGAACCCACGACCTCCCGAATGCGGGCCACGGACGTTGCAGCCTGAGCCATCCCGCTCGGGGGTGTACCTGCTAGGTAGAGAAAGTATTGCATTTCACCTAAACTTTCGACAACAAGATTTCACCGTAAATACGATTCCTGAGTCCAAATAAGGCATTTTAGTAAAAGGTCCTTACAGAAAAGCTGGCTAAATACCAAACTTTACTGAACTTTATGTTCAGCAGCTTCAAAGGATGCAACACGAAGATTTTCAAGAAAATCCTTCCACCCCGAACTAAATGGAAATCATTTCGTTATTTTTTATTTTCTCAAAAAATGACTCAACAATTTTAATTAAAATACCATATGTTTAATATATTTACACGACAAATAAAATGAATATCTTGAATTTTATGGGAATAGTCTTTAAAGTCCTCTTCATTCGGACGGAATTTTGTATAATTTTGTGTAACTGGTAAACGCTTTTTTTGGGGGGGGGATCCTCAGCCTTTACGAGATATCGGTTATTATAGGTTTGAATTTTCAATAGATACTTTTGTTTCTCGCGACATCAAAGAAAGAGTGCGGGATTTCTAGGCCAGTCATTAACTTTTAAACATTTTCTATCGATTGGTTTTCCTCTGTCCTTGTAACTACAATGAATCGTATGATGAAATATTCCTGCAAATGTATAAGTGGATTAACATGAAGCAGATAGAAAAAAAATCTGATGTGTTACACTCACATGACTTTCTCTACTCTTGTACAAACTATTTTTACAAACTCTTATTCTCCATATGCTTCATGTTAATTGAGATATCGAGATGTCAATCTTATCGCTAATTTCCTTGTAGATGCAAGGGGAATATGGTAAGTTATAAGCGATAGTCAAATATTTTAAGCGCTGGTTGCTATGTGGCGCATTCCATTCTCTTTGCATGTCCAGGACAAGAAAAAATGAATAACGAATTTGAGAAAAAGTACAAGTATTGGAAAACTTAAGGGAATAATAAGCATTTATCTCGAAAAAACTCAACAAAAAAATGTATATGACATAAATTGCGTATTTTAACGCGATCTACATTTTTTGTGTAGTAAACTTTTGTCTATCTCTTATGGTTTACCAGTTATGCAAAAGTCGTTCACAATGAAGAATACTTTTTGGAGACATTCCCAGAAAATTCGAGATATAACTTTTGAGCCACTTTTGAGAAAATTAAAATTTTCGAAAAATGTTGCATGTAAAGGGTAATGTGGGGTGGAGGGATTTTCTTGTAAACCTTCGTGTCGCATCCTTGGAAGATACTGAACCTAAATACCAAGTTTGGTGTTTATCCGACTGTTCGTTTCTGAGTTATGCTGTTCACAGACACACACACGGACATGTTTCCAAAAATGCTTTTTTTTGGATTCAGGGGGTCTCAAAACATGTATTTCCGGTGAAATCTCGGTATCGAATTTTTGGGTGGAATACAATACTATACGTAGTAGAGAAAGTAATAAGCTTTGTAAGAATACTTTGTTGTAGAAGCTATATACAAATACACAATGGTGGAAAGAGAAATCATTTGAATGTAAAACATCAGATTTAACCATATACGGCACCACAGGTGGTGAGCACTGATGATACATAAAACTCTAATAATGTGAAAGGAAGCGCTCCAGGCCCAAGTTTAGGACATCTCTCCGATATTTGCCAGTTATGAGCACTGGGGGAAACCAGGTAAAAGCTCAGTCATGGAGGACGCCGTGGTAGGATGTGAACCGCGCATCTCCCCTTCACCAGTTGCTACGTTAACGACTTGGGTTACCCGTATCGGTTGCAATCTCCACTGTCGCGATCGCCTCCATCACCGCTACAACCACCTCCACCACACCTCTACCAATATCGCCTCTCATTAGCACTGCCGCCCCCCATATTATCAACACCGCTACTTCACGTCCGTTTCTGCTGTTATCATCGTCAATGTCATACCCAAACACCAGTATCGGCCGCAAGTATTATAATGGGGATTCTGAATATTCTTGTTAATAGGATTCTGTTTAAACACACATCATTTTTATCTGATTCATCAAGGTTGGCGTATGATGGGCTATAAGTGCACATAGTTATATTCTTTTAACAGTTCAATCAACAGTGAAGGATACAGAACACACTCAGCCCATTTTTTGAATAGTTAGCCGACATCGAGTGTCAGTGTTTATTTCCAGGATTCAGGAACTGCCCATGCAGCGGCCGATACATTTGGTTTGATAAAGGAAATTGAGGCAGTATTTTTAACACTTAAAGATTTTAATCAAATTATATAAATATATATTTGAATAACAGCCCGCCTTGAAACGATATGTGTATGTAATAATTTGTAAAATGTATGTAAGTCATTGCATATGCTTATATTATTGTAAACATGTTCAATAATGTTAATTGAATGTATTACGTAATTTAATAATGTAGGAGCTGTGAGAATAATAAGTTAAATGTTGCTAATATTGAGGTAATAATGAGGTAACCTTGAGGCAATAATCAGTTTGAGAGTTTAATAATACTACTTCTGATTATTGGCGTAACAATAATGTAATTTTAGTGACAGTTTATAAAATAGCCAATAAAGAACCAGAAAAAGCCTTAGTTAAATGAAGGTATTCTATTGGAGTACGATTAGCCAATCAGAGACTTGAAATACAGAAATTTACATGTTTAGACGGCTGAAATCACTTCAGTTGCCTTCAAACAGTGCTCATAACCAGATGCGAGGTGTGTCCTCGAGAAATTAAATACGTATTCGTGTGAGACAAAAATAGTATACTTGTTAAAAAGTGCAAGTATTAAATAAAAGAATCTCACAGCTCTCGATATTAGTGAAGTGCTATTTAATTTGTGTCAAGGATTAATAAAAGGGAGTGAATTAAAACTTAAAATCTATGTAAGCCTATATTCTTGTCGCGTCACGCCCTGCCAAGACTTCCAATTCTCTAACAATAATACTGACGCAGCCGAGGCAAACATAAATATATAATATCTAAAGAAACAGTCAAATTACAAAGCTAATATTTTTAAACTTGGGGCGAAGGCTACCGGAAATTGTTTACCATACGTGCAATTGCAACGAATTTCAAGTTCGGCTCCCCAACAGTTGAAATATAGTACAACTCCTTCAATAGAATCTTCATCAAAATATTCGAGGACAGGGTTATTAGTAGGAGATTATTGCCCTCTAGGCCCCCAGATTCTTCAGCCTATTATTTTTATTTACGGGGAAATCTAAAAATAATGAGGTATACAAAGACAATCCCCACACATTCCTTGAGTTAAAGGACTACTTGTACGAGAAATCGGAACAATATGGTACCTATACGAGTTTACGCGTCAGTTTCTTTCGAAGATGTCAGCAATGTGTTGCAACAGAGGGACATCATTTTCAACGTCTTGTGTATTCAAGGCTAATATACAATATTGTGACTTTGTTCAGTTTCACTATCACTTCACTTTTCTGCGCGTAACAGCGTAATAAATCTCATTCGATGCAGCATCTTCTTTCCGCTTCGCTCGCTAGAGTATCGAACATAGAACTCCTATATCCTCTTACGGTTGCTCGCTAACTGTGGAACACAGGAGTTCTCTTCTCTTGCACACTTAGCAGTATTCGCTCTACGTCACAACAGCCGACTCATTGCTGAGAGCACGCTCGTCGATATTATAGTCGCAGGACCTTCGATAGAGTTCTTGGGAAGCGGGGTAAGAAACATCTGGAAATATCTCGTTGTTGTGATAACGCTTCTAGGACTTATATCGGGTGAGAGCGCCGTCTTCTTTATCTTCCGGCCAACCAGTCGGCTAGCGCTGAATACTGTAGTTCTAATAGCCGACTCTAGCGACAAGCGGACACGTTCACCGGGAATGTCAAGCGCTTACGCCGGGCCCACCTGCCGCCGAATGCCATAGACCACTCTATAGATGCCCTCCTCCGCGTGTGGTGGCTACCATGCCAGGCTCTACTCCCGAAGTCGCGATTGATGTTTTTCTGCTAAAAAGCCTTTTAGCATGGCTTCCTTCGAAAATTAAGCAAAGCTGTTGGTCCCGTATGATGTTTGATAAAGATATTTTAGATATTGTGACCCCCGAATTCGCTGCTTCAGGCAGCACGGTGTTCCCGCATGTCTTGTGGCACACCAGGTAACACTGGAGCACCTCCTTCGGTAGTGAAAGCTGAGCTTTAGATTACCCATCCAAATCTGTTCGGAATCAATATTGACAACCTCACCCAAAATTAAATTTAAAGAGGTGCAGAAGGGCCGCAGCACCCTGGCAGCCATCGAGGAGCAACATGCTACCTCCTCACCAGCACGTCAACCTGATCAAAGCCGTCATCCTGCAACACCCCTATCCTACCTATATCCTGCGGTAAAACCTTATTAAGGGTGGACACGCAGCAAAATCATTTATACTGAACCTCAGCCTGCCAGAAGTTTTGAGTATATGTGTGCGTGTGTGTGAGTTTAATCACACGTAAATAAAAAAAAAGGAAGAAATAAGGGGGCGGGAAAAGAAAAGAAACACACTACACCCTGTTTCCTATAAGTTTGCCTGGCTGACATATTGTTCCGCGCTCCCTTTCCCTTCCCTCTCCTCTGATTGGCTAAGGTACACCTTTGGATGGCGATGTATGACAAACACTGTGTGATGCAAGGTCAGGCGATGAAAGCGATAAAAACACTCTTTCGTGATAGATGTATGTGTTTTCGTCAGTTTGAAAGGCAGATTTAAACCTAAGCATCGTCCTAGCTACTTGGTTATAAGAATTTACATACATTCCGTATTTCGTTACGTAATATATTTAATTCATACGGTTACGAAAATGCAAATTTGATAATTCTCTTCGAATATATTAAGATAAATCACCATGTAAAATAAAGAACTATTTTGTACCGCACAACCTACTCCATAACAGCAGCCAATGAGACGTGACTAGTGCATATGACAGTTAAGAGATACGGGGAAAATTTGTGTGGAAAGGGTTTAGAATTGAGAGAAAGGGACCCGGGGGGAAATAGTCAATCCTTTCACATCAATACGTGCCTGCTTCTTTCCAGTGACATCTCGTGGGCGTTTAGCTAATTATTCACCACTGTAGACCCTAGTACCAGATAGGAGGCATTACTGGAAATTTGACTGATTATACAAAAAAAACTCGTTAGAGGTCCCTATAAACCACAACAATTGCGACCACAACTATGGTGCAGCCAACGTTGAAAAAATAGTGCAGAGTTTATAAAGGCTTTCCGTACACACCCCTTTGCATGCAGTTTTGAAGTTGATTTGAGTTTTTATCTGATAGTCAGAAACATTATTATATACCAAAGGATAACAAACGAATTGTGTTATGTACAACCCAACTGGCGTACTTTGTTCATAATGTATGTACCCAGCGCAGTAGACGGAACAGCCATGCCAATACTGCCAAGCATGCCCGCTAGTGTTTGTTAGTTACCACGTGTTGTGTAGTGCAAAGTGAAATATTGTAAAGATGCAAATAATGAATAACAAAGAGCGGATTGTTGTCTTCCGCTTTTTGAGTGACTAGTGTTGCAAAACGTTGTGTCTCTAACGGTAGAAAATCAAATCAATGCTACTGCCGTGTGTATCATATGTTGCAACACACTCTTATTATTTCCTCAACGTTGACCACAGTTATTTAAACAGATGGAAGGATTGTGGTTGTTTTGAAAGTTTTATACTTTTTATGGTTCAAACTAATTCACATTTAAATGGTTATCAGTTTCTCTACCATTTATATATAGCAGGTGGAGGAAGTATGTATTCTACCAAACATTGGATCGAGATTTCAAGGTCCCCTGAATCCTAAAAGAGGGTCACTGAAAATTGCTATGTTGGTGTGAACAGCATAACTCCAAAAAATCTGATGTGTTACACTCACATGACTTTCTCTACTCTTGTACAATCTAATTTTACAAACGCCTATTCTCCATATGCTTCATATTAATCGAGATATCGAGATGTCAATCTTATTGGTAATTTTCTTGTAGATGCAAGGGGAATATGGTAGCTTTTAAGCGATAGTCAAATATTTTAACGCTGGTTGCTATGTGGCGCATTCCATTCTCTTTGCATGTTCAGGACATAAAAAAATGAATAACGAATTTGAGAAAAAGTATAAGTATTGGAAAATTTAAGGGAATAACACGCAATATCTCGAAAACGGTTCACTCAACAAAAGAAATGTATATGACATAAGTTGTGTATTTTAACGCGATCTACATTTTTTGTGTAGTAAAATTTTGTCTATCTCTTATGGTTTACCAGTTATGAAAAAGTCGTTCACAATGAAGAATACTTTTGGAGACATTCCCAGAAAATTCGAGATATACATTTCATTTCTCATGACATTATCTTAAACATATGATATTTTCATCAAAATCGTTAGAGCCATTTTTGAAAAAATTAAAATTTTCGAAAAATGTTCCATGTAAAGGGTAGTCTGGAGTGGGGGGATTTTCTTGAAAACCTTCGTGTCGCATCTCTGGAAGATACTGAACGTAAATACCAAGTTTGGTGCTTATCCGACTGTTCGTTTTTGAGTTATGCTGTTCACAGACACACACACACACAGACACACACACACACACACAGACACACACACGGACATGTTTCCAAAAATGCTTTTTTTGGATTCAGGAGATCTCAAAACATATATTTCCGGTGAAATCTCGGTATCGAATTTTTGGGTGGAATGCAATACTTCCCCTACTTACTATACGTAGTAGAGAAAGTAAAAAGAAAGAAAGAAAAGAAAGTCTGATAAAATCCAAATTTCACACTTGAGTTAGACACTATTTAGTGATGCCGGACGAAGGTTTTCAATAAAGTTCCATTCACTGAACTACCCTTTACATTGACCGTTTTTCTGTACTTTTTATTTCCTCAAAAATATCTTTAGCTGTCTCATTAACATATTCCATATTTGAATTTTCTGTGAATTGCTTGTAAAGCCCTCTTGATTCTCGTTTAATTTTTATATAACTGCATATAAATGGGAAAGTTAAGAGGTATATGTAGGGCTTCTTAAAACACACAATTTATGACAAATCAGTTTTTTTCTAAGCGTTAGCCATTTCGGGGATTCCTGAACTTCATTACAATATTCCAGTATTTTAAGCGGGACAAGTTACTCTGAAATGATAAAAAATCACATTTTTTGTTTTAGGCACTAATAAAATCTCTATTATTTCCAGTTTCAGAAAATATATACTTTTGGGGGGTTAAGAGGTTACCATTTAAGTGCTAGTGCGCATTCCTTTAAAGCTGTCATGCAAGGCCCCTTTTTAGGACGCATCTTTCAACACCGAGAGACTATATCATGCCTAGCCAGCAGTTCAGCAATTAACAAAAGAGGCTAGGACCAAGAGAAGGCAATCAGAAAAGCTGAAGCAATCCAGGAATGAAAGTACAGGTGATTATGACCCTGGAATGTACTGAAGTGTGTCAGAATTTTAATCCTCAATCCTTAAATTCAGTTTTCTCATAACATTTTTCGACACTTATGTATCTTTCTCTTAGAAAGTATGAGAGGTAAAGAGCTGAAATTTTCAGTACACGTATACAAAACATATTTAAACTTTCTGAACCACAATCATAACTTTATAATGTATATTAGTGATATTAAGAAAGCAACAACATTGAAAATTTTCCACATTTCTACTTTGCAATTCATTTTTTTTCAATTTCTAGTGAACTGATAAACATAACTAAATAACTGAGGTTCAGAAGATAGCTGAGTATACTAAGAACAAGCATGCAAAAGTGTGATTCTGTATTGCAAGTAATATCAGAGAAAAAGGTACATGAATTCACATGTTTTAAGAGTAAATTTTATTATTTTTCAGCTGTTGAAATAATTTTCATGGACTCAACTACATAAGCTATCAATACAAACAAACACTTGAAATAATTATCGTGATGTATAGAATAATTCACAAAAATTTCAGAAAAAGCCATTGAGAACTTTAAGAGCAGTGATAATTTAACACACTTAAGATGTAATTTCGATGTGTTCAGACTACCTTGTCCCCTTAAGCAATGGACTCTCAAGTGCCGCTGTTTTGTTGCTCTCGATCTCTATAAAGGACATGTACCGGTAATATCAAGGCAGTTTATATACAAAACAGTTGACTATGATATCATCCTCCTTTATGCTGCTGTGTAACTGTTACAAAACGTGTATGAAAACCATTTCTATCAACATTTATCGTCATTAACAGGAAGGGATACGAGAGAAATTCACATTCACTCTTCTACATACTATTCTTATAAACTATTCATGTTAATCGATATAAATGTTTGTAGAAATGGTTTCATTACATACACTATGTGATCAAAAGTATCCGGACACCCCCACATACGTTTTTCATCTTAGGTGCATTGTGCTGCCACCTACTGCCTAGTACTTATTACCCGCCACCTCAGTAGTCATTAGACATTGTGAAACGGCAGAATGGGACGCTCCGTGGAACTCACGGACTTCGAACGTGGTCAGGTGATTGGGTGTCACTTGTGTCAGAAATCTGTACGCGAGATTTCCACACTCCTAAACATCCCTAGGTCCACTGTTTCTGATGTAATAGTGAAGTGGAAACGTGAAGGGACATGTACAGCACAAAAGCGTATAGGCCGACCTCGTCTGTTGACTGACAGAGACGCCGACATTTGAAGAGGGTCGTAAAGAGTAATAGGCAGACACCTATCCAGACCATCACACGGGAATTCCAAACTGCATCAGGATCCACTCCAAGTGGAATCCAAGGTGGGAAACCTTGGATTCCATGGTCGTGCGGCTACTCATAAGCCACAAATCACGCAGGAAAATGCCAAACGTCGCCTCGCTTGGTGTAAGGAGCGTCAACATTGCACGATTGAACAGTGGCAAAACGTTGTGTGGTGTGACGAATCACGCTACACAATGTGGCGATCCGATGGCAGGATGTGGGGTATGGCGAATGCCCGGTGAACGTCATCTGCCAGCGTGTGTAATGCCAACAGTGAAATTCGGAGGTGGTGGTGTTATGGTGTGGTCGTGTTTTTCCTGGAGGGGGCTTGCAGCCGTTGTTGTTTTGCGTGGCACGATCACAGCGCAGACCTACATATTTTAAGCACCTTCTTGCTTCCCACTGTTGAAGAGCAATTCGGGGATGGCGATTGCATCTTTCAACACGATCGAGCATCTGTTCATATTGCACGGGCTGTGGCGGAGTGGTTACATGACAGTAACATCCGTGTAATGGACTGACCTGCACAGAGTCCTGACTGGAATCCTATAGAACACCTTTGGGATGTTTTGGAACGCCGACTTCGTGCCAGGCCTCACCGACCTACATCGATACCTCTCCTCAGTTCTGCACTCCGTGAAGAATGGCCTGCCATTCCCCAGGAAACCTTCCAGCACCTGATTGAAAGTATGCCTGCGAGCGTGAACGCTGTCATCAAGGCTAAGGGTGGGCCAACAGCATATTAACTTCCAGCATTGCCGATGGAGGACGCCACGAACTTGTACGTCATTTTCAGCCAGGTGTCCGGATACTTTTGATCACGTAGTGTATTTCGTTGGAGCTACCGTACAAGAGGTATACAGGGGACTGAAGTGATAAACATGCTTAAATGCGTGTATCTATATGTCGGCTTTGGTATTCAAAACTCTTTGCATGGCTATGTAAAACAGACGAATGGGGACTTAGCACTTCAAAATCAAGCATTGGAAAATTCAAACTAATAATAACAAATATTAACTCGAAAATCGTTACTGCCACAAAAGTTGTGTTTAATATAAATTGTGTGCTTTAAAGAAATCTATATTCTCCGTCTAGTAAGTTCTTGTTTTCCAGTATTCATCCAGAACGAAGAGGTTTTCATTGGCTATTCCCAGAAAGTTCAAGATGTAGGTACATTTTATTTGTCATGTGAGTGTCTTAGTCAGTGGTACTTCATCAAAATCATTAAGAGCTATTCTTTTAGAAAATAAAAAATAACGAAAAATGTTCTATTTTGTCGTCGTATACTTTTCTTGAAAATCTTTGTGTCTCATCGTTGAAACAAGCTGGACTTAAATAACAAGTTTAGAATTTATTCGATATTTCGTTTTTGAATTATGCTGTTCAGAAAAGCAAACACGCACACATACAGATATTTTTCTAAAATTACTTTTTGTTGGATTCACGGTGCCATAAAGCATGTATTTTTGGGGAAGTCTCGGAATTGAATTTTTGAGTGCAATGTAATCCTTCCAGAGCTGCCTAGGTAATTAGTAGAGAAAATAAAAACCCTTTTCGTGAATAATATGAGGGGTACATATGAAAATAAATTATGGTGGGTTGAGATAGTTGTGTGAAAGTAATTCCTAAGGTTTTTACTTTGTCTACTACGAACTTACAGGAAGTAGAAGAGAGTATTGTATTCCACCCAGATATTCGATGTCGAGATTTCACTGGAAATGCATGTTTTGAGGCTTCCTGAGCCCCCCTCCCAAAGCGTTTTTAAAAACAAGGTCCGAGTTTGTGTGTGTGTGAGAGAGAGAGTGAGAGTGTGTGAGAGAGAGTGAGAGTGTGTGTCTGAGAGAGAAAGAGTGTGTGTGTGTCTGAGGGACGAAAGAGTGTGTGAGAGAGACTGAGATTGTGTGAGAGAGTGTGTGAGAGTGTGTGTCAGAGAGAAAGAGTGTGTGAGAGAGAGTGAGGGTGTGTGAGAGAGAGTGAGTGTGTGTGAGAGTGAGTGAGAGTGTGTGTGTGAGAGAGAGTGAGAGTTTGTGTCTGAGAGAGGGAGTGTGAGAGAGTGAGAGTGTGTCTGAGAGAGAAAGAGTGTGTGTGTGTGTGTGAGAGAGAAGGAGTGTGTGTGTGAGAGAGTGAAGTGTGTGTCTGAGAGAGAAAGGGTGTGTATGTGTGAGAGAGAGTGAGAGTGTGTGTGTGAGAGAGTGAGAGTGTGTGTGAGAGAGTGTGTGAGAGAGAGAGTGAGAGTGTGTGTCTGAGAGAGAAAGAGTGTGCGTCTGTGAGAGAGAGAGTGAGAGTGTGTCTGAGAGAGTGAGGGTGTGTGTGTGAGAGAGTGTGTGTGAGAGGGAGTGAGAGTAAGTGTGTGTGAGAGTAAGAGTGTGTCAGAGAGAGTGTGTGAGAGAGACAGCGTGTGTGTGAGAGAGTCCGTGAGTGAGAGAGAGTGTGTATGAGAGAGAGTGTGTGTGAGAGAGAGTGAGAGTAAGTGTGTGAGAGAGAGTGTGTGTGTGTGAGAGAGAGTGTGTGTGTGAGAGAGAGCGTGTGTGTGAGAGAGAGAGTGTGTGTGTGTTTGAGAGAGAGTGTGTGGTTATGTGAGAGAGAGGGTTTGTGTGTGTGAGAGAGTGAGAGTAAGTGTGTGTGTGTGTGTGTGTGTGACAGCATAACTCAAAAACAAATATTCGGTTAAATACCAAATTTGGAGTTTATGTTCAGCATCTTCCAAGGATGTGACATAAAGATTTTCAAGAAAATCTCCAACTATCCTTTACATGGAAAACGTTACATTACTTTTGAGTTTTTCAAAAATTGCTCTAACAATGGAGATTAGAATACCATAAAGATATGTGCATGGCAAATAAAATGTATATTTTGAATTTTCTGGTAATAGCCTGAGAAGTCCTCTTCATTCTGAATGAATTTTGTAAAATTGTATATAATGAGCCCTCTAGGGAAGCCCACCTTGTCACGGTGAGAGGGCTCAGTACCTGATGATCCAGCTAACTTGAAGGCTAGAGGTGAAGGGAAGCCAAGTGTGGTTCACAGCAACACATCTAGGAGAAGGAAACTGAAGACAAACCTGGGTAGCCATGACTCAATAGCCCTAAAGGCAACATGACTAAGACAAGGAAACTCGTAAGATAAACCCCTACTTCTAACGATTAGAAGTTGTGCAAAGGGCTGATAACCCATTCACGTCAAAAAAAATTTACTCCTATGCTCCAAAATAAATGCTGGACTGATACAAATATGACAACAGTTAAATAAAGTAATAATACAATATAGAACTAATTGGAAAAATCATTTAGAAAGAATGTCATTAAACAGGAGACCCCAAGGATACAACGACCAAAAATGAGATGGACACAACAAGATGTTGGAGCCGGAACAGGCTAAGCGGGCTAAAACCGTGAAGTAGAAGAAGATATATAATGAGTTAGCTGCAATAAATAGACGTCACGTATATCCGAAATATACGTCACTTTGGTTTGAATTTTGCGAAATATAACAAAAGAGACAACAATACAGCAAAGCAGTGCTTCTGGTAATGACAATAAAATCAATAATACGCCACAATATCATCTTCCTTTGTGTTGTTTTGCGGTTTTCTTAACAGTGCTCTTGGTATTTAGGTGTTTTTCGCAATATCATAGAAAGAATGTGTAATTTCAAGGCCGCATATGGCAGCCCGCTTGTGAACATCTGACTATCGATTCGGTTTCCTGTATTCCCCTGTACCTATAACGAAATGTATAATGAAACTATTTCTGCAAAGGCTTAGCTCGATTAACGTAAAGAAGATGGAAAAATAAACTTTCGTAAGAGTATTTTGTAGAATCTATATGAAAAGAAAGATAGTAAGTAGAGAAAGTTATGTGAGCGTAACACAATATTTTTTATGCCTATATGTGGTTGACTGAAATGTTTCTATTGTGGGAACAGGGAACTTGCGGCTTATGTTCAGTGCATTTTTGTTCGCATTTCTATTGGTCGAGGAGATTTTATGAAACATTGGGCGGTGGAGGGGTTAGGAGGGCAGTGGGCGCACGTGAGGCGGGGCTAACACCTGGCAAGGGTGTCATTCGCTCTCAAGCACGCCGTGAGAATGCTCTCACAAGTCTGTGATATCGCGAACGTCTCTTTCTCTATTAGCTTGATTTAGTTTCCCCCGTAAACACTTCGGAGCTGATAATTCTGGTTCATTCCACTCTAGTTAGAAACATTCTTCATACATTATCGTTAGATTACGATGAAATATCTCAATTGTTTATCTCGTGGCTTGTTTAAAATAAAAGAATAAATGACGTGTAGCAGGAAAAATCGTATAAAAGCTTTCTCATCACAATTTTGAAGTCGCCGGTAATTAAAAACTCGTTTAAATTTGTAAACAACAGCATCGGTTACATTTCAGCACAGAAATTCAGGAGGATTTCAAATTATACATTCTGTGTCGACTATTGCTACATCTAAACCAAAATTAAAACACAAATGTTCAGTGAAGTGTTATGAAGTACAAACATCACAACATGGATTCTATGTTATTTCTTGTTTTGGGTAAGTACAAATATAAAATTACGTGTATTTTGTGTAGCAGAATGTGTCTATAGACGCATAGGTAAATTTATAATTGTTAAGCACAACAATTTTTAGTAGTGCTTAACACCCGTTCTTACTACATGCAGCACCGCAGGCGGTGGTCTCTGACGATACATGAAATAAAATAATAATAATAATTAGGAAAGGAATTTTGAGAAGGAAACTTTCCAGACCTAGGTTTACGGTATCTCTCCGCCATTTGCCAGTTAGGAGGAGTCAGTAAAATTTGGGAAAAAGTCAGGGACAAGGGTCCTGGCGGGATTTGAGCCGCTGACCTCCCGTTCACGAGTCCGAGCCTTAACGACCTCGGCTATTCATGTCGGTATTTATTTATGTAACAATGTGTAATCCTTTAGACTGTGGCACAGGTGAATATTTAACACGATTTTCATGAGTGGTATAGGATGTACACGAGTTGCATACAATGTTTTATGCAATCCTATCATTGTAAATTGATAATAAATTCCAAAAGTAGATAATTAAGTATTTTATTTTCTTGCTAGTCGGAAAAAATGACCCATAGTATCGTAGCGACAGAGAAGCTTGCTTAGTTGTTTACATTGCTAAGCGTCTTTTGTTTATTTAATTAAAAATGAATGAATGCAGTAATAATTCACTGAAAGATAGATATAGCAAGTCAACAACCTTTAAAATCAACGCTTAACTTTGTTTTAATTTCAAGTTTGCGGCAGTTTTCAATGATTCAGCCAAGAACGTAACGTTTGTTTAAGAGAAAATTACTGAAGATTTCATTTTTATTTATATGCATTGCCTACTAGATGTAGTAAGTCAAAAGTTCTTATTTTTTCTTTCTTTGAGACAAAACATAATCGTTTCCATTGCCAACTCAAAAACAAATCTGATGTATCGCATTCATATGACTTCTACTCTCTCCGACATCGCGGGTTCAAACCCGATGGAGGACGATGGATTTTTTCGGGCGTAAAAATCCTTAGGATGGCTTCCTTCGGAAGGGAAGTAAAGCCGGTGGTCCCGTGTCGTAGATTTACGGCACGTAAAAGAACCTTAAGCCTGATAAAGAGGCCTCTGAGTAAAATTACCGGTCTTCCTCGCCCAATATAGAATGGGACGCTAAGGACCACAGCAGTTAAAGAGCGTCCATAAATAAAACCCAATTTAATTTTAATATTCTTCTACAAACTATTCTTACAAAATCTTGTTCTTCTGTCTAGTTCTTGATAATCGAGATAAACTTCACACAGTTACACATTCGTTGTAGTTATAAGGATACAGTAGGCAAAAGCGAGTCAGATGTTTAAAAAGGCAATCGCTATGTGATGGCTTTGAAATTACATGTTCATTGCATAGCCACTAGAGAAAACGAATAGCAACTTAAAACTTGAACATCTTTAATACTGCTGAAATTCATCTCTATAAGAACGAATGTTTTAGAAATCGTCAAAGCCACAAAAATTTTTATTCTACATAAACTGTGTTGCTTTACTAGTTCTACAATGTTTTTGCGTAGTACGGTTTTGTCTATCTCTTTCAGTTAACTATTTATACAAAATTCATTCAAAGCCCGCCTCTGTTGTGTAGAGGTAACGTGTCTGCCTCACATTCAAGAAGTCCCGAGTTCGACTCTCGGTTAGGGTGAGTTACCCGGATAAGGTTTATCCTGAGAAGACAATGAACCATGTGCATAAAATGTAGTGTTACCTTTTGTTTTACGTATAGGAAAAGCTCGAAGGAATAGCATACGCAGGGTCTTTCAACAAGAGTGTCCTATCTTTAAACTTAAATAAAACACGTTCTATAAATAGTACAGGTTTATTTCTTTTTTATTTTGGAACATAATTAATGCCATTACGTGTGGAGGAGAACATCAGTTAAGTGACCGCCGCGACTTCGTTGGGTTGCGCGTATACGGTTGAACCAATTTTCAATGACAGAAGAACGTAAATTAGGTCCAACTTCACGAATAACACGCGTGATGTTATTCATAAGATCATTTACTGTTTTTGGCTTGTTGAAAAAAACTTGAGATTTAACATAACCCCACAAGAAGTAATCCAACGGCGTTAAATCACATGACCTCGGGGGCCAGTTAACATCACCACCACGGGAAATGAAGAAACCTCTGAACTTCTCCTTCGATTGTTTCGAGAGCAGTATGAAATGTGGAACCATCTTGATGGAACCAGATGTTTCTGAGATCCATACCATCCAATTAAGGCCAAAAATAGTCCCTTAAAGGAGCTCGGTATGTTTCTCCATTGACAGTTAGAGCTTCTCCATCTTCATCTTGGAAAAAATATGAACCAATGAATCCACCATACCAAAATCCACACCACATAGTAACCTTTTGGAATGAAGTGGTCGTTCTTGAATCTGCATTGGATTGTGATTGCTCCAATAGCGGTAATTTTGTTTGTTAACACAAACGTCCATCCAAAAGTGGGCTTTGTCGCTGAAGATGATTTTTCTACAAAAATCCGGATCAGCTTCCATTGCTGCATAGCACAGCCAGCGAATACACGGCGCAACCTATGGTCGTTGGGCTTTAGTTCTGGAGTTAACACCATTTTGTAAGCGTGAAACTTCAAGTCCAAATGCAGAATTCGCCATGTTGTGGTCGGCGAAAGCCCCAATTCGTGCGCTCGACGAGCAATTGATTTGTTTCCGTTCTCGCGTACACACTCACGATCGGCGCCTATGTTTTCGTTGGAGCGCTTACGTCGATTACGTACAGGCGTTCTTTGATCGTTGACAGAACCAATTATTTAAAATTTATCGATCAAACGCCGAATCGTTCTCTCGCAGGGACGATTATGTACACCGTAAACTTCAAGCAATACACGGAAGGTTTGGCGAACAGATGATCCATTTTGATAATAAATTTTCACAATTTCTAGGCGTTGCTGAATGCTGTAACGTTCCATGGCTATTTGTCAATAACAACTGTAACCACATGAAAAAAATGATTGCTGTAACTCAATAACAACGGCAGCTATCACATGTTAAAGATAGCGCACTCTTGTTGAAAGACCCTTTACTTCAGTTCGTATGCATAAACAGTAACATAATGCTAAGAAGTTTATACTTCCATGCCGTAGTTTTAGCTTTCCATAAAAACCGAATTTGCTACTATCGGGCGCTTCCGTTTTATTCCGTCATTCTCGTCACGGCCTTCTCATTTAAAACTTAACGCAAGAGATTACAGAAGGCGGCGAACTCCAACAATTGGAAAATCTGATATCAACATAACCTGTGTATGTAAAACATCCAAAATGTCTGAGAAATGAGGAGAACAAATACAGTTCGTAAACTTGCAGTAACAATATCCAGTGCTACTGAATGGATCACAAAGCCCTGCAATGCAGGAATTAAACACGACGATGTTGCCAATAACAATCACTTAACACTCCTAATTCTGTTTATCGAATCGATATAATTGCTTGAAGGCGCAACCGAACTTGAAGAAATGCAGCAGCCATTTTACTTTATTATGGACGTTTGCTAAACAAGCGAAGCCTGTGGAAAGGCACATTATGATTTTTCTTAGTATTGCCTAGGAAGCAAACTCTTTTCTTACGTTTTATGCATGACAATCATAGTGTATTCTAAGCGTAGAAGTATAACCTACTACAGAGTGATCCAAAAGACTCCGAACCGGCTGCGCGGTGTTTTTCCTGTCCACGTCCACGGCGTTCGTTGCCGTCTGCCGCTATCATAGAAAGGCGCGGATGAAACCATACTACATTTTTAAAACTACTTTTAAAGGCTTTACTTACCAATTTTACGAAAGGAGATGCTGAAACTGGCCGTCGTCGTTGTCCATACATTTTTGACATCTCTTTAGGAAACTATTCATCACTCACCATAGTTCACGTTGAGAAATTTCCTGGCGGATATTTTGTTTTAATTGTGTGGGTTTGTCTTGTACACTTTACGTTTTAAGTTATCCCGAAGGAGTATTTTATGAACAATATTGCCGGCTGCGCTGTGTTTTTCCACTGGGCGTGTGGAAATATGATTAAAACATGATAACGCACTGCTGCTATAAACAAAGTCACGCTGTTGTGGTTTTGCTGTGCAGTGTGCAGTGCGGTTTTGAGTTGACGGTGATGTGATGTAGTTCAGTTATTACGAGTTATTTATTATTTATCCTATACTTAGCCACAAAGTATATTATGGCTCAGTAAAAGATTTTCTACTGCACAGCATGTATTTATTTATGATTCGTATGTGTTAACTCGGTTAGCTCGTCAAGTGAAAGTACGATTTGCAGAAAAATTTCCACGTGTAAAAGTTCCAGGCTGTACAACAATCCATGCATTTTACAGTAAATTTCAGGCCACAGGAAGTGTTCAGGCTAAGAATCTAAAAGACGCGTTCGGTTCTTACCGAAGAAACATTAGGAGGCATCGGTCTTCGTTTGGAAAATTCCCCCCAAAAATTAAATGATGAATAGTTTCCTAAAGATGTACCAAAAATGTATGGACAACGACGGTGGTCACTTTCAGCATCTCCTTTCATAAAGTTGGTAAGTAAAGCCTTTAAAAGCAGTTTTAAAAATCGTGTATGGTTTCATCCGCGCCTTTCTATGTTAGCAGCAGACGGCAACCAGCGCCGAGGACGCGGACAGGAAAAACACGCGCAAGCGGTTCGGAGTCTTTTGGCTCATCCTGTAGATCGATAACGTGCTAAGAGGAAAAGCATGTACTAAGCTCTTTATGCATGCTGATAAATTTACTACGTTTTATGCACACGGCTCATTGTCGGGTAACTTTAAGATCTATGGACCCCGGGCTCATTTGAGCATAATTTCACCAATTACATTCATTCATCGTCCGATATGATCTATCAGGTTAAAGGACGTTAAACTTAATTTTATTTTAGCCATTCAGGATGAAAAATGCTGCACAGACAATTCCCAGAAAAATCACTAATTCACTCATAAGTAGCCAATGCGGGATACAAATGTTCTAACCAATCACAGCCATCAGTCCTCCCAGTTTTAATTTTTCCGTTTACATTTTATCACCTTTATGAGAATTATAAATTGTCACGAAATGGTTGTCCTGTAAATCGCTTCATTTTTGCCCCATTTCTCTTCCACTGTTAAACGAAACATTCGTAAGTGCAAGTCATTTTTCTTCTTTTTATGCTTCATGGATATATACCGTTGACCTGTTTCCAATCAAGAGAGAGTGTCCATCACGACGTTATTTGCCTGCCTACTCTGTTTTTATTAGTATTATGTAGTACCTGCTTGTAGTAGATAGAAGAATTGCCGAGAGAGCCAAAAACCTACGAACCGGCTGCGAAGTGTTTTTCCTGTCCGCGTCCTCGGCGCTCGTTGCCGTCTGCCGCTATCATAGAAAGACTCGGATGAAACCATACAACATTTTTAAAACTACTTTTAAAGGCTTTACTTACCAACTTTATGAAAGGAGATGCTGAAATTGGCCACCGTCGTTGCCCATAAAATTTTGGCACCTCTTTAGGGAACTATCCGTAGTTTACGTTGAGAAATGCTGGCAATTTCTTGGCGGATATTTTGTTTTAATTCTTCCAGGGTGTGTGGGTTAATCTTGTACACTTTGTTTTAAGTTACCCCAGATATAGAAATCGCAGGGGGTTAAGTCGGGGGACCGAGGGGGCCACAAATCTCTGCTAATAATTCTGTCCTCAAACACACTTTCATAAAGTTGTTAAGTAAAGCCTTTAAAAGTAGCTTTAAAAATGTTGTAAGGTTTCATCCGCGCCTCTCTACGATAGCGGCAGACGGCAACGAGCGCCGAGGATGCGGAACAGGAAAAACACCGCGCAACCGGTTCGTAATCTTTTGGCTCTCCTGTATGTTTCACCCAAAAATTTTATATCGCAATTTCACCGGAAATACCTATTTTCAGGTCTCCTGAAAGGTCCGCGTGCGTTTGTATATAAACAGCATAATTCAAAAACTAAACGTCAGATAAATACCGAATTTCCTATTTAAATCCAATATCTTTCAAAAATCCGACACAATTTTCAAGAAAATCCTTCCACTCCAAGCTAACCCTTACATCGAACAATTTTCGTAATTTTTTTGTTTTTTTTTTCAAAAATTGTTGTAACGATTTTTATTAAAATGTCATACGTTTAAGATATTGATACGACAGATAAAATGCATATCTTTAATTATATGTGAATAGCTTGTAAAATCCTGTCCATCTTGAATTATTTTTTTTTTAGAATTTTGAATAACTGGAAATCACAAAGGGAGAAATGTTGAACTTAAATCCATGTTTGGCATTTTCCTGACATTTCGTTTTTGAGTTGTGCTGTTTACATACAGACGCGCGCACGGTGTCTTTTCTAATACGGTTTATTTTTAGATTTAGGGGATCTCAAAGCATACATTTATAGTGAAGTCTCTATATCGAACTTTTTATGAAATACAATTTTTTTTTTCTACGTATTAGAGGTAGATGATAGTGAAGGTAAAAAAGGAAGTATATACTTAAAACCTGATTGTTCTGGTTTGGGGTTGTTGTTATACCATAATTGTGACGGCCTTCAATAAGAAACAAACCACTTGTGCGTACACAGTGAATGTAGAGCTTTAGAGGTGTGTTGTAATGGGAGAATGAAGCGCTTCCGGATCCTAGTCGTATAGTATGTTTTTATTGTCTACATTGATGCAGTAATTTGTATCACAAATTACTTAAATGTAAAGAATGATTGTAATATGAATATGCATTTTTATGTGACATTGATTTGAGATGTATATTGATTGTAATTATTGTTGAGAAGTAAGTTTATACGGCCTTACTGAAACTGACAATAATAGCGTGCAATAATGCAGCGAGGGGGTGAGCTGTTTATCATTATTAGAGACGAGGAAGTTACGTAATGTTGGCGCGTTTTTCTTAGAATTTGCTGGAACATTTTTCCTAAAGCATATGTATTCATAATTTTCATTGGATATAAAAATAGACGCTAATGTTGGCGCGTTTTATTAGCCAATTGCAGCTCAGTTATAATCTTTAGGCATATCGGGGTGTAGGAGTATAAAAAGGGCTAGGTTAGAGGTAAAGTCCTTCAGTCCGTCAGTTCGTCGAAAACATTTGTACGTTACACGTCGCTTCAGTTCAGAAATATTTGTAAAGTACACGTCGGCTATCGATTCACAAGCTACGCGTAGCAGAGTTATGAAAAATCTAAAGTGTTGTAAAGTTAATTATACAAAAAGTTGAAGTACGCGAATTAGGAATGATCAGTAATGAAGTTATTATAACAGTTTCAGTTTGGTGAGTGTCAAGATCAATGTGTAAATTTGATAGTGAATGTGTTCGACAATAAAAAGTGTAAAACAAATTCCCTCATCAGTGTTATCTTTGGATAAAAGATTCCTTTCCGTTTACACAACCTGTATAAAGAGAAGTGCTCGACCAAAAAGATCATAGCTAGCCGGAGGACAGAGAACCACTTCAACATAAGAGGAGGATGTCCATAAAATTTTAACATACATTTTTGTTATATCTGGCATAAAACGACCGTTATTCATTGAACACGCAATATAACGATTTGAATAATAATAATAATAATAATAATAATAATAATAATAATAATAATAATAATAATAATAATAAATTATGTGGAAGTACTCAGATGATTTCAACATTATAACTATCACGTTTATGATCGGGGATGACCGGTGGAGTGCAAATATTGCATTTCATTGTCATCTCCCATTTTATCCGCTTATCGATCCTCGATTCGCTGATGTTGACATACATCTCATGAATATATCTTTGTTGAAATGTTTGCCTACGCTGGCAAAGAGCATGAGAGAGACAGAGTTTAATTAACAAATGAAGCGTTATGACCTCCATCCATTTCCGATAAAGCACTCCAAGTCGTCACTCCATGATCGCTTCCTTCCTATATTCCTTTGAGCGCTGGCAAAGCATAACATTACGTGTATATTCTTTACAGTTCCATATATAGGTAAGTGATAGATAAAGTTACAGAAAAATATTATATGTTACCCATTCACATTAATTTCTCTACTCACTCTTCTGCACACTATTGTTACAAAAGCTTATTATTCTATTTGTTTTTGGTTAATCCAGATACATTTTCAATGTACATTTATACATTTTGTTGTAGGTTACAATAGGTAAAGCGATAGTCAGGTTTTCAAAGATCGTGCTGCTATGTGCTAGCTTTGAAATTCCATGTTCTTTGCATGACCACAAGAAGCAAAGGATAGCGATTTAGCACCTAAAAAGTATAAAATATTCGAAAATTCAAACCAATAACAAGGAATATCTCGAAAATGGTTAACGACACAAAATAATTTTATTTGAACATATTTTGTGCTTTAAGAAGATATATCTTCTTACAAAATCTTACGGTTTACCGATTATACAAGAGTAATTCAGTTGAGCGCCCTTAAGCCCCATCTCATCATCACACCAAGAGTAATTCAGAATAAACTGGACTGCACAGGTTATTCCCAGAAAATTCAAGACATACATTTTATTTGTCATACAAATAGCTTAAACATATGGTATTTTAATAAAAAAAATCTGACGTGTTACATTCACATGACTTTCTATATCCTCTATTGTTTATTACGTATACAAACTATTCTTTATAAAGCTTATTTTTATATCTACTACGTTTTAATCCAAATAACCTTTGCAGAAATAGCTACATTACACATTTCGTTATAGATACAAAGTGAACAGCGATAGTCAAATGTTTAACAACTGGACGCTATATGCTGGCCTTAAAATTTCATATTGTTTCTATGACATCGCGAGAAACAATTGACTGTTGAAAGGACTTTAAAGAATGACCAAGAAATGGACAATTCGAACCTTTAATAACGGATATCTCAAAAATGGCTTATGACAAAAAAAGCTTATTTCAAATAAGCTGTGTGTTTTAAAGAGATCTACATTTTTAGAGTGGTGCGATTTCGTCAATCGCTTAACATTTAAACAAAATAATATACAAAATTTCTTCCGAATGAAGAGAACTCTGCAGGCTATTCCCACAAATTTCAAGATATATATTGTTTTGTCATGTAAATATGTTTAATATGTGTTATTTTAATAAAAATCGTTAGAGCCAGTGTTTAGAGAATAAAAAATTTCGAAAAGTGTTTCATATAAAGGGTACTTGGAGTGGGAAGATTTTCTTGAAAATCTTTGTGTCGTATTTTTGTAAGGTGCTAAACCGAAATACCAAGTTTGGTATTTATCCGACTTTTCGTATTTGAGTAATGTTGTTCACAGGCACACGCACGCGCGCACACACGGACGTGTTTCTAAACATGCTTTTTTTGGGTTCAGGGGTCCCCAAAACATGTATTTCCGGTGAAATGTCAGTATCGAATTTAGGTAAGGAGTATAGAAAAGAACAAAAACAGCCACTGCTTTTCTAAAGTCTGCTACAACCATACAGAAATACTAAATAAGCAAAGCATATTGGAAATGATAAGAGGGAATGTCCGATAACATTTCAATGCAATCTCACGTTTTATCTGATACCAATAATGTCTCGATGTGTGTTGACACAGCTCTTCATAATATGCAGACCAAGAAACGACAGTGTGTATTTAAATCAATAAATGAAGTAGGTACCGACTTCCTTACAGGGTCCATTGTTTGCATTTCTCCTCTCTATAAACCTAATTAAATTGAAGTACCTCGATATTCTCTTTTACTTTCTCTACTACGTATAGTAAGTAGGGGAAGTACTGTATTCCACCCAAAAATTCGATACCGAGATTTCACCGGAAATACATGTTTTGAGACACCCTGAATCCAAAAAGGTATTTTTGGAAACATGTCCGTGTGTATGTCTGTCTGTCTGCCTGTCTGTCTGTGAACAGCATAACTCAGAAACGAACAGTCGGATAAACACCAAACTTGGTATTTAGGTTCAGTATCTTCCAGAGATGCCACACGAAGGTTTTCAAGAAAATCCCCCACCCCAGATTACCCTTTACATGGAACATTCTTCGAAAATTTTAATTTTCTCAAAAATGGCTCTAACGATTTTGATTAAAATATCATATGTTTTAAGATATTTTCATGTCAAATGAAATGTATATCTCGAATTTTCTGGGAATGTCTCCAAAAGTATTCTTCATTGTGAACGACTTTAGCATAACTGGTAAACCATAAGAGATAGACATAGATTTACTACACAAAAAATGTAGGTCGCGTTAAAATACACAATTTATGTCATATACATTTTTTTTTTTTTTTTTGAGTGAACCATTTTCAAGATATTGCTTGTTAAATTTTCCAACACATACTTTTTCTCAAATGTAAATTCGTTATTCATTTTTTTTTATCCTGGTAATGCAAAGAGAATGGAATGCGCCACATAGCAACCAGCTCTTAAAATATTTGACTATCGCTTAAAGCCTACCAATTCCCCTTGCATCTACAAGAAAATTAGCAATAAGATTAACATCTCGATATCTCGATTAACATGAAGCATAAGGAGAAAAAGCATTTGTAAAAATAGTTTTACAAGAGTAGAGAAAGTCATGTGAGTGTAACACATCAGATTTTTTGGCATTATTTTCGTTTTGATCTCCACACACAGACATTTCTGTCATTAACTGCCTATTACTTTCTTTACTGTAGAAAGTAGAGGAAGTATTGTGTTCCACCCAAAAATTCCATAACGTGATTTCACCGGAAATACAGTGTTGAGGCTCCTTATATCCAAAACAAGTTTTTTGAAAAAGGTCTGTGTGTGTATAGTGAACAGAATACCTCAAAACGAAAAGTCTCTTAAACTTGGTATTTAAGTTCAGCGTCTTCTAGTCGTCCTCCTTGGTTTAGGGATACCATGCTAGCCTCTAGTTCCCGAGGTCGCGGTTTCAAACCCGGAGAAGAGCGATGGATTTTTTCGGGCGTAAAAATCCTTAGCATGGCTTCCTTCGGAAGGGAAGTAAAGCCGCTGGTCCCGTGTCGTAGATTTACGGCACGTAAAAGAACCTCAAGCCTGATAAAGAGGCCTCTGAGCAAAATTTCTGTTACTTCACGTCCAATATAAAATGGGACGCTAAGGACCACAGTAGTTAAAGAGCGTCCATAAATAAAACTCAATTTAATTCCTCGATCGCTAGGTGAATGCTGGGTTGGATAATTTGATCCGTGAACTTTCCTATCGTTCCCTCTATCACTACATTTGATTTCCTTCTCTTTCACCACCATACCAGACATTGGACTGATCACCCATCCTGGATATGCAATGATCCAGAGTTTGCTTGCTCCTCGACAGTCTACTGATCCAAGGCATTTGCCTGTAATTCCCGGGAGTGTAACGAGAAGTAAACGAGAAAGAAAGGCTTTCTTTCTACGAGGTTCGCTTGCGGCCATGATTGGGGCAGTGAAGTCATAAGTAATGAGTATTGAGTTGGTGAACCTGAAGTTCCGATCGGTGGTGGTTGTCGACACCATGGAGAGGACAGAAGTGTACAGAGACAGTGAGCAGTAACTGGTGCTCGTTCAGGAAGTTGGGGTTTGCTCGAAGCTGCATGCATGTTAAGAAATACGAGGGCGGATCGAAAAGTAACGCACAATAATTTTTTTCACAAAAAGTTTAATAGTTAAAATAACAAAAATCGCAAATGAACTTACACCTTTTACCTACTTTTTGACATAATCAGCAAGTTTTTCAACTCATTTCTCCCATCGTGATACCAGTTTTAATGTGCCCTGTTCGTAGAAGTCCGTTTCCTTGGAGTATAGCCATCTGTGGACTGCTGGTTTCACTTCCGCATCTGTCGCAAAGCGTTGGCCGGCCAGGAATTTCTTCGTGGCACCAAACAGAAGAAAGTCTGGCGGTGCAAGGTCCGGACTGTATGGTGAATGCTGGAGCACCTCCCAAACAAATTTGGTGATTTTCTGATGAACAGCAGCAGCAACATGGGGGCGAGCATTGTCATGAAGAATTTTGACATCGCCAGCATTCATGTTTTGGCGTTTGCCACGAAGGGCACAACGCAACTTCACCAAAGTTTTCATGTAGGCTGCAACATTCAAGTCATCCCGTATTCAGCAAAGTCCACAAATACAACACCATGCATATCCCAGAACACCGTCACAAGCACTTTTCTAGCAGATTGAGTCACTTTGAATTTTTTTCTTCACTGGGGAACCAGTATGTTTCCACTCCATACTTGCCTGCTTGGTTTCGGGCGTGTAGTGGTATGCCTACGATTCCTTTCAGAAAGTCATGCCCTTCTGCGGTGTACCGCGTTAGGTATCCAAGCTCGTCATTATTCGCTGGCCCTTGTGATTGTCTGTCAGGTTCTTAGGCACCCAGCGAGGACTGACTTTACGAAATATCAACGTGTCATGAACAATATCGTACACTGTTTAACTGTTGCGAAAAGGTTCGCAGTTGCACACGCCGGTCGTTCAAAATTGCCGCCTCAATGCTTCTGACATTCTTCGGGGTTACAGCTGTTACCGGCTTCCCGGAGTGTGGCGAATCACTGAGGTTCACACGGCCCTCTAGGAAGAATGCACACCACCTGGAGACATTGCTACGGTCCATACAATCATCCCCATACAAACCACGCATGTCCCTGTGAATATCACTCGGTTTATGCCCTTTGGCCCACAAATATCGAACCACACCTCTCTGCTCTTCACACGTGGACGGCAGAAATATGCGCGCCATCTTTGTTGCTTGTTCACGCTTCTCTCGCTAGAGCTGCACATGAAACAAACAATAACCTCTGTAGTAAAAACTTCAAACTATATTTGTGTAAAATTGCAACATTCCAGCTGCAATACCAAGGCAGAAAAAAATTATTGTGCGTTACTTTCTGATTCGCCCTCGTATTTCTCAATGTGGAGAATACAGTAAATTGCGTGGAAGAGCTTACGATGCAATGTAGCTGAAGTTAAGTAGCTGTGTTTCGATGGCAGTCGAATGGGTCCAGTTTGGAGAGGCGTCCAATCCAGGTAATACATTTGCCAATTTTCGTTGAACTCCTCGGCTGTTGTTGGTGGTTTTTCGGCCAGAGTATTGGTTCGGCAAGTTTGGTTTACAATCCAGCTTATTCCTGGATTGGCAGGAAAAACACCTTTCCTGCTTCGTTTTGGGCATATATAGGAGTTGATTCCAGCTATGTGGATGGTAACCCGTGGAAATACACCGCGAAAGGAAGTGGTGGTTTGTGTAAAGTTGCACGACATATTTTTCCGTTTTTATGGTGTAGTACCTACCGCCGCAGCAAAAATGTAGGAAACTTGTTCCCGGTTAATGAAAAAGTACCAGGCCAGTCTACAGCAATTAAACTCATGAGTATGTTTAAGTACGAGAAAACGTGAAATTCAAAAGAATGATGTGTAAAGTTGGTGAATGCACAGTTTCACAACAGTCACAGACCAGAAAGCTATACCTGAGTGAGATATTCATTTGTATGCCTGATGTCTTAGTTATACATTTTAGATTTATGCCAAGTGCGTCAGTTGTTTTATTTTCATATTTGATTTTTCTGTAAATAGCCTGGCCAGGTCTAATCTTAGGAGTTGCAGTATAGTTTTTTACTTTCTCTACTACGTATAGTAAGTAGGGGAAGTATTGTATTCCACCCAAAAATTCCATACCGAGATTTCACCAGAAAATATGTTTTGAGACCCCCTGAATCCAAAAAAAGCATTTTTGTAAAAATTTCCCTGTGTGTGTGTGTGTGTGTGTGTGTGTGAGTGAGTGTGTGTGTGTGTGTGTGTGTGTGTGTGTGTGTGTCTATATGTGAACAGCATTACTCAGAAACGAACAGTCGGATAAACACCAAACTTGGTATTTAGGTTCAGTATCTTCCAAGGATGCGACACGAAGGTTTTCAAGAAAATCCCCTCACCCCAGATTACCCTTTACATGGAACATTTTTCGAAAATCTTAATTTTCTCAAAAATGGCTCTAACGATTTTGATTAAAATATCATATATTTAAGATGTTTTCATGACAAATAAAATGTATATCTCGAATTTTCTGGGAATATCTCCAAAAGTATTCTTCATTGTGAACGACTTTTGCATAACTGGTAAACCATAAGAGATAGACAAACTTTTACTACACAAAAAATGTAGATCGCGTTAAAATACACAATTTATATCATATACATTTTTTTGTTGGGTGAACCATTTTCGAGATATTGCTTGTTATTCCTTTAAATTTTCCAATACTTATACTTTTTCTCAAATTCGTTATTCATTTTGTTTTGTCCTGGTAATGCACAGAGAATGGAATACTCCACATAGCAACCAGCTCTTAAAATATTTGACTATCGCTTAAAGCCTACCAATTCCCCTTGTATCTACAAGAAAATTAGCAATAAGATTAACATCTCGATATCTCGATTAACATGAAGCATATGGAGAATAAGAGTTTGTAAAAATAGTTTGTACAAGAGTAGAGAAAGTCATGCGAGTGTAACACATCAGAATTTTTTCCTTATAACAGTAGATTGTAATAGGAAGTGTTACGCCTCAGGTAGTTAAATGAGACATGATATATATATTAGTTTATGTGGGGCAGTTAATAAACTTATCATACTGATAGTTATTGAATTTTTCGGTCTATGATGTTTCCCCCATTACGCTGGGGAAGGTTAATATACAACCAATACTTCTACCTGAAGCGTATTACAGTATTAAAGGGCTAATATATGTCTGTTTTATGTCTCTGATTAGAGATATAAGTTACAGCTTTTATTCCTTTTATATACATTTTTATGTTTTTAATTTCTCGTCTGGTGAACAAAGTGAGTTCAATGCACTACAGTTGAAATTAATTTCCAAGGGTGTACTTATTGGTTTCCCTGGTTATCCTGTCCCGGTATATCACATTGAAATTCTATTGTGTAAGGATCCTGAATCGCGGCTGGTGTGTCTAGGCAAATAATTGTAACGCTGTCCTTGGTGTTTCGTCTCCCCGCTAAAACGGGTAAGGGGCGAAGATGGGCACATGATGGAGCGAGGGAACTTCGCAAAATTGGCATTCGAGCAGTCACCGCGTCACAGTCCTACACATAGAGGGTAATGCATACAAGAATAAGAAACTTGCGAGGGCAGTCCCAGAAGTACCCGAACTGGCGTATATATAGCGGTTGTTGTTTCCAAAAATGACTATGGTAGAAAGTACCAACCTTATAAAGCTTAAGTTTGAAGTTTGACAATGCTACGTTGTTTAGTAATTGTTTGGCAGCCATTAATAGTGAACTCTCTCAGTGAATTTGTAAACATGGATAAAACTAGCCATCGTTATGTGATACTATACTTTCATTTGAAAGGTCTTAGTCCAACTAATATTAACGCTGAGCTAGATTCTACTCTGGGGGAGTCTGCTCCTTCGTTTACAACAGTAAAATATTGGGTGGCAGAGTTTAAGCGAGGCCGTACGAGCTGCCAAGTCGAACATCGCAGTGGTCGACCAAACGAGGTGACCACGCGAGAAATTGGTAAGAAAATCCACAATGACCGTCGAATGAAAGTGCGCGAGCTAGCAGACATCGTAGACGTTTCAAAAAGTGCTGTACATCGCACACTAACTGAAAATTTAGGCATGAGAAAGCTGTGCGTAAGATGGGTGCTGCGTTTACTCACAATGGAACAAAAGCAGAATCGTGAGGATGTTTCAGTCAAGTGTTTGGCGATGTTTCACTGCAATAAAGCCGAGTTTTTGCGTCGATTCATAACCATGGATGAAAATGGGTCCATTATTTCTCACCTGAGACGAAGAAGCACTCAAAACAGTGGATTGAAAGGGGAGAATCGGCTCCAAAGAAGGCGAAGACAGTTCCATCTGCAGGCAGTCATGGCGTCAGTTTTTGGGATGCGCGTGGAATAATTTTCATTGATTATGTTCAAAAAAGAAAATCAATGTGGAGTATTATGCAAACTTATTGCAGCGTTTGAATGATGAAATTAAGCAAAAACGCCCGCGTTTAGGGCAAAAGAAAGTTCTGTTTCATCAAGACAATGCACCAGTTCACACATCCATTATCACCTTGGCCAAAATCAATGAGTTAAAGTTCGAATTGCTTCCTCATGCACCCTACTCGCCAGACTTGATTATTTTCTGTTTCCAAAGTTGAAGACATGGCTTGGTGGTAAAAGATTTGCCAATAATGCAGAGGCGGAGTCTGCAGTTGATGGCTATTTTGCAGAACTCGACGGTTCTCACTATAAACAGGGCATTGAAGCTATTGAACATCGCTGGAAAAAGTGCGTCGAGCTGAAAGGAGACTATTTAGAGAAATAAAGATGTTTTTCCCAAACTTTTTGTGTTTTCTTTGTTAGGTCGGCTACTTCTGGAACAGCCCTCGTACAAGTTTTCTAGAGTTTGTAGCAGTAATCTCTCAGGTCAGAGTTAGTCATAGTTAATGCTAAAACGAAGCATTTCTGGATTTCGGGCTACTGTTTTAACCTGCACAGTTAGGTGAGTCAAGATATCGTGTTATGTTACTAGTGTTCTCGTTACGGAAAGTGACGCATGAGGAGAACATTGGCCACGTGCTTTTAGCGCTTAGGGTAATGTGTACTAACTCTCTCTTAACAATTTTGTTGTTTTTAAGAAGATATGTATCTTTTCCCCCCCTCCCCTAGGATGAAAATAAGCAAATACAGAGTCTTCGTCTGAAGACAAGGCCGACCTAACAGGAATTATCTTGGCGCAGGGAAGCACGCATAGATTTCGCATGCAAATTATAACTACAATAACCACTTAACTTCGACATAGATGCTGGAAGTGATGTCCTTGTGCCGCCACACATCTCTCATACCTTTTAACATTTGCTTTAATACTTACTAATTTTTAAGGCCATGTAAATAAAGCCATGCTTCGTCCGTTATAAAAAAATCTGATGTGTTACACTCACATGACTTTCTCTACTCTTGTACAGACTATTTTTATGAACTCTTATTCTCCATCTATTTCATATTAATCGAGATAAACATTTGCAGAAACGATCTTTTGACATGCAAAGAGAATTACATTTTACACATAGCGAACAGTTCTAAAAATATTTGAATATCGCTTAAGGCGTACTATATTCCCCTTGTTTTGTATTTCCAAGGGTAATATAAGCACATACATATCTCTTAATAGCTGGTTGCTAGGTGCAGCACCATTCCCTTTGCCACAGATTAATACTCTTTGCATATCCAAGACAAAAAAATGAATAACGAATTCCCATTTAGAAAATAAGTATTGAAAAATTTAAGGGAATAACAAGCAATATCTCGGAAATGGTACACTCAACAAAATAAATGTATATGACATAAATTGTGTATTTTAACGCGATCTACATTTGTTGTGTAGTAAAATTTTGTCTACCTCTTATGGTTTACCAGTTATGCAAAAGTCGTTCACAATAAAGAATACTTTTGAAGACATTCCCAGAAAATTCAAGATATACATTTTATTTGTCATAAAAATATCTTAAACATATGATATTTTAATCAAAATCGTTAGAGCCATTTTTGAGAAAGTTAAAATTTTCTAAAAATGTTGCATGTAAAGGGTAATCTGGGGTGGGGGGATTTTCTTGAAAACCTTCGTGTCGCATCTCTGGAAGATACTGAACCTAAATACCAAGTTTGGTGTTTATCCGACTGTTCGTTTCTGAGTTATGCTGTTCACACACACACACACACACACGGATATGTTACCAAAAATGTTTTTTTTTGGATTCAAGGGGTCTCAAAACATGTATTTCTGGTGAAATCACGGTATAAATGTTTTGGTGGAATACAATACTTCCCCTACTTACTATACGTAGTAGAGAAAGTAAAAATGTATATGACATAAATTGTGTATTTTAACGCGATCTACATTTTTTGTGTTGTAAAATTTTGTCTATCTCTTATGGTTTACCAGTTATGCAAAAGTCGTTCACAATGAAGAATACTTTTGGAGACATTCCCAGAAAATTCAAGATATACATTTTATTTGTCATGAAAATATCTTAAACATATGATATTTTAATCAAAATCGTTACAGCCATTTTTGAGGAAATTAAAATTTTCGAAAAATGTTCCATGTAAAGGGTAATCTGGGGGGGATTTTCTTGAAAACCTTCGTGTCGCATCTCTGGAAGATACTGAACCTAAATACCAAGTTTGGTGTTTATCCGACTGTTCGTTTCTCAGTTATGCTGTTCACAGACACACACACGGACATGTTTTCAAAAATGCTTTTTTTTTTTGGATCCAGGGGTTTCAAAACATATATTTCCAGTGAAATCTCGGTATCGAATTTTTGGGTGGAGTACAATACTTCCCCTTCTTACTATACATAGTAGAGAAAGTAAAAATTAAATGCGGGTCAATAGAGCAATTGTTTACATTATCTAACAGTCAATTAAAAAATTATCTCCACTCACATTATCGCGTGGTTGCAACTACTGAACTATAGTTATCTTATAGGGTTTTCATTTTAAAATTTTAGTGGCATTCCAAGCCGAGGTTTGAAGGTCATGATTCCTGTACAAGCTTTCTCAGAGACTTCTTTGGACTTCGTTCTAAATTTTCTCTGGTGTCATCAAGATTTTCCTCTGTAAGAACACAGGGATTCACTTTCGGTTTCTTATCAAGAATAGATCCTGTTTCTCGAAATCTATTCACAAAATTACGAACCATTTCTTTGTGAGGCGCACGAACAGCAGGGTATCTGTCTATAAATCGGTATCTCACATCTCTATAAGAGTTTGTTGTCGCATGGGAATCATACATGAAGATTCTGTGTGCTAAGTATACGGATTTTTTTGGCATTATAACACCACTAACACTATAACACTGAAACACGTGGCCTCACAACGTATCAACCTTGTCCAGCACAGACTTCATGTCAACTGATTAGCCGGCACACGGAGAGGGATCACATACGGTTAGAAACCGCGCAGCGCAGGGCAAGCAATTCCCGTAACGCAGTCACCGTTCAACGAAGGCTCTGTAGTAGAGATCCTTATTTCACTAAATCAGTGTTTTTAATGTTTATTATATAAGCATCACCTAGCCATCTCCGGAACATGCTTTGTGATTATAAGTATCATACCGCATCACGCCTTAACGCGCCTGTCTGTATGAGCCTTAACGCTGCTTAATTGTCGCACATTTGTAGTACATATAGATACATGCAACAGCCAAGGTTATGAAGTTCTTTTTGCAGACCTTTACATATTTGTAAGAGCATTATCGTGTGTACCTGACAAGTCCAAGTTACACAACGCGAAATTATCTTTCTTCCTGCGTACTACAGCAAGCAGATAAGTCAGGGCCGTGCAGCTAAGTTGTTAGTCTTGTACCACCTATCTATAGTAGACACAGGAAGTATTGTATTCCAACCAAAAATCTGCTAACGATATCTTACCGGAAATACATGTTTTGAGCCCAAATCTAAATAGCTTTAGAAAAGAAGTCCGTGTGTCTGTGAACATCATAACTGAAAATTGTGATGTGATGCATTCACATGTCTTTCTCTACCATCTATTTTATTAGTGGTACACAAACTATTCTTAATAAATCTTATTTTTCTATCCACCACATTTTAATTCAAATAAATCTTTGCAAAAATATCTTCATTACACATTTCGTAACAGATACAAAAAGAACACTTGATAGTCAAATATTTAAGAACTGGACGCTATATGCCGGTCTTAACTTCCATACCGTTTGCATGCAATCGCGAGAAACAACTGAAAATCGATTATACTAAAAGAATGACAAATATAGAACAATTCCAAGTTTTAATAACGGATATCTCAGAAACGACTTATACCACAGAAAAACTTATTTTAAGTAAATTGTGTGTTTTAAAGAGATCTACATTTCTTTGCTGTACGTTTTCGTCTATCGCCTAACGTCTACCAGTTATACAAGATTATACAAAAAGTCCTCCCGAATGAAGAGGACTTCACAGGCTATTTCCAGAAAATTCAAGATAAGCATTTTATTTGTCACGTAAATATTTTTAATATATGATATTTTAATCAAAATCGTAGAAGCCATTTTTTAAAAATCAAAATTTTCGAAAAATATTCCATGAAAAGGCTAGTTAGGGCGGGGGGATTTTCTTGAAAGCCTTTGTTTCGCGTCTTTGGAAGGTACTGAACCTAAATACCAAGTGTGGTATTTATCCGACTTTTCGTTTTTGATTTATACTGTTCACACACACACAAGACATGTTTTTCTAAAAAAAAAATTAATTTAAAGGACCTCAAAACATGTATTTCCGGTGAAATCTTGGTGTAGAATTTTTGGGTGGAATGCAATATCTTCTCTACCTACTGTGTATACGCGGTAGAGAAAGTAAAAAGGTATTTAAGCTCAGTATCTTCCAAGGATGCGACACGAAGATTTTCAAGGAAATTTTATCTGCCCAGCACTCTCTTTACATGGAAACGTTTACGTTATGTGTAACAAAACTACTTCTGTAAACGTTTATCCCGAGTAACATGAATTAGAAACATAAGCGTTTTTACTTCCTCTACTCCCTGTCTAGTAGGAAGAGGAAGCGTTGCATTCCAAATTCGATATCCAGATTGTACCGAAAATTAATCTTCTGAGTCCCCTAAATAAAAAAATCTGATGTGTTACACTCTCATGACTTTCTCTACTCTTGTACAAACTATTTTTACAAACGCTTATTCTCCATATGCTTCATGTTAATCAAGATGTTAATCTTATTGCTAATTTTCTTGTAGATGCAAGGGGAATTGCTAGGCTTTAAGCGATAGTCAAATATTTTAAGAGCTGGTCGCTATGTGGAGTATTCCATTCTCTTTGCATGACCAGGACATAAAAAAAGTGAATAATGAATTTGAGAAAAAGTATAAGTATTGGAAAATTTAAGGGAATAACAAGCAATGTCTCGAAAATGGTTCACTCAACAACAAAAATGTATATGACATAAATTGTGTATTTTAACGCAATCTACATTTTTTGTGTAGTAAAAGTTTGTCTATCTCTTATGGTTTACCAGTTATGCAAAAGTCGTTCACAATGAAGAATACTTTTGGAGACATTCCCAGAAAATTCGAGATATACATTTCATTTGTCATGAAAATATCTTAAACATATGATATTTTAATCAAAATCGTTAGAACCATTTTTGAGAAACTTAAAATTTTCTAAAAATGTTGCATGTAAAGGGTAATCTGGGGTGGGGGGATTTTCTTGAAAACCTTCGTGTCGCATCTCTGGAAGATACTGAACCTAAATACCAAGTTTGGTGTTTATCCGACTGTTCGTTTCTGAGTTATGCTGTTCACACACACACACACACGGACATGTTACCAAAAATGGTTTTTTTTGGATTCAAGGGGTCTCAAAACATGTATTTCTGGTGAAATCACGGTATAAAATGTTTGGGTGGAATACAATACTTCCCCTACTTACTATACGTAGTAGAGAAAGTAAAAAAAAATATTTTTAAAGGGTTTGTGGTGTGCGTGTCTGTGAACAGCATAAGTTAAAAGCAAAAAGTCAGATAAATATCAAACTTTGTATTTAAGTTCAATATCTTAAAAAAATCAGACACAAAGATTTTAATAAAATTCCTCACCCTAAACCACTCTTATACATGGAAATATTTTCGTCATTTTTTATTTTATCAAACATTGCACAGCGATTTTGATTAAAATACCATATATAGAGGTGTGAAAATTATTAGATTCCACCACATTTTATGGTAAAATGATTGTAATTTCTGAGGTTTGAAAATAATTTACAAATGTCTAAAATCTAATCACAAACTTATCAATTATTTGTCACTGTGTATATGTATTTCTATCCAATAACAACGTTGCATTAGTAATTTTTCTTGGCGGAAGATTAATTTTAGAACCCAGGGCCTCAAAAATCTACTAAAAAATAAACGGTACACATCATAGATCAAATAGCTAATATTTAATTTCCATACATAATCTTGAAATTTCGCAGATAATATTGAGGTGAAGAATGAATAAATCGGTCGTTTATGATCTATTTTTGACAAACTTATTTCATTCAAGAAAAAATATTTCCTTCTGTCCAGTACTGCAGAATAAAAAGTTGCTTCTGTGGTTAGATTCTACTTTTTCATATAGGCAGTCACTTAATTCCGGTTTGTAGAAAATCATATAAGCATTTTATCACACCATAGGTTTAGTATCTCGGAGAGACAACTTCGAGCAGTAAATAGTAAAAAATTTGCTTTGAGTCTAATAACTTTCACACCCTGTATTTAAGACATTTGCAGGACAAATAAAATGTATATCTTGAACTTTTTCGGAATAGGTTGTAAAGTTCTTTTCGTGGAAGAGGATTTAATATAACTCTTTACAACGGGTAAAGGATGCAAGACAGACATAACTTATAACACAAAAATGTAGGTTTCTTTAAAACACACAAGTTATTTCAAATAACCTTTTTTGTAAAACACCAACCATTTCCGAGATATCCGTTATCATTGTTTGATTTTTTCAACCCTTTGTCAATGTTGCATCGCTATTCAGTTGTTTCCCACGCTGTAATTACGACTGTATTATCATAATGTATATAAATATGTATACAGAATTCATATAATGACCCGCAATACCTTAGTTATTATCACAAAGATATAAATGATTAAATGAATAGATGATAATGTGTGTAAGATAGAGGAATAATTGCAATAAATAATTTCCGTATATTAAATCAATATATAATGTTATAAGCCTAAGTTGAAAGATTTGTCCCAAGAAAAAGGTAATTAGCGAATCATGTGAAGCAAAGTCATTAGTAACAGCATGGGTAGCGAAAGCATTAGCTTAAAGATCCTTGGAATGCAGTTAGGCTATAAGTTCATTACGTTTGTTAAGTCACTTGGGCAGAAATTCTGTAAAAGATGAAGGTAAATGAAATTATTATATTCGGGGAGGTATCGCAAAGTAACAAGGTAAGAGACGCACTTGTAGAGTTTTTAGTATTGGCGACGCATATGTAGGGACGTTGATAGGGTTATTGATATGTGGGAGGAGATTAAGAAATAAAAGAGCGTGTATTGCTAAAATTGGCGTCTTTTCTTTCGTGTGCAGCCTTAGGGGCTTAGTTTTTTACGGTGATCGGCAGTTCGTAGCGTCTAACACCGCGCTGGTTTATCAGTTATTAGCGGTAGCCGCGAGGGGTTTTGTCGGGAAGCATTTTGGCGACTTACGGCAAGTTACGCTTTTAGTTTCTTTTATTGCGGAAACAACTATTTCAAGCCATAAAAAAGTTACTGCAGAAGTTAGCAGGTATAATAATTCAATTGTTATGGTTTCGAGTGCTAAGATTCATAATGGGTTTCATTCTTTATCTTCAAACGGTCGGCAAATCGCTTCAATAGTTCAAGTATTACATCACATTAAATTTCTCAGTCAATTTAAACTGGTGTTATCCTTTCACACTACGCCCAAGCATACACTGAGAGAAAGATCTCATAGACAACCACTGTAGCAGCCGACAGAAGAATCAACAGCAGACATTGGAGACGACGTCAAAAAGTGAAGCAAAGGGCACGGCTTCAAAAACTGGCGCCTCATTGTGGTGCTAGGGCTTCACCCCATCTTAAACAATTGACTGTCGATTTGATTCCTCCATTCCCCTTGTACCTATAACGAAACGTTTAATGAAACTATCTCTGCAAGTAATCTCTCTCGATTAACATGAAGTAAGTAAGTAATTTTTGTTAAGCTAGTTAATTGTACAAATTTACAACAACAATTTTACAAGTTCATTCTTAACCCAACTACCAAACATAACAATAAAATATAAAGATCTGGTATTCAGCAGTATGGAATACTGGTAGCCAGCATTCCTCGTAAACTAAAAGTACAATTATAAATTTATTTAATCTCCAATACTAACTCTAACTCTACCTTGAGTTGCTTTACCTTGGACCCCAACAGACTCAAAGCTTGAGGTTGTCGAGTTGTTGGATCCTACTTGCAACATATAAAATAAAAACTACTGTAATTTAATACTCATTTGCATCTTCCTTGCTAATTTTCCTCATCCATTTTGCTCTTACTCTGCCCCAAAAGTTTTCCTACTTCTATTATATTTTTCCTAGATTTTACATTTACTAACCTTTTAGCTTGAATTTCTATTGGTAAATTTAACCATTCTCTATCCTCTTTCTAAGCAACTTCGTTTCTTCACACTCTAAAACTATATGCCACTCTTTAACTTTCCGGTGGCATAGTGGGCATTTCTCCAAATCAATCTCTTTTCTCAAACCTTTCAAATTCACCACCCCTGTCCTAGCCCATGCAAATCCTGCTCTTACTATTTTATCACATATATCAACATACTGTTCCCTGCTCCATACTACTTTCATTTCTCTGTATAATCTCAGTGAGCTCTTAAAAGTAAAACTCGCTAATAAATCTTGTTTTTCCATATCCTCTATTCTTGTCCTAATTTCATTCCAGAAACCTATTTGTGGTAATTCTTTAGCTCTCCAAATCTCACCAAAACCTATCTTCATCAATGTTTACTTTATCTTACCTAGCCGAGACTCTTTATGATTAAGTCTTTCCTGCACTATCAAACATTGATGTAAAATGCTCTGTTCATCGAAATTTATAATTCTAATCCACAATTTCTCCTTTAATTCCCATTCTCCTTAATTCGGCTTGAGCTACTCCGTTGGGTGATGATCTTGGTAAGCCCAATATTTGTTTACAAAAGTTGCTATGGATCATGTCTATATTTACCCACCCTTCTTCCAGGCTCCAAATCTCTGCTCCTTATAACATTTTTGCTTCTACTACAGTAGTATAAATTCTCTCTAACCATTTTAATTGCATTTCTGGTAATTTATCTATACAAGTTTTAATGGCTTTCATTGTCATTTTCCTTTAGATAATAGTATTCTCTTCTGTTCGCTCCACCCACCATTGCTGCTTTGTCGTATCCCTAAATAATCAAATTTTTGGACTACCTCAATTTCTCTTCCATGAAAATACAATTTCTTATCTTTCTGTAATTTATATTAACATGAAGTAGATATAAAAGTAAGCTATCGTAAGAATACTTTGTAGAAGGTGGGTATATAGAAATAAACGAAAATAGATAAAGTAACGTGAATGTTACGCGTCAGATTTGTTGAGTAAGACTTGCTATGCATTTTGATGCCACTAGAGGCGAGTCTCCGCGCCGGAAGCAAGTGTTATATTGGGGTATCAGCATGTGTGTGGGTTGAATGAGATATCAAAGGCATTCTTCACTTGTGGCGAAAGTTAGGAGATAATTCTGTGCAAGCAACGTGTATATGATTTGAATACAGTACATCAAATATTGTTAACCGTGTTACTGCTCTCTGTACTGCGTATCCGCTATGAGGAAGTAACGCTTTCAACGGAAACGCTTTGTTTAATTTAATTCATTGCTAGAAAAATGCTATAAACAATAATGGATAATTTCTAGCGCTACCCTTGGACGATAGAGTTTCGTGCTCAGGGGGAGATTAGTCATAAATAGACGTAAATAACACACAAACATATAGAAAACTTAATATTATTTAATAATGATTTAAATTAGTACTTGTGACAAAAGCAAGTCCTCTTCATTCATAATTAATGTTGTATACTTTTATAAAACTGGTAAACTGCAAGAGTTATGCAGAAATTTACTACACAAAAATGTACATCTTGATAAAACACACAATTTAATCACATTTAAAATTTTATGTATCATTATTCATTTACGAGATATTCCTTGCTATCGGTTTGAATTCTCCAATACTTTTACAGTTTTTAAGTGCTGAGCTACCTTCCATGTATTTCTCACGAAGTCTTGCAAAGAGCATGGAATTTCAAAATCAGTACATAGCGACCGGCTGTTTACTTTCTCTATGCTACTTAGCTATAGTAAGCAGAGGAAGTACTGACCACCCCAAACTGCCCTTTACATGGAAAACGTTTCGTCATTTTTTGGTTTTTTCGAAAATACCTCAGACTATTTTGATCAAAATGCCTATTGAAGGTATTTGCATTACAAATAAAATTTATATCTTGAATATTTTGCGAGTAGCCTGGAAGGCCCTTTCACCCTGACCGACTTTTGATCAATTCGTAAACCGTAAATTCAAATAAAACTGTTTGTGCCATTAACCATTTTCGAGATATTCTTTGTGAATGGTTTGAATTTTCAAATACTTGTGATTTTTCAAGTAATGAGTTGCTATTTGTTTTTCCTCGTGGTCATGCAAAGAGGGTGGAATTTGAAAGCAATCATATAACGACCTGTTTTTTAAATAAAAAAGCTGACTATCGCTTTAGCCTAATCATTCGTCTTATACCTACAACAAAATGTCTAAATGTGTACTAAAAGTTGACCTTTAAGAAGAATTAGATGACTGCCTCCGTGATGGTCGAGTGGTCAGCGAGCCGACTTCTTACCTGGAGGTTCCGGGTTCAATTTCAGGCTGGGGGTCGGAATTTTTCTTTAATTAGGATTATTCCCTACCCTTCATAGTGTGTGGATGTGAAAGTGAATGCGCGTGTGAAAGTAAGTTAAAAACGACGAAAAATATACTCGAACCTACCTATAGGTTCAAAGAGTAAAAACCCATCGAATGTTTAAGTCAAAGCCTCCGATTATGACCATAGTAGTTAAAAGGGGGCTATAGAAATGGAAAAAAAATCTGATGTGCTGCACTCACGTGACTTTCTCTACTCTTGTGCAAACTATTTTTGCAAATAATTATTCTCCATATGCTTCATGTTAATCGAGATGTCAATCTTATCGCTAATTTTCTTGTAGGTGCAAGGGGAATATGGTAGGCTTTAAGCGATAGTCAAATATTTTAAGCGCTGGTTGCTATGTGGCGCATTCCACTCTCTTTGCTTGTCCAGGACATAAAAGGAATAACGAATTGCCACTTGAATAAAAGCATAAGTATTGGAAAATTCAAACAAATAACAAGGAATACCTCGGAAATTGTTCACTCGACAAAAAAAATGTATACGGCATAAATTGTGTGTTTTAACGAGATCCACACTTTTTGTGTACAAAAATTTTATCTATCTCTTACCGTTTACCAGTTATGTAAAAGCCATTCACAATGAAGGGGACTTTTGGGGGCATTCCCAGAAAATTCAAGATATACATTTAATTTGTCATGAAAATATCTTAAAACATATGATATTTTAATCAAAATCGTTTGAGACATTTTTGAGAAAATCAAAGTTATCGAAAAATGTTCCATGTAAAGGGTAGTCTGGGGTAGGGGGATTTTCTTGAAAATCTTGGTGTCGCATCTCTGGAAGATACTGAACCTAAATACCAAAATTGGTGTTTATCCAACTTTTCGTTTTTGAGTTATGCTGTTCACAGACACAGACACACACACGGACTTTTTTTTTCTAAAAATGCTTTTTTGGATTCAGGGGGCCTCAAAACATGTATTTCCGGTGAAATTTCGGTATAAGTTTTGGGTGGAATGAAATAATTCCCCTACTTACTCTACGTAGTAGAGAAAGTAAAAAAAAGGGATAGAAGAATAAGATTGTGTAACAATATTTTGTAGAAAGAGTTAGTAGGGAACAAACAACATATGAATGCAACACATCAGAGTCGGAAACGGAAAATATATGAATTGTCATTTTCATTAACTTTTTAGTAATTGCTTTAATAGAGGGTAAGGAAGTAGCTTTACTAAAATGTCTATAATAATTTATTACATTGAATCTAATTAATGGGATTAAGAAAGGGGGGAAAAGGTATTGTTTGATTTTTGTGCACTGCTCGCCTTTATGATAAATCCATCGCTACAGGTGAGGCTGATGTGGGGGAGATTCGAACCCGCATCGTTGGGGCCAGAAGCAACAATGCTATCGCGCACAATGGGGGCCGAGTAGTCATTTGTGCGTACAAATGAGCTGAGAGCGACCACGCCCACTTTTGTTCTCCGTGCCGCAGAAACAAGGCATAAAACAACTGACGGATTTCAGACAGAATTACCCCCGACATGTGCTCGAGCGGAAGTGGCCCCGTGTTGACAACGGGATGCGTGCGCAGGTTGTGACGACATTGAGAGCGGCCGGCAGCAGGGGCTGCGCTTCGCGTTAGTCAACTGTTTGTAGTGTGAGAGACAGACCGGCGGTGTTGTTTATCGGAAGCGGCATGGCAATGGGGCTCCGACGATAGTTTTAGTACCTGTGGCCCGAGTACCCTTGACACGGTGAGTAAAGTCGCAGTCACGTGTTTTAACTGTTAACCACATTGACATTTGTTTATCTTCTGTATTTCTTACCTGTAGAAACTAGAGGAAGTATTGTGTTCCACCCAAAAATTCAACATTGAGATTTCAGCAGAAATACAGTTTTTGTTTACTGAAAAAATAACATTACATTCTTAGAAAAACATCGTCTTTCAGAGTGTGTGTGTGTGAACAGCGTAATTCATTAACGAAATGTCAGACGGACACCAGCCTCGTGCTTAAGTTCAGCATCTTTCAAGAATGCAACAAAAATATTTTTAAGTACACTCCTCGCCCCAAACTACCCTTTATATGGAGAAAATTTCATTGTTTTTGATTTTCTGAAGTGACTATTTTGTTACGAAAATAATCGTATGTTTAAGATGTTTGCATGACAAATTAAATGCATTGCAATTCGCTGGGAATTGACTACTAAATAACCTTGAAAATATGTAGTAAATAAAAGTAAATAGTATTGTTTTTGCAGCTCAGATGAAATATTCACCATAAATTGTTTTCCTTTAAACGTGTTACTTTGAAGATAATCAGCTGGATGCTGGAAATAGTTTTTAAAAAATCTGTACACTCAGTGAAGGCGTTTTCACAGACTGTTGACAGAAAATTTTCAAGATATACATTTTAACTTTCATGCCAATATGTCAAACACTTAAACAAGAATGTTTCCATGTAAAGAGTGTTTGAAATGGGGGTATTTGCATAAAATCTTCGTGTCGCATCCTTGCAACATGCTGAATTTGATATAGATTAGTTTTAATCTTGCTATACATAGGTGGCAGAGAAATGAAAATGAAAAGAAAGCTTTAATTTGATTTGTTCCCCGCCCCCATATTTCCCTTCTCACTACTCCACTGACAATAGTGTGTGGACAAACAAGAATTATATGGTTCTAACAGTATTAATTTCAGATATGAATTGATAAAAAATCACTTAAAAATTGCAGAATTGAAGGCTGTTAGATGCAAGTGCCTGTATATTATTTGAATGAATGAGTTTTTATTACTTGCACTACAAAAATGCATAACAATTTGTACACACTTACACAATTGGAGTTGCTTTTCTTCCGTGCCCCATTATACTTAACCCTAGATTGTATATATAAAGGGGTAAACATTTCTATTACTTTCTCTACTACATATAGTAACTAGGGGAAGTATTGTATTCCACCCAAAATTTCGATACCGAGATTTCACCGGAAATACATGTTTTGAGACCCCCTGAATCCAAAAAAAACATTTTTGGAAACATGTCCGTGTGTGTGTCTGTGTGTGTGTCTGTCTGTGAACAGCATAACTCAGAAACGAACAGTCGGATGAACACCAAAGTTGGTATTTAGGTTCAGTATCTTCCAAGGATGCGACACGAAGGTTTTCAAGAAAATCTCCCCACCCCAGAGTACCCTTTACATGGAAGATTTTTCGAAAATTTTAATTTTCTCAAAAATGGCTCTAACGATTTTGATTAAAATATCATATGTTTAAGATATTTTTATGGTAAATAAAATGTATATCTTGAATTTTCTGGGAATGTCTCCAAAAGTATTCTTCATTGTGAACGACTTTTCCATAACTGGTAAACCATAAGACATAGACAAAACGTTACTACACAAAAAATGTAGATCGCGTTAAAATACACAATTTATGTCATATACATTTTTTTGTTGAGTGAACCATTTTCGAGATATTGCTTGTTATTCCCTTAAAGTTTTCAATACTTATTTTCTCAAATGGGAATTCGTTATTCATGTTTTTTGTCTTGGATATGCAAAGAGTTATAATCTGTGGCAAAGGGAATGGTGTTGCACCTAGCAACCAGCTATTAAGAGATATGTATGTGCTTAAAGGCTACTGTTTTTCTATATTGCCCTTGTAAATATATTTTCCCCTTATGTCTACAAGAAAATTAGCAATAAGATAGAGTCTGCAAATGTTTATCTCGATTAACATGAAGTAGATGGAGAATAAGCGTTTGTAAAAATACTTTGTACAAGAGTAGAGAAAGTCATGTGAGTGTAACATATCAGATTTTTTTCTTTTCTGGCCAAAAAGGTTGCAGTGTGATATTAAAAACCTATTAGGTCTTGTGGACTATATATGAAACTAAAAATGTCAAAATTAATATAGAACAAAAATACCAATATAATATTCAAAAGGAAACTACTAACAAAAATTACTCCAACTTAAAAGAAATAGTACAAAAAATAAAAAATGTCCCAAGGAAAGAAGCCGTTGCTCACTTCAGATTAGCCACTAGACATGACTGTCTGGCGGAACATCTACATAGATTTGGTTTTATGAATGACAAGCATGTAAAATTTGCAATGCTGACAAGATTTTAAATGGAGAACACCTACTAGAATGCCCAGAATTGAGGAAAGCTGTACCAGATGGGAAGATACACTACTTATATTGGCTAGCAAGGGAAAAATTGATGGATCAAAATCCTGCACATTAGATCAACAACAACACATTTCTACTTTCCTTATCCATCCTTATCCTTATTGTCAAGCCCATTAGTGCTGTCCACCTTCCATAATCATTTTTGCCTCACCTTCCTCATGTATTTGTCAAGTTCTTTTGTGTTTCCTTGATCTTAAATTCAAAATGTTACCTATTATTATTATTATTATTATTATTATTATTATTATTATTATTTTGGATGGTTCAATTTATATGCTGCCTTCAACATCTAAGGTAATATCAGTGGCTTTGACTTTGACATCGGCTCCTCGGCAATCTTGTTCAGTCGTTTTACTATTGTATTAATTTGGGTTATTAACATTGGGTTTTCTTTATAAACATTAAATTCACACACATTTACACTCTCACTCATACTTCCAGACTCTAGGGAGGATGGGGAATAATCCTGGCTAAAGAAAAATTCCATCCTCCCGCCGAGAATCGAACTCGGGATCTCTACCACTTATTTCATTTGGTACGTTTTCCCACTTTTCTAAAAGGAACTGCTCCCTCCAAAACTTTTTGTGTTTACATTCTAAAATACACCCATGTTATATGTGCTCAAATGTCTAATCTATCAAATAAAAACCTGATGTGATACATTCACATGACTTTCTCTTCCTCTATCGTTTATTAGTGGATATACAAACTATTCTTACTAAAGCTTACTTTTCTATCTGCTACATTTTAATCCAAATAAACCTTTGCAGAAATAGCTACCATACACATTTCGTTATAGATACAAAAGGAACAGTGATAGTCAAATGTTTAAGAACTGGACGCTATATGCTGGCCTTAAAATCCCATACTGTTTCCATGACACTTGAGAAACAATTGAATGTTGACAGGACTTGAAAAGAATGGCTGAGTATTGAAGGATTGGAACCATTAATAATGGATATCTCGGAAATGGCTTATGCCACAGAAAAGTTATTTGAAATAAATTGCGTGTTTTAAACAGATTTACATCGTTTTTGTGTAGTACGTTTCGTTTAACGTTTACCAGTTATTCAAGATTATACAAAAAATCCTTCTGAATGAAGAGGACTTCAGTGGTTATTCTCAGAAAATTCAAGATAGAATTTTATTTGTAATGTAAGTATCTTTAATATGTGGTATTTTAATCGAAATCATTAGCCATTTTTTAGAAATACAAAATTTTCGAAAAATGTTCCACGTAAAAAATAGTTGGTGTGGGGGGATTTTCTTGAAAATCTTTGTTTTGGAAGATACTGAACATAAACATCAAGTTTGGTACTTATCCGACATTTCGTTTTTGAGTTGTGTGTTCACAGACGGACGTTTTCTAAAAATGCTTTTGTTTTATTCAGAGGGCCCCAAAACATGTATTTCCGGTGAAATGTCGGTATGGAATTTTTGGATGGAATGCAATACCTTACTATGTACATGGTAGAGAAAGTAAAATTTTAGATTTTTTTTTTTTTTTTAGAACACCCTTCTCCAATTATTTTTCAATGATCTATATAGATTCATAGTTTTTTTGTTTTGTTCTTAACAGAGACATTTCCTGTTTATCAATATCCTCAATTCTTGATGTCATCTCCTTCTAGAGACCTTCCCCCATTACTTCCCTCTCCATCCACGTCGTTTCCATACGAATTTGTAAATACAACGTTACTTGAAAGTCGTTGTATTGGGCATCTGATTTAGGTAATGCCAGCTGCATTGTAAGAAAACAAATGTTAAAATACACGCAAACACTGATAGGTATCCTTATCTCAACATCCAGTGTTTAAACAGTTGCGATTTTATAATCGATGTATATCGCCATAATCTTTGTATCGTCCTTGAGCTATTCAAAAGCAGGAGTTTAATCTTCTAATAGCTTTATCCTTGTTGATGGTTTTATGAATGCGTCAGTAAGCTAAATGACATACAGTAAATCCAAAAACTACTCGTCTCCATTTTAAAAGGTTCAAACAACCAAAATGAGAGAGGGTTCTTAAATATTTTAACATCTATGCAGAAAGAACAAACCATATTATAGGTTGTGTTCTAGCGTTTTGCGTACATATTTCAATTTCCGCCATCAATTTCAGTTTATTTAAACTCATTTACTCCAAGGCAACCAGTATTGGTGTCACGTTTTCCCATCCAGCAACGATAAACCTACAGATTTAATTAGAACAATTACTCTGATTTACGTTTCAGTAGTGAATAAAATATTGTATGCCACACGAGATTAATAGCTATTTATATATCAAGTACGCAAAATAAAGCTTTTGCGTTTGTGGTGCATACAATAGTTTTTAACAGTGGCGGACGTTGAGGTATTCTATTGGCGGTACCAAGTAAAAAAAATCTGATGTGTTACACTCACATGACTTTCTCTACTCTTGTACTTACAAATTATTTTTACAAACCCTTATTCTTCATCTATTTCATATTAATCGAGATAAACATTTGCAGAAACGATCTTTTGACATGCAAAGAGAATTACATTTTACATATAGCGAACAGTTCTAAAAATATTTGACTATTGCTTAAGGCATACTATGTTCCCCTTGTTTTCTAATTGCAAGGGCAATATAGAAATACAGTAGCCTTTAAGCACAGACATATCTCTTAATAGCTGGTTGCTAGGTGCGTCACCATTCCCTTTGCCACAGGTTAATACTCTTTGCATATCCAAGACAAAAAAAATGAATAACGAATTCCCATTTGAGAAAAAGCATAAGTATTGAAAACTTTAAGGGAATAACAAGCAATATCTCGAAAATGGTTCACTCAACAAAAAAATGTATATGACAAATTGTGTATTTTAACGCGATCTACATTTTTGTGTAGTAAAATGTTGTCTATCTCTTATGGTTTACCAGTTATGCAAAAGTCGTTCACAGTGAAGAATACTTTTGGAGACATTCCCAGAAAATTCAAGATATACATTTTATTTGTCGTGAAAATATCTTGAACATATGATATTTTAATCAAATTCGTTAGAGCTATTTTTGAGAAAATTAAAATGTTCCATGTAAAGGCTAATCTGGGGTGGGGGGATTTTCTTGAAAACTTTCGTGTCGCATCTCTGCAACATACTGAACCTAAATACCAAGTTTGGTGTTTATCCGACTGTTCGTTTCTGAGTTATGCTGTTCACAGACACACGGACATGTTTCCAAAAATGCTTTTTTGGATTCAGGGGCTCTCAAAACGTGTATTTCCAGTGAAGTCTTGGTATCGAATTTTTGGGTGGAATACAATACTTCCCCTACTAACTATACGTAGTAGAGAAAGTAATAAGTGTGAAAATAAATCCCTCAAGAAAGTATGCTCGGCACTTTCTAGCAGCCAAATTAATGGAGGTAAACATCTAATTTTTGGGGGACATAAAAATCAAATGGTAATGCAGTTTACGTGTTTTGGCGGTTTTTCAGAGGTTCATTTTATCAGCTTTATACATTTTTTAAATGTATGCCAAAAATTGCAACTCTTTTGTACGTAGTATTTTCAAAATTATCTTAAGTGCATTGAGTAATGCAATTTTGTTTTGTGTATTACTTAATTTTGCGGTGAGAATAGGATTATTTGACGGAGGAATAAAATATCAAATTCCACATTTTTGGCTCACTTTTTACGACTTCACGAATTTATTTCTCTACCAGTTTGTCACATGTCCATGAAACTATATCTTTCCAAAGATAATTTTGAAAACACCACGTACAAAGAAGTTGCGATTTTGGCATTTTTTTTCAAACATTTATAAAAGTGATAAAATGAACGATCTGAAAAACTGCCAAAACGCGTAAACTGCATTACCATTTGATCTTTGTCCCCCCCCAATATATATTTTTTTCCCTCCATTAACTTGACTGCTATAATTTTTAATTTGCGACGAACACTTTCTTGAGGGGGTGTATATGTTTACCATTTTCGTGCAGTGGCATCGAACGCATTAGGCAATTGACAAGAATGGAATATACTTTCTAATTATACCATATATGTCCAATATCAGTTACTCCGGTCTTATACAAAGGGACGTCTCCCCCAAATAAGACGTGAGTAAAAAAGGGGGCTCTGTTTTCCTCGCAGCCACAAATCCATTTATTCCTTTGGTAAATTTTAGATTTAACATTGATTTTTGTTTGCTGCTGCAGATTCAGAATTGGAAGTGGCCCTCCCAATGTTTTCATCTGAATTGTTTCACTGAGAGTCATGTTGCTAAGGAGATTTTAATAATTCCCTTACTTTGTTCATGTCTGCAACTTTCACATACTGAATACTCAGCTAAGGGGACAAGTTAGTCTGAACACATGGAAATTACACCTTATGTGTGTTAAATTACCACTGCTCTTAAAGTTCTCAATGGTTTTTCCTCAATTTTTTATGAATTACCCTATAAATTATGAAAATTATTTAAAGTGGTTGTTTTCATTGATATCTTATGTAGTCGAGTCCATAAAAATTATTTCATTCAGCAGAAAAATAATAAAATTTACTCTTAAAACATGTGAATTCATGTACCTATTTCTCTGATTCTACTTGCAATACAGAATACACTTTTGCATGCTTATTCTTAGTATAATCAGCTATCTTCTGAAATCAATTGTTTATTTATGTATATCAGTTCACTAGAAATTCATACAAAAATTAATTGCAGAGTAAAAATGTGGAAAATTTGCAATGTTTTTGCTTTCTTAATATCACTAATATACATTATAAAATTATGATTTTGATTCAGAAAGTTTAACTGTGTGTTGCATACATGTATTGAAAATTTCAGCTATCTTTTGTACATTCTGAGAAAAAGGTGCACAAGTTTCCAAAAAATGTTGTTTTGAGAAAACTGAATTTAAAGTGTGAATATTAAAATTGTGACAACTTCAGCACATTTCAGGATCATAATATTCAGCACCTTCATTCCTGGATTGCCTTCTCTTCGTCCTGGCCTCTTTTGCTAATTGCTGAACTGCTCGCTGGGCGTGATATAGTCTTTCGTTGTTGAAAGATACAAAAATGTTCTAAAAAGAGCGTTGAAAGACAGCTTTAAAGGAATGCAGACTGGCATTTGAATTATATTTAAATGTCTTAAAAACCTCTTAACCCCCCCAAAAGTATATATTTTCTGAAACTGGAAATAGTAAAGATTTTATTAGTGCTTAAAACAAAAAATGTGATTTTTGACTATTTCAGATTACCTTGGCCCCTTGAAGAAAACATTCTATATACAGCTACACTCTTTTATTGTATTGTTTATTCGTTCTTTTTGATCATTATTGTACATTTGTAAATCTGATATAGGTGATGTTAGAGTTAATACAATAGGTGCACATTATTTACAGGAATAATACAAATTATTTACAAAGATATTCACTTACACTATAGTAACAATTCTCTAATAAATACTCCTTCCGCTTTAGTCACCTGACTTCGTGGTGAACTACGTTTTTTGACTGAGCTGTTACTACATTAAGATAAACAGAAATACTTGAGTGTTGTTTTGAAAACAGGTGCTTAACACGTGGTCAGCACTTTACTATTTTCTGTGTTGGATAAGAAACCACGTATTTAACCATTACCAATAACCCTGCTGCTGCGAAATATATAAATATTGAAATAATTCTCTTAGCTGCAAAACCTAATGATATAATTGCATTCAAAACCATGTATTTATATTTATAAGGATGTTTTGGTGTGTTATTTTTGCATTCGATTTAAGCATTAATTTGCAGCAAGATGGTGACCTGTATTAAAGGAAGGTTGAGTGGGGGAATATGCACCTATTATTCAATGTTGCTAGGTTGTATGCTTTACTGCGCTCTAGCGGGTGGAACGTAAGCTCCTGAATCCAAGCAATCTTGGCTGCACCTCTTGCATAAGAACCGCGTAGCCTTATACACAGCGTTTATGAGCCTAGACGGTGTGAATATGGAATTGGCTCCAAGCTTCAGAAAACTACCGGCAGGGCACGTGCCGCTTATCGTGTCTTTCAAATGAGAGAGTACACACTCGCAAACAACGCTTTATGCGCGTTTCCTATACACTCCTCTTTCTTTCCTTTTGACACATGTGGCGCTACGGCCAGCGGCACTACCCCAGAAGCCGTCCCTGGTTTTTAGTAAAATACCTATACATTATATTGAATAAAATAAATGTAATATAAGTACTGTATAAATATAGAAGGCATAGTCAGTCATTTGTTGAAATAATTTCACAGCCGCCTGAATCCTACGCTATGTACCGTATCAACGCCTCGTAGGAAGCGCTGGCCGTAACAATACGAAATTCGGACGTAGACAGCAGTGCTTATTGTAAGCGCTCGTTTCTAAACAAACTCGTGACTGAAAATATCGGTGAAAATCCCAAGGAAGTTTCAATCCGAGCCAGAAACATTGAATCGGAGCTGCTGCCAGCAAAATCTCGGCAGCGTACGAGGAGTATATTGCATTTAAATTATTACGGAAAGTATTTTTGGCTTCCAACAGACGGAGGACAGCATGCTGGGACTTGATTCCAAACAGCCAAGCTTGGGCACACGCTTAATGGAAGTACGTGTACTAAGAGATAAGGTGTTTATGTACATTTACTTTAAATATATGTGGTGCTTGAGCACTTGTGTGTGTGTGTGTGTGTGTTTGCGTGTGTGATTCAGAATATTTTTCATTTTATGTGTATGTATAGGGTCTTTCAACAAGTGTCCTATCTTTGAACTTAAATAAAACACGTTCTATAAATGATAGAGGTTTATTTCTTTTTTTATTTTGGAACATAATTAATGTCATTACGTGTGGAAGAGAACATCAGTTAAGTGACCGCCACGACTTCGTTGAGTTGCACGTATACGGTTGACCCAACTTTCAATGACAGAAGAACGTAAATTAGGTCCAACTTCACGAATAACACGCGTGATGTTATTCATAAGATATTTACTGTTTCTGGCTTGACATAAACTCGGGGTTTCAAATGACCACACAAGAAGTAATCTAACGGCGTTAAATCACATGACCTCGGGGGCCAGTTAATATCACCGCCACGGGAAATGAGAAACCTCTGAACTTCTCCTTCAAAAGATTGATACTTTCAAGAGCAGTATGGCATGAGTCACCATCTTTGGAACCAGATGTTTCTGAGATCTATACCATCCAATTGAGGCCAAAAATAGCCCCTTATAAGAGCCCGGTATCTTTCTCCATTGACAGTTAGAGCTTCTCCATCTTCATCTTGGAAAAAATATGGACCAATAATTCCACCATAACAAAATCCACACCACACAATAACCTTTTGGGGATGAAGTGGTCGTTCTTGAATCTGCATTGGATTGTGATTGCTCCAATAGCGGCAGTTTTGTTTGTTAACAAAATAATCCATCCAAAAGGGCGCTTTGTCGCTGAAGATGATTTTTCGACCAAAATCCGGGTCAGCTTCCAATTGCTCCATAGCCCAGTCAGCGAATACACGGTGCAACCTATGGTCGTTGGGCTTTAGTTCTGGAGTTAACACAATTTTGTAAGCGTGAAACTTCAAGTCCAGATGCAGAATTCGCCAAGTTGTGGTCGGCGAAAGCCCCAACTCCTGCGCTCGACAAGCAATTGATTTGTTTCCGTTCTTACGTACACTCTCACGAACGGCGCCTGTGTTTTCGTTGGAGCGCTTACGTCGATTACGTACAGGCGTTCTTTGACCGCTGACAGAACCACTTCTTTCAAATGTATCGATCAAACGCCGAATCGTTCTCTCGCAGGGACGATTATGCACACCATAATCTTCACGCAATACACGGAAGGTTTGGCGAACAGATGATCCATTTTGATAACAAATTTTCACAATTTCTACGCGATGCTGAATGCTGTAACGCTCCATGGCTATTTGTCAATAACAACTGTAACTACATGAAAAAAATGACTGATGTAACTCAATAACAACGGCAGCTATCACATGTTAAAGATAGGACACTCTTGTTGAAAGACCCTATATATAGTGTGGTGATTGTAAAAATGGTTGTTTTCTGATCGATTCTGCAAGTCAATATACAGACCAGGTATTTTTCTAGAGAGCATGTACGGTCTTACGACCCATGCGACTGTCTTATGCAATTAATGTAATACTAAATAGTTAATAAATACTACTACTACTACTACTACTACTACTACTACTACTACTACTACTACTACTACTACTACTACTACTACTACTACTACTACTACTACTACTACTACTACTACTACTACTACTACTACTACTACTACTACTACTACTACTACTACTACTACTACTACTACTACTACTACTACTACTACTACTACTACTACTACTACTACTACTACTACTACTACTACTACTACTATATTGCATTTCAAGACTGGTTCAAGGTAAGCAGTGTTTCTCTTATGAACGAAGATGTGATACCGAGTTATTTGCATGAAAAATAAAAGGCACTGAAAGCCTCCTCCAAATACTCGGTGTTTAAAACTACTGGAAACATCGGAGAAATAACTTACGAGTTTTCGTTTTCAGGTAATAGTTTCAAATTTGCTAAGAACTGTCGTTTTCACTTCCACGTTCTGAAATAATTTTGTTTTTGTTTTTGTGAAGGATTTCTGATAAACAATTAACTTATATTTGTTTTTAAATGATGGATTGTTTTTGAAAAATGCTGGTAAAGTTTATGATTAACATAAGCAATGGTGGCTTATATTTCTTTTTTGTGATCAAGTATTTTGTTTAAAATCCTTTTGTTTATTACGCCCTAAAGTACTAAGTATTAAAGTATTGTTTTAATTTCTTATGCCACGATTACTGTTATTGTTTGTTTTAGTGTTGCATCGTATAATTTTTACTTTCTCTACTGTATAGTAAATAGGGAGAAGTATTGTATTTGATCCAAAAATTCAATATCGAGATTTCACCGGAAATACATGTTTTGAAACCCCCTGAATCCAAAAAAAGCATTTTTGGAAACATGTCCGAGTGTGTGTCTGTGTGTGTCTGTCTGTGAACAGCATAACTCAGAAACGAACAGTCGAATAAACATCAAACTTGGTATTTAGGTTCAGTATCTTCCAAGGATGCGACACGAAGGTTTTCAAGAAAATCCTTCCACCCCAGAGTACCCTTTACATGAAACATTTTCGAAAATTTTAATTTTTTCAAAAATGGCTCTAACTATTTTGATTAAAATATCATATGTTTAAGATATGTTTATGACAAATAAAATGTATATCTTGAATTTCCTGGGAATGTCTCCAAAAGTATTCTTTATTGTGAACGACTTTTGCATAACTGGTAAACCATAAGAGATAGACAAAATTTTACTACACAAAAAATGTAGATGGCGTTAAAATACACAATTTATGTCATATACATTTTTTTTGTTGAGTGAACCATTTTCGAGATATTACTTGTTATTCCCTTAAAGTTTTCAGTAATTTTCTCAAATGGGAATTCGTTATTCATTTTTTGTCTTGTATATGCAAAGAGTATTAATCTGTGGGAAAGGGAATGGTGCTGCACCTAGCAACCAGCTATTAAGAGATATGTATGTGCTTAAAGGCTACTGTATTTCCAAATTGCCCTTGTAAATATATATTCCCCTTACATCTACAAGAAAATTAGCAATAAGATAGAGTCTGCAAATGTTTATCTCGATTAACATGAAGCATATGGAGAACAAGCGTTTGTAAAAATAGTTTGTACAAGAGTAGAGAAAGTCATGTGAGTGTAACACATCAGATTTTTTTATGTCCTGGACATACAAAGAGAATGGAATGCTCCACATAACAACCAGCTCTTAAAAGGTTTGACTATCGCTTAAAGCCTCCATATTCTCTTTGCACCTACAAGAAAATTAGCAAGAAGGTAGTTTCTGCAAATGCTTATCTCGATTAAAATGTGCTGTATATGTCCCTTAAGAGATCATCACAGTTCATTTTCACTACAGAAATTGTATGAGTAGAGAAATTTGTGTTAGCGTAACACATCAGATTGTTAATGTATTAATTTATGTGAGTTATATTAATAACTATGTTTTAAACCCACTGTATATAACTTAAGCTTTCCTTCTACACAATTTTCACAATAAATTAAATTCTCGTTCTTGTGAAGAATAAATTTTAGTGGCTCCTCCTAATAGAACTTTGCCGCCAGTCCATGAAACAAGCATACAGTTTCTAAGATGCACTTTGTCTGTGGCTAAGATTCCATGGTAGAAGAAACCGCTTATTTATCTTTGGTTTCAGAGGATGCGGATTGAAAGTAATGGTCCGGATGTCTCAGAGAGCAAAGAAAGGAAACAATTGTGAATCTGTGCGATAATGTGACGTTGAACAAAACAGATGACTCATTATTTATGTCCTTTTTCATTACAGAAAAATTTAACTCCTGAAACAGCTACTTGTTCCCTGATGAACTGGCGGCGGAAACCTGTGTCGAGATTCTAAAAGGCTTATGCTACGCTAAGACAAACATTCGAAAAACGATAACTGGTAAAAAAATCTGATGTGTTACACTCACATGACTTTCTCTACTCTTGTACAAATTATTTTTACAAACGCTTATTCTCCATATGCTTCATGCTAATCGAGATTTTAATCTTATTGCTAATTTTCTTGTAGATGCAAGGGAAATTGGTAGGCTTTAAGCTATAGTCAAATCTTTTAAACGCTGGTTGCTCTGTGGAGTATTCCATTCTCTTTGCATTACCAGGACAAAAAAAAAATGAATAACGAATTTGAGAAAAAGTATAAGTATTGGAAAATTCAAGGGAATAACAAGCAATATCTCGAAAATGGTTCACTCAACAAAAAAAAATGTATATGACATAAATTATGTATTTTAACGCGATCTACATTTTCTGTGTAGTAAAATTTTGTCTATCTCTTATGGTTTACCAGTTATGCAAAAGTCGTTCACAATGAAGAATACTTTTGGAGACATTCCCTAAAATTCGAGATATACATTTCATTTGTCATGAAAATATCTTAAACATATGCTATTTTAATAAAAATCGTTAGAGCCATTTTTGAGAAAATTAAAATTTTTGAAAAAATATTCCATGTAAAGGGTAATCTGGGATAGGGGGATTTTCTTGAAAACCTTCTTGTCGCATATCTGGAAGATACTGAACATAAATACCAAGTTTGGTGTTTATCCGACTGATCATTTCAAAGTTATGCTGTTCAGACACACACGGACATGTTTCCAAAACTGCTTTTTTGGATTCATGGGGCCTCAAAACATGTATTTTCGGTGAAATCTCGGTATCGAGTTTTTGGGTGGAATACAATACTTCCCCTACTTACTATACGTAGTAGAGAAAGTAAAAAGTAGTGTTAACGTTTGAAGACGGGTAAAAAATAAACTATCGGAAAAATATTTACTAGTTCGTAGTTTTTTGCACAGCGGACCTTGCTTTTAAAATACCCCTCGTACAACTTCAATAAATATTGAACATAAGGTGCAATACATTGTTCAAATTAATTTGAACGAGTAATAAAGTGACCATTATCCTCTCAGTATTTTCCCTCCAAACAAATTCAACATTGAAGCCTGCACTTGTTATTCACAGTGCTGTAATCTCTAAATCGGATTATAAGAGTATTGCCAACACTGTTTATAGCAGAGTGCACATTTGTTTACTGTGTTTGAATTGAAATTAACACCGAAAATCTAGCCAAGTGACAACATTCTGGGATCCAAATCCGAAACGACCAGTAAACTGGTGTGGTACCAAAAATAGATTGTGTATAGACTCTGAAAACTTCATTGGTAGTAATACAACAAAGAGAGAAAAGTTATATCTATATAGGGTAATCTCGGAAACTTCTCAAACAATTTTAGTATGTTTTTCACCACTGAAAAGCCCTGTTCCTCCAGACGGACATAGTTATGGTTATCAGTAAGCGGAAGGGGATTTGAGCACTTAAGCGCACAGTCGCCTTTTGTGCTTCTAAAAACCTCTAGGAGGGAGAGGTGAAGCGAAGGACACAGAGTTCGATCAAATCCGGGGCGAAAGGCTTGTACTCAGGCGGGGTTCCTAACGTCTTCAGATATTACATCCTGACATCCCCCACAGGCCTACCCCCCCACAGAGAGTTGTGTCTGGGGGGTCCGCCACACACCGAAGCCGTGGCAGACAGTTAAACAAAACAAACTCCATCATCACACACGTTTCCCAATGTACTTTCGCTGATCCTTCGATCCTAATACGTGATAAGGAAATAAAATACAGGAAAGTTCGCGTAATTACATAGTCCTACCCAGAATTCCCCTTCAGGTAAAAGGGAGAAAAAGCCCAAGGTCAAAGACCGGCCCAGCGAGAAAGAATCGAACCCACAACCTCCCAAATGCGAGCCGCCTAGCCATCTCTCTCGGTTGTAGATTACATACCGAGTTAAAAAGACTTAATTTTCTGTTTTGGAGGTGGGAGATATGGAGTATTCGTATTCGCCAGTTTTGCCGCTATTTCTTGAACATTAATATCAATCCCCAAAAATGAAAATTGTAGTCTTTATGTTGTTAAATAACTACAGGACTTAAGAGAAGGTACAAAAGTGAAACATTTTGTCTTGTGATTGTCTAAATTTTGTTCGACTAAGTAACATCGTAGACTTTCGCGGCCGGTATCGTCAAATAAGCAAAACAATATCTCTCTTCTGATAGCTCGCTAACGTGTCGAACTCAGGACACAAAATATAGAATGGAATCGAATAACAATTCAGGGTCAGGTCAACGATCAGCCTTCCTTTTATGCCTGAGTGGCGCATACGAGAAGGTCGCAACAGGCCAGCGAAGAGGAGAATTATGGAAATTTCTATGCGCGCCCCAATAGGAGTTGCGCACATTTTAAGCAAAAATCTACTCGGAGCCGAAGCTCTCCTTCTAGAGCCTGGGACGGTGCCATTCAAGAAGCTCTTCTTCCGCACAGGGATGGAAGTGGCAACGCCACTTACGAGCGTCAACCTCAAAGGGGAAGACTACCCAAGAACCTCGGTAGGGGTGACTGCGACCTAGCACACCGTCTCCCAGTTCTCCAGGATGGTCCCGAAGGGCGTTGAAGCGTCTCACAACCCTATTCACTGCTCAGATGTACCCAATCACCCACAGGTATCGGGACCTCAGTTCCGCCGAGACCTGCGGAATCCGGAGAAGGAGGAGGATAAAGGGTTCAGGAATATAACATAAGAGGAAGGAAATACGATTCGTATTGGAAGGAGGAACTTCATAGGAAAAAGTGGTGTTCCGGTACCGTATGTTGCACCTGGGCAGTTCTGGTGCTACTAAGAAAACTGGATTGCAGTGCACGAACAGCGGGTGAAGGAATGTGATCCAGTTTACTAGTATGACTGACGTTCAGCTTATAACCACGGAGGATTGAAGCTTTCACTTCCTTTTTATTCATCGTTTAGATTTTTGTTTGGGATTTTTCAGGGTGAGCTGCCACTATCTCCCTGAAGTGACGTAAGTTGTCATTGAATGCTGGCGTGGTTCGGATTTGAGCCAGTTGGCTCATGTTGAGTAGGTGTAGAATGGATGGTGGAGTAGCTCTGCTGCTTGGCTCAAGTCCCTCAAGACGCGGGGTCTTGGAGATGGTGATGATGTGTAGAGCTGATGTTGATGTCCGGTTGAGTTCTTGTAGTGGAGGCCTGGTGAGTGGAGGTGTGGTTGAGTCGGTGGTGCCGCTCCTTGCTTCTACTGAGGAGCTGTGTATTGGCCCGTACCACAGTAGCTGAAGGAGTCGCAACCCCTCCCTACGCGGGGGCGGCCTTAGGTACGTGCAAGCATCGCGGCGGCAAAGAATTAAGAAAGAAGAAACGCTGAATTTTCGTCACAGGAAGCACCGTGAGGTGGCGAGCGGGAATCGTTATTCAACACCGACTAAGAGTTTTTTTTTTCACATTTGTTGGAACTGTTGTGTTTAAACGCACGACGTATGTTTAAAGCTTTTCGGTTTCACAACGATTCATGAGCTGTGTGTATGTTGTACAATACGAATCAGGCGGTCAAAAAGCCCAGAGAAAGTTAAATCGTGAACAGATTTTGAACTCGCAAAAAGGTGTTTTCACTCACAAAAACGTTTCTTCAACCTAAATCTTCAAAAACTGAGAATGAATATGAAGGATGCTTAAATGACTACAGCTTAACAGTATAATTTCTCATCTAGTGGTTTAGATGAAAAAGAAACTAAAATATTGGACTGTGACCATCTGTTATCCCACATTTATGTAGCCCTAGTAATAGTGACAATGAAATAGCCACAGATCTAGACCAAAGTTTTGGCCCAATACTTTAACGTCCCCCATCATTGTGAAATTGTGCAAAAAGATCTCCAAAAGTTAATACGTTTTGATTATCCTTTTAGTGAGAACAGAAGAAAATGTTCGTCTCATTTTTACGTAAGAACTTTACCCGATAGAGAGAAATTATATGGAAATTGGTAGTGTAATCAAAATTTACTGACAAAGTTGTTAGTTTTTTATGAACTTTTGGAGCTTCTTCAAATGTGTGCATAAAAACTTTAAATTTCAGTGTAATGATGAATACGTTATACTGAGCGTGTCCTAAACATTGACTGTGACCTAATCTTATCTTGAATTTTAATTAAATTCGAAGAAATCGCAGTGATAAATGGTTTGTTGTTGTTATTAATATTTATTAATGTGCCTACCTATTAGGATTTCATAAATGCTTTGCATATCTGCAGTGAAGGTTTACACATGGCCCCGCACCACCTTGTCTCTACGGGAAAGAGCTCCGGAACTGAGATCATCTCCCCCCACACCTCCCTCTCTCCAACCAATCGCACGCCAGCCGTGGCTGAAGGCATGCCCTGACCCAAGGCACCCCACACTATAACTGGAGAAATTGTGTCCAGTATAAGATCCGAAATTTTATAATTAACACTTAAGGGTACTCATAGGTGACATTTCTAAATCTTGCAGTTTTTATCCATTTTTTTTAATTTAGTCGCAGTTTTTATCCATTTTTTTAGTTTAGTCACACCTGCTCTACCACAATTTGCGTTTTAAATTTAATGCCCATAATTTTAATCGCTTTTTTGTGTGTTTTGTTTTTATTATGCTGATTAGTCAGGCGTTGCATGCGATGCAGAAATGGTGATTTTGAAAAAAAAAACATACTACTACATTATTTAAATACTAATACACAAAACTGGCATAAATAAACCTTTCCACTCTTCTGGTTGTTTCAGAACAAAAAATAGTTTAAATCCATAAGTATAATTTTTGTAAGAATTTAACTTACGTGATCAAATTAATTATGTAATATCTTAAGCAATTTAAAAGTGTAGCACTGGCCGTAGTTCACCTTGAGAATTGCTAGAAATTTTCTGGCGGATATTTTGTTTTAATTCTTCCAGGATGTGTGCGTTTGTCTTGTATTCTTTGTTTTAAGTTACTCCAGAGATAGAAATCGCAGGAGGTTAGGTCGGGGGACCGAGGGCACCACAAATCTCTACTAATAATTCTGTCCTCAAAGACACTTTCAAATTTTCTCATCGTAATGTTGGCCGTATAAGCTGTCTCAGAGTCTTGTTGAAAAAAGGCAAAATTACGCTCCCTGTGAGATAATTCTTTAAAAATTAGGGGCAAAATTTTACTCATATGTACGGGCTTCAACTGTTGACTCGAAAAAAATTGGCGAGTGATGGATAGTTTCCTAAAGACATGCGAAAAATGTATGGACAACGACGGTGGCCAGTTTCAGCATATCCTTTCATCAAGTTGGTAAGTAAAGCCTTTAAAATTAGTTTTAAAAATGTATGATTTCATCCGCGCCTTTCTATGATAGGGCAGACGGCAACGAGCGCCGAAGACGCGGACAGGAAAAACACCGTGCAGGCGGTCCGCAGTTTTTTTTTTTTTTTTTTTTTGCTCTCCCTGTACTTGGCTTTGAAATGTCATACCCTTTGCATGATATCAGAGAAACAAAAGAATAGTTGGACCAAGCGCTTGAAAACGCATGAGCTATTGCAAAATTCAAACCAATTGGAAATGTTTGATACCACAAACAAGTTTATTTGACACAGGTTGTGTGTTTTAACAATATCTATTAACTTTCTCATGCAGTAATTTCTTTGTCCAGCTCTGAAGGTTTACCAGTTATACAAAACTATACAAATTCTTCGGAATAGAGTTGCGCTCTACCAAAACTGCGGTACGGTAGTATTGGTAGTATTGATAAGGAAAGAAACGTAACACAAAATACAACGAATTAAGAAAATTAATGGGAAATTCAAGCATTATAATCACCAAAAATTGTGATCATGACTTTGGTCACTGTGGTAAAAATAAAAATTGTACTCTTCGGTTCAAATTAACATTACTCGTGATCACTATCAGTGTCTTCGATCTGAGCTGTAGAATACTCACTGGAGCTTCCAAAAGTTTTTGAAGACACAGATTCATTGTCTTCCATATAACGTAAGTTCCAGAAACTAACTTTTCTGTTGTTGCAGGAGAAAGCCTGTTTCTAATTTTACTGTGGATGCGCCGATCCTCCCGTGTTCAACGCTTCCGGTTTCTAGAGGAATCTAGTAAACCACTGATCTCAAACGTAAACACAGCGATCGATATGAGGTAACGCCCGATAGGTATGCAACACACCTAACGTACAGGTAACGCGGGTAGCATAACTGACCAACTCTACTAGGAAAACTACCGTAGTCTATGCTTACTTACGATAGTCTACGGTAGCTTCACAACTCTATTTCGGAATGAGAAGAACTTCATAGGCTATTCGCGGAAAATTTACGATATATCTGCGTTTATTTGATATGTAAATATGAGAAACGTGTGGTATTTTAAGTCAAAATAATTTAGTGATCTCAGAGAAAATTATAAAAAATCTGATGTGTTACACTCACATGACTTTCTCTACTTTGTACAAACTATTTTTACAAACGCTTATTCTCCATATGCTTTATGTTAATCGAGATAAACATTTGCAGACTCTATCTTATTGCTAATTTTCTTGTAGATGTAAGGGGAATATATATTTACAAGGGCAGTATACAAACACAGTAGCCTTTAAGCATATACATATCTCTTAATAGCTGGTTGCTAGGTGCAGCACCATTCTCTTTGCCACAGATTAATACTCTTTGCATATCCAAGACAAAAAATGAATAACGAATTCCCATTTGAGAAAATAAGTATTGAAAAATTTAAGGGAATAACAATCAGTATCTCGAAAATGTTTCACTGAACAAAACAAATGCATATGACATAAATTGTGTATTTTAACGCGATCTACATTTTTTGTGCAGTAAAATTTTGTCTATCTTTTATGGTTTACCAGTTATGCAAAAGTCGTTCACAATGAGGAATACTTTTGGAGACATTCCCAGAATATTTGAGATATACATTTCATTTGTCATGAAAATATCGTAAACATATGATATTTTAATCAAAATCGTTAGAGCCGTTTTTGAGAAAATTAAAAATTTCGAAAAATGTTCAATGTAAAGGGTAATCTGGGGTGGGGGATTTTCTTGAAAACCTTCGTGTCGCATCTCTGGAAGATACTGAACCTAAGTACCAGTTTGGTGTTTATCCGACTATTCGTTTCTGATTTATGCTGTTCACAGACACAGACATATTTAACAAAACAAACACGGATATGTTTCCAAAAATGCTTTTTTTTGGATTCAGGGGGTCTCAAAACATATATTTGCGGTGAAATCTCGGTATCGAATTTTTGGGTGGAATACAATACTTCCCCTACTTACTATACGTAGTAGAGAAAGTAATAAGAAAGATTTTATATGTAAAGGTTAGCTTCAGTAAGAAGGATTTTCTTAAAACTCCTCGCGTCCTATCCTGAACTTAAATACCAAGTTTGGTATTTACATGCGCACGCATACACGACATATCAGCAGGGTATTATACCTATAGCTACTTATAACTGGAAATTATCAAATTAAATTAGGAACAAGAACATTTAACAAAACATATAATTGACAAAAGTGACAGTTAAGTTGAGAACAACGTATTTCAAACATTAGCAATAGAATTTTAAAGTAAATATAAAGTCAATAAAATCACAGCTTTAGAATAAGTTGCAAAATATGCTACAAAGCTTACATACAATAGCATTTAATTACAACGAGGATGCAGAAACAACTAAAAGCCATATGTTCACAAAATTAATGTAACTATGCTATCAAACAGGACATCTAATTGAATAGGTAAAACAATGGTATTGAACATGCTGAAAATAATGTAAAAACCACGCACCCGTTTTGTACTTTCTCTGCTACGTATAGTAAGTAGGGGAAGTATTACATTTCCACCGAAAAATTCGATACCGAGATTTCACCGGAAATGGGTGTTTTGAGGCCCCCTGAATCCAAAAAATGCCTTTTTACAAAAAGGTCCTTGTGTGCGTCTATGAACAACCTAACTCAAAAACGAAAAGTCGGATAAATACCAAACTTGGTATTTAGGTTCAGTATCGTTCAAAGATGTGACACATATTTTCGAGAAAATGCTCCCAGGCCAGTCTACCCTTTACATGGAGCATATTTCGGAAATTTTGATTTTATAAAAAAAAATGACCCTAACGATTTTGTTTAAAACATCATATGTTTAAGATATCTTCATGACAAATTAAATGTATATTTTGAATTTTCTGGGAATGTCCCCAAAGTCCTCTTCAGTGTGAATGAATTTTGCATAACTGGTAAACTGTAAGAAATAGACAAAAATATAGACCTCGTTAAAACACACAATTTATGCCATATACCATTTCCGAGATATTCCTTGTTATTTGTTTGATTTTTCCAATATAATTTTTCTCCAATGGAAATTGGTTATCCGTTTTGTTTTCTTTCTTATTTTACTTTCTCTACTACGTATAGTAAGTAGGGGAAGTATTGTATTCCACCCAAAATTTCGATACCGAGATTTCACCGGAAATGCATGTTTTGAGACCCCCTGAATCCAAAAAAAAGCATTTTTGGAAACATGTCCGTGTGTCTGTCTGTGTGTGTGTCTGTGAACAGCATAACTCAGAAACGAACAGTCGGATAAACACCAAACTTGGTATTTGGGTTCAGTATCTTCACAAGGATGCGACACGAAGGTTTTCAAGAAAATCCCCCCATCCCAGAGTACCCTTTACATGGAAGATTTTTCGATAATTTTAATTTTCTCAAAAATGGCTCTAACGATTTTGATTAAAATGTCATATGTTTAAGATATTTTTATGACAAATAAAATGTATATCTTGAATTTCCTGGGAATGTCTCCAAAAGTATTTTTTATTGTGAACGACTTTTGCATAACTGGTAAACCATAAGAGATGGACAAAATTTTACTACACAAAAAATGTAGATGGTGTTAAAATTCACAATTTATGTCATACACATTCTTTTTGTTGAGTGAACCATTTTCGAGATACTACTTGTTATTGCCTTAAATTTTTCAATACTTTTCTCAAATGGGAATTCGTTATTCATTTTTTGTCTTCGATATGCAAAGAATATTAATCTGTGGCAAAGCGAATGGTGCTGCACCTATCAACCAGCTGTTAAGAGATATGTATGTGCTTAAAGGCTACTGTTTTTCTATATTGCCCTTGTAAATATATTTTCCTCTTACATCTACAAGAAAATTAGCAATAAGATAGAGTCTGCAAATGTTTATCTCGATTAACATGAAGCATATGGAGAATAAGCGTTTGTATAAATAGTTTGTACAAGAGTAGAGAAATTCATGTGAGTGTAACACATCAGATATTTTTTCTTTTATGTCCTCCTGGGCATGCAAAGAGAATGGAATGCTCCAGATAGCAACCAGCTCTTAAAATATTTGACTATCGCTTAAAGTCGATCATATTCCCCTTGCACCTACAAGAAAATTAGCAATAAGATAGTTTCTGTATATTTTATACTGATTATAATGAAGTAGATGGAGAATAAGCGTTTGTATAAATAGTTTGTTCAAGAGTAGGGGAAGTCATGTGAGTGTAACACATAAGATTTTTGTAGTTTTTATTCAGAGATCTCAAAGTGTGCATTCCCTACACCTAATTTTTAGTTACAATAAAACTAACACGACCGACTTACCGAATTTGTGTTAACGCACTCTTGTTCTACACCGAATGAGCTCCTCCCCCCCCCTCCACCAGAAAAAAGAAATACTTATCGTCTCTTCTCTCTCTGAATGCTTTTTCCTGACAGGTTCCATATTCTATTCTGTAGTACACAGATATGAAGTATATTTTGTCTTGTTTTGTTTGGTATTCTTTTCGAAAACAGCAAAAAAGTGAGTTAGATGCAGATGACAGCCTGGATATTGTTCTCTCTTGCTGCCTTTTTCAGGGAAATTCAACGCGGCGGTTGATATTCTTCTGTTTGTTCTCGCATAGATATATGAGGGTTGCAAAAAAACTACAGGCAACATATAGTAGTAATGAGAACACAAGGTGGTCTGCATTAAGGCAGCCATCGAATATGTTCAGCTTAACTGCCAGCCACACACTGTATCCCTGACAAGCCGGTAAGGGACGTTGGAGGCTGTCAGTCCAGTGTTTTGTGTGAACATCTAGTTCATATAACTATCCTTAACTTTCATGAGTTTATGCAAAGTTTATTAAACACAGAGATTGTAGGAGTAACACCTAACTTGTATTAAATACAAAAAAGAGATAAAAGAAAAATTTTAGAAGAAATAAAAATAACCCTAGGAAGAAACATATTAAAGTAGAAAAAAGAATAGAATAAAAGAGAGACTAATTAAGAAAGAATAAGTAGTAAATTATTAATATAATAAAGAATGGTATGTATACATGCAGATTTGAATATTGTAAAGAGTAAAATGTAATGTATTTCTTCTTGGTGTCTAATTTTTGGGTGGAATGCAATACCTTCTCTACATTACTTGGTAGAGAAAGTAAAACACACAATTTACGAGGGCTGATCAATAAAGACTGAGATTAATTTTTTTTCACAGATATTTATTACTCCATTTTAATGTTGACATGGTCTTTTTCAAAGTAGTCCTCTCCTACTTGAATGCACTTTTTATAGCGTCTCTGCCAGTCCTCGAACACATGGTACAGGCCATTCTTTGTCAGGTCTTTGAGAATCGCCTCACTTTTCCTCAGCACTGCTTCAGTATTCTCAAATCAAATGCCCCGGAGCTTCGCCTTTAGTGATGGGAATAAAAAGAAATCACAGGGAACAGGATTGGGGCTATAAGGTAGATGCGGCACACAGGTAATGTTGAATTTAGCCAAAAATTCCTGGACTTGATTTGCAACGTGAGGCCGCACGTTGTTGTGATAAGTTTTGGATGTTTCCTTGCAATGTGCTTCCTCGGTGTAGCCAATACTGACGTGTAGTACGCCGCTGTAACAGTGGTGTGTGTGGGAACAACAATCACAGCAGCTGTATTAGTGTTGACTTCAGTCATAGCAGAAGCCGAAGCACCAGGCCCACCTTGCTTAGCACAGAGGACTCGCCCTACTTTGAAGTCTTTGAACCACCTAAACACTGTTGCACGAGATAGTGCATCTTCACCGTATGCTTGCTTCAGCTTTTCCAAAGTTTCAGAGGCTGTATGATTTAAACGAAAACAAAATTTTATTGCTCCTCTTGTGTCACCTTCATTTTGTGGTATGCGAAATTCAACTAGGGTCAACAATATACAACATTACTACCAACCTACCGATACGAGAGTGCTGCCGCCTATGGACATTATACATGAAACCCCACTCTTTTCAAATATTCGTGGTAGAGACAGGAAACTCTCAAGAAAGCTACAGGAAAAAATCAATCTCAGTCTTTATTGATCAGCCCTCGTATGTCAAGTAAATGTTCATGGCATTAACCATTTCCGAGCTTTTCTTGATTATTGGATTAAGTTTTCAAATCCTTTAATCCTTTTTTAAGTAGCAAGTCGCCATTCTTTTGTTTCTCCTGAAGTCTTACAAAGAGTAAGGAATTTCAAAGGTAGCATATAGCAACCCACTTTTTACTTTCTCTACTACGTATAGTAAGTAGGGGAAGTATTGCATTCCACCCAAAACTTCGATACCGAGATTTCACCGGAAATACATGTTTGAGGCCCCATGACTCCAAAAAAGCATTTTTAGAAAAAGGTCGTGTGTGTGTGTGTGTGTGTGTCTATGAACAGCATAACTCAAAAACGAAAAGTCGGATAAACGTCGAAGTTGGTATTTAGGTTCCGTATCTTTCAAAGATGCAACACGAAGATTTTCAGGAAAATCCGCCCTCCCCAGACTACTACATGGAACATTTATCGAAAATTTTGTCTCAAAAATGGCTCTAGTAATTTTTATTAAAATATCATATATTTAAGATATCTTCATGACAAATAAAATGCATATCTTGAATTTCCTGGGAATGTCCACAAAAGTTCTCTTTTCTCTTAATGGCTTTTCCACAACTGGTAAGTCGTCCTCCGTGGACTAGTGGTACCGTGCTAGCCTCTAGTTCCCAAGGTTCAAAACCGGCGGAGGGCGATGGATTTTTTCGGGCGTAAAAATCCCTGGCATGCCTTCCTTCGGAAGGGAAGGAAAGCCGGTGGTTCCCTGTCGTAGATTTACGGCATGTAAAAGAACCTAAAGCCTGATAAAGAGGCCTCTGAGCAAAATTATCGGTCTTTCACGCCCAATATGGAATGGGACGCTAACAACTATAGTAGTTAAAGAGTGTCCATAAATAATAATATTAATAATAATAATAATAATAATAATAATAATAATAAAAAGCTCAAAAACTCACAACTGGTAAACCGTAAGAGACAGACAAAATGTTTGTACACACACAAAAAAAGGTAGATCTCGTTAAAACACAATTTGTCATTTTCGAGATATTCCTTGTTATTTGTTTGAATTTTCCAATACTTACACTTTTTCTCAAATTCGTTATTCGTTTTTTACTTTCTTTACTACGTATAGTAAGTAGGGGACGTATTGTATTCCACCCAAAAATTCGATACCGAGATAGATTTCACCGGAAACATATGTTTTGAGACACCATGAATCCAAAAAAAGCATTTTTGGATGTCCGTGTGTGTGTCTGTGAACAGCATAACTCAGAAACCAACAGTCGGATAAACACCAAACTTGGTATTTAGGTTCAGTATCTTCCAGAGATGCGACACGAGGGTTTTCAAGAAAATCCCCCACCCCAGATTACCCTTTACATGGAACATTTTTCGAAAACCTTAATTTTCTCAAAAATGGCTCTAACGATTTTGATTAAAATATCATATATTTAAGATATTTTCATGACAAATAAAATGTACATCTCGAATTTTCTGGGAATGTCTCCAAAAGTATTCTTCATTGTGAACGACTTTTGCATAACTGGTAAACCATAACAGATAGACAAAATTTTACTACACAAAAATGTAGAGTGCGTTAAAATACACAATTTATGTCATATACATTTTATTTGTTGAGTGAACCATTTTCGAGATATTGCTTGTTATTCCCTTAAATTTTCCAATACTTATTTTCTCAAATGGGAATTCGTTATTCATTCTTTTGTCTTGGATATGCAAAGAGTATTAATCTGTGGCAAAGAGAATTGTGCTGCACCTAGCAACCAGCTATTAAGAGGTGTGGATGCTTAAAGGCTACTGTAGTTCTATAGTGCCCTTGTAAATATATATTCCCCTTACATCTACAAGAAACTTAGCAATAAGATAGAGTCTGCAAATGTTTATCTCGATTAACATGAAGCATATGGAGAATAAGCGTTTGTAAAAATAGTTTGTACAAGAGTAGAGAAAGTCATGTGAGTGTAACACATCAGATTTTTTTACGTCCTGGACATACAAAGAGAATGAAATGCTCGACATAGCAACCAGCTCTTAAAATATTTGACTATCGCTTAAAGCCTACCAATTCCCCTTGCACCTACAAGAAAATTAGCAATAAGATTAACATCTCGATATCTCGATTAATATGAAGCACATGGGGAATAAGCGTTTGTAAAAATAGTTTGTAGAAGAGTGGGTAGAGAAAGTCATGTGAATGCACCGCATAGATGTATATATTATTGAACGTTTTAAGTTAAATAAAATTAGGTGTATTGTATAAAAGTGAATGTTGAATTAAATTTAAAACCATAGCTGCGGGCGTGGCCGAGGTTACAAGGAGGAGAAGAAAGCAAGTGTAGATGAACCGAAATGTTTAGAATCACTCTTGATATCCTTTAAGATAATTTCTTCCCCTCGGGGTAATGATCGAGGAGCATTAACGTGCATAGCGGCGTTGTGCGCATCCTTATTCATTAAGCATCTGCAAGGCAAATTTAGCTCATTGTTTGTGCGAATTAATTCAGGGCCTGTTGAAGCTTGTTTCATAAGGAAGGTCACGGAGATGTTGCGCTGCCCCCTCCAGCATCGTAACCTCTGAGGTCACCGACGAGTAAGGGGTACTGAAGTCTTTGGAGATGCGGGTTCGTTTCAGAACGAGGTTCTGAGGGGAGTTCGTCGATTCTGTTTAGCACTCTGTCGTCCTCCGTGGCGTAGTGGTTACCATGCTAGCTTCTAGTTCCCGAGGTTGCGGGTTCAAACCCGGCGGAGAGCGATGGATAGTTTTCGGTCGTAAAAATCTTTAGGATGGCTTCCTTCGGAAGGGAAGTAAAACCGGTGGTCGTAGATTTACGGCACGTAAAAGAACCTCAAACCTGATAATGGTCTCTGAGCAAAATTACGGGTCTTTCACGCCCAATATAGAATGGGACGCTAAGGACCACAGGAGTTAAAGAGCGTCCATAAATAATTAACCAAGTTTACCACTATTACTTTGTCCTTGGTAATATTACGCTTGAATTGACGCAGTGCGAGGATTGTTCAGATGGTTCGTGTACATTTGGACCATCGATGCTGTTAACTTCTTCATACCTTCAGTACATATACAAACGTTTGTACAACTCTGCAAACTTACGAGGGCTGTCCCAGAAGTACCCGATCTAACAAAAAGTTTGGGAAAAAACATCTTTATTTCTCTACATAGTCTCCTTTCAGCTCGATACACTTTTCCCAGCGATGTTCAATAACTTCGATACCCAGTTTATACTGAGAACCGTCGAGGTCTGCAAAATAGCCATCAACTGCAAACTCCACCTATTCGTTGGTGGCAAATCTTTTACCACCAAGCCCTTTCTTCAACTTTGGAAAATAATCAGAGGGGGCTAAATCTGGCAAATAGGGTGCACGAGGTAGCAATTCGAACTTCAATTCATTGAGTTTGACCATAATAGACATGTGAACTGGTGCGTTGTCTTGATGAAATAGAGCCTTCTTTTTCGCTAAATGCGGCCGTTTTTGCTTGATTTCATCATTCAAATGTTGCAATAAGTTGGCATACTACTCGCCATTGACGATAATCAATGAAGATTATTCCACACATATTCCAAAAAACTGACGCCATGACCTTGCCTACAAATGGAACTGTCTTCGCCTTCTTTCGAGCCAATTGTCCCCGTTCAATCCATTGTTTTGACTGTTCCTTCGTCTCAGGTGTGAAGTGATGGACCCATGTTTCATCCATGGTTATGAATCGAAGCAAAACCTCGGCTTTATTGCAGCGAAACATCGCCAAACGCTCGACTGAAAGATCCTCACGATGCTGCTTTTGTTCCATTGTGGGTAAACGCGGCACCCATCTTGCGCACAGCTTTCTCATGTCTAAATTTTCAGTCAGTATGCAATTTACAGCACTTTTTAAATGCCTAGCTAGTCTGCTAGCTCGCGCACTTTCAGTCGACGGTCATTCAATACCATTTTGTGGATTTTCCTGACAATTTCTGGCGTGGTCACCTCATTTGGTCGACCACGGCAATGTTCGTCTTGGCAGCTCGTACGGCCTCGCTTAAACTCTGCTTATATTTTACTGTTTTAAGCAAGGGAACAGACTCCCCAGAGTAGAATCTAGTTCACCTTTAATATTAGACTAAGACCTTTCAAATGAAAGTATTGTATCACATAACGATGGCCAGTTTTATCCATGTTTACAAATTTTCTGAGAGAGTTCACTATTAATGGCTGCCAAACAATTAGTAAGCAACGTACCTTCGTCAAACTTCAAACTTAAGCTTTATAGGGGTGGTACTTACTACCACAGTCATTTGTTTGAAACAACAACCGCTATATATACGTCAGGTCGGATACTTATGGGACTGCCCTCGTATGTTCTCCAAATCTAAGGTAAATGTCTATCCAGCGAGCAATTTTTCAGATTTGGAAGATGAGGCCGAAACTTTAGGCCGTTGTGCCACAAGTAATATTAAATTAATAAGCAACCATTGTCAACTTGAATATCAGTTTATAACAGATGTATATATCCAAATTTAATATCAGTTTAAATAACTTAAAAGGGATAAGGTAATTATATTAATATAAATAGAAAGGCCACCTGAATAACGATGTAAGAGAGGATTATAGAGATAGATTTTATAACTCAATGTAAAAGAACTGTCCGAAGCCACATTTTAAGCGCTTAAAAAGTGCAGTCGCAGCTACACAATCGAGTGTACAACACGCGAGCGAACGCAATTTCATTGTATAAGACAGGTATGGTGCGTAGGCTTTGTTCTTTTATGCTTAAATTTGGCATTACAAAACGAGTGAGCTAGCACGATTGAGACGAGAGAAGCCGGGGAAACCTCATATCCATATTGGAAATAGAATATTGTGGTGTGTCGGAAGGAAGACATGTAAGCATAGGATGCTTCGAAGAGCGCGAATTAATAGCCAATGAAGAAACGGTAAGATACAGAGGGTAGGTACTATAAAATGCTATGCTTTTGGTCAATACGGGGTGGAGCTCTAGAATTTCCGACGGGGGAGCCTGTTATGGGAAGTCATAAGATTTGCCGCCTAAAAAAGTTCGCGAAGTGCGAGCATGTATTCAGTTGTGGACATGCATATAATTCGATATAACTAGCTAGTGGCCAATACACGCCAAATCCACGAGAAGTAGTACAAATACGCGTAAAGAAGTTGCTGAAAATAATTGTTTCGCTAAGAAAAGTTTAATGGGTGATGCCAGTTCTTATTTCCTAACATTGTGAAAGCGCTCTAGTATATGAGAGAGAAAAATGAACTTGTGTTTCAGAGTGCTAATTTGTTGTCTTTCTCCTTTTTACCGAAAGGAGAAAAATCCATCGCTTTACCGAGCACTTAAGCTAGTCGGAGCCCAGGCGGCGGAGACAATGATAAACTGCAGAGAACCGGAGGCAAACGAGCAACTTCAGTAAGCGGCGTGGGTGACTGCTTCAAAGGTGAGATCAACCAATGACACCCTGACCGATGTACTGACGCAAGGAAGAAAGAAAGTCACAAGAAGCCAAATCTAGTGAATATGGTACATGTGACTAGTTCAAAATGCAGTCATGCAACATTGCGACCGAGTTGAAGTACATTGTTTTGATGGAAAAAAACTGTCTAATGTGTAAGTTTGTCATTCACAGCATCCTTCAACTGCTTCAGTAAAACTGCATAGTATCCATTCTCCGTTAATGGCATTGTCGTTTTCCAGGTAGTCTACCAACACCTCATTCCCAGCATCCGAAAACAATGGCAATCCCTGTTCATGCTAAAGCTACACATTTGGCCTTCTTTGGAGCGCTTTCACCCTCTTGTACTCATTATTTGGACTGCTCCTTCTTCTCTGGCATGCAGTGGTGAGTTTGTGCTTGGTCAGCAATGATCGGTTGAGTTCGTCTGAATATTCCAAACACTCCTGTAAGATGTTCATTCGGATGAAGGTTTGCAAACGCTCGTGCAAAATGTACCAGACACTAATTCCGCAGTCCATTTCTTCGCGGTAGAAAACGATGGTGAGGAATCTTTCAAAGTGGGATCCAATCCATTTCTTTAATTTGGGTTGGCGTTAGTTTTTTTTAATACAAGGTATTTAATCACTGCATTAAATTGAATTTTATCCATTTTTTGAAGAAATCTCAAGCTCTTTATTTTGTAGTGCTGTAACAAATGAAAGTACATCTATCAAATGCTCGCTGAGTGGTACTTGAGAACTGCACTTGCTATTTGATACTGCCAGCACCATCTTTGTGTTAGAACTTACGAAACATCCCCGTAGAAATACTCGTAGCCATGTGTTTAAAATTCAGTGTTGGAGACTATTGAACTATTTAAAAAAGATCACATGTGCGGAATTACAGGCTATAAACTGCTCCGTATCTCTGAAGTTATGGGGTAATGAAATTGAATGATGTACATGTAACGCTAACTCGTAGGCCACTATGCCTTAACGTGGGTTCGAAACCTCGACACGTTTGTTTCGTTTTCCCTTTTTTAAAAAATTCTGTTTTGAAATGCTCATAAAAATCCAGAAAGATAAATACCGGTGTGAAATCTGGATGAGTGTTCATTTATTTTGCTTTGCGTTCCTTATCCTTTTTGTATTTACATCTACACTCATATAGGGTTATTCAAAAGAAGGAACAGACCTTAAATATTTGTTTCTAATGAACGACAATAGGTGGCGACACATGTGATACATCACTGAATAGAGAAAAGTTCAACATTTTATTTTATAAGTTCAAAATGAGCACCATTTGTTATGCGAGGACGGCCACCAGTGCTTTTCCGTTTGCATACGCAACCATCTTCTATTGTATCAATTGTAAAGCTTTAATGACGAGGCGGCTCGTTGTTGAACTTACAACGAAATGCACGCTGCAATGAAACAATGGATTCGCTTTTTGCATAATGCAGCACACAAAACGACGTTTCTTGTGGCGTCGCCATTTCCTCGTAAAGGAACACAGCGCCGCTGTACGCACTGAATGGAACTAATAGGTGGGGCTTAAAACTTAGAACTTTCCTCTATTCAATGCTGTATCGTATGTGTCGCTATCTATTTTCGTTAATTAAAAATAAATATTTAAAATCTATTCCTTCTTTTTAATAACCCTGTATATAAAGAGGAAGTGTCGTAATATTATATTATGCAACAAGACTGTAATTGTAGTGTGTTTATGAAACTAGGAGGTAGCGAGTTTCATAATTTTCATACGAGCCTCTTAATCACCATTATAGTCTTGTTGCACACGACTGTTTTTGGTCGACCATACTATAATTTCTAAACTTTGAAGTTGTATAAAAAGATCTTACCTTGTTAATTGTGTGTAATTAAATGCTGATCGGATGGCAACACCTTGAGCGCGTTTGCAAGTAGGGCAACACATGGCAGTACTGCTGAGTTCCTGCCGTATTTATTGATTTTTACTTTCTCTACTATGTATAGTAAGTAGGGGAAGTATTGTACTCCACCCAAAAATTCGACATGAGATTTCACCGGAAATATATGTTTTGAGGCCCCCTGAATCCAAAAAAAGCATTTTTGGAAACATGTCCGTGTGTGTGTGTGGGTGTCTGTGTCTGTGAACAGCATAACTCAGAAACGAACAGTCGGATAAACACCAAACTTGGTATTTAGGTTCAGTATCTTCCAGAGATGCGACACGAAGGTTTTCAACAAAATCCCCCCACCCCAGATTATCCTTTACATGGAACATTTTTCGAAAATTTTAATTTTCTCAAAAATGGCTAACGATTTTGAATAAAATACCATATGTTTAAGACATTTTTATGGCAAATAAAATGTATATCTTGAATTTTCTGGGAATGTCTCCAAAAGTATTCTTCATTGTGAACGACTTTTGCATAACTGGTAAACCATAAGAGATAGACAAAATTTTACTACACAAAAAATGTAGATCGCGTTAAAATACACAATTTATGTCATATACATTTTTTTTTTGAGTGAACCATTTTAGAGATATTGCTTGTTATTCTCTTAAAATTTCCAAAACTTGTATTTTTTCTCAAATGGGAATTCGTTATTCATTTTTGTTTTGTCCTGGTAATGTAAAGAGAATGGAATACTGCACATAGCAACCAGCTCTTAAAACATTTGACTATCGCTTAAAGCCTGCCAATTCCCCTTGCATCTACAAGAAAATTAGCAATAAGATTAACATCTCGATTAACATGAAGTAGATGGAGAATAAGCGTTTGTAAAAATAGTTTGTACAAGAGTAGAGAAAGTCATGTGAATGTAACACAAGAAATTTTTTTATTTTTTGCATGTAACATGAAAGCAAGGCATATTACAGCCAAGGAAATGACTCAATTTATTAGAATATTAAAATTAGAATGAACAGAATTTATTTTATTTTAAATACGCATATTTCATTGTTTACCTGGGAATGGATCCCAATGGGCGGCCGCTTTGACGGTATTAATGGTATGGGGTGCGAGTGCCGCCGAGTAAGTTCAGAATGAGTCGCTGAAGTACGTATTATGGATGCTAAAACAGTTGAGTCACGTCACATGTAATCAGCGCATAATAGTGTGGTCGAACATAACACTTGTTCTAAGGCATCTCGAAAATACACATCTGATTTGAACCATTCTTCCACACGTGTGTGACATAGGCTATCGCTTCGAAAAAATAGGAAAATGAACACATAAGTGGTATTTTAGTTCATAGCCATCTGTATACCAATTTTGAGAGCTCAGACTCTTGTTTAGTGTTGTTAAGTCTGTTTTATTTGAAGTGCTTTGGTAGGATTGGCTACTCTGGTCTAAACATGAGAGCCAAATGAGGATGAGCTTTAAAATGTAACATTTTCTGTACTGGAATAAATGATTTTATATTTGTGGAAGATTAATATGAGCTATAATTTTACTTTTAAAAGGTATTTTTATTTTCATCAGCCTTTATTTGTCTTCAGAGTACCTCAAAACGTGTATTAGCTTAAGATCCCTATATCAAAATTGTGGATGCAATATAGTACCTCCACCGAGCGAGGTAGCGCCGCGGTAACTTGAGCGACTCGCATTCGGGAGGTCCCGGGTTCAAACCCCCGATTGATCGAAGTTTGTTTTCTCGATTTTTCTCGCTCGCCAGTAGAATGCTGGGTTGGATAATTTGATCTGCGAAATTTTCCTCTCATCCCTTTCATCACTACATTTAATTTCCTTCTTTTTCATCGCCATACCAGGCATTGGGCTGATCACGCATCCTGGATGTACTATGATCCAGAGTTTGCTTGCTCCTCGATAGGCTACTGACCCAAGGCATTGACTTGTCAGTCCTTGGGATGCAAGTTCTACGACGAGGAGAGTAATACGAAGAAGAAAAATATGTAAAAATAAAGTATTGGAAAATTCAAACAAAGAATAACAGGTATTTAGGAAACGATTGAATGACAAAAAGCTATTCGACATGAATTGTGTGTTTAAGCAAGATATATGTTTTCCTATAGTATGTTCTATCTCTTATGATTTACCAAATATAAAAAAAAAATCTGATGTATTACATTTACATGATTTCCTATATCCTCTAACGCTTATTAGTGGGTATACAAATTATTTTACCATATTCTTCATTTTAATCGAGATACAACTTTTTGGAAATAGCTGCACTACACATTTCGTTATAGATATAAATAGAATATTGATAGTCAAATGTTTAAGAACTGGACGCTATGTACTCACCTTATAAGTCCATGCTCTTTACGTGCAATTCGAAAAGCAACTGAATATCCAAAGTACTTGAAAAGAATGACGAAGTATCGAACAATTCGAACTATTAATAACGGATATCTCGGAAATAGCTAATATCACAATAAAGTTGTTTGAAATAAATTGTGTTTTAAAGAGATCTACAATTTTTTGTGTAGTACATTTTGGTCTATCGCTTAACGTTATACAAGACTATACAATATGTTTAATATATGGTATTATAATCAAAATCGTTAGCTATTTTTTTTAAAAAATTCAAAAATTTCGAAAAACCTTCCATGTGAAGGTAGTTAGGGGTGTGGGGATTTTCACGAACATCTTCGTTGTCGCATCTTTGGAAGGTACTGAACCTTTTCTTTTTTGAGTTATGCTGTTCACAAACACACTCACGGACCTTTTCCTAAAAATGCTTTTTTGGATTCAAAAGGCCTGAAAACGAACGTGTTTCCGGTGAAATATAGTATTTAATTTTTTGGTGGAATGTAATACCTTCTGTACCTACTATGTGCGTGGTGGAGAAAGTAAAAATTCTTTCAGAACTAAGAGGACTGCAGAGACTACTCCCAGAAAATTCAAGATACGAGGGCAGTCCCAGAAGTACCCGACCTGACGTATATATAGCGATTGTTGTTTCAAAAAAATGACTGTGGTAGAAAGTAGCAACATTATAAAGCTTAGGTAAGTTTGAAGTTTGACGATCCTACGTTGTTTAGTAATTGTTTGGCAGCCATCAATAGTGAACGCTCTCAGCGAATTTGTAAACATGGATAATACTGGCCATCGTTATGTGATACAATACTTTCATTTGAAAGGTCTTAGGCCAACTAATATTAAAGCTGAGCTAGATTCTAATCTGGGGGAGTCTGCTCCTTCGTTTACAACAGTAAAATATTGGGTGGCAGAGTTTAAGCGACGCTGTACGAGCTGCCAAGACAAACATCGCAGTGGTCGACCAAATGAGGTGACCACGCCAGAAATTGTGAAGAAAATCCACAAAATGGTATTGGGTGATCGTCAACTGAAAGTGCGCGGGCTAGCAGACATCGTAGGCATTTCAAAAAGTGCTGTACATCGCATACTAACTGAAAATTTGTACATGAGAAAGCTGTACACAAGATGGGTGCCACGTTTACTCACAATGGAACAAAAGTAGCGTCGTGAGGATGTTTCAGTCTAGTGTTTGGCGATGTTTCGCTGCAATAAAGCCGAGTTTTTGCGTCGATTCATAACCATGGATGAAACATGAGTCCATCACTTCACACCTGAGACGAAGAAACAGTCAAAACAGTGGATTGAAAGGGAGTATCGGCTTCAAAGAAGGTGAAGACAGCTCCATCTACAGGCAACGTCATGGCGTCAGTGTTTTTGGGATGCGCATGGGATAATTTTCATTGATTATCTTCAAAAAGGAAAATCAATCAATGGCGAGTATTGTGAAAATTTCTTGCAGAGTTTTAATGATGAAATCAAGCGAACACGGCCGCTTTTAGCGAAAAAGAAAGTTCTGTTTCATCAAGACAATACACCAGTTTACGCATCCATTATAACTATGGCCAAAATCAATGAGAAGTTCGAATTGCTTCCTCATGCACCCTATTTGTCAGACGTAGGTCCCTCTGATTATTTTGTTTCCAAAGTTGAATAACTAGCTTGGTGGTAAAAGATTTGCCAACAATGTAAAGGTGGAGTCTGCAGTTGATGGCTATTTTGCAGATCTCGACGGTTCTCAGTATAAACAGAGTATCGAAGCTGTTGAACATTGCTGGGAAAGGTGTATCGAGCTGAAAGGAGGCTATGTAGAGAAATAAATATGTTTTTTTTTACAAAATTTTTGTGTTTTTTAGTTAGGTCGGGTCCTCGTATATCTACAGGTTATCATCTAAATATATTAAACATATGGTACTTTATCAAAAAAATTAGAGCCATTTCTTGAGAAACTCAGAAATAATGAAAATGCTTCCATGTAACGCATAGTTTGGAATTCACGAATTTTTTTGAAAATCTTTCTTTAGGAACCCTGGAAGACGCTGAACCGAAGTACTAAATTTGCACCTATCCTACTTTTACTTCTTGAGGGGCTTTCAGGACATCTCAAAATTTCCGTGAAATCTTGGTACCAAACTTTGGGTTGAAATACAATACTAGTTCTACCTAAAATAAGTATGTGGTATTAAAAGTAATAAACACCAAGCAAGTCGGGAAAATTGTAACCGTGGAAATAAATGTTGGGTAACTAAGGAAGAGAATGGAATATGGCAAAAGGGTACATACAATGGCATAATTGTACAAGAAAAAGAACAAATTACGCCAATAGGAGTAAGATATGGGATGTTGACTTGAAAGAGCACAAGCCGCAGGTGGTTTGACTCCCGTATCCTAATGCAAATGTTGTATCCACCACCTGTTCGGTGTGAAGGGCGTGGCAGGGAAGAGAGTATTAGATAAGAGTTTGTTGTCATGGAGACGTCCTAGCTTGAGGGTGAGCTGCGTTTCAAGATACACTTGTACAACACAGCGCTCTAACAACCGCCAAGCTGAAACTCTATGTTATACGTCATTGGTATACTGTTTACCTGCAGTAAGTTACATTCCACCCAAAACTCGATATCGAAATTTCACCGCAAATACGTTTTGAGGCCCCCTAAATCCAAAAATCTGATGTGTTACACTCACATGACTTTCTCTACTCTTGTACAATCTATTTTTACAAACGCCTATTCTCCATATGCTTCATGTTAATCGAGATATCGAGATGTCAATCTTATTGGTAATTTTCTTGTAGATGCAAGGGGAATATGGTAGCTTTTAAGATATAGTCAAATATTTTAACGTTGGTTGCTATGTGGCGCATTCCATTCTCTTTGCATGTCCAGGACATAAAAAAAATAAATAACGAATTTGAGAAAAAGTATAAGTATTGGAAAATTTAAGGAAATAACAAGCAATATCTCGGAAACGGTTCACTCAACAAAAAACATGTATATGATATAAGTTGTGTATTTTAACGCGATCTACATTTTTTGTGTAGTAAAATTTTGTCTATCTCTTATGGTTTACCAGTTATGCAAAAGTCGTTCATAATGAAGAATACTTTTGGAGACATTCCCAGAAATTTTGAGATATACATTTCATTTCTCATGACATTATCTTAAACATATTATATTTTCATCAAAATCGTTAGAGCCATTTTTGAGAAAATTAAAATTTTCGAAAAATGTTCCATGTAAAGGGTAGTCTGGGGTGGGGGGATTTTCTTGAAAATCTTCGTGTCGCATCTCTGGAAGATACTGAACGTAAATACCAAGTTTGGTGTTTATCCGACTGTTAGTTTTTGAGTTATGCTGTTCACAGACACACACACAGACACACACACACGGACATGTTTCCAAAAATGCTTTTTTTGGATTCAGGAGATCTCAAAACATGTATTTCCGGTGAAATCTCGGTATCGAATTTTTGGGTGGAATGCAATACTTCCCCTACTTACTATACGTAGTAGAGAAAGTAAAAAAGCATTTTCGTCCGTGTGTGTTTTTCCGTTTGTCTGTGGACAGTATAACTCAAAACCGAAATGTTGGATAAATACCAAAATTGGTAGGTAATTAACTCTTCCAGGGATGCGATACGGGGATTTTGAAGAAAATTCCCTCACCTCAAACTGTTCTTTCGTTATTTTTGAATTCCTCAAGAATAACTCTACGATTTTAATTAAAATACCATATTTTTTTAAGATATTTACGTGATAAAAGTATCTTCTTGAATTTTCTGGGAATTGTCTGTGAAGTCCTCTTTGTTGTGAATGAATGTTGTATAATTGGTAAAACATAATGGATAGACGAAATCTTAGTTTACAAAAAATCTCGTTATGTGAAACCTTTTTTTTTTTTTTTTGGCGTTAACCATATCCGAGATATTTTTTGTAATTGGTTTAAATTTTCGAATACTTGGATACTTTCCTGAAGAGGAAAATAGCTATTCTTATTTTTTTTCGTGACTATTCAAACAGAACGGAATTTCAAAACCAGCACATAGGGACCCGCTCTTAAAATATTTGACTGTCGCTTAATCCCAATCCTCTTGTACTTACAAGGAAATACACAACAAAACTATTTCTGTTAATGTTTATCTGGATTAACATGAAGTAGGCAGAACATTAAGCTTTTGTTGAGGAATAGGTAGAAAAAGTCATGTGAATGTAACACATAAAAATTAGTATTTTTTTTATTTTTTATTTATTTTCTTTCCGTTTAGTTTAATCACGGAAGTGGCTTACCTATTTCATTTTTTTTGTAAAGACACACTAATTTGATTAACTTTTATTCGAAGTAGAGAGACAGATCTAAATTAAGTAAAATACAACTAAACAACATGTGTTGTAATGACTTCTTTTGGCAGACGGTGATACAATCTAATCTAAGCAGAGATTATAGGAATAATAATAAAAAAATCTGATGTGTTACACTCTCATGACTTTCTCTACTCTTGTACAAACTATTTTTACAAACGCTTATTCTCCATAGGCTTCATGTTAATCGACATTGAGATGTTAATCTTATTGCTAATTTTCTTGTAGATGCAAGGGGAATATTGCAGGCTTTAAGTGATAGTTAAATATTTTAAGAGCTGGTTGCTATGTGGAGTATTCCATTCTCTTTGTATGTCCAGGACAAAAACAAATAAATAAAAAAATTCCCATTTGAGAAAAAGTATAAGTATTAGAAAATTTAAGGGAATAAAAAGCAATATCTCGAAAATGGTTCACTTAACAACAAAAAATGCATGACATAAATTGTGTATTTTAACGCGATCTACATTTTTTGTATAGTAAAAGTTTGTCTATCTCTTATGGTTTACCAGTTATGCAAAAGTCGTTCACAATGAAGAATACTTTTGGAGACATTCCCAGAAAATTCGAGATATACATTTCATTTGTCATGAAAATATCTTAGACATACGATATTTTAATCAAAATTGTGAGAGACAATTTTGAGAAAATTAAAATTTTCGAAAAATGTTGCATGTAAAGGGTAATCTGGGGTGGGGGGATTTTCTTGAAATCCTTCGTGTCGCATCCTTGGAAGATACTGAACCTAAATACCAAGTTTGGTTTATCCGACTGTTCGTTTCTGAGTTATGCTGTTCACAGACACAATACACACACGGACATGTTTCCAAAAATTCTTTTTTTGGATTCAGGGATCTCAAAATATATATTTCCGGTGAAATCTCGGTATCGAATTTTTGGGTGGAATGCAATACTTCCCCTACTTAATATACGTAGTAGAGAAAGTAAGAAATGTAGAAGAAAAAATCTTGTGTTGTATTGGCTTAACTATCGTTTATTGGTGGGTATACAAACTATTCTTACTAAAGATTATTTTTCTATCTACTACATTTTAATTCAAATAAACCCTTGCAGAAATAATTGTATTACACATGTGGTTATAGATAGAAATAGAACAGCGATAATCAAATGTATAACAACTGGACGCTATACGCTGGCCTTAGAATTCCATACTGTTTCCATGACATCGTGAAAACAAGTGAATGTTGACAGGATTTAAAGAATGACCAAGAAATGAACAATTCGAACCTTTAATCGCGGATAAGATATCTCAAAAACGGCTTATGCCACAAAACCTATTTGAAATTGTGTGTATAAAGAGATCTTTTATGCAGCAAGTTTTCGATTATCCCTTAACGTTTCCCATTTGTACAAGAGTATAGAAAATTGCTTCTGAACGAAGAGGACTTCAGAGGCTATTCCCAGAAAACTCAAGATACACATTTTATTTGTCATGTAAATATCTTTATATGTGGTATTTTAATCAGAATCATTAGAGCCGTTTTTAGGGAATAAATTTCGAAAAATATTCCATGTAAAGGGTAGTTTGGGATCGGAGGATTTTGTTGAATATCTGCATGTCGTATCTCTGGAAGATACTGGACCTAAATACCAAATTTGGTATTTATCCGAATTTTCGTTCGAGTTATACTGTTCACACACACACACACACACACACACACACACACACACACATGCTTTATTTGGATTCAGAGGACCTCAAAGCGTATATCCGGTGAAATCTCGAAACCGAATTTTTGGTACTAGGTATGTGGTAGAGAAAATCAAAAAGCTATCAGTTATTAGTTTTTGAGCATCATGCTTTAAATCTATCGATTAAGTTCGATTCTGATTGGCGAAAGGCATCAATAAGACCGTACATTGGCTGAAAGGGCGCTCGCGTGCAATTATCAAAGTAATGTCAGTTTTTCCCAAATTACCACAGACGTTTGATAACGGCCCAAGCTGAAGCCACGGGTTATTTCATCTTTAGATGTATTCAAGGAATCTCTCAGGGTTACCGGGATCAATTTGTAGTGAAATATTGCTTTGATGTGCCAGGCTCTTTTTCTATTAGTTACCTTCAACATTCTTTTTATTTGACCTGCATGATATCGTTTAGGAGGCATCAGAACCGAGTAAAATCGGAAATTCCTTTTAAGCGGATCGGAATTCCAAAACTACAGCCAAAGAACTGCATTTGAGCTGGTTAGCTCTACGTATTCATATTCACAATGGTTTCGTTGCTCTGGTACCCAGCAATAGTGGTGCGATTCCTGACTATGGGGTGGCGATTTTAAGTGGTCCCTATCCAGACCACCTCTGACTAGCTCATGTGAAGTATTTCCAAGTCCATTGTCTTTAGTGAAAGCTGTAGGTCCTCTCGTTGCTTCACCATCATTATAATCGCGCACTGCGTGCCTCCAGTTAATACATGCGTCCAGTCATCGCTTGATGGAACGAGATTCCCCCGAAGGTTGTTCACCATATGGGGCAGCGTTTGGAAACAACAATATTATTATCTTATCCTCCTGATTTTTCTTGTTCTTCTGTTACTACTACTACTACTACTACTACTACTACTACTACTACTACTACTACTACTACTACTACTACTACTACTACTACTACTACTACCATTACTACTCAGGATTAGGTGAAGTCATCTATTTCGGCCCCCATGGTTAAGGCGTTTCTTGCCGGTCTTCATAGATACATATATTTTTCCTTTTGGTTGAATAAGTAACACTTATTGGGTAACCCTTCGTCCACTCCCCACACACATTCCAGTTTATTTCTTTACTGTAACAGGTAGAGAAATTATTGCATTCCATTCAAAAATTCGACATCGAAAATTTCCTGGGAAGTCCAATGTTTTGAGGTACCTCGAATAAAAAAAACACTTACAGAAAAGCACCTCCGGTGTGTGCGTGCGCGCGCGCGTGTGTGTGAAAAGCATGATGTAAATGCGAAAAGTTGATATTTAAGTTCAGTATGTTCCAAAGATGCGACACAACAGTTTTCAAGAAAATACCCTCCACAAGCTACCCTTATCAGGGATAACGTATCTTAACTATCATGACTACAGCGTCATACGTTTAATATACGAGGCGTATTCCAAAACGTAAGGTCTGGTGAAGAATATTTAACGGATGGTAGACCTGAATGACGTTTCACGCCTGCAGCGCTGTCTTCCGACTCCTGAGGAACCTACTAGTGGTGGTGTGACGCAGTAGGCATTTGCTAGTCGTTGAGAGCAGATCGTAATGACCGCGACAATCGTAGATCCCGACAGTTGTGAAGTGCGCGGTGTGATTGGGTTTTTTTTAGCAAAAGGATCGTTAGCTGCGGACATAATGAGTGGCAAACAGGTTCGATATTGGTGTCGAGAATTTCGAAATGGCCGCACAAATGTGCGCGATGAACAGCGGAGTAGTAGGCCCGGTATTCGAACCGACGACATCGTTGAGGAAGTGAACCAAAAACTTTGAAGTGATCGGTGTTTGACAATTAGTGGTCTGGCTGATGAATTCCCAAATGTTGCTTGAACCTCACTTTACAGGATTGTCACTGAACAGCTTGGATATCGGAAACTTTGTGCGAGGTGGGTGCCAAAACTGCTCACCCGTCAGCACAAAGAGCAACGAATGCATAGTGCACGACAGTTTTTGTAGCGCTACAGACAAGATGGAGATGGTTTGTTTTCCCACATTGTTATGGCGACGAGACATGGATAGGGTACAACAAAGCAGAATCGAAACAACAGTCAATGCAGTGGCACCGTTCCGGTTCACCCAAACCAAAAAAGTGTAAGCAATCGCCGTACACTAATCGCAAAGGATGGCTGCCGTGTTTTGGGACGAAAAGGGCGTCCTTTTGATTGATTTCATGGACCGTGGGTCAACAATCACAGTTGCAACGCTTACCAAACTGAGACGTGCGATCCAAAATCGACGCGCGGGAAACTATTGTCTGGCATCATCCTCCTGCACGACAACGCACGCCGCTGCCAAAACCAAAGAGAAGATTCAAGATTTTCGTTGGGAACTCTTTCACCACCCTCCGTACAGTCCCGACCTGGCTGCAAGCGACTATTTCCTCTTCTTGCATTTGAAACGGTGGCTGGGTGGACAACGATTTCAAACCGACGATGAACTCAAGACGAGCGTTACCAACTGGTTCAAGTCCCAAGCAGCCGAGGGATTAAAGAATCTGGTGCAGCGTTACAGCAAGTGTATAGATGTGAAAGGCGATTGTGTGGAAAAGTAAAGTATATATATATATATATATATATATATATATATATATATATATAGGCACATATTACTGTCAATAAAAACCTTGTCTCCTGAGCGACGTTGTTAATATGCCCAAACGACCTTTGTTTTGGAATACGCCTCGTATTAACATGATAAATAAAAGAGTTATCTTGAATTTTCTATAAATGTCGTGTGAACTTGATTGAATTTTGTAAAAAAGGAAATTTTAACAAATAGACAAAAGCTTGCTACAGGTAAAATGTGCAGCTCATTAAAACATACAGTTTTTGTCAATATTTTCGTAACGTTAGCCATTTTCAAAATATTATATTTTACAAGTTTAGATGTAATGGACATGCTTGAAAGTTTGCGATTCTTCTTTCTTTTCCCCGTGCCTTTCTTTCCACTTATAACGTACTACGTTATCTGTATTTTTAAAACCGCGCGATGGTGCACAATTTTGATGTCGTTATCTCGTAGATCGTTTTGTTGTCTCATGCGCCAGCTGCTCCAGCGGTGCGCAATGAGTACTTTTTCAGGGCATGCGTGAGTGTAAAGTGAAGGATAACACCAGTTTAAACTGACGAGAAATTGAATGTGATCTCGTACTTGAGCTATTGAAGCGAGTTTCCAACGTGTGAAGATAAAGAATGAAACTCTATATGAATCGTAGCACTCGAAACAATTGCCTTAAAATCTTTCTGTTGTATCTTTGAAAGATCCTGAACTTAAATACCAAGCTTTATGTTTAACCAACTCCTAAAATGCTTTTTACTTGGTTCAGGGGCCTCTAAACATGTATTATGGTGAAACCTCTGTAACGAATTGTTTGATGCATTACTACTTCCTCTCGTAGTGTAGTACGTAGTAGAGAAAGTAAAAAGTGCATGGTAATTTTCTTTAATGTACTTCTGAGATCCAGTACACGTTTTTTGAAAAAAACATCTGATGTGTTACACTCACATGACTTTCTCTACTCTTGTACAAACTATTTTTACAAACGCTTATTCTCCATATACTTCATGTTAATCGAGATGTTAACCTTATTGCTAATTTTCTTGTAGATGCAAGGGGAATTGGTAGACTTTAAGCGACAGTCAAATATTTTAAGAGCTGGTTGCTATGTGCTTCTCTTTGCATTACCAGGACAATAAAAGAATAACAAATTCCCATTTAAGAAAAAGTATAAGTATTGGAAAATTTAAGGGAATAACAAGCAATATCTCGGAAATGGTTCACTCAACAAACAAATGTATATGACATAAATTGTGTATTTTAACGCGATCTACATTTTTTGTGTAGTAAAATTTGTTATGCAAAAGTCGTTCACAATGAAGAATACTTTTGGAGACATTCCCAAAAAATTCAAGATATACATTTTATTTGTCATGAAATTATCTTAAATATATGATATTTTAATCAAACTCGTTAGCCATTTTTGAGAAAATTAAAATTTTCGAAAAATGTTCCATGTAAAGGGTAATCTGGGGTGGGAGGATTTTCTTGAAAACCTTCGTGTCGCATTTCTGGAAGATACTGAACCTAAATAGCAAGTTTGGTGTTTATCCCACTGTTCGTTTCTGAGTTATGCTGTTCAGACACACACACGAACATGTTTCCAAAAATGCGTTTTTTTGGGATTCAGGGGGTCTCAAAACATATATTTCCGGTGAAATCTCAGTATCGAATTTTTGGGTGGAACACTATACGTATTCCCTACTTACTATACGTAGTAGAGGAAGTAATTAGTAAAAACTTGCATGGTGTAGTGTAGCCCAAGGGTGGCGAAAACAACTTCCTTCCGCGAGTCACCAAATATGCAACACGCACTGCATCACTCAGCAGCATGTGAAAAGCAAATGGGGAACGGCGCCTACGAGTCAAAATGACTCGCGAGTCACGTTTACGCCACCTCTGGTGTAGAGTGTGTTCAGTATGGAAAAATGCTAAAACTAGTTTGCGAGAAAACAAGGTTTAAATTTGGGCGTGCCTATTTGAAGCTTCACTTTATTGGTAATTCAAATGCGCCAAATAAAGAAAATCATATTTTATTACGAAAATAATAGTTTTTCACATGTTTTTGTTATATTTCATCTTAAACTCTAGAAAACCCTAGAGAAATTTTTATTGTTCATTTATACCCTGCTTTTAACTGCAATGGTCATATCGGTATATAATAGGCCTTTTACCTTTGGAACATATTGCCTATCGACAATGGTGTTAATCCGTATACAGTTGCCATTAGATTTCTGATTTTTCTTTATTTGGGTTTTGTACATTAGATCTCTCTCTCTCTCTCACACACACACACACACACACACACACACACACATATTTGTTCATACTTAGAGACTCTGGGGAGGACAGGGAATAATCTTGGCTAGAGAAGAATTGCCACCCCCTTGCGAGGAATCGAACCTGGGACCCATGACACAGCAGGCACGTGCTCTACCGACTGAAATACGAGGCCAACCCGAGAACTTATTGTAAATAACTGTTTTAAACATAGAAATGGAAATAAAACAATCTGTGGATCTAACCAGAGCTGCTAAGTCAGTGCCAGGGAACAAAGCTTGGCTCTCAATTCGTTTACGGAGAGACAGACTCACATTAGCAAATCAATACACATCCTTGTTCACTTGTACATACAGCATTGAGCTTTTCTTCTGCACTATTTATATCTCTTGTGTTTCACCTAAACCTTCCAGTCTTTTGTCCACATCACATGACCAACATTTGTGGCCGTTTTACGTGCCTTCGCTACGGGTGATGTAGATTAAACTTTGTACATTGTATATCACAAAATAAAAACTGTTTAATATCAGAATTATATACTCCAGTTATTTTTCCTGCAATTAATAAATACCTGATATAAAGCGGGAGTTTTCCATTGTCACTCACTCTGAATAAGGAAAAAAAATCTGATGTGTTAGCTTCACATGGTTTTCTCTACCATTTCATAGATATTCTTATAACATTTTGTTTTGTTATTTACTTCATGTTAATCTGCACAGATAAACGTTTGCATAACAGCTTTTATTACACATTTATTTGTAGGTACAAGAGGAATACAGTAGGCTGAAGCGATAGTCAAATGTTTAAATAGCGGGTCGCTAAAGGTTGACTTTGAAATTCAATACTATTTCCATGAGATCGCGAATATATAGTGAAGCAGCGGCTGTAACCCAAGGTTATTGACCCGGCGGAGGGCGATGGATTTTTTCGGGCGTAAAAATCCTTAGCATTGCTTCCTTCGGAAGGGAAGTAAAGACGGTGGTCCCGTGTCGTAGATTTACCGCTCGTAAAAGAACCTCAAGCCTGATAAAGAGGCCTCTGAGCAAAATTACCAGTCTTTCACGCTCAATATAGAATGGGACGCTAAGCACCACAGTAGTTAAAGAGCGTCCATAAATAAAACTCAATTTATCCAAGGTTATCGGGAGGTCGGTGTAAACATCGATAACTGCGCTCGCCAGCGTAAACACCGGGCACGCTATTGAGAAATAACTACAATTTTCTGGAAGTTTCTTCTCCCTCCCTCCTCCAGAAAGTGTGTCGAAATAGTTCTAGGGCGTTCGAGAACTTCGTGGAAAGATTCCTTGTAACTTTCTGACAGTTTCTTCTCCCTCCCTCCTCCAGAGAGTGTGTCGAAATAGTTCTAGGACGTTCGAGAACTTCGTGGAAAGATTCCTTGTAACTTTCTGAAAGTTTCTTCTCCCTCCCTCCTCCAGAAAGTGTGTCGAAATACTTCTAGGACGTTCGAGAACTTCGTGGAAAGATTCCTTGTAACTTTCTGAAAGTTTCTTCTCCCTCCCTCCTCCAGAGAGTGTGTCGAAATAGTTCTAGGACGTTCAAGAACTTCGTGGAAAGATTCCTTATAAGTTTCTGGAAGTTTCTTCTCCCCCTTCCTACAGAAAGGGCGTCGAAATAGTTCTAGGACGTTCGAGAACTTCGTGGAAAAATTCTTTACAACTTTCTGGAAGTTTCTTCTCCCCCCTCCTACAGAAAGTGCGTCGAAATAGTTCTAGGACGTTTGAGAACTTCGTGGAAAGATTCCTTGTAACTTTCTGAAAGTATCTTCTCCCTCCCTCCTCCAGAGAGTGTGTCGAAAGAGTTCTAGGACGTTCGAGAACTTCGTGGAAAGATTCCTTATAAGTTTCTGGATGTTTCTTCTCCCCCCTCCTACAGAAAGTGCGTCGAAATAGTTCTAGGACGTTCGAGAACTTCGTGGAAAAATTCTTTACAACTTTCTGGAAGTTTCTTCTCCCCCTCCTACAGAAAGTGCGTCGAAATAGTTCTAGGACTTTTGAGAACTTCGTGGAAAGATTCCTTACAGCTTTCTGGAAGTTTCTTCTTCCCCCCTTCTCCAGAAAGTGTGTCGAAATAGTTCTAGGACGTTCGAGAACTTCGTGGAAAGATTCCTTATAACTTTCTGGATGTTTCTTCTCCCCTCTCCTACAGAAAGTGCGTCGAAATAGTTCTAGGACGTTCGAGAACTTCGTGGAAAGATTCCTTATAACTTTTTGGAAGTTTCTTCTCCCCCCCCCTTCTCCAGAAAGTGCGTCGAAATAGTTCTAGGACGTTCGAGAACTTCGTAGAAATATTCCACTGACTATAAGCGAGCGTTCTCGCACAGTCCAGTCAGTCGAGAGTGTTAGCGACTGCGTTTCTGGTGCGACATCAAGAGCGATTCTCCGAGCGAGTCGGTGACGACTGTTGTGACGTGCAGCAAGTGCTACTGCGGAGCGAAAATTGTGAAGATCTTATGCTCGACTTCCGAATGAAGAGATCCGTCCAGTAAAAGAGGCTACGTTCACGAAGTAAGTGAAGTTGCAGAGGATTGAACTAGTTCAACTTAGTGAAGTGACAGTAGAGTGAACTCCCAGTGAAGGTGAACTACATAAAAACGAAAGTGACAGTTTGAAAAACTGGACAAAGTGACAATGTATATAATTGGAAAGTGTAAGCCAATAGAAACCAACATTTCGGAAATTATTAATTCTGGAATAAAAGGTATTTGACACAAATTACCTTTTTTAACAAGATCCACAATTTTTTGGGGTGATAAGCTTTGGTTTATCTTTGATGGTTTGCCAGTAATTTGTTTAGAATAAGACTTTGCGGGCTAATCGCAGAAAATTCAAAATAAACTTTTATTATTAATGTGAATACCTTAATCACACGTTATTTTAATCAAAATCTTAGAGCGAGATTTTATAAAATAAATATTGAAACATTTTCTATGTAATGTCTAACTTGGGTGACAGATTTTTTTTAATAATGTTGCATCTGTGGAAGATAACTTAAACACGAAGTTTGGTATTTATCTGATTTTTTTATTATTTGCTATTCTTACACAAGACGCATTTTTGGATTTAGGTGATATAACATGTATTTTCGGTGAAATCTGGAGAAAGCAGACAAATCGTATCTGTTACATCCACGTGGCTTTGTCTACCATCTCTTCTACAGGATGTTATAAGACCTCACCGACAAACTGATAGACCATGCAGAGAGGATCATTTTTGTGAAGGGACATACCTATACTCCAAATATGTCATTTATGAATTATGCACATGTATCAAGGTACGCGTCCGTAAGAATCGGAATTGAATACAAAGAGTAGTGCACAAATAATATTTCATTGTAAAAGGCATGTTCTTACAATAAGTGTTCAAACAGTTGACCATGTGCCACTTTACGTGTTTGATATCGTCGTAGCAACGATCGGCCAACAGGGCCGAGCATGGCTGAATTCTGTTTGATGCCGTCAAATGTAGCATTTATTCGGTCAATCAGTTGAGCTCTAGTGACCACTGGAATTACGTAGACCGTACTCTTGACATGCCCCCAAAGAAACAAATCTGATGTGTTACACTCACATGACTTTCGATACTCTTGTACAAACTATTTTTACAAACGCTTATTCTCCATATGCTTCATGTTAATCGAGATGTTAATCTTATTGCTAATTTTCTTGTAGATGCAAGGGGAATTGGTAGGCTTTAAGCGATAGTCAAATGTTTTAAGAGCTGGTTGCTATGCAGAGTATTCCATTCTCTTTGTATATCCAGGACATAAAAAAATGAATAACGAATTCCTATTTGGGGAAAAGTATAAGTATTGGAAAATTTAAGGGAATAACAAGCAATATCTCGAAAATGGTTCATTTAATAAAAAAAATGCATATTACATAAATTGTGTATTTTAACACGATCTACATTTTGTGTAGTAAAATTTTGCCTATCTCTTATAGTTTACAAGTTATGCAAAAGTCGTTTACAATGAAGAATACTTTTGGAGAGATTTCCAAAAAATTCTAGATATACATTTTATTTGTTATGAAAATATCTTAAATGTATGATATTTTAATCAAAATCGTTAGAGCCATTACTGAGAAAATTAAAATTTTCGAAAAATGTTTCATGTAAAGGGTAATCTAGGGTGGGGGGATTTTCTTGAAAACCTTCGTGTCTCAGCTCTGGAAGATATTGAACCTAAATAGCAAGTTTGGTGTTTATCCGACTGTTCGTTTCTGAGTTATGCTGTTCACAGACAGACACACACACACACGGACACCTTTCCAAAAATGCTTCTTTTGGATTTAGGGGGCCTCAAAACATATATTTCCGGTGAAATCTTGGTATCGAATTTTTGGGTGGAATACAATACTTCCCCTACTTGCTATACGTAGTAGAGAAAGTAAAAATCAAGGGGCGTTAAATAGGGCGAACGCAGTGGCCACGCAGCTGGTCTCCCCGTCCAATACATCGGTTCCCATAATTGACGCTCAGTTGTGCTCTTGCGTCGACATAGAAGTGTGCTGGTGCTCCATCATGCCGGAGCCAGAGACTGATACGCACGGCAAGGGGTACATTCTCCAGCAGTTCAGAAATGTGGTCTGCAGGAACTGTAGATAAGTTACCCCTGTTAACCTTCTTGGCAGAATTACAGGTCCCAGCGGATGAGTCCTAACAATTCCAGCCCAAATGTTGATGGAAAACCTGTGCTAGTGTCTGCGAACAGCAATTGCATGTGGTTCATATAATCCCAGATGTGACTATGCCTACCATTGTAGTATCCATCATGCATAAACAGACCTCATCTGAGAGTAATACGTGTTTGGTGAAGGCAGCATCATTACCACTCTGATGTAGAAACCACTGTACAAAGTTCATACGAGGTGGTCCTATTGCCTGCACCTTCTGAAGGTGGTACACGTGTAGGGTGTACTCCCTCGATACCCTCCAAACGGATAGGTGATTTAGTATGAACCACAGCACGCGTGCTGATTGAAGGTTCGTTAGTAACTCGCTTGATCACATCGTCCTCAAATCCTGGTGTCCTCCAACGGCCCGAGGACGAAGATTCCCCTTTTCTCCAAGGCATCGATGGATTGCAGCAAAGGTAGTATGGTATAGATGTCTCCTGTTCGAATACCGCTGCTCGTAGATGCGACTAGCCTGCATTCCATTTCCCCTGGCCTCACCGTAACACATAATCATATCCCTGAGTTTAGACAACTCGTACTTCTTAAAACATCAAACAAACAACTACAAACCAAACCTTGAAGTGCGTACTGCTACGACAGAGTGAGGGCTGACGACACAGATGAACAACGTACGGATTGGTTCCGGTGCGTGGCGCGCACGACGTTTTTGTGAGAATATTGCTACATGCTGGGTAGATGGCCTAAAAGTTCACATGAAAATTACATTAATTTCTAGTACCCAGCACGTACATTGAGGGGACGTATACTGACTTGGCTGCGGAGGAACGAAACGTGGTGTGGGGGTTAAGAGGAAGGCAATGGGCGTTTCACTGAACAAAATCCATAACATAAATCTACTTACATATTCCTAGATTTATTTCCCAACCGTTTGAGGTTCCTACATTATTAAATACGAAAGGTGAAGAGAGATGTCCACCGGTTCAAAAATCGGCGCACACGCGATCCGCTTCTCACGGAATCCTAAGACAGACGCTATCCCCATCACTCGTGACTAGCAAAAAAAACTCCCAGGCAAGAGCGACGTCATTCCAGTCAACATGAAAGGTAAATAATATGTCTGGCAATGACAATGTAACCGCCCAAATTATTAATACGCCACATCATGTTCCTTCACAAAAAACTGATGTGTTACACTCACATGACTTTCTCTACTCTTGTACAAACTATTTTTACAAACGATTATTCTCTATATGCTTCATGTTAATTGAGATATCGAGATGTTAATCTTATTGCTAATTTTCTTGTAGGTGTAAGGGGAATATGGTAGTATTTAAGCGATAGTCAAATATTTTAAGAGCTGGTTGCTATGTGGAGTATTCCATTCTCTTTGAATTATCAGGACAAAAAAATGAATAACGGATTTCCATTTGAGAAAAAGTATAAGTATTGGAAAATTTAAGGGAATAACAAGCAATATCTCGAAAATGGTTCACTCAATAAAAAAAATGTATATGACATAAATTGTGTGTTTTAACGCGATCTACATTTTTTGTGTAGTAAAATTTTGTCTAACTCTTATGGTTTACCAGTTATGCAAAAGTCGTTCACAATGAAGAATACGTTTGGAGACATTCCCAGAAAATTCGAGATATACGTTTTATTTGTCATGAAAGTATCTTAAATATAGGATATTTTAATCAAAATCGTTACAGCCATTTCTGAGAAAATTTAAATTTTCGAAAAATGTTCCATGTAAAGGGTAATCTGGGGTGAGGGGATTTTCTTGAAAACCTTTTTGTCGCATCTCTGGAAGATACTGAAGCTAAATACCAAGTTTGGTGTTTATCCGCATGTTCGTTTCTGAGTTATGCTGTTCACAGACAGACACACAGACACACATGGACATGTTTCCAAAAAATGCTCTTTGTTTTATTCAGGGCACCTCAAAACATGTATTTCCGGTGAAATCTCGGTATCGAATTTTTGGGTGGAATACAATACTTCCCCTACTTACTACACGTAGTAGAGAAAGTAAAAATGATTCTCTCTGCAAGGCCTATCATCCCAATCCGTTTGTCGGCGAGGTCTTGTAACATCCTGTATAACCTATTCCTATAGAAGTTGATTTTTCTTAACTATTTCATGTTAATCGAGATAAACGTTTACAGTAGTACTTTCATTACACATTTCGTTGTAATAATAATAATATATCATTATTCACCCGATGTCAAAATTACGTGATACACAAAAAATTAAATTAAAATTCGACACAGAGTAAAATTGTTTCAGTAAGTCCAGTTATACAATTTAGTTTTTAAAATGTTAATAGGAGCAATTCTGGCTGAATTAGACTTCTTATAAAATTGTATACCCTTATAAAAGTTAGTATATTTGGTCATTTGCGGCCTACATCTGGAGAGATCTAATTTAAAATTATTTCTTGTAGGCACAAGAGGGATAAAGGAAGCTGAAGTAATAGCCAAAAGTTCAAAAGCAGGTTTGACTTTTATTTATGGACAGTCTTTAACTACTGTGGTGTTTAGCGTCCAACTCTATATTGGGTGTGAAAGACAGTAATTTTGCTCAGAGGCCTCTTTATCAGGCTTGAGGTTCTTTTACGTGCCATAAATCTGCGACATGGGACTATCGGCTTTACTTCCCCTCCGAAGGAAGCCATGCTAAGATTTTTACGCCCGAAAAAATCGATTGCTCTCCACCGGGTTTGAACCCTTGACCTCGGAAACTAGGCTAGTATGGTAACCACGAAGGACGACTCTAAAGCGGGTCGCTATATACTAGCTTTAAATATTCTACTTAACATCACTAGAAGGTGCACTAGTATTTAAAAAATATTGCAAAATTCAAACTAATAGCAACCTGGGCAATGGTTTCTGCCACAGATAATGTATTAGATAAATTGTATATTTAAAGGAGACCTGCGCTTTTTGTGTAGTGAGTTTGTGTCTATCTCGTATGATTTACCAGTTACTTATACAAAAGTACACAAATTCATACAGAATGAAGAGTACTTCACAAGCTATTCGCAGAAAATTCAATGTATACATTTTATTAGGCATGTATATATATTGAAACACATGAAACTTTTGAGAAAATTAAATAACGAAAATGTTTCTGTGTAATGTGCAGTCTGGTGAAGTTCGATGGTCGTCACTTTTGAAACCGTACCCTTTGCTTCAGCATCTGCTGTTGATCGTGCTGCCAGCTGCTACAGTGGTTGTCTATGAGATCTTTCAGTGTATGCCTGGGTGGATGTGAAAGGATATCACCAGTTTAAATTGACTATGAAATGTAGTGAGATCTAATACTTGAGCTATTGAAGCGAGTTGCCGACAGTTTGAAGATAAAGAATGAAACTGATTATGGATTGTAGCGCTCGAAACTATAACAATTGAGTTACTACACCTGCGAACTTCTGCAGTATCAATTTTACGGTTTGAAATAACTGTTTCCGGAATAAAAAAATGCGTAACTTGCCGTGAATCGCTAAAACGCTTACCGGCAAAAAGCCCCCGCTATGGCCCTAAATCGTATTCACACAAGCGCGTCATTGGACGCTTAAAATAACACACAAGTAATCAACTACTTAAGTGACTAATTTTCAAGAGTGTGTGTCACGAATGCATGCTCGAAAGTGTGCACGAACGAATGTGTGATTAGAACGCACGCTCTCTTATTAACTGTAATATATGTATGTCGTCCTCCGTGGTGTAGTGGTTACCATGATAGCCTCTAGTTCCTGAAGTCGTGGGTTCAAACCCGGCGGAGGGCGATGGATTTTTTTAGGCGCAAAAATCCTTAGTGTGACTTCCTTCGGAAGGGAAGTAAAGCCGGTGGTCCCGTGTCGCAGATTTACGGCACGTAAAAGAACCTCAAGCCTGATAAAGAGGTTTCTGAGCAAAATTACCAGTCTTTCACGCCCAATATAGAATAGGACGCTAAGGACTACAGCAGTTAAAGAGCGTCCATAAGTACGATAAAACTCAATCTTTCCCCTACCAATATCCCTTTTTGCGCGGAGCCAATCTTACAATACGTGTGCGTATGTTACCTTATTGCTATGGGGTACCTCCCTGATTCGCAGAACTTCATTCCCTTTTTCTTATGGAGAATTCTGGTATACGTGACTGTTCAAACGTACTGAATTCACTCCTTTACTGCATTACAAGAACTTTTATACTAACGCGTTCGCTACTTCGGCTGTCGCTAATGATTTTGGTTAACATAATTCGCTAGTGATATAGAGCTTTCATCTCAAGCGTTTTATTTTCTACCTTAATTTACTATACGGAAATTATTTATTGCAATTATTTCTCCATCTAACTATTATTTCTTTCTTTAGTTATTTATATCTTCCTTCAATAATTACGGTATCACTGGGGTGGGGGATTTTCTGAAAATCTTCTTTTCTCGTCCATGGAAGACGGACATTTTGTTTTTGAGTTTGCTACACACAGACATGTAGTTTTTTTCTAAAACGTCTCTTTTTGCATCCAAGGAATTTCAAAACAAGTTTCTATGAAATATTAATATCAAAATTTTGGGAGGAGTACAATACCCCCTCTACATTAGGTAAATGGCAGAGGAACCAAACAGACCAGCTAATTTTCGGATTCTAATAATACTAAATAATATTCTTTCTAAAGGCTGGTTCACAACCGCCCGAGAACGGGAAGCAATGCACCATGCAAGATATTGGTTCACAACAGCCCGGTAACGAGAACAGGAATGTATATCGATCACAAAGTGAAAGTCGATTTTGCGCATTGGAATTTCATTTGTTTTTAACTGACCAATGACATTTTTTTCACATACTTCCAATTTAGCCAAGCCAACCTCAAAATTCGATAGAGTAAACATTATCTAAATGTATATCCATTACATTTCCGATCCCTCTAAGCTTTCATTCCTTTATTTAATGGCATACATTAAAATTGTTTATTATTCTTTTTTCATTTCCACCGGTTTTAGCTGTTCTTTGTAGCTTTGCCATTGTTTTTGAGGTAATAGCAGTTTTGAGTTGCATATAAATAAACTACAAATGACCCCTTCAACAGAGGAACCAACGCTGATTAGGTTTGCGGGTGTCGGGATGAGGTTAGGAAGCACATTTACTACTAATTCCTTCCAGTTTCATGTTTCCAGCTTGCGACTATAGAGAGCACTAGTGGCTGTTTCATGTCACGGCCGCTAAAACAACCTCTAGAGTAAAGAGTCTAATATGCACAATATGCATCTAATATGTCTCGCCCGGGAACGAGAACGAGAAAGTTAAAAGTTGGACAAATCTTCTTTCTCGTTCCAGGGGCCGGGAAGGCTTCCCGTCGGTTGTGAACATTCCCACTTGAATACATGTATTTCAACTTTCTCGTTCTCGTTCTGCTTACCGTTCTCGTTGGTTGTGAACCAGCTTTAAAGGGTTAATCCTTTACAGAGACATCCTCTTGGAAAATCCACTATGAAGTCTTTATACAGTGTTTTAAATAATTACTTTATCATATATCTACGTAACTCTTTAAGTGACTTAACTCACTTAATTATTCACTTTACATTCATTTTCATCCCTGATAGGGGGCTTAAGGGTAGATTCCAATTAGTTTTGAAAGGGTTCCAGCTCACCGAAGCCGCACACTGGCGCCGCTCCTAATTCTTTTAGAAATTCGATAAGAAAATCTTAATTTTAATGAGCTTGCTTGTAACTTTTGCTGCTCAAAGCTGATTATTTCATTCGCAGTACAGCACAGGTATAACAGAGATTTAAATAGAAGCTTAGCAAAAGTTAATTATTTCACAGTTACACAGACTATAGAGAGCAACACCTTTAAACGTTTATTCTCTGTAATGAGATTGTGCCAAACGGAATGCATATGTTTCTATACAAAATACACTTTTTAATACAAAAGAGGAGGTAAAAAGAGTTGTACTTAAATCTGCTACAAATATTGCAATTAAAAATTACAAACATACATCATACTTGTAAGTGCTGGCGGCATTGAGGCTTACTTTTGTCAATATGTTCAGGTAATGAGGGAAAACGAGTTTGTAATTCTCATTATTCGTCGTCATTGTGCAGTACACAGCCTGTTCTGATTCCAGATTATATCTTATTTATTATATAAGACAGTACAGGTTAACTGGAGCTCACTGTTGCCACATATACTTAGCTATACTCGCAAATTCGGCACCAAACTGCGATCCATCTACCGATTTGATGTCATCTTGTGAATGATACATCCCCAAATAGTGAAATATCTTTACTGCTATTTAAGACAATTGTAAGACATTTAATTTTCACCTGCACGTTATGTCTCCTGTTTGTATATTTAATACTTCGAAATACGATTTTAAAGACATAAAAACACATTTTAATCAAAGAAATGTGGAGATATAAAATGATTAAAGCTATAAAATTGGTAAGTTAGCATCACTGTTTACCCTTGACAAAATCACATCCAACTTGGGTGGAATGTTTTCAAACAGCAAAGAATGAACAATGCGCCACACTCTGCTTTGCGCTATTCCATCATATCGGTTGACCTAGCGTGCTTTTATTTCCTCCATTCTTTTTTATGGGTCCTTTCATTCCTTCCTTTTTTATCCTAAGCACTACTGTTTCTGAACACCCGGGTAGCCTTAGCTGTTTCTTTTACTGCCTTACTAACACTCGTTTTACTTGAATAATAATATAACACATCCATTATTACTCTTCTTAATTAACTAACACTTCGTCTCGTCCTAATTTCTGCCTACAGAACCATAAATATTTACGTAAAATGTTAAATAACCTACATAACACTTCACACTATGAACGTACCACTTTCTTACAACTGATGTTAACCTTCACTGACTTCTACGTCGCGCCTGACCTGTTAGCTGAATAGATGGATGACTTTTGCCATACACAATGAATACATGAAGTTAAAGGATTCCGGCTGCTTTTAAAAACTGTCTCCAACTCTCCTGAACATTTCTTACTCGCTTGGTCCCCGTTGTAAACGCAATGACAAAAAGCTTCTTTCTGGCTCACTTTTCTACTGCATAATTGTATAACACCTGTCTTATTAAAGGTAGAAAATTCAAACTGAGAGGTATCAGGACACTAGTTTACTCTAGCTAAGAAAAATATATTGTTGCATTCTACCCTTTAGTTTATTAGTTACTGGGTGATAAGTATAGAAACAGCAAATATCGGACTTTTACTAAAAAAACTGGTTTTCGAAATGTGTGCCCACAAAAATGCTCTAAAAATGCTATAATCTGATATAGAAAAATATTCTACATAGGATGTGTTGAAAGCTGAAATTTATAACAAATTAATATTTACAGCATGTTATATATTAGCAACTTGGCGACACCGCGACAGTAGAAAAGGACGAAGCTAATGGCAACATGTATGCGTTAGACAGAGACAGAGATATCCTCATTTACCTCCATACTATCCTTTAAGGTTGTTTAGTTATATACGATCTGGCCATTACTTCCTTGAGCGCTCTCTAGTACTTTTGTTGTTTAGAATAGGACACTAAGACGGATGGGTCCATCAGCCACTGTAGTTGAGCACCGCACATAGGCCATCTCAGCTGACCAATTATGTCTTACGTGACCCGTGGGAGGAAGGGTTAAAGGGGGGAACCATGTCCGGACGAAGATGCGCACTAGCAAGGACGGGGTACCTAACATTTCCACATTCACACCAATCCTGACGCCTGCGCTAACTTTCGTGCATCATCCCAAACACGGGGGTTCCCCAGGAAGGAGCACCAGCTGGCAATCCGAGTGTCCTGCCATCACGCACCACCCGCCGTCGCCTGGTCCAGCAACCCTGAAACATATGAAAGCAACTGATGGAGACAGGAAATTCGTGGTAGAACATGAACCTCCCAGAATTCAGCTATCGCCTAGTAAAACCACGAAAAAAAACAAGGTCAGGGTACCCAAGGGGATTTAAACCCGGGCCCTCCCAATGCAAAACTCACTCTCTGTTTAGTCTCTAATACAGTAATTTGTAAGAATACGTTCATTCTGCATGTTCTTTCTATTTATTCTTATATTTACTACCTTATCCAGCGTTGCCACTTAAATATACTAGGTAGAGAAAGTGTTGTATCCCCCCAAAAAATCGATTTCGAGATTCACCGAAATAGCTGTTTTTACGAATGCAACACTGAACATTTTTAGAGAATCAAACAAGGATTAGTTTTAAAAAACATTAAATGATTTTATTGCTGTTCAAAATACTCCCCTTTAACATCAATACATTTTTGCCTTCGATGAAACCAGCCCTTAAAACAATGATGCTACTCTTCCTGAGGCATTTCAGATACCAGTTTTTATAATGTTTCACTGCTTCATCTGATGACGAAAAATTGATTCCATGCATTTTATCTTTAATTTGTAGAAACAAACAAAAATTCACAAGGTCAGGGCTGTATGGTGGAGGGTTCATGGAGCTGACCTTTAGGGCATCCAGCCTCTCAGTTGTAGTTTTACTGTATTTGACGAAGCTTTGTCATGCTGTAACATTGTTTTTTAGTTTTGGGCGTTTTTCACGAGCTTTTCAAAAATTTGCGGTAAACAGACATTTGTGTACCAATCTGCAGTAACTGTACTCTATCTCCTAATGCCCGTTTTAAAAAAATCTGATGTGTTACACTCACATGACTTTCTCTACTCTTGTACAAACTATTTGTACAAACGCTTATTCCCCATATGCTTCATGTTAATCGAGATATTGAGATGTTAATCTTACTGCTAATTTTCTTGTAGATGCAAGGGGAATTGGTAGACTTTAACCGATAGTCAAATATTTTAAGAGCTGGTTGCTATGTGGAGTATTCCATTCTCTTTGTATGTCCAGGACAACAAAAATGAATAACGAATTTGAGAAATAGTTTAAGTATTGGAAAACTTAAGGCAATAACAAGCAATATCTCGAAAATGGTTCACTCAACAACAAAAAAATGTATATGACATAAGTTGTGTATTTTAACGCGATCTACATTGTTTGTGTAGTAAAATTTTGTCTATCTCTTATGGTTTACCAGTTATGCAAAAGTCGTTCACAATGAAGAATACTTTTGGAGACATTCCCAGAAAATTCGAGATGCACATTTCATTTCTCATGAAAGTATCTTAAATATTTGATATTTTAATCAAAATCATTAGAGCCAAAAATGTTGCATGTAAAGGGTAGTCTGGGGTGGAGGAATTTTCTTGAAAACCTTCGTGTCGCATCTCTGGAAGATACTGAACCTAAATACCAAGTTTGGTGTTTATCCGACTCTTCGTTTCTGTGTTATGCTGTTCACAGACACACACGCGGACATGTTTCCAAAAATACTTCTTTTGGATTTAGGAGGCTCAAAACATGTATTTCCGGTGAAATCTCGGTATCGAATTTTTGGGTGGAATACAATACTTCCCCTACTTACTATACGTAGTAGAGAAAGTAAAAACAACTAGCAACCATCTTCTTACCAGCACTGCCAATTCGTCGGACTTTTGTAAGCTTAGGTTCTGTTCGAAAGGCCCATTGAGCTGATTGACTTTCTTTACAGGATCATAACAATAAATCCAAGATTCATCACCAGTAACGATATTCCAAACCAAATTTGAAGTGCCGCTTTTTTCAGAGTTTTTCTGCATTAATCAATGCATTGTTGCTTTTGATTGGGAGTCAGTTTATGCGGAATCCGTCGGCAACAAAGTTTTCTCACGTCTAACTGTTGATTTAAATGTTTTGGATTTGACTCATACCAATGCTGAATATCGCCCGAATAAATTCATAAGATGTCCGTCGATCTTCTTCAAGCACTGCTTGAACAGCGGCAATATTTTCATCAGTAGCAGCGGTTCTTGGGCATCTTTCAAGCAGTTCATCACCAAGAAAAACCCGATCTCTTTTGTATTCGCTGTACCAAATATACATTGTTGGCTTAGTCGCCAAATGCATTTCTAAGCCGATCTTTACGTGATTTAGGCGTTAATGACGATTTAAAATCGTAAAAAAATCATAGCCCGGAAATGTTCTCTAGTCAATGCATTTTTGGGTGAACACAATCTTTAAATAATGATAATTAACAACAGATTGTTAAAGCAAATGAACAAACTACACATCAATCAACTCGTAAAGCGTTACAAAGTAGTTGTCAAACATAAACTTCATTTGTTTTTAGAAACAGGGCACTCTTAAATGTTTTCAGTATCACTTTCGTAGATGCCCTAAATCCGAGAAAAAGAATCGTTTTCATTAAAAGGTGAGCTGTCTATAAACAGCACAACTCAAAAACAAAAAGTCGGTTAACAACCAAAATTGGTATTTAACTTAGCATCTTCCAAGGATGAGACACAAACATTTTCAATAAAATGCCCCAAACTCGTACTACTCTTTACATAAAAAAATCCTTAAATTTTTATTTTCCCCAAAATGACGGTTTTGATTAAAATATCACAATGATGATATCTCGTTAAAGCACAGAATTTGTTTCCATTAATAATTGCTTGTGGCATCAGCCATTTCCAATATTTACGTTATTATTGGTTTGAATTGTTGAAGTGGCGTCATCATTGAATTGTTTCGCTTAATGAAAGAGTGTGGAATTTAAAAAAAAACAGCAAATAGCGACCCGGTTTTTCTTTTCTTTCTTTACATCCCAAGAGGATGTCACGAATAAACATTTGAATACCGTTTCCGGATGTTGTAAATAAGCATTACTCGCTTAATTGAAAATCATTCCTAAACAAAAAATCTGATGTGTTACACTCACATGACTTTCTCTACTCTTGTACACACTATTTTTACCAACGTTTATTCTCCATATGCTTCATAATAATCGAGATATCGAGATGTTAATCTTATTGCTAATTTTCTTGTAGATGCAAGGGGAATTGCTAGGCTTTAAGCGATAGTCAAATGTTTTAAGAGCTGGTTGCTATGTGGAGAATTTCATTCTCTTTGTATGTCCAAGACATAAAAAATCTGATGTGTTACACTCACATGACTTTCTCTACTCTTGTACAAACTATTTTTACAAACGCTTATTCTCCATCCACTTCATGTTAATCGAGATAAACATTTGCAGACTCTATCTTATTGCTAATTTCCTTGTAGATGAAAGGGGAATATATATTTACAAGGGCAATATAGAAATACAGTAGCCTTTAAGCACATACATATCTCTTAATAGCTGGTTGCTAGGTGCAGCACCGTTCCGTTTCCCACAGATTAATACTCTTTGCATATCCAAGACAAAAAAATCTGATGTGTTACACTCACATGACTTTCTCTACTCTTGTACAATCTATTTTTACAAACGCCTATTCTCCATATGCTTTATGTTAATCGAGATATCGAGATGTCAATCTTATTGCTAATTTTCTTGTAGATGCAAGGGGAATATGGTAGCTTTTAAGCGATGGTCAAATATTTTAACGCTGGTTGCTATGCGGCGCATTCCATTCTCTTTGCAAGTCCAGGACATAAAAAAAATGAATAACGAATTTGAGAAAAAGTATAACTATTGGAAAATTTAAGGGAATAACAAGCAATATCTCGAAAACGGTTCACTCAACAAAAGAAATGTATATGACATAACTTGTGTATTTTAACGAGATCTACATTTTTTGTGTAGTAAAATTTTGTCTATCTCTTATGGTTTACCAGTTATGCAAAAGTCGCTCACAATGAAGAATACTTTTGGAGACATTCCCAGAAAATTCGAGATATACATTTCATTTCTCATGACATTATCTTAAACATATGATATTTTAATCAAAATCGTTAGAGCCATTTTTGAGAAAATTAAAATTTTCGAAAAATGTTCCATGTAAAGGGTAGTATGGGGTGGGGGCATTTTCTTGAAAACCTTCGTGTCGCATCTCTGGAAGATACTGAACCTAAATACCAAGTTTGGTGTTTATCCGACTGTTCGTTTTTGAGTTATGCTGTTCACAGACACACACACACACACAGACACACACACACACAGACACACACACAGACACACACACAGACACACACACGGACATGTTTCCAAAAATGCTTTTTTTGGATTCAGGATGTCTCAAAACATGTATTTCCGGTGAAATCTCGGTATCGAAATTTTGGGTGGAATGCAATACTTCCCCTACTTACTATACGTAGTAGAGAAAGTAAAAAATTCTGTGATACATTCACATGACTTTCTCTACCCTCTAACGTTTATTAGTGTGTCATATTATCATAAAACCTATTTTTCTATCTACTACATTTTAATCTTTTTGTGGAATTAAACTTGTCTGACATTTAAACATTTATTTATTTCGATCTGAATTGCAAAGTACTTCATACTTTTTCAAGTGATAAGTATCCATTCGTTATTTTATTTTCTTTCTCATGATCGTGAAAAGATGATAGAATATCAAAGCCACCACTTGGGAGCCGCTTTAAAAATATTTACAATCACTTGAGCCTCCTATGTTCCCCTTGAATCTACAACGAAATCTGTAACAAAACCATTTCTGGAAAAGTTTATTTCAATTAACATGAAGCAGATAAAGAATAAGCTTTTATAAGAATAGCGGGTAGAGAAACTTATGTGGATATTTACACATTCATAGTAGGTAGAGAAGGTATTGCATTCCATCCAAAAATTCGAAACTGAGATCTCGCCGGAAATACATGTTTTGAGCGCCCCTGAACCCCAAAAAAGCATTTTTGTAAAAAGGTCCATGTGTGTGCGTGTCTGTGAACAGAATAACTTAAAAATGAAAAGTCGGATAATTACCAAACTTGGTATTTAGGTTCAGCGTCTTTCAAAGATGTGACACGAAGTTTTTCTAGAAAACCCCACCCTAAACTACGCTTTACATGGAACTATTTCGAAAATTTTTGCTTTTCTCAAAAATGGCTCAAACTGTTGACTAAAATATCATGTTTAAGATGTTTTCATGGCAAATGAAATATATATCTTGAATTTTCTGGTAATGTCCCCAAAATTCCTCTTCATTGAATGACTTTGGCATAACTGTAAACTGTAAGACATAAGACAAAATTTTACTACACCAAAAATGTAGATCTCGTTAAAATACACAATTTATGTGATATACTTTCTTTGAATGAACCATTTCCGAGATATTCCTTGTTATTTGTTTGCGTTTTCCAATACTTGCGCTTTTTCTTAAATAGGAATTCGTTATTTGCTTTTTTTCCCCTTATTTCCTGGAAATACAAAGAGAATGGAATGCTCCACATAGCAACCAGCCTTTAAAAGATTTGACTATCGCTTAAAGCCTACCATATTCCCCTTGCACCTGCAAGAAAATTAGGAACAAGATAGTTTCTGCAAATGTTTATCTCGATTAACATGAACTAGATGGAGAATAAGCGTTTGTAAAAATAGTTTGTACAAGAGTAGAGAAAGTCCTATGAGTGTAACTCAGATTTTTAGAAAAATGCCCGTGTGTGTGCGTGCGTGCACGTGCGTGCGTGCGTGCACGTGCGTGCGTGTGTGTGTGTGTGTGTGTGTGTGAGAGAGAGAGAGAGAGAGAGAGAGAGAGAAAGAGACAACAGAATAACTCAAAAACGAAAATTCTGATAAATGCCAAACTTGGTATTTAGGTTCAGTTTCTTCCAAAGCTGCGACAGGAATATTTTCAATAAAATTTCCCCACCCCAAACTACTTGAACATTTTTTGAAACTTTTTATTTTCTAATAACTGGCTCTAACGATTTTAACTAAAATACCATTTGTATAAAAATATATACTTGACAACTAAAATTTATATTTGAATTTTCTACTAATAACCTGTGAAGTTATGTTCATTCGAAAGGAATTTTTGTACTCGTATAACATGTTTAACTGGTAGCGAAAGTCGAAAACGTACTACACAAAAAATGTACATTTCTTTAAAACCCACAGTTTATTTTAGATATATTTTTTGTAGCTAAAGCTATTTCCGAGATATCCGATACTAATGGTTTGAATTACTTAATACTTTGTCTTTTTTTTTAAGGCCCATCGATTTCCAGTTGTTTATCGCGATTGCATGGAAACAGCATGGAATTTTAAGGCTGGCATATAGCGTCCAGTTCTTAAACATTTGACTATCGCTGTTCCCTTTGTATCTATAACGATAGCTGTTTCTGCAAAGGTTTATCTGGATTAAAATGAAGTAGACAGAAAAATAAACTTTCGTAGAAATAATTTGTATACCCACTAATAAACGATAGAGGGTAGAGAAAGTCATGTGAATGTAACACAACCAGTAAACATTTTTAAGGGGGGATTAAAAGTCTTATCCCACCAATGGTTAAATTTTCTAAATTCAGAAACTATCTAACTCGGAAACTATTTAAAATATTAGACTGAAAGTTGTAGATAAAATGCCTTCTAAGTTAACATGACTACTTTTGACCAATAAGTTTGTTTAAGACATATGGGATTTATTCTTAATTATAGCATTCTTTGATTAGGATTTGTCAGCAATTGTTTCTTTGAAAAAAATAAGTAACTTAACACCAAAGTAGATCTACAACAGCACTTAAGAGGTTTTGTTTATCATCCTAAACTTTAATTTATCTATCTAGAATAGTGTGAAAACGTGTTATTTATATCAGAAGATATCATTCACAGAAAAAAAAAACTGTTCAAAGCAAAAAAAGGGAGAAAATAAACTCGCATATATCTGCAAAGTAAGGAACCACGTGGCTTGAGCACACAGAAGCTGTCATACGTTACAGTAATACCAATCTGTAAATCAAAACTTCCACTAAATAATGGGTTAAAGTTTACCTCTTTACTCCAAAGTATGTAGGAGTTAAGATTTTTTACCTTCTGTGAAGTTGTGCAAAGTTCGCAGTACAAAATGAGAGATGCAATAGCATTTTTAAAAATAGATTTAAAATATAAGTATTGTACCTACAGTGATAGAATATATAACAAATTATAAAGGAAATGACAGTTTATAAGACAATAAAAAACTAAAAATGTAATTTTTTGTCAGTATATAGAGCTTAAAGTTACCTGAATTCATCTTTTCAGGGTAAGGGAAAGTCCTGGAAAAAACCTAATCAGGATAACTAAACGAGATTCGAATCTGGAATCTCTTGAATGTGGGACAAACGCGCTACTCCCACGCCGCGAAGGTGGTTGCTTGCTGTTTAATGACTCCAGTGTTTTCGCATGCTGGTATACAGAGTTGGTAAATTATTTTAGTGATTTGGAAGTTGAAATTACAACGCGTTTTATGTCTATGGATGTCAGGAATAAATGGTGCAAGAACTATCAGTATCGGAAGGGTTATTAGCCCCCCTTACACATAAACAAATGTTCTGTGTCTGTAACATCAGTGTAGATACAGAGCTTGTAATGACAGGTGAAAAGTTTGACTGTCGTTGAGAAGTGCAACGGACGATATGGAATACAAATTTGCTAAACAGCTGGAAGTACTGCCACGTAAGTACGAAGTTATGAAGAAGAGGGTTCACATCAGGTTAATTATAGTATGCTATTAATGTTCCTGCCGTTGTGGCTGTGAATCCCCCACGTATGTCAACGTGACGCGAGCAGAGAATGCGGGATCAACCGCGAGCTACACAGCAACACAAATGTCCCTCCATCTAACAAATTGTTCGCAGCCTACCGAGATGGTCCTGCGTCTGGTATTCAGGACGTTACTGGTTCAAATACCTATACTTACATATTTGGTTAGGGTTTCTCGTGGTTTCCTTCATTTGCCACGATCCAAAGGGTAAAATACCGTATTTACGCGAATCTAATACTCATCACGATTTTAAGTAGTACTACATTTGGTCAAAAAAGGTGTGCATTAGATTCGCGTAAATGCGGTAGTTACAGTAAAACCTCTCTCTAACCTGGACACGTATGGTTCAATAAGAAATCGTCCAACGAAGACGGGTAGATTTTAGAGTAGGAGCATTCAGTGGAAAATAAATGAGTGTAGGCTGCATAATTCCAAGCAACTTTTGTATCAAATAATAGAGACTACAAAAATTGTACAAATAGCAACGTATGTACCGTGTTACAGTTATATGTGTGTGTGAGTGTTAAATCACATTCAGTGGAAGTATAGTGCATACGAGGGTGAGTCAATATGTATCCGCACACTTTTTTAATTTGTTGTAGGTTGGCTGTATCGGTTTGTGCGCGCGCACGTCGACATATTGCTCCTTTGTCTCCTTGTTTGACCGTTATCACTCCAATGTGTTTTGCATAGCTGTATGATAAGCATTTGCTGCACCCCTCACTGTTTGCACTAAAGAAGAACAGCGATAATGCCTTAAGGGGCCGTCGATTCACCACAGACCAAGAAGTGAAGGAGACGGTGGATACATTGCCTATTCAGACCAAAAACCTTTTTTTCTGAGGTCATCAGAAAGCGTATGAACGATGGGCGATGTGCATTAAGTAAGGGGACTACGTTAAAAATTAGGTAACTCTAAGTTTCTATTGTTCTTATAATAAATTTTAAAAAAAATTACGAGGGCGGATCGAAAAGTAACGCACAATAATTTTTTTCTACCTTGGTATTGCAGCTGGAATGTTGCAATTTCACACATATATAGCTTGAAGTTTTCCCTGCAGGGGGTATTTTGTGTTTCATGTCCAACTTTAGCGAGAGAAGCGTGAACTACGCAACAAAGATGGCGCGCATGTTACTGTCGTCTACGTGTGAAGAGCAGAGAGGTGTGGTTCGATATTTGTGGGCCAAAGGGCATAAACCGAGTGATATTCACAGGGACATGCGTGGCGTGTATGCGGATGATTGTATGGACCGTAGCAATGTCTCCAGGTGGTGTGCATTCTTCCTAGAGGGCCGTTTGAAGCTTAGCGATTCACCACGCTCCGGGAGGCCGGTAACAGCTGCAACCTCGCAGAATGTCAGAGGCATTGAGGCGGTAATTTTGAACGGCTGGTGTGTGTAACTACATCGCAACAGTCCAACATTTCCTATGGTACAGTGCACGGTATTGTTAATGATACGTTGGAATTTCGTAAAGTTAGTGTTAGCTGGGTGCCTAAGAACCTGACAGACAAGGGCCAGCGAGTGATGATGAGCTTGGATCACCTAATGCGGTACACCGCAGAAAGGAATCGTCACTGGTGATGAGTCGTGGGTATACCACTACACGGCCGAAACCAAGCAGGCAAGTATGGAGTGGAAACATGCTGGTTCCCCAGTGAAGAAAACATTCAAAGTGACTCAATCTGCTAGCAAAGTGCTTGTGACGGTGTTCTGGGATATGAATGGCTCACATGTATTGGTGGACTTTTCATTTATGCAGAAAACTCTATGAAATGTTGCATTGATTCACCCACAGAAGCGCAATAAGATATGCCAAGAACTATAATCCGGCAACTGTTTGGGGACGCGTGCGAGACAATAATGTGAAGTCTCTACTCCTTTCATTCCTATCTAGTATAAAGTTAAACGCAACAACTTTCAATATGCAAAACCTAAAAGTATCGAAGATTTATCTCAAAATATTAGACAGAATTCGATTCCACCGACTATCGAGGTCTCGACGGTATCAAGGTCCCATCGCTAATATAATGCAATAGAATTTAATGCCTTATCATGTCCGTGGAGAAAATCTGCAACACTTTGAATTTGATGGAGTCATTAAAACGCTTCCTTTGACGTAAAGTCGCGTATCCATAACGATTCGCTGTAAACAAACACAAGGTCGTCGTCTACTGTAGGAGATGAAATGTTTAGGGATAGTGAACAAGTTGGAATTCAATTCCCCGATGCCTGGTTGAAGTGATGAACAGGAATGGGACTTGGACTGATAAAGTTTATTGATTACCGTAGAAATGTTGTATATTACTTTCTCTACTACGTATAGTAAGTAGGGGAAGTATTGTATTCCACCCAAAAATTCGATACCGAGATTTCACCGGAAATACATGATTTGAAACCCGCTGAATCCAAAAAAGGCATGTTTGGAAACATCTCCATCTGTGTGTGTGTGTGTGTGTGTGTGTGTGTGCGCGCGCGCGCGCGCTTGTTTGTCTGTGAACAGCATAACTCAGAAACGAACAGTCGGATAAACACCAAACTTGGTATTTACGTTCAGTATCTTCCAAGGATGCGACACGAAGGTTTTCAAGAAAATCCCCCCACCCCGGACTACCCTTTACATGGAAGATTTTTCGAAAATCTTAATTTTCTCAAAAATGGCTCTAACGATTTTGATTAAAATTTCATATGTTTAAGATATTTTTATGACAAATAAAATGTATATCTTGAATTTTCTGGGAATGTCTCCAAAAGTATTCTTCATTGTGAACAACTTTTGCATAACTGGTAAACCATAAGAGATAGACAAAAGTTTAGTACGCAAAAAATGTGGATCGCGTTAAAATACACAATTTATGTATTATGCATTTTTTTTGTTGAGTGAACCATTTTCGAGATATTGCTTGTTATTCCCTTAAATTTTTCAATACTTATTTTCTCAAATGGGAATTCGTTATTCATTTTTTGTCTTGGATATGCAAAGAGTATTAATCTGTGGTAAAGGGAATGGTGCTGCACCTAGCAACCAGCTATTAAGAGATATGTATGTGCTTAAAGGCTACTGTATTTCTATATTGCCCTTGTAAATATATATTCCCCTTACATCTAAGAAAATTAGCAATAAGATAGACTCTGCAAATGTTTATCTCGATTAACATGAAGCATATGGAGAATAAGCGTTTGTAAAAATAGTTTGTACAAAAGTAGAGAAAGTCATGTGAGTGTAACACATCAGATTTTTAGTAAAGTAATGTGATTTAATTATGCTGTGTGAATAATAATCTATATTTTGGTTTCGTTTCCAGTGGTTTAAATAGCTTTACTTGCTTTTTACTTTCTCTACCACGTACATGGTAGGTAGAGAAGGTATTGCATTCCGCCCAAAAATTCGATACCGAGATTTAACAGGAATGTTTTGAGGCCCCTGAATAAAAAACAGCATGTTTAGAAAAAGGTTTGCGCGCGCGCGTGTGTGAATGAATAGCCTAGCTCAAAAAAGAGAAGTTGGATAAATATTGTGGCGAGCACATGTAAATTTAGTTTGGTAGCCATGACTTGAGGTGATCCTCCCAAAATGGGTTGGTAGTCCTGTTCCGAAAGGATCCACTCAATGTTGGCCCCATTACATTTGTTCTAGAAACATCCAGAATATTGGAGTATCTTGAGTGACGCTTTGGCAGAAAGCAGTGTTGGGCATGATTAATTCAAATAATTGGGATTACTTGATTTGACTCGTCGTAGTATAATGAGCGGTATGCGTCTTCGCTAGATCTACCTCGCGGCGAGGATGAGTTTTGGGTGATGACTTCTTTGCGAGCATAATGTAAATTTCAGGTACACTGCCTTTCTTATTGAAGTTGTCAAAATAATTTAATTTAGAATGTCACTTAAGCTCTCCGTATTGCTCTGAAGTTGCAACTCATAGTTTCGCATGCCTAGCGAGTTTCGTCCCCGTTTGTAATGACTTATGGTATGGAAAGGTTATCAAACTTGGTGTTTAAATTCAGCATCTTCCAAACATGCGTCATGAATATTTTCAAGAAAATCCCCAAACTGTAAACTACCCTTTACTTGGAACATTTTTTAATGTTTTTTATTTTCTTAAAACTATCTAACAATTTTCATTAAATTACTTTATATTAAAGATATTTACATGACAAATAAAATGTAAGCTTTGAGTTATTATTTGGTATTAGTATGTGAAGTACTCTTTGTTCGCAAGGAATTTTGTGTAGTCTTGTATAACTGGTAAACGTTAGGCGATAAACGAAAACTTACTTCATAAACAATTTAGATGTCTTAAAGAACACAATTTATGTCAAATAAACGTCATTCCTAATAATGAGGAAAGAGGAAACGATATTACAGTTTACGTGTTCTGGTATTTTTCAACATTTCTCGTTTTATTAGTTTAAGTAGATTTCGAAAATTGCGCCGATTTTTCAGCGTATTCATTTGTGGTATTTACAAGATTATTTCGGATGCATTAGTAGAGTAGAGGTTTTTTATGTTTGCCTGAAATTTCGGTGAAAATGGTTTAGAAGTGATCCAGGAAATATGTTAGTCAGGAATTACTACAATTTTTATTGAATTTCCTCATTAACGCCCAGTTTGTCTGTTCGGTTTTAGCCACAAAAGAAGAATAAAACACATCCCTACTAAAAGACCGTAAGGTAGTTTTTAAACAGCAGACATAAACAGTTGAAAAATTAGTGTATAATTGCATCAAGTGTAAAACTAATAACACGAGAAATCTTTAACAATGTCAGGACACATAAATGGAAATATCGTTTGATCTTTATGAATATTAAGAACAAGAATTTTCTCTGATTCATTTGGTTGCTATAATTCTTTTTAACTGGAGCCCAGCACTTTGTGGTGTTACTGTATTTCATCCTCTCGTGCTACAGGTTTAGTCCACAGTTACATTATTTACATCCAATCGCAACAAACTGGCGAAATCCCGTAATATTTGTTCAGTGTTTAAGTTTTATTTCCAGAGAATTACCCCAATAAAATATCTTTTTGTGATCTCGAGGGATCGACACTGCTTTTTGCACCCAACTGTACCACGAGAGAGAGAGAGAGAGAGAGAGAGCGTTCACAAGCAGGAAAGCCTCGCGTTTAGCCAGGTGGGTAAGCTATATACTGTCACAGTTTAATTTTATTACCGTTGGTAGCAACTGTCTCAGCTGGAGATTATTGAACTGGATGCCATCATGTTCTGTTTTATCGGCACTTTATCATTGCAAGAGGGAACCTAAGATGTTTCATACACTTTTATTAAATGTCGTTACAACACAAAGATAGGTATATCATTCCCTCCTTTGCTTCCTACTTTATATCCCATCTTAAACCTCTTGTTTTTACATCCTCTACCACGTACCTAGTAGGTAGATAAGGTACTGCATTCCACCCAAAAATTCGATACCGAGATTTCACCGGAAATCATGTTTTTAGGCTCCCTGAAAGAATTTGTAGTAAACGTCCGTGTATATAGGTATAACTGTGAACAGCGTAACTTAAAAACGAAAAGTCAAAGAAATGCCAAACTTGGTATTTAAATTCAGCACTTTCCAAGGATTCGACATGATGATTTTTAATAAAATCTCCCCACTTCAAACTACTACTGGTGTATATAAAAAATGGTTCTTAATTTTTCTATTTTGTTAAAAATGAACTGTAACCACGTTGATTAAAATGCCATGTGTTTAGGTCATTGTGAATTTGTCCAGTTCTCACTCTCACTTCGCTAATGTGATCCAGTTCATTCCTAATTTAACTTCACATAATGAGTTAGTTCATTCCTCACTCATTTTACTAATGTCATTTAGTTCAGTTCTCACTGTCACTTCATTAATGTGATTTAGTTCACTTCTCACTGTCATTTCACTAATGTGATTTAGTTCAGTTCTCACTGTCACTTAATTAATGTGATTTAGTTCAGTTCTCACTGTCATTTCACTAATGTGATCCAGTTCATTCCTAATTTGACTTCACTAATATGATTTAGTTCATTCTTCACTGTGACTTCATTAATGTGATTTAGTTCAGTTCTTACTGTCATTTCACTAATGTGGTTTAGTTTAATTTTCACTATCACTTCATAATTTTCGCCCATCTTGTAAAAGAAAGGCAGAACGTCCAAGTAAAATAATAGCAAAATCTCTAAAGGAGAATGCACCTCAGTCAACATCCTCTGTACACTATTCTAACTTGAAGTCATTTCGCATTATTTGGTCACATTTGCAAGGCATTACATAAAACATGTTTAACAGTAAGTATAAAAGATACCAAACTGTAATTCTGCAGACATGTGAAATGCTGTTCAGTGAATAGTATATGCGAGCTTCATTATCTTATTTGAATTACTTTAGATTTTGTAGACATATTTATTGATATTCCGTTAATTGTTTTTGTTTTTGGTATATTTAGGTACATGTTTATCAAGAACAAGCAGACCTAGAACTTTGAAATTTATCATGAGGCTTAAGCTGATATTTATGGAAAATTCATAGATGTAAATTAAAAGTGTTCTATTTTAAGTAAAATTTTGATACCGTAATTATTGACAGGAAGATATAAATAATCAAGTAAAGAAATTGTATTAAGATAGAGAAATAATTGCAATGAATAATTTCCGTATATTAAATCGAGATATAATATAATAAGCCTGTGTTAAAACGAATTGTACGGGATGAAAGGTCATTATCGAGTTATGTTAAGGAAATACATTAGCATAAAAGTTCCCGAAATGCATGAGTGACGAGTTCAGTACGTTTGAAAAGTCACATAGGCAGAAATTCTGTAAATTAGAATGGGAATGAGATTCCAGGAGGTACCACATAGCAACAGCTTCAGATACGCATACGTAGAGCTTTAAGATTGGTCTGCGCATGTAGTAACGTTTGTAGGGGTAGTGACAGGCGGAGCTTGAGTTAAAAGGACGTGCATTCTAATTACACATTCGTGACTCTCGGTGTAACTTTTAAATTGTGTAGCGCACATGAACGTGTCGCACTTAGAAATATTTAGCGGCTATTGAGAGGGATTTTTCCGAGCAACATTTCTGAGCTTACAACTAATGCTTCGCTTAATTTTTGTTATAGAAATGATTAATTCACAAATCCAACAGTCGGTGACTCTTCTCAAACGTAACATTTTAGTCAACATTAAAACTCATCAGCTAACTAAACTGATGCCATCCTTTCAAAATACACTCACGCATACCCTAATTCTAAAAAAAATCTGATGTGTTACACTCACATGACTTTCTCTACTCTTGTACAAACTATTTTTACAAACGCTTATTCTCCATATGCTTCATGTTAATCGAGATGTTAATCTTATTGCTAATTTTCTTGTAGATGCAAGTGGAATTGGTAAGCTTTGAGCGATAGTCAAATATTTTAAGAGCTGGTTGCTATGTGGAGTATTCCATTCTCTTTGCATTACCAGGACAAAAAAAATGAATAACGAATTCCCATTTGAGAAAAAGTATAACTATTGGAAAATTCAACGAATAACAAGCCATATCTTGAAAATGGTTCACTCAACAAAAAAAAAATGTATATGACATAAATTATGCATTTTAACGTGGTGTACATTTTTTGTGTAGTAAAATTTTGTCTTATCTCTTATGGTTTACCAGTTATGCAAACGTCGTTCACAATGAAGAATACTTTTGGAAACATTCCCAGAAAATTCAAGATATACGTTTTATTTGTCATGAAAGTATCTTAAGTATATGCTATTTTAATCAAAATCCTTAGAGCCATTTTTGAGAAAATTAAAATTTTCGAAAAATGTTCCATGTAAAGGGTAATCTGGGGTGGGGGATTTTCTTGAAAACCTTCGTGTAGCATCTCTGGAAGATACTGAACCTAAATACCAAGTTTGGTGTTTATCCGACCGTTCGTGTCTGAGTTATGCTGTTCACAGACACACACACGGACATGTTTCCAAAAATACTTTTTACTTTCTCTACTACGTATAGTAAGTAGGGGAAGTATTGCATTCCACCCAAAAATTCGATACCGAGATTTCACCGGAAATACATGTTTTGAGACCTCCTGAATCCAAAAAAAGCATTTTTGGAAACATGTCCGTGTGTGTGTCTGTGTGTCTGTGTGTGTGTGTGTGTCTGTGTGTGTGAACAGCATAACTCAAAAACGAACAGTCGGATAAACACCAAACTTGGTATTTAGGTTCAGTATCTTCCAGAGATGCGACACGAAGGTTTTCAAGAAAATCCCCCCACCCCAGACTACCCTTTACATGGAACATTTTTCGAAAATTTTAATTTTCTCAAAAATGGCTCTAACGATTTTGTTTAAAATATCATATGTTTAAGATAATGCCATGAGAAATGAAATGTATATCTCGAATTTTCTGGGAATGTCTCCAAAAGTATTCTTCATTGTGAACGACTTTTGCATAACTGGTAAACCATAAGAGATAGACAAAATTTTACTACACAAAAAATGTTGATCTCGTTAAAATACACAACTTATGTTATATACATTTCTTTTGTTGAGTGAACCGTTTTCGAGATATTGCTTGTTATTCCCTTAAATTTTCCAATACTTATACCTTTTCTCAAATTCGTTATTCATTTTTTTATGTCCTGGACTTGCAAAGAGAATGGAATTCGACACATAGCAACCAGCGTTAAAATATTTGACCATCGCTTAAAAGCTACCATATTCCCCTTGCATCTACAAGAAAATTAGCAATAAGATTGACATCTCGATATCTCGATTAACATAAAGCATATGGAGAATAGGCGTTTGTAAAAATAGATTGTACAAGAGTAGAGAAAGTCATGTGAGTGTAACACATCAGATTTTTTTGGATTCAGGTGGTCTCAAAACATGTATTTCCGGTGAAATCTCGGTATCGAATTTTTGGGTGGAATACAATACTTCCCCTGCTTACTATACGTAGTAGAGAAAGTAAAACTCATAGCTATACCACTAGAGCAGCTGGCACAAAGTTGTCGCACCGAGAACGGCCTCAATTTCTTTTGAAAAAGTTATTAAAGTTTTAATTACAAGAAATAAATTATTAATCTTAGCCTTATAACTGTTAAAGTAATCAAAGTTTACTACAGTATGTTGATGCTGAATTTCTAATTATCATATATAAATTTGATGAACCTCCGTTTTATGTATTGAGCAAAAATTGTACCCGAATAGAATGGTGCATTTACTTATAATTTATATATCAGTATACTTATAAAATCTAAAAATAATTTAAATAAGATAGAGAAACTTAAAGAAGCATTTCACTGAATAGTATTTAACATGTCTGCGAAACTACAGTTTGATATCTTTTATATCTTTTATAGTTCCTGTCAAATATGATATTATGTAATGCATTGCATATGTGAGTGACCAAGTAATGCCTGTTTATCGTACATGTTCTCTTAACGAGATCTACATTTTTGTGTAGTAAGGTTTTGTATTCTCTCTTACGGTTTACCAATTATATAAAATTCATCGAGAATGAACAGGACTTCACAGGCTACTCCCAGAAATTTCAATATAAACATTTTATTTTTATACAAATAGAGTCATTTTTGAGATCATCAATAATAACGAAAATTTTTCAATGTAATGGATAGTTTCAGGTGGGTGGAGTTTCGTGTCGCGCCCTTGGAAGACGAACTTAAATACCTAGCTTGATGTTTTTGAGTTAGTTTAGTTTTTGATTTATGCAGTCCCCCCCCCCTCACATCCAACACACACAGAGAAATTTTCCTAAAACTGCTTTTACTTTCTTTACTAGTAAGTAGAGGAAGCATTACATTCCACCCAAAAATTCGTTACCGAGATTCCACCGGTATATATATGTTTGGAGGCTTCTGAATCCCAATAAACCATCTTTGGAAATATCCGTGCTGTGTCTGTGAACACCATCAAAAACGAAAGGTCGCATAAATACCAAACTTGGTATTTAGGTTCAATATCTTCGAAAGGTGCGACACGAAGATTTTCAACAAAATCCCCTCTTTTCTAAACCATGGTTCTAAAGATTTTTATTAAAATATCGTATATGAAACATATTTACGTGACAAATAAAATGTATGGAATTAATTGTTTCTTCCACATAGACCGGTGTTGGACAAGGTTGGAAAGGTGGAATCAAACGACTGAAAAATTCAATGCCATAGCCGGGATTTGAACCACGGATCTTCCGGTTTCCGTTCGGTTGCTCTAACCACTGAGCTACCATGGCAACATGTCGGTACACATTAAATTCCCCCAACTGATTCACATTGAACCTGGGTCTTAAAGTACTTGCAGCATTGTAAGTCGCCATTAGGGTATGGCATCTCAATACAATTTGAGATCTCCTTGTGGTTTATTGGGAAGAAATGTAGTTCTCTTCGTAACTTTGGCCATTTCCAAGACACTCATTAGTTGTTATTTTGAATGTTTCAACATTTTAAATACTGTAATTACATAGAAACACAATCGATGATTACGAATGTACATATTAAACATTTGATATACGAATAAATGTTCCTGGTTACGTTTTGTTTCTAATTTCTGTGCCATTAGAGGTTAGCAACTTTAGATCGCCATGACTGGGCTCCTCCCTTTGAACGTGTTTAATACGTGAAATATCGCTCAGAAAATCACGTTTTTTGATGGAACTTAGTTTGTGCAGATAAATCACGTTATTAAATTAATCTCGTTACAGACAACGTATTTCATAATTCCATTGGACATATATAGAATTAAATTTCCGTTTTAATTGTGATATTTTATATCAGAATATTAACATGCACAGGAAGCAATAGATCCAAATTACGTCCCCATTTCAGTAAAAGCTCTCTACCACATAAAACAAATGCGCCGCTGTAATTTCAAATATACTCACATTAGGTTAGCGTGATCAGTCCAGCGAGTGTTGAAGTAGCGCAAAAAAAATGCGGCTTGTTGTTTCGAGGAACGAACGGTAATTTAATGTGTGCGAAACTGTTGATCTTCATAACGAACTGGGTCATCAAGATGACGTCATACTGCGCATCTCACACAGGCACTTGTTTTGATACATGTCCAGCTTCTGAAAAACAGCTGTGTTTTTCTTGATCTGATGTTCGCTACGTCTTGGAGTTTCCTGTCAGATTCATGCCTATTTTTTTCTTTTCATCCTCTTCTTTCCATTCCTTTAACAAAATGTCTTCTTGTGAAATAAACAAGAAAAAAATAGATTAAAAGCCAGCATTCTTCTGTTTCTTTCTGTTCTGAACTCCCGCCCCATTTTTACTTTCTCTACTGCTTACCATGGTAAGAAGAGAGAGAATTGCATCCCACCCAAAAATTCTACACGGAGATTTCACCAAAAACACACGTTTTGAGGTCCCTGGATCCAAAAAAGGCACTTTTAGGAAAAGGTTGGTGTGTGTATGAATAGCATAACTCAAAAACGAGATGTCTGTTAAACGTGAAATTTGGTATTTAACTTCAGGAGCTTCCAAGGGTGCGGCACGAAGATTTTGAAGAAAATACCCTTACCCCAAACAACCCTTTACTTGCAACATTTTCCATTATTTTTATTTTCTCAAGAATGACTCTTAACGATTTTTATTAAAACGCTACAGGTTTTAAATATCTGCATGACAAATGAAATGCATATCTTGAACTTTTTGGGCATGAGAAGTGGAGTTAAACAGGGGGATAGTTTGAGACCTCTGTTGTTTAATACTTTTATGAACAAATAATTAGATATTGTAAGAGAAGAAGAAACAAACTGAGAGTAGGTTACTGGAAAACGAGACCGGTATATGTGCAAGCTCTGATTTATGCGGATGACATAGTCTTAATGGCGGAAAACCAAGAGAACCTGCAACAATCAATAACAGAATGGGCTAGTACATTGGAAGCGAAAGGTATGAATCTAAATGCAAAAAAGAGTAAAGTAATGATAATTGGTAAAGAGGAAACAGAGACATAAAATTAGAAAATGTGACAAGTATTGAATATTTAGGGGTGATTCTAACTAAAAATGGAAGAATAGATCAAGAAATAAACAATAGAATCAGGAAGGCAATAAATATATATTACCAAATTAATAACACTACAATTGGCAAAAGAGAAGTAAGTCAAACCACTAAAATGATAATATATAAGGTGATATACCAGTCAGTTCTATTATATGGGAGTGAAAGATGGACAGACGTGCAAGTAGATTAACAGCAACACAGATGAAATACCTAAGGAGAGGATATACAAAGAGGGATCAAGTTAGAAATGTGAAAATAAGAGAAAAACTAAAACAGGAATGTTTACTGAAGACAATGGAAAGAAACCAACTAAGAGGGTGGGACGATTAGTAAGGATGAATGAAGAAGGATTACCTAAAAGAATATTTGAAGCAAGAGCGGAGGGGAAGAGAAGAATGGGAAGACCTAGGATGGAATGGAGAATATATATGGAAAGAGTGGCAGTCGGACATGGGACAACATTGAGAGGAATATACAGGTTGGCGCAGGACAGGATCGAATACGGAAAGTGGCTGAAGGAACCCGACGCAGCAGGGAAAGTCAAAGAAGAACTTTTTGGGCAAGACCTCCGAAGTCCTCTTCATTCTGAATGATGTTTCTATAATTGGTAAACCATAAGAGATAGACAAAATCTTACTGCACAAAAATGCACACAGCTTACGTAAGAGTAACATATGTAAGATTTTGTTGTGGAGTTAACCATTTTAGAGGCCTTCCTTGTTAAAGGTTTGAATTTTCATATACTTATACTTTTCTCAAATGGGAAGTCACTCGTGGTTTTTCTTGATCATGTAAAGAATTTCAAAGTTGTCGCTTAGCGACACGCTCTTTAAAATGCTTGACTATTGCTTTACTTACTGTATCGCACGACGTAATGTGTAAATGTGAATTGATAATTCATCTGGATTAACAACAAGTAACTAAAATGATAAGCTCCAGTAGTGGGAGGGGTCTTAGAGAGAGGAGCTGTTGGAGACTTCCGCGCGTTTCTGTGCCTTGTCTGCCTGCGACCTGTAGCCTCCTGGGGGATGGTAGCAGCAATAATCGCCGTAGATCTCAGTGCGCGAGGTGTTACCCTCTGTTCAATACCCTATACCCCTATCTCTTAGCTCCATGTATATCCATTTGTACACTCGCTTTTATATATGCCGTCACCGCAGTCTCAGGCGGCATTCCACTAGGCTTCACAAATAGAGAATGTATAGCAAGTAGGAGATGTGTATCTGTACCTTTTCGCGCATGCAGTGGCGTCTTGTTTTACGTGCACAGTTCTAGACTATTTGCATATGAATATAAGCAATAGCTTTCCTCATCATTTACAACAACCGCGTTTAAACATATAGCTGAATGAAACCCGGTTTTGCACAGTATCCCCACGAAAAAAACAATTATTACAACTTAATGTAAAACTGAAATAATTATTACACTTTTTACTCTCTAAGAGGACACATTACTAGGCATTATTCGAATCACCTGTCCAAACTAAATATACAACTAAATAAAACACTGTTTTGCACAATTTCTCCATGAAAAATATTTTAATGACAGTATAACGTAAAACTAAAGTAAATTATATTTTTTACACTCAAAGAAATTAAATTAAGGTTTACTTATGGCGCTATTTAACTACTATGGTTCTTAGCATCTCTTTCTATACCTATTGGGCATGAAAGAAGGAAATTTTGCTCGGAAGCCCCTTTATCAGGCTAATCTACAACACGGGATCACCGACTTTACCTCTCTTCCGAAGGAAGCCATGTTAAGGATTTTTATGCCCGAAAATGTCCATCGCCCTACGCTGAGTTTGAACCCGCGACCTCGGGAAACTAGAGGCTAACATGGTAACCCTAGACCAAGGAGGTCGATGACTCTCAAAAGGACACATTTACTAGACACTATTTTAATAATCTGTCCATGGGAATGCTACATGGCATTGACCTAGCAATGTCTTCAAGTGGCAGATTGGCTTCCCTCATACCCACAATTCTTCCCCGGTGCACCTCCGAAGTATTTGCACACATCGCGTTAGCTACAGTTAACACACACCGCTGCTAATTTGTAGAAGAATGGCCAGAGAAAATCACATGATTGCAACACATCCTATATGTTTTATGTAACACATGGAACTATTACCGACATATGATTTAAACTGACAGAAAAATAAATTTATGAAATTGTAAAAATGGAGCGTTAAGGTAATAATAAATGAAATACGCATAATTCACAAAAATAGTGAGTTATATTATTCTAGTCCTAATCTTAAGACTGGGCGTTAAGGTAATGCATCCGTGAAATTTGGAAAATCCACAGTATGACAGACATATTGTTGAAATATATGCCAGTCATTACATACAATATCAATAATGCCTTTGCCATGTTTCAAAATTTTAGCTTGCATGTTTGTTTAAATATTAATTTTGATTGTGTATATTCATTGTTTTAATAAAATTATTTTTTTAAATATATTCACATAAAAATTCAGGTTTTATATTAACCCCTAATTAATGTAAAAAAATATCTCCTTTTGTGTTCTTCAAAATTCTTGAGTTTTAAAAAGTTAATAATTTATTTCTTAAAATTGGAGCATTAATTTAAAGAAGTATATGGTAATTTTCTTTAATGTACTTTTGAGAGACAGTAAAAATATTTTGAAAAAAAGTTTGCGAGAAGAAAAGATTTAAAGGTGAGCGTGCCTCTTAATAAGTATGTGCTTGTCCATTTATAGCTTCAGTTTAAATGCCTCAAGTGGGAAAAAATGAAATGTTTCCTTAAAGTTTAGAATTTATATTATTTTATTATGAAAAAGTTAATTTTTTAATTTGCTCAATTTTTGGTCAAGTTTCGTAGACGCGTTACTTTATGGAAGAAGTTCAGTAAAATCATTGATAATACCCGACTTGACATTTATTCTCTCTATTAGATATTTTCATCGAAATTTCAGATCTTTATGCACATACACATAAAAAATAATCTGTAAAATCCAGGTTTGAAAATGTTGTAAAACGAATTAGTGTAATTTTCAAAAAATTGAATAAGGCTAATAAAATTAGGTATATGGAAAACCACGGTAAGTAAATAATGCTGTTTTTTCTTTCGGCGTTTTAGAAATGAGTGTTTCCTTTCCATTAATTTTGCTGCTGTGACTTTTTCAAGTGAAGACGTGTAGTTTTCTGGAGTCATGTATTGGGACCGCGTCCCTGACCACCGTCTTCTGTTTCGTTTATACGCTATATATTTAGCACAGAGCTGCTTTGTTTATCCTGAAAACGTCGATCCTCTCCAGCATCTTGAATATTTCTGCTTCGTCAGACAATAAAGGGCCTGATTTTTAACTCCGGGGTCAAAATTAAAACACTTTAACTGGCTCTCAAGGAGGGAACATGAGCTGCTTTACATTCCAAGTTAATCTATCTTCAAAATACACTAATACCATGTGCATAAACTGTACAGGAGAGAGAATATCTGATTGAAAGATGCTCGGCTCATTATCCATTCACACATATCTCATTTATATGTTAATCGTATAGCAAGTTCATTTGTGCAATCCTAGTATTATAAACACGTTATTATGATGGTCACAATTGTGAATAATTGCGTCTTTTGAGCACTGGTAACATAATGGTTACTCAGCAACCATGAGGTAATAAATCGATTTAAACGTATTAATTTATAATCGATTCAATTCTAATTCCCTGTTAAACCGCAACAGTCTAAAGCCTTCTGTAGTATTCACCCTTTTGATTAGAGTTGGCAATGTAAACGATTATGTTTTGTCTCAAAGACCAAACATTTGTATCTAGCAGGCAATGCATGTATTAATAACATTGGAAAATGAAATAATGAGGCTCGCATTCGGGAGGTCCCGGGTTCGATTCCCGGCGATCGTCCAATATGAACATTTTTATTTTTTGTGGTTTCCTACGGTGGTTCCACGACTTTCCTGTCCCTCAATTTCTGTACCCATCATCTCCATCATATGTTCCAGGGTTGTAAACACCAGGTAGGACCAGTGTTCGGCGGCTGGATGGTGGACGTGCGCTTACAGATTTCTTCCTGGCGTCGGTCGGACTGCTCAGCTAGGTCTCGCCTCCGGGTGCTCTTGGTGCGGGCTTCCCTTCAGGGGCTTGGGCGGCCTCAGATACATACGAACTGGAAACGTTTGGGACTCCATCCATGCTTGCGCGCGTCGTCTCCCGGATTTGGTCGCCTTTTGGGTCTCTCCCCTCATCCCCACCTCCTAAGGTCACGTTCGGAGTAAAAAGGGCCGTTACGGCTCGGCCTACTTATGGTGCTCTGCCCCGGGTTCGGGGGACCCTCCGCAGTGTGTACCTACCTACCTACCATTTTTATTTTCTCTACTACGTATAGTAAGTAGGGAAAATATTGTATTCCACCCAAAAATTCGACACCGAGATTTCATCGGAAATACAAGTTTTGAAACTCCCTGAATCCAAAAAAAAAAAGCATTTTTGGAAACATGTCTGTGTGTCTGTGAACAGCATAACTCAGAAACGAACAGTCGGATAAACATCAAACTAGGTATTTAGGTTCCGTATCTTCCAGAGATGCGACACGAAGGTTTTCAAGAAAATCCCCCCACCCCAGACTACCCTTTACATGGAACATTTTTCGACAATTTTAATTTTCTCAAAAATGGCTCTAACGATTTTGATTAAAATATCATATATTTCAGATACTTTCATGACAATTAAAATGTATATCTTGTATTTTCTGGGAATGTCTCCAAAAGTATTCTTTATTGTGAACGACTTCTGCATAACTGGTAAACCATAAGAGATAGACAAAATTTTATTACACAAAAAATGTTAAAATACATAATTTATGTCATACACATTTTTTTGTTGAGTGAACCATTTTCGAGATATTGCTTGTTATTTCCTTAAATTTTCCAATACTTTTACTTTTTCTCAAATTCGTTATTCAGTTTTTGTCCTGGTAATGCAAAGAGCAACCAGCTCTTAAAATATTTGACTATCGCTTAAAGCCTTCCAATTTCCCTTGCACCTACAAGAAAATTAGCAATAAGATTAACATCTCGATTAACATGAAGCATATGGAGAATAAGCGTTTGTAAAAATAGTTTGTACAAGAGTAGAGAAAGTCATGCGACTGTAACACATCAGATTTTTTTTTAAATTCAATAGTTTCATGCCTTCAACACTTGTGTGCGCATTCAAAGCTGAAACTATGATTAACTTAAAGAACATCGTCAATATTTCGTTATTTGGTAAGCTAATTGATATGGTTATAACCAATTATTTGCTGATTACCATAAATATGCAAGAACCCTTAAAATAATTGTCTAATATTTTTTCGCACTTCAACTTATCAGATGTTCCACTACTTTTCATTGATTCCGCCAAGAATGAAAGGTTTGTTTACGTATTATTATGTTTGCACTCAAAGGTTTATCCGTGGATAGCTTATATGAAATTTTAAAATCTAGATATTAAATTCCTCTATTAACAGCATTTTACCCATTGGTAAGGCATGTTTCAAAATATGTTAGTGCCTCCCTAAAGAAGCCTGGAACCACCTCTATCACACACAGACATACACTGCTTTTATTGATTCAGCGGACCTCAAAATAAGCGTTTGCAGTTACATCTGGATAAAAATTTATTGGTTGGAGGCAAGAGTTACAGAAAATAAAAAGGTTGCTTACGTTGTTTTATAGATGATGATAATAAATCCTCACTCGTGACGTAACAGTTCAGAAACAAATTGAACTATTAAAAGAAATGGCAGATATCCTTCGAAAAAAAAAACAATACTTTTCGTACAATAAAGAAGCACCAAAATACATGGAAACCAAATCTGCAAAAATTAAACGAGTTTCAAATTTAAATGCCACGGAGAAATAATTCAGAAAAATGGAATCGAAACTAAAGCTAATAAAAAAAATCTGATGTGTTACACTCACATGACTTTCTCTACTCTTGTACAATCTAATTTTACAAACGCCTATTCTCCATATGCTTCATGTTAATCGAGATATCGAGATGTCAATCTTATTGGTAATTTTCTTGTAGATGCAAGGGGAATATGGTAGCTTTTAAGCGAGTCAAATATTTTAACGCTGGTTGCTATGTGGCGAATTCCATTCTCTTTGCATGTTCAGGACATAAAAAAAATGAATAACGAATTTGAGTAAAAGTATAAGTATTGGAAAATTTAAGGAAATAACAAGCAATATCTCGAAAACGGTTCACTCAACAAAAGAAACGTATATGACATAAGTTGTGTATTTTAACGCGATCTACATTTTTTGTGTAGTAAAATTTTGTCTATCTCTTATGGTTTACCAGTTATGCAAAAGTCGTTCACAATGAAGAATATTTTTGGAGACATTCCCAGAAAATTCGAGATATACATTTTATTTGTCATGACAATATCTTAAACATATGATATTTTAATCAAAATCGTTAGAGCCGTTTTTGAGAAAATTAAAATTTTCGAAAAATGTTCCATGTAAAGGGTAGTCTGGGGTGGGGGGATTTTCTTGAAAACCTTCGTGTCGCATCTCTGGAAGATACTGAACCTAAATACCAAGTTTGGTGTTTATCCGACTGTTCGTTTTTGAGTTATGCTGTTCACAGACACACAGACACACAGACAGACAGACACACAGACACACAGACAGACACACACACGGACATGTTTCCAAAAATGCTTTTTTTGGATTCAGTGATTCTCAAAACATGTATTTCCGGTGAAATCTCGGTATCGAATTTTTGGGTGGAATGCAATACTTCCCCTACTTACTATTCGTAGTAGAGAAAGTAATAGATTCTGAAAAATGGAAACACATATCAGCTTACTTAAAACCTCTATAATAAAAGGTGCATGTCTAAGCATACAAAATTAAGACATATAATACTACTCGTATAATTAAACCACAGTGCCTCTACGGAGCAGAAACATTAATTTTGAACAGAAAATCAGACATCAAAAATATGGTGAAAAAAGGATGCATAATGATTGGAAAAATTTTAGGTCCACAAGTCATAGGTGAGAAATAGAGACTGAGAGGTAAGAATTAAATAAAATGTAAACACATTCACTGTGAGATTGGAAAGCGAAGGTTAAAATGTTATGGACATATTAAATGGATGAACTCAAAAAGGTTCACAAAATAATGGAATTCTAACAAAATAGAAGTAAAGCACATGTAGATACCACTCGTATGAAGTGGATTACCTACTGAAGTAAAATATCTGATGCAATACATTCACATGACTTACTCTACCCTCTATTGTTTATAGTGAGTATACAAATTATTCTTACTCAAGCTTATTTTTCTATCTATTACATTTTAATTCAAATAAAGATTTGTAGAAATAGCTACATTACACATTTCGTTATAGATACAAAGAACAGCGACAGTCAAATGTTCAAGAACTGGACGCTATATGCTGGCCTTAAAATTACATACTGTTTCCATGACATATCGAGAAATAATTGAATGTTGAAAGGAATTTAAAGAATGAACAATTCGATCCTTTAATAACGGATATCTTAGAAACCGCGTATACCACAAAAAACTTATTTTAAATAAATTGTGTGTTTTAAGAGACCAGTTATACAAAATTTCTTCCAAATGAAGTGGACTTCACAGACTATTCCGGAAAATTCAATATATACATTTTATTTGTCATGTAAATATCCTTAATATATGTTATTTTAATAAAAATTGTTAGAGCCATTTTTTATAAAATCAAAATTCTCGAAAAATGTTCCATATGCAGGGTAGTCTGGAGTGGGGAGTTTCTTAAAAATCTTCGTGTCCATCTTTGGAAGGTACTGACCTTAAATACCAAGTTTGGTCTTGATCCGATTTTTCGTTTTTGAGCTATGCTGTTCACAGGCAGACACATACACACACGTGGACCTTTTATAAAAATGCTCTTTTTAGTCTCCGGGGGCCCCAAAACGTTATTTCCAGTAAAACTTCGATATCAAATTTTTGGGTGGAATACAATACTTCCCCTGCTTACTATAGGTACGTAGTAGAGAAAGTAAAAATGACTTAAAGTTGGCAGGAATTACGCAAAAGATATCCTAAACAGAGATGTGTTTAGAATCAAATGTGGCAAGCTGACCAAGAGGACCTAACGAAGAAAGAAACTGGAACAACATAGGTAGACGAAGGAAAGAAAGGCCACAGCCAAAGAATGAGAAAAGTATGGATTCAAAAGAAAACAAACAAACTCTTTAAGTATTTTGCATTGTCCTACATGGGCTCATACTTTTAGACAAACAAAATCTGTGTTACACTCACATGACTTTCTCTACTCTTGTACAGACTATTTTTACAAATGCTTATTCTCTATTTACTTCATGTTAATCGAGATAAACATTTGCTAATTTTCTTGTAGATGCAAGGGGAATATGGTAGGCTTTAAGCGATAGTCAAATGTTTTAAGAGCTGGTTGCTATGTGGCGCATTCAATTCTCTTTGTATGTCCAAGACATAAAAAAATGAATAACGAATTCCCATTTGAGAAAAAGTATTGCAAAGTTCAAACAAATAACATGGAATACCTCGGAAATGGTTCACTCGACAAAAAAAATGTATGACACAAATTGTGTTTTAACGAGATCTTTGTCATCTTCCGTGGTGTAGTGGTTACCGTGCTAGCCTCTAGTTCCCGAGGTCGCGGGTTTAAACCCGGCGGAGAGCGATGGATTTTTTCGGGCGTGAAAGTCCTTAGCATGGCTTCCTTCGGAAGGGAAGTAAAGCCGGTGGTCCCTTGTCGTACATTTACGGCACATAAAAGAATCTCAAGCCTGGTAAAGAGGCCACTGAGCAAAATTTGCGGTCTTTCACGCCCAATATAGAATGGGACGCTAAGGACCACAGCAGTTAAAGAGCGTCCATAAATAAAACTCAATTTAATTTAAACGAGATCTACGTTTTTTGGTAGTAGAATTTTGTCTCTCTTACGGTTTACCAGTTATGCAAAATTCATTCAGAATGAAGACGACTTTTAGGGACATTTCCAGATAATTCAAGATATACATTTCATTTACTATGAAAATATCTTAAACATATGATATTTTAATCAAAATCATTAGAACCATTTTTGAGAAAACAAACATTTTCGATAAATGTTTCATGTGAAGGGTAGTTTAGGGTGGGGGATTTTCTATAAAATGTTCATGTCGCACCACACACGCGGACCTTTTTCTAAAAATGCTTTTTTTGGATTCAGGGGGCCTCAAAACATGTATTTCCGTAGAAATTTCGGTATCGCATTTTTAGATGGATTGCAACACTTCTACTTATATATGTAGTAGAGAAAGTAAAAATAGATCAACGTATATAGGGGAAGTGAACTAACAGTGCTGTTTACACGTGTCATACTTTCATTTGTTTCAACATTAATAGGACTATGAATCGTCTTGGAAACATTTAATGTTTTAAATTAACATCAGGTAATTTTTTGCATATACTGCTGACCTAAATATTTGTACGCAGATTTATAATGAGCCAGAAAGTGAAATAAAGCCAGTCTGCTGATTTTATGAATTTATTTGAATATATATAGTGGCGAAATTAAAGCCATTTTCTCCCATTTTTGTGTCATTTTATAGTACATTCACAAGAGTTATGGGTATTCACACTGCGGCAGCAGTAATTACTTGCAAATAATTCATCGCGCCGTGCAATAACAAAGGATGTGACATCAATTTTATTCCAAACTGCTGTGTCGCAATTCATGCAAAGCCACCATAAATACTACAGTAAAATGTGCCTCCAGTACTGTGGTTAAGGAAGGACAATAAATTCCTGTATTAACCTTTCCCATGTTGAAAACAAAACACAATCTACAAAACAAACACGATTCAAAGTAGTCGATCTTGGCTTTGAAAATAATTTCACGCATCACGCGAGAAACAAAGGAAAAACCATTAGTCACGCGGACACTTGGCGGTGGTTCCGATTCCGGCTGTTTGCGAATTCTTTTCTCTCTCTTTTTTTCTTTCCTATATGCGTTATTCATGTCCTTTGCGGACAGAAGATGAAGGATTTTGCTTTTTTTTGTTTCAAGTTCTCCCATACATATTCATCAATGGCAATACACGAAAAATATTTTTCCTCTATTTTATTGCTGCCCGTGTATATTGTATGAACATGCGCGCTTCATAATCGCGATGCTATTCGTCGCAGAGCTCTTTTATTAAACCTCTATAGAAATGTGTAAAAATTAAGAAGAAAGAAAAAGAATAACATCGTCGAGAACATAGGTATATACACATTCAGTTACGGAGTTAGTTGAGCTTTTAAATCCGGAGAATGTATTGTGTTAATTTCTCTACCATGGAAGTATTTTCCACTCAAAAATTGGATATCAAGATTTCAACAAAGTTGCTCTGAACTCAAAAGAACAGTTTTAGAAAAATGTGCATTTGTGTGGGAGAGGGAGAGAATAAGAAGGGCAGCCAGATCTGATGGCGACAAGCGCAGCGTAACGGCGTCCCTAACGTTTTCAGATTAAGAATCCTCTAGCGCCCCTTCTATATCCCCTCTCCGTATCCACACGGGTAGTTTCAGGCAGAAGGTTCCGTGTTAGCGAAGAAACAGTTATCTCCTCAAAACACACCCAACGGACATCACCGACCGTTCTGCTGTTGAAGATGAAATGAAATGAGAATTCGTGGTTTTATATAATGCACTCCGTATTTCATTTGTCGTCTTCCCTGGTGGTACTACCACTAGTACCTTGCTAGCCTCTGGTTCCCGAGGTCGCGGGTTCAAATCCGACGGAGGGTGATGGATTTTTTTGGGCTTCATTCGGAAGGGAAGTAAAGCCGTTGGCCCCGTGTAGTATTTACGGCACGTAAAAGATCCTCAAACCTGATAGAGGTCTCTGAGAAAAATTACCGTCTTTCACGCCCAATGGGTCGCTAAGGGCTATAGTAGTTAAAGAGCGTCCATAAATAAAACTCGATTCAACCCCACATTTTTCTACCGACCTGGGAAAACCACAAAAAATAGGCGAGGGTGACGGGTCTAACGAGATCTCCCGAATGCGAGCCACGGACCTCTCCCGCCCGGTGAAAGAGCACAACTCAACTTTGAGCCAAAACTTTGGTGACCATTATTCATAACTAGCTGGTTGACCGATGCTACTCGGGTAGCTTTTTAAACCCAAATGAATCAATTGGATTTACCTCCCCATATTTTTTATGAGATTATTGTGCGATGATCTAGGTGTAAGATTTATGATGTATGCTCCTCTTTATCCGTGCATACCCGGGTATTCCTAATAACGGATGAAAAATCTCGTGTTCGCACAAAAGGATGGCGGAACGCCTGACTTCCTCACTTAAACTTGGAAGACTGCCCGGTCTCTTGGGGATTATAACCGCAGTACGCGCTGCTTGGGGCAAAGCGGGGACACCCGCTAACAACAGAGCATCTCCACCAGCAGCTAAGGTTGAGCTCCTATACAAGCCATCCAAGAGATACTTTGACTTCAAGATTACAATAGCAGCCTCAATAAAATAAACTTTTGAAAATACATTACACCAGCTGTGCACAAACCCATTGCACATTGACCGGCAAGCGTCGAGGAGCAAATATTACTACCTCCTTTCATCCCCTCTACCTCAATTTCATCCGCCATCCTACAAACCTCACATGCCGTTTATAATGCAGTTAAGCCCTATCAGGGACAGGCACACGTCAAACACCTTCGTACTGCGCTCAGCCTGCCAATACATCGTCGTCGGGGGAGAAGATAAGGAATTTAGGCCTTCCGCGGATGTTTCACATCCTTTTGTATGTGCATATAACGGGAAATTTTTCATCCGTTATTAGAAAAGTCGGAAGTGTACGAAATTACATCTATGAAAGGTAAAGGAGAGGATTTAACCACAAAAAAACTCCAAGTTTATTGAACAATGATTTCATAAAGAATGGAGGAGATACGAGGTGTGATCAAAAAGTTTCCGGAATGACGTCATAAATACTACACAACAGTTTGTTTCGTCTAATCTGCACTGTCACCCTCGAAGTAGTCTCCATGGGAGTTAATACATCTGTCCCAGCGCTTCTGCCACTGCTGGAAGCACCTCTGGAAGTCCTCTGGTGCCGAATCTGGAGAATAGGCGGGATGGGGAACAGTATTCATCCTATTTTTATCCAAAAATTGGCGAACAGAAAGGGCTTTGTGCGCGGGCGCATTGTCATGATGCAGGAACATGTCCAAATTGTCTTTCAAAATAGTTTAAACACTTCCAAAGGAGAGTCCTAATGAGTCAGAAAGTTCTCTTATTGTAATGCGCCTATCATTTAAGACCATTTCCCTCACCTGATTGATATTTTCATCGGTTTTGCTGAAACAGGGTCGTCCCGAACGATCTGCATCTTTAACTGATGTCACACCACTTTTAAATTTTGAAAATCACTCAAGTGCTTGAGTTTTGCCCATAACTTCCTCCCCATAAGTTGTTCTTAACATTTCATAGGCTTCTGTTGCAGTTTTACCGAGTTTAAAGCAAAATTTTATGTTCGTTCTTTGTTCTTCGTAATCTGACATTTTTGCTACGCGGAAAAATCGCAGCACCTGCAAAACACGTGTTTACTTCAGAGCGTCTACCTCGTCACTGCATGGTCACAGGAAGTCACGTGAACTCTCATTTTTATCGGGAAGGAACGCTGCATGTACATTTGGGGTAAGAATTAAAGAAATCTGAGCGTCAGCATTGTTGTGAAGACATTCCGGAAACTTTTTGATCACACCTCGTATATGAGATTAACCAAATCGTCATTCGAGTTTTAAGAGCTATTCGTGCGACGTAGGAGAGGCCAGCTAGTTATTTTATAATACAAAATCCGCAACAGTACTGATTAGGACGGATTTTATTTTATTCGCGAACACGCGATTCCCTAGCCCCCGTAGACACATTTCATCTGCGTTCCGATAGTTGGCGTGGGTTCCTTTCCTAGCATTACCAGCAATTTTTGTTACAGTATTGTGACGCAAAGGTTACTATAACCCTAGGTTATTCGGAGGTCGGCGCCGGACAGTCGGATATAAATGAAGATAAGTAGGGCTCTCACAGCATAAACACTGGGAGCGCTATCGTCAGATAACCAGAATCTTCTGGATGTTTCCTCTTCTGAAACGTTCTGGAACTCTGTAGAAATTTCCAATGGTTATAGTGAGCGAGATAGCGAGTGCGTTTCTGGTGTGAGTTTGTGGCGTGCAGTGAATGGTGCTTCGCGAGATATTGGAGAAGTCTTGTGAGTGAACTGTCCGGAAGAGAGACTACGCCACATATAAAGTTAAGTAACAGTGAAGAGTTGAACGGGATAAAATCAGTGAAATGAGTGTTAAAAATCTGATGTGGTACACTCACATGACTTTCTCTACTCTTGTAAAACTATTTTTTACAAACGCTTATTCTCCATCTACTTCATGTTAATCCAGATAAACATTTGCAGACCTTCTTATTGCTAATTTTCTTGTAGATGTAAGGGGAATATATATTTACAAGGCCAATATAGAAATACAGTAGCCTTTAAGCATATACATATCTCTTAATAGCTGGTTGCTAGGTGCAGCACCATTCTCTTTACCACAGATTAATACTCTTTGCATATCCAAGACAAAAAAATGAATAACGAATTCCCATTTGAGAAAAGTATTGAAAAATTTAAGGGAATAACAAGCAATATCTTGAAAATGGTTCACTCAACAAAAAAGTGTATATGACATAAATCGTGTATTTTAACGTGATCTACATTTTTGTGTAGTAAATTTTTGTCTATCCCTTATGGTTTACCAGTTATGCAAAAGTCGTTCACAATGGAGAATACTTTTGGAGACATTCCCAGAAAATTCCAGATATACATTTTATTTGTCATGAAAATATCTTAAACATATGATATTTTAATCAAAATCGCTAGAGCCGTTTTTGAGAAAATTAAAATTTTCGAAAAATGTTCCATGTAAAGGGTAATCTGGGGTGGGGGATTTTCTTGAAAACCTTCGTGTCGCATCTCTGGAAGATACTGAACCTAAATACCAAGTTTGGTGTTTATCCGACTGGTTTCTGAGTTATGCTGTTCACAGACACACACACACACACCCACACACACGGACATGTTTCCAAAAAAAATTGGATTCCGGGGTCTCAAAACATACATTTCTGGTGAAATCTCGGTATCGAATTTTTGGGTGGAGTACAATACTTCCCCTACTTACTATACGTAGTAGAGAAAGTAAAAAGTTAGAATGGAATGTTACTTACTACCTTTTGCGGATTCCAAGAACGCATTAAATATGTCATCTCTCCTAGTACGTTAATGAAGTGGCCGCACTTTTACAAACTCCTCCTTAACAGTAAAATTATGAAAGACCACTCTAATAAATAAACACAACTGTCCATCGAAAATAAGTATCAGTGCTTTCATCAAACTGAAGCGAAAAACATTCACACTATTGCGGGTCCCGATATAATTGGATTCTAAAGTCTTAAAAATCTGCTCAACACGTCTAGCAACAGTTTGAAGTCATTTTATAGAAGACATAAGTGCGGATTTATCTTTGTGTCCATCGAACAGATTCTGCGTCACTGCTCAATGCTTCTTTAACTACTTCCCCGTCACTGAAAGGTTTTTTCCCCCTTTTCGCTAGAACATAACAGACTTTGTAAGAGGCCATTGTCACATTACTATTTTGCTGAAATGGCATTGTAAAAAAAACATTGCTGTAATGTTAATTTAGATTTTAAGTATAACTTTTTGAGATTCATAATTAACAGAAAATTCACTATTAAAGGTTGTGTGATTTGTCGAAAAATGGCGTTCCACATTATTTTTGTTGGGAGTAGACACACTACTGTTACATAATAAACACATTGGTTTTCCTCTGAATTCGACAAAATAATGCTACTCCTCTCAATCATTGTTATAACTGTAAGTGCTTTGTTTTTAGCCATATTGTATTAAGAATAATCGATTATAAGACAAGACGCATAACTGAACCTACGCTCACAAGCTCCAAGTTACACAAAATGTTTGGTTCAAAACCTGACTCCTTCGCTCACTATCCGTACAAACAATAATGTTCAAAACAGCGTAATTGTTTGCGGCAAAGCTTTGTTATGATTGAGGTGACTCTGTCTCCAATTCCTAAAAATTTAGGTCTACTACTTGTTCAGGGAAATAAAGAGTACAAGCTTCATGGGTATGCACTGGGAAGATGTTCTGAAGGAAATAGTTATGTCCTAAAATTTGATTTAACCCTAGAACCGTACACCAGGGTCACTGTGAATCAGATCACTTTGTTTCCTTCTGCGCATACGCTAGGTGACGAACACAGTCGGCTCCCACTGAAAGGGGATATACTATACAAATATAAGAATTGTACATAGTAATAACATAATTCACCAAGAAATATGTTAAAATATTCAACGACCAAGAACAGATTGTAAGAAACGAGCGAGCTAGCAAATTCTTGGTAAAAGATAATTCTAAGTACAGCCCACCTTTCACCAAGCTAATGAACAGGGAGCCGGTAGCGATAAGGAGAAATAGATAGAGAAAAGAAAGGGACGGAGATATTGAACTCGCTTCCCAACGCGTCATGGTGACGCGTAAGCGCAAAACTTTGGAGTAGAATATTCTCATACATGTTAAGGTAACGCGGTCTGAGGACCAATTAGAAACGTCGTTACATTTTGAGGCGCGGAGGTAAGCGCACTATTAGTAGGCTCAGGTATATAAAGGCCCAGATTTCCTCCCTCTGCTAGAATTTCGTCGACACAAAGTGCTACGCTCTTGACAAATGCACGTGTGCAGTCAGTTTAGGCTCCTGATTAATTCAAGTGGTGGGATTGGTATAATGGGAATAGCTAGCCGCCAATAAATATTTAAATTGATGATAAAACCACATTTATTAAGGGAAATGCAGTATATTTTTAATTTGTCTCACCCACGATAACACTGGGGACCAAGAATTAACTATATAAGGAAAACTTAGGAATGGAAAACACAGCAGCCGACGAGCATCCATAGCCGAGGACGAGAACACTGCAGGAGATAGCATCAACCAGAGGAATGACGCTTTCCAGATGCTACTGACCAACGATTTCTTGCTACAAATATCGCCCAACAACCGTTTCCCGCTACACCACCAATGTAAATTCAGTATTCCGTGATTCCATGAAATTGTAATGCTTTATTTGTTAGATACTTTGATACAAATAGCTAATACAGGATCAGTGTGACCCTGGTGTACGGTTTCAGTAGCTTTTCTGAGAAAAAAATGTGAAGTATGTAGACGTGGAAATGGCACGTAGAAATTATATTTATGCAACTAATGAGGAAATACGAGCAACATTATTTGGAGGAACTGAATATTGAGTGCGAGTTAAGTGATTTCACAGATGAAACAGACTGTGAAGATGATGCCCCTCCAGAACCTGCAGACTGTGTTGAAAGTAACTAATCTGCCGAGTATTCAGCTCATCAAGTGGGGAAACTACCGACCGCCTTCTGAAACAGTCATCACTGCTAAAGGCGAAATATGTTCCGTTTGCCCCTATTCTAAGGACAGAAAAACATATTGTTCTCAACACAGCGCAAAATGGTGCCAAAACTGTAACAAAAGTAAATGAAACAAAGCAATGACGTAAACAATAATACTACACGAGTTATTTTAGCGTGTATGTTATCAATTTTATGATTTATTTGTTTCCTTCGTGCTAAATGAGACAAGTGTTTTATATACTTAATTTAGGAAGAAAGGAAAGATCAGGAATGGCATGGTTTAGACTGGGGGGGGGGGGCTGGAGGGCACAGAAAATGACTGACGATTCTGGCAGAAGAATCTGCCCATTCTGTGATTTGGATGAGGACTGGGTACATATTTTGGCGGAATGTGCACAGTGGGAGAACCAGCGAATGATTAAACTAAAAGAAAAATTCTTAAGTCCCTCAAGAAAGAGATTGGCATGTTGGGATCTACTGGCTGACCAGAGGAACTGGCAAAACATGGACAATTTTTTGGCTAAAGTGCGCGAAGCTAGGTCAAATTTGTTCAGTTAGACAAAGGTAATTTATTTCTATTTCTCTTTTTCTTGTTCCTTTTTGTTGTGTTTTCTTTTCTGTTGTTTGTTTTATCACCCTATTGTATCTTAAATATGCATGTACGGTCAATGACCCATGCATTAAATACTTGTGAAATAACTTCAATAATTTGAAACCAATAAAGATACATCTATCTGTCTGTCTGTCTATCTGCCTGCCTGCCTGCCTAGTTTATTTTTTAAAGTGCGTTTTTATTATGCCATTATTACCTATCTATTAGATATTGAATGCTTGTTACCTTAAATTTCACAGGAATAAAATATTTTAATTCCTAGATATCAATTATAGTGTATTCTGTGTTTTGAAAGCCTGATATCCTTATAACTAGCTACTGTATTAATATAATTTCGGTAAAAGATAAGGGTCATTGTGACCCTGGTGTACACCTCGTGTGACACTTCTGAGGTGTACAGTTGTGGGGTTAATATTAGAAATCGTCGGAATAAAAATTTGCTTATGAAGGGAGCCAGGAAAACGTCACGGACAGAGATGATCTCATAAAGCATTGTTTAGTCGTCTTTTCATGGTTTGGTTGCACATGTCTTTCTTATTCAGGCATTGTTATGGCGATAATATGGCATTGAAAGGTTTACGAGCTCTAACTAAATGGATTGCTTCAGCTTGCATTCAGGTACACACAAGAGCGACATGAGAGTGGGAAGCGTATTATTACAGAATCGAGAACTAGTTTTGAAAAGACGTGACAAATTCAAGTCTTTCTGTTTCCGAGATTCTTTTATGCATTTCACACATGCGTATTGCACACTGTTTTTGCACGATCGTGTGTTTTATTATTTTTTTTGAATTAATTATTAATAAAAAACAATTTCTAACAAACCTAACCAACGTCACCACCCAGCGGAGGGCGATGGATCCTTCCTTCGGAAGGGAAGTAAAAGCAGATGTTCCCGTGTCGTAGATTTACAGCACGTAAAAGAACCTCAAACCTGATAAAGAGGACTCTGAGCAAAATTACAGGTCTTCCGCGCCCAATATAGAATGGGACGCTAAGGACCATAAATAAAACCCAATGCTCCAAAAACAAAACTGCCTACATTTGTGTTACAAAGCTTTGCTGGCATACGTGCGACGTCATATAGGCAGCAACTATATATGGATCGCTGTCGAAGAAACTACGTGTTGCCAATCTTGTGATTGGTAAGCTGGATAGAGAACAATCCCCAACACCTTTTCTGATTTCTTCGAAAGTGTTGGAACACACAAATCATGCAACAGTGAGTCGTCTTGTGGTTGTGGCCTGAAGACGTTCAAGAATATAAACCGTTTTATTCTGATGCTGCAGCGTGTATACTAAAGGCGGGAACTCCATTACGTGTGTTCTATCAAAATATGATCCATTTCACCTGTCTCGCCCATGGACCGCAACGTGTCACCAAAGAAGTGCGAAGTAAATATCCACAAGTGAACAGCATCATTTCAGACACAAAGAAAGTATTCTTAAAGCCCCCCAACGTGTGTTGCACTAAGAGAACAATTGCCAAATGTGAAATTTCCCCCTGAACCTGTTCTGATTAGGTGCGATACGTGCATCGAAGCTGCCTGCTTTTATAGTGAACATTTTAAAGATGTGAAGATACGAGGGCTGTCCCAGAAGTACCCGACCTAATAAAAAAAAACATTTTGGGAAAAAAACACCTTTATTTTTCTACATAGTCTCCTTTCAGCTCGATGCACTTTTCCCAGCGATGTTAAATAGCTTCGATACCCAGTTTATAGTGAGAACCGCGGAGTTCTGCAAAATATCCATCAGCTGCAGACTCCAGCTCTTCATTATTGGCAACTCTTTTACCACCAAGCTATTTCTTCAACGTTGGAAACAGAAAATAATCAAAGGGGGCTACGTCTGGCGAATAGGGTGCTTGAAGAAGCAATTGGAACTTTAACTTTTTGAAGGTAATCAACGAAAATTATCCTACGCGCATCCCAAAAAACTGACGCCATGACCTTACCTGCAGATGGAATTGCCTTCGGCCTCTTTGGAGCCAATTCTAACCTTTCAATCCACTGCTTTGACTGTTCCTTCGTCTCAGGTGTAAAGAGATGGACCCATGTTTCATCCATGGTTATCAATCGACGCAAAAACTCGGCTTTATTGCCGCGAAACATCGCCAAACACTCGGCTGAACCTGCTGGACAGGTTCCAATGCTTGTGGTATGAAGTTAAACCTTATTTTGCTTTATATTCGTCCCTTATGATTTCCTATTACTTATTATACTAATTAGTATCTTAATTCAAGGAAAACAAGTATAGGGTCTTTCAACAAGAGTGTCCTATCTTTGAACTTAAATAAAACACCTATAAATGATAGAGGTTTATTTCTTTTTTTTATTTTGGAACATAATTAATGTCATTACGTGTGGAAGAGAACATCAGTAAAGTGACCGCCGCGACTTCATTGGGTTGCGCGTATACGGTTGACCAATTTTTAATGACAGAAGAACGTATATTAGGTCCAGCTTCACGAATAACACGCGTGATGTTATTCATAAGATCATTTACTGTTTCTGGCTTGTTGATATAAACTCGAAATTTAATATAACCCCACAAGAAGTAATCCAACGGCATTAAATCACATGACCTCGGGGGCCAGTTAACATCACCACCACGGGAAATGATGAAACCTCTGAACTTCTCCTTCAAAAGATCGATTGTTTCGAGGGCAGTATGACATGTGGCACCATCTTGCTGGAACCAGATGTTTTGAGATCCATACCATCTAATTGAGGGCAAAAATAGTGCCTTATAAAAGCCCGGTATCTTTCTCCATTGACAGAGCTTCTCCATCTTCATCTTAGAAAAAAATATGGACCAATGATTTCATCATACCAAAATCAGCACCACACAGTAACCTTTTGGGGTTGAAGTGGTCGATCTTGAATCTGCATTGGATTGTGATTGCTCCAATACCGGCAATTTTGTTTGTTAACACAAACATCCATCCAAAAGTGGGCTTCGTCGCTGAAGATGATTTTTCGACAAAAATCCGGTCAGCTTCCAATTGCTCCATAGCCCAGTCAGCGAATACACGGCGCAACCTATGGTCGTTGTGCTTTGGTTCTTGAGTTAACACCATTTTGTAAGCGTGAAACTTCAAGTCCAGATGCAGAATTCGCCAAGTTGTGGTCGACGAAAGCCCCAATTCTTGCGCTCGCCGAGCAATTGATTCATTTGCGTTCTCGCGTACACACTCACGAACGGCGCCTATGTTTTCGTTGGAGCGCTTACGTCGATTACGTACAGGCGTTCTTTGATCGCTGACAGAACCACTTCTTTCAAATTTATCGATCAAACGCCTAATCGTTCTCTCGCAGGGACGATTATGCAGACCATAAACTTCACGCAATACACGGAAGGTTTGGCGAACAGATGATGCATTTTAATAATAAATTTTCACAATTTCTACGCGTTGCTGAATGCTGTAACGTTACATGGCTATTTGATAATAACAACTGTAACCACATGAAAAAAAATGACTGCTGTAACTCAATAACAACGGCAGCTTTTACATGTTAAAGATAGGACACTCTTGTTGAAAGACCCAATATAAGTTAACAATACTGAAATAATGATACGCATTTAATAAGGCTTAGACTTTCTAAAATTAATTCCTGTTTCAAACTAAACCTCCGGTATGCGAATTAGGATTCGGTGGAACCCCTGACCTTTGCTGCCTGATGTTTGAGGTCATTTATTAAATGCGAGTAGTTTAGGGCAGACTATGTCAACCATGAACGTTCCAGACCGCTCTGTACGCAATTAATTTGATTAGTCACTATAGCAAGTGATGTCGTAACATCAGCCTGGAGTGTCGGAAAACTATCGGAGAGCAACAACGGGTCGAACTTTGCCACTTCAGCTTTATCTATAAAACATGCCCAGTTTCTGCACGGAATGCAACGCGTTATGGGTCCATAGCTTTTATATCACGATGGAAACATCGTATTATGTAACTCGTAAACATTCTGTTAAAATACGACTTTCATCCAACCCTTTTACGTTCTCTACCACCTACCTATAGTAAACATGAGAAGGTATTGTATTCCACCCAAAAATACCATATAGAAGTTTCACCAGAAGTACGTAATGTTTTAAGGGGACTTCAAAACGTGCTGAAATTCCAATAAATACCAAGCATGGAAACCTTTCCTTTATTTACCAGTTTTACTTTCTCTACCACGTGCCTAGTAGGTAAAAAATTATTGCATTACACCCAAAAATTCTGTATCGAGTTTTCACTTGAAATATTGTTTTGAGACACCCTGAATTTAAAAAAAGTTAGAAAAAGGTTCGTGTGGGTGTCTCTCTCTTAAACATTTTGTATTTCAATCAAACTCGTCAGAGCCATTTTGGTGAAAATAAAGAATATCGAGGAAAAAAAATTTATGCAAAGGGTAACTTAGAGCGGGGGAATTTTTCTTGAAAATCCTCATGTCGTATCCTGGGAAGATACTGAACATAAATATCAAGTTTGTTATTTATATTACTTTCTCTACTATGTATAGTAACTAGGAGAAGTATTGCATTCCACCCGATAACGAGATTTCACCGGAAATACATTTTTTGAGGCCCCTGAATCCAAAAAAAGCATTTTTAGAAAAAGGTCTGTGTGTGTGTGAACAACATAACTCAAAAACAAAATTCGGATAAGTATTTTTCAAAGATGCGACTCGAAGATTTTCAAGAAAATACTCCTATCCCAGACTGCCCTTTGCATGGAACATTTTTCGTAAATTTGATTTCCTCAAAAATGGCTATAACGACTTTGAATAAAATATCATATGTTTAAGGTATTTGCATGACAAATGATATGTATATCTCGAATGTTCTGGGAATGTCTCCAAAAGTATTCTTCATTGTGAACGACTTTTGCATAACTGGTAAACCATAAGAGATAGACAAAATTTTAGTACGCAAAAAACGTAGATCGCGTTAAAATACACAATTTATATCATATTGTACATTGTTTTTGTTGAGTGAACCATTTTCGAGATATTGCTTGTTATTCGCTTAAATTTTCCAATACTTATACTTTTTCTCAAATGGGAATTCGTTATTAATTTTTTTGTCCTGGTTATGCAAAGAGAATGGAATACACCAGATAGCAACCAGCTCTTAAAATATTTGACTATCGCTTAAAGCCTAGCAATTCCCCTTGCATCTACAAGAAGATTAACATCTCGATTAACATGAAGCATATGGAGAATAAGCGTTTGTAAAAATAGTTTGTACAGGAGTAGAGAAAGTCATGTGAGTGTAACACATCAGATTTTACTTTTTTTTCAAATGGTAATTCGTTATTCGTTTTTTATATCCTGGTAATGCAAAGAGAATGGAATGCTCCACATAGCAACCAGCTCTTAAAATATTAGACTATCGCTTAAAGCCTACCATTCCCCTTGCATCTACAAGAAAATTATCAATAAGTTTCTGCAAATGTTTATCTCGATTAATGTGAAGTAGGTGGAGAATAAGGTTTGTAAAAATAGTTTGTACAAGAGCAGAGAAAGTCATGTGAGTGTAACACATCAAATTATTTTAGTTATGCTGTCCATACACGCACACGCTCCGACTCGGAACGGGTGGTCGAAGTTGTTAAGACACGGACTTGTGAACAGGAGGACCGCGATTCAAATCCCGCCAGGACTGTCCTCTCTGTCTGAGGTTTTTCCCAGGCCTCTTAACTGGCTAATGCAGGTGGTACCCTAAACTTGTGTCTTTCCTTCCCAAATATTACTTCACATTTGATTGCATGCCACACCTGTGGTGTCCTATGTAGTAGGATCGGGCGTTAAACACGACTCAGTGTGTTAAACATGAAATCATGGGTCTCATGCGTTCACATGGACACGGACGTTTCTCAATTTTTTTTTTTAGTTATCTATTTATTCAGAATGCAACTTCTCTTTGTTAGAAAGGTTTGCTCTACAAAGTGGTACTAATGCTAAATTGTTTAAGTCAGGTTTCTTTATTTGAAAAAAATGTTCGACTTCTTTTTCTCCATTTTCACTTTCCAATACTCTTTCTGTGAATGACATTTTCTGATATAAATGACGCGTTTCCTCAGATTACACTGAAGATAACTGCATTAAATTTTAGGTTGAAAACAATTCCAAATTTGTTGTAAAAATAACAAAAATTATTTTGTTTGTTAACGGCGCTGTTGTCAATTGCCAGGGTCATACCAGCGCCGCCGGAATACTTTGTTGATGTGGTTTACTTTGACATCAACAGATAGCAGATTATTTTAAAAGATATTGCTGATGAATGTCATTCAAAAGTCGTGTAATTAGGAAAATCCTATCTTATTTAATAAATGACATTGTTTTATAAAACCAAATCATTGAACTTATGCTGTAATAATTTCAGTCTGCAATCTTAAATTATTTCTGAGGAGTCAGCAAATTTAGCCATTGTTAAATCTGCTGAATTCATGACCCATTATCTCAGAAACTATTTAAGATATAATATAAGTGCATACCTTCTAAGTTCACTGATTTTTTTTATGTACAATAATATGATTTATTAAGGAAGATGAGATTTTTCTCAATTATATCATCTTTTGATTAAAATGCATCAGCAATTATTTTTTTTAAAATAAGCATCTGCTTTATTAACACCAACGTAGATCCAAACAGCACTTAGAGGCGGTTTTGTAATCCTAAAATTTAATTTAGATATTTGCAAAGAAAGAAACCACACGAATTTGAGCACATAGAAGCTGCAACACTTAACAGCAATTGTAAGAAAAACTTCCCCTTAAAGATGGGCCAAAGTTTACCGTTGTACTCCAAAGCGAGTAGGAGTTATGATTCTTTTTAAGTGATACAGAATTCACAATACAAAATGTCAGACGCAATACCATTTTGGAAATACATTTAAACTATAATTATTGTGCCTACAATAATAAAATGCACATACAATTAAAGAGAAAACTACAACAAACTAAGGATGTCATATTTTAGCAATTTTCGCCATTTTGTTTCCCGGACTGAACCATTTTGATAATTGTTTCATCAACAGAAAATGATGAATAATGCACCAAAGGAAATGAGTACAGAAGGTATATTGTTTATTCGTTTAGAAACGAGAAACTGGTGTTTTTCCTCGAGCGGAATATAGCTGACGTCACAATAGTAAACAAACAGGAGCAAATCCGGCGGAAACACTATAAATATCCTGACTTCAAGGTAAATGAGACGTGTGTTTATACCCACAGCCGAGTGAGTGCGCAGTGTTAGCAGACATTATTGCGCCGTGTACCTTGTGTTTATGTGAGCACGCTTTACTGCACCGCAGAATAAAATGAATTCTGTAGTTATGAAACTCTCTCTCTCTCTCTCTCTCTCTTACACACACACACAAAATCGTTTGGAATAACAAATGAAGTTAAGTTTTTATAATAAATTGCGATATAAAAGTGGTTTATTACATCGAGAAAGTTGGGTATTTTCTATTTCCGAGATTCTCTTATACATTTAATGCATGTACATTGCACGTTTTGGCCGATCGATGATAATTACGTTAATTGTAGTTGCTCATTAACAGCTTGTTGAAAAATCAAAATGGCTGCTATTATCCACTCTAAAAATACTTCATATGAATACCTGTTCCATGACCAACTTTATTTTCAAATAAACGCCACATCCATTAAAGCCGAACAATGTAAGTTCATTGCCATCGATTGCCTTAGTTTGTTAACTTAGAAAAACGTTAAGAAGGCAATGTCATGGAAAACTTTTCAGTCGGAAATTGAAGAGGATGTGTTTTTTGGTTCCTAATAAATCCAAATCAAGGTACGATAGAGCGTAATCATAATTGTTATGCTCAAAAAGTAGTTAAATGAGATGGTCATTTAGCTAGTTTCGTCTGATATGCTAACGTGAAAATTAAGATAATGCGTGAATTAAATGCATAATATTTAGAAATAAACACCAAAGTAAAGGCAGAAGAAAGTCTGAAATGATAACAATTTAGTTAAACCTGTGTGTGAGACTAAATTCCATATCTACAGCAAAAGAGGTAGACAGGTTAGGTTGGCTGCAGCGAATGCAGGAAAACAAACTTCTCCGACATGTCATGATGGATCCTAACTTAATAAAAATTCTGATGTGTTAACACTCACATGACTTTCTCTACTCTTGTACAAACTATTTTTACAAACGCTTATTCTCCATTTACTTCATGTTAATCGAGATAAACATTTGCAGACTCTATCTTATTGCTAATTTTCTTATAGATGTAAGGGGAATATATATTTACAAGGGCAATATAGAAATACAGTAGCCTTTAAGCACATACATATCTCTTAATAGCTGGTTGCTAGGTGCAGCACCATTCCCTTTGCCACAGATTAATACTCTTTGCATATCCAAGACAAAAAATCTGATGTGTTACACTCACATGACTTTCTCTACTCTTGTACAATCTAATTTTACAAACGCCTATTCTCCATATGCTTCATGTTAATCGAGATATCGAGATGTTAATCTTATTGCTAATTTTCATGTAGATACAAGGGGAATATGGTAGCTTTTAAGCGATAGTCAAATATTTTAACGCTGGTTGCTATGTGGCGCATTCCATTCTCTTTGCATGTCCAGGACAAAACAAATGAACAACGAATTCCCATTTGAGAAAAAGTATTGGAAAATTTAAGGAAATAACAAGCAATATCTCGAAAACGGTTCACTCAACAAAAGAAATGTATATGACATAAGTTGTGTATTTTAACGCGATCTACATTTTTTGTGCAGTAAAATTTTGTCTATCTCTTATGGTTTACCAGTTATGCAAAAGTCGTTCACAATGAAGAATACTTTTGGAGACATTCCCAGAAAATTCAAGATATACATTTTATTTGTCATGACAATATCTTAAACATATGATATTTTCATCAAAATCGTTAGAGCCATTTTTGAGAAAATTAAAATTTTCAAAAATCTTCCATGTAAAGGGTAGTCTGGGGTGGAGGGATTTTCTTGAAAACCTTCGTGTCGCATCTCTGGAAGATACTGAACCTAAATACCAAGTTTGGTGTTTATCCGACTGTTCGTTTTTGAGTTATGCTGTTCACAGGCACACACACACACACACACACACACACACACACAGACACACACACGGACATGTTTCCAAAAATGCTTTTTTTGGATTCAGAAGGTCTCAAAACATGTATTTCCGGTGAAATCTCGGTATCGAATTTTTGGGTGGAATGCAATACTTCCCCTACTTACTATACGTAGTAGAGAAAGTAAAAAAATCTGATGTGTTACACTCACATGACTTTCTCTACTCTTGTACAATCTAATTTTACAAACGCCTATTCTCCATATGCTTCAAGTTAATCGAGATATCGAGATGTCAATCTTATTGGTAATTTTCTTGTAGATGCAAGGGAAATATCGTAGCTTTTAAGCGATAGTCAAATATTTTAACGCTGGTTGCTATGTGGCGCATTCCATTCTCTTTGCATGTCCAGGACATAAAAAAAATGAATAACGAATTTGAGAAAAAGTATAAGTATTAGAAAATTTAAGGAAATAACCAGCAATATCTCGAAAACGGTTCACTCAACAAAAGAAATGTATATGACATAAGTTGTGTATTTTAACGCGATCTACATTTTTTGTGTAGTAAAATTTTGTCTATCTCTTATGGTTTACCAGTTATGCAAAAGTCGTTCACAATGAAGAATACTTTTGGAGACATTCCCAGAAAATTCGAGATATACATTTCATTTCTCATGACATTATCTTAAACATATGATATTTTCATCAAAATCGTTAGAGCCATTTTTGAGAAAATTAAAATTTTCGAAAAATCTTCCATGTAAAGGGTAGTCTGGGGTGGGGGGATTTTCTTGAAAACCTTCGTGTCGCATCTCTGGAAGATACCGAACCTAAATACCAAGTTTGGTGCTTATCCGACTGTTCGTTTTTGAGTTATGCTGTTCACAGACACACACACACACAGACACACACACACACACACACACACACACACACACACACACAAACACAGACACACACACGGACATGTTTCCAAAAATGCTTTTTTTGGATTCAGGAGGTCTCAAAAATTGTATTTCCGGTGAAATCTCGGTATCGAATTTTTGGGTGGAATGCAATACTTCCCCTACTTACTATACGTAGTAGAGAAAGTAAAAATGAATAACGAAATTGAGAAAAAGTATAAGTATTGGAAAATTTAAGGAAATAACAAGCAATATCTCGAAAACGGCTCACTCAACAAAAGAAATGTATATGACATAAGTTGTGTATTTTAACGCGATCTACATTTTTTGTGTAGTAAAATTTTGTCTATCTCTTATGGTTTACCAGTTATGCAAAAGTCGTTCACAATGAAGAATACTTTTGGAGACACTCCCAGAAAATTCGAGATATACATTTCATTTCTCATGACATTATCTTAAACATATGATATTTTCATCAAAATCGTTAGAGCCATTTTTGAGAACATTAAAATTTTCGAAAAATGTTCCATGTAAAGGGTAGTCTGGGGTGGGGGGATTTTCTTGAAAACCTTCGTGTCGCATCTCTGGAAGATACTGAACCTAAATACCAAGTTTGGTGCTTATCCGACTGTTCGTTTTTGAGTTATGCTGTTCACAGACACACACACACACACACACACACACACACACACACACACAGACACACACACGGACATGTTTCCAAAAAGGCTTTTTTTGGATTCAGGAGGTCTCAAAACATGTATTTCCGGTAAAATCTCGGTATCGAATTTTTGGTTGGAATGCAATACTTCCCCTACTTACTATACGTAGTAGAGAAAGTAAAAAATTAATAACGAATTCCCATTTGAGAAAATTATTGAAAAATTTAAGGGAATAACAAGCAATATCTCGAAAATGGTTCACTCAACAAAACAAATGTATATGACGTAAATTGTGTATTTTAACGCGATCTACATTTTTTGTGTAGTAAAATTTTGACTATCTCTTATGGTTTACCAGTTATGCAAAAGTCGTTCACAATCAAGAATACTTTTGGAGACATTCCCAGAAAATTCAAGATACACATTTTATTTGACATAAAAATATCTTAAACATATGATATTTTAATCAAAATCGTTAGAGCCATTTTTGAAAAAATTAAAATTTACAAAAAATCTTCTATGTAAAGGGTAATCTGAGGTGGGGGGATTTTCTCGAAAACCTTCGTGTCGCATCCTTGGAAGATACTGAACCTAAATACCAAGTTTGGTGTTTATCCGACTGTTCGTTTCTGAGTTATGCTGTTCACAGACACACACACGGACATGTTTCCAAAAATGCTTTTTTACTTTCTCTACTACGTATAGTAAGTAGGGGAAGTATTGTATTCCACCCAAAATTTCGATACCGAGATTTCACCGGAAATACATGTTTTGAGACTCACTGAATCCAAAAAAAGCATTTTTGGAAACATGTCTGTCTGTGTGTCTGTGTGTCTGTGAACAGCATAACTCAAAAACGAAGAGTCGGATAAACACCAAACTTGGTATTTAGGTTCAGTATCTTTTAGAGATGCGACACGAAGGTTTTCAAGAAAATCCCCCCACCCCAGACTACCCTTTACATGGAACATTTTTCGAAAATTTTAATTTTCTCAAAAACGGCTCTAACGATTTTGATTAAAATATCATATGTTTAAGATATTGTTATGACAAATAAAATGTATATCTCGAATTTTCTGGGAATGTCTCCAAAAGTATTCTTCATTGTGAACGACTTTTGCATAACTGGTAAACCATAAGAGATAGACAAAATTTTACTACATGAAAAATGTAGATCGCGTTAAAATACACAATTTATGTCATATACATTTCTTTTGTTGCGTGAACCGTTTGCGAGATATTGCTTGTTATTCCCTTAAATTTTCCAATACTTATACTTTTTCTCAAATTAGTTATTCATTTTTTTTATGTCCTGGACATGCAAAGAGAATGGAATGCGCCACATAGCAACCAGCGTTAAAATATTTGACTATCGCTTAAAACCTACCATATTCTCCTTGCATCTACAAGAAAATTATCAATAAGATTGACATCTCGATATCTCCATTAACATGAAGCATATGGAGAATAAGCGTTTGTAAAAATAGTTTGTACAAGAGTAGAGAAAGGCATGTGAGTGTAACACATCAGATTTTTTGGATTCAGGGGGTCTCAAAACATGTATTTTCGGTGAAATCTCGGTATCGAATTTTCGGGTGGAATACAATACTTCCCCTACTTATTATACGTAGTAGAGAAAGTAAAAACACCATCGCCCGAAAAATAATATACCCTATTCGAATGTCAGTGTTTTCGAAATAGTTAAAATATAAACGTGGTTAGCTCTTTCTTTGCTGCGGCGTTGTGGGAGTGAATTTGTAAATATGATAATGTTGTAAAAGGCTCCATTAGGCATTTAAAGATGAAGCCCTAATAAAATCCTAAACTGTTTTGTGTTATAAGGTCACACAAGTATTGTGAAATCGGGGATATGACACAATTCCCCTCTGTAAAAAAAATCTGAGGTAGATAGGAAAATAAGCTTCTGTAAGAAACCTACAGAAAAATAAACTTTCTTGATTCACTCTTCTACAAACTATTCTTACAAAATCTTATGTTTATATCTACTAGATACTTTTAAACTTTCAGTACACATTTCCTTGTAGGTTAGATAGACTAAAGCTTCATATTTTTAAGCAGCGTGTCGCTAAGAGATGGCTTTGAAGCTCCACGCTCTTTGCGTGACCACGAGAAAAGTTTATTTGAAAATTCAAACCAATAATACCTCAGAAAGGTTAACACCACAAAAAAGAGAGAAATTGCTTGCTTTAACGAGATCTATACTTTTTGCGTAGTAAAATTCTTCTATCTGTTGCGGTTTACCAATAAAAAAGACTGAAGACTTCACAGACCATTCCAGAAAATGCATCACATTTCATTTGCCATGCAAATATCTCATACATATGGTTTACTTTAGTCAAAATTGTTAGAGCCATTTTTGAAAAGAATCAAAATTTTTAACAAAAGTTGCATATAAAGGGTAGTTTGGAGTGGAGAATTTTCTTGAACTTCGTGTCACATCCTTGGAAGATGCTGAACTTAAATACCAAGTTTGGAATTTAACCGATTTTTCATCCACCAACTGCTCCATCATCTTCTTTCCTTTCATCCACTTCCTTCCTCCCATACCAGGCATCGGGCTGATCACCCATCCTGTATATTCTATCTGATCCATGAGTGTCTGCTTCTCGACGGGCCTTTGACCCCAGGCCCCGCCTGTAAGTCCTGGGGGGTGTAAGTCCTACATACGAGGAGGTTAAACAGAGAAAGAAGAAGAGTTATGCTGTTCACACAAACACTTTTCTAAACATGCTCTTCTTGGATTCAGGGCGTTCAAAATGTGTATTTCCGGTGAAATCTCGGCATAGAATTTTTGGATAGATTGCAGTACTGCATTAGAGAAAGTAGAAATAGTGGCTAAAGAAAATCTGAAGAATATAGCACCTAAGATTTTCTTTTTTTTTTAGCTAGAATTGGATACTTTTGCTATTCATCCATTGAATATATAAAATTATATATTATGAATACCTAATTATGCCTAATACTGTATCACAGTTTAACGGCAATAAATAAATAAATAAATATACATTACGTAATAATTAATCAGCTGTAGGCACATTATGACATATGGCATCACAAGCTGCTTTTAACAGTAATTCAAGGTTTGGTACATCCCTATTCGACTGAATAATTCATTTCCAGGACGTAGTGTCACTTTAAAATGTTGGCACCACTGACAACAATCCAGCATACATATTATCTGCTTCATTGTCGACTGCGGTTGGCTTTGTTGCTCTTTGCGGAACATTTGGCCCTCTAATTAGAGATAAGATTAGCACGCAGCGTTAAGTAATGTTAGTTAATGGATCTTGCCACTACATTCGTGACTTCATTACAAACCCATTGTTTGACTTCATGGCGCTTATCAGATCGCGCCAAATAAACTCCAACTCCATTCTTCTCTTGAGAAATCTCTGTGCTAGGAAAAGCCTTTCATGTATGACGAAGAATGATCGTGTTGCCTTTATTGTTTTAATTATCAGATTTTATAACAAAAGATTCAACGCTCTTAGTTGCAAAACACTACACTGTGAATGAAGTTTACACAATAATTGTATAACATTGTAAAGGAATTGCACACGCCATTTTTATGTTCTTTACAATTTTACCATAGTAAGCAGAAGTACTGCATTTCACTGAAAAACTCTATACTGAGATTTCACTGAAAATACATGTTTTGAAGGCTCCTGAACCCCCAAGAAAGCGTTTTTAGAAAAAGGTCCGCGTGCGTGTGTGTTTAAATTCAGTACCATCCAAAGAGTTTCAAGAAAAGAGACCCAAGAGTTTCAAGAAAATCCCCACCCCAGACTCTTTACATGTAAATTTTTTTTAAAGTTCTAACGAATTTTATTAAAGAAATAAAAAAAATATTAGAAAACTGAAACAAATATTAATGGACATCTCGGAAATGGTTGCTGCCACAAAAAGTTATTTGAAATAGGTAAATAGTGTGTTTTAAGGAGGTTTGCATGTTTTGTATAGTGCATTTTTGTCTATCTCTTAACGTTTACCAATCACACAGAAGACTTATCAGGATATTCTCAGAAAATTCAAGATATACATTTTACTTGTCAAGGTACTTTAAAATGCTGTTGCTATAAGTTATTTCTTGCAATATCGTGGAAAGGACACTGAATTTCAAAGCCAACATACAGCGACACGCGTTTAAACATCTGACTATCGATTCTGTTATCCCTCTCATACCTTCAGCGAAACCTGAAATGAAACTATGTCTGCAAAGGTTAATCTCGATCAACACGATGTAGACAGAAAAACAAGCTTTCTAAGAATAGTTTATAGAAGGTAGGTATAAAAATAATAAACTACAATGGGTGAAGATAGTCACGTGAATGTAACACATTAGATAGTTTAAAAAGAAGAAAGAAAAAGCAGTTACGGATTACAGAGACCTGAAAAAGTGTACTTCAGAGAGACCCGCGTATAAAAGTTTCGTTGCGGATGCAATAGCTGAAGAAGGTGATAAGAAAAGTAGATTATATATGATGCATTGCATATACTTTCTCTACTCACTCTTCTACAACGTATTCTTACAAGTGTGTCCTTATATGCTCTTCTTGTTAATACAGAGAAACCATCATTACACTTTGTAGGTAGGTAGAAGTAGAATACATGAAGCTAAAAGGATAGTCAAATGTTTTCAAAGCCGCTCGCTGTGTGATGGCTTCAGAATTACGTTGCACGAACACGAAATAAACAGAAGCAGAAAAAACGAATGGCGGTTTGCAGTTAAGTAAACTATAACGTAGATATTTGCAAACTCAAACCAATAACAATGATCTCGGAAATGGTAAATGCCACAAAACATTTTGACATAAATTGTGTGCATTAACATTTTTTCTGTAGTAAGATTTTCTCTATCCCTTACGGCTTACCAATTATACGAGTCATTCAAAATGTAGAGAACTTCACGACTATTTCCAGGAATTTCAAAATATACATTTATTTGTCGTGAAAATCCTTAAACATCTGATATTTAATAAAAATCATTAGCCATTTTTGAGAAAATAAAAATATAAAAGAATCCCATGTAAAGGGCAGCTTGGGGTGGAGGATTTTCTTGGAAACCTTCGTTTCGCATTCTTGGAAGATGCTGAACTTAAATAAAGTTTGATGTTTAACCCACTTTTTGTTTTTGAGTTACACTGTTCACAGATACACATACACACGGATGTTTTTCTAAAAACAATTTTGTGGGGGAGGTTTAGGGGTCTTAAAGCATGGAGGTGTTTACGGTGAAATCGGTATCGAACTTTTGGGAGGAATACAGCTTATGTAAGTATGTAGTAGAGAAAGTAACAAAGGGCACATTTAAAACACACACTGAGTGCCCAGTAGCTGGGCATATTTTCAGAGTGGATTACCGGGTCAAGTGAAACGTGACGCGCTCAATCAGGAAGCAGGGAGGGACGCTTTCCGATATTCTGACGTCACAGGTTCGTCCAGACGTCGCCATGGAAATTGCTGCCGCGCCTTTGTGCAACATGTGCACTCCACCCTAAACCAAGAGAGTAAATACGGCGGGGACCGGAGTATGGATCATCGCTAGCGTAACCAACACAATTACTGTTGTTGTGAGCCTCGGATGGGCACAACTACTTTAAACGGGATCGAGTTGAAGCCCTCTGCACAAAGCTAACAGCTCCACTTAGGAGCTAAAGTTAAAAATTATTGTAAAACTCGAATGTGTAGCATCACACTCGCCAAGCAAGGTGGCTCTGCGGTAACGTGTGAGGTCCCGGGTTCTATTCCCGTCGACCGCCCGCTCTGACCTTGGCTTTTTCATGGTTTTTCGTAGTCGGTAGGCGAATGCTGGGATGATTTCTCGTCCACCGCGATTTCCTTTTCGTCACTTCCCTTTTATTCCATTTCCTTGTCAGGTTTCGTGCCGGACAGATGGCGCGGATGCTGCTCAAAGGAAAGAGTATACCCTCTGGACACTAGAAGGCTGCTTGGTTGAGCGGATCGTTCACCGCCCTCTCTGAGCAGTTCCAGCCTTCGAATCAGGAACTTTTAGGGACTTCCGCGCGCCTCTGTGGCCTGTCTACCTGTAGTCTCCTGTGGTTGCTTCACTTCATCTCTTCCTCCTGGGGGTGGTAGCCACAATAGATTTGTAGGCCGCAGTGCGCGAGGTGTTCCCCTCCGTTGTATACCATGTGGACACATACCTTAGCACACCTCTCTTCCTTATCTCCGTTTTATAACGAACACAATTTGCAGGAGGCTGAAACAAGTAGTTGGTAATAAAAGGATAAATATGTCCGCCAACGGCTCATAAGAAACATGCCTGGAAATAATATTTCAAAATATACTGAAGTTAAATTAAAGTATAGCAATATTTTTGCCTGGAATGATTTTAAACTAGTCAAAAAGTGCAGCCCTCCCATATCACAGTCATAAGCTTATAATGTTTTTATTATTATGGACATAGAATGTAGTCGTATTACTTAAATTTTTACCATTTCAGTATTTCCTCTGTGTTTACTTGTTTATTTCTGAATATGCATTCAATTCGGGCATCATGTTGATTTTACATTAGTATACCAGGTGAATCTAGCCGAATGACCATCTCATTCCACTTGTCTAACCACATGTTACTTTCCCAAGTAGAGGAAGTATGGCAATCCATCCAAAAATTCGATACCGAGATTTCACCGGAACTACACATTTTGAGACTTCCCGAATAAAAACGATAGAAAAAGTTCCGTGTGCGCGCAGAACTCAAAAACAAAAGTCCGTTCAATATGAATCTTGGAATTTCAGTTCAGTGTCTTTTACCCCAAACTATCCTATATATATAGAAAAATTTTCTTTCTTTTATTTTCTCAAAAATGGCTCTTAACAATTTTGATTAAAATACTGCGTGTTTAAGACGCATTCTTGACAAATAAAATGTATATCTTGAATTTTCTGCATTAGTCTGCGAAATCCTCTTTATTCTGCACGACTTTTGTATACTTGATAAACCGTAAGAGATAGACAAAATCTTACCACAAAAAATGTAGATCTCATTAAAGCATTCATTGTCCCTTTTTTGGGGGGTGACCATTTTTGAGATATTCTTTGTTACAGGTTTAAATTCAAATACACTTTTCCCAAGAGGAAAATCGCATTTTGTTATTTTTTTCAGTGTTCCCCCCTTTCTTTTTATGGGGAGAGAACGGAATTTCAAGGCCATCGCAAGGAGACCGGCTTTTAAAAGATTCAACTATCGCCTTAGCCTACTGTATTCTTTTATACCTACGTGAAATGTGTAAACGTGTGATGAAATTTTGTTTATTAACAACAATTAGATATAAGAATAAGCTTTTGTCAAATTAATTTCAGAAGAGTGAGTAGAGAAAATTATGTGAATGAAACAATCGTATTTTTTAATTCAGTTCTTACGATTATGATCTTTTCTCTGTCTTTACTAATGTTTTTATTTCTTGCTATGCATTTAATTCGCTCAACATGTTGATTTTCATATTAGTACACCAGGCAAAACTAGCCTTTATCTAACCACTTTTTGAATACAGAATATGTTCTATCGTACCTTGATTTGAATTTATTAGGAACCAAAGAAGCATCTATTTGCCATGCCTCTGTATTTTGCAACATAAGTTCTCCGTCATGATAGCTACTTCTTAATGCTTTCCTAATACCAGACGAAAATATTCATTGTAATTCACTTCAATCGATCTGGCGTTCATTAGTAAATGAAGTTGGTCGCGAAACAGGCATTCTAAAGGAGTATTTTTAAAACTGGTACTGATCAGCCATTTTGATACTTCAACCGTTTGTTAATGAGGCACTAGGTAGATAACCTTACAATTAACATAATTATCATTGATCGCCCAACAAGTTATATTCAGTGCACATGTATTAAGTAAATCTCGATTTCGTCTCGTATTTTCAAACTTGTCCTCGACTCTGTTATAAAACCACTTACCGCCCTTATATCGTCTACCACATTTTAATCAAAAACCACAAAATGACAAATTTATTAATTTCATGCTTTCTTGAACTCTCGAAACATTAATTGAAAATAATATTTATCAGCAATAAAACACGCTCCTTATACCAACGTTTCCAACAGAACAAAACATGTTACTGCTGCTTGGATAAAAACAAACGAAGAAAAAGAGAGAAAAACGTTTTACCTTATACGCACATACGTATGAAGAACTCATTGGCTAATGGAGTCTGCCATGTCAACATGACGCCCGCTAGCGCACTAGCTGGAATTAATTAACACTGGCGCAGAAGACCTGGAGGCCATCCCTGAACTTGCCCCACAAGTGCTTTTGCGGAAATAGAAAACTTAAATAAATTGTAATGCAATTTGGGATCCTCTTGTTGACATGCCTCCAGTATAGGATTAATTGACGCAAGTGAATTTGTTTGTACGTTACATCAATTTAAATGGAAGCAATGAACTTCAGAAAAAAGCTGATGTGTTACTTCACATGACTTTCTCTACTCTTTATCGCTTATTAGTGGGTATTCTTACGAAAGTTTATTTTCCTTCTGCTTCATTTTAATCGAGATAAACCTTTCCGGAGATAGCTACATTGCACGTTTCGTTATAGATGCACAGGGAACAGCGATAGTCAAATGTTTAAGAACTGGACGCTGTATGCTGGCCTTAAAATTCCATGCTGTTTCCATGACATCGCGAGAAACAAATTGAAAATCGACAGGACTTTAAAAGAATGGCAAAGTATTAAACAATTGGAACCATTAATAACGGATATCTCGGAAGCGGCTGATGCCACAATAAAAGTTATTGGAAATAAATTTTGCGTTTTATAAAGTGCTAGATTGTTTTGTACGTTTCAAACCTTTCCTTGTTATCTTGATTAACATGAAATAGGTAGAAAAATAAGCTTTCGTAAGAATAAGGGTGCATATTACGGAGGGGCCCCCGAAACCGGACGGAGCACTGCAAGTAGACCTCAACGGCCCTTTTTGCTTCTAACGTGACCCGAAGGGTTACCAGATAGGGATACAGACAGGCGCAAGCGTGGACGGGGTCCCTAACGTTTCCAGATAGAACGCATTCGCCGTCACCGTATCCCATCCACGAGCTAATCCCCGGCGGTCTCCCCTAGTGGGGCGCACTTCGGTGGCGGGTCTCCAACCGACAGTCCAGACCTTCGCCTGGGAGGAAACCTCTATAAAGCACACATTCACCGTCCAGCCGCAACCCGCCGAACACCGGCGCCTGATCCTGCAACACTGAAGCAGATGATGGGTACAGGAAAGTAGTGGTAGAAGAGGAACCACCCCAGTATTCGCGTGACGATACGGAGAAACCACAACAAACTTGTCAGAGTGGCGCCGGAGATCGAACCCAGGAGCTCCCGAATACAAATCACACACGTTACCGTGGATCCATCTCGCTCGATAGAAGGTATATAACAATAAACAACAGTAGATGGAGAAAGGCATGTGAACGTAACAATCCAGACATTTGTTTGCTATCAAAACAAGGAAATAAAATGAATTTTGATACAATTAATGTATTATCATTGTCATTCACTATTTCTTCTCCATATGGATCTACAATTTTACTTTGTTTTTTCTTCCCTGTTCTACTATTAAAATTTCCTGCAATTATAATCTCCCTTCCGTTTCCAATTTCTTCTATTACTGCATTTAGTTTATTGTAAAATTAATCTTTTTTTAACATTATTCTTGTCATTGCTAATTATGTAAACTCCTAATATTGTAAGTTTATGTTCATATGTAACTTTGTTAACTCTTGTCAGGTTTTCATCTGTGGACTCCCAGTCTGTAATATATACACTGCCGTTTGTGAAAATTGCAACACCAAGAAAGAATTTCCCGAATAACTCCAAACTTGGTGGAAATGTAGAAGAGTGTGCAACCAATAGGTGATAAGGTTTGTAGAGAGATGTGGTACACATAGGCCGAGCAGAGCCCTCTTGTGTCGGTCCGAAAAGGTCAGTGTGTGCCCAATGTAGCCAGTGCAGAGCTATCAAACAAGGTGGAAACAATAAAGTGAGTGCCTCGTCGACGTCAAAGGGAGCCATATCGGCATGTGAGTGAATTCGAACGGGGCAGAATGATCGGTTTCCGGGAAGCGGGTTTGTCATACTGTGACATTGAGGCTCGTACAGGGCATGCTGCTACGACAGTGATGCGTGTGTGGAAGCAGTGGATAGATGAAGGTCGTACGCAGCGAAGAGCGGGTACTGGACCACGGAACATGACCACAGCACGGGATGACCGTCATCTTGTCCGCATGGTCATAACGGACCGTACAGCTTCATCCACAGTGTTGGCTCGACGATGGAGCACTGCAACAGGTGTAAACTTGTCTGCATCAACGGTTCGTCGATGTCTGCTGCAGGTTGGACTGTTTGCATGCAGTCGGCTTCCATTGTCCAGAAACCACAAGCTCCTCCGACTTCAATGGGCACGTGAACACCGCCACTGGGGTGCTGAGTGGCAAAATGTAGTCTTTTCGGACGAGTCCCGCTTCAACGTGTCCGGCGCTACCGTGGTGAGCGCACCTGGAGGGCTGCATTGTTGAGCGGCATAGCGGACAAACACCAGGTGTGATGGTTTTGGGCGCCATTGGTTACAACAACCGATCTCGCCTCCTACGAATTGAGGGCACTTTGAACAGCAACCGGTACCTAACGGTGGTTGTAGAGCCTGAGGTACTTCCCCTGCTTCAGGCATCTCCACAGGCCACATTTCAACAGGACAATGCCCGGCCACATATTGCGAGGAATGTACAAGCCTTCTTCGAAGAACGACGGGTACCATTGCTTCCCTGACCTGCACGTTCGCCTGACATGTCGCCCATCGAACATGCCCTGGATATGGTTGGTCGCACCTGGTGCGTCACGGTCCTCCAGTAACCAGTGTCACGGATTTGTGGGCTCGAATACAAACTGCGTGGAAGGAAATTCCTCAGGAACTTCTTCAGAACATTTTTGATTCAATGCCACGGCGTATAGCAGCTCTAATTGCAGCACATGGAGGCCTCACCAAATACTGAATATTAGGGCTCAAACGTTATGTATAGATTTGAAAAGTTATCATTTGTTACTTGTCATGTACCTAACCTGTGGTATTAAATTCATTGAATTCACGCGTTTCCTTCTTGGTGTTGCAATTTTCACAAACGGGAGTGTATTTTCTAAATTTATTTTTATTAATGTAGGTATTCTATGTTTGGCTCTTTGATTTTTAAGTATTCCACTAAAAAATTTATGAAATATACTGAGAGTAAAGATTACACAAGATGCGAAAGAAGTCGCTAAACATCCCCAAATTGACCCTAACATAGCTACCACCTACCAGGATGCCATATCTCATGTGAAAAATAAAACGTAACTGGAGCAACAAATGGCTTAGTAATGACCAGACCAATTTGCATGACGCAGTATCTACCACTATACTAGTAAACTTAAGACGCCGTGATCAAATAAAAGTAACAAGACTTCGCATTGGTCTCGCACATACTGCCATTTTACGCAAGAAACCGCCACCTGAATGTCAATAAACCTTAACTATGAAGCACGTCTTCACACAATGCCCAGTTTACGAGGAAAAATGAAATCAGTACAATATAACAGCTCATCTTCCAACAGTATTCAATAACCCGAAAATTATCCAAACCATCCTTAAATTTCTTCTCTCCGCATCATTTAGGTATAATCTCCTCTGACTGTACAACTGTAAATGATTTATTTTGTAAAATGTATGTCGTATTATGATAGATAGATAGATAGATATTTATTGCTAAAACATTTTACACATGTATAGCAACGTCAGATATTAAATGTTACAATAATTTAATCTTATAAAATTCCTGGACCTTATAGAGAGGATTTTTCTTGAATATCATTAAAATCTGTCTTTTAAAAACGTCGTATGTAAGTGACTTGATTTTATCCGGTAAACTATTGTATAGATTAATGGATGATACTTCAAAGCTATTTTGTGTTTTACTATACTTACATTTACCAAAATAAATATTGTTGCTACTTCGTGTCGGATAATTATGAACAGTTTCACACAGATTATACTGTTGTAGATTTCTCTTAATGTACAATAAACAATTCAAAACATATATACAAGGAAGAGTGAGGATTCCAAGTTCAATAAAATGTGGTTTACAATGTGTTTTTGGCGGAACTCCACATACTATTCTTATCGCATGTTGAATTAAATTGTTATTATGCATATATTTATTGTAATGAAATTGTTGTATTGTACCATTGTATTCACATTGGTATATTGTTCTATACTTTGTGTGTCGCAGTATAACCTCTAGTAGTTAAGCCACAATAAATATATTTAAAAAAAGAGATAAGATCAAAGACAAACTCAGGGAAGTATGCTACTTTGAATGGTATATTATGGGATAAACAGGTCTCAAAAGATACTAAAACTACAATTTTTAAAACAATAGAAGTTGAAGTAGGTATTTTAGTGACGTAAAAAAATTACATATATTACTTTGTCTGCCCCGCGATTGGGAGCCAACTTGTAGTAGTTGTTTTCTTCTACTGTTGATGTTTTACTGTTGTTAGCCACACGCTTGGAAGCTAACTTGATGTATTTTGTTACGTAATATATGTTTACGTAAACTTGAAGAATTGTTTTATGTAATAATAATTGCTTTATGTAGTTTGTAACATGCTTTGGGCGTCGGTTTGTATTTTATGCTTACGTAATATTACTGTTTGAATTTGCCTCGGCTGCGTCAGTCTTACTTTAGAGTAATGTATCTTGGGTAGGGGTGGTATGAAAGTTATTGTAGACATCACAGAATTAAACTTTTAAATTAACTTCTTTTATTTAAATTCTTGCACATATTTATACAGCACTACACTTTTTAAAAAGAACTGTGAGAGGCTTTTATACATTCACTTAACGCGTATATCTGTTTTTACTATTCACCCGTAGAGAACACATTTTTCCTTCTATATTCTACCAAGTCTCGCCAGCAACTGAGTAACCTCAACGGTCAAAACCCATAAGCTTCGGTATTGCAAGTCTCTGATTGGCTAATTCTAGTCCAATAGAATATCTGCATTTAACTTAAAACCTTTCTTTGCTGTTGATTGGCTAATTTAAAAACTGTCACAGAATTTACGTCATTATTGCCACATGGTTACCTCATTATTACTCATTGTTAGCAACCTAAAACTTATTATTCTCACAGTTCTTGCATTATTAAAGTATATAAAGTATTCACATAACATTATTAAAATATGTTTACAATAAAATAATCATTTGCAATGACTGTTACATACAATTTAAATAATTATTACATATATATGTATATATATTGTTTCAAGGTAGGCTGTTATTGAATTTACTTTTATAAAAATACAATTGCAATTAATCAGGTACAAAAACACTGCCTCAAAGTATTATAACCTATGGCGCCGACGTGTGGACTCTAAAGTCTCAGTTTAAGAGAAAATTATTGACAACAGAAATAAATTATTGGAGATCTGTTAGGATATCTAAAAGAGAAAAAAATTAGAAATGGAATTATAAAAGAAAATATGAGTGTTCAAAATTCAATTTTAGATTTTATTCAACAGAAACAATTAGAATGGTATGGGTATGCTAAAAGAATGGAAGGTAAAAGATTACCCAAAAGAATAATGGAGTGGACGCCACCAGAAAGGAGGAGGAAAGGAAGACGGCATGCACGTGGATTCAAGGAATTAGAGGGGCAATATGGACTGGGAAATGGAGGAAGATTTGTGATCCAACGGGCAGGAAGGGAGAATAGTAAGATGTTAAAAACTGTAGTCTCGGGTGCCGGAAAAATGTTTGTATATTGTAAAACCGGATATATATGCGCACACACACACACACACACACACACACACACACACACAGGTTGGACCATTCAATTTGAGACTGTATAATATCTCCAAAACTAAGCGTTGTGGAAATAAATGTTTTTAATAAAAGTTGCTTATGGGGGAAAGTAAATGTCATTAGACGTGTTTAGTTTGGAGGACGTTGTGATAGTCATTTTAGGGTCAATTTAACTTTTTAAACGGGAACCTACAATTGGGATCAAATTATGTATATACACACACACACCCCAAGAAGGAAACGCATGAATTCAGTGAATTTAATACCACAGGTTAGGTACATGTCATGTAACAAATGATAAACTTTTCAAATCTATACATGACCTTTGAGCCCTAGTATTCAGTATTTGGTGTGGCCTCCATGCGCTGCAATTAAACCTGCTATATGCCGTGGAATTGAATCAAAAAGGTTCTGAATAAGTTCCTGAGAGATTTCCCTCCATGCAGTTTGTATTCGAGCCCACAAATCCGTGACACTGGTTACTGGAGGACCGCGTCGCACCAGGTGCCGACCAACCATATCGCAGACATGTTCGATGGGCGACATGTCAGGCGAACGTGCAGGCCAGGGAGCAATGGCACCCGTCGCTCTTCAAAAAAGGCTTGTACATTCCTCGCAATATGTGGCGGGGCATTGTCCTGTTGAAATGTGACCTGTGGAGATGCATGGAGCAGGGGGAGTACCCCAGGCTCTACAACCACCGTTAGGTACCGGTTGCTGTTCAAAGTGCCCTCAATTCGTAGGAGGCGAATCGGTTGTTGTAACCAATGGCGCCCCAAACCATCACCTGGTGTTTGTCCGCTATGCCGCTCAACAATGCAGCCCTCCAGGTTGCGCTCACCACGGTACCGCCGGACACGTATGCGGCCATCACTGTAGGACACGTTGAAGCGGGACTCGTCCGAAAAGACTACATTTTGCCGCTCAGCGCCCCAGTGACGGTGTTCACGTGCCCATTGCAGTCGGAGGACCTTGTGGTTTATGGACAATGAAAGCCGACGTAATGGTATGCATGTAACCAGTCCAACCTCCAGCAGACGGCGATGAACCGTTCATGCAGACAAGTTCACACCTGTTTGCTCCAGCGTCGAGCCAACAATGTGGATGAAGCTGTATGGCCCTGCGGACAAGATGACGGTCATCCCGTGCTGTGGTCCAGTACCCGCTTTTCGCTGCGCACGACCTTCATCTATCCACTGCTTTCACACTCGCATTATTGTCGTAGCAGCATGACCTGTACGAGCCGAAATGTCACGGTATGACAAACCTGCTTTCCGGAGACCGATCATTCTGCCCCGTTGGAACTCACATGCCGAAATGGCTCCCTTTGACGTCGACGAGGTACTTTGTTTCCACCTTGTTCGACAGCTCTGCACTGATTACACTGGGCGCAGCACTGACCTTGTCGGACCGACACGAGAGGGCTCTGCTCGGCCTACGTGTACCCCATCTCTCTGCAAACCTAATTACTTATTGCTTGCAAACTCTTCTACACTCCACCAAGTTTGGAGTTATTCGGGAAATTCTTTCTTGGTGTTGCAATTTTCACAAACGGCAGTGTATATATACAAGTAAAGCAAAGCATTGAATGTCAGTATGAAGTCAACTTCGAAACATAGAGGCGCACAGTTCAAATGTGAATGTTATATTTACGATATTTCTGGTGAAATCTCCATATCGAGTTTTGGGTGAAATACAATAGAGAAAGTAATAAACCCTAGTAAATGGTAATGAGAGAAATTCTTATGATTTTCACACATCAAGTTTTCTCCCCTTTAATTAGAAATATGGAAATAAAGGAGGTGAGAGTCGTTCTGCAATAAAATTTTAATATGGAAAAGTTGGAAGGTGTTTTTATGCAGACTTCCGTTTCTTTAACACGAGTAGCCGTACCCCTGGACTTGACAGTGGCGTATAACAATTTGCATTTGTATGGGAGACAATGCCACAGAGAAGGCGCTGAGGATTTCCTGTGGAGAATATTGCGTGACGGCGGTACATTCACTTCTCACCAGGGGTGTATAGCGCGCCACCAGCACACAAGTGTCCCTTAATAATACCAATTTCCTTGATACACATCGCTTAACATTTTCTAAAAGAAAAGTGTGTAGCAGCACTTTCCATGCATAAGAAAATTGCTGGTGTTATATATGCATACATTCGGTGATTTTATATCGCTTTCGAGGCAAACTCGAATCTTGCTCCCGCTGAATACCGTGTAGCGTTTAAGAATAAAAGCATAAATCAAAAGAAAAGTCCACATGTATGTTTCAGAAGCATAATTTTAAAAATTTGATGTGATTCATTCACTCGACTTTCTCTACTAACGATGAATTCACCTATATTCGTTACATACTCTTCATATAAAACAAATTTTCTATCCTCCTCGCTTTACTCGCGATACTTCTAGGAAGTGTTTAAAGTTAAGCAAGAAGGTTCCAAAATGAGGAAACAGCATTCAAATGTTTATTCGTGGTGACAACCTCTTGTGACGAAAAAAAAGAGGAAAGAAAACAAGACTCGCAGACTTTCAAGCAAGTCCATTAGGTGATGCTTAAGTAAAGTCTAAACTTGCAACATGGAATATTTCGAAAACGGCTAACGTTACGCAAAAATACAGTTGGCACAAAATATGTATTTTTATGAGATGTAATTTTTCCTGCAGCAAGTTTGTCTATTTTTGTTTTTTACGCGTTCCCAGTTATACGTACAGAACTATACAAAATTCAGTTAAATAAAGGAAGCTTTGCTATATACACTATATATGAGCATATGATATTTTAATCAAAACCATTAGAACCATTTTGAGAAAAGCAAAAATAATGAAATATTTTTCAATTGTGTAATTTGGAGTAGGGTTATTTTCTTGAAAATCCTCGTGTCGCATCCTTTGAAGATACTGAACTTAAATACCAAGTTTGGTATTTATTCGATATTTCGTTTTTGGGTTATGTAGTTCACAGACGCATTCAAGGAACCTTAAAACGCACTTTAGGTGAAATCTCGATATCGAAATTTTAGACCGAATGCAGTACTTCCCCATATCTAGGAGCTAGAGAAAGTAAAAACAAAAATACCCATAACATTTCGAATCCAAACTTTTCACTGGAGGTGCGAAAGGGGGTTATTACTTTCTCTACTACGTATAGTAAGTAGGGGAAGTATTGTATTCCACCCAAAAATTCGATACCCAGATTTCACCGGAAATATATGTTTTGAGACCCCCTGAATCCAAATAAAGCATTTTTTGGAAACATGTCCGTGTGTGTGTGTGTGTGTGTGTGTGTGTGTGTTGTGTGTGTCTGTCTGTCTGTCTGTGAACAGCATAACTCAGAAACGAACAGTCGGATAAACACCAAACTTGGTATTTAGGTTCAGTATCTTCCACAGATGCGACACGAAGGTTTTCAACAAAATCCTCTGCCCCAGATTACCATTTACATGGAACATTTTTCGAAATTTTTAATTTTCTCAAAAATGGCTCTAACGATTTTGATTAAAATATCACATGTTTAAGATATTTTTATGACAAATCAAATGTATATCTCGAATTTTCTGGGAATATCTCCAAAAGTATTCTTCATTGTGAACGACTTTTGCATAACTGGTAAACCATGAGAGATAGACAAAATGTTACTATACAAAAAATGTAGATCGCGTTAAAATACACAATTTATGTCATATACATTTTTTGTTGTTGAGTGAACCATTTTCGAGATATTGCTTGTTATTCCCTTAAATTTGTCAATACTTATAATTTTTGTCCAATGGGAATTCGTTATTCATTTTTTTATGTACTGGACATGTAAAGAGAATGTAATGCGCCACATAGCAACCAGCTCTTAAAACATTTGACTATCCTTAAAGCCTACCAATTCCCCTTGCACCTACAAGAAAATTAGCAATAAGATTAACATCTCGATTAACATGAAGCATATGGAGAATAAGCGTTTGTAAAATAGTAGAGAAAGTCATGTTAGTGTAACACATCAGATTTGTTTTAATAACAGTTCCGAAAGGGTACTAGGTTCCAAGTAACGGCTGCAAAATAAATTACGTATGTCCATTAGTGTATGTATATTCATTATGCATAATCAAAAGAGTAAAGAAGAAATAGTGATCTAGTGCAACATACCTGACTCGGGTTCTTTCGCATCGAACCGTCATACCTCATTCCGTTCCAAGATAGTATCCCTTGTATTTTTTTCATGTTACACGTTTATGCTAACCCAAATGCGTCGTCTCAAGGATATGCTTGGGAGTTTGCGATACTTCTTTCCGCCACAAGAGCTCGTTACACATTTGATTTCTATTTCTGAATGTTGTATGTAATTCAGAGCTTAATTGCTTAATATTAAACCATTCCTAAGCAAAAAGGAAAATGAAGAATGTAGCGTGGATTGAAGAATTACTTTTCGTAGGCATACTTTGATATGTAGGATGCCGAAAAACAATGTACACTCGGACAAATTAAAAGTGGCCTCAACTTGTGAGCTCAACTTGTGTGCGCCGCTTTGGCCAACTCTATAATACAAGCCACAAGGCACTGATTTGCGACTACTGTCACACCGTACTTGGCGTGGAGCAGTGAATAAGCTGCTGAATTTCTACCCAAGCAGCTCGAGTCCGATTCTCCGCAGTGGATTGTTATCTCTTATTTTTTACAACTCGTTTTACTGCAATATAGTTAAATAATATTGCTTGTGTTATTTCATTTTGTTTACAAATATAGTTGCAATGATGGCGAAATTTGAGTAGCTCCTCGGAGTTTTGAACTTGCAACCTCTGGAACAGTAAGCTAACTCTCTATCAGTGAGCTTGCAATGCTGACGTAAGCGTGGTATTCTAACAAGCTATAGTCATACTCCACTTGAGAACCTTAAATCATTAAAGTTACAAATACTAATTAACACCTGTCTGTTTGAAATCGTGTGATTATAGTTGTATTCCCAATTATAACTACAACAATATACGCAGTCCTGGAACAAAGCCTTGTTCTCCCGAGCGCTCACAGAAGTACCCGATTCGAGCTCCGTCTCTCAGACGCCGGCCAGTTTTAAGTTGAGCAAGTGTACAGAAAATTGAGTAGAATTGTAGGGTAGAACGACGGTTCCATAATAAGCATTTTGAAGTTAGGAGCATGGGTTCGCAGATGTAATGTAATGCCAGGAGCTCTGCATGAACATAGTTGAAATCTGACTTTACAGAACATCAAAACTGAAGGAGGTTTGTTGCTGCACGTATGGAAAGTCAGTTTGAAGATGTATCTTATTTCGACTGTTGGGGAGCCAAACTTGAAGTAGTTGCAACCGCACTATGGTACCCGTAGCCTTCGTCCCCCCCCCAAAAAAAAGAAATTAAAAAAATATTAACTTTGTAATTTGACTGTTTCTTTAAATATTATATTTATGTTTGCCTCGGCTGCGTCAGTATTTATTTTTAGAGACATGAATGTCTTAGCAGGGAGGTGATGCGGCTGAAGAATATAGGCTTACACAGATTATAATTTGTACTTCACCCCATTTATTAATTCTTTATACGATTAAAATAACACTTTACTGATATAGAGAGCTGTGAGATTCTTTTATTAATTACTTGCACTTTTTAACACGTAAACTATTTTCGTCTCGCAATGAATACGTATTAAACTTCTCGAGGACGCGTTTCGCGTCTGATTAGTAACACTGTCTGCTAGCAACTGACAAGATTTCTAGCGCCTAAATTTGTAAATTTCTGTATTTCAAGTCTCTGATTGGCTATTCCTAATCCAATAGAATACTTTTATTTAACTTAAGTTTTTTTCTGGTTGTTGATTGGCTATTTTATAAATTGTCACAAAAATTACATTATTGTTGCTCCAATAATGACTAGTAGCATTATTAACCTTCTTACTCATTTTTACCTCAAGGTTACCTCATTGTTACCTCATTGTTAGCAACTTTTGACTTATTTCTCACAGCTCCTATATTATTAAATTACGTAATACATTCACATAACATTATTACACATGTATACAATAATGTAAACATTTACAATGACTGTAATATACACTTTTTATATATTGTTACATACATATATTGCTTTAAGGCGGGCTGTTATTGAATTTGTTATATAATTTGACTGAAATCATTTAAGTGTTAAAAATGCTGCCTCAAAACGAAATGTAACCCGCGTACTGTCTCAACTAATGAGTACTGGTACGAGAGCGACACTGAAAAGTTTATGAAAATCAAACAAGGATTCAAAATATTCTCCTTTAACATCAACAAATTTTTGCATTCTATGAAATCAATCCTTAAAGCAATGGTACCATTCTTTTTGAGGCACTTCGGAAACCAGGTTTTTATAATGTTCACTGCTTCATCTGATGATGAAAAACTAATTCCAAGCATTTTATCTTTATTTTTTGGAAACAAAAAGAAATCGCAAAGTGCTAGTTCAGGACTGTATGGTTGGAGGGTCCATAGTGCTGACCTTTTGAGCGTTTTTCACGAACTTTTTCAAAAGCTTGCGGCAAGTAGACACCTGTGTACCAATCAGCATTAACGGTACGTCTATATTCAAATACTATATCAGCAATATGACCTGTTTTAGGGAAAAAAAAACAAACTAGCAATCATTTTCTTACCAGCGCTGCGAATTCGTCGGACTTTTGTAGGCTTAGGCTCTGTTCAAAAGACCCATTGACTTTTCTTTTCAGGAGATCATAACAATAAATCCAAGATTCAACCCCAGTAACGATATTGCAAGCCAAATTTGAAGTGCCGCCTGGGAATTTTTTCAGAGTTTTTTCTGCACCAATCAGTGCGTTTTTTGTTTTTGTTTTTTTTGGTTTTTTTTTTTTTTTGTGTTTTTGATCGGGAGTCAGTTTATTGGAATCCATCGACAACAAAGTTTTCTCGCGATGTAAAATGTTTTGGATATGACTCGTACCGATGCCTAATGTCGTCCGAATAAATTCATAAGATGTCCGTCGATCTTCTTCAAGCATTGCTCGAACAGCGGCAATATTTTCATCAGTAATAGATGTTTTTGGGCGTCCTTTACGAAATGTTTCACTAAGAAAAAAATCGGTCTCTCTTGAATTCACTGTACCAGTTATAAATTGTTGCCTTAGAGGCGCTTCTTCGCCAAATGCGTTTAAAATCGTAAAAAAGTTATAACCCGGGAATTTTCTCTGGTCAAGTTTGTTTTTGGATGAACACAAAATCTTTAAGTGATGATAGTTAACAAACTATTCAAGAAAATTGAACTAACTACAGGCCAATCAACTTGCAAAACGTTAGAAAGTAGCTGTCAAATATAAGAAATTTCGTTTGTTTTTAGAAACATGTTTTTCTAAAAACTTTGTCTCTTACACAATGAGACACTACATGCGCGTACTGTACTGTATTCCCGCAACATCCAGTAGGCTTCACATAAGACAGTGTTTAGTACTGTACAAGAGTGCGTTTTGTTTACATCTGACGCGCTACAAACGGGTTTCACAATATGATTGAATGTAGTGCAGCAAAAAGGCTTCTGCGACACCTTGTTCCTATCCTCTTAAGTGCCCTTTCTACTCTATCATTTTCTGCACATTGTTTTTTCCCCACCCAGTATAATGGATATTCCAATTTGTTACGAGAGAAATCGTGTGAGCATTCACATCAGATATTTTTTACATATGTATTTCAGCTCTAGCAGGTTGGCATATTGCATGAGGCATTGCATATGTATGTATGCAATTGAAACGGTGACCTTTCATTTCAGAGGACAGATGAATAAGGCATTCCAAAACCTGAGACGCAAACGAAATACAGTCTCGTGCTTAGTAATTCTGAAAATTACAACCAGAAGTTTAAGACAGTCTTCTTTAAAAGTCACACGACCTTGCCTATCCCTTTCCAGCTTTCTTGAATTAATTGTTGAATTCTTTTTTGAAGTAATTGTTCTTTCACACGTACGTGTGTTGGACAGGGTTGGAAAGGTAGAATCAGACGACTGAAAAATTCAATGCTATAGCCGAGTTGTTAAATAAAGCCTTTAAGAGTAGTTTTAAAAATGTTGTATGGTTTCATCTGCGCCTTTCTATGATAGCAACAGACAGCAATGAGCGCCAAGGTCGCGGACAGGAAAAACACCACGCAGCCGGTTCGTAATTTTTTGACTCTTCCTGTAGCTCGTAAACCGTAAGACACAGATACATACGTACAACACAAAAATGTAGACCCCGTTGAATCACAAAGTTTATCTAATATATTTTTGTAGCGTTAACAATTTCCGAGATATTCATTGTTATTGGTTTGAATTTCCAAATACTTTATACTTTGTTTGACGCGCCAAGTCCCCATTCGTTTATTTCTTGTGATTATGCAAAGAGTGGAATTTCAAAGCCACCATCTAACGACACACTTAAAAGGTTTGGCTAGCCCCCCGGCTTCCTGTGTCCCCCTTCTACTTACAACTATAAATAAGATATCTTAATTGGATTGTATTGTGAAGCGGAGGAGATTCGGCACTGATCCAGGAATGAGGATACTGCACCCACGCTCCACGAGGGGGTGCGCCTCCCCCTGGAGGGAGAGATGTGGTGAAGGGAGACACCGGGCGGCCGGAACCAAAATTGACAGGTTCCCTACATTTTCCAGATTGAGACGCCCCGGCAGTCGGACAGGCAGACCGGACTTCCCCCCCAGGGAGCAGTCCTTATACCCCAGCAACCAGCCGAAGGCCGAGGGATGGAGAAGGTTCACAGAGAGCATCCTTTTCCCCTACCACGCTGCACCGAAACACCATCGCCGACACTTCCAACCCTGAAACAGATCAAACGGGGCGAAGGATTAATGAGACGAAATGGAGGGACAGGAAATTTGGGGGATGAAAGAAACTACCGGGGATCGATCCCGGGAACTCAAGACTGCGGGCCACAGGTGTTACAGCCTGAGCCATTCCGCTCGGTCAGGGTTATAGGACCAGGCGGTTGGTATGTTGCGGCAGGACGGTGGAATATGCGATATGGAAAATTTCTCCCTGAGTTTTGGTGGGAGTGCTGAGGCCCTCTTCTGCCTCGACTGCCACGGAGCGCATAGGTTGCCAATGGCTTAGGCAGAGCTAGCCGGCGCCAGAATTGGCAGCATGTTAGAATCATTAGGGACCCCGCGTTGCTAGCGCACATCGTCGTCTGGATCTGGTCGCTCTTCGGTTCTCCCCTGCCTCCCAAGGGTTACTTTGGAAGCAAAAAGTCCCCACTATGGCTAACGTGCGGTGCTGTGATTCAGTTTCTGGAGGCCCTTCGGACTAATCCTAACTCCTACCGCTACACCAGGTAGCTGTTGTAGAAATTACTTCGATTTTTTTTTTGAGGGGGTGAAATAACTCTGTATATTCTCACCCAAGTAAATGCGATCAAACAGCAAGATAACGACAGAAGAATATCTGTCAGTCCAAATATAGCACTGGAGAAGTATTAGACAGATAATTAAAATGAAAGGGTCAAAAATAGCGTTTAAATTAATTTTGGTAGTAAAGCAGAATCTGATGGCGCCATGACATGCGATGCTGGCGTGACTCTCTCAGATAATATCGTTTAATGTGGAAACAAATGTATAGCTTCATTAGAGGCACTAATTAGTTTGGTGCACTCTAAAGAGTGGCATGTCTAATACCGCTAATGTTCACACGTTTCATCACGGCTGTCATTTCTGGGCAGACGAAATGTAAATATGATCTCGAGTTGGTCGGATTTTCTATTGTGCAAACCCAGTTCTTGCGATATGCGAATTAGGATGGGGTATCCATGCTGACTTGCTCATCACTAGCATATTTCTCATGTCAGTATACTAACCATGACACATTTTAATCAAAATCATTATATCTGATGTGCCACATTCACGTGCCTTTCTCCACGCAGTCTTCTACAAACTATTCATACAATTCTATCTACTCCATGTAAATCGAGATAAACGTTTACAGAAATAGTTTCTTTATATGCATTTCGTTTTACGTAATATGTGGTATTTTAGTCTAAATCGTTAGGGCCATTTTTTGAGAAAATAGGTATTCTATTCCATCCATAAATCAGATACCAAACTTTCACCGGAAATACATGTTTAGGGCCCACTGAACCCCCCCAAAAAAGCATTTTTACTTTCTCTACCAGGTACATAGTAGGTAGACAAGGTATTGCATTCCATCCAAAAATTCTATACCTATAATTCATCGGAAATACATGTTTTGAGGCCCCCTGAATCCAAATAATTCATTTTTAAAACATGTCTCTGTGTGTGTGTGTGTAAACAGCATAACTCAAAACGAAAAGTCGCATAAACACCAAACTTGGTATTTAAGTTCAGTACCTTCCAAAGATGCGCCAAGAAGATTTTCAAAAAAAATCCCCGAACCCTACACTACCCTTTACATGGATGATTTTACGAAATTTTATATTTTCTGAAAAATGGCTAAAGATTTTGATTAAAATACCATAAAAGATATTTACATAACAAATAAAATATATATCTTGAATTTTCTGGGAATAGCCTATGAACTCCACTACATTTGGAAGAAATTTTGTATAATCTTGTATAACTGGTAAACGTTAAGCGATAGACGAAAACGTACTACACAAACACTGTAGATATTTTTAAAACACACAATTTGTTTCAAATTACCTTCTTGCGAGATATCCGTTATTAATGGTTCGAATTGTTCTATACTTAGCCATTCTTTTAAAGTCGTGTCAATATTCAGTTGTTTCTCGCGATGTCATGGAAACAGTATCAAATTTTAAGGCCGGCATATAGCGTCCAGTTCTTAAACATTTGACTATCGCTGTTCTCTTTGTATCTATAACGAAATGTGTAATGTAGCTATTTATGCAAAACGTTATTTGAGTTAAAATGAAGTAGATATTCAAATAAATTTCAGTAAGACTAGTTTTTATACCTAGTATAGAGGGTAGAGACGGTCATGTGAATGTATCACAGATTTTTTTTTATTCAGGAGATCCTAAATTTGCAGTCAAAACTCGATATCAAATGTTTGGATGGAATTCAATACTTCCTCTACTTGTTCTCGTATGTAAGCATTAGAGAAAGTAAAAAAATTCTGATGTGAATCATTCACGTGACTTTCTCTACACTGTACCATTTATTAGTGGGTATACAGTCAATTCTTATTATAGTTTATTTTTATGTGCTTCATTTTAATCTAAATAAACCTTTACAGAAATAGCCATTACAGATACAAAGAGAAAGGCGATAGTCAAATGTTTAACAAATGGTCTAAAATTCCATACTGTTTTCATGATATCGCGAGAAACAACTGAATGTTGACAGAACTTAAGAGAATGACCAAGAAATGAACAATTCGAACCTTTAATAACGGATATCTCAGAAACGGCTTATACCACAAAAAAACTTTGTTTTTTCTTAAAGAGATCTGTATCTTTTGTGTAGTACATTTACGTCTATCGGTTAACATTTACCAGTTACACAAGATTATACAAAATTCCTTCCGAATATACAGGACTTCACAGGATATTCCCAGAAAACTCAAGATATACATTTTATTTGCCATGTGATGTTTTAATCAAAATCGTTAGCGCCATTTTTATAAAACAAAAAATTTCGAAAAATCTTCCCTGTAAAGGGTAGTTTGAGGTAGGGGGCTTTTCTTGAAAACCTTCGTGCCGTATCTTTGGAAGATGCTGAACTTAAATACCAAGTTTGGTATTTATCCGACTTTTCCTTTTTGAGTTATGCTGTATACACACAAACGGACCTTTTTCTTAAAATGCTTTTTTGGATCCAGGGGGCCTCTGAACATGTATTTCCGGTGAAATCTCCAAATCGAATTTTTGGGGGAAATGCAATATCTTCTCTTCTTACCATACGTAATAGAGAAAGTAATAACGCAAATTTTCCTTGTAAAGGGTGACATAGGTTGCAGGAGGGGCATTTTTTTGAAAATTTTTGTTGCATCTGCGAAAGATGCTGAACTTAAATGCCAAGTTTCGTTTTATCCAGTTTTATTTTTAAATTACCTATACTGTTTACAAATATACGCACCACGGACGTTTTTGTAAAAATGCTATTGTTTTTGTTTCAAGGATCTCAAAACGTGCATTTCCAGTGAATTCTCAATATCCAACTTTTGGGTGAAATAAAATACTTCCTGCTACTATAAATAGATGGTAGACAAAGTGAAAATGTTAATGATTGGTTTTAAACAGATGATATTCGAATGCACTAAATCTGTTTTTTATGTTATCGATATACAAGAAAACCGACATGCTTTCTCCCATTTCCATCTTCTGTTCGTTGTGAAATAAGAGCCCCAAACGCTCAAGTCTTTCCAGTTCTGGTTTCATTTCCTATTTATTGTAAAAGAACCGTAGAAATCGCTAAATTTGAGGTAAGAATCGTTGCTTCCCGTTCCCGATTGACTGCATGGCGAATTCACCTTCCGGTTCCGTCCCCGTTCTGATTCTCGTTGCTGGGCAAAGCAGGCTTTACACAATCTCCTCCTCGTTCTGTTGAAGGAAATGAATAAACGTTGCAGTAAAATCGAACCGGTGACCTTACACATTGGCATGTTTGACCCTGAGACTTTAACTGGGTTAAGTGTTTTTGTTGAGGAAGGCAAAGCCTGGCTCCGAATCACGAAGACGTCCTCTTCATCCGCTGCACAAGAAAATAAAGTGATCTCTCGAGCTGGCACGTGAACATTAAGCTGGTCATTTAACCGGAACATGGCGTCGTTAAGCGCCGGGACGCACGCGAAGAAGCCGCATTGCCTCATCTGCACCGCGAGAACTTACATGTGTACCTCGGATTTCGGTTAAACATAACCGAGGAACGACATTTGTCTACAAATTCCAAGCTTACCCACGACAGCGCCTAGCTACTTATGAATGTATGCAGCCCGTATAGAAATGTCGTCTGTGTACGTGGGTACACTTCCCTCACTGCAGTGCACTATGGTGGTTTGGCTGAAAAGTATGGCAAATTGCACAAGTTATATATAAGATATTTCTAAAAATGAATTTTGTAATGTGTTATAAGTAATATTAGGAAAATACCTATTTTTATTAACTATAGGATCTTTCAACAAGAGTGTCCTATCTTTGAACTTAAATAAAACACGTTCTATAAATGATAGAGGTTTATTTTTTTTATTTTGGAACATAATTAATGTCATTACGTGTGGATGAGAACATCAGTTAAGTGACCGCCGCGACTTCGTTGGGTTGCGCGTATACGGTTGACCAAATTTTCAATGCCAGAAGAGCGTAAATTAGGCCTAACTTCACGAATAACACGCGTGATGTTATTCATAAGATCATTTACTGATTCTGGCTTGTTGACAAACTCGAGATTTAACATAATCCCACAAGAAGTAATCCAACGGCGTTAAATCACATGATCTCGGGGGCCAGTTAACATCACCACCACGGGAAATGATGAAACCTCTGAACTTTTCCTTCAAAACAGCGATTGTTTCGAGAGCAGTATGATATGTGGCACCATCTTGCTGGAACCGTATGTTTCTGAGATCCATACCATCCAATTGAGGCCAAAAATAGTCCCTTATAAGAGCCCGGTATCTTTCTCCATTGACAGTTAGAGCTTCTCCATCTTCATCTTGGGAAAAAATATGGAACAATGATTCCACCATACCAAAATTCAGACCACACAGTAACCTTTTGGGGATGAAGTAGTCGTTCTTCAATCTGCATTGGATTGAGATTGCTCCAATAGCAGCAATTTTGTTTGTTAACACAACCATCCATCCAAAAGTGGGCTTCGTCGCTGAAGATGATTTTTCGACAAAAATCCGGGCCAGCTTCCAATTGCTCCATAGCCCAGTCAGCGAATACACGGCGCAACCTATGGTCGTTGGGCTTTAGTTCTTGAGTTAACATCATATTTTAAGCGTGAAACTTCAGGTCCAGATGCAGAATTCGCCAAGTTGTGGTCGGTGAGAGCCCCAATTCTTGCGCTCGACGAGCAATTGGTTTGTTTCCGTTCTCGCGTACACTCTCACGAACGGCGCCTATGTTTTCGTTGGAGCGCTTACGTCGATTACGTACAGGCGTTCTTTGATCGCTGACAGAACCACTTATTTCAAATTTATCGATCAAACGCCGAATCTTTCTCTCGCAGGGGCTATTATGCACACCGTCAGCTTCATGCAATACATGGAAGGTTTGGCGAACAGATGATCCATTTTTATAATAAATTTTCATAATTGCTACGCGATGCTGAATGCTGTAACGTTCCATGGCTATTTGTCAATAACAACTGTAACCACATGAAAAAAATGACTGCTGTAACTCAATAACAACGGCAGCTATCACATGTTGAAGATACGACACTTTTGTTGAACGACCCTTTATATTATGTAGGCTTATATCAATAGGGATTTTAAAAAAATCTGTTTACTGGGTCTACGTGAAGGGAAAAAACATTTACTATAAAAACATATTGTAAAACAAAAACTGATTCATAACTGAGAACTAAATTGAGTTTATTTATGGACACTCTTTAACTGCTGTGGTCCTTAGCGTCCCATTCTATATTGGGCGTGAAAAACCGGTAATTTTGCTCAGAGGCCTCTTTATCAGGCTTGAGGTTCTTGTACATGCCATAAATCTACGACACTGGACCACTGGTTTTACTTCCCTTCCGAAGGAAGCCATGCTAAGGATTTTTACGCCCGAAAAAATCCATCGCCCTTCGCGACCTCGGGAATAACAGAGAACGGAAACCAGAACGATAATTATATTGTAGTGTGAGCGTTCACAAATTAACGGGAAGCTTTCCCGGGTTTCTGGATTGGGGGGAAAAAAAAAGACTTGGTCGATAGCCAACGGGCTATTGGCTTTAAATAAAAAGCAGTAGCAAAAACTACAAAGAACAAACAACAAAAAATGGTTTAAATTAACACAAAAACTTACAGTACGCTATTAATAACGGAATAAAGCTCGGTATGACTGGAAAAATCGGAAATAATGTATCTGCGTTTAGAAAATATTTACCCTATGGAATTTTGACACTGGCTAAACTGCATTATGTTAATTGAATTGGAAGAAGGCGGAATATATAGGGTAGTTAAAATATTTTCGAACCCACTCGCGCCCCCTCTGTACTGCGCAAGACAGCCGGCAGTCGCCGGAGAAATTACGCCGGCAGAGTCGGACTAAAATCCTTACCTTATAATAGATGCTGAAAATGTTGACTACCTGCTCACAAACAGGCAGCATATCTCGTGTAAATATTCTCGCTCACTCTCCGAAGCTCAGCAGCAGGAATTCTTGTGATTTCTTGCACAATGTTTTCTCTAAGTTCCTGTAGTGTGCGAGGATTGGAACGATACACTTTGTCTTTTAAGGAATCCCATAAATAAAAATCATAACTCGTTAAGTCAGGTGAACGAGGGGGCCACAAATCAACACTAATTATTCTGTCATCAAACACCTCTCTTATTGCATGTAATGATTCGGCAGCTGTATGTGCTGTTGCAGAATCATGCGAGTGGGTTCGAATATAATTTAACTACCCTATATATAATTCCTAATACTAAAATCAAGTTACCACTTTGTTGTGATGATCATCGATAAACATTCACGTTGTCGTTCTTGGGGTATTGTGAACAACCTTTTGTTTGGAAAGGTAGAATCAGGTGACTGAAAAATTCAATGCCATAGCCGGGATTTGAACCACGGATCTCCCGGTCTCCGTCCGGTTGCTCTAACCACTGAGCTACCATGGCAACATGCCGACACGACATTAAATTCTCCAGCTGATTCGTGTTTTTCCCGGTAAACCACAAGGTGATCTCAAATTGTATTGAGATGTCATACCCCAATGGCGACTTACATTTATAGCAAGTACTTTAAGTCCCGGGCTATAAAAAGCCTATAAAGCCCGGGACTTAAAGTACTTGCTATAAATGTAAGTCGCCATTGGGGTATGACATCTCAATACAATTTGAGATCACCTTGTGGTTTACCGGGAAAAACACGAATCAGCTGGAGAATTTAATGTCGTGTCGGCATGTTGCCATGGTAGCTCAGTGGTTAGAGCAACCGGACGGAGACCGGGAGATCCGTGGTTCAAATCCCGGCTATGGCATTGAATTTTTCAGTCACCTGATTCTACCTTTCCAACCCTGTCCAACACACGGCTTGTGTGAAAGAACAATTAATTTCAACCTTTTGTTTGTTACAATATGTATATTATAACCAGGAGCAGAGGAAGACTTAGCACATCGACCTAAGGAGATCTTTCGTGCCTAGGCCCCTAACTGGGCGCCCCCGGGATGGGGTTGTGAGGTGAGAGGAGACAGAGAGCGGCCGGATCAGGAGGCACGGCAGAGCAGAGGGCAGGGTTCCTACATTTGTTTGTATATTAACTCGCATTTATTTGAACTGTCTTTTTATTGTCCCTGTTGCTAGGGGGACACATTAATGTAATGTTTCAGAACTTCTCATAATCCTGATGGCGAACTTTCTCAAAGAATACAAGTCAAAGGCTCTTCCAATGCTTGGGCGATTGTACCATAAGGGTTTGTCGTCTTGAATCTCCTGCGCTCAAAGCCTTCATCGATAGCTTTTCAAACTATATATAACGCGGGTTTGCTTTCTTGAATCTCCTGAGCTCAAAGCCTCCGTTGATGTCTTGACCACTGTATCACACGGTTTTGCTTTCTTGAATCTCTCGCGCTCAAAACCTTCATCGATGCCTTGGCCAACTGCATCACGCGGATTTACTTTCTTGAATTTCCTGCGCTCAAAACCTTCATCGATAGCTTGGCCGACTGTAAGTAGCCGGTTTGCTTTCTTGAATCTCAGTCGCTCAAAACCTTCATCGATAGCTTGGCCGACTGTAAGTAGCCGGTTTGCTTTCTTGAATCTCCGTCGCTCAAAACCTTCATCGATAGCTTGGCCGACTGTAAGTAGCCGGTTTGCTTTCTTGAATCTCAGTCGCTCAAAACCTTGATCGATAGCTTGACCGACTGCATCACGTGGGTTTGCTTTCTTGAATCTCCTGCACTTAAAGCCTTCATGGATGATTTGTCCGACTGTATCACACGGTTTTGACTTCTTGAATCTCTCTCGCTCAAAGCCTTCATCGATAGCTTGGCCACTATATCACGCTGGTTTGCTTTCTTGAATCTCCTGCGCTCAAAGACTCGTTGATGCCTTGACCACTGTATCATGCGAGTTTACTTTCTTCAATTTCCCTCGCTCAAAGACTTCATCGATGTCTTGACCACTATATAACACGCTTTACTTTCTTGAATCTCCCGCGCTCAAAACCTTCATCGATGTTTTGGCCGACTGCTATCGCACGTTTGCTTTCTTGAATCTCCCTCGCTCAAAGCCTTCATCGATGGCTTGACCGACCGTATCACGCGGATTTACTTTTTTGAATCTCCCTCGCTCAAAGCCTTCATCGATGGCTTGACCGACCGTATCACGCGGATTTACTTTTTTGAATCTCCCTCGCTTAAAGCCTTCATCGATGACTTGACCGACTGTACCTCGCGGGTTTGGCCATAATAAAACTGTAATCGAAGTTATTTTAGTGTGGTTGTATGCGTTTCCAAAGTCGAATAATTTTTTATGAAATTTGGTATATATCTGTCCCACTTAAAAAAACAGACTGACACCTTAATTACTTTGCCCAAAAGGGGGAACGTAACAGTTTTGTTGTTTAAAAAAGATTGATAGAATAAATATTTCAGAAGTTATAACAATTTTCCTTACTGTTATTCGTGTGCATAAACCACTTGCCACGAGCAACAGTATAGTTCAGATCATATAACAAGCATAAGGAAGAGGTATAAGCTTGTGTACTGTTAAACCTTTTACTGGTGTTTTAATTTTTATTAAACTATCCGGAAAATCAGTTATATTACCGGTTTTCAAAACGTCACATTACCTGTAAGTTACACGGACGGATGAAAGCGATAGAGAAATAGAAAGGGAGTTAGAAAACCAGGAAGGGTAAGAGATAATCAAGGGGGAGAGAGGAAGCAGAAAGACGGAGATGCAGGGGGAGTGTGTGTGAGAGAGAGAGAGAGTGAGGGGGGTGAAAGGGAGACAGAACATAATTTCCGCATTTAACGCAATAACACGAGCAGAGCTGGAGATAAATGCCGATACATCAACATAATTATTAGTTCTCAACCGAAATAAAAATAATGATTTATTGCCGTTTATTATTTTCAGAGCTTACTAATCCATTTTCTGCATTTTAAAAACATTTTCTGTTGCATTTACATGATTTTCTCTGCCCATTCTTCAACAAACTATTCTTAGAAAAGCTTATTCTTTTATCTACTTCATGTTAATCGAGATAAAACATTTGTAGAAATTGTTTTATTATATATTTCCTTTAGGCACAGTGAGAGTAAGGGAATACAATAGGATTAAGCGTAGTTGGTCGCTAAGTTTTTGATAATTTAAACAATAGCAAGGAATATCTCAGGAATGGTTAACTCCACCAAAAAGAAAGGAGTAAATTGTGAGCTTTAAAATGATCTACATTTCTTGGCTTAAGATCTTTGTCTATCTCTTACGATTTATCAAGTCATTCAGAAAGAAGAGGACTTTAGAGGCTATTCCCAGAAAATTCAAGATATTTCTACATTTTATTTGTTATGAAATTGTCTTTAAAATATGTCATTTTAATAAAACTCGTTAGAAATTTTTGAGAAAATCATAATTTTCGATAAATATTTCATGTAAAGGGTAGTTTAGGGTGCAGGAATTCACTTGAAAATCATGTTGCATCTTTGGAAGATACGTTTTTCTTTTTTTATGTTTTTTTCCTTTTTTGATTTAGTAGCTTCAAAGCATGTATTTCCGGCGAAATCTCGGTATCGAATATTTGGGTGGAATGCATAGGTCATACCAGGACACAAGCGTAGAGAAGGTAAAAATATCTAAAAAATTTTGAAATAGCTCATTAAATGTAGCTTCCTGCGTGTGATATCAGCGTGTGATATTATTTTATTACAATATTTCCCGTGTATGCACTTTTTGTTCAGTTTGTTTTTTCAAATTTTTGCTACATGTTCTTTGAAGGCGGATGAACAGATCTAAAGAGCGTTTTCTTGATATCAACGCTAGTTTTGGATTCAGGATTCTTATAATTAAATATATAGAGTGATTTTAAACATAAAAGTAGGTATTACATGCTGTATTATTTTTTTGAGGAAAAGTTTAAATGTTGGCACAAAATTTAATCTTTAATTGTAACTAACTACATTCGGGGAATAATGTTTAAGCTTTAAGCACACAAAAGGCCCACTTTTCAGCACGTGAGAAATGTTATATATGACTCAATTATCTATCCTCTTTTGAAAGTTGTTTTCGAAGAGTAGTTACATAACACCACAACAATTAATTTATTATACTCATGTTGAAGAAAGTATGACAAACATTTCAACTACATTGGTTGAAATTTGTAGAAATAAACCACGTTTGCTTTTTAACCTTGAAAGGAGTCTGATTCAAGCGTGACAGTTGGTACTTGGAGACATTTCGTTTTTTAAGTATGCTGTTGACCACCGGTTACAGCCCCAGTAAGAGTGACTTTGGGGAGGTTCCAGGTCCCTTTACAAGCAGAAGTTAGAGTAACGAACTGTGTTGTTGCAGATGACGAGGTACAAGCAAGCAGAGTTTGAGGAAGACGACAGCAGTAGCGTGGGCTCCGTGCAACTGACGGAGGGCGTCTCTGCTACCACCACGCACATCAGGTATCACACGGTGAGTACATGCTCCTACATCCTTGCACGGATTTGGACCAACTTAGGCATGTATTCGTATAGAATATAGGGTATGCAACGTAGGGAGAGCTACTGCAGCTTCCACCTCCCAGGAGAAAGGGGTGAAGTGAAGGACCACAGAAGGCTACAGGCTACAGGCCGCAGGCAGACAGGCTACAGACACGCGCGGAAGTCCGTCCCACTACTGAAGCTACCCAGAGCGGGCGATGAACGACCCGTCCAATCAAACAGCCTTCTAGTGTCCATGGGAGCACTCTTTCCTTGCAGCCAGCATTCGCTCCATCTGTGCGGCACACTACCACCACGAAACCTGAAACATGAGAAGGAAATTGAATGGAGCGTAAATGATGCAAAGGAAATCGTGGGAGATGAGAAACCGCTCCAGAATTCGCCTACCAACCAAGGTCAGAGAAGGTGGTCGATGGGAATCCAACCCGGCAACTCCCGAATTATATATACTGTGGGGTGGTATTACGAAAAATCGCCCCCAGCGGGAATGAGGGTGAAAACGTTAGGGGAAGGGCAAGTTTGAGGATTCTCAGCAAGAATTCACTTGGTAATTAACCCGTGTTTAGGCTAAAGTAAGCTAGAATCGGGACTGGAACCACAGATCTTCGGCTTACCATGTCGCTGCTCTAACCAACTGCTAAATGCCGATAACATCAAATTCATCAACTGAGTCATATTTTTTTGCGATAAATCGAAAGGTGTTCTCAAATTCATTTTTTGAGATAATATACCCTCGACACGGGTAGCCAAGGTCATTAAGGGACGGACGCTGACTGTTCTTTTCCTTTTTTAAAGTTTTCCTCAGTCCTCTTAATTGGCAAATGCCAGGGAGGTCCCCTAAACTTAGGCCTGGAACGTTTCCTTTCCCAATTATCATTTCATTTCATGTATCATCAGCGTCCACCACCAGTGAAGCTGTGTGTAGTAAGAGCGGGTGTTATTCTGACTGTCCACTTTTTTGACTGTCACTGTTTCATTTTTATGTAGTTCACCTTCACTTGGAGGTGAACTAGTTCAATTCTTCATCACTTCACGCCGGACGATTCACTTCACTCGGGAGTCGAACACAAGACCTCCACAACCCGTCGCTCCGTAATGGCACTTGCTGCAGCAGCCGTCACCAACTCGCTCGGAGAATCTCTCTCTTGAGGCTTCCTCACTCACTTGCTCGCTCACTGACTCAACTCTCGACTCGCACTGACTGACCTCGCGAGAACGCTCGCTTATATAGGCAGTGCAATCTTTCCACAAGGTTCTCGAACGTTCTAGAAATATTTAGACATATTTCTTGGTGGAGGGAAGAAACAGCTTCCAGAGGATTTTGTTTATCTGCCGATATCGTCGCGCCCGGTGTTTATGCTGGTGAGCGGCCGTTGTCTTGTTTACTCCGACCGCCCGGCGCTGACTTCCCAATAACCTTGTGTCACAGCCGCCGTGTCACAATATCCCAATGACGTCTTACCTTCTCGTAAGTACTTTTAAGTCCATATCTTCATAGTTAACCACTATTAGGTCATCACTGTTAATTAATTGTTCTTTCACAGATGCCATGTTTAGGCTAAAGTTGGAAAGTAGAATGTGTCTGCTTTTTCACTACTTTTGCTGAATAAAACGATAAATGTTTCTCCATTCAAAAAGGCATCCCTAATGGGAAATGGGGTTAATAATTAATTGCTCGATGGAAGGCGCTTTGTAGGATTTTTCAGTATGAATGGGAAATTCGACACGCATATTCTTTAGGATAAGATTAAAACTACTGTAGGGGTGCTATCACAAAAATCACCCCTTATGGAAGAGGGGCATAAAATGTTCGGCGGGAAGGAATTTTTAGATTTTCAGCACGAACGGGCGGTTTTTACTTTTTCTAGCATGCACAGAGTAGGTACTGCATTTCACCCAAAAATTCGATACCGATATGTCACCGTAAACACATGTTTTGAGGCCCCCTAAATCCAAAAAAGCATAATTAGGAAAAGCTCTCTCTCTCTCCGTGTGTGTGTGTGTGTGTGTGTGTGTGTGTGTGTGTGTGTGTGTGTGTGTGTGAACAGCATAACTCAAAAAGGAATAGTCGGATAAACGCTGAACTTGGTATTTATCTTTCAAAGATGCAACACGAAGATTTTCAAGAAAATCCTCCCATCACCAACTACAATTTTTTTTCTCAAAAATGTCTTAACGATTTTTATAAAAAGTATCACATATTAAACATATGTACATGACAAATAAAATTTATATCTTGAGTTTTCTGGGAATAGCCTGTGTAGTCCCCTACATTCGGAAGGAATTTTGTATAATTGTTTAACTGGTAAACGTTAAGCGACAGACGAAAACGTACTGCACAAAAAATATATACGTCTTTAAAACTACAATTTATTCCAAATAACTTTTTTGTGACATAAACCATTTCTGACATACCCGTTATTAATGGTTCGAATGGTTCAATACCTCGTCATTCTTTTAAAGTCCTGCCGTTTTTCAGTTGTTTCTCGCGATGTCATGGAAGCAGCATATAGCGTTCAGTTCTTAAACATTTGACTGTCGCTATTCCCTTTGATATACATGTAACGAAATCTGCCATACAGCTATTTCTGCACAGGTTTATCTCGATAGAAAAATAAGCTTTTGTAGGAGTAGTTTGGATACCCACTAATAAAGGGTAGAGAAAGTAATGTGAATTTGACACAGTTCATTATTTTAGGGGTGGTATAACAAAAATTACAGGAGATGATAAATGTTCTATGGGGGTCAGTTAGGATATTCAGCATGAGGGTGCCTCTTTTCTCAATAACAAAGGAAAGAATGTTGCCATTCTCTTTTTTATGCGAATAAAATACCTCTAATGGGAGATGAGGTTGAATAATATTGAATGGGTGGCAATTCTGAGGATTTTCAGTACGTATGGGTAATTTGATATAATGAAGGTGAGGTGATCAAATTAAAAGAATTAAATATAAGCAGTGTTGTAATATTGCTTTAATTCATTTAAGTGTAAATAAGCAATTATTGGCAAAAATTGATCTTTTACCAAAATCGTGAAAGTCCCGGCCAACGCCGGGTATTTCTGCTACTTTTGGTATAAAACTGAAATTAATTTCGACGTTATTTTGTATAAAAACCCATACATTCCGTGCTATTTCGCAAAAACAAAGTGTTACTGCCTTAGTGCATTATATTCGTATCTTCGTAAATGTCAGTTTCGTGAAACAAACATTACAACGAAAAACGTAATATTACTCAGATTAATATTAAATATTTTTGTAGAAAAAATTAAACTTGTATGCAATTAGCGTAAACATTGGGAATGTTTAATTCTGAATGAAATATCCAAATAAGGTCCAGGTACAAATTAATCGGATTGGAAATACTAATAGCCATGATAAGAGTAAACTGGCCAATTTGTTGTGTCACCACGTATAGGTATAGGTTATACAGCGGAGGGGAACACCTCGCGCACTGCGACTACAGAGTTCTATTGCGGCTAACACTCCCAGAAGGAAGGGATGAGGTGAGGGCCCATAGGAGGATACAGCCACACACCATAGAGACGCGCGGAAGGCCCGTCCCACTGCTTGAGCTGCCTAGAGAGGGCGATGAGCGACCCGTCGACCAAATGGGGAATACTCTTTCCTTTGAGTAAGCGTCCGCAACACCTGTCCGGCACCGCCATACGCCACGAAATATAGCAACACACCTAAATGATGAGAAGGAAACGGAATGAAAGGTAAATGATGGAAAGGAAATCGTGGGAGATGAGAAACCATTCCAACATTCACCTACCGATCAGAGAAAACCATGAAAAACCAAATATCAGAGAGGGCGGTCGACGGGAATTTACCCCGGGACCTGCTGAATGTGAGCCTCACACGCTACCGCGGAGCCTTCTTGCTCGTTTGGCACCCACATAACTCACTCATCCCTTCTGATACAATTCAATCGGGCTTGGACTAAGGAAAACAATGCCTCACTTCTGAAGTACTGTAAGAGGTGGTGAAATTGCGGAACAACGCTTGCATCCCATCGCAGTGCGTCGCGCAAGATCTCGCTAAGCAATTATTTCCTTATATAGATGCCCAGTCAGTTTTCATAAAAATGTTTGAAGTTTGGAACATTTTAGTAGCTGCCCTCATAGCTGCGGACATCGTTCCTTCCGTTAAGCCAGATTGCTGTCGCAACAAATGGGTCCGACAATGCGGCAGTCTCCTCGTAAGATTACCAACTTCGATGTGTCTGCAGATACAACGGTGCTACTCGGAACTCAAGCAAAAGAGAGCTCTGTAGTCGCTAGTGCAACATCAAAACTTTCTAATGACTCTCCTTAGCTTTGCAAACATTTGAAACGGTTCCATAAAAAGAAAAATATTTCACCAAAAAGTTAGAATTTCGTGTAAAACACGTGTTTCATATAAAGTATGAACTTTTGCATAATTTCATGAGCATACAATAATAAAATTTGCAACTAGGAGACCTTAAAACCAAAGTTACTTCTTTTATGTGTCAAGCTATGAGAACAAGGGCAGTCCCAGAAGTACCCGACCTGGCGTAGGTATAGATATTGGTTGTTTCAAACAAATGGCTATGGTAGAAAGTACCAACCTTATAAAGCTGAAGTTTGACGATGCTACGTCGTTTAGTAAATGTTTGGAAGCCATTAATAGTGAACACACTCTGCAAATTTGTAAACATGGAAAAAACTGGTCATCGCCATGTGATACAACAATTTCATTTGAAAGGCCTTAGTCCAACTAAAATTAAAGCTGAGCTAGATTCTACTCTGGGAGAGTCTGCTCCTTCGTTTACAACAGTAAAATATTGGGTGACAGAGTTTAAGCGAGGCCGTAGGAGCTGTCAAGATGAACATCGCAGTGGTCGACCAAATGAGGTGACCACGCCAAAAATTGTTAAGAAAATCCACAAAATGGTATTGAATTATCGTCGTTGAAAGTGCGCGAGCTAGCAGACATCGTAGGCATTTCAAAAAGTGCTGTACATCACATACTAACTCAAAATTTAGACATGAGAAAGTTGTGCGCAAGATGGGTGCCGCGTTTACCCACAATTGGAACAAAAGCAGCGTCGTGAGGATGTTTCACTCGAGTGTTTGGGGATGTTTCCTGCTTTAAAGCCGAGTTTTTACGTCGATTCATAACCATGGATGAAACATGGGTCCATCACTTCACACCTGAGATGAAGGAACAGTCAAAACAGTGGATTGAAAGGGGATAATCGGCTCCAAAGAACGCGAAGACAGTTCCATCTGCAGGCAAGGTCATGGCGTCAGTTTTTTGGGATGCGCGTGGAATAATTTTCATTGATTATCTTCAAAAAGGAAAAGCAGTCCGTGGGGAGTATTATGCAAACTTATTGCAGCGTTTGAATGATGAAATCAAGCAAAAAACGGCCGCATTTAATGAAAAAGAAAATGTTATTTCATCAAGACAATGCACCAGTTTACACATCCATTATCGCCATGGCTGAAATCAATGAGTTAAAGTTCGAATTGCTTCCTCATGCACCTTATTCGCCAGAGTTAGCTCCCTCTGATTATTTTCTGTTTCCAAAGTTGAAGAAATGGCTTGGAGGTAACAGATTTGTTAAGAATGAAGAGGTGGAGTCTGCAGTTGATGGATATTTTGCAGAACTCAACGGTTGTCACTATAAACAGAGTATCGAAGTAATTGGACATCGCTGGGAAAAGAGTGTCATGAAAGGAGACTGTGCAGAGAAAAAAAAAGTGTTTTTTCCCCAACATTTTTGTGTTTTCTTTGTTAGATCGGGTACTTCTGGGACAGCCCCCGTATATTTCACATATCCCGAAATATTATTTATCTTGTATTAACAATTAAACGGCTTTAACTTACAGGTATGTTATGAACCAATGTATACATTACATATAAATGCATATTACAAGTCTCGAACCTTGACCCCGTATTATGTGGAAGCAATTTGTGTATGTAGTACACCTAGGAGCAGAAAGACTGTCCTATAATATAGCAACGACGATTTTTAAGTTTTAACTACTGAATTGTTTGGTTCCGCCCTCTCCAAGCGTCACCTTTCTACCTCCCATATTGCAAATTGTAGACACTTGATTGACAGGTTGCTAATGTCATTCAAAATGATGGGCGGAGTCTAGCACTGCCAATGAACTGTGTATGGTTTTTCTTTCTTCGCTCCATTTACTATACGCGCCTTTAACTGTTGCGTCATATCAGCGGCTTTAGACCTTTTGGAACAATTCCTCATCGGCAATGATGTTCACTCGCGTACAATTGTGTTAAAAACATACACATTGACATTGCCAGTCATACTTCCAGACTCTAAAGAGGACAATAATCCCGGATAAAGAAAAATTCCCACCCTACAGCCGTGAATAGAACCCAGGGCTCTGGATTTTGAGGCTAGTATGCTAACCGACAGGTTATAGAGGCAGTCTTTGTGTTCTTGCTAATTGAGTAGTATGACAATATTAATCACGATAAAACTAATAAAGGCTAACATTAATAATATGTTTATTTACGGCGCTTTGTGACTACAAGGATCACATTGGTTTTATAATGCAGTAATAATAATCATAATAATACAAATTATATAAATATTGCTGGTATCTAAATGCCTGTGGACCAAAGCAATTATTGACATTGACAAATACGTAGAAATAATATCCTCCTGGTGGCAATACTTTTATATCTCAGTCATTTCCATATCTACTGCAGAAGAAACATTTGACAAATATTATAGCTGTTGTGCATTTCATCATAACAGGTAACTCATTTCTCACTCAAGTCTCCCTCTACAAGTTCGAGTTGCTAATCGTGCTACATTGGTCTAGCCATCTCTACTTATTTATAGGAATCAGAGTGGAATTCATTAAGGCAGGTTATTTCTGGTCTCCCCTTTGTTCACATAGAGTATAACACCGCTCATTGGTTCATGTTTGTTTCCTAGGAATTGTTCCAAGGCAGTCATAGAGAGACGTAATAAAGGCTGAGTAGAAACTAGTGTTGGTTAGCTAAACGTGGAAACTTACTTTTGAAATCTAGAGGAATGGGCCACCTTTTCTGCTCCCAGTTGTGCACTCGGTCAATTTAAAACTGGCCGGCGTCTAAATGGATACTTCTGCGAGCACTCGGGACAATCAGGTACACAAGACTGCGTATATTCTTGTAGTTATAATGGGGAACACAACTTAACTATAAACGTCTTTCCGAGAAAATAACAATCCACATAAACACACAGATGTTTCAGAGTATTTCAACACTGAATATTTGTAACCAAAACACACTTTATTGATTTATGGTTATCAAGTTTAGTATAACTGAAGCTCGTTGCAATACCATTCTTACTGCAGCACTCTTGGCTCAGTGGTAGAGAGTTAACTCACTGTTCTGATGTTTCAAGGTCAACTCTCGTGGAGCTATTCAACCTTTACCCCCTTTCATTTTAACTACAGAGTAAAAATGTAATAGATTTTTTTTTATTTTTATGTATGTGGCGTTTGGTAGTTTAGTAGTTCGTCATGCCGGTAGATGGCAACCATGACAATTTATCGGTAAGGAAGAGGTTTCATACTCAGTGAATTTAATTTGATAGTCACAAATTTATATTTGTAAGTAAAATGGAATGACACAAGCAATATCATTTAACTACAGGGTGATTTATGAAGAACTGACACGTCTATTTCTTTGTTTCAAAACGAGTTATGCTAGGGACAACTTATTATACCCGAAAGACAGAGGAATTTTGTGAGATTATTTACCTCTATAGCAAATGTTGAAAGTGTCCTCCATCCTGCATAAGGCACAACTCAACACGTCGTTCCATGTTACTGGCCACTCGTTGGAGGACTCTGTTGTCAATAGCTTGAATCTCCTGTGTAATACTGTGCTTCAGATCGTTCAATGTCTGGGAACGCGTGGCATAAACCCTGTCTTTTAAGTAACTCCATAGAAAGAAGTTTAGCGATGTAAAATTCGGAGACCTCGGTGCATTTTCGCTGGCCCAATAGCGTGAGTTATTTGAGTTTACATAGCCAGATAAATGGAACCATGCTTCATCTGTGAACCATGTGATGGAAAATGTGGCAGGATTTTGCACAATGAACGCCTGAAACCAAGGACAATAATTCACTCGTCTATCCTTATCTGGTTCCTGTAACATGGATAACCGTAATCCTATACGGCTTTAGGCCTGCACCTTTTACAGCTCTCTGACACATTGAGTAGCTGTACCCTGTCTCCTACGACAAACGTCTTAATGATGTTTTGGGTGACTGATCCAGTCATGCTCTTACGTCAACAACAACCGTGGGAAGCCTAGATGAACGAGTTTTGCCTTTTTCACTCACCAGAGATCCAGTTGTTTCCAATTTGTTTACCAGTCCCAGTACTGTGTTTCTTTGGGAAGGATTCCGATCATCAAATTCTCTCTGGTATGCCCTTTGAGTAGCTGTAATTGAATTCGTAATCCAGTATTGCTTTACAAGGAAGAGTCGTTCATTTAATGCGTACTCCATTTTCGCGTTGACTAAAACAAAATCTCAAAAACAGCTGCCGACAATAAAACTAACAATTGCGAATAAAACATGAACATCTGCGCATCTAGTGACACACAATTGAAACTCCAGAACATTCTACTTAATTTTGTGCTAAAATTGGGGCACTGAGTGAATTTCGAACAGAATAATTAAAGAAAGAAATGTGTCAGTTCTTCATAGATCATCCTGTATATTACAAAAAACGAGCTGTCCAAAATAAAAGATGATAATCCACTATGAAGAATCGAACACGAGCTGCTTGTGTAGAAGTTTGGCAGCTTAACCACTGCTCCACGCCAAGCACGTTGACGAGATAGACCAAATGAGTGAGTTGTGGCTTGTATTACGTATATGGTTAGCCAAGAGGCGTACAGAAGTTGACGATTGTGAACCGCGCGTTCGCTCGAGGGGATTTTAAAAACTTTTAACTGCCTCAAGAAAGTGGCCACTTTTAGTTTGATCGAGTGTCCCTGCCCATTAAGCCACGTATAATATAGTTTAGTTCGCCCATACAAGTTGTTGACGAACGTGTTCAGCCTACTTTTCGTTTAATATAGAGGTTGTGCAATAGCGTATTTTCTTACAGCGTACATTATTACGTTCTCTATTACGTACTTATCTACAGTAAGTAAGGGAAGTGTTTTATTCCAGTCAAAGATTCGATGTCGAGATTTCAACGGAAATACACGTTTTGAGGTACACAACCATTTTTAGAAAGAACGTCGCGCGCGCCTGTGTCTGCCAGTCTGATATTTTAATCAAAATCGTTAGAGACATTTTTGAGAAAATAAAAGTGTCGAAAAAAACTTCTATGTAAAGGTATTTTGGGGTGGGGAAAATTTCCTTGGAAAACGCTGAATTTAAAACCAAGTTTCATTTATATGCGCCATTTCTTTTTGAGTTATGCTGTTCACTCACGCCCTTTTTCTAAAAATGCTCAAAACATGCATTTCTGGTGAAATCTTGATATGAAATCTGTAGGTGGAATGCAATACTTACACTATCTACTAGGTAAGTGGTAAAGTAAAAATATTTATTTAAAATTTGCATTTCCATTTTGTTTTGTTTACTAGTGCCATGGCATAAAGGCGGTATTACTGCTGACTTAGTTTTGGTTTACCGAGCGAGTTAGCTCCGCCGTAACATGTGAGAATAGCATTCGGGAGGTCACGGTTCTTTTCCTACGTTCCCTTTCATACGGTTTCGTTCTCGTGTTTCAGGTTTCGCAGTGTGAGGCAGTGCCAAACAGAAGGCACAGATGCTTGCTTCAAGGGAAGAGTACTTTGGGAGGGCTGGCTAGGTTCTATGGGTCACTCATCAGCCACTCTGGCGGTGGATCGGGTCTTCGAGCCAGGAAAGATTACGGACTTCCCTGTGGCCTATCTGCCTGCGGTCTGTTGCCTCCTGTTGTTCCTTTACTTCATCTCTTTCTCATGTGGGAGTGGTAACCACAATATATCTGTGTAGGTCGCGGTATGCAAGGTGTTCACCTCCGTCGTACAGTGCCTTTGTTTTATGCCAAGGCCACAACTGCCTTATATGCGTATCGGCCACTGCGCAGATGCGGCGCAGTACGTGTCAAGGGTACGTTTATTAGCTGTGAGGTATCTCAGTCGTTGCTTTGTCTTCGTGGTGTGAAGTTTTCGACAATACGTGTGTGTGTGTGTGTGTGTGATTACCTTAGGAATGTTATTCTCTTATTAGTCCACGGAAATGCCTGCCAAGAAATTCACGCTTGAACAGTGTATTTTTATGTAAGATACATACTTGAAAACTGAATCGTGTAGACAGGTGTGTAGACACATTTCAGCAGCAATTTCCTGGTTATCCAGTTCCGGGATGAGACACTGTTAGATGTTTGGTCAATACATTTAGAACAACGGGATCGCTAAACGCAAAAATGAGGTTGATATGAACAATCTCCACACCATAGATGAACTTAAGGACAATATAAAAGCAGAAATTATAAACATTACGCAATAAGAACTTATGCGTATTAATGGTATTTTCATCCGACGATGTGAAGAATGTCTTCGTGCAGGTGGACACCACATTCAGCAAAACTTAGCAAGTTTAGTACTCATTACATAAATGTTACTAACACTCGTGAGTAAGAAACGTGGGAGTAACGGAACGGAAAACCCCGCAGAGTAGTAGCTGTGTGCGGAACATGCATTCGCGCGATTCGTGGACTTGACATAAAACGAAGGCACTGTAATTTAAGACATTTACGTCCATCATCAATGAGTACCTAATTATCCTCTAGCATAAAATTTGATGCACTGAACATGTCATTAAATCTGCAAGGGTGGATCATTCCTACGAAGTACTAAGAATGTGTGAAAATAATTTTCTGAACATTCAAGAAAATGCAAACAAATTTATTTCAGCAGCTAAACTAAAGATATCTCAGGCCGTTTCTATTCGGGTAGACAGATTATACAGATACTGTTCTAGTGAAATACAACCATAGTGAACTAGCAGATTGACACAGTGCGTGTGTTGAAAAAAGGCACTAGAGGAAATGATGTGAAAAAGGTGGAATTATCAGTGAATGCTGGAGGAACTCACTCGCCAAAGAAAAACAAAAGATTTGCTATCAATTATACCTTATTTAGACGGAAAATATATGGGTTTCTATGAGCAGTTGTGCAAAACTGTATAGGAAATAACATTTTGCCTCTTTGATATTGAAACAATAAATCTGTTGTATACCTCTATAATCGAAAACCGTATTATGCACGTAGTCCCCTGATTTCGTAAAAGGTGCATTTGTCGCGTTCTTATTTTTGACAAGTCAAACTTAATTTAACCTCATTAGCTTTAATATTGTTTGGAGGAAAAGTATATTCTCTTATAAAGAGCCCAGAGGTGAAATAAATTATGATGTATTAAAAATAAGACCCTTTAGGTGGTTAAAAGGTTAGCCCCTTGTTTTGTTTCGGTGCTTCAATTAAATCTGATTGGCCGGAAGACTTCTAGCGGAAGTTTGTCCTCACTGGAACTTTGAAGCAAGAACGGTTTCAAGGCCTCACAACATATACATACTTGTAATTGTTGTATTGTAAAACAACGTACATTTGCTATAAAAATACTCGAAGATTGCGTTACTGCAAAGTTACAAGACTTATCTACTGAGCTGAATGGCTCGTAATGTCTGTGGCCGCATTCGGGAGGTCCCGGGTTCAAATCCCGTGGGTCGACCAATCTGACTGAGGCTTTTTCGTGATTTCCCTCAACCGCTAAGATAAATACCGGACTGGATATTTAATACCACGACCCAAATTCCCACCTAAGTCTAAAACAATAGTAAAAATGAAAAATATATGGTAATAGCGAATGGTGTGCCATCTATCTACATGTAATGAAAGCAGGTAAACTGGACGGCACCTTGATGCTACCTGCACGGCACGAAGCAGAAGATCCAGTTGCTATGCACTAGGGTCTCTGTGCACACCTGACGAAGCATGATGGCATGGTTACAGGGATGAGACCTAGAAGGCTAACTGCTTTTCTATATCAAATGCAGTTGGACTGGACGGCACCCTAATGCCGTCTGCACGGCACGAGGCAGAAGTCGCACTCCGTGGCGTAGTGGTTACCATGCTAGCCTCTAGTTGCCGAGGTCGCGAATTCAAATCCGGCAGATTGCGATGGATTTTTTTGGGCGTAAAAATCCTTAGCATGGCTCCCTTCGGAAGGGAAGTAAAGCTGGTGGTCCCGTGTCGTAGATTTACGGCACGTAAAAGAACCTCAAGCCTGATAAAGAGACCTCTGAGCAAACCTACCGGTCTTTCACGTCCAATATGGAGTGGGACGCCAAGGACCACAGCAATTAAAGAGAGTCCATAAATAAAACTCGACTTGACGAGGGGCAGAAGGTAGAGTTGCTATACACTACGGTGTCTGTGGACACGTGACGAAGCGAGCGGCTACAGGGATGGGACCTAGAAGGCTAACTGTCCGCCACACATCGATCTAACCACTAACAGATCCGTCGCGATATGACCATGCAGTTAAAGCGACGTAAAAGTAAATAGATTAATAAGACTATCTATGAACGATTTTGGAACCGTTGCAATATCGTTATCGTTCCAATATAACGGTTGCGTTATTTTTCCCTACCTCTAGTATCCACATTCATGTTTCGATAACGCAATAATGATGCGGGAAACAACTGTCTGTGAAGCGCGCGTTGCTCTGAATTTCTAAAAGTTATTAAAAGCGAGCAAGAAAGAAAAAATGGAGGAGGGTAAGGGTAGCTTAAGCAAACATATGAGGTGGAAGGGTGCTTGAAAATATGAAGCTGCAGGCTAAGTGAGGGGGGAGGGGATCGTTAAACAAAGAGCCATTATGTTTAATGATGAGCAACAAGGCCTGCTTAAGGCGTGATTAACGCTGATGGCTGTGTGATTACCCCAGTGTGTGGGGAACGATGCTAAATCGGTGCCTCCGTGTCTGCGGTCCGACTCTTTATTTACCTCCAATATCTGCAGGCGTCGTTAGCTATAGAGATACTAGATGCTAACTATGCCTTTAAAAGCCGTCAAAACGGTGATTTTAAATTACTTTCGGTTTTGATATTATCTGAACATTTCATGTTTCCCCTGATGTTTACTTTCTCTACTATCTACTGGTAGAGGAGGTATTGCATTCCATCCGAAAATTTGGTATCCAGATTTCATCGAAATTACACGTTTTGGGACCCCTGAATCCATAAAGAGGAGTTTTAGGAATAGAAAACGCGCGCGTACGTGTAAAAACAGGGCTCAAAATCTGAGTCTTACATTCACATGACTTTCTCTAGATACTATCTTTTATTTTATAAAACTTATGCAGATTATTCTTAGAAAATCTTATTACTTTCTCTACCATGTACATAGTAGGTAGAGAAGCTTCCTATTGCCTACAATTCGATATGAGATTTCACCGCAAATACATGTTTTGAGGTTCCTTGAATAAAAAAAACATTTTTAGAAAAAAGGTCGGTGTGTGCATCTGTATCTTTGTGTGAACAGCACAAGTAAAAAACGAAAAGTCGTATATATAGCAAACTTGGTATTGAAGTTCATCTTCAGAAGATGCGACACAATGTTCAACAAAATCCCCCACCACAAACTACCCTTTACATGGAACATTTTTCAAAATTTCCTATTTTCTCAAAAATGGCTCTATCGATTTTGATTAAAATACCATATACTAAAGATATTTACAAGACAAACAAAATGTATACAGGGTGAGTTTTAATTCCACCTACAAACTTCAGGGGGTGATGCCGACTAGAAATGGAGCACGAAAGTTCATATCACCTTGTGTCCGAAAATGCATAGTTTGCACGGTAGATCGCACTGAGAGTTTTATTTATGGACGCACTTTACCTACTATGGTTCTTAGCGCCCCATTCGATATTGGGCGTGAAAGACCGGTAATTTTGCTCAGAGGCTTCTTTATCAGGCTTGAGGTTCTTTTACGTGCCGTAAATCTACGACACGGGACCATCGGCTTTACTTCCCTTCCGAAGGAAGCCATCCTAAGGATTTTTACGCCCGAAAAAAATCCATCGCCCTCCGCCGGGTTTGAACCCGTGACCTTAGGAGCTAGAGGCTAGCACGGCACCACTAGTCCACGGAGGACGACGTAGATCGCACTGACGATATTCTCTCGTAACTTGCATTGTGCATTTCGTGTTGCAGATAGTGTGATTTAAGCAACGTAGAAGCGCAATGGTCCGGTATTCTTTCCAGGAACAACCGAGATGGTGTTCGTGTATAGCCGAGCAGGTGGAAACGGTTGAGAGGCAGCATGGATGGACTGAGCCACATACCCTAACAGACAGCACCACCCACATCACATTTGGAGCCATTTTTCGGTGTTTGTGTGGGCTTGGGTCCTTTGAGACAGACGAACGTTCGGGGCGGCCGCGGACTGTGCATACACTAGATGTGGAGGAACATGTTCTCCATGATATTGAGGACAACCCTGGTACAAGCTCCTGGCAATTGACTCGCCAACATGGTGTAAACCAAAGGACGGTTATCTGTATCCTACATGACAACCGCTATTATTCATATCACCTCCAACGTGTGCAGGGATTATCACCGGCGGATTTTCCTTCGCGAGAAAGATTCTGTCTGTGGTTTGTGCAGCATGCCATCTTCAGTCCTCTTCACCGATGAAGTGATCTTTAGCAGAGATGGCACCATTAACCTGCAAGTTGTCATCTGTGGGTTACAGAAAATCCTCACGGAATGATTGAAGTGTCTCATCAGCAGCGGTTCAGCATCAATGTTTGAGCAGGGATTATTGGCGACCGCCTACTTGGACAAATTCTTCCACAACATCTGGACTTCCTGCCAAAACACTCTGCCTCCATTGCTGGAGAATGTGCCTTTGGCAATACGACAGGCAATGTGGCTGTAGCACGATGGAGCGCCAGCCCACTTCCATATTTATGTTCGCCGATACCTCATCATCTTCCCCAGACGTTGAATAGAACATGAAGGTCCTGTTGCATGGCCTGCTCGACCACGGACTTAAACCCCGCTGGGTGTTTACTTGTGAGGGCATCTGAAAAGCAATGTGTACGCTTAGCCTGTTCCTGATATTCAGACACAGCCCGGAACATTTGAACGAGCGAAGCAATCCATGATGCGACATGTGAACACGTGCATTGCATCCCATGGAGGCCACTTTGAACATCTGTTGTGGCATGGATGGGATTCAGGCCATGCATTGCATGCCAGGGCTCTTTGTTTGATGTCATTCTTCAGTGCCATCTACCGTGAAAACTATGCATTTCCGGACACACGCTGGTATGAACTTTCGTGCTCCCAGTCAGGAATCACCCCCTGAAGTTTGTCGGTGGACCTCAAACTCACTCTATGTATTGGATTTTCTGAGAATAGCTTGTCACGTTCTCTTTATTCAGAAGCAATTTTGCATAATCGTGTATAACTGGTAAACGTTAAGTTATATACATACGAAAACGTACTACACAAAAAATCAGATCTTTTTAAAACACAATTTATCTCAAATAACGTGTTTTTGTGGTATAAGCCATTTCCGAGATATCCTTTATTAATGGTTGGAATTGTTCAATACTTTGTCATTCTTTTCAAGTCCTGTTGATTTTAAGTTCTTTGTCGCGATGTCAAGGAAAGGGTGTGTAACTTTAAGGCAGCATATAGCGTCCAGTTCTTAAACATTTGGCTATCGCTGTTCCCTTTGAATTATAACGAAATGTGTAATGTAGCTATTTCTGTAAAGATTTATTTGGATTAAAATGCAGTAGATAGAAAAATAACCTTTAGTAAGAATAGTTTGAATACCCACTAATAAAGATAAAAGGTACAGAAAGTCATGTGAACGTAACGCTTTTTTACTTTCCCTAATACGTATAGTAAGTAGGGGAAGTATTGTATTCCACTCAAAAATTCGATACCGAGATTTCACCGGAAATACATGTTTTGAAACCCCCTGAATCCCGAAAAAAAGCATTTTTGGAAACATGTCCGTGTGTGTGTGTGTGTCTGTGTGTTTGTCTGTGAACAGCATAACCCAAAAACGAACAGTCGGATAAACACCAAACTTGGTATTTACGTTCAGTATCTTCCAGAGATGCGACACGAAGGTTTTCAAGAAAATCCCCCCAATTTTCTCAAAAATGGCTCTAACGATTTTGATTAAAATATCATATGTTTAAGATATTTTCATGAGAAATGAAATGTAGATCTCGAATTTTCTGGGAATGTCTCCAAAAGCATTCTTCATTGTGAACGACTTTTGCATAACTGGTAAACCATAAGAGATAGACAAAATTTTACTACACAAAAAATGTAGATAGCGTTAAAATACACAATTTATATCATATACATTTTTGTTGTTGAGTGAATCATTTTCGAGATATTGCTTGTTATTCCCTTAAATTTTCAGTACTTATACTTTTTCTCAAATTCGTTATTAATTTTTTGATGTCCTTGACATATAAAGAGAATGGAATACTCCACATAGCAACTACTTCTTAAAATATTTGACTATCGCTTAAAACCTTCCAATTTGCCTTGCATCTAGAAGAAAATTAGCAATAAGATTAACATCTCGATTAACATGAAGCATATGGAGAATAAACGTTTGTAAAAATAGTTTGTACAAGGGTAGAGAAAGTCATGTGAGTGTAACACATCAGATTTTTTTCTGTCTACTTCATATTAATCGAGATAAACGTGTGTAGAAACATTTTCATTACGTATTTCGATAGGTACAAGAGCATTGCAGGAGACGGAAGCAATATTCGGATGTTTACAAACGGTTCGCTATATGCTGGCCTTGAACTTCCATAACGTCGCGAGTAACAACCATATTTTGGAAATGGTTAATAATAGAAAAACATATTTCACACAAATTGTATGTTTTTAACGAGATCTTCATTTTTTGTGCAAAAAGTATTTTATTGTCTCTTATGGTAGACCAGTTATATAAACTATAAAAAAATCTCGTTCACAATGAAGAGGGCTTCACAGGTTATGTGTAGAAAATTCAGTACTGGTTGCGGAGAAACGCTGTGCAGAAAATTTAGAGTACATTTTGAGGATAGGAACCAGAAGGGGTTTTCTTTCTTTAACGAATTATCCTCCCCTTTGTGGGGACTTACATCCACAAAGAGTAGCCTGTCGAGGAGCAAGCTCTAGATTATAGTATATCCAGGATGAGTAATCAACCCAGTGCCTGGTATGTTGGTGAGGAAGGAAATGAAACATAATGATGAAAGGGATGATAGGAAAATTCGCGGATCCAACCCAGCATTCTCTTAGCGACCAGGAAAACCGCGAAAAAACCTTCGGTCAGATTGGTCGACCTTGGGCGTTTGAACCTCTTTACTTTTCCTACTACGTATAGTACGTAGGGGAGGTATTGTATTCCACCCAAAAATTCGATACCGAGATTTCACCGGAAATACATGTTTTGAGACCCCCTGAATCCAAAAGAAACGCATTTTTGGAAACATGTCTGTGTGTGTGTGTGTGTGTGTGTGTGTGTGTGTGTCTGCCTGTGTGTCTGTGAACAGCATAACTCAGAAACGAACAGTAGGATAAACACCAAACTTGGTAATTAGGTTCAGTATCTTCCAGAGATACGACACGAAGGTTTTCAAGAAAATCCCAACATCCCAGATTACCCTTTACATGGAACGTTTTTCGAAGATTTTAATTTTCTCAGAAATGGCTCTAACGATTTTGATTAAAATATCATATATTTAAGATACTTTCATGACAAATAAAATACATATCTTGAATTTTCTGGGAATGTCTCCAACAGTATTCTTCATTGTGAACGACTGGTAAACCATAAGAGATAGACAACATTTTACTACACACAATTTGTAGATCGCGTTAAAATACACAATTTGTGTCATATACATTTTTTGTTGTTGAGTGAACCATTTTCGAGATATTGCTTGTTATTACCTTAAATTTTCCAATACTTATACTTTTTCTCCAATGGAAATTCGTTATTAATTTTTTTTGTCCTGGTAATGCAAAGAGAATGGAATACTCCGCATAGCAACCAGCTCTTAAAATATTTGACTATCGCTTAAAGCCTAGCAATTGCCCTTGCATCTACAAGAAAATTAGCAATAAGATTAACATCTCGATTAACATGAAGCATATGGAGAATATGCGTTTGTAGAAATAGTTTGTACAAGAGTAGAGAAAGTCATGTGAGTGTAACACATCAGATTTTTTTTCTTTACTTTTTCGTGGGGGAAAAATGGATTGCTGCATTCAACCTCCAGCCGATGTGCAATGGCTGGAGGGATATGTGGGGCCCGCCGCACAGTCGCGGAATACCCACTAAAAACCCCTCCACGTGTTAAACGGCTATTGCTGTGTCTGCGTGCATTCATGCTTGGTCGAGTCCCGCATAGCACCCTGGTTAGTATGTGAATAGCTAAGTTGCTGGCATGCGAGTGCGTCCATTGTTGATTACTGGGATTGTCCATGAAACCTGAACAATACCAATGGGAATTCATAAAGTTGTATATGTTGTAGTTGCTTAAATTCTAATTTTGTAAGTGTGTGCAGGGCGTTGCTGTTAGTCATGATGTTAACTTAAGCTAATATGTATATAATACACATAACTGAGTGCAAGGAGTGCCTGCTTGTCATGATTTTAGCTTAAGCTAAGTGTTTGTGTACAATAGTACTGTTGGGTTAGAGCTTAAGTGTATACTATAGTAATAGTTTGAAATGTTAATGAATAATATATGATTGTATATTGTTGTTACAACCTGTGCCAGTCTTCGCAGGTGATCCCTGCCCGTCCGTCCGTTTGCATCCAACTCTCTCGCGTTCGTCAGTCTCGTTGTCCAAGCAAACTGTCTATGTTGTCTGTGTGATCGGCTCCATAATGCAGCAGCCCGAAATTCGCTGTCCTTTGAAACCAGGACCTCCCGAATGCGGTCCAAAGACGTTACCGCCCGAGCCATTCCTCTGGGTCAGAAGAACGGACCGTACAGCGTCATCCAGAGTGTTGGCTCGACGCTGGAGCACTCCAACAGGTGTGAACTTGTCTGCATCAACGGTTCGTCGCCGTCTGCTGCAGATTGGAGTGGTTCATGCATGTCATTACGTCGGCTTCCATTGTCCAGAAACCACAAGCTCCTCCGACTGCAATGGGCACGTGAACACCGTCACTGGGGTGCTGAGTGACAAAATGTATCTTTTCGGACGAGTCCACTTCGAGTCCGGCGGTACCGTGGTGAGGGCAACCTGGAGGGCTGCATCGTTAAGCGGCATAGCAGACAAACACCAGGTGTGATGGTTTAGGGCGCCATTGGTTACAAAAACCGATCTCGCCTCCTACGAATTGCGGGCACCTTGAACAGCAACCGGTACCTAACGGTGGTTGTAGAGCCTGGGGTACTCCCCCTGCTTCAGGCATCTCCACAGGCCACATTTCAACAGGACAATGCTCGGCCACATATTGCGAGGAAAGTACAAGCCTTCTTCGAAGAGCGACGATTGCTTCCCTGGCCTGGCATGTCTCCCATCGAACATGTCTGGGATATGGTTGGTCGGCACCTGGTGCATCACGGTCCTCCAGTAACCAGTATCGCGGATTTGTGGGCTCGAATACAAACTGCGTGGAAGGAATTCCCTCAGGAAGTTATTGAGAATCTTTTTGATTCAATGCCTCGACGTGTAGCAGCTCTAATTGCAACGCATGCGGGCCACACCAAATACTGAATATTATGGCTCAAAGGTCATGTATAGACTTAAAAAGTTTATTATTTATTACTTGTCATGTACCTAATCTGTGGTATTAAATTCATTGAATTCATGCGTTTCCTTCTTGGTGTTGCAATTTTCACAAACGGCAGTATATAATGGGGAAGTATAATGTATCCACTATTTAATTTTTTGCCTTGTTAACCTTTATCTTATTTTCTCCAGTTTACATCGCATTTCTTTTAACCATTATTACCTTCTCTACTGCGTATAGTAAGTAGGGGAAGTATTGTATTCCACCCAAAAATTCGATACCGATATTTCACCGGAAATACATGTTATGAGACCTCCTGAATCAAAAAAAAGTGTTTTTGGAAACATGTCCGTGTGTGTGTGTAGTGTGTGGTCTGTGAAGACCATAACTCAGAGACGAACAGTCGGATAAACACCAAACTTGGTATTTAGGTTCAGTATATTCCAGAGATACGACACGAAGACTTTCAAGAAAATCCCTCTACTCCAGATTACCCTTTACATGGAACAATTTTCGAAAATTTTAATTTTCTCAAAAATGGCTCTAACGATTTTGATTAAAATATCATATGTTTAAGATATTTTCATGACAAATGAAATGTATATCTCGAATTTTCTGGGAATGTCTCCAAAAGTATTCATCATTGTGAACGACTTTTGCATAACTGATTAACCATAAGAGATACACAATTTTACTACACAATAAATGTAAATCCGTTAAAATACACAATCTATGTCATATACATTTTTGTTGTTGTTGTTGAGTGAACCATTTTCGAGATATTGCTTGTTATTCCCTTACATTTTCCAATACTTAACTTTTTCTCAAATTCGTTATTCATTTGTTTTTCCTGGTAATGTAAAGAGAATGGAATACTCCGCATAGCAACTAGCTCTTAAAATATTTGACTATCGCTTAAAGTCTACCAATTTCCCTTGCATCTACAAGAAAATTACCAATAAGATTAACATCTTGATTAACATGAAGCATATGGAGAATAAGCGTTTGTAAAAATAGTTTGTACAAGAGTAGAGAAAGTCATGTGAGGGGTACACATCAGATTTTTACCTTATTTTTCCTCAACATTTTGCTGCTTTCTCCATATATTCATGTGATCTTGTATTAAAAATCTTCCTTTTAGCTCTATTCGTATTTTTTTTAATTTCTCTAGTATTAAATTCTCTCTTCCTTTATCCGTATCCTCGTATTCCAGAATATATAACGCCAATTGTCATGTAATCCATTACATTTAGTACATCTGTCTCCCCTTCTTCTCTCTATTAGACCACTTAAATTCATTACACCTGTCTTCGCCCATGCATACCGCATTCCGGCCTCTCTGTTACGTACTACGATGTAGCTTTCTTTTCCCCATTCCGTTTTAAAATATTTATAATCTATCAATGACTTTTTCTCTTGAAACTACTTATAATGCCTTGCTTTTCAATATCCTCCGCTCTTTTTCTAATTTCTTCCCAGGAAACCTTACTTTCCGTGGGTTAATAAGTAAGCCCAAGGTAAAAACTTGCATTTGTGGCCGGCGCATTAAGAGCCAAAAGTTTTCATAACCTCGTTCGCAAAGTGCATATGAAAAACAAAATTCTAGGTATGTGCCTAAATGACAACAAATTTCAGCTGTCTACATTTTTCGTGAATATTGCGTTTTTGAGGGGAGAGGGGGAGAGTAGTGTATATTAAACATATGGTATTTTAAGCAAATCGTTAGAGCCAGTTTTTGAGAAAATCAAATATAAGAAAACATTTTCACTACTAAGGGTTTGGGGATTTTGTTGAAAATCTTCCTGTCGCATATTTGGAAAATACTGAACTTAAGTACCAAGTTGTGCTTTCGGGATTCATTGGGCCTCAAAACTTGTATTTCCGGTGAAATGTTGATATAGAATTTTTGGTTGAGGTACAATACTTCCTCTTTCTACCATAGTTACATTATAGATAAAGTAACATTTTCGAACAGGATAAAAGAAGCTGAACTACTGAATGTATCTACTAGTAACCAAATGCGTTCCTCTGAAAGGAAAACGAATACACGTTAAAAAGCCGCAACTTGTTAGCAAGAGGTGGTATGCAACCCGCGTTGCGGGTCCGTCCACCCAAGTGTGTATATATCAGGGACCGGACAACCATTCCTAGAAATACGCAATGCAGATAGTCTCTTGTTTGACATTACAACATCGAATTCAGCTCGGCAGCGATCAGATTTAAGCAGCAGGAATGCTTTACTTAGAAATACTAAATTATGAACATGGAACAAGCTGTGATCCAATTCACAAGTCCGGGTTCGATTCCCCTGTAGCGGGTAAATTTTTCTTTAATAGAATTATTCCCTATCCTCCGCATAGCCTGGAAGTATAATATGCGCGTCGTTAAAACGAATAAACACAATGTTAAAAACCCATAGTTATGGTAACACAATCAATTGTCGTTCGAGAAAAACCGGGCATAAAAAATGTGTTGCATTTACATTACTTTATGCTCGATCATGCCAAATGTAGTATTTATACGACTGGTAGCAGTACTTTAATGGGCCTCATTAAAGTACACCTGTTCATTAAAGTATTGGTATTCGACCAATCATAAGCGACCACGTAACATTGTGAAAGTACAAGTATCGATTATTCTCGTTTCGATCGACAACGGTACTAGCGCGAGTTTAGAAAAAAGTCAAAATGTCTGACACTAGTAACAGTGACATTCAACTTACAGTCCCATAAATTACGACGAAAGCACTCAATCTTACCAATAACTTGTTGCCACAAAAGTCAAGAAAGATTCACGAGAAATTCTGTTCACAATTCATGGATTGGAGAATATCGAAAGGTATAAATTCGTTCTCAGAAGATGTCAGGTGCTACAAGGTCATTGTATTGTAACCATAGATAAAGGAATAACGATTGTAACACATCACTCAAACCAGAAACGAATACTTATGAAACCTTTAATTTAGATACATGGTCGAGCATAAACAGTCGTATGAAACTTGACTATAATGGTGATTAAAACGCTCGTATGATAATTATTAACCTCGCCTCGCCTCGCCTCGCTTAGCTCGCTCGGTTAATAATACTCGCGTTTTAATTAATACCATTATAGTCTCGTTACATAATATACTATTATTTACTCATTATTCTACAAACCATTATTCCAAAAAGCTTACTGTTCTATCTATAATTATTGTGATAAACTTCCATTACACATCTCATTGTAGGCATAAGAAGGATGCGTTAGGCTAAAGCGATAGTCATATTTTTATAAAGGCGAGTCGCTATGTGATGTATGTCTTTGATATTCCACGCTCCTTGCATGTGCCGAGGAGAAAGATTTTAAAATTCAAACTAATAACAAACCATAATTTGGAAGTGGTTGACACCACAAAATGTTTAACATAAACTGTGTTCTTTAACGAGATCTACATTTTTATGCAGCAAGATTTTGTCTATCTATTTCTGTTTACCGATTATTATACAAAAGTAATTCAGAATAAATACGACCTCAGAGGCTATTCTCAGAAAATTCAAGATATACGTTTTATTTATCCTACAATTATCTTGAAACCGAACGGGATGACTCAGGCGGTAAAGTCTGTGGCCCGCTTTCGGGAGGTCCCGGGTTCAAATCCCGTGGGCCGACCAATATATCTGAGGTTTTTTCGTGGTTTTCCTCGGTCGCCAAGGTAAATACCGGATTGGATGTTTAATACCACGACCCAAAGTTTCGCCTTAAGTCTAAAGCAATAGTAAAATGAAACATCTGATGTGCTACACTCACATGACTTTCTCTACTCTTGTACAAACTATTTTTACAAACGCTTATTCTCCATATGCTTCATGTTAATCGAGATGTTAATCTTATTGCTAATTTTCTTGTAGATGCAAGGGGAATTGCTAGGCTTTAAGCGTTTAAGAGCTGGTTGCTATGTGGCGCATTCCATTTTCTTTCTATGTCCAGGACATAAAAGAAATGAATAACGAATTCCTATTTGAGACAAAGTTTTGGAAAATTTAAGGGAATAACAAGCAATATCTCGAAAATGGTTCACTCAACAAAAAAAATTAATATGTCATAAATTGTGTATTTTAACGCGATCTACATTTTTTGTGTTGTACAATTTTGTCTATCTTCCCCTACTTACTATACGTAGTAGAGAAAGTAAAAAGCGGTCGCTATTCAGATGTTTCTCGTGATCAAGGCAGCTTATAGTGCAACGCTTTTTTAACATCTGAGTATGGATTCGGCTTTCTCTATCTCCCTTATACCTGGAACCAAATGTGTAATGAAACTATTTCTGCAAATGTTTATCTTGGTTAACATGAAGTAGATAGAAAAATAAGCTTTCATAAGAATAATTCTTAGAAGCTATATACAAATAAACTCTAGTTAGTAGAGAAAGTTGTGTGAATATGATACATAAGGTTTTTAAGTAATAGAGCAATTTACAAGTTATATATGTGAATTTGTAATGGATGGGGAAACTTGTCTGATGGTACATTTATTATTATTATTATTATTATTATTATTATTATTATTATTACACAATGACCACATTTTTCAGATATTTGTCTTGCCCATTTCTTGAAATACCTTACATGTCACATTATCTGTTTCTTAACTCTTCCTTACGGATACAGGTAGCGGAGATCGTTAAGGTATGCATTCGTTATCGGGAGGTCCGTAGTTCAAATTCCGCCAGGACCGCCCTTCCTGATGAAGTCTTTTCCCAGGTTTTCCTCAGTCCTCACAACTGACAAATGCTGGGGAGGTAGCCTAAACGTATCCTCCCCAAATTTGCTATCCACAGTATGTGCACCGAATGTATGTATGCATGCATGTATGTATGCAGTATGTATGTATGTATGCAGTACCTAACCTAACCTAACAGTATGTATGTATGTATGTATGTATGCAGTATGTATGCGCTATGTATGTATGCAGTACCTAACCTAACCTAACCTAACCGTATGTATGTATGTATGTATGCAGTATGTATGTATGCATAAAGCAATACTTAAAACACACTTCATTAATAATTTATGCACTATGTGAATTTGGAATACGACGTATTTGAGAATAATCTAAAACCGTTCATCTCTGCGTTAACTTGGATTAAAGACAATTGTTGAAAATAATCTGATGTGGGTTTTCTTTTTTAATTTATAGACGCTCTTTAATTACTATGGTCCTTAGCGTCCCATTCTATATTGGTCTTTAAAGCTCGGTAATTTTGCTCGGAGGCCTCTTTATCAGGCTTGAGTTTCTTTTACGTGCCGTAAATTTATGACACGGGAACCACCGGCTTTACTTCCCTTCCGAAGGAAGCCATGCTAAGGATTTTTATGCCCGAAAAAATCCATCGTCCTCCGCCGGGTTTGAACCCGCGACCTTGGGATATAGAGGCTAGCACGGTACCACTAGTTCACGGAGGACGACAAAAAAAATCTGATGTAAAACATACACATGACTTCCTCTACACTCTGTCGTTTATTACTGGGCATCAAACTATTCTTACTAAGCTTGTTTTACTGTCTACTATGTTTTAGTCCAAATAAACCTTTACAGAAATAGCTACACTACACATTTCGTTATAGATACAAAGAGAACAGCGATAGTCAAATGTTTAACAACTGGACGCTATGTGCTGACCTTAAAATTCCATACTGTTTCCATGACATCGCGAGAAACAACTGAACGTTGACAGGGCTTTGAGAGAATGAATAAGTAGTGAACAATTCGAAGCATTAATAACGGTTATCTCGGAAATGTCTTCCGAATGAAGAGGACTTCACATGCTATTCCCAGAAAATTCAAGATATACATTTTGCCATGTAAATATTTTTAATATATGCTAGTTTAATAACAACCGCTAGAGCCACTTTTTAGAAAATCAAACTTTTCAAAAAGTGTTCCATGTGAACGGTAGTTTTGGTTGGGGGGGGGGATTTTCTTGAAAATCTTCGTACCGCATCCTTGGAAGATGCTGAATTTAAATACCAGTTTAGTGCCTACTTATCCGACTTTTCTTTTTACTTTCTCTACTACGTATAGTAAGTAGGGGAAGTATTGTATTCCACCCAAAAATTCGATACCGAGATTTCACCGGAAATACATGTTTTGAGACCTCCTGAATCCAAAAAAAGCATTTTTGGAAACATGTCCGTGTGTGTGTCTGTGTGTGTGTGTGTGTGTGTCTGTGAACAGCATAACTCAAAAACGAACAGTCGGATAAGCACCAAACTTGGTATTTAGGTTCAGTATCTTTCAGAGATGCGACACGAAGGTTTTCAAGAAAATGCCCCACCCCAGACTACCCTTTACATGGAAGATTTTTCGAAAATTTTAATTTTCTCAAAAATGGCTCTAACGATTTTGATGAAAATATCATATGTATAATATAATGTCATGAGAAATGAAATGTATATCTCGAATTTTCTGGGAATGTCTCCAAAAGTATTCTTCATTGTGAACGACTTTTGCATAACTGGTAAACCATAAGAGATAGACAAAATTTTACTACACAAAAAATGTAGATCGCGTTAAAATACACAACTTATGTCATACACATTTTTTTGTTGAGTGAACCGTTTTCGAGATATTGCTTGTTATTTCCTTAAATTTTACAATACTTATACTTTTTCTCAAATTCGTTATTCATTTTTTTTATGTACTGGACATGCAAAGAGAATGGAATGCGCCACATAGCAACCAGCGTTAAAATATTTGACTATCGCTTAAAAGCTACCACATTCCCCTTGCATCTACAAGAAAATTACCAATAAGATTGACATCTGGATATCTCGATTAACATGAAGCATATGGAGAATAGGCGTTTGTAAAAATAGATTGTACAAGAGTAGAGAAAGTCATGTGAGTGTAACACATCAGATTTTTTGAGTTATGTTGTTCACAGACGCACAGGCCCGCGCGCACACACACTTATACACACTGATCTTTTTCTAAACTTTTTTTTTGTTTTATTCAGATGCCTCAAAATCTGTATTTCTGGTGAAATCTCGGTATAATACCTTCTGTATATACTATGTACGTGGAAGAGAAAGTAAAACAAATCTGATGTGTTACACTCACATGAGTTTCTCTACTCTTGTACAAACTATTTTTACAAACGCTTATTCTCCATATGCTTCATGTTAATCGAGATGTTAACCTTATTGCTAATTTTCTTGTAGATATAAGGGGAATATATATTTACAAGGGCAATATAGAAATACAGTAGCCTTTAAGCATAGAGATTACTCTTAATAGCTGGTTGCTATGTGCAGCACCATTCTCTTTGCCAAAGTTTAATACTCTTTTCATATCCAAGAGAAAAAAATGAATAAAGAATTCCCATTTGAGAAAATAAGTATTGAAAAATTTAAGGGAATAACAAGCAATATCTCAAAAATGGTTCGCTCAACAACAAAAACGTATATGGCATAAATTGTGTATTTTAACGCGATCTACATTTTTTGTGTAGTAAAATTTTGTTTATCTCTTATGGTTTACCAGTTATGCAAAAGTCATTCACAATGAAGAATACATTTGGAGACAATCCCAGAAAATTCAAGATATATATTTTATTTGTCATGAAAATATCTTAAACATATGCTATTTTAATCAAAATCGTTAGAACCATTTTTGAGAAACTTAAAATTTTCTAAAAATGTTGCATGTAAAGGGTAATCTGGGGTGGGGGGATTTTCTTGAAAACCTTCGTGTCGCATCTCTGGAAGATACTGAACCTAAATACCAAGTTTGGTGTGTATCCGACTGTTCGTTTCTGATTTATGCTGTTCAAACACACACACACACACACACACACACACACACACGGATATGTTACCAAAAATGTTTTTTTTGGATTAAAGGGGTCTCAAAACATGTATTTCTGGTGAAATCACGGTATAAAATGTTTGGGTGGAATACAATACTTCCCCTACTTACTATACGTAGTAGAGAAAGTAAAAAAAGAACGTTACGCACGCAGGTGTCTGCACATATTGTCACAATAAGAGCAGCGCATCTCAAGCAGATTGAAACTGTTAGTGACTGCCTGAGTCAGGACATGAATACAGCTCCAGAGTTGAGTGCTGTAACACTCCAGGGCTCATGATACGACAATGAAGAGGGTTCTCATTACTCTGAAGTGCGTGTTTGTGTGTTGCAGGGCACAACTTTGTGGAAGGCAAGAAGTTTACTGGAGAAGTGCCTCCTGATCGTGGTGGCAATGTTATTGCTATTGGTGTTTGTGCTGGGCACGTTACTGAGTGCCACTGGAAGAGGAGAACCTGCCCTACAAGTTCTACATGTGGGACCTCACACTGCAGGTGAGATGTGGATAACAGAACTTCCAGACTTTTAAGATAATGTAACGAAGCTTTGCATGATGGTGGAATGGTGGTTGTTTTTATTATGTCAAAATTTAATTTAGATATCGTAAACAGTTGCTGAGAAAATCGGACATTTATGTCAGAAAGCGTCACTCATTTCCACTGTTCGAAGTAAAAATGGGGGGGGGGACTTCACATTGCAGGTGCCGTATTTAGAAGCAATACCACTTTGTAGAGCAAAGCTTCCCTAAAACATGACCGAGCGAGGTGCTATCGTGGTAACGTGTAGGTACTATTCACATTCAGGAGGTCCTGGGTTCAATCTCCGGCGACCGACCACTCAGACCAATGCTTTTTTTTGTGGTTTCCTCGGGTCGGCAGGCGAATGTTGGAGTGGTTCATCTTCTACCGCGACTCTCCTACCCCCATTTCCTTACCCATCACCTTCCTTGTCATCTGTTTCAGGGTTGTAGAACCAGACGCCGGTGTTCGGCGGGTTGCGGCTGGACGGTGACTGTGCGCTCGGTAGAGATTTCTTCTCCGGCGTCATGCGGAACTGCTCAGTTAGGTCTCGCCCCGCCGGAGTTGGATGCGTTCCATCTGGAAACGTTAGGGACCCCGTCCATGCTTGCCCCGTAGTCATTCGGATCTGGTCGCCTTTGGCATATCTCCCCTCCTCCCTCCCAGGGGTCACGGTAGAAGCGAAAAGGACCGTTGCGGCCTATTGTGGTGCTCTGCCCCGGTTGCGGGTGCCTTTCCGTTCGCCATTACCTTTACCCCTAAAAGATGAGCTAAAACGTACCTCTGTACTCCAAAGAGTATAAGGGTAACGAGTTTTACTTTCTCTAATACATATAGTAAGTAGGGGAAGTATTGTATTCCACCCAAAAGTTTTATGTCAACATTTCACCGGAAATATGTGTTTTGCGGCCCCCTGAACACAAGAAATAGATTTTTTTTAGAAAAAATCTCTGTATATGTGTCGTGAACAGCGCACTCAAAAGGTTGGTTAAATACCAACCTTGCTATTTAAGTTCTCCATCTTGTAATAATGCGACAGCAAACTCCCACCACCTCAAACTATCCTTTATATGGAAAATTGTTCAAAAAGTTTGATATTCTCAAAAGTGACTAATGATTTTGATTAAAATACATGTTTAAGACATTTTCTTGACAAATGAAATGTACTATATCTTGAATTTTCTGGGAATATAGCCTTTCAATTCCGCTTTATTCTGGATGACTTTTGCATAACTGGTAAACCATAAAAGATAGACAAAATCCTACTGCAAAAATAAACGTGGATCTCGTTAACCATTTTCGAGATATTCCTTGTTATTGGTTTGAATTTCCCAATACTTGTATTTTACTCAAATAAGAAGTTCGTTAATATTTTTTTTCTCTCGGTCGTGCAAAGAGAACTTGTCGCATAGCAACCAGCTCTTGAAAGATTTGACTATCGCTTGAGCCGACTGTATTCCCCTATTCCCATTGTATCTACAAAGAAATGTGTTATAAAACAATTTCTGCAAATGCTTATCTCAACTAACATTAAATAGATAAAACAATAACCTTTTTGTTACAATAGTTTAAGAATGGATAGAGAAACTCGTGTGAATATATTTTTACTTTCTATACTACGTATAGTAAGTAGGGCAAGTATTGCATTCCACCCAAAAATTCGATACCGAGATTTCACCGGAAATACATGTTTTGAGACCTCCTGAATCCAAAAAAAGCATTTTTGGAAACATGTCCGTGTGTGTGTGTGTGTGTGTGTCTGTGTGTCTGTGTGTCTGTGAACAGCATAACTCAAAAACGAACAGTCGGATAAGCACCAAACTTGGTATTTAGGTTCAGTATCTTCCAGAGATGCGACACGAAGGTTTTCAAGAAAATCCCCCCACCCCAGACTACCCTTTACATGGAAGATTTTTCGAAAATTTTAGTTTTCTCAAAAATGGCTCTAACGATTTTGATGAAAATATCATATGTTTAAGATAATGTCATGAGAAATGAAATGTATATCTCGAATTTTCTGGGAATGTCTCCAAAAGTATTCTTCATTGTGAACGACTTTTGCATAACTGGTAAACCATAAGAGATAGACAAAATTTTACTACACAAAAAATGTAGATCGCGTTAAAATACGCAACTTATGTCATATACATTTTTTTGTTGAGTGAACCGTTTTCGAGATATTGCTTGTTATTTTCTTAAATTTTCCAATACTTATACTTTTTCTCAAATTCGTTATTCATTTTTACTTTCTCTACTACGTATAGTAAGTAGGGGAAGTATTGCATTCCACCCAAAAATTCGATACCGAGATTTCACCGGAAATACATGTTTTGAGACCTCCTGAATCCAAAAAAAGCATTTTTGGAAACATGTCCGTGTGTGTGTCTGTCTGTGTGTCTGTGTGTCTGTCTGTGTGTCTGTGTGACTGTGAACAACATAACTCAAAAACGAACAGTCGGATAAACACCAAACTTGGTATTTAGGTTCAGTATCTTCTAGAGATGCGACACGAAGGTTTTCAAGAAAATCCCCCCACCCCAGACTACCCTTTACATGGAACATTTTTCGAAAATTTTAATTTTCTCAAAAATGGCTCTAACGATTTTGAAGAAAATATCATATGTTTAAGATAAAGTCATGAGAAATGAAATGTATATCTCGAATTTTCTGGGAATGTCTCCAAAAGTATTCTTCATTGTGAACGACTTTTGCATAACTGGTAAACCATAAGAGATAGACAAACTTTTACTACACAAAAAATGTAGATCGCGTTAAAATACACAATTTATGTCATATACATTTCTTTTGTTGAGTGAACCGTTTTCGAGATATTGCTTGTTATTCCCTTAAATTTTCCAATACTTATACTTTTTCTCAAATTCGTTATTCATTTTTTTATGTCCTGGACTTGCAAAGAGAATGGAATGCGCCGCATAGCAACCAGCGTTAAAATATTTGACCATCGCTTAAAAGCTACCATATTCCCCTTGCATCTACAAGAAAATTAGCAATAAGATTGACATCTCGATATCTCCATTAACATGAAGCATATGGAGAATAAGCGTTTGTAAAAATAGTTTGTACAAGAGTAGAGAAAGTCATGTGAGTGTAACACATCAGATTTTTTTTATGTCCTGGACATGCAAAGAGAATGGAATGCGCCACATAGCAACCAGCGTTAAAATATTTGACTATCGCTTAAAAGCTACCATATTTCCCTTGCATCTACAAGAAAATTACCAATAACATTGACACCTCGATATCTCGATTAACATGAAGCATATGGAGAATAGGCGTTTGTAAAATTAGATTGTACAAGAGTAGAGAAAGTCATGTGAGTGTAACACATCAGATTTTTTTCTATGAAATGGTGCAAAATTTAAAGTAGAAAATGGCAGATGCAGTAGCATTTAAAAAAAATCTGTGTTACACTCACATGACTTTCTCTACTCTTGTACAAATTATTTTTACAAACGCTTATTCTCCATATGCTTCATGTTAATCGAGATATCGAAATGTTAATCTTATTGCTAATTTTCTTGTAGATGCAAGGGGAGTTGGTAGGCTATAAGCGATAGTCAAATATTTTAAGCGCTGGTTGCTATGTCGAGTATTCCATTCTCTTTGCATTACCAGACAACAAAAATGAATAACGAATTCCCATTTGAGAAAAAGTATAAGTATTGGAAAATTTAAGGGAATAACAAGCAATATCTCGAAAATCGTTCACTCAACAAAAAAAAAATGTATATGACATAAGTTGTGTATTTTAACGCGATCTACATTTTTTGTGTAGTAAACTTTTGTCTATCTCTTATAGTTCACCAGTTATGCAAAAGTCGTTCACAATGAAGAATACTTTTGGAGACATTTCATTTGTCGTGAAAATATCTTAAACATGATATTTTAATAATAATCTTTAGAGCCATTTTTGAGAAAATTAAAATTTTCGAAAAATGTTCCATGTAAAGGGTAATCTGGGGTGGGGGATTTCTTGAAAACCTATGTGTCGCATCTCTGGAAGATACTGAACCTAAATACCAAGTTTGGTGTTTATCCGACTGTTCGTTTCTGAGTTATGCTGTTCACAGACACACACACGGACATGTTTCCAAAAATGTTTTTTTTTTGGATTCAGGGGGTCTCAAAACATGTATTTCCGGTGAAATCGCGGTATCAAATTTTTGGGTGGAATACAATACTTCCCCTACTTACTATACGTAGTAGAGAAAGTAATATATATTTAAAGCATAATTATGTTACCTAAAATAATAAAATACATATGAAATTAAAGAGGAAATTCCAATTTATAAGATTAAAAAAAACTAAAAATGTAATTCTTTTGCAATTATCTGCATTTAGTCTGCTTAATTCTGCCGAATCTTGTTAATTTATTTAAACACCATTTTTAAGTAACAGCATTAACAATGGTACATCCTCAGCAGCTAAACAAATAACTGGCATATGCAACACGCATAATTCTATAGATCCCATTCCAGTGGATAACAATGAAATCATAAAAGCAAGAATCTACGTCAGGGTGTAAGACTGTACAATAAACTTCGCCAGAATGCATCAACATTAAATTAGATAACATTTAGGAAATAAGTAAACAATATATTAGTCAATAATTATTTTTCAGTCGCAGAAGCATTAGGTACAGATACATAAATAACCATACATGATTGTATACTAGTCGGCCACGATATGAGTGGGTTTGGAAGGGCGCATCACCGTTTTGTTGACAATACGTAATGTTGTCAAGGCTTACTATACGAGAGGAGTCAAGCGCAAGTCGGTAGTGGAAATGTACAGTTGCACAAACAAAACAGTACTACATTTGTACATTTCAGCCTCATTCCACTCTTAGAGCCAAACCTGATGTAAACTCATGACGTCATTAACTAGCACACCATAGCATATAGTACCTAAATACGCACGATTATCTGTGGATTTTCAAGAAGTATGTTAATAAAACATAGTACGAAACTTGTGATTAATAATAAATAGTAAACAATATGAACGTTCGATGTGGTTCACCCCTCTTCTGCATTCATTCGATAACAGCGGGCAGTCAGTGGGACGATAATCATGGCCGCTTCTACAAGTTCTGTTAGCTTGGTGAGTGAACTAAAGGTGAAATAGTGAAGCATTCTAAAGGTAAGCTGTTAAAAGCGGCGCGAAACAAACTGTGTTGAGTGTTTTTGACAAACTAATGCGGCAGAATCCAACGGTTATTGTGAATAACAGTGTTAAACTAACTGCAGAATATACCAGTGTTACCGAGCGGGATGGTTCAGGCGGTAACGTCTCCCGAGTTCGATCCCCGGCGACCACCCACTCTGACCCATAGGTTTTTTCGGAGTTTTTCCGGGTCTTCAGGCGAATGTTGGAGTGTTCTCTTTCATTCCCCGAATTTCCTGCCCCCTCCAGTTCGTTCCATTAATCATTTCATTTATCCTTCATCCCGTTTGATCTATTTCGTGGTTGGTGCTGGCGATGGTGTTTCGGTGCAGCGTGACAGGGTAAAAGGATGCGCTCTGTGAAATTTCTCCGCCCCTAGGCCTTCAGCTGGTTGCCGGGGTGTAAGAACCGACCCTTGTAGGGCGTTGGACCCTGTGTGGAGCAAGTTTCCCGGTCTGCCTGTCCGACTGCCAAGGCTGGAAACTGTAGGGAGTCTATCATTGCTGTGCCGTCATTCCTGGTTCTGGCCGCCCGGTGTCTCCCTTCACCTCATCCCTCCCTCCCGGGACGCCGGTACAATATCCTCATTCCTGAATCTGTTCCGAATCCCCTCTGCGTCACAATTCAGTCCAATGCCGGTGTTTCCGAGAGGAGCGTACATGTACAAGTAAAGAACATTGTGAACACCAAGGAGGAAAAGAAACAGACCTAAGCCAGAATTAGAAAAATCAGGTGACTTTACTAAATGTGCTGTCATACGATAGTGGACGAGCTTTCTTTAATAACGTTGAACTAAATCTTAAATTCTGTCAAAAACAATGCTATGTTGCCTTCTTTTAAGCAATTCACCTTTCATAAATTATTGCTAGAAATTGAATTTAGATTTGTGAAGATGAACAAAGTGAATATAATTATTGACAGGATAGCATGTGATGGAGACCCGTAGTTTATGTCTCCCGATACAGATTAACGTGTTTTATTTTAATTATCCCACTTCTAATTTCAACTCAGATTTTACCTAAGTGTTTATATTATTATCATCATTGTTATATGAATAGTACAGAGTTCTGTTGCACTATAAACCCGACATATGAGTCCATGTGCCTTTGTATGTGTTTGATCCTTGCAGCTGATACAAACACAAGGCAATTACTCCTCCTACTTTATTAGGAATGGAACGTAAAATAGCATATGCAAATAAAAATATCATTCTGGTTGATTATGTACTGGAGGGATACAAAAAGTTTTGTTTATATCAAGTCTGGTTCTGAGTCAATATTATAGTAAGGCCGGTTCACAACCAACGAGAACGGTAACCAGAACGAGAAAGTTGAAATACATGTATTCAAATGGGAGTGTTCACAATCGACGGGAAGCCTTCCCGGGCCCCGGGAACAGGAAAGAAGAGTTGCCCAACTTTTTTATTTTTCTCGTTCTCGGGCACGGCATATTAGATCCATATTGTGCATATTAGACTCTTCACTCTAGCGATTATTCTAGACGGCCGAGACATGAAACAGCCGCTAGTGCTCTCTATAGTCGCAAGTTGGAAACATGAAACTGGAAGAAATTAGTAGTAAATGTGCTTCCTAAGCTCATCCCGACAACCGCAAATCCTCTGTTCAAAGGATCATTTGTAGTTTGTTTATATGGAACTCAAAACTGGCTATTACCTCAAAAACAATGGAAAAAGCTACAAAGAACAGCAAAACCAGGTGGAAATGAAAAAAGAACAATAAAAAACTTTAATGTATGCCATTAAATAAAGGTATGAAAACTTGGCACAACTAGAGGGATCGGAAATGTAATGGATATACATTTAGATAATGTTTACTCTATCGAATTTTCACGTTGGCTTGGCTAAATTGGAAGTAGGTAAAAAAATATCATTGGTCAGTTAAAAACAAATTAAATCCCAATGCGCAAAATCGACTTTCACTTTGTAATTGATATGCATTCCCGTTCTCGTTTCCGTTCTGGTTACCGTTCTCGGGCGGTTGTGAACCAGCCTTAAATACAACTCGGAACTGCAAATGCATTCTTTACCTGACTGCACTTCCAATGCTCCACCTGTAATTGTTTAGTTCCCGTTTCCACCAGACGCACTCATATTGTGGCCAACTAATACCTGTTAATTTATTATTATTATAATATTGTTGTTGCATATTTAAATTTTGACGAGGCCATGAATTTGTAAAAAAAAGAAAAATAATTCTTACAATGAATAAAGACAAAAACACAGAGTTTTTTTTTAGTTTATTCACACACATAAAAAGAATAGGTATTTACTGTAAACTCTTGAGGTGCAGTAATGATACTCCCCTCAAGGCTGAAAGTCGTTTGTGTATTGAAAATACCAACTTGTTTGTTGTTACAGAGGAGCAGTACTGCCTTAGTGTACCTTGTGTAACAGCCTCAGCCTCTATGCTTAGTTCGTTGGACACGAGTGTGGAACCCTGTGATGATTTCTATCAGTATGCTTGTGGGGGATGGGTAAAGACCAATCCCATTCCTGATGGCAAGTCCATGTGGGGCACCTTTGGTAAACTGGAGCAGCAGAATCAACTCGTAGTCAAGAATGTTCTAGGTAAGCTGTCCTCTACTTCATTCACAGCAGTAGACGCATTGTCACAAACTCTGCTTTATCCAAAATGTTCATCCCTGCTAATACAGTTTATCTGAATTGCATTTTGTAATCGTTTCAGACCTTGTTCATTGTAAAGCGCATTAACATTACCACAAAAAATGGTTGTAAGAAACATTCAACTTTCAACAAATTTATGGTTTACAGCTTCATTGGTTTGCTTAAATGTATTGATATCAGTGTAGCTTAGAATAAATAAAAATCATGTAATGTATTATCAATATTGTAAGGCACAATACAGACACTGACTGTCAAAATGCAAAAAGATATAATATAAAAAGAAATATTAAGACATTATATTCCATGAATTTACATTTTAAAAACGACTCGAAGGGATTCTTAACCAGCTATTGGTGTACTGAGAATATGGTTGTTTGGTTTACAATTCTCCACATACGATCGATGGCCTCTAGGGAAACCTTGTTCCACCAAGTGTTGTGGGGACCCTATTTCTTGGCTCGAGGCACCCCAGAGTTCATTACCTCTGATGGAGGGGGTGATAATGGTAAATGGTGATGGAACGAGAGGACCTACAGCCTTTACCATGGACTCTGAACTACATTGGACCTTGGGGATACTTCATATGAGCTAGTCAGAGGTGAAGCCTTGGATAGGGCTGACCTAAAATGCCACCCCAGAGCTGAGAATTGAGCCATATACTGAGATTATAAATCTCTTCCTACTCATACACTTAATTCTACCTGTTAATAAATTGCAGCATTTAGGACCAAAATATAAACATGATTCGATAGTCTTGCTTTATCTAAATTGTAGTAAATTTATAATAGAGTTGCTCATCGTATAATAATCATGAACATCGCATCTCAAACTATGCTCATTGTTGTTGCTGTGAACATGGATAAGAAGATCCAATACATAAACTTTTAGCACAGCCAAAATACCAAATTGAACACGAAATGGGCTAGCAATGGATCCTGGCAGAAGAACTTTTCATTATATGCAGTACTTTCTTCTGCAAAAGCAGCATTTCCTCTACTCTGCTAGAACCACCCCAGAAAGTAATGCAATAACACATACCACACTGGAAGATAACAAAAAACCATATTTTATAGGTAATGATAATAAATAACTCTTCATCTGCTTAGTTAAAAACATAACTTTTGATGATTTAGAAATAAATTGGTCAATGTGGGCATCTCACCTTAACGGTTTATCAACGTGAATGCCAAGAATTTTAACAGATTTAGTTTCAGAAAGTGCATTGTCACTCTCAGGCTTCAAACTTAACGCTATAGAGGCGGGTTTTGCCTTATTTAGCCATAAATCATTAGCATTGAACTATGAGGAGGCATCATTAGATACATTCACATACTTTCCCTAGCAACCACAAATTCACATATTGTTATATATGAGGCCAAAAGGTTTACAGCTGGTTATTAAATTTTAGATATCCCAGCATAAACAAAATATTGGGAGGCATAGCGATGGGACCAGGATCTTAACTACGCATTTCAGAGCAGGCGTGGGATAGTTATCACAAAAAATACACAGGATTTCACATTAAACACATTACCTGTAGTTTATTGAATATTCACACTGTGAATTCACATCATTCACAAAATATTAAAAGAAAGACATTGGAGAGAGGTGTTACACACACACGCGAGGACACATTCACACGATTCTCACACGCTTCCATGCCAGACACTAATCTGTATTCACTCTTAGGTTGATCCGCGGCAAAACAAACCCCGTGGTCAGTGCACCGTGGTGCAAGACAGTAGCAATGCGCGCAGGAAAGTAGTCCCATGATAATAATCTGAATGTAGAATGAATTTATCCTTAAATAGTATAATATTCCATACAAGTACCTAAGGTTTTATTTAACGCCGATTTATACCGTAAAACAGAGCTACAAGTCCCATGATGCAATTCGTATGAGTCACCTGACACCCGGGTATTCGCAGAATATTGTTTACAGCCAGAAACCAGCAGTTGTGTTTAGCATCATGGCGGACGATGAATTTGTTCTTGTGTTTTAGTCGAATTACGTAAAGCATTAGCCGCGCAAACCATTGAATAGTGTTGAAAAAACAATAGTGTTGAATCTTTATTATAAGTTATGTGAGAAATATCCAACACTTTCCGCGAAAGAAATGGTGAAATTAACTTCTGAGTTCACCGGTGTTTCGAGTACAAGTATAAACAGTGCTTGTGTAGAAAAACATGAAACGGGAAAAGTGCTTACATCGGAAAAAAAGAAAGCATATGAAATACGCGATGCAAGAGTGTGGTGATTTTGAGAAGAATGCAATTCGCGTAACAGTGCACAATTTCTTTTTTAAAATGAGCCGCCAACAGTTAATAAAGTGCCGCTTCCAGAGAGCGAATAAATTAAGTTATCGCATACCTGTTACTTTATTTTTCGCTCATGTATTTTAGAATTAACTATTATTATATGTACAAACGTTTATTTTGTTGCACCTATTACCTTTAACCCTTAACAGAATCTGCTAATCACCGTTTCAGTTGTCGAAATAAGGTCTCTGTTCCTTTTTGCACTACGTGCCGCTTGTACTGGCCACATGGTCTGAAAGTGTGACAGTATTTCTAGTGCGAATGGCGGAAGGATACATTATAGCGGTGCACTGGTCACCTGGGGTTTGTTTTGACGCGGATCAACCTAAGAGTGAATACAGAGTAGACTCGAAGTAACTGACGCCACGCTATGCACCACACAAAGAAGCTAGTAACGCTTACTTCCCCCCCCTCTCCACCTCTGGTCGGGTGGTGGGGAGAGATGTCACGTCAGACGAAAACCAAGCCGAAAGATTACATCCAACAATACTGCTGCCACAAAGCAATAATGTGTCCAACATGACAATGCACACACATACACGCCACATCATATCGATCATCATTCATATTATCATTCACACTATTGGTTTGAACTAGTGCTGTCATCAATAGTGGCTGGTGAGTATACATTTTGGGTGTCACAAAATTTTAGAGGCAGATAGCCCTGAAAATGTAAATAGATCTGCTGCATGATAGTTATGATTATGCACAAACTGATATATACTGCATCCAGTCGTAGTTTAATCCTGATGTCAACAAACACACTGTGCCCATTTGCCATAACTCTACCACCATTGGCGCTTCCTATCCCATTCTACTGCTAATCCCTTTTCATTCAAAATGGAGAACTAAACACAAACATGTGTTAGCATTTTTAAACTTCACATAATGTGTACGTACACAACCCTTTCTTCACACAAAACCCATTTATTCTTCTCACCACTTCTTAAAGGTAGTCCTTAGATGCTTTTTTGCTAATGAACTGATCACTGGTGTCGCCGTGATGGTACATTAAACTGCAAGTATGTGGAGATGTAGCAGACGCTACGCAATCACGTGATACCAAATGAAGAAAATGAACTTTATAAATTCAGTGGTATTTGGTCTAATGGTAGTGCCCTTTTTAAGAATGTCCATCTATAAGTAGATTAATATTAGATGTTGTTATCGCATTGGATTGGTGTAGCTTAATAAAGAATTACACTGGGAACTATATTTCAGGCGAGAAACACACACTAAAGGTGCTCTTAGATTTGCAACCAATAACAGAGGACTGCAACCACTTGTTTTTGTTGACACCAGGATTGAACTAAGGCTGGATATACTATAACTGCAGCCGCTCCTAACAACCACCACCACCACCACCACCACCACCACTGAAAAGTGTTTTTTGTACTTGTTGTTGTATGCGTAATTAAGTACTCTGTATTGCTTCAAGAACACAAGAAGTAATGTGTAAATTAAATTGTAGTTGAGATTATGGACGGTGTGGAGAAACTGGGAAAAGCTTTCATGCTTGTACATTGTTACCTATTTCTGCTACAGTGACTCTGTGACAGTATGAAACAGAGTGCGGTAAAAGCTTTGCATGCTAGTGCACTTCTCCACAACCTATAAGTATTTGGCCCCATAAAGTAATTACATCATACCTGTTACACATGTGCAGAAGCTTCTTAAAGAAGTGTGCACAAGTCAAAATGGATTGTGACTATGTTGCCACATCTCATCGAGTGTAGAGGAGTAGCACGGTAGATTTAAATGCCATAGATTTTACATTAAGGCATATGCATTACATTCAAGACCATTCAAAGAAAAACTAACCAATAAATCTGCGAAGTGTCAAAAGTTGTGTGTTCACTTCCTTTTTTACTTTCTTTACTACATATAGTAAGTAGGGGAAGTATTGTATTCCACCCAAAAATTCGATCACCAGAAATACATGTTTTGAGACCCCCTGAATCCAAAAATAATAATTTTTGGAAACGTCCGTGTGTCTGTGAACAGCATAACTCAGAAACGAACAGTCGGATAAACACCAAACTTGGTATTTAGGTTCAGTATCTTCCAGAGATGCGACACGAAGGTTTTCAAGAAAATCCCCCCACCCCAGATTACCTTTACATGGAACATTTTTCGAAAATTTTAATTTTCTCAAAAATGGCTCTAATGATTTTGATTAAAATATCATATGTTTAAGATATTTTCATGACAAATGAAATGGATATCTCGAATTTTCTGGGAATGGCTCCAAAAGTATTCTTCATTCTGAACGACTTTTGCATAACTGGTAAACCATAAGAGGTAGACAAAAGTTTACTACACAAAAAATGTAGATCGCGTTAAAATACACAATTTATGTCATATACAGCCTTTGCTGTTGAGTGAACCATTTTCGAGATATTGCTTGTTATTCCCTTAAATTTTCCAATACTTATACTTTTTCTCAAATGGGAATTCGTTATTCATTTTTTTTGTCCTGGTAATGCAATACTCCACGTAGCAACCAGCTCTTAAAACATTTGACTATCGCTTAAAACCTACCATATTCCCCTTGCATCTACAAGAAAATTAGCAATAAGATTAACATCTCGATATCTCGATTAACATGAAGCATATGGAGAATAAACGTTTGTAAAAATAGTTTGTACAAGAGTAGAGAAACTCATGTGAGTGTAACACATCAGATTTTTTTAATCATTAGATCATACACACATTCACACTCTCATTCATACTTCCAGACTCTGGCGAGGATAAGGATTAATCTTGACTAGAGAAAAATCCCCGCTTCCCAGCCGGGAATCGAACCCAGAACTCCTCCAACCCGCAGGCAGTTGCTCTACCAACTGAGCTACAGAGCCAGCCAACCATTATGTGCTCTTATACAGCAGCTGTCATTGGCTGTCATCATTCATTTGTTTTTTGCAATATCTTGGAAAGAGCATGGAATTTCAAATTCGACACATAGCAACTCTGTTTTAAGCATTTGACTATCGCTTCATTTCATGTATCCCTCTTGTACCTACAACAAAATGTATAATATCTGCAAATGTTTATCTCAGTTGACATGAAGTAGGTAAGAAAACACGCTTTTGCAAGAATGATTTGAAAATAGCAAACAATTGTGGCTAGAGAAAGTTATGTGAGTGTAACACATCAGATTTTTGTATAGCTATATAACATAAAAGATATACAAAAGCTTTCTTCATGAATATTATAAGCTTTAAATTCAGCAATAACACGGAACAGCAGTCAGCTTTGTGTAAATTTAGGGACAAGCTTTAAAAAGGAACCTGCAAAGAAAGTGTGACCCTGAGCAGGTAAATAGACTAGTATGGAATAAATCGTAATGAAGTATAAGTATCAAACAATTTGTGATTGAGGGTCTTGTTCTAAAATGGCCAACTATTCAGTTGTGCAATTTGTTAAGAACACATGAAAAATTATTATTTTCAATTTCAATGCAGCTAAAAATTATTTTGTTGTAGGTATTTTAATTTTATATGCACTACGTAATCAAAAGTATCCGGACACCTGGCTGAAAACGACGTACAAGTTCGACGCGCCCTCCATCGGTAATGCTGGAAGTCAATATGGTGTTGGCCCACCCTGAGCCTTGATGACAGCGTTCACTCTCGCAGGCATACTTTCAATCAGGTGCTGGAAAGTTTCTTGGGGAATGGCAGCCCATTTTTCACGGAGTGCGGAACTGGGGAGAATTATCTATGTAGGTCGGTGAGGCCTGGCACGAAATCGGCGTTCCAAAACATCCCAAAGGTGTTCTTTATGATTCAAGTCAGGACTCTGTGTAGGCCAGTCCAATACAGGGATGTTATCGTCGTGTAACCACTCCGCCACAGCCCGTGCAGTATGAACAGGTGCTCGATCGTGTTGAAATATGCAATCGCCATCCCCAAATTGCTCTTCAACAGTGGGAAGCAAGAAGGTGCTTAAAATATCAATGTAGGTCTGCGTTGTGATCGTGCCACGCAAAACAACAAGGTGTGCAAGCCCCCTCCAGGAAAAACACGACCGCACCATAACACCACCACCTCCGAATTTCACTGTTGGCACTACACACGCTGGCAGATGACGTTCACTGCGCATTCGCCATACCCATACCCTGCCATCGGATCGCCACATTGTGTACCGTGATTCGTCACTCCACACAACGTTTTGCCACTGTTCAATCATGTAATGTTGACGCTTCTTACACCAAGCAAGGCGTCGTTTGGCATTTTCCTGCATGAAGTGTGGCTTATGAGCAGCCACTCGACCATGGGATCCAAGGTTTCTCACCTCACGCCTAACTGTCATGGTACTTGGAGTGGATCCTGATGCAGTTTGGAATTCCTGTGTGATGGTCTGGATAGATGTCTGCCTTTTACTCTTTACGACCCTCTTCAAATGTCGGCGGTCTCTGTCAGTCAACAGACGAGGTCGGCCTGTACGCTTTTGTGCTGTACCTACATGTCCCTTCACGTTTCTACTTCACTATCACATCAGAAACAGTGGACTTAGGGATGTTTAGGAGCATGGAAATCTCGCGTACAGACTTCTGACACAAGTGACACCCAATCACCTGACCACGTTCAAAGTCCGTGACTTCCACGGAGCGTCCCATTCTGCTGTTTCACGATGTCTAATGACTACTGAGGTCGCGGCAGCACAATGCAGCTAAGATAAAAAACGTATGTTTATGGGGGTGTGCGGATACTTTTGATCACATAGTATATATCCCTTTACAACCTTTTGTGCCTGTCACTGGTGATGCTGCCCCCAAGAGTTCAAGAATGAGTAGACTCAGTGCTTCTAATTTTTCTCTTTTACAGAGAAACCTTCTGTACAGTTGAAAAGTAAAGCGGAAGATAAAGCCAAAATGTATTACCTCTCTTGTATGGATGCCAATGAAACAATAGAATCCCTTGGAGCTAAACCAATGCTTGATCTGCTGAAGAAAGTTGGAGGCTGGAATGTATCTGTTGTATATGGGAAACCTTTCAATGTATCAGCATTTGATCTTCAGAAAACCATACAGACACTTCAAAACCGTTACAACATGGGTGGCCTATTTTCTTGGGCTGTGGGCGAAGATGACAGAAACTCCAGTCGGCATGTTATACAGGTCAGTGGATGTTACCATTGTAGTATAGCTACTGAGGAGGTAATCTTAAGTTTAATTATTTCATGTTGTTGCAGGGATCTCTGGCATTTAACATTATTTAAATCCAAGGAAAATTAAAAGGAGAGATTTTAAACCCCAAACAGAAATTAATGCTTATCAATCACTTCTAATAACTTAGTTACAGTCAATGAAGAATAAAATACATATTTTTAAGGGGACAAGGTAGTCTGAACACACAGAAATTACACCTTAAGTGTGTTAAATTACCACTGCTCTTAAAGTTCTCAATGGTTTTTCCTGAAATTTTTACGAATTATTGTATAAATCATGAAAGTTATTTCAAGTGGTTGTTTGTATTGATAGCTTATGTAGTTGAGTCCATAAAAATTATTTCATTCAGCAGAAAAATAATAAAATATACTCTTAAAACATGTGAATTCATGTACCTTTTTCTCTGATACTACTTGCAATACAGAATCACACTTTTGCATGCTTGTTCTTAGTATAATCAGCTATCTTCTGAACCTCAATTATTTAGTTATATATGTCAGTTCACTAGAAATTCAAAAATAAATTATTTCGAAAGTCAAAAAAGTAAAAATGTGGAAAATTTGCAATGTTCTTGCTTTCTTAATATCACTAATATATATTATAAAATTATGATTGTGGTTCAGAAAGTTTACCTATGTGTTGTATACATGTACTGAAAATTTTAGCTCTCCACCTCTCATAATTTCTGAGAAAAAGGTACATAAGTATCCAAAAATGTTGTTTTGAGAAAATTGAATTTAAATGATGGTAGATTCAGTCACACTTTTTTTACACTCAGCTCCACTAATTAAAATTTGTATAGAACAGAAACGTTTTCGAGGGCATTCGTTCTCATCGTCAGCGACTGGGTGACTAAAGGTCGCTTTCTCCTGTATCCTCTTCTTCCTCCTCCTGCGGATTCTGAACTTGTTGCCATGGTGTTGGGGGCACAAAGTTTTAACACATTGTACACAGGTGGGATTTCAAAATTAATGACGTTGTTGCCATTTTTGATGATGTGTATTTTTTCCCAGAATTTCAATTCTATTGGTGTGGTGAAGGGTTTTAACAACTTTGTGCTTTGGCCAATGTTGTGGTTTTCTGTCCAAAAATGGTGTGATACAACAGATTTCTCTATCTTTTTTAGTTTTATATTCCTTTGGTGTTCCTTAAGTCTGGTTTCCAAGTTTATATTTATTTTTCCTATGTAGTATTTCTCACATTCATCACAATTAATCTGGTAAATTCCGGATTTTAATGTGTTTGGGATGGTATTTTTGAGAGATGTGTTTAGCAAGTTCTTCAAGCTAATTTTGTTCTGTGAAGCTAGTCTAACTAAACTTGTTGGTATGTGAATTTGTTGAATTTTTTTTATTTCCAATTTGTGTTTGAGTCGCTGACGATGAGGACGAATGCCCTCGAAAACGTTGATGTTCTATACAACTTTTAATTAGTGAAGGTGAGCGTAAAAAAGTGTGACTCAATCTACCATTATGATGAATACTTCACGGTTAATAGTGCTTCTGTTTTTAATCTTTAACTGAATTTAAAGTTTGGACATTAAAATTCTGACACACTTCAGTACATTCCAGGGTCATAATCATCTGTACCTTCATTCCTGGATTGCTTCAGCTTTTCTGATTGCCTTCTCTTGGTCCTGGCCTCTTTTGTTAATTGCTGAGCTGCTCGCTGGGCATGATATACTCATTCGTTGTTCAAAGATACAAAAATGTTCTAAAAAGGGGTGTTACATTACTGCTTTAAAGGAATGCAGACTAGCATTTAAATAGAAGTTAAATGTTCCATTTCAGAGTACTTTGTCCCCTTAAGCAAATGTATTTTCATAATCTTGGGTGTGTTCTATGTTAAAGAAAATCTAGTTGTTGTTGGAATAAAATATGCTACTCTGTTTGGTTTTATGGACTCTATAATACAGATGGCTGTAACATATTTTATTATGCTAACGTTTTACGATAACTTATTAGAAATTCTTAAGAAAATGCACATTTTTTTTCTGTTTGTGAGCTTAACATAAACTGTCTAAAATGTATTTTTCCTGATGTTAACCTCATCCTTATGAATTTTATGAATTAAAGATCTTTAAATTTGTACACATATACTAGTATTATAAAGAGAGAATCCTAAAAAGCAATAAAGCAGTAGGTGTAGATGAAATTCCAGGGGAATTGTGGAAAATGTTTAGCAAAACTGATGAGGGTATCAGAATAATGGTGAGGTTTCTGAATAAAGTGAAAGAGAGTAAAGACATACCTAATAACTGGATAGTAAGCATGGTGGTAACTTTATACAAGGCTAAGGGAGATATAAATAAACCAGGTAATTACAGAGGAATTAGCCTCCTGTCAATATTAGGAAAAATATATACAGGGATAATGGCTGAAAGATTATACGAGTGGGCAGAACAAAACATCTGAGTTCTAAGCAAAGTTTAAAAAGGAAAAATGCCTGTGGATAAATAATAGTTATGCTAACAATTGCAAATAAATATCTAAGTCACAAGTGAGAAGGGTTTATATGTTTTTTGCCAATTTTGAAAAAGCATTTGACACTATCAACAGGTAGGCTCTAGAATGGAAGTTAAGAGAAAAGGATGTAAGTATTGTGTTCATTAGAGAGATCAAGAAAATATACAAAGGGGGAAGTTCTGTATCAGATGCGATAGAAATGGAATAACAGATGCAGTGGATCAAAAGTTAGTGCTAAGATAGCAGTGTAAGTTGAGTCGAATACTATTTAATTTATTTATTGATGACGTTTTAGAAACAGTTGGGAAAAGCAATCCACATAGTCCATTGAAAGGAACCAGAGAGATACCACAGTTACTTTAAGCTGATGATCTTATGGTACGTGTGATAACAGTTGTGGGATTACAGAAAGCAGTTAATGAAATAGTTTTGCAGAGAGTGGCATAAGAATAAACATCAAGAAATCTAAAATGATGGTATTTAAAAAAGGAAGTAAATTAAGGAAAGATGAAAAATGGTATATGAATGCAGGACTAGAAATAGTGAAAGACTTATCTAGGAGTGAGAATAAGTTGTAACAGGGATGGGAACCTCATGGGAAGAAGGTAATGGCCAAAGGAAAACTAGCTATGAAAGGAGGAGAGCGTGTCTACAGAAGACACCAGAAATGTGTGTAAATTGGTTGGAAAGGCTGTATGAAGCTCTGGTACAATCAAACATGTTATATGAAGTGGAAATTTGGGGTTTATCAGAAATTGTGAATAAAATTGATGCAATACATAGAACGTTTTGTAAAAAATTATTAGGCTTGCCAAAATCATCACCAAGAGGAGTAGCATTGGCAGAACTAGGTAGAACAAGAAGAAAAGGAATAGTGATGGAAAGAGTTTTGAAATACTGGTACAGGAATCTGAAATTATATGATGGTGATATAATTAAAACATACATGAAATACCAAAATGCATTAGAGCACAATAATTGGGGAAAGAAATTTAAAGAAAGGGTGGGACAGATTGGTATGGGGGATGTATGACAGAGGGGTGAAAATAATTCAACTGGTTTTTGGAAGAAAGTAAGGAAGAGATTAGAAGATATTTAGAGGGAAGAGACATGGGAAGTTCTTTGAGGTTGTACAAGATAATAAAGAAAGAATGTGGAAGGGAGAAGTATGTCGATAGTTGTGGTAGGCAAGGAAGAGAGAAATTTGCATGGATGTGATCAGGCACATTGTATACCAAAATTTTGAGGAATGGTAACATGTTAAGTATGTGTGAAGAATCCGAGGCTATGCTCCATTGTTTGATGCAGAGTAAAGAAACAAGTAAGCGGAGGAAGGGTATTTGGGATAAAAAATGGGATAAATTAGAAAATATTACAGTGGCAATAAAAATGTTGACAGAGAACGGGAAAGAAGTAGGAGTATGGTTGAATATTTAGGAAGAGTAAGGAGTAAATTAATTATAAAAGTAAAAAAAAGAAAAAAGGTGGGAGAGAGTCAAATTAGGGTCTGAATGCATGCAGATGACCTGGGAGTCACAGCATGCTGGACCCATAGGAAAGTGTGTCAGTCTCAATTACAGAAATGTATATAATTGTAAGAAATAAATATTCTGTTCTATAAAGAGAGAAAGTGTGTGGAGCTTTTTATGTCCCAACATATGTAGGTTACAAGACCTAAATGACTAAAAGAGTAGAAAGGATTAACAAAGCCTGGATACTAGAATGTGAACATGTGTGAGATATGAAAGAACATACTTGCAAAGTGGCTTTCAGCTTTCATTGAAAGTAACATGGAGTAGAAAATAGATTTAGTTACAGAAAATGCATGTAAAAATAAGACAAAAGCTGCATATATTTCATTCCAAATAATACATAACAGAGTGTATCTTTATTGGTGTCATATATTTGGGGGACGTGCTCCTGACATCAAAAAAGTTCATATGAACATGGGTCTGAAAATCATTTATTTCAAGGTTACAATGCAAAATCAAATGTTAAAGAATTGCTCAAAGTGGCTTCCTCTTGCTTCAATGCATGCAGTAAGCCTGCGTTCCATGCTCTTGCGTACTCTGTTGAAAATTCCTGGTGTGTTTGGTATTTGGTCAAATCCAGTTTGGATATGTCCTCTCAAAATGTCAACAAGAGGTACAGGAGTTGCATAAACCAAGGACTTCAAATGTCCCCAGACGAAGAAATCCATTGGATTCAAATTAGGCAATTGAGCAGGCCATGCAATGGGTCTCCCTCAACCAATCCATTTTTGCGGAAATCGATCATTCAAAAACTTACGAACTATCATACTGAAATGAGCTGGAGCACCATTGTGTAGAAACCACATTCGTTGGATGATGTCCAGAAGCACATTATAAGTTAAGTGATGCAACTCATTTCTGATAAACTGGAGATAGGTTTGTCCATTCAGACGTGGAGGGAAGAAGTAGGGACCAATAAGGTGATCATGAATGATTCCACCCCAAACGTTGAGAGAGAACCTCTGTTGATGGTTGTGCTGTCGTACTTCATTAGGATTTTCAAATGCCCAGTTATGAGTGTTTTGAAAATTGAAGATGTCATCGCAAGTAAAACCAGCCTCATCTGTGAATAAGATACAGGCTAGGAAATTGATGAACACAGCGCACTGCTGTTAACATGCATTGCAGAAATGTCATCTTGGCTCAAAGTCCGCCTCATTTAATCCTTGCACATGTTTAAGGTGATACGGGTACAGAAGGTTTTCATGCAGAATTCTCCAGATAGTCGTATGACTAACTCTTTCCCTTACAGCCATATGTCTTGTGCTTTGTGATGGGTCTGCATCCACAGCAGTAAGAACTCGTTCTTCAAGCTCAATGCCTCATACTGCTCTTGGTCTCCCAGCATCCCTAGTACTCCTCTCAAATGTGCCTTTCTCTCTCAAGCGTTGGTGAATTCGTGCTAATGTTCTTGCAAATGGTAACGGCCTTTCAGGGTACCTTTCTGCATAAAGTTCACGTTCTCGCGCTGCATTGCCGTCTGTACGGCCATACGTGTAGTGATATCCGTCTGTTCAGTCTTGGAATACATCTTCTTTGACCTATAACAACGAAACGGTTGATTTTCAGACCCATATGAACTGTTTTTATGTCAGGAACACGTCCCCCAAATATATGACACCAATAAAGATACATCCTGTATAGATGACCATGGACTTAATATGATATGATAGATACCTGCAGAGGAAATACAGCAAAACTTAATTGCATATATGTATTATTAAATAGTTTTGGCATTACATATATTTGTATAATTAGAATAACGGCTATTCTGAAGTATATCTGCTGTATTTGTAAATTAAAGAAATCAATATTGCATACATATGGTGCCATTATAACCAGAGTTTGATTCTTTTGTTTTGCTATGTGATATATTGACCTAATAGAAAAATTGATTTTTAAAACAAATATTACATACTTACTGGTTCATGTCAAAGCAGAAGACATTTGGAACATATTTTCTCATTCACATTGATGTAAATGAACAAATGATACGTTGCATAATAAATTTAGTCTGTTGACATATAAGTGCATGAGCAAATAGTTGAATGAAGATGCTAACAACTTTATTTGAATTAGCAGTACAGCCTATATAATTTTTCCTCAGATTGATCAAGGAGGTTTGACTCTTCCCACAAGGGATAACTACCTAAATAAAACTGCAAATGAAAAGATACTTGCGGCCTACTTGGAATACATGACTAAGGTAAGGTCAGGGGTTTGTTCCTACATAATTTAGTGTAAGTGAGAAAGTAAAATATGACCAAAACATTTTGTTTTGGAAAGGTAGAATCAAACAACTGAAAAATTCAATGCCATAGCCGGGATTTGAACCATAGATCTCCCAGTCTCCATGCGGTTGCTCTAACCACTGAGCTAACATTGCAATATACTGGTACGACATTAAATTCCCCAATGATTCGCATTTTTTCTGGTAAACCACAAGGAGATCTCAAATTATAAGGTACCATTGGGTTATATCTCAATATACAGTTATAACAAATTCTGTTGTTTCTCCAATGTCATGGAAACAGTATAGAATTTTAAGGACAGCTTATAGCGTCCAGTGCGAGATGACATTGCAAATTTTGTGTTTACTTCACTTTAACTGCCCCACGTATGGGAGCCAATTTGAAGTAGTATTTGTGTGTATTTGTGTCCCCACGTGGTGGATAATGTTTCTCACGTAATGTCGTTTACCTCACTAGTGCAGCCGTCTCGTGTGTGACGTCATTCGTCGGTCGCCTGCTAACTCCATCTGGCGTAGCAATCTATATGAATTAGTTTTAAGGTTATGTATATTGTCTTCCGGCCAGCTATTTAGGTAGGCATTTAATTCTTGCAGGGTGTGAAGCGGAAAAGGAATCTTTTATCCAAAAATTACTAGTGAAGAAATGTGTTTTATACTGTTTTATTGTCGAACACGTGCACTAACACTTTCACAGATTTGTCTAGATAATCGCCATACTGAAACTGTTTATAATAACTTCTCACTTTTAACTCACGTACTTCAATTTTTGTATATAAGTGACTTTGTAATATTTTAGATCTTTAATGATTTTCACTGCGCGTAACTTGGTGAACTAAGCGGCCAACGTGTAATGTACGGAGAATTTTGTATAACTGCGGGAGACGATGTGTAGTGCTTCGTGAATCTTGCCGAACTGGAGAACGATGTGAATGCTTCGAGAATCTTGCTGAACTGGAGAACGCTTACCTCAGACATGGCTTATTTATAGACTTGCCCCAAGATACACCTAAAGATTATAAATGAATTACCATTGGCTAATAAAACGCGCCAACATTAGCGTCTATTTTACTATCCAATGAAAACCACTAATACATATTACTTTTATAGAATGTTCTGGAAGCTTTTTTTTACTGAAAAGGCGCGAAACATGACGTAACTTCCTGGTTCCCGGTAACGATAAACAACTCACTCCCTTGCTAAAGTATTATGTTATTGTTAACAGTTTCAGTAGAGCCATATATTATTATTTACCAATAATAATTACAATTATTAAACCCCTGAAATCAATGTTACATAAAAATACATATTCATAATAAAATAATTATTTATATTAACGTAATTTGTGATACAAATTACCGTCTCATATGCCCCACTAGAAATATAATTATAAATATTTATAACCTGTTTAGAAATTTTATAATTTTGTTTTTAGTCTCCTAAATCTTGTAACACACGCTATCACTTTCACTTTACACTTCACACGTATTTAACACACGACATATGTTTTATCTCGCCACTACTTACTGGCTTTGGTTTAATTTGTTTTGATATTAATCTGTCGTTACAATAAATTTTTTTTTTTTATAGCAAATACTTTACCCTAAATTATTTAACTAGTGTTACAAAAAATGGTTTACTTTCTTATATTGTTACCAAAAATTTATCAATTCAAGAATTTTTTTTGTAATTACCATACATATTTACCAAAATATTTACCCTCTACACAAATATTTACATCTCTTAAATCTAGCCAATGTTTCACATTCTGTTTGCTACATAAGTATTTGTTTTGAATTTTTTTTAATTATATTTACCAATTTTTTTGTTATTTTGTACTTTGCAAATATATTTACATCTCTTAAATCTTGACAATGTTTCACCTTTTCTGTTTGCTGCATAAGCATTTGTTTTGAATTATTTTTTTTTACCAATTTTTGTTATTCTGAATTTTATTTTAACAATACTCTTTGAATTGTATTTATGTACTTTTACTTTAATATTATATTAAGTTTCAATTATTACCTTCTTCTTTTCAAATACTATTACAGTTAATAAAAATTTTAATTTATTTATTTATTTTTTTTTTTTTTTAAACATTTCTCTTTTTTTTTTTTTTTTATAATTTATTTCTCTTTTCAAATGATATATATATAAATAGTTAACCCTCTTACGTTCCAATACATTTCTCTGCAAGTCATCTTTACCTATCCAGCATTTACTTTACATCTTATTGCGATTTACCCTCCTGGATCAAATTGTGTGTGGCTAAACATTACTCGTAGCCGTAACCTAACCTTCAAATTTTTCTTCATGAATAACCTCATGTATTCATTTGAAATTTCATCTCCTGATAACATTTGAAAACAATCTACAGTTTCTTGAACAACACATCTTTTAACAACTTTCATTTTCAATTCTTCTATCATTTTAATCTGAGAATACTCTGACAAATCTGTACTAAACTGTACTGGACTGGAGTTTTCATTTTGAACATATTGGTACAATTTATTTCTTTGCATTTCTGATTCTTTTTGTATTTCTGATATTTCCCTACTGAAATTAACTTGCACCTCATTCACATCTACATTCCTAACCTCTTTTATCTCTATTAGCTCACTTGAAATACTACTCATTTGACTTCCTAACTCTGCGCCTTCTACATTAACCTCACTTTTAGTATTAACCTCACTTTCTTTGTTACCTATTTCCATGCTCATGTCTAGCATTTTCTTTGAATTTTCTCCTATCTCACTTACTATTACTTCCTCATTTTCATCTCTTATTTCTGGCATACTACTATCTATCTTCATAACTTTCTTTTCAATTTCTTCACTGCTTTGATCTACTGTTTGCTCTAATTTCTCATAACTATGAATTAGTTTATCTAAGTTCTCATTATACTTACTAATCTCTTTCCTTAATTCCCTATTATTCTCATTATTCTTCTGCATATCTTCCCTTAATTCCCTATGCATATTTCTCAGCATTTCCATCATTATCATACTAGTATCAAGATTAACATTTCCTGCTATCCTATTCTCACTTTCTACACTAACATTTTCATCTTCAAATCCCAAAAAATCTGGGCTATTCCCTGTACTTTGTATTGGATCACAGCTAACTGTTACACTATCTCCCTCCATAATTATTTCTTCTGTATTATTGGTAGCCATTGTTTTTATTATCCTACCGCTCCTAAGTCTCATTTAATTACCTTTTTGATGCTGTCTGATGCTGCAGCTTTGATGTCCAGCGTTCTGCCCCTTTCTCCTAGGTTTGTATGTCGCTTCTGCGTTGTGTTGTGATGAATCTACGTTGTCTCGATGTTTTTGTAGTTGATTTACCCTGTTGCATCGTAATCTCGGAATTACGATCGAAGTCAATCGTCCCTTTCGTCTCTGGAATCTGCGTCTTGTAGACCATTTCACCGCTGTATTCCTGGTTACTTTGCCTTCCTTTCCTAGTCACTTCGCCTTCCTTTCCTAGTTGTCGCCCCACGTTGATGCGCCAATTTGCGAGATGACATTGCAAATTTTGTGTTTACTTCACTTTAACTGCCCCACGTATGGGAGCCAATTTGAAGTAGTTATAGCACAAATTTGTATATATGCTTCAGAGCACCACGTGGTGGATAATGTTTCTCACGTAATGTTGTTTACCTCATGCGTATATAGCTATCTTGTGTGACGTCATTCGTTGCTCGCTTGTTAAATCCATCTGGCGTAGCAATCTATATGAATTAGTTTTAAGGTTATGTATATTGTCTTCCGGCCAGCTATTTAGGTAGGCATTTAATTCTTGCAGGGTGTGAAGCGGAAAAGGAATCTTTTATCCAAAAATTACTAGTGAAGAAATGTGTTTTATACTGTTTTATTGTCGAACACGTGCACTAACACTTTCACAGATTTGTCTAGATAATCGCCATACTGAAACTGTTTATAATAACTTCTCACTTTTAACTCACGTACTTCAATTTTTGTATATAAGTGACTTTGTAATATTTTAGATCTTTAATGATTTTCACTGCGCGTAACTTGGTGAACTAAGCGGCCAACGTGTAATGTACGGAGAATTTTGTATAACTGCGGGAGACGATGTGTAGTGCTTCGTGAATCTTGCCGAACTGGAGAACGATGTGAATGCTTCGAGAATCTTGCTGAACTGGAGAACGCTTACCTCAGACATGGCTTATTTATAGACTTGCCCCAAGATACACCTAAAGATTATAAATGAATTACCATTGGCTAATAAAACGCGCCAACATTAGCGTCTATTTTACTATCCAATGAAAACCACTAATACATATTACTTTTATAGAATGTTCTGGAAGCTTTTTTTTACTGAAAAGGCGCGAAACATGACGTAACTTCCTGGTTCCCGGTAACGATAAACAACTCACTCCCTTGCTAAAGTATTATGTTATTGTTAACAGTTTCAGTAGAGCCATATATTATTATTTACCAATAATAATTACAATTATTAAACCCCTGAAATCAATGTTACATAAAAATACATATTCATAATAAAATAATTATTTATATTAACGTAATTTGTGATACAAATTACCGTCTCACCAGTGCTTAAACATTTGACTATCGCTGTTCTTTTTGTATTTATAACCAAGTGTCTATTCTAGCTATTTCTGCAAAGATTTGTTTGGAATAAAATGTAGTAGATAGAAAAAGAAGCTTTAGTAAGAATAGTTTTCATACCCAGACAGACAAAATTTACTGCATGGAAAATATAGGGCTCATTGAAATACACAATTTATCATAATTTTTCCTGTAGCTTAGCATTTATTGAAATATTTGTGTTTAGGTACATGTTTTGAGCTTTCTCAAACTGAATTGTTGTGCAGCATCTATAAAGCACTTTATCTGATTCTTGTTTCTCCCACAAGAGTTCATTAATAACAAATGCTGACTTGCGATGTGCAAACACTTGCTTTGTTTTCCATATTGTGCATGTAATTAAGTCCTTATTGCTTAATTTGAGATTATTTCTCATCAAAAATATATTATAAGTAAAATAATGTTAACAGCAGAATCACATTTTATATGAATGCTATAATATATAATGGATTATATTATTATTATTATTATTATTATTATTATTATTATTATTGAAATGGATAGAGAATGTCATGCAAATTTACCTTGCCCTCAGCTTTTACAAGAAAAACCCATGGACAAATGTCACTTGTATTATAGTAGTAGTGTGAAGTTCGTAGTCTTAAAGTCTCCTCTGTTCTAGAGGATCATTATGGATTTGATGAAATTTTTATTTTATAGTTTTATTCATATGTTTTTATACATAATTGAAGCTTACTGTCTGTTAAAGCAATATCCATTTAAACTAAACAATGATATATGCTTTTCTTTAGATTGGCATCCTGTTAGGTGGTGAGGAGAATTCTACTCGTGCACAAATGCAAGATGTGATAGACTTTGAAACTCAGCTTGCAGAAATCACCTCACCTCCAGAGGATCGCCGTGATGAAGAGAAACTGTACCATCTAATGCCCCTGAGTGAAGTACAGCAACATGCCCCTTTTGTAAGTTTTTTGTGACTACTTTTAGTTTTAAAAACTTTCTATATACACTGCCATATGTGAAAATTGCAACACCAAGAAGGAAACACATGAACTCAATACCACAGGTTAGGTGCATGACAAGTAACAAATGATAAACTTTTCAAATCCATACATGACCTTTGAGCCCTAATATTCAGTATTTGGTGTGTCCTCCATGTGCTGCAATTAGAGCTGCTATACGCCGTGGCATTGAATCAAAAAAGTTCTGAATAAGTTCCTGAGAGATTTCCCTCCACTCAGTTTGTATTCGAGCCCACAAATCCGTGACACTGGTTACTGGAGGACTGTGACACACCAACCATATACCAGTCATGTTCGATGGGCGTCATGTCAGGCAAACGTGCAGGCCAGGGAAGCAATGGTACCCGTCGCTCTTCAGAGAAGGCTTGTACATTCCTCGCAATATGTGGCCGGGCATTGTCCTGTTGAAATGTGACCTGTGGAGATGCCTGAAGCAGGGAAAGTACCTAAGGCTCTACAACCACCGTTAGGTACCGGTTGCTGTTCAAAGTGCCCTCAATTCGTAGGAGGCGATATAAGTTGTTGTAACCAATGGCGCCCCAAACCATCACACCTGGTGTTTGTCCACTATGCCGCTCAACAATGCAGCCCGCCGGAATGCACTCACCACGGTACCGCTGGACACGTAAGCGGCCATCACTGCAGGACACGTTGAAGCGGGACTCGTCCGAAAAGACTACATTTTGCCACTCAGCACCCCAGTGACGGCTTTCACGTGCCCATTGCAATCGGAGGAGCTTGTGGTTTCTGGGCAATGGAAGCAGACGTAATGCAACCAGTCCAACCTGCAGCAGACGGCGACGAACCATTGATGCAGACAAGTTCACACCTGTTGCAGTGCTCCAGCGTCGAGCCAACACTGTGGATGAAGCTGTACGGACCGTTATGGTCATGCAGACAAGATGACGGTCATCCCGTGCTGTGGTCCAGTACCCACTCTTCGCTGCGTACGGCCTTCATCTATACACTGGTTGCACACACGCATCACTGTCGTAGCAGCATGCCCTGTACGAGCCGAAATGTCACGGTATGATAAACCCGCTTCCCGGAGACCGATCATTCTGCCCGGTTCGAACCTACTCACATGCCGATATGGCTCCCTTTGACGTCGACGAGGCATACTGGCACTCACTTTATTGTTTCCACCTTGTTTGACAGCTCTGCACTGACTACACTGGGCACAACACTGACCTTGTCGGACCGACACGAGAGGGCTCTGCTCGGTCTACGTGTACCCCATCTCTCTGCAAACGTAATCATTTATTGCTTGCACACTCTTCTACACTTCCACCAGGTTTGGAGTTATTCGGGAAATCCTTTCTTGGTGTTGCAATTTTCACAAGCGGCAATGTATATGCAAAGCAAATTTTTAAATCAGTGGTGCAACATTCCATATTATGTTATCATTGGCCTTATTTCCAACATTACCAATCTATCTCAGAAGGAATCAACAGAGCATTCCTACTAAGCCTTTGAGTACTTGTAGGTCAAGAGAAAAATAGGATGGAATCAAGTGCAAATCCCTGTACATTATGTGGTGATTTTAAATTTTGTGCTATTCAGATTTTTAAACATTATGTTCTAAACATATATATGTGTGAAAAAAGGAATGGTGCAGCTAATGTTGACAAAATAGTACAGGTGTTGTGGCAACAATATTGTAATATATCAAGGGATATGCTTTACTCTACACGGCATTTGGGTAATTACAACATACAACATAGCTTATTGTATGTATGTATGTATTTATTTATTCTGCAATTGGGTACTTCCCGGTGGCAGAATTAAACCGTACAAAATTTACATCACCATGACTAGCTTACAATAATAATAATAATAATAATAATAATAATAATAATAATAATAAACAAGACTAACAATACAAAATGATTAATTTTAAATAGTAACAAAGCTTTTAAAATCCCTAATTACTGAACCATTTATAATTTACTTAACTATTCACAATTACTTAACTATTCACCATTTACTTCACTATTCACAATTTACTTAACTATTCACAATTTACTTAACTATCTACAAAGTACTTAACAATTTACAAAGTACGTAACTATTTTCGAGGTACTTAACTATTTACAATTGGTCCTTATATTTAGTTACCACTATTTTCAACCTGGTAGTGTCAACTTTAATAGTATAGTTTGTGAAATGAGTACACTAGTTAATTAACCAACATTTATTCTGCTAATATTATTTCTGAACTGCTTTAAGGTCAGAGGACAGCCCTGAAAGGCTGCTACAGGCAATTCATTCCATTCCTCAATGGTTCTATTAACAAAAGAAAATTTTCCCACGTCGGTTCTGCACTTTCTACCCCTAATTTTAAACAGATGATCGTTTCGACCGTAGTGTGCTGGATTCTCTAACCTTTCTCTAACATCCGCCCAAGCATTTGAACCAGTATAAGCTTTAAATAATGCAACTAATCTATGTTTTTTACGCCTAACTTTTAGCGGTTCCCATTCATTCTCTTCACCTTTTGTAAACCCAAAATCTTTACCTCTCCTTATGAATTTTATAGCCCTTCTCTGCACTTTTTCTAAGGAATCAATCTGATTGACTCTGTATGGGTCCCAACATGCTACTCCATATTCCATAACCGGCCGCACTAAAGATTTGTAGGCTAGTTCCCTGGTCTTTGCGCTCCCCTTTTTCAGTATTCTCATTACGAAATGCAATGCTTTCCACGCTTTCCTAGATGTACTATTTATCTGTTCCCCCCATCCAGCATTACTTGGCAAGCACACTCCCAAATATTTGCAGCTGTCCACCTGTGGAATTGGTTCCCCGCCCATTTGATAGTTATGTATAATCTTCCCCTTAGTTCGTCTAAAAACAATGGACTTACTTTTGCCAGCATTAATTGTCATTTTGTTTGCTTCGGCCCACCACCTGATTTCATTTAGGTCGTCCTGAAGAGCAGTCTCATGCATGGAATTCCTAATCTTATTGTAAATAATACAATCGTCTGCGAACAGTCTTATCTGGCATTTAATGTTTATATGGATATCATTAACAAAGATAAGAAACAGTAACGGGCCCAGTACCGAGCCTTGGGGCACGCCCGAACTTACGGTCCCCCCTTCTGACAGTTCTCTACCTACTCTTACTCTTTGCGTCCTCCCTTTCAAAAATTGTTCTACCCACAATACAACGCGATTATCAAGTCCCGCATTTGCTAGTTTCCGGATGAGTAAACTATGTGGCACTACGTCAAAAGCTTTAGAAAAATCTATCACCACTGCATCAGTCCTTCCCCCTGCATCCACCTCATCTGCCAAATCTTGAATTAATGAAGTTGTTTGACTTTCACATGAATACCCGGATCTAAACCCATGTTGCGCTTTGTTGAACCACTGTTTGTTTTCTAAATCCTCCCGTATGTATTCTGCAATTAGATGCTCCATTACTTTACACACTACCGACGTTAGGCTAACAGGCCGATAATTATTTATTTCTGTTTTATTACCCCCTTTGTATATTGGAACTACAATAGCGGATTTCCAGTCTTCCGGTAGTGCACGGTTGTTAATTGACATGTTAAACAATAGCATTAGGTAGGGAATCATGGCTTCTCCCCCTATTTTTAATATTTCAGTAGGTACGTTGTCCGGCCCTCTTGATTTTCGATTCTGTAGCATCTTGATCCTTTTACGTAATTTTGGCGCCATTATTTGAAAAAGCGATTCTCCACCACTCCTATTTTCCCGCTCAGGACTATCGTCCATTTGATGAAAGACCGATACAAAATGTGCATTTAATATGTTCGCCTTTTCCTTATCATTTATTACGGCAGTCCCGTTAACTTTGAAATCTGGTATGCCTTCTTTATTACCCCTGCGTCTCCTCACATAATTGTAAAATGCTTTCCATCCATCACTTTCCTTATTTAAAATTTGTTCTAAAAACCACTCCTGCGCTTGCAACTTTTCGTTTTGTAAATTCTTGGTTAATTCTTTAAATTTAATAAAATGCCATTCTGATTTCCTCCTTTTATGATACGCGCGCCTTGTTTTCCTTTTAAGTGACCTAATACGTTTTGTATAAAATTCTGGATCAGCGTGCTAAGAGTTTTACAATTTGATTGTCTACTACACTTTGGCCCTGGCTACTCATTCAGTAGACAATCACTACAGTTTATTTACATTTTAAAATTTCCCATCAATGCATTCTGTAGACAATCACTATAGATTATTTACATTTTACAATTTCTCGTCAATAAATTATCTTGTTTTTTTCAGTTTTTCATGTCCCATTTCCACTTGTTTTTCACTTGTCACTTATTGATTACTTTACCATCACACATTCACTATAGTTTTCCATTCAAAGTAAGAAGCACTACCTCTTACTTTTCTCTTTCACTCTTGACTTTACACAAAAACTGTCCAATGCTTCTAGCGTCCTTGCACATTATTTCGATTATAAGTGTATTTCTATCCCCCTTCAACCACTTCTTTTTAATAAATTCTTTTCTCCAATTTTCTGTTCCTTGGCACTTAAATACTATGTGTTCAATGTCTTCATTACCACCACATATCGGACATTGGTTCTGAGGAATACCCTGTCTTAACCCTCTTGGCCTCCATGCTCCGGTTCTTACCCATGCAATAGATTCTCTCTCTTCTTTATTTACTATGTCTATATTTTTCCCTACCCCATGTATTTTTCATTGGCCTATAACAAACAAATGAGCTCTTTTCAGCAATCTCAATGAACATGATTTGTATTGCTATATCTTCTAGTCTTTTCCTCGCCTTTTTCCAAACAATTTTCACGTTATTTTCTCTCCTTCCCCACATATCTCCTAACCCATATTTCTCCAAAATGTTCCGTAAGTTACTTACCCATCCATCATTCATTAAGCTATTCTCTTGGTATTCTATACATTGTCTTAACACATTACTTTTTCCTAGATTTAAAGTTCTGAACCAAAATTTCAAAGCTCTTTCCATGGGTAATTAACAAACACTATGGAAGTTCTTGTACAAGGTATTTGTTCAGCTTTGCAGCAATGGCACAGCTGGTCCATCTTATGAGCTGGGTATGCTACATTTTAAAAGTAAATCTGCTGTTATAGGAAAAACATATCAGTTGGGTTGTACACAACACAATTCCTTCAAGTATCTATATAATAATGTTTATATAATATGAAACCTACCTCAAATGAAATTCAAAGTTGCATGCAAAGCGGTGTGTATAGCAAAAGTAATGGCCCATATTTTCTAAAAGTTAGCCCACTATACATTATACCTCTAGCCAGTAGCAGCTCGTGAGTATACATTTTGGGTGTTCAGCAAATTTTAGTTGGAGAGCCATGAAAATGGGAAATAGCATATGCTGCATAATACTTATGATTATGAAAAAATTGATACTGCAGCTGCTTCTACAATAATGACGATGACAGTGCATAACTTGTCTGATGAAAAAAAGGATTGTTTTTGTGTATGTTTGCTGTTGTATACATAATTAAGTACACTGTTTTAGGGCAAGAATGAAGTGTAAATGAAATTGTAGTTAAGGGTATGTGTGTATGCAGAAACCAGGAGAAGTTTCCACGATGGTGCACGTTACCTACTTCTGCTGTAGTGTGCTACCACCTTGTGGTATTGATGTAAAATTGTACTGATAGTGGAAACAGAGTGCAGGAAAAACTTTGTGCGCTAGCACTTCTGCAGGTGTGCACAATCTGTATGTATTTGGCCCCATAAGGTAATTATGTCATACCAGTTGCGTATGTGCAGAAGCTCCTTAAAATATGCACAAGTCAAACTGTGCTAGGGACCCTGTTGCCATGTTTCATTGTGTTTAGAGAAGTGGTGTGGTAGGTTTAAATGCTGTAGATTTAAAATTACCACACATAGGTTATGTTTAAGAGCATTCAAAGAATAAATAACCAATAATCTGCAAGGTGTCAAAAGTTAGGGTATTCACATGCTCTTGTCTCTTATGCATCAGCTGCCTCTGCCTCTAGCATAGCAGCAATAGACAACTTAACTACAGGATTTTGCAGGTAAGAAATGCAAGGGCAAATTGATAAGTCCATGACTTTGACAAGAGATAGTGTTCCAATCACAGGTTTCTTGTTTGCATCCAAGTCTTACATCTATTCTGGGTATAACTGCAGAAATTCATCGTCATTTGTTTCTTAGAACATTGTTGAGTGTGTCTAAAATAAGAGATGTGTGCAGGTGTGCAGATGTGTGTTTAGAAAATGGAGAAAAGTGAATTTTGTGTTCTGATAAAGCACTACTTTTTGCATGGTAAGACAGTGAAGGAAACAGATCAAAAACTGAACAAGTATTATGGGGACTCTGTTCCATCACATGGCATGGTTCACAAGCAGTTCACAGAATTTCTATGTGGTTATTCGAGCACGAGAGATGCCATGCACACAGATAGGCCGGTTGAGGTCACAATAGAAGAAATGGTGAACAAAGTTCACGATATTGTATTGGAAGACTGCTGAGTGAAAATCCATGATATAACCAAGATCATAAACATCTCAAGTGAACGGGTGTATGACATTCTGCACGAATTTTTGGGTATGAGAAAACTGTCAGCAAGATGGGTGCCGTGACTGCTCACAGTTGAGAACAAGCAGAATCATGTGACCATTTCACAGGGATGTTTGAACATGTTCCAGCGCAAGTCAAATGAGATTTTGTGGCATTATATTACGGTTGATTACTATCAACCTGAAACCAAACAACAATCAAAGCAGTGGATTTCCTTCGGGGAACCTGCTCCAAAGAAAGAGAAAACCATTCCTTCAGCAAGAAAAATCACGGCAGCTATCTTTTGGGATTCACAAGGGGTGATAGACATCCACTACCTGGAAAAGGATGAAGTGATCACAGGTTCATATTATGCCGCAATGCTGGATCAGTTTCACAAGGAATTGTTAAAGAAACGATCCCATTTGGTGAAGAAAAAGGTTCTCTTTCACCAGGATAATACACCCGCACACAAGTCAGCCATTGCTATCACAAAATTTATGGAATTGGGCTACGAACTGCTACCTCACCCACCATATTCTCCAGATTTGGCTCTGAGCAACTTCTTCCACTTTGCAAACCTGAAAAATTGGCTTGCTGGGAAGAATTCACATCCAGTGAACACATCATGGCAGAAACAACCTCAGACTTGCAGACTTCGAAAAATCATATTTTTTGGAAGGGTTAAAAAAATTGGAGAAATGTTGGACAACGTGTATTGAATTGAAAGGAGACTATGTTGAGAAATAAAATTGATTTTTTGGAAAAAAAAAATGTTTTGTTTAAAAAGGCACTGACTTATCAATCCACCCTCATAGTACATGGTTACCTTGTCATTAGGATTTTTAAAAAGTTGTCTGGAAGTGGTATATTATTATGAAAAACTGAGAATAGAAATAATGATCCTCATCTAGGATAGAAGGCCCAAATATACAATAGCATAAGGTTTGGAAGTTGGTTAGCCCATAATGACTGAAATTTTAAACATGAAAAGAAGTGCAGATATGCTGTCAAATTTCAGCATGCTCATAGCATGTAACTGAGGTTCATACAAAGGCATTTGTTTTACACAGGATTTGAAAGCTCTCCACATGGTAGAAATCGAAGTTAATTATGAAGAAACTAAAGTATAGAAGTAGGTATCATTTACCTTAATACCCAATAGGTCTATCATTAGTGTTTTACTTTCTGTAGCACTTACCTATAATACGTAGAGGAAGTATTGCATTCCATTCAAAATTTGAACAAGATCTCACCAGAAATAATTGTTTTAAGGTCTCCTCAATATGAAAAGGCATTTTTAGAAAACCATGCCTGTGTGCATGCATATGAGAGAGAGAGGGAGGGAGAGAGAGAGAGAGGGAGAGAGAGAGAGGTGTATAACTCAAAAATGAAATTTTGGATAAGTGCCAGACTTTGTATTTAAGTTCAACATCTGAAAATCCTCCCACCCAAAACTACTCTTTGCATGGAACAATTGTTATTTGTTATTTTATCAAAAGTGGGTCTTAACAATTTTGATTAAAATGCTACACGTTTAAGATATTTGCATGAAAAATAAAATAAGTATCTTCAATTTTCAGCGAATAGCATATGAAGTCTGCTCATTCTGAATAATTTTTATATACGTTGTCTAACTAGGAAACTATAAGAATACTCAAAAGCTTCCTACATAAAATGTGTAGCTCTCAGTTTACATTTAAGCTTTGTGTGGCATTACCCATTTCCAACATACTTGTCATTTGTTTGAATCTTGAAATACTAGTGTATACTTTTTTGAGCACTAAGTTGCCATTTGCTTGTTTCTCACTATCGTGCAAAGAGTGGAATTACAAAGCCAGCTAATAATGCCTATTTTTTTAACCCCTTATACCCTGGTGTACTTTATTTGATACAAAGGTGTTCTTTTAAGGTTTTAGAATGGCTTTTTTTACTAATTTCATATTACACTAACCTTCAACAATAAAATACAGGTATTTATAGCTGTTTTATATTATAAAATCACTTTTTTTTTCAGTAAAACTGTAGTTCTTTTTTAAAATAATAAGAAAAATCCATGCAGCTGTAGTCAAATATAACCATGACAACATCCAAGTGTGGCATCACACCAGTTATTCTACTTGGGTCCTCCCCAACCTTTACCACAGGCTGCAGTTGTTGGGGCACAAATTTTCAACGTTTGATGTTGAATGATGGCCAGTCTATTTCATCTCGCTTTACTGATCATGGCTATTTGAATTGCTTTGTTGGAGGTACTGGTGAAAAGGATATGAAAGCTGGTTTAGGGATTAGAGGAAGAGCGGCATATGTAGCAAAATAATCCTGGGTTAAGATATGACTATCACTTCAACCTCCTGTACCCCTCTTGTACCTACAGAAAAATGTGTAATGAAACCATTTCACAAATATTAACGTGAAGTAGATAGAAAAATAAATTTCTGTAAGAATAGTTTGTAGAAGAGGTATAAAAATAAATGATATTGTTTATAGAAAGTCATAAGATTCTCATTTAAATGAGTAGTGCTTAATGGTCTTTTTTTAGATGTCTTGGAGAGAATATTTCACAGATGCAATGCGACCCAACAAGAGGAAAGTCACCAGCAAGGAAATGGTAGTTGTGTATGCTCCCGATTATCTCTCCAACCTATCTGTTATTGTCACCAACTACACTTCTACTGACAAAGGAAAGATGTAAGTATGCAGGTTATGTCTGTAAAAGTTTGCGATATAAAATTGACCTACTTTTTAAGGCAATGCATGTATCAAAACACAAAAATCCATGTACAGCATTAAAACAAATTAAGGGGACAAGGTAGTCTGAACACATGAAATTACACCTTAAGTGTGTTATATTACGATTGCTCTTAAAGTTCTGAATGGTTTTTTCTGCAATTTTTATGAATTATTCTATAAATAATGACAATTATTTCAGGTGGTTGTTTGCTTTGATAGCTTATGTATTTGAATCCATAAAAATTATTTCATTCAGAAGAAAAATAATAAAATTTACTCTTAAAACATGTGAATTCATGTACCTTTTTCTCTGACATTACTTGCAATACAGAATCATACACTTTTGCATGCTTGTTTTTAGTATAATCAGCTATCTTCTGAACCTTAATTATTTAGTTATGTATTATCAGTTCACTAGAAATTGAAAAAAAATTATTTGCAAAGTCAAAAAACTAAAAATGTGGAAAATTTGCAATGTTGTTGCTTTCTTAACATCACTAATATATATTATAAAACTATGATTGTAGTTCAGGAAGTTTAACTATGTGTTGTATACATGTACTGAAAATTTCAGCTCTCTTAATACTTTCTGAGAAAAAGGTACATAAGGATCTGAAAATGTTGTTTTGAGAAAGCTGAATTTAAAGTTTGAACATTAAAATTCTGACACACTTCAGTATATTCCAGGGTCATGATTATCTGCACCTTCATTCCTGGATTGCTTCAGCTTTTCTGATTGCCTTCTCTTGGTCCTGGCCTCTTTTGTTAGTTGCTGAACTGTTCGCTGGGCATGATATAGTCTCTCGGTGTTGAAAGATACAAAAATGTTCTAAGGGCACTGCATGGCAGCTTTAAAGGAATGCAGACTAGCATTTAAATGGTATTTAAATGTATTAAAAACCTCTTAACCCCCCAAAAGTGTATATTTTCTGAAACTGGAAATAATAGAGATTTTATTAGTGCCTAAAACAAAAAATGTGATTTTTGACCATTTCAGAGTACCTTGTCTGGGTTCAATTCCCAGTTAGGATCTTTCCTCTGCAGAACCTGGAAGTATGAATGTGTGAGTGAATGCAAGTGCATTTAATAGTTAAAATTAATAAAATGAATCTTAAGAAAACCTACAGTTCTGCTAGTAATAGCACCATCAGTTGTTTCTAAGTCAAAGCTGCCAATATAAGTTAGAAGAGGCTATACAAATGAAACAATTTTAACGAGTTATGTCAAACTGCTTTTAGAATATTTATTTTTACTTTCTCTGCCCTTACCTGGGAAAAGTATTGTATTCCATTAAAAATGTAGTATAGAGATTTCATCAGAAATAGATGTTTTGAGGTCCATTACCCCCCCCCCCAAAAAAAATATTTAGAGCCTACCTCTATGGTGTGGCAGTAGCATGTCTGCCTCAATTCAAGAGATCCTGAGTTTGAATCTTGTTGGGTTGAGTTACTCAGATAAGGTTGTTTTTTTTTGGGGGGAGGGGGTTCATATCCTGAGAAGGCATGTCAGGTAACTTTAAGCTCTTATGGACCCTGGGCTCATTTGAGCATCATTTCATTCATTCATCATCTGATATAACCTACCAGGTTAAAGCACGTTAAACTTGAAGGAAAAAAAAAAGATTTTTAGAAATACCAATACAATAAAACAGGGGCAGAATAGTGGATATGAAGATTTGCCATCCCAGACCACTAAATTAAATGTCTTGGGAATAGCACATGGTATGTAAAAGTAAATAAAAATAATCTTCTCAGTTGTTGCTTATAAAATATTGGTTGAATATTTTCTGATGTTACATTGGATACAATTTTCTCTGTATAAATTAGGCTTTCCTGGCCAGTGTCAAGATTAATAAAATCACCCTCATTCAAGCTCTGACCAGTGCATGCCACAGATCACCAACACCCTGAAGATGCTAAGCACAGTCCTTGGTGAAACATAGGTATCTTTGAGCCTTCTAGACCATGACCTACAAACCCAGGAAATATAAATACATTTATTAACAATTTTATCTGTTTATATGATTATTTAGCTTGATTACAACATACAGAGGATATGCAACAAAACATTTTACATAACTGGAATTAAAACATTTTGGCATAATATGTTGTTGTTTCAATGTATGGTTAATGACCTTGTGGTGTAGTGGTTACCATGCTAGCCTCTAGTTCCCGAGGTTGCGAGTTCAAACCCGGCAGAGGGTGATGGATTTTTTTGGGCGTAAAATTCTTAGCTTGGATTTAGTTCATAAGGGAAGTAAAGCTGGTGGTCCTGTGTTGTAGATTTACGGCATGTAAAAGAACCTCAAGCCTGATTTAAAGAGACCTCTGAGCAGAATTATTGGTCTTTCACGCCCAATATAGAAGGGAATCTAAGGACCACAGCAGTTAAAGAGCGTCTGTAAATAAAACTCAATTTAATTTAATTTAGTTAATGACCTATGGGGAAACCTTGTTTCCACGATGGCTGGTTCCATTTATTAGCTGGAGGCACCCTGCAGACAGTATCCGTTATTTCTTATGTTGATGGGGATGGTGAAAGAACAAGGGGACTTAAAGAGCGTTTACCATGGGTTCCTAACCATGTTGGGCCATGAGATGCTTTGCATGAGCTATTTGTCTGTCTTCCGTTTTCTCAGTTGATAAATTTTGACCATCTATATAAATCTAATGAAATATCTGCAGCTTGAAGAAGGTGTTTAATTCTTCAACTGTTGTATATTTGCTTTAGTTTAACTTCTCCACAAATGGGAGCCAACTTGAAGTAGGTGGTTTGTTTACATACTATATTTTACGTAATTTATTAAGCTTCATGCATTGGAAAGCTAACTTGAAGTAGTATTGTTCTTGGAGTTTACTTTGTTTAAGAAGTTTGCAACATGCTTTGGACGTTGGTTTGAAGTTGTTGATTACGTAATAGTTACTGTTGTTATGCAATATGCTGCTACATACGAGAAGCTGATTTTAAGATGTAATTTTGTTGTTACACTCCAAGTTTTACACTGTAATATTTAACTTTGTTATTAAAACTGCTTCTATATATTATTTATGTTTGAATTTGCCTTGCCTGTGTCAGTAATGTTTGTAGAGTCATGTATCTCTTAGGCAGGGTGCAGTACGACAATAATTGTAGACATACACAGAATTTTAAGTTTTTAAAATCACTTCTTTTATTTATCCTTTGCACAATTTAATAAAGCACTACACTTTTTAAGAGCTGTGAGATTCTTTAATACTTTCATTTAGCTACCGCGTAGACATATTTTACGATTCACATATAATATTTCTGTAGAGAACACATCTTCCAACTGGTCACTACCAAGGTTTGCCAGCAACTGAACATGTTTCAACCGTTAAACCCGTAAGCTTCGGTATTTCAAGTCTCTGATTGGTTAATCCTAGTCCAATGGAATATCTGCATTTTACTTAAAGCTTTTTCTTTGCTGATGATTGGCTAATTTTAAAATGTTACTGAATTTACATTATTGTTGCTCTATTGTTGCTCTGCAACATTCAAACTCTCTAACTCATTATTGCTACAAGGTTACCTCATTATTACCTCATTGTTAGCAACTTAAAACTTATTATTCTCACAGCTCTTGCATTACCATTAAAGTATGTAATGTATTCACATAACATTATTAAACATGTTTACAATAATAATTAGCATATGCAACGACTGTTACATACATTTAAAAATAATTATTACATACATATTGTTTCAAGGCAGGTTGTTATTGAATTTATTTATTATAAAAATACAATTGAAATTATTCAGGTATTAAAATACTGCCTCAAGCTTTTGTCTTTTTATATGCACGTTTTCTATGGAGTAACAACTATTTTCTGCTCCATGGCATTCTCATTGCAAGCATTACCATTACGATTCTAGCTTATTTGTATACTAGTTTCCAGGCCTTGTAAATCCTTTTTAGCCATTTAGGAATTAAAATCAGAAGTTGTCTAATAACGTATGTCTGACAGGAAGAACATGCTTTTCAGCGGTGAAAGAACTATCAAAACCGGTTTAGTGGTTTCCAAGATTACCTTACAAACACACAAACACAAATTTTCTCTATGTAAATATCAGTAGGTATAGGTAGTTTAAAATTTCATTGTTAGATTTGCACCAAAAGCACATTTATAATATTTTGACATATCAGAATAACTCTACAGTATTATAAAGTAAACATGTGAATCTAAAAACTGAATCTCAGTTAAATTGTGTAAATGCCAATACACAAATACTTTTTGTTTTTCAAATTTGAACTTTTAACCATATTTTTAAAACATTTTTTGTGTTGAAGATAAACAAATAGGGACATTCAGAAAAATACAAAAATTACAACAAAATATTTTTGAGGAAACAAGCATTAAACTTAAGAGTTGATAGAGTTTTGTGATTGTAGGTTAGATTCTTTAGTGCTCACAAATTCTTTTGGAACCAAGACTTTTTTTTTTTGTTCACTAGTGAATGTTATTTTAAATTAATTAAAATAAGGTAATTTTTGGTGGTTGAAGACCTGTGTTCCTCCTTAACCTAACTTATAACTCACTACAATGAGATAATTTAGAAGAGAAATGAATACTGAGGAAAGAAGTTTATAACTGCAATCACTTGTACAAAATGATAGGGGCTAAGAAAACAAGAATTTAATGATGATTTGGTTTGTTTCATTTTTAGAGTTCTCAACAATTACCTTATGTGGCAAACAGTGCGCAGCCTCACTGCTTGCTTGTCAAAACCTTTCCGAGATGCCTACAAGGGTTTGCGTAAAGCTCTGATTGGATCTGAGGGTGGAGAAGAGCCATGGCGCTACTGTGTTACAGACACCAATAATGTGTTAGGATTTGCAATTGGTGCTATGTTTGTCCGTGAAGTTTTTCGTGGAAACTCAAAACCTATGGTAAGCTAAGTTCCTAAATATGCTGAATTTAGAAAATAATGAAACAATATTCTATTAAATATCCTTACATAAATGTTGTTTATATAACCATATACCCAGAAATGCTTCATCCCCTTATCCTTTTTTTCTCCTTACACTGTCTGATGCAGCACACGATGAAATAAAAATAAAATACCACATGGAAATCTATCCTAAAGGAAATGCTCAAAATGGTCTCCTTAAGCTTAGAAATGTGCATCGGCTTGCTTTCATATTGACTCCTAGATGTGCTGATGTATGCCTGCAAAAATGTCATATTTTCTCAATGCTAGTAAAGAAATGAACTGAATCACAATAAAATGGCACAAGTAAAATAAAAAAAAAAAGAAATGATAGAATCACTGGCTTTGAAATTAAGAACCACATGACTTACTACATTACCCAACTCCAGAACCACTTGTAATTACATTTTAACCAGAAATAAACAAGAATATCTATGAAATCTCCTATTTGGTGTGGGGTGGTTGTTACACAAAAACTATGGTCTAACTACAAAAACAGAGTAGCTATCATATCATATAAGTCGAGTTGTAGGAGGAAGCTGTAATGGAAGAGTGAAGCATATCCAGGCCATGTTTACCTAACATATTTTCATCTCTATATTACAGGAGTGTGCCCCTAAAACTTTGGCCTTTTTTGGTTGCATCCTCCACATAAATGGGCCCTTAGAGCAAATGAAGTGAGGTTATTTAATTAAATTTTATAAATGCACACTACCAGGCCCATATTTAGGTCTCCTGACAGCCTGCCCCCCCCCAAAAAAAAATGCTTCCCCAACTTGAAATACCTATATTTATTAAAGAAAGAAAATATGACATGTGAAAATTTTGAAGGATTCAAACATAACCCACAAAATCACAGCGCACCTTAATGCCATTCTAACATAATTATAAGATTACCAATCACAGTATGAAATCGACATTATGCCAGAATCCGTCTCATAAGTTATAAAAAGAACTAAATGACATCACTATAGCAAATTATTTATTACCTTTGCAAATAATTTTGAGAAAATTAAGGACTAACAAAACACACTTCTTGATGTTAAAGATTCTTTTTTCAATCTACTAACATCTTCTCGCCATCACAGCATGTTTCTCTATGTCAACACTATGTGCACGTGGCATGTAAACTAATAAGCATTGCTAATGTGCGACAATGAATATGCTCCAATGGGTGGCAGACTTAAATTTTAGAAACTTGACGTTTAATGCTCATGCTTTTTTGTAGAGTTTTCCAGAAATTTTCCCACCCCTAATACCAGTAGTCCAGTTTGTCCTCCTTAAATACGGCCCTGCACAATACAGTGAATTGTATGAAATGGCTTAAATAAGGCTTTGCAAATCAATAGATGAACTAGTTTAAGAATAAGAAAGGGAGAGGATTTCAGCACTGCAATCAGAGCTAGGCCTATTGTGCCTGTTAACCCTCCAGGAGGAAGGGATGAGGCAAAAGTGTTTATAAGGGTGGCCAGAACTGATGGTGGCAGGTGCAGTGCAGTAGGGTCCCTAACATTTCCAGACTAAAAATCCCCCAGCCATTTCTTTGATGCCTCCTCCATCCTCAGACACAGGTTTAGACAGAAGATTACATTACAGAATGAAACATTTCTCTCCTCAAAGCACACCAGTGCATAAGCCAAGCACCACCATCCACCACACCTGACTCTATTACCCTGCAAGATAAAAGGAAACAAAATGAAGGAACAGGAAAATTGGTGGTATTTCCTGAGTCATCCCATTGGTAGGTGGTGAACTATGACAAACATAAAACCTAATGGGGGTAGCAGGCAGAGCTGGTGAGTGCAAAACCCCATACTCTGCCTTGCAGCATTGTGCAGTTAAGATACTAGGAATTTACGCTGTAAAACTGCTGGTAACAAATATCATTTGCACCTATAAAATTTACTGGCATTCCAGAAAAAGAAATAATCTGTTCATGAAGAGATTTCATTCTGAAGTTTGCAGTCCAAAAACCAGCTTCCTGAGATGATATGTACATTCACGCTTACCTTTCAGCAAGGAGTATACTATGAACCAAAGCTTTCAAGTCAGCTGTCCAACTCTCTTTCTGCTCTTTTGTTTATCCTGTCACCATGTGATGCAAAACAGATATCAAACACCACATTCAGTTAAGTGATAAGGAAGAAAACTTTTTTCAATAGAGGTTGTAACTATTGTGTTAATGGTAATAAATTTAGTGACCATTCATAGATCAGTTACAATGATTGTGTTTGTTTTATTTTGTTGGTTTTTAGCCAAAATGTCACTTAATGAGCAATGTACAAGCAGTGAGATTGAACCAAATGGAAGTGTTGTATCATCAGAGCAATTTACAATGTGTGTTCTGTTATTGAAATCTTTTGATATGATGTTTTATCATAAGGAGATTTTCTGCATGGCCTGCACAAGTTTTATCATCATCAAGGTCTGACTTTCAGGTTACTTTCTTTGTTAATTTAGAAATACATACCAAGTTTGTATTTGCTTGAGTCCTACAGTAATTTATGCTTATAATTTTATTTCTTCTTCCTCATTGCTGCTTTTAACTTGGCTCCAATCTTTTAACAATGTGGCAGAAGTTCAGTATTGGCCAGAGCTCAGCTGCCATCAAATTCTGTGTGGTTTACATACTTCACTAGTTTAAAAATATGGACATAATGATTCCTGAAACATGTCCCAGTTTTTAAAGTGAGTGAGGTATGTAAACTAATTCACGTACTCATTGGCAGTGTGTTACACAATATCTTTTTTGTTAGCAGATTCTGAGTAAACATTAAATAAGTGCTTAAATAATTTTCAAAACGGTTTCTGTACTGACCTTGTTAAATTTGTTGTGCTGTATTAATAGCAGATAATTACTAAGTAAAAAATGTTGTTAAAACAGCAATTGCTAACTCTTGAAGATGAATACAGTAAATGTGGCAAATGTAGTTAGTTAAAAGCAACAAAAGAAAAAAAGAATATTTTAGTATTCATAACTTTCTTATGCTAGTTGTGTAATTCTCTTTTACTTTTCTTCCTGATCTTGTTGGATAGTTTCTTTTAGCTAAATTAATTTAACAACTCTAATGGTATAGAAAAATTTAAGAACATAATATATATGTTGTAGTATATAAATCTACATTGAACTAGGTATCCCAAAAATCACGACCAAGACCAAATAAATACTTTTTCTTGGCACTGTAACTGGTGATTCACCCCTGGATGTTAAAGACTTAGTTTCACTTGAGATATAAAATCATTTTGCAAACTTAATTTGGCAACAAGATAAATGACACACTGCCACATTACAGTTTATCATTAGAATGGTTCCTTGCAATATTGTAATATTAATATTGATGTTGTAGCACTCCAGGAAATCTCTAAACTACTGAAATGAAAATGCTAATTTCAGTATTAATTATTAGTTATTGAATTAATATACATTTCTTTTCCTTTTTTAGTTTCGAGATCCTTTTTTACAATTTTCTTTCTAAACATTGTGAATATTACAATCTTTTAAAATTTAATTTGATACTACAATAACACACTTTCCTAATTTATTTAAAACTGTTTCTTTGCAACAAAATCTCGAAAACAATTGTTATTAACTATATTCCAAATTTTACTTTCAACTTATTTTGCTTATGAGCCATATTCTTTATACAGAATGTTAAAGAAAAAGTATTCTATATTTTGGGAGGTGGTATGGACCAACACAGGCAAAAAAAATGCCCAATAAACATGTGCTCTGAAATGCATACCTTAAGGGCTATGAGCATTTGTTTATCTTCGCTACTGTGAAACATTTCTTCTACTACAAGCTCTTTGCTATTACGTATGACCTACAGAATGCAGTAAAACTGTTAAACTGGCTTTTTTTTACTGTTAAAATAACTTCTAATGTAATCTGCTTGCGATTACATATGACCTGCACTTGTGAACCATCGCTAAAGGTTTCCTGAGGTCGCGGGTTCAAACCTGCCAGAGGGCGATGGAATTTTTCGGGCATAAAAATCCTTAGCATGGCTTCCTTCAGAAGGGAAGTAAAGCCGGTGGTCCCATGTCATAGATTTATGGCACATAAAAAACCTCAAGCCTGATAGAGGCCTCTGAGCAAAATTACTCATCTTTCATGCCCAATATAGAATGGGACGCTAAGGACCACAGCAGTTAAAGAGTGTCCATAAATAAAACTCAATTTTAAATTGCTAAAGGAGGTGCTCAATGTGGTGCCCATTCATAGTAAGGTATGCTTCTGTCTGATGTCTTAGGGAATCACGCACTCTCATCACTCCAGGTTGGTTACGGAGGCTCTGGCAGGCATTGATGACACCTTCTTGTAATGCTTGTACATCATTAATGGGAGCTGCATACACCAAAGATTTAAAGATGCTGCAATGCACTGCAGTGTAAAAGCATTTCACAAACTTATCAAAACACAAACTGATTTCATTAGAAATAATGAGAATATGTGTTGCACTTACCCAGAATTGTGAATATGGTTTACGGTAACAACACTAACAGATGTTTACTGCATGCTGTATCCTGGATAATGTGTCATCATTTGTTTAATGCCTGCTTAGGTTGTACATAGGTAGTATCAAAGAGCTTGCAGTAGAAGAGATGTTTCTCAGCAGTGAAGATGATCAAGTGCCCATAGCTCTTAAGGTATGAATTTTAGAGCCCATGTTTACTGGATATTTATTTTTCTTGTTTTGATCCATACTACCACTTCACAAAATATGGAATACTTCTTTTTAACACAGCATTTAGTTATTTTTATATATTTCTTACTATTCCTATCCTGCCTCATGGAAGATCAAGTTCAGGTTCTTCTCGACGTGGAGATAATTCCTCTATCATTATCACAGAGCTATCTATATATCCCTATGGAGATTTCCCACATAACTGTAATGACCCCACGTTATAACTGCACTACCTCACACAATATAAATATTACTATTTCTCTCTTTGAAGTTTACGCGTCTGACTTTATATTGGGAAGCCAGAGGGAAAATGATGCAGATCAATTAATCCCCAGTGCCATTGATGAACAATAACAGTTTACGTGGCTATTGCTCATGAAGTTACATTGGCATCTCTTTTCTCTTGTTGATTTTCATCTTTGATGAGTACTACTTTATTATACAATCATGTTGCTAGCTTCTTGCACTTATTTGCATTACTTATTTTACAAGATATTTTATGTATGGATTCATTTAAATCATTTCTATCACTACTTCTTTGTTCTTATCTTGAGATTTTGTTTTACATTTGTTTTCTTTCTATATGTGAATTATTTCAAATTTACTTGCTGTATTTTACATGCTGTTATGACTTTATTCTTATTCTCTCGATGTAACTCCATATAGATTTCAACTTTTCTTTTGCATTATTATTTTACATATTTTTTACTCCCTTTCTGAATATTATATTATTTTTACTTTCTCTTCTACATACTTGTATAGTAAGTAGGGGAAGTATTGCATTCCACCCAAAAATTTGATACCGAGTTTCACTGGAAATACATGTTTTGAGGCCCCCAGAATCCAAATAAAGTATTTTTGGAAATATGTTTTGTGTGTGTGTGTATCCTTGGACAGCAAAACTCAAAAGTGAAAAGTCGAATAAATACCAAACTTGGCATTTCAGTTTAGTATCTTCCAAGGATGCAGCACAAAAGTTTTCAAGAAAATCCCCCAACCCCCAACTACGCTTTCCATGGAACATTTTTTGAAATTTTTTATTTTATAAACAATAGCTCTAATGATTTTAATTAAAATACCATATATGAAACATATTTACCTAACACCTGAAATTTATATCTTGAATTTTTTGGAAATAGCCCAGGAAGTCTTCATTTGAAAGGAATTTTGTATAATCTTGTATAACTTGTAAACATTAAGCGATAGACGAAAATGTACCACACAGAAAATGTAGATCTCTTTAAAACACACAATTTACTTAAAATATGTTGTTTTGTCACATAAGCTGTTTCATATCCATTATTAAAGTTTCAAATTGTTCAATATTTGTCATTCTTTTGAAGTCCCATTGATTTTCAGTTGTTTCTCGTGATTGCATGGAAACAGTGTGTAATTTTAAGGCCAGATATAGCGTCCAGTTCTTGAACATTTAGCTATCATTCTTTTTGTATTTATAACGAAATGTGTAATGTAGCTATTTTTGCAAAGGTTTATTTACATGAAATGTAGTAGATAGGAAAATAAGCTTTAGTAAGAATAGTACATATACCACTAATACAGATAGAGGGTAGAGAAAGTCATGTGAATTTATTACACCAGATTTTTTTTTTTTTTGATTGGACTTCTGAATTAATCATAATGTGATCAATCCCCACTACATCAATAGGGGAATGTCTTGACAGGATTTTTGATGAGTGGATTGGAAGGCATGGTACAACTGATTGGCCCCCAAGGTCATGTGAGCTAGCACCATTAGACTTTTCAGTGTGAGAAATTTTGAAAAATAACATATTTTTTAACAAAAGCATATAAATGTGGAACATCTGAGAGCATCAAAGAAGAATGTGAGGTGCTACACAGTAACAAATGTGTGTAACTTTTGGTTAATAATGTAAAACCGTATTGTGAAAAAAATGTATTGAAGCAAATAGGAAGCATTTTAAGGAACTGTTAAGTTTTCAATGATTTAAATAATAGTGAAATTATTTGCACAAGTGTGGCTTTGTGGTTTATCATTTTTCATTTCTCTATCAAGTAACTTTTGTATTTTTTAACATATACTATTTGAAAGGGGATTCAAGGATATTGTCACACCTCATAGCTGGCCAATTGCAAGCTTGAGTTTAAGCCAATGCCTTACAGAATGGTAGAGGAGACAGAGCTATTGAATGGTAGAACTTAGAAGGATGAGATTTGCTTCTTGTAATCTTTACCTGCTGCAGCCAAGCATGCTATCAGATACCAGCAGACACTAAAGGAAATACTTCTCCTGCAGCAAAAACCTAGGCTTAAACAAAGGTGCACCCTGAGGAGCAACCTGGCCTCTTGGGTTCTAGCTAAAACAATAATTTTTTTTCTGTGTAATAAGATGGCACAGTCAATAAACTTTTACCCCCCACTTTGGCAAACTGCTATTCCCTATCTCACTTAACAGTGCAAGCTCCACAGCATCAAGCCAATAAGAAATACTCTTTAGAGTTTAAAAAAACATAACCTCATTCTTCCATAGAAAGGAGCACGTATGAATTTGCAAGTACAACTGCTGACTACCTAACTAAGATGTTCAATTTGGATACAATGATTGCACAGTATGCAGCAAAACAAATAACACTGAAATTTGAACATTTGCTGTCTAACTTTCCATAACAATAAAGTATTTTATTATACATAGCATTCTTGACACATTGTGAATTTAGTTTTGTGTTGATTTCTGCAATTATGGATCCCAAAACAGATGAGAAGGTGTTTATCGTGGAACATTATTTCTGGTCATATTGAGTAGGATGTAGAAAGGACCAAGTTTGCTTCATGTTAAAGAACAGTATGGCCAGAGATTTAATAAGGAGACACCAAATAAAACTATGTTGGCTGTCATTGGCAAGTTCCATTGTATGGGATCAGTCCTATGTCCATGAAAGGGGACAACAGGTTGCATGCGCACACGCCCACAAACACAACACTCACACACAGAAACCCAGACACATATATTTATTTGCATTCTATAGATCCTATGCTTTGTTTTTGACAACAAGATGTGGAAAATGTCAATATGTTATATATTAAATTCAAATTGCTCAGCATCTAACAGGAAGGATTGAGCAAGCCCGACTGCAGTATTCCAGCCAAAAGTTATCTATGACATATGAGGATCCAGATTTCCTCTGCAACAAAGTTTTCAGATGAAAGCCATATTCACCTTGATGGCAACATCAAGACAAACATTCCTGAGGTCACAGGTTCAGACCCGGCAGAGGGCAATGGATTTTTTTGGGCGTAAAAATCCTTAGTATGGCTTCCTTTGTAAGGGAAGTAAATCTGGTGGTCCCATGTCATAGATTTACAGCATGTAAAAGAACCTCAAGCCTGATAAAGAGATTTCTGAGCAAAAATTCTGGTCTTTCCTACCCAATATACAGAGAGAGCTAAAAAACTATGAACCGGCTGTGGAGTGTTTTTCCTGCCCATGTCCTCTGTGCTCATTGCCATGTGCTGCTATCATAGAAAGGCACAGATGAAACTATACAACATTTTCAAAACTACTTTTAAAGGCTTTACTTACCAACTTTATGAAAGGAGATGCTGAAACTGGCCACCATTTTTGTCCATACATTTTTGGCACCTCTTTAGGAAACTATCCATCACTCGCTGTAGTTCACGTTGAGAATTGCTGGCAATTTCCTGGCAGATATTTTGTTTTAATTCTTCCAGGGTGTGTGGGTTTGTCTTGTACACTTTATGTTTTAAGTTACCCCAGAGATAGAAATTGCAGGGGATTAGGTCGGGGGACTGAGGGGGCCACAAATCTCTACTAATAATTCTGTCCTCAAACACACTTTCAATTGCTCTCTTTGAAATATTGGCTGTATGACCTGTTGCAGAGTCTTGTTGAAAAAAAGGCAAAATCATGCTCCCCGCCTGTTAATTCTCTAAAAACAGGGAGCATAATTGTATTCAAGTATGCACGGGCTTCAACTATTGACTTGAAAAAAATTGGCCCTATAACTGCCCCGACCTAACCTACAGCGATTTCTATCTCTGGAGTAACTTATAACAAGGTGTACAAGACAAACCCACACACCCTGGAAGAATTAAAACAAAATATCTGCCAGGAAATGGCCAGCATTTCACAATGTGAACTACAGCGAGTGATGGATAGCTTCCTAAAGAGGTGTCAGAAATGTATGGACAATGATGGTGACCAGTTTCAGCATCTCCTTTCATGAAGTTGGTAAGTAAAGCCTTTAAAAGTAGTTTTAAAAATGCTGTATGGTTTCATTAGCGGCAAAAGGCAATGAGTGCCGAGGACGCAGACAGGAAAAACACCAGGCAGCCGGTTCGTAGTCTATTGGCTCTTTCTGTAGAATGGGATGCTAAGAACCATAGTAGCTAAAGAGCATCCACAAATAAAACTCAATTTAATTGTTAACATATAAACAACTCATTTTTTAGAGTTTCAACGGCCTGTTGTTAATGTGGAAACCACTGCTCAGTGCATGGGTTACAATTTGGTGTGGCATGTCTGGTCACGGAATATTGGCTCTTATTTAATTTAAAATGCTGCACAGAATCTGCAAATGAAAAACCAGGAGTGCTACAGGGACCTCATTATTACCCCATTCGTGTGGGATTTGCACCCTTTTTGTCCTGCCAGAAACATAACCCTCCAATGACAATGGATGTAGCAAGATAGACCAACAGTCCGCACTGCGGACTTACCCTTCTGTAGCAACACTTTCGAGATCATCTAATTATGGAACTCTATTCCTATATTCTGCCTGCTTCCTGTATCTCACCGCTCATAATACCTGCATATGGGGTATGTTAAAAAAAATTGGTTTTCAAGACAGATGACCCACCTATAAATATTCCGAAATACTGTTTTTGTGTCCTCACAGCAACTTTTGATTTCACATATTCAATAGGTAACCTTCAGAAAGTTTGTGAACATGATGGTATATATTTTTAACACATTCGGTTTGTAGCGGGGATAAATAAAAAGGTTTCTTGGTATCGGGTTTCTGAGTCGGAAAGGATTTGTTTTGCCGACTGCTAAGGTAGAGGGTTAATGGTTGGGTCTGGACGCTTATCTCAGGGAGTGTGGATTGGAGGTTAATGACACTCGCATTTCTCCTTCAGTGGCCCGTTTATTCTGAAGATCCGCACTGAATTCCTTTTACCGAATCCCCGTCACACAAGACTTGATTCTGCCTATCATCCCCAGCTAGTATTGACGTGTTTCCCCCGTTCTACTTCTCTTCCTACGTCGAAAAATATGACGTGAATTTTGTTGACTGTAATGAATCCTTCCTACCTGCCTTTCCGCACTTTAACTGAACACTAACTTTCAAACACATTCTATCTCGATGCTTCACATGAAATCTCACCAACAGTACTATACGAAGTTATTTACGTTTCGGCATGTTCTCTGCTCCCCTCTATGATACGAAGTGATACGTTTTCTGTGCGGTTGACAGCACCTGACTTCCTTTCTGTTGTTCTCGTTTCCTGTGGGTTTCACAAAATTCTATATAACTTAAGCGCTTGCTAATGTCTCATGCCTGTTTGTTCTTAAAATATTTCACGTTTTACAGTTTTCACTATGTCTCTCTTCGCTCTAAAATACGCGTTTTCCTACGTTTTATATTTCCATCTGTTTTCTTTTATTCACATTCATATTATTTATTCGTATCTGTTCTTTACTAATTTCTCTCGTTATGATTTTATTCCCCCATTTTCTACTCCTTCATATTATCTTTATTCTTCCTTCTTATTATTATTCCCGTCATTATTATTATGATTATGATTAACATTGTTATTGTTCTTATTCTTCTTATTATTATTAATATTCTGGCGAATCTTATCACTTCATGCTGCAATATCATTAACTAACATTTTAGTGTCTTTTGTTTTACTGCATGCTGTGCTTCTTACTTCCACCAATTCTGCAATAAAATTACCCAAAACAATTTATGAATATAGGCAAATGCTCTTATTTTCTCTGGATACAATCATATTAAAGTGGAAACTAGTAACAAAATGAACTATGAGTCCCTGAAAAGTATTTTAGATGCACTAACTACTACATTATTTTAGCCTGTAAATAATTGAATAATGAAAAATCAGAGCATATTCTTGTGATTCTATAATTGATGAATGGAGAAAGTTCACTAATGCAAGTATTATAAAACTTGCCAGAAATGTTTTATTCATTTCCTTGTTATGATTTTCAATTATTTTTTATGTTTTATTTTCAAAAGATGTTTGTGAAAGACTGTTTGTGTGCATCTAAATTTATTCGCTTTACCCGAACGGACCCAGGCAGAAAAGATGATAAATGAAGTTCGGGACGCATTCAAGGAGAATCTGCTAAATCTTTCTTGGATGGACAAGGAGACGAGGGATGCAGCAGAGAGCAAAGCAGATGCCATCACAGATATGATTGGTGAGAGTCATTTTACACATATTTTACTTTTGTGTTTCAGTGATGCTTAGTAAACAATTCCTTTGGAATTCTAAAGAAGGTGCTGATATAAGTAGCCTTTCAGTCATTCAATACATTCAGTATTTACTTTCTCTACTACGTATAGTAAGCAGGGGAAGTATTGCATTCCACCCAAAAATTTGATACCGAGATTTCACCGGAAATACATGTTTTGAGACTCTCTTAATCCAAAAAATCTGATGTGTTACACTCACATGACTTTCTCTACTCTTGTACAATCTATTTTTACAAATGCCTATTCTCCATATGCTTCATGATAATCGAGATATCGAGATGTCAATCTTATTGGTAATATTCATGTAGACGCAAGGGGAATATGATAGGCTTTAAGCGATAGTCAAATATTTTAAGCGCTGGTTGCTATGTGGCGCATTCCATTCTCTTTGCATGTCCAGGACATAAAAAGAATGAATAACGAATTTGAGAAAAAGTATAAGTATTGGAAAATTTAAGGAAATAACAAGCAATATCTCGAAAACGGTTCACTCAACAAAAGAAATGTATATAACATAAGTTGTGTATTTTAACGCGATCTACATTTGTTGTGTAGTAAAATTTTGTTTATCTCTTACGGTTTACCAGTTATGCAAAAGCCGTTCACTATGAAGAATACTTTTGGAGACATTCCCAGAAAATTCGAGATATACATTTCATTTCTCATGACATTATCTTAAACATATGATATTTTCATCCAAATCGTTAGAGCCATTTTTGAGAAAATTAAAATTTTCGAAAAATCTTCCATGTAAAGGGTAGTCTGGGGTGGGGGGATTTTCTTGAAAACCTTCGTGTCGCATCTCTGGAAGATACTGAACCTAAATACCAAGTTTGGTGCTTATCCGACTGTTCGTTTTTGAGTTATGCTGTTCACAGACACACAGACAGACACACAGACACACACACAGACAGACACACACACAGACATGTTTCCAAAAATGCTTTTTTTGGATTCAGGAGGTCTCAAAACATGTATTTCCGGTGAAATCTCGGTATCGAAATTTTGGGTGGAATACAATACTTCCCCTACTTACTATACGTAGTAGAGAAAGTAAAAAGGATTTTTAGAAAAAGGTCCATGTGTGTGTCTGTGAACAGCATAACTTAAAAACAAAACGTCAGATAAATACCAAACTTGGTATTTAGGTTCAGTATCTTTCTAAGATGTGACACAAAGATTTTCAGGAAAATCCCCCTCATCCCAGACTACCCTTTACATGGAAAATTTTTCGAAAATGTTGATTTTCTCAAAAATGGCTCTAATGATTTTGATTAAAATACCATATGTTTAATATATTTTTATGAAAAATAAAATGTATATCTTGAATTTTCTGGGAATGTCCTCAAAAGTCCTCTTCATTATGAATGACTTTTGCATAACTGGTAAACCGTAAGAGATAGATAAAAATTTTTTTACACAAAATTTGTAGATCTCATTAAACCACACAATTTACGTCATACACATTTTTTTTGTTGAGTGAACCATTTCCTAGATATTCCTTGTTATTTGTCTGAATTTTCCAGTACTTATACGTTTTCTCAAATGGGATTTTGTTATTTGTTTTTTTTATGTTTTGGACATGCAAAGAGAATGGAATGCTCCACATAGCAACCAGCGCTTAAAACATTTGACTATCACTTAAAGTCTACCATATTCCCCTTGCACTTACAAGCACATTAGCAATAAGATTAACATCTCAATAACTCGATTAACATGAAGTAGATGCAGAATAAGTGTTTGTGAAAATAGTTTGTACAAGAGTAGAGAAAGTCATGCGAGTGCAACACATTAGATTTTTTTATCAGTAAAGCTTTTAACTTATTTTGGCTCTTTTTTATTAATTTGGGTGATCACTACTAGGCCTTAATGAGCTATGTGTGATGGTGATGAATTTGATCTGTGAAATGGTTTACTAGGCAATAGATGAACTGTGAGAACATTCATTATTCCTTCTCTGAACAACTGTTGTATTATTTATTATGTATTCATTTTGCAAGCTTGCATGTACTGATGCTTTGTTAGCAAATCTGACTTTCTAAACACTCATATTATTACAGTAGGTTTAGATAAATGTTATAATATTAAAATAAATATTTGAATGTGTATTTTAAAAAGATAAGTGAAGAATTGTCTCAAAATACTTATTGTAATATTTGTGTTGCTTTGTTGTCAGTAGCTGCAGGTTTTACAGGTTTAGATAAATCGACTGTAATGTAGTAAATTGAAAATCTCTTAAGTTGCATATTATTTTCTCCACTATTTACCTATAGTAAATAGAGGAAATATTGTATTCCACCCGAAAATTTGATACCTAGATTTCATCAGAAATACATGCTTTGAGGCTCCCTGAATACACAAAAAGGTATTTTTAGAAAAAGCTCTTTATATTTGTCTCTCCATCTATCTGTGAACAAGATAACTCAAAAACTAAGTTAGTTAATACCAAACTTGGTATTTAAGTTCAGTATCTTCCAAGGATGCAACACAAAGATTTTCAAGAAAATCCCTACCCAGATCTACCCTTTACGAAAAAGTTTTTTTTTTTCTCAAAAATGACTAACAAATTTGATTAACAAATTAAATGTATATCTTGAGTTTTCCGCAAATAGCCTGTGAAGCCTTCATCATTCTGAATAATCTTTGTATAACTGATAAATCTTAAGACATAGACAAAATCTACTGCACAAAAAATGTATATATTCTTAAAACACACAATTATGTCTGATAAACTTTTATCTAGTATTAATCATTTCTGAGATATTCCTTGTTATTGGTTGAAATTTTTAAATACTTTTACTTTTTCAGGTAGTAAGTTGCAATTTGTCTTTTCTCTGGTCATACAAATGGCATGGAATTTTAAAACCAATCACATAGCAATCCACTTTTGAAAAATCTGACTTAACACTTTATTCTTCCTGTAGTTACAACAATATGTGTTAATGTCTAATGAAAGTTTATCTCAATTTACAAAAAGTGTATAGAAAAGTAAACCTTTGTAAGAATACTTCTTAGAAGAGTGAGTAGAGAAAGCCATGTAAAACAACACAGTAGAACTTTTTTATTATTATTATGTTAGACAATTTAAATTTAGAATCAAACCAAGCCAGGGAAGTGATTTTTATCTAATTCAGTAGAAATTTCCTAAGCATAGTCATTAATAATTTTTATGTACTAGTGTTACAAAAGTGCAGGATAAGTTGATCATGCCCAGGCAACAAAAGCCAATCATCATATCATTTGTCTTCAAAGTACTGTGATGCAGCGGCTATGGCCCAAGATTACTGGGAGGTCAGCAGCAGGCAGTCGGAGATAAACAATGATAAGTAGCACTCTCCAGCATAAACACCAGGAACACTAATGGCAGATAGCCAAAACCTTCTGGAAGTTTCTTTCCCCCTTCCTCCAGAAAGTGTGTCAAGATAGTTCTAGAATGTTTTGTGGAAGATTCCATTGCTATATAAGCGAGCGTTCTTGCAAGAGTTGGCAAGTCGGTGAGTGAGCGATTTGGTGGGTGCATTTCTAGTGTGTCATCAAATGCAGTTCTCCGAGCTTGTTTGTGATAACTGCTGTGACATGTAGCGAGTGTTGCTGCAGGAGAGATTGAAGAAGTCTTGCGTTTGACTACCCAGCGAGTGAACTGTTTGGAAAAAGTGAAGTGACAGAGAAGTTGAACCAGTTCACATTAGTGAAGTGACAGTGTGAACTAAGTGAAGTCTCGGTGAAAGTTGAACCAGATTAAAACATTGACAGAGAGAAGTGACAGTTGAAAAGTAGAGAAAGTCGAATATGTTTTACACGTTATGCATGTTTTGTATTGTATAAGAATATGATGATTAGCTTTTGTTCCCTGGAAATGATGAATAGACTGAACTGCAGTTCTGAACAATTACTTGAAGGGGGCACGTCATTTGATGAAATTACATTTATTATATGAAATATACATAAAATGTTGTAGTAAATATGTTACAAAAAAATTGACCATTCTCATTGCTAAAGCTTTACTTCTATAACTTGAAATTTAAATGACTATTGAAGTCAGATTTTTTCTTTAAAGTTTATAAAATAATTACAATTTTATAACCAGATAAAAGCCATTGAGATAATTTCAGAATGTTGCACCTTTTTATAGTTATGAAATTTGTAGGTTTTCCAAACTACATTCTGAATCCTGATCAGCTAAATGAGAAGTATAAAGACTTGGACATCAAGGAATACGAGTATTTTGAGAACAACTTGAGGGTCAATGCATACAACTTGCGTCGTAATGTTGAGAAGTTAGACCAGCCTGTCAACAAAACCAGGTAATACTGCTAAAGAAAAGTCACTAATTGCTTGTGTATTCTTTGTATTTACTTTTTAAAACAGTATAGGTAATTACTTTCTCTAAACTCTCTGAATATTAATTTATTTGTCAAAAGGTGCACCACTAGAAATAAACAAACACAATTGAGCAATGTGTTAAACACCATTGTCAATCACAAAATGAATTGACATATTACAAAAAGTAATCATTGGTTAAGGCTGGTTCACAATAATGGAGAATGGGAACCAGAAGGAGAAACAACATATTAAAATACATATATTATAGTGTGAGCATTCACAATTAATGGAAAGCTTTCTCAGATCCTGGAAACAGGAAAGAACATTTGGTTAAATTTTAACTTTTTGTGTTCCCATTCCCAAGATGGGATATTAAATCCATATTGTCGCAACCTTAGGAGTTGTGAATGCGGAACGTAGCTTAGAGGTGAGGGTAGATAGTAGAACAAATAGCTCGCAATGTTTCCTGATGGCCCATTTTATTATATTAATTAGAACAAGATGATCCTGGGCTTCAGTTCCCAGGTTCGGATCTTGAGACTGGTTATGCATTTAACAATCCAGTCCTGAAGGGACTTAGCATTCAGTCTTGAAATGACTGGAGACTCGACACACATAACCTACAATGATGTGACTTTTAAGTAAACATTACATAAAATATTGTGACTTTCCCTAATAGGATCTTACCTTGGAGAGTTGTCGGGTATAAGTTGCAAGTCCAGCAGCATGGACTGCTGACAAGGAGTCCAGAATGAGAACAACGACCAGCAAGGGTTTGCAGCTCGTTATAAAGAAAGTTACTGCCTAGGGCGGTCTCGACAATCATGCCATGAGCATTACTGAGTATGGTGTGCTGCCACCCTGAAAGTGCATGGGCTCAGGATTTTACAAGGATCATGTGATTCATCGGGTGACGTGCAGAAAGGCACATATCCCTAAGGAAATGATGGCGTAGTGAAATCCCTTTGAAATTTCAAGGGAAGTGGCAGTTATAAGTTAGCTTCAACTACAATCCCAAGTCAAGAAAGATCATCAAATATAAAAATGACTAAATGTATAAAAATGTAAGAGTTTGCCCAATATAATAAAGTATCAAATCTCTAACAAATTATCTTGCTGCCTGTAACTGTACACATCACAATATCATGTACATTAGGCTCTTCACTGTAGAAATTATTCAAGGCTGCCATGACATGAAACACCTGTAGAGTTCTCTCTCTAATCACAAGTTGAAAAATGAAACCAGAAGAAATTCCAGAAATGTGTATCCTCACGCCGCCAGATTCATTGACTGCTGGTTCTTCCAGCAAAAGTATCACGTCTTACAGTTTGTTTATATGGTACTCAAAATTAACTTTTGCCTTAAAAAACAACAATAGCAAATACTATAAAGAAGAGCAAAAACTAGTAGAAATTAACAGAGAACTTAAAGAGCAACAAATAACTTTAATGTATGCTATTAATGTGTATGGCATTTGGCATAACAAGAGGAATAGAGTCGTCCTAGTTCCGTTCCCAAGGTTGTGGATTCAAACTCGGCAGAGGGCGATGGATTTCTTCAGGCATAAAAATCCTTAGCATGGCTTCCTTCAAAAAGGAAGTAAAGCACATGGTCCCATGTCATAGATTTATGGCACATAAAAGAATCTCAAGCTGATAAAGAGGCCTCTGAGCAAAATTTCTGGTCTTTCATGCCCAATATAGAATGGGATGCTAAGAAAACCATAGTAGTTAAAGAGCATCCATAAATAAAACCCAATTTTATTTAAGAGGAATGGTAATAGTAATACATCTGCATTTAGAAAATTATTTCTTCTATAGAATTTTGTTCGAGTGGAAGCAAGAGAATATTGTTGTTCAGTTAAAAACAAATTATGTTGCAAAATCGATTTTCTGCTTTATTTATCAATATGTCCATTCTCGTTTTCAGGTTGTTTGAGCCAAAAGGTTGTATGCTGTTTTGCTTCCCATTCCCATTTACATTCTGATTTCCATTCTTGGGTTATTGTGAACCCGCCCCTAATGTTGCTATTGGACTATTTATAGATCTAAATGAAATGGTTGAACTAGTTAACCCAACAGACTTAGTTATATAATGAAAACGCACACCTCTTAAATGGTTCCAGAAATGCTTATAAAACAGTAGGAATATGTATGTTTTCATGAAAGATGTTTCAGGAAATCTGTCTGTGGTGTCCCCCAGGTATCTGCATTAAGATGGTTGTTTGATAAGTCTGGTAAATTTCCAGAGTATGGCAGCAATCATTGTTAGTAAGAGTGATTTGTGTAATAGTTTTACACAAACTTTCAGAAAGATGTGAAATTTAGTGAATTGTTGAGAGCTGTCTGAAGTGATCAGTGTTGCACATGCCATAGAAAATGATAAAAAGCCAGTTTTGTGCTGTCAGTAAACATTTAAAGGGTTGAACTTCAAAACAGATTAAAGTAGAGTGGATGAAGTTTATATGGACTTTAGCACTGTCATTGAAGACCATTTATTTCTAGATGAATGAGTTTAAATCTAGTCAAAAAATCAGCAAAGATGAAGTAAGCTTTAGCTGACCAGTTGAGATCACCATGAAGGAAATCACTAAAAAAAATCCATGATATTGCTTTTGCAAGACTGCTGAGTGAAACTGTGCAAGATACCTGAGATTGCAGGCATCTACGAGAAAGCTATGTGCACATTGGATGTCACAATGCTGAGTGTTTAATATAAATGCATGTGGAAGAATGTTTCAATAGTGTCTGGCACTATTTAATCTCAATCCATAGGACTTCTTGCACCAATTTGTGGCTTTCTGTGAAACTTTGGTCCACCATTACACATCGTAGACAAAGCAGCAATCAAAACAATTGAAAAAGGCTGGTGAGAGCGTACCAAACAAGGTGAGAACTATTTTTGTCTGCTGGAAAGGTGATGACCACTGTTTTTTGTAGATTTCGGGTGTATAATACTAATGGATTATTTAGAAGAAGGCAGAGCCATAATTGGGGATTATTATACTTCATTGTAGGGTCATTTGAAACATACATTGAATGAAAATGACAAAGACTGGCATAAGAAAGTGCTTTTTTACTGGCACAGTGCTCCAGCCCACAAAACAGCAGTCATAGTGGCCAAAGTGCATTAATTGGCCTTTAAATTGATTCCTTGTACACCCTATTCTCCAGATTTAGCCACAAGTGACATTTCCATATACCCAAACTTAAGATTTAGCTTGGAGGGGAGAAATTTTCATCAAATGAAGAAATGGGTGTCACTGTTATTGAGTACTTTGCAGAGTTTGAAAATTCCTAATTTTAACAAGGGGATGAAAAAATTGGAAACTCGCTGGTCCAAATGTATAGACAGTTTTTGTTCCATTCATATGCTGCCTTTATCTCTAAGGTCATATTGGCAGCTTTGCCTTTGGAACAATTGCTCATCAGCGGTGATGTTCACTCATTTATTATTGAGATAATCTGTGGGTTTGTTTATGTTGGTTTTTCTTTATAAATGTTAAATTCGCAAACACTGTTACATTCTTACTAATACTTCCACACTCTAGGGAGGATGGGGAATAATCCTGACTAAAGAAAAATTCCCATCCTCCAGTCAGGAATTAAACCTGGAACCTCTGTGTAGACGTTGATGGAGACTATGGATGGAGAAGTAAAGTGAATATGTTACAAAAAAAATAATTTTATTTGCATTTTTACAAAACTTTTCAAATGACCCTTGTAGGGCCATTACTATTTCTGATTTTATGATGGCACTGTTCAGGTCCAGTTACAGTTACAACATGGAAACTTTATAATGTTTGAAGATGAAGCGGCCCTGTTTTATACTGGTTAAAAAGAGGATCAATTTATTGTTAAAATGAAACATGGAATTGCAACTCATAATTTGTTACTATTAAATACAATAAAAATAAAATTGTTCTTTACAAGAAATAACTTTCAGTATCTCTGCATGTGCAGTTGAAGATTGGTAATGAGGTAATACCAGAAGTCAGTCATTACAATTTTCCTGGGTTCATCTTTCTCCTAGATGGAATAGGCATACTAATAAAATAAAAACGAAAATTTCAGCAATTATTGGTATTATTGTAAGGTATGGAATAATGGTTGTAGTAATGGCTTATTAAAAAAATATGTACACCACCTTCATCTGAGCTACATTAATATTCTGTGGCAATCGCTCACAGAAAACCAAATACAAGAGCTTGGGTCATTACAAAACAGCTGTGTTTGATCTTATTTACTACACTCTCACCAAATACTTGTATTATTATAGTGATGTAATTTCTTTAGCAGTAAATCTGAAACTACCTCTAGTTAGATTTGTTTTTCAGATCCTACATAATCTATTCCATTCCGACTTCAACTTATTGAGAATTAATGAAATTTGTAACTGTCCTACCAGAATAAATAATAAAATTCAAATAAATGTTATTGATTCCACAAAATATGGCTTTATGGGATTATTTAAAATTATAGCCACATGTTATAATTCTCTCCTGGAAGACTAAGTATATTAAAAAAAACAACAATAATTTTCATAAATAATATAGTAAACAGCTGTACAATATGAAGGTAATTTTAAAAGTTTACAAAATGACCCACAGATTCCAACAGTTTTGTTTTCAAAGCAACCATCTTTCATGGAAATAACAAAGAGATTGTTCCAGAATCATAGCTGTTTGTTACAGTGAAGAAGTGTGCATATATGGGAAATATAGAAAATCATGCTGTTATTAAATACTTCCTAAGGAAGAGTATGAATGCAACAGAAATTTATACTGATATGATAAACACTCTAGGGGACTCTGCACCATCATTTGCAACCAATTCCAAGTTGACCACAGAGTTTGAATGTGGCCATGAAAGCTTGGATGATGATGCAAGCAGCGGAAGACCAAAATCCACTACATCATTATAAATCATCAATAAAGTACATGTGTTGTCCTCCGTGTTCTAGTGGTACCATGCTAGCCTCTAGTTCCCGAGGTCATGGTTCACACCCAGTGGAGTGTGATGGATTCTTTTCAGGCATAAAAATCCTTAGCATGGCTTCCTTCAGAAGGGAGGTTAAGCCGATGGTCCCATACCATAGATTTACATCATGTAAAAGAACCTCAAACCTGATAAAGAGGCCTTTGAGCAAAATTTCTGGTCTTTCATGCCCAATATAGATTGAGACACTAAGAACCATAGCAGTTAAAGAGCACACATAAATAAAACTTTTAAAAAATAAATTAAAGTACATGACATGGTTCTGCAGGATTACCACATGAAGGTGTAGAAAACTGCTGAAGTTCTGGCCATTTATGGCAGGAGAATGTGTGTCACATTTAGAGAGAAGAATTGTACACGAAAAAATTACCTGTAAGATGGGTGCCACAACTGCTGGCTCCAGATCAAAAGTGAATCACAGTACAAATCTCCAAGTAAGGTTTCACTTGTTTTCAGAGATCACACCGATTTTATGTAACAATTTGTAACAAATGACATTGCCATGTTAAATGATAGATGAATCAAGGTACATAAGCTTGCTAACATTGCCAAGATCTTATTAGTTCATGTCTGGAAAATGTTGATGAGCATTTACACATGCAAAAGCTCGCAGTACAATAAGTGTCATGTTTTTTAACCACTGATGCAAAGTGCATCTGAATGAACATTTCACATTAGTGCTTAGGCATATTCAGACTTGATTGACTTTTTGTGACATTACATCACTTGAAACATGGATTCATTACCACATGCCAGAGACAAATCAGCATTCCAAACAATTGGTGCAAAAGAGTGAAAGTGCTCTAAAGAAGGCCAAGTGTGCTCATTCAGTAAAGGTGGTGGACTAATTGTTTTCTAGGATGCCTGGGTTCTGAAGTTGATGGACTCCTGAAAAGTCAATTGGAGAGTACTGAGGAGCTTTAATAGAGCAGTTAAAGGAGGCTATGAAGAACAAATGTCCACATTTATTAAAGAAGAATCTTCTTTTCCACCAAGACAATGTGCCAGCACAAACTTCTTCAATTGTGATCACAAAGTTGCAAGATTTGCACTTTTGAACTGCTGCCGCATGCAGCATATTATTCACCAGATTTGGCTTTACTTTTTCCTGGATTTGAAGAAATGGCGTGTCGGAGACACAGATTTACCTCAGATGTGAAAATCATAAGTCACATAAACTCCTATTTTGCTGAGTTGGACAAATTATTTTACACTGAAGGTATAAAGAATTTAGGAGTATCATTGGTTCAAGTGTATAGAGTTGAAAGGTGACTGTGTTGAAAAATAAAAACAAATTGGGTTAAAAATCTTGGTTTTGTTTAACAGGTTATGACATTTTGGCTTTCTAGGTACAATATCATGCAGCTCTCAATGTCATCATCTTAATACTGCCTATAATAGATATTTGTAAATAATTCATGCATGCACATTTGAGAAAATTTGCCTTAGTTTGGTCTGGTGTTTAATAAAACACATTACTAATTGTCTAAGAAACTGTGAAACTAAATATAATAATTTATAAATCTCAATAATTTATTATGTAGGTGGGGAATGACACCACCTACAGTGAATGCCTACTACACGCCTACAAAGAACCAGATTGTATTCCCAGCAGGAATACTTCAAGCCCCATTCTATGATATTGAGCACCCCAGTTCTATTAACTTCGGTGGCATGGGAGTTGTGATGGGACATGAACTTACTCATGCGTTTGATGATCAAGGTAAGAGGTTAAATGTTTTAATGATACTTAATGCAAGCACCTTATTTTATTACTTTTAGTATGCAAACAATTTGCTAAATGTTAAAAATTATAAAACCATTAGAAGCTGCATTATACTTATGTTATTTGGTTGGCTATTTATACTTAAAGCTTCACTTATTCAATTTCTCTGGATTTGAATAGCAAATATAAACAGAAAAAGCAGTGATGGCATACCACTTTTGGTCAAACCACCTCAATAGTAAACCAGAAATTAAACTACTCATACAGGTTACCACTTTATATGAGTTTAACTAGTTGGGAAAAGAGCTTCAAGATTAAACACAACAACACTGTCAATGAAGTTTGAAACTCCATCAGTGAAGCTCATCTATCAACCACCAGAGGGCAACACTGCATCTAATCCAAACTCATTGAAGAACCAGTAAGTTGACAAAGCGCCTGGCAATGAAAGTGATTTCCTTTTCAAAATTATCCCTGAAAAATTGAAAGTGTAATTGAAGCTTTAAGTGTAAGTATCACCAATTAGCATAAATATATAGCTCACCACTGGATAGACTCTGTGCCAACTTCCCGGTCACCCTTGTTTGGGTTCCTGGTCATGCAGGTATTAGAGGTAATGAGATGGTAGACATACTTGCAAAGAGGGGCTTGAGTCTTAATTTCATAGGACCCAAGCCCTCTTGTGGCATGTCTCCCAGAAGTAGCAAGTATGAGATAACCCAACCAACACCATTTTGAGCATTGGAATATACAAACTACTGTCTGGCAACCCAATGAATTAATTTCAGGTCCAGACAGTAAGCAGAGTAAAATTGTTTTAAATTGAACTAGATTTAAACTCAGGAGTGTTGTTGGCTATCTTAAGTACCACAGCACAATGCATAAACATTTGTACATAATGGAAGTTACCCAAGACCCTTTCCAGTGTCAGGAAATGTGGAAGAGAAAATGAAATCTCTCAACATATACTATACAAGTGCAAAGGTTTTGCCATACATATATACTGAGAAACCCAATGAACTATGAACTAGCTGTACAGTGTTTTTCCACTGGGCATGTAGACACATGTTTTCCGCTGCTGCAATCAAGGTCACACTACTAACACTGCTCTGCTCTGCAGTATTACATTGACCTTGATGTAATGTAGCTCAGTATGAGGCAGTGTAGTGCAGTGTTACGTGTTATTTATTATTGTCTTGCATTTGGTCACAATTATGGCTTAGTATATGTTTAATATTGTACAATGTATATGTATATGTGATTTGTATGTGTTAATGCAGTCAGCTCATCAAGTACAAATACGATTTGCAGAATGATTCCTGGTTGTAAAGGTTCTATGCTGTACAACAATCCATAATCTGTGTAATAAATGTCAGGCCACAGGTAGTGTTCAGTCTAAGAAACCTAATAGACAGCATAGGGTTCTTACCGAAGAAACATTAAACATTGATCCTCGTTTGGAGACTTCCCACCAGAAATCGCTTAGGCATCTTTCATAACAGTCAGGCATTTCGTATGGCTCTGTACAAAGAAGTACTGAAGAAGTTAAAATCATATAAATAGCTGTGGCATAAGCTGTTCAACCAGGTAAACATAAACACACATTTTAAGAGTGGAGTCTCAATAGTGTATACAATAGCGAACTAGACCATATTTAATATTCTTCTCAGACGAGTCCTGGTTCTACCTCCATGGATATGTGCGTACACAAAATAATCATCACTGGAGCTCTGAGAAATGTAATGCTGTTCATGAAGTACCCTTCCATGATGAAAAAATTGGTGTGTGGTGTGTCATGAGTGGAGAACAAATTATAGGATCCATTTTTACTCTCTCTACTATGTATAGTAAGTAGGGGAAGTATTGCATTCCACCCAAAAATTCGATACCAAGATTTCAGTGAAATATATGTTTTGAGACCCCCCTGAATCCAAAAAAAGCATTTTTGGAAACATGTCCGTGTGTGTGTCTGTGAACAGCATAACTTAGAAACGAACAGTCGGATAAACACCAAACTTGGTATTTAGGTTCAGTATCTTACAGAGATGCGACACGAAGGTTTTCAAGAAAATCCCCCACTCCAGATTACCCTTTACATGGAACATTTTTCAAAAATTTTAATTTTCTCAAAAACGGCTCTAACGATTTTGATTAAAGTATCATATGTTTAAGATGTTTTCATGAGAAATGAAATGTATATCTCGAATTTTCGAAAAGTATTCTTCATTGTGAACGACTTTTGCATAACTGGTAAACCATAAGAGATAGACAAAATTTTACTACACAAAAATTGTAGATAGCGTTAAAATACACAATTTATATCATATACATTTTTTTTGTAGAGTGAACCATTTTCGAGATATTGCTTGTTATTCCCTTAAATTTTCCAATACTTATACTTTTTCTCAAATTCGCTATTTATTTTTTTTTGTCCTGGTAATACAAAGAGAATGGCATACTCCACATAGCAACCAGCTCTTAAAATATTTGAGTATAGCTTAAAGCCTGCCAATTCCCCTTGCATCTACAAGAAAATTAGCAATAAGATTAACATCTCGATATCTCGATTAACATGAAGCATATGGAGAATAAGCGTTTGTAAAAATAGTTTGTACAAGAGTAGAGAAAGTCATGTGAGTGTAACACATCAGATTTTTTTTTCTTTTACTTTGTCTACCACTAGCAGGTAGAGAAGGTATTGCATTCTATCCAAAAATTCTATAACAAGGTTACACTAGAAATACATGTTTCAAGGCCTCTGAATTCTAAAAAGGTATGCACAGGTGTGTGGGTGGGTGTGAGAGAGAACAGCATAACCTAAAATCGGAAAGTTGGATGAACACCAAACTTGGTATTTAATTTCAGCATCTTCCAAAGATATGACACAAAATCTCCCACACCAAACTACCATTTACATGGAACATTTTTCAATTTTTTTTATTTTCTCAAAAATGGCTGTAACAATCTTAATAAAAATATTATATATTAAAGATAGCAACATGACAAATAAAATTATATCTTGAATTTTCTGGGAATAGCCTGTTAAGTTCTCTTCATTCAGAAGGAATTTTGTATAATTTTATATAACTGGTAAACATTAAGTGATAGGCAAAAGCGTACTACACAAAAACTGTAGATCTCTTTTAAACACACAATTTATTTCAAATAACTTTTTTGTGTTAAACCCCATTTCCAAGATATGTGTTATTGATGGTTTCAATACTTTGTCATTCTTTTAAAGTCTTGCCATTTGTCATCTGTTTCTCATAATTGCATGGAAAGAGTGGAATTTTAAAGCCAGCATATAGCATCTTTTTCTTCAACATTTGACTATTGCAGTTTCCTTTATATCTATAACAAAATATGTTAATGCAGCTATTTCTGCAAAGTTTTATCTGGATCAAAATGAAGTAGATAGAGAAATAAACTTTCATAAGAATAGTTTATAGCCATTAGTAAATGATAAAGGGTGGAGAAAGTCATGTGAATGTAACACATCAGATACTTTTAGTTGCTATCACTTATCTTTAGTAAGTAGGGGAAGTACTGTATTCTGCCCCAAAAATTCAATATCCAGATTTCATGGAAATAAACATGTAGAGGCCCCCAGAATCCAAAATAAGAATTAAAAAAAAAGTGTGCGTGCGTGCGCACTCATCACTTCATACAAATTGTGACAAAAGGACCTTGTGCACGTTGTGTTTAACAAGTCATATTCTTGCACTGCATACATATAATTAATCATAAGCAGAATACCAGTTAATTGTTTCTTGCCTCAGAATGTATAAATTAATAAAGGTATTTTTGTTGAAGGGCGAGAGTATGACCAAAATGGAAATCTTCACCAGTGGTGGAACAACAAGACTATTGCCAAATTCAAGACCCGCACTGAATGTGTGGTGGAACAATATTCCAGATATGAAATAAATAACAAGCATCTTAATGGTCGGCAGACATTAGGTAAACATAAATTTCCTCTTCATGATTCATCTTTTTTAACATTTTATGGTATTACCTTTATAGAGGAACATTCCAGGCTTCTGCTCAGAAAAGGTAAGTATACGCCTGTTATCTCTTAAGATAACACTTAATATACTGAGCAAGATGCGCCTCAGGTGTAGCATCTGTGGCTTACATTTGGGATGTCACGTGTTAAAGTCCTGTGTACTGGCCAGTCTGACTGGGTTTTTCTTTCATGGTTTCCCTCAGTTGGTAGTTAAATATTGAATTGGATACACAAATTAAGATTTTTTATTATTTTAGTTTCACTTTTTCACCACAACTTTCAGCAGTAATGGGGGCTGGAAAGAACACAAGAAAAAGGTATTAGCAAAAGGAAGGATAGCACTGAGTGCTATTATTGCTTGTAGACATAAACTACCAGGAATGAATATAAAGTGGTTGGAGAGAGTATATACGGCTGTAGTCGAAGCAAAAATGCTGTATGGGGTGGAAACATGGGGAATAGAGGAGGGATGAAGAAATGTGGATATGATTCATAGGAACTTTTGTAAACAGGGGTAGCAATGGAGTAGCACAGACAGAACTAGGAAGAGTAGGGAGCAAAGGTAAAATAATGGTAAGGAGTCTAAAATATTGGTTTAGGCTAAAGAATATAAAGGAACAAGATATTTTGAAACAATGCTTGACTGCACAGGAGAACATTACCCAATATACAACTTGGAGTAGTAGAATTAAACAGGCTCTGGAAGAAAGTGGGGAGGGGGGTACATGGAGAGATAGAGAACTAAAAGAAAGAGGATTCTGGAATCAAATCAAACTAAGAATGAATAACATTGAAATTCAAGAACTTTTTGGTAGTTTTAATAACAAAAAAAATCATTGAATATTTACAGGGAAGTAAAGCTAGAATGGGGAAAGGAGACATATGTGGAAAAAGGAGATAAAGTTGCCAGGGAAGGAATTGCATGGGCGAGAACAGGGGTAGCAAAATTGAAAGGTATAGGACAGAGAAGGGAGGTAGACAAATGTCCAGTGTGTGGAAAGATAGACAATTACTGACATGCAATTTTGGAATGTGAAGAAACTAAAGAAATGAGGGATAAATCAATACTGAGGAAATGGGTTAACTTACCAATAGAAATAATAGGGAAAAAGATATTGAAAATGAAATCAGATGAGGAAATTGGGAATTATTTAGGTAGGTTAAAACAAAAATGGATGAGAAAATTATATATGGAAGAGATATAGGCACAACAGAGGTAGATAGTAGCCAAAGAATTGTAGATATAATGGTTTCAACAGTAAGATAACCGCTGTGTTGAAGCTTGCTGGAACCAAGGATAGGTAGGCAGCAACTCACAGGTTGGGAGTTACTGCATTTAGGATAAAAGAATCTGTAGTGTTAACAAGTAGGTTAAGGGTTAGTAGTAGAGCTGGCTGAATGTAATTATACTATGTATATGTATTTTGATAGATATGGTGAAATAAATTATCTTATCTTACTGGGACATCAAAGTTTAATATATTGTGCTTCTTCTTATAAATGAATCAGTTTACCTCAAATGGAGAGTTCTGCTGCTTTTTAATATATATTGCTATGTACAGCATAACTATAAAATGAAAGGTTTAATGTACACCAAACTTGCTGTTTAAGTTTAGCATCTTCCAAAGAAGCACAAACTACCATTTTTTGAAAAGGTTTTTGATTTTGTTTATTTTCTCAAAAGTGGCTAAGGATTTTTAGTCATTTTTTAAAGTAGTTTTAAACACCTGTTCTTTCTGCAGCACCACAGATGGAGTGGATACTGATGATACATGAAATGATAATTGAGAAAGAAAATTTGGGGAGGAAATGTTTCAGACCTAATATGATCATAGGCTTTCATAGCAGGTGTTATTAGAAAATATGGCATCTTTTAGGCCTTGGTTGAATAATAAATAATTATTAAAATTTGACATTTCTTCTTCAACTTTGGAGGACAAAACATCAAGTTTTAATAACTTTATTGTTCAACCATGCCCTACAAGCCCAGGAAAGATGTCATATTTTACTAAATTCCAAACCTAAGTTTAGGGTACCTCCCCGCCATTTACCAGTTATAGGAAAACCTGGAAAAAACCTCGCTCAGGTATGACAGTCCTGGTAGGATTTGAAATGCAGACCACCTATTCACGACCTCAGCTACGCATGTCAGTTGTAAAATATCATATTGTGACTTTATCCACTTTTCACTTTCAGTTCACTGATGTGATTCAATTCAGTTTCCCTGTCACTTCACTAACATGATTTAGTTCATTCTTCCCTGTCACTTCACTAATGTCATTCAGTTCAGTTCTCACTGTCACTTCATTGATATGATTTAGTTCAGTTTCACTGACAGTTCACCTTTATGACTGTGTATAGTGGTGAAATGAAACATGCGCAAAGTTGCCTTTTCTTCCATCCACTTCACTCACTAGGGTGTCAAACACAAAACTTCTCTAATCTTTTGCAGTAGCAGTAATCACTGTACTTCTCAAATGTCATCACAAGACTTGATGTCACATCAGAACAACTCACTATCTCACTGACTAAACTAACTCCTCATAAGCATGCTTGCTTATATAATCGCTGGACTTTTTGAGAGACTTCTAGAATGTTATGGAGGTGGGGAGAAAGGTTCCAGAACAATCCTGTTATCCTGATAATGCTTCTGGTGTTTATGCTGGGTGAGAGCACTATCCGTCAGCTTATCTCTTCAGTTAGTTGGTCAGCCTGTGCCTTCATATGATAACTGAGGTCCATGGCTGCATCACAATATGTATGACATACTGACATGAGGAATAAAATTGAGGCAGTATTTTTAACACTTAAAGATTTTAATCAAGTTATATAAATATATATTTGAATAACAGCCCGCCTTAAAGCAATATGTGTATGTAATAATTTGTAAAATGTATGTAACAGTCATTGCATATGCTTATATTATTGTAAACATGTTCAATAATGTTATGTGGATGCATTATGTACTTTAATAATGTAGGAGCTGTAAGAATAATAGGTTTAAAGTTGCTAACAATGAGGTAACCTTGAAGCAATAATGAGTAAGAAAGTTTGAATGCTACTAGTCATTATTAGAGCAGCAATAATGTAAATTTTGGGACATTTAAAAATAGCCAATCAACAACCAGAAAAAGCTTTAGTTAAAAGAAGGTATTCTATTGGACAAGGATTAGCCAATCAGAGACATGAAATACAGAAATTTACAAGTTTAGACGGTTGAAATCAATTCATTGCTTCTAGACAGTGCTCATAACCAAATGCAAGATGTTTCCTCAAGAAATGAATTATGTATTCGTGTCAGACGAAAATAGTATATGTGTTAAAAAGTGCAAGTATTAAATAAAAGAATCTCACAGCTCTCGATATAAGTGAAGTGCTATTTAATTTGTGTCAAGGATTAATAAAAAGGAGTGAATTAAAACTTAAAATCTGTGTAAGCCTACATTCTTCAGCCGCACCACAACCCTGCCAAGACTTCCATGACTCTAACAATAATACTGACACAGCCGAGGCAAACATAAATATATAGTATCTAAAGACACAGTCAAATTACAAAGCTAATATTTTTAAACTTGGGGCGAAGGCTACCAGAAACCGGGTACTATGCGTGCGATTGCAACGAATTTCAAGTTCGGCTCCCCAGCAGTCGAAATATGATACAACACCACCATAACATAACCTTACTTCAAATTGACGCCCAAAGCGTGGTGCAAATAACGTAACAAACCATTTTCTTCAAATTGGTGCCCAAAACGTGGAGCTAATAAAATATTTCTCAAAATGTATATATGTTAAGTTTTCTGTTAATAGCCTGTAAGGACCCCTTCATTCAGTTCATGAATTTAACAAAGAATGTTAAATGGTATTACTCACATTAGCCAGGATGAGAAAGTGTTACTTTTATTTGGGGTTTTTATTATCTAAAATCTTGAAGGGAATAGTCAGGCCACTTTAAAATTGACTTATGACTGATTTGCAAATAACCATGTGGGCATTGGATCCCCTCCCTCCATTATTATGTAGAGGGTTTCATGAAACTCTGCTTATACTGTAATATTTGGCTTATTTTCTAGGCCATGTAATAATAATCACTTTGTTACATTGCAGGAGAGAATATAGCAGATAATGGTGGCCTGAAGGCTGCTTATCATGCATATCTCAAGTGGTCACGCAGAAATACAGAGGAACTACCTCTTCCTGGCCTGAATCTCACACACAAACAGTTGTTCTTCCTAAGCTTTGCACAGGTAACTTATCACATCATTTTGTGTTCTTGACATTATGATATCTTTTTTACTCATCAGCAGCCTAAGACCAAAAGCAGTTTTTTATTTGTCAGAGATTTTAGATGCCAACAATAAAGAGAGAAAGATATTGTTGTGGCATTGTCACAGTTTTGCCTTATGTTTAGACATTTACACATTTTAAAAGGTGTAATATCAGCAAAAGTAGTATATTGTACTAATCAGCCATGATATGAATACATTCAGTGGGAAAACAAACTAAACAGTTACAGAGCAAATGGGCAGGGCATCAGAAGAAAGTCGGGCAAAGAAAACATTCACATTTCTGAGTTGCATTTACTATAAACAAAGCTGAGGCATGCAAATGTAGTACTGCTTCCATTGTGCACTGTACATTCTTCTGTTGGTTTGCCCTCACTCCCTCTGATCACTAGCCTTGATGACATTAGGCAATATCAACAAAAACAGTGGTGTCCTCCTCCAAGTGCACTCATACCATGGCCGATAGTAAATAAATTCTGTAACAGATTGTTAAGGTGTAACTAAAATATTCCACACAGTCTGGCAAAATATATTTTTAAGTTCATTTTTCTGACCTTTTTTTTTTTTTGCACCTATATAGTTCACTTTTCTTCTTCCTGTGGAAATTCATCTGAAGTACACACTGCCTCATTGCTGAAGCTGTCTGAACAACTGCTTACTCAGTGTAGCAACTATACTTTACTCACTCTTCTAGCTTCACATTTGGTTTTGCATGCCCCATTTGATTTTATGACAGCTGAACTCACAACAAATCAACTGAACTGAACTCCTTACTACTTTTCCCCCTTTATATAGGTATATGGATCATTTTCAGAACTTTCAATACATCCAGAAATTTCTAACATGTAGAAAGTTCGATTGGTGCTTAGCCACTGACATACAGACCTCAAGAATAAAATTTAGCAGTGTTTTAGTTTTACCAAAATAAAAAACGAAAAAACACTTGGATACTTTGCAAATTTAACTTCATCTTGAAGTGCCATTATTGTATTATTTATTGAAAACCTGGGCTGTCTGAGGTACAGTAATCGCATAAGAGTTATTTTATCAAACGACATAGTTTCTCTTTTTGTTTACAAATTTAGGTAGTTTAAATAATTTTTTTCCTATACCATTTCATGAAACTTTGCACAATTCTTCAGAATATGTAAAAGTGTGGAATTGTGCAGTGATTTTATTCTTCTTAAGAAAGTATCCTCAAAGATATTTTACCTCAGATTAGAGCAAAACAAAAAAACAAAATTGACAAATCCAACTTGATTTTTACTTTCTCACTACGTATACTAAATAGGGAAAGTATTGCATTCCACCCCAAAATTTGAGATCAAGATTTCACCGGAAGTACATGTTTTGAGGCCCCCTGAATCCAAAAAAAAACATTTTTAAAAAAAAGGTCTGTGTGACTGTGAACAGCATAACTCAAAAATGAAAAGTCGGATAAATACCAAACTTGGTATTTAGGTTCAGTATCTTTCAAAGATGCGACACGAAGATTTTCAAGAAAATCCCCCACACCCCAGACTGTCCTGTATATGGAACAGTTTTTGAAAATTTTGATTTTCTCAAAAATAGCTCTTAACGATTTTGAGTTAAATATCGTATATTTAAAATATTCTCATGACATATAAAATGCATATCTTGAATTTTCTGGGAATGTCCCCAAAGGTCCTCTTCTTTCTGAATGGCTTTTCCATAACTGGTAAACCGTAAGAGATAGACAACATTTTTTTACACAAAAAATGTATTTCTCATTAAAACACCAACTTATGTCATATACATTTATTTTGTCAAGTGAACCATTTCCAGGATATTCCTTGTTATTTGTTTGAATTTTCCAATACTTATACTTTTTTCAAATGGGAATTCATTATTTGCTTTTTTATGTCCAATACAAAGAGAATAGAATGCTCCACATAGCAACCAGCTCTTAAAATATTTTACTATCGGTTAAAGCCTACTATATTCCCCTTGCACCTACAAGAAAATTAGCAATAAGATTAACATCTCAATATTTTGATTAACATGAAGTAGATGGAGAGTAAGCATTAGTAAAAATAGTTTGTACAAGAGTCAAGAAAGTCATGCGAGTGTAACACATCAGATGTTTTAATTTATACTTGAACAATTAAAGCTTAACCACAAGCAATTCATAATTGCGTATAATGGAGTTTTGGAAAAACTCTAAGCTAGAAAAAAGTCAATTATCTTTTATTTTAAGTTACTAATTTGATTTCTCAGAAATGTGCGACTGTTTTAATTCTATTATTTTTAAAGCAAATTTTGGCAGCCATATAACACAGTACACTTACATAGGAGAAGTAGCTATTTATGTAAGAAAGGGTGAAAAGATAGCATTTTAAGCATGAGAGATAAAGATTCTCCACCTCATCTTTGTCTTCAGTGCTTAAAATGCCTTTTTTTGGTGTTTTACATAAGAAAATTCCTACTGTACTTACATTTTAAAGATAATTAAATGATATTTTCTTTCTCTCACACTCTTATTTTAATCTTGTGAACTTCTAATATTACAGATGTGAGAGTATTATGTTTTTATGCAAAGAGATCAATTTCACGGTCTTGAATATACAGAAGTTAGTAGTGATGTGTAGGTGGAGTTCTCCTTGTCAGTCATATTTTAATATACAGTTATTAAAGCAAAATTGATAAATATAATTAGGAAAATGAGTAATTTAGAAGTGAATTTAGTAATAACAAATGCTGCTGTAAATATTTACAATAAATAAACCATTGGAATTTGTATTTTCAGTATTTCTAATTAGTCTGCTTAAAAGTATCTTCTTTTAGCTGCTAATTTATGGATGCAAAAACCAATGACATTTTGGTACTAAAATGAGAATTGAAAAGTTGTTATTATGAAACTATATCTAAAAATGTATTTTTAGATCCGATAATAAATGTAGCGTTAGAAGCGCCAATAGTCTATATATACCTTCGAGATAATAGGTCATAAATTTAGCAAATTTAACACTGCCAGGATGGGATTTTAATCATCCCTTAAAAGAAACATACCCCACCTCAGGTGGGAATTGAACCTGGAATCTGTGGGGTTGAGAAGACAAAATGCTGATCCCTCCACTGCCTGAAATTATAATACTCTGTTGCATTTAATGCTGCATTGAGTCATTATTTATAGGTAGAATAAATTGGAATATTTAGAAACAGATCAGGTTCTCAATAGCAGCTAGAGAAGGAGAGCTGCTTTGGTTTTTGTAATTGTGAAGGGTTAAAGAACAAGATAGCTAATGGATCTTTACGCATTGGCAAAATTAGACATATTGGTGGTGGTAGAGACTTGGCTAAAAGAAGACAATATAAATGTTAATGATTTTAATTATTTGGGGAGGCAAAGGGAAATGTTAGCTGAGAAAGGAAGAGTGTTTGTTAAGGTGTTACTGACTAAAAGGATTAAAAACCTGGTCTCAGGATAAAGAAATGTTTAAGGTGATAAACAACTGGGTGACACCATCATTTCTATAGGAATAACCTATAATTCCCCCCTCACTTCACAATTTCTCAATTTGAACTGTTTCAACACTTAGAAAAGGAAATAAAATACTTAAGAGAAATACACATGAATTTAGAAATTATAATAATGGGAAATTTTAATGTAAGAATAGGGGAAATGGAGGTGCAGGGATTAGAAGGTTGGCAAAGAGATGAACCATTGAACTAAAACAAAAAGCTCAGATGTAGTAAAGGCAAGATGGCAGACAGAGGTAGTGAAAAAAATTAGAGTTTTGTGAACTACTTTACTTGACATTTAAATAGAAAATATGGAGAGAATGAGTATGGTGAATTTACGTTTGCAAATAATAATAGCCAAAGTGTAATAGACTACTTTTTATTGCCTATCAGTATTACCTATATAGTAAATAATTTTTAAGTTTTAAACTTAAATAGTAACTTGAAATAGTAGGGGATATAAAGGTTAGAGATGCTCAGTGGATAAAGGAGAGTAAGAGTGTGGAAATAGACAGTGAAGACAGAAGAAGAAAATTGATACACATGTAATAGTATAATAATTTTTGTATGTGCAGTGGATGTCTACTGAATTAGAGTGGCCAGGGCCAAATTTTCAGTAGGTAACCCTATGTATTGTAAATTCCTTAGCACTAAATGAATTTGTACTCATTTTTAGATAGTTATGTGCTGTGAAATTTAAATATTTTTATTTTAAAATAATATTTTAATGTGGCTTTGCAGCTATCCTAATGATTTTAGAAACGTTGCTTTTTCCAGGTATGGTGCTCATCTAGTACGGATGAAGCAACAAACTTACAGATTGAGAAGGATCCCCATTCTCCTCCACGCTTCCGTGTGATTGGCCCCCTCTCCAATCTGCCAGAATTTGCACAGGAGTTTAGCTGCCCAGTGGGATCGAAAATGAACCCTGAGAAAAAATGTGAAGTGTGGTGAAGTGAGGGTACAGAACCCTAAGTTTCAAGTCACCCCCTGGTGCTTTGGTGAACTTGCATTCTAATGACATAGAGGGAGTGTTGGAAACTGGCTGAGCACGGTTGTGCTTCCAGTTTTGTTTTAAGGTAACATTTCCATTGTCCTTTTATGCAAACTTTCTCTATGGGAATCTGCAAGTTCCTTTTATTTGTTTTTGGCTTTTTTTTCTTTGCCCACCCTTTAAACTTTTCACCAAACATTTAACATTGAGGAAAGTGAAAAGCATTGTAGGCCAGTTGATAAATATTAATCTAATTTTATTGAATGTGGGAGTGAGTTTTGAAAACTGCTTTTACACAGTAATTGAGTTACGTACATACTCTTACCTGAATAAGTAGGAGTGATGGTGGGAAGAGTTGAAGTCACGGTTGTCTTCTCATGTGTGAAACCACGTTTCATGAGAAAGACATCAGAAACAATATCATGTTAATGAGGTAAAGGTAACAAAGGTGTTTACAGTATGTGCATATAAACAATACTGACACTCAGCGGAAAATATAGGTTATGATTTATTATCATTTTCATCCTTTGGGAACAATGTACATTGCTATTGGACATGTCAGCATATGAAATATTTACAATAGCTTATGCACATATATACAGTGATAATAGTTTACATAAATACAGCAATTAGTGATGATAGATTGAGTCGCACTTATTGACTCTCACCCTCACTAAATTAAATGCTGTATTTATGTATATGCATATACAGCATTAATTACTGAAGGTGTCAAAAAGTGTGACTCAATCTACCATCATGAAGAATACTTCACTGTTAATAGTGCTTCTGTTTTTAATTACAGCAATTAGTGATTATCAGTTTTTGGTGGCAGCTCATGAACTTATAATTGGGGATGCTACAATGGAGTTGGTTATATCAAAATTTTGCTTTAAAAATGGCAATTATTAAGTGTAACAACAAAAATATATGTGCAGTCACCTCACTTAGTAATCTATACAAGGTTCGTTAATGCCTAAATGTCAGCATGATTACTTCTTTCTTTGGTCCCACAATTAAAAGGAAGGGAACAATTAATCATTGCTTCAATTAGTATGTTAAACATGCTTAGAATCCACGTTTGTACAAAGGTCATATATAGTTTTTTTTAAGTGAGGGTTTTGTACTTACATTTTGCTTCATGCAGTAGTAACAATAGTTAAACTTACTAGAAGCTGTTGCACCAAGGAAAAGCACAGACACACTGAGGAATTTCCTAAATCTGGATACAGCTCCCTTGTCATGCTACACTAAAAGGATTCTGTTAGTGCAGTCATCTTCAGTAAATAGAAGATATTCTAGCTAGAAATATCATGTCAGAATTGCTACTGTAAATGGGTTATACTCTACAATGCTATAAAATATCTCAACTCTGAACAATCTGAAAGTAAAGAATTCATTTGCTGTAACATTACAGTCATTAAGGATGATGCCGAGGGGTGGAGCTAGGGTTTGAAAAATACTTTAGTTTCCTGTCCAATCTGCAAAAGCCTGCAGCCATATGGGCTATTTCAAACAGTACTTCTTTTTGGTTCTACCCCTCAACTCTCTTCCACCCTCTCACCATCATGAAAGAGCATACAAGGATCTGCCTACCGCTGCAGCATCAAGATGCCAGAGAGAGTTAAATATTGCTCAGTTAGCAAATTTACGCATCATTTGGAAATACAAGGCTTCCCGTAACTAAGCAATAAGAAAATACTAAGAGTTAAAAAAATAAAGTTGTCTGTTACAGTGGGAGTGCTGCAGCTCTTCTGGATGAACTGCCCCTGTCAAATTCACATCTTTGGCCAAGTTATCAAACTACAATTAATTTAAATTGCAGATTTGAATACAAACATACCATAATACTGAGCAACTGTTTAAAGAGTGTATAAACATTACTTGCATCTTTATGTAAGGGGAATGAAGAAAACCTGGATCATTCAAAAAATTATGTATAAGGGCAGATTGAAAAGTCGGTGACTTTTTAAATAAAATAACAATTTTTTCCAAAAAATCAATTTTATTTCTCAACATAGCCTCCTTTCAATTCAATACAAGTTGTCCAACGTTTCTCCAATTTTTTAACCCTTCCAAAAAATATGATTTTTCAAGTCTGCAAAATATGAGGTTGTTTCTGCCATGATGTGTTCACTGGATGTGAATATTTTTCCCAGCAAGCCAATTTTTCAGGTTTGCGAAGAGGAAGTCGCTTGGAGCCAAATCTGGAGAATATGGTGGGTGAGATAGCAGTTCGTAGCCCAATTTCACAAATTTTGCAATGGCAATGGCTAACTTGTGTGTGGGTGCATTATTCTGGTGAAAAAGAACCTTTTTCTTCACCAAATGGGGTCATTTTTTAACAATTCCTTGTGAAACTGATCCAGTATTGTGGCATAATATGAACCTGTGATCGTTTTACTCTTTTCCAGGAAGTGGATGTCTATCACCCCTTGTGAATCCAGAAGACAGCTGCCATAATTTTTCCTGCTGACAGAATGGTTTTCACTTTCTTTGGAGCAGGTTCGCCGAAGGAAATCCACTGCTTTGATTGTTGTTTGGTTTCAGGTTGATAGTAATGGATCCATTCATCAACCGTGATATAATGCCACAAAAATTCATTGGGTTGTGCTCGAACATGTTCAAACATCCCTGTGAAATAGTCACACGATTCCGCTTGTTCTCAACTGTGAGCAGTCGAGGCAACCATCTTGCTGACAGCTTTCTCATACCCAAAATTTGTGCAGAATGTTATACACCCATTCACTTGAGATGTTTATGATCTTGGCTATCTCATGGATTTTCACTCAATGGCCTTACAACACAATATCGTGAACTTTGTTCACCATTTCTTCTGTTGTGACCTCAACTGGCCGTCCTGTACATACGGCATCTCTTGTGCTCCAACAACCACATAGAAATTCTGTGAACCACTTGTGAACCATGCCATATGATGGAACAGAGTCCCCATAACAGTTGTTCAGCTTTTCTTCCATTTCTTTCACCATCTTACCATGCAAAAAGTAGTGCTTTATCAGAACACGAAATTCACTTTTCTCCATTTTCTATGAAGCAACACACATCTGCTTATTTTAGACACTCTCAACAATGTTCTAAGAAACAAATGACGATGAATTTCTGCGATTATACCCAGAATAGATGTAAGACTTGGGTGCAAACAAGAAACCTGTGATTAGAACACTATCTCTCATCAAAGTCATGGACTTATCAATCCGCCCTCGTATATGTAAATACTGTTACTTCAGGAGCAGCTTTCTTGGTTTACTTTTACAGGATTTTGGGACTAAGCTTTTTTTGTTTCAGTATCTGATTTGTTGTGTGTTGACACACCTAGGCTCTTGGTAAGCCTATGACTATCCAAATGTAAGTTGTTGAATTCTGAGTTCTTATGGAAGTTAGTTTTATTTTTGTATACAAAGTTATGCAAAGATTAGGTGGAATTTTAAGTTCATTAAATACATATTTACTTGGTGTTCTTATGGGTACCCTCAAAATTGATTTTAATATTCTTTTTTTAATTGTGAAAAATTGTATTGCTTTAGGAGAGAATCTCCAAAAATAGATGCTACAATTGATTAAGGACTCTATGGAGTTAAAGTATACTATCTTAAGCACTTAAATGAAGCAGACATTAGCCAGTCTATGAATGGCTTAGCATAATCGGTTTAGTTTAACACCCAATTTGATATATGGGTTTCCCACAAGAGTTCACAATCATTCCAGATTTGTTACAATTTTTTTAATTAAGGGTGTTTGATTTATTTGCAGTTCCAGACTTATATTTGGTGATTTGAGGATGAAAATGCAAATATATAATTTTTTCTGTGTTCAATAAGAACTTTTTCTCTGTTAGCCAACATTGAAAACTGTTAATTAATCTTGAAGATTGAGAAGCTAGTAACAGTGATGTGTCATAATTTAAAATAAAGAGAGTTGAAGGTTGTTACACTACGTCACTAAAAAGTTCTTACTTTGAAAGCGTTTCAGGAGAACAGTTTGCTCCTATCATCAGCATGTTTCCAACTGATTTTGCTGGTTATTGTCTGGGGAATGTGTGTGGTTAGTGGTGTTCTCTGGTGCTGGGTTGATTAACCTCCAAAGGCTACTAGGTGGCGTGGTTCAAAATTCATTAGGTGATTCCTGTGTGAAGGATTCCTAAATTCATTACGTGTATTCCTGAAAGGAATACCAGAAAGAATACCAACACATTATCCACATAGCCAGCATGAATGGATACCAGAAGAAAACAATGGATGAGAAGATAAAAAAGTTTGAAAGACAGAAATACATTCAACAAACAACTACTTCACTCAGGCAACAAAAACCACAAACACAACGGCTACCACATCCAAGGAAAGCAGCAGGCGCACAAATTACTCCCGTTATGGGGTGAAAAATAATGATATGGGACTCGTCCAAGGCCCCGTAATCGGAATGAGTACACTAACTCTGCTATGAAAAGCAGATAGAGTCCTCAAATAACAAGCCTAATACAATATGGAAAATTATAAAAAAGAGACTGGTAAACATCACACAAAAAATGAAATAAAAGAAATTACAGTAAATCATATCACCACAAAACAACCACAAGAAATAGCAACATTATTTAATGAGTATTATATTCAGTTAGCAGAAAAGTTACTGTTACAGTCCAGACAACATGTGGAGGACCCTATTTCATATTTGAAAAAAGCAAACTTAGAACAGCCTATTTGTACAGTAATAGAACCCACAAGCACAATAGAAGTAAATAAAATGATAAAATCCCTCAAAAGCAAGAATTCATTGGGTTATGATGAAATAGCTACTAAGATGTTAAAACTATGCGCCGATAAAATTAGCAAACCTTTAAGTCATATATGTAACTTCTCCTATGTAACAGGGGCTTTTCCTGAAAGGCTAAAATATTCTATAGTTAAACCGCTATACAAGAAAGGGCAAAAGTTACAACTGTCAAACTATAGACCAGTATCATTACTAACTGCTTTCTCCAAAGTATATGAAAAACTTATGTTAAAACGAATGTGTCACCACCTAATTAAAAATAATATTTTAGCAAAGGAGCAGTTTGGATTTAGGAAAAATATGTCAACCATTGATGTCACTTTCAACTTAACGAATGAAATTTTGAAATCACTTGATAATAAATGTAATACACTAGGAACATTCTGTGACCTATCAAAAGCATTTGACTGTGTAAATCATAATATACTCTTATCAAAATTATCATATTATGGCATTAAGAATAAAACATACCAATGGATTGCATCTTACTTATCAAACAGACATCAAAAGGTCATAATAAATACTGCAGATAATTCCAAAATATATTCCAAATGGTCAGAAATAAAGCATGGTGTTCCACAAGTTTCGATTTTGGGTCCATTATTGTTTCTAATATATGTCAACAACCTCCCCACAGTAATAAATGAACATACTCACCCAGTTATCTTTGCTGATGATACAAGTATTATAATTAAAGAACACAACATCAGTCGCCTCTCAGAGTTATCAAATGGTATTTTCAGTGTGCTAAATAATTGGTTCGATAGTAACAAAATTCATATAAACTTTGAAAAAACTAAGTATATCAATTTTTGCACAAAAAATAAAAGTATTGCAGACATAACAATTGAACTTGAAGGCAATAAAATTACTGAAACTTGTAGCATAAAATTTCTTTGTCTTATTATAGATCATAATATGAATTGGAAAGACCATATTGACTACATCCTACCAAAACTAAGCTCTGTATGTTTTGCAATTAGATCATTAATTCATTTTACAAATAAAAGCATCCTAAAACAGTATATTATGCTTATTTTCATTCAATTATGACTTGTGGAATAACTTTTTGGGGAAATTCAGTAGACGCAAAAAAAAATATTTCTTTTGCAAAAAAAGGTAATAAGAATAATGGCAGGTGTAAAGAAATCAACTCATTGTAAACCACTATTCAAAACATTTGGAATTCTACCATTAGCCTATCAGCATATTTTAGCTGTACTTTTAACCGTGGTTGACCACCTAGAAGTGTTCATAAAAAATTCAGACATACACAGCAAACAACCCAGAAATGGGCAGGACTTACACAGGCCAAGGAATAACCTACAAGTATTTCAAAAAGGGGCGGACTACAATGGTATAGTATTATTTAATTCACTTCCATCATATATTAAGGAACTGAAAACTAATAAAAATAAATTCAAGTTAGCATTAAAAAGATATCTCATCACTCATACCTATACAGAGAAGGATTTATTTCATTCAAAAAATAACTGACTATAAAATGTTATCAAATTTTATAAATACATTAAGTATAAATAATATTGTTTTAAAATTTTTTAACTCTAACATACTCTACATAAGAACTAAAATTTATCTACATACAAGTACACAATGTAATTATGTATTTATGATGTAATCTACATCCTAGAGTAGACTAGCTTTCTTTAAGCTGGTCTAGCTCACTATAGGGTCTACAGATTGAGATGTTATGTTATATAGAAAGCTCACTTACCACCCTTGGATACATCATAAATTTCAAAGGATTTTGAAGAAATACAACATCACCCTGACTCCACAGAATGACCACAATATACAGAAACTACTATGCAACAGAACAAATGAGCCTATCCCCAACGATAAATCAGCTGGTATATATCAAATAGTCTGTAATGACTGTAACCTGGTTTACGTAGGAAGAACCAAAAGAAATCTTGAAATAAGACTTAAAGAGCATATGAGATGCATTTACTAGAAATAGACGGATAAATCAGCAGTAGTACATCATTTCTGGTCTTCTACTCCAAATATAAAACTCTTAAAACCGATCAACAGCAATGAATTGGACATCTGAGAAGAAATACATATCGTCAAACACAGGAATCACTTAATGAATTTCAAACTACCACCACCCAGCACCAGAGAACACCACTAATCACACACATTCCCCAGACAATAACCGGCAAAATCAGTTGGAAACATGCTGACTATGGGAGCAAACCGTTCTCCTGAAACGCATTCAAAGTAAGAGACTTTTAGTGATGTAGTGTAACAACCTCCAACTCTCTTTATTTTAAATTGCAAACTGTATTTGCTTCATTTACTTTTCCCAGCAATGATATAGAATTATTACTGTGCTGAATCTCACTAACAATCTTTGCTGTTAGCTATCATCTAGCGACAGTGTGCTGAATGCTGAAGAATGTACTATGTCTGTTTATTAAAAATCTTATGCAAAGCATTATTACACAACTTTCTTTATCAATGATAAATTCACATATAGGGGTTATTTTTAAAAGCTCTCAATGTATTAATGTTAACAATTTTTTTCAATTGTTGTACCATAACAACATGCCAATACAACATGAAATTCTCCAATTGGCTTGAAGAAGGGCTTTTGTGAACTTGATGTTTTGTCAAACTTTTTTTTTCAACACAGAATGTCAGTACTGTTTAAATACATATACTTTGGGAGCATGTCTGCACAACTAATATAGAAATTACCTTTTAAGTAAGTATATTTTAATGACATTTAAAATAGAAGGAATATACTTATAAAAAAAACAAACTGTACTTAAAATACATTGACAGGAAGTCAAACATGTGTTACTATAATTTGTCATTAAGCAATTTTCAATTTTAAGAAAACCAATTGCCGGACAGAGATTTGAATTCATACTGAATTGACAACATGCAGAGAGAAATCATCTCTCTTGCCACTGAAAGCAGTGATAAGTTAGGTTGTGAAAGTTTGTAAAGATCACTGTTAGTGCATTGATGCTTTGGAATGTCTTAACAGTTCCTCAACATTTAGCATTATTAAGAAAACCAGAAGAGTTTCAACAACTTTTCAGGAAAAAATCAAAATTTTATATTTAGTTATCTCACTGGAAGTTTTGACTTCATCCATAGATACACAAGTAACTAAATTGCAAGCAAATTTATGTGAAAAAAATCAAACTCAAGATGTAATTGAAACAAAAGTTTATAAACATCAAAATCAATAAATTATCCAAACATAGGAATTCTAATTAAAATTTGAACTTTAAGTAGAGTTTTGGCCAGCTGCTGCAACTCTATTGCTTTCAGTTTCTTCTGCAAGTGTTTATAAAATAAGGGAAGCTTTTGAGGTTATAATGAACCATGACTTTATTAAAAGCATAACAGTAAATTTAGAGTAATAGATAATCATAATTGATTGAAATTCTGTTTTTCCTTACAATTCGTAGATTCAAAACTAGTATGATGCATTGGAAGTGAAAAATTCAACTTAATTAATTTTACATATTATTAGATTTTAAGGATTGAAATTGTTTTAATTAGAGTGTCAAAATGCTGTTTTAAGCATTTGTGTTAGTCTTCTGACATTACTTTCTTTTTAACAAAAGCTTATGACAACTAATTTAACTTCACTGATGCAGTGCTTCCTCTGTCCATTTTGTTTTATCAGAGAAAACATAATTTCAATAAGTTCAACAAATGCTTTGCAACCAAAAATACTAGCCAGAGAATTAGCCCAAATGGACAAGTTTGATTTCCTTTTAAATAGGTATATAGGTAGATTTTTGGCAAAAGTCATTCAGCTAGCTTTTTCACCTGTCCTGAGATATCATGATTGAAATTTGAATTCACATATGCCGCTTTGACATGCACCTCAACTCCAGCATTCATACTATCAAGGTAGATGTTTTTTTGTAACCTTTACATTAGGTAAACCTTTATCACTAACCATAATGGTGATAATATGGTCTGTACACAGCATCCTGGAACAGTACAAACACTTCATAACTACTGCATTTTCACATTCATCTTCAACACATGCATGCATGCACACACAATACATAACATGGAACATTGTTTTGAGTACATTTCAAAAAGTCCAACCCTGTTTTACAGTAATGTTTCCACATTTCTGCCATATATATATATCAACATATCTTTCAAGATTGGTGAGTCGAACTGGTGATGCACATCAGAACGCAATTTCACTATAAAACACCTATCATGTGGGTTTTGCATTACTTCCATGAATGATATTCTTGTTCTTGAGCAATTCTTCCAGCCTTTGGATTACAATTTTATACTGTCTAGAAGAATATACGTCAAGGGGTTACACAAAATCATGTTTTTTTTTTTTTTTGGAAGAATGATTTGAGTCGCAATTCTCTTGTTGTGTAACAACTTTGTTATTAAAGATGGCATTATCAGTCTGTCCACTCCAAGAATCTGAAAGGAACAATTTGTTGTTAACATCAGATGATCCATGCCTGTTCTATATGCTTTACGTGTTAGCACAATATTGGAATAAATGCAAGTTTCTAATGACAATATCACATGACAGACAAGAAAGCTAGTGGTGACTTTAACCATGTGTTTATTGACCAAAAATCTACCTGTTTACCGATTTAGAAAGAGATTGGGTCTGCCCAGTTATAGTACTTTCCTGGTAAGCAGTTTTATACTCTACAGCTTTATGGAGGTAAAGCATGTTGAAAGGCTGTGCAAAACCAGTTTTTTAATGTTGTCAATGGTTTAAAAATAAATAGTGCAATCTGTCACAAAATTTTAAATTATATATCTATGATTTTTATAACACAGTGTTTGCATAAATTAGGAATTTTATTTGCCAAAAATATTATGAGTTGCTGTTCTAATTTCTATATGTTTTCAAGATTATGTTAAAATTAATTTTAATTTTCTTTGTGAACCATGTCAATTGTGTAAAAAGACCAATTTTCAAGGATGTTGCAGTCCTCTTCAGCCATTGACCTGAAGAGGAGAGTTGTAATGACCTTGAAACATCAGCCTTTTAACACAACTGACATTGTTCATACTGAAAGTTAATTTAAAATATTTTTATTAATTTAAATGCATTTTGCAGAGTGCAAATTCCTTAATTATCATAATATTTCTTTCTATTTCCTGTAGTAAGAACACGAAAAACATATTTCTTTAACATTTTTTAATGGTTTACAGTAATATGCTGGTCAGGCATGAGAGGTTCAAAAGTGTACCAAGTTGTGCCAGGTGGTGGGACAGCCTTCATAGAGCGGATAAAAACAATGTAAAGCAGAATTGATACCACCACACAATCTGAATACATGCAGTTTTAATCATGCAAAGTTGCATTTAAAGACAGACAAATATGTCTATCAGAACAGAATACCACGGAATGGGGTCCAGTTTCAGCATGATAGTTTAATTGCCCTCTGTATATAGTTAAAAAGTTTAAATGTGCATATTAGCACTAAAAATAACAGTTTTGAAAGAATGGAGTTTAAGAACTAGAGAACAAACTTCCAGTAAAATAATAAATGTTCTCCATGTTTAGGTATGCATCTTTTTGACTTGAACTGTTTCATTCAAATATTTTCAAGCTTAACAAAAGCACAAGTGTAAGGCAGATCAGCATATTACTTCAACATTGACCATGGCGTCTTTCTGTTTAAAAAATACCAAAGGAGCAAATGTTATTTCATCAAAGAAACTTCACTATTATTTTACACACTTTTTGTTGTTATTTGTTAATGAAATGTTAATCTCTTCCATTTAGCAGCCATTTTTCACAAACTAGAAATCATGCCTGCAAGAAAATTGTTAAATTATTGCAAAATTGAGCAGAATTCAGAAGCCAGAGGTGAATGGCAGCTAATGTAGTCAAAAGCATCACAAAATGCATTTTTAGAACTGTAAGTAGGTACAGTACAAGCAGGATTAAGCCATATGAAAGAGAAAGTACAGGTGTACAGTCACTAATTCAAGAAATGGATATTCCTTAACCCTTTTACTGCTAATGAGTATAAATCAGATGCAAGAAGTCTGTGCTCTCATCATTAATGATGGATATTTTGGTTGGAGCACTTTTCATCTGAATGTTCAGATTTTGACTCCTTGTTTTGGCTTTTATTTTGAAATTGATATGATTATGGATTTTCCTTTTTATACAATAAAGTTCAACCTACCTCCATACCCATACAACCTACCCATCTGTATCAGATTCAAGAAATTCTATGTTCAAATCTTGATTAGGGTAAGTTATCCGGATAAAATGTTTCAGAAGTTTTCCCTTATCTGAGATGAATATTGGATAACTCTAAGCTCTAAGGATTCTGATGGTTTGAGCATCATTTTACCCATTTCATTCATCATCCGATAAAGACCTACCAGGTTAAAAAATGTTCAACTTCAAGCTAAAGAAAAAAAAGAAAGAAAGAGAGAAAGTATTCATATTATAAGTTGCTAACCCAAAGTTCCAGAAAGTCATTGGTAGATTTACATCATACCTGTACCTCCTTTGCCCAGGAGGGCAAATCCATTTAAGACATATTAACTCATTTACCCAATTTAAGACATATGACATGGTGTACATGAAAAAGTTTTGGAAAAAGGCGAGAAAAAGACTGGAAGATATAGAAATACAAATCATGATCAGTGAGATTGCCGAAAAGAGCTCATTAGTTTATTATAGGCCAATGAAAAATACATGGGGTAAGGAAAAATATACAGACATAGTAAATAAAGAAGAGAGAGAATCTATTGCATGGGTAAGAACTGGAGCATGGAGGCTAAGAGGGTTAAGACAGGGTATTCCTCAGAACCAATGTCCGATATGTGGTGGTAATGAAGATATTGAACACATAGTATTTAAGTGCCAAGGAACAGAAAATTGGAGAAAAGAATTTTTTAAAAAGAAGTGGTTGAAGGGGGATAGAAATACACTTATGATCGAAATGATGTGCAAGGACACTAGAAGCATTGGATAGTTTTTGTGTAAAGTAAAAAATAAATGGCTTTGGACAGTGGAAAGAGAAAAGTAAGAGGTAGTATATCTTACTTTGAATGGAAAACTATAGTGAATGTGTGATGGTTAAGTAATCAATAAGTGAAAAGTGAAAAACAAGTGGAAATGGGACATGAAAAAAAAAACAAGATAATTTATTGACAAGAAATTGTAAAATGTAAATAAACTGTAGTAACTGTCTACTGAATGAGTGGCCAGGGTCAAAGTGCAGTAGACAATCAAATTGTAAAACTCTTAGCACAATAAAAAACATAAACAACTGCATAAGGTTATCAATGGTATTTAAATCGCATGAAGAGCACAGTGTACAAGTGTTTGCTGACCAATAAAACTGCACATATTTGCATTACATTTATATCATGAGATCAAATAAGGATATGTCACTCATAAACTGAAATATAATGAATATGAAACATGGTCTGCAAAGAATATGTGGTGTATGAAGTGGAGAGATGATAAAGATGTTTATTTCCTATCAGCAATACACAAAGCTGCTGACTTTACAGTAACAGGCAAGTCAGGTACTCAGAAGATAAGGAAAATGAAGTGTGCAATTGAGTAACAGAAGGGAATGGAAGGTGTTATTTTCAAGATCAGGTGACAGCTTTGTTTCCTATAATGTGATGCACAGCTAGACACATGCAAATTTAATTGTTTCATTGTGTTTCGCAAGATGACTGTTATGAAAAGGGTCAACTACACAGATTTTAGAACCAATGTCATTCGTCAGCTGCTTCAAAGTGTAACATTGCCAGAGTACAATGTTAGAGGTTGATCTTCAGCTTGGAATACCTCATTCAGACTGCAAGCTAAAACATGCACATTCCACTCACAGACAAAACAAAAAAATATAAGAAAAAGATGTGTTTTATGTTACAGTAGGGGCGGGAAAGAAGCAAAAGTGTTGTCATCCTTTATTTGGAGAAGTGTTTTGAGGTCTACTGATATTAGGCCATAAAAACTGACGAGCCAATGCTTCCAGTATCATGCATACAACAGCCTGTTGGTCCCACCCTGCATACACAGAAATCTAATAGCAGCCATGTCAACATTTAACAGGCTTATTGGTAAAAGTAAACAAGATAAGTAATTCTTGATATTGCTCATGGGTTTTAAGAACATTTCTCTGGCTCCGCTTGCCTAGTTTCAGCAAGAACATGTTTCACAAGTTGTTGCTCACATTATCAGCTGGATCCAAAGAGCTGTCCAATTGAAGCAGCTCTGGTGTTGATTTTAGGAACTTAAATGTTGGAATTCCTCTGGAATGTGAAAATTCATTAGTCATTTCTCGTGTTTTTGTTACGTAAATGTTCAACTCATTCGCATTGTTCATTTCTATCACCAAATGTATTTCCCTTTTCATGTTGTGTTGTTCTTCCCAAAAATGATGAGTGATGGCCGATTTATCCAGTTGTTTGAATTTTTAAGTTCCTTAGATGTTCCTTCAATTTTATATTTAATTTCTTTTTGTCCTAAAAGCAGCACCAGTGCTACGTCATCTGGATAGCTCTTTAGATCCATCAGTTGACACTAGCTGACAATGTGAGTAACAGTCTATGAAACATATTCTAGTTAAAACTAGGTAAGCAGAGCAAGCAAAGTGATGTTAAAAGCTCAATTGTAATATTAAGAATCTTATAGCTTTGCTGTGTTGCAAAAGTTTCAAAGTAATTTAATTTTTAAAAGATAAGCAATACCTTTATATATCACTCACATAACATAGTTTCTTTATCATATAAAAAGCAAAATCCAAAATTGTATAGGTATCCAAATAAAAGCACAAAAAAGGGGGTCAAAGCTGCAGATATTCTCTTGAAGTGGATAGGTCATTCAGCAGATATTCTCTTGAAGTGGATAGGTCATTCATAAGTTATCTCCCAATGCACAATTTTCTCAAATGCTCTCTTAAATACCAGTTTGCAGGTAACTTATTTTGTTAGGCTAATAAACTTTACTACAATATGTTAAGATATTCCTAAGACAGCATCAGGGCTTGTTCAATACTGCAACAGAAATTTTAAGTAGTAAGAAGTTAAAGATAGCAACTTTCATCATAAGTTTGCAGGACAAGCATTATCATTACTAAAATACATGATATAAAAACAATATTTTTGAAAGGCGATTCAAGAGAAAATAATGTAGCTGATATAGTTATTTATAAAATAATTCAAGTTGCCATATTATAAACAAAACATTTCCGTGTAGCATGAAATGAAGTAGCCATAGATGTTTTAGACAAATATAATTAGTGCAGATAATAATTTACACTAATCCAAAAAAAAAAAATAAAAATGAGTTACCTCTTTGTGAAAATAAAAGAAAGTTGATGTAGGTACTTCTGATTTTATGTATGTATGTGTGTACCTTGTAAGTCTGTGTATGTGTGTATGAATGAGGGGCAGTCAAATGAAGAAAGTGTTTGCACATTTGATACCTGAAAAGAAATCTTGATGACTGTTAATACATTTATCTACTGGGTGATAATATGGTCATTCTTGTAGAGAGTTTTAACCTGCTAACACATTCACAGTCTTAACCAATTGCATGCATTCTTGTCCATTTCAAACCACTGTCCAAGAATGCCTCTCTTTGCAAGGAAATATCATCGCCTGTGATAAAACCCAACAGGCTTTCAGATAATGACCTAAATCCATCAACAGCTTGCCTTTGCTGGGAACTGGTTTGTATGGCCATGGACAATTATGTTAATTGTAGTAATCACAAAAGCAATATTCTAATAGCAAACATGGCATACTTCAAAGATAAATTCTTGCTCCTTTACTATTTTTAAAATATATATTAACAACATTGGGGACTTTAAATTAAATGGTAAAATTGTACTTCTCTCAGGTGGCATGCTAAATTCTACATATGGAAAATATATTGATAACATTTTGAAATAACTTCAACAAGATATAAACTTAATTCTTAAATGGGCAACAGAAAATAAACTAATAATAAATACCAAAACACTAAATATATTACTGTCGCCAACAATCGTGAAGAAAAAAAACAATGGAAATTCAAATAAATGCTGGAATCTTGAAAAGAGTTAAAAAAAAAACACTAAATGAGTATTTAGATTAATAATGGATAGTAAATTATACGTGAATATAGTGTGAATTAGTCCAGTTTTTCCCCAGTCACTCCTCACTTTCTCTTTGTGCTTAGCATTGCAATAAACCATATGCAAAATAGCCTCTTCTCTCTTTCAATCACTCACTAGAATGCCAAACTCGGCACTCCTCTCTTCTGGTCACTCACTGAAGTGTTGAACACAGGACTCCTCTCTTCTGTGATTGGTCACTTCAGTGTCAAATGCAAGACTCCTCCCCTCTCTTCTGGTGGAGTATTGAACATAGGACTCTTCTTCTCTCGCTCTATCACTTACTGACACTCGTTGTGCAGAACTTGCTGAGTAACAGCGCACAGCATTGTACTTCACATCAACAACCTGCTGCCATGGTGAATACAGTCCTCTGTATACCCACAGGAGCCTTCTGGAAGCTTCCTATCCTGCTGAGGGGAGGTGAGGTCTGGAAGTTTTATCATCCTTGATTAGCCTTCTAGATGCTTCTTGTTTCTCTCCAACCAATTATGTACCAGCTAGCTCCAAAGGACATGCCTACTATCCATGCAGCAGACGCCTAGCCTCATCAGAATATGAACCATAAGAAAAAAAACAGCCATGCCCCATTGTTGCTGTCTTGTTTAGATATCAAGGATTTAATAACAGCCTCAAAGCTTCTACCACAGTGAAATATACCATTTTATTTGCAGTGGGATAAGGGTATTTGTTAACAGGGTGACTTTTCAGGCATTAAATGTTCCCAAACCTTGTGTTCATTTGACTGCCACTAATTTGATGTTTGGTTGGGAAAAGAACTTTCTTTTGTTTTAGTATGTATACTATTGCTTATTGTGGGTGATGTTGTACATTCTATTTTGTTTAACTCTCCAGGGAACAATTTAATAATGGAGTTCTAGAACATATCGCTGCCCTAATGTAGAACTTAGGCTTATTATGTACAATTATGTAGTTAGTAAGGTTAAGGAATTGACAAACATTGTCATGATTCAGCTTTGCACATGTTACACGTTACTTCTGACAGAAACTTTTGTAATATTTTAGAGTAAGGTTCATAGCATCACCTCTTGCTGATGCAAATGAAGGATGTATATTATAGTTTTAGAAAATGTGCAATGCAGAGTCAAGTTTCATTTTATGTGCCTGAACTAAGCTTATTTAATTTATATTTTGTGTCACTTATCATTTCATAGACCATAAATAATGTTTCATGAAAGCAGCATAAACCGAATGATAAAGATGTATTGGAAACAAGATTTTGTGTGTGGGTGATGCATAATTAAAGAGCATGCTACATAGCCAGCAGTGCTAACATATTCCAGTGACTATTCTAAACATTTCTATTGTTGATTAGTGGTTTTCACTGGCAGTAAATGAATACATATTTTTAAGGGTACTTGAGTGAATTTGCTCCATGGTAACATGTGAGGCTCACAATTAGGAGATCCTGGATTCGAGTCCCATCTACCATCTACTCTGGCCTTGGGTTTTTTTCTGGTTTTCCCTGGTTGGTATGCAAATGTTGGAGTGGTTTCTCTTCTATCACGATTTCCTTTCCCTCATTCCCTTTCATTCCTTTTCCTTCTTATGTTTCAGGTGTGCCTCTAGGTATTCTCCATGGACACTAGAGGGCTGCCTGGTTGCATGGGTTGTTCATCATCCTCTCTGGGCAGCTCTAGTATTGGGTCATATCTTCGAGCCAGGAAATTTTAGGGACTTCTGCTCATCTCTGTGGCCTGTAGTCTCCTGTGGTTCCTTCACTTTATCCCTTCTTCCTGATGGGTGGTAGCTGCAATAGATATCTATAGGTTGCAGTGTGGAAGGTGTCTCCCTCCATTGTATATCCTATACCCTAATCTTTAAAGGTAGATGTACATGATTCTTTTTACATTTCTCATATATTTTTTACATATAAGGGGTGTTTTTAAAGTAAGGTCTATTATGCAATACAGTAAGAACTACTAAATACAGGGGTGGGCAAAACTAGGTATACATTATATACATACATAGAATTATTATAATATTATGGGTGGACAATGCAATGATGAATTCTGTTTTCAGCAGAATGGGGCTCCTGCTCACTAAGCATGAATTGTGAGAGATGTTTTTAACTGCACTTCCAAATAAGTGGATAGGATGAAGGGAATCCACTAAAGAGCCACTTAGATCTCAAGATTTTACCCCCGTGGATATTAGGATTTGTTTGTATACTTCATATTTCATTACCATATACCTACTGAATACCTAATTTTATCCTTGTATTTTGAGTCATTCATTTTTTATTCATTTCTATTTACTTAAGCTCTTCTTCAATTCAGATTTCACAATCATTTAAATTCTCATTGTGCCATAGAATAATTTGTTGTGCTTGTAGTCCTCTCAGAAGTTTTCTGCCAGTACATAAAACCAGTGCCTATTGTTTCTTGCATACTTTTTCAGTATCATAGAAATCAGGACAGAGAAGAAAGTCATATTGTTGGTTTCAAGGGGGATTGATGATCTATAAATCTGATTTTGATTTAAACCAGTTGATATTCTGTTCTTCCAGGGTGTCTACTGATACTGGATATACTGGAAATATACTTGAAGTTTTTTTACATACTGGATCTACTGAAATTTGCTGCAATTAGTGATTACATACTGGAAAAATTGGATGAAATATCCATGTAGTATTGATTTATTTCAGATTAAATTTTCTTGTGATTGGTTCTTGGAAGACCTTGTTAATCAAATAAGTATTTTTTTAATGTTATTGTTTTGCATGATATCTTTGTTTCATAATTTTTCATCTTATATAAAAATGTCTCAAACATTTGGGTAATCTTTCACCCCTAACATTTTTTTTTACAGGCTGTATAACATTTCCAAAACTTTGAGAATTGTTATGGGGGAGGCTAAGATAAGAAATACAAAACCTGCTGATATTTCATTCCCATTTCTGTGAACATCAATGAATTTTTTGGTCCATTATTATGACTAGCATGGGAGTTTTATGAAATTGCAGTTCTAAGAGATGATGGGAAAAAATCAGTATAAAAAATTGTTGCACAGTAGTACAGAGAGTAAATTTAATTAAATTGTCGTTCGAGATTTATCCAAAATGCCATCCGTTCAATATTGGGTATGGCAGCTAGTAATAAACACTGCTTCATGTTGTGGCTGTGGAAACAAAAGCAGTAAAGATATTAAGCTACCACAACACATTTTAATACTGTTGCATTTATACTGCAATATGATTCAAAGTAGCACTGGAATTTTGTTGAAACTTACACTGGAAATATACTGGAATTTTAAACCTTCAAGGCAGTAGATACCCTCTGTGCACTAAAAAGGTGGTTCATTATTTATGTGCTTCAAGAAGCTTTGGTACACGAATCACATAATGCCAAAAATAGTGACACATTGTCTAAACAGTCTGGTGGCCAAAATGACAAGGTTTTACAAAACCTTTATGCTATTCTAATACAAATGTTTAAAAAAGCATTGATAACTAGTATAAAAGTAGCTTAAGGTTTGAAGAACTCCATAAAAAGTTAAATATCCAAAAATATTTAGTACTTTATTGCAAAATGAACATTATTTTAAAAATACCTCCCACATATTGGTATATTAATTTATTAAATAGTTATTTAGTGCTGCAGGTTAATCAGAAAGAGAGATATATATTTTGCTTAATGTGGATTTTAATTCTGAACGACATCAAAATGTGTATTTTGAGTAATATTCCAGTATCAAATTTTTGGGTAGAATACAATAGATTTGTTATACATTGTTATAGATTTGTTATCATAAATATGAGCAAAAGCTCTGTAAATAAGTGATTTGTCAGTTTAAACAAAATGGAAATGCATCAAGCAGATATTTATATAAGAATATAAGCTAACGTTTGCAATACAATATTTATAAAAGTGAAATAGTACATAAGAAATTGTAGAGGCATATAAACTGAAGTCGGCAAGTGAATATTCAAGTGAGAGAATGCCTTAGGAACAATTTTATCTTATTTATGACATGTTACACATTACCAACTGGAATACAATAAATTCTCATTCATATATTTTGCTAGTGAACAGTAAGCCTTGTATATCAGTAAATTCTTCACTCTTTTATTCAATAATTTTAGGTTTTGACTAGCTCTGCTTTATGCTAACAGTTTGCAATAAACATTTACTCCAACCACTACCCACTGCTTATTTTGAGGGGGGGGGAGATCTTAAGTGCATTAGAAAGGAAGTTGGGGAATGTGAGTGGGGTTCCACTTGAGCAACCCCAATATTATAGGGCACAAGGCATTTAGTGCCATTAATCAAGCAGTAGAGGCAGAGTGAGGAGGTTGCCGGGTATCTGCCATGGCTGAAGACCTGACAGGGACTGCTATGAATAGGTTTGGGGCTTGGGAAGGCATAAGTCTTTATTGAGAATGAATCAATTTCTGTTTGACATAAACTAGCTGGTGTGCCCATTTGTGCAGTGATAGAGCAGCTGCATCAGGTTCCTAAGGTTGCAGGTTCAAACCTGGCAGAGGGCAATGGAGTTTTTTTGGCATAAAAATCCTTAGCATGGCTTCCTTCAGAAGGAAAGTAAAGCCAGTTATCCCGTATTGTAGATTTATGGCATGCAAAAGAACCTCAAGCCTGATAAAGTTGCCTCTGAGCAAAAATATCTGGTCTTTCATGTCCAATATACTCATAGAATCCGACATTAAGAACCATAAGAGTTAAAGAGCGTCCATAAAAAATTTTTAACAAAAAAACTCAATTTGTATCAGGTTATGTTTGGAAGTTCAGTGGTACAGGATGTTGGTCAGAGTGATTCATGAGCTGGCTGAAGCCTTCATCTAGGAACCATAGGGATGTAGTGAAATAATCCAGCTTGCCCACTAGATTATATTTTACATATTTAAACTGCTTGCCCATTCAAGCTGTATTTGTGTGCTCTAAGATGGTGCCATTAAACATTACAAATCAAAGATGCTGTAAAGGTGTTTACACCTAGAGTGCCTTGACTACAAATCCAACAGGCACTAGTAGGCTGCATGATTAGCAAAAGTCCTCCCCCTGTAGTATTATTTACTATTCAATGGTGTTCTTTTCACATTGCAGTATAGTGTAATACATAAATGTGATTACAGTTTACTGATGTGGAAATTATATTTTCCTCTATGACTATTGTGATTTTTAATACTGTACCTTAGTACCAAATTATAACATAAATTGTTACAAGAAAACTAATGTAAAATAAATAGAATGGGAAGGCAGTTTAAGCAGGTACCATAGGATTTGATCCAGCAGACAGTGACTCCAGTATAAAGTGAACTTTTTTGTACAACATTAACCTGCACATGCGTGATTTATCATTTGTTCTAGCTAATACTGTTGATTTTGCCTTTCATACAATATGTCAAAACAGGCTCTACCTATCATAAGTAAGCAGTAGATAAAGTAAAGATAAAAGGAAAAGATACTTTAGTTAATGCAGGTTTTGGTTGAAAGAAGTTGGGATAAAAGGGGTTCTACTGTATTTAGTCACAACGATCGATCCTGCAAAACTTTCTGTTCCTTCTTGTATACACCTAACATAAAAGAAAATGAGCAACAGCCCAAAATACAACCAAAACAGTTTCAGAAAAGTTCACAGTACACAATTAAATTCCACGATGTTCAAGATAAGCAATAAACAAGAAAATGCAATATCGTGTGCTCTGATGGCTGAGTGATCAAATGCATGTATCTGATAATTAGAACTACTTTGGACCAAACGCTCCTTGTATTGAAAAGCTTTTTGCAAGTATAATTAATCTTTAATATATGGAAATGCTACATATTTTTAATGAATAAGATAGATTTGAATTAAAAGCCAAGCTTAAACACAAAAACATAAATTAATCACTATTGTTTTCAAAATAAGTACCCCAAATAATGAGGGTAGTAATGGAATCACAAATATAAATCATGTGAGTTAATTTATACTTTTGATTTTGTTTTCATTTAAGAACATTTATTTTGTATTTATTTTGAAAACAAAGAACAACTTTTATGAGCACAAATGCCTTAAAAGTAAATAAGCCTCTGCAATTGGAAATGATATTATTACGTGTATAATACATATCATATTCATCTGTATTAAAAAGACACTTTCATGAGTGGAATCAAATTTCAATAGTACTCGCTGCTAGATCCTTGCTTATAGTCACTCGGTTAATGTCTTATGCACATGTTAAAGTTTCAACCACAGAGTGAAGCAAAACTTAAGACAAATTTAATTGAATGAGTTGACTGTAGTAATCTGCAAGGCTCACATTCCGGAGGTCCTGAATTCAATTCCCATCGACTGCCCATTCTGACTTTGGTTTTTCATGGTTTTCCCTGATGGTAGATAAATGCTGGGGTGGTTTCTCATCTACCACAATTTTCTTTCCCTCATTTCTCTTTCATTCTGTTTCCTTCTCATGTTTCAGTTGTGCTTCTAGGTTTGGTGGTGTGAGACAGTGCCAAACATATGATGCCGATGCTTGCTCAAAGGAAATAGTATTCCCCATGGACACTAGAGGGCTGCCTGGTTGATGGGTCATTCATGTCAGGAAATGTTAGGGACATCTGCATGTCTCTGTGGCCTGTCTGTCTGTAGCTAGCCTCCTGTAGTGTCTTCACTTCATCGGTTCCTCTGAATATAGATCTCAAATAGATCTCCTGCAGGTTGCAGTATGCAAGGTGTTCCCCCTCTATGGTGCACCCTTATACAATACAAATTTACACTTTCAGAGCCTGCTCTTTCTCTCTCTTTTTTTTTAATTTATACATCTAAAAATGTACATGCACCTTTAAATATGAAGTTTATTTATCTTACCAGGGATTCATTTTACTCACTATATTTTAGACTATAGATAAACAGTATGTAAATAAAAAAAACCTAACAAATACAGAAGTTAAAACATTTCTTAGCGTAGCACTAGTCAAATTGGGAGGAGTTGGTGGGAAAGCATTAGTGCTAAAATATATAGTGAAATTCATGGAGGAAGGAAATATTATCAAAGAATGTCTAAGGGCTCAAGAAGTATCTAATTGGGAAAGAAGTTGGTTATGTTGTTTAAATGAAATTGTAAAAGAAATTGGATTGGGTGAGTTAATTAACCAGTAAGCAATAGGGGGACAAATATTATGGAATAAAGTAAAAGCTAGGGCAGATGATACAGATATACAAGAATTATTCAGTAGCTTAAGCGATAAGAGTACTCTGATATCATACAGGGGCATTAAGAAAGAATGGGGAAGAGAAAAATACATTGATGTTTATAATAAAATGGAAATAGAAGGGAATGGCATGGGCAAGAACAGGAACAATTTTATTAAAAGGTTTAAAGGTTAATAAAGAGATATACCCACTTTACGGCATTGCAGATATTAACTTTCACAGTATAATGGAATGTTCAGAAACCAAAATGTGGAGAGAGGAAATATGGAACAAAAAGTGGGAAAAGTTACATGTAGAGATATTATACATAAAGCTTTTTGGGAACAAAAGAAAAGAATTTATCAAACAAGTAGGTAAATACATAGGAAAAGTAAGGCAGAAATGGTGGAAAAAAATCATCAAAGAAAGTGAGGATCAAAAACATGACAATGTCAATGTGGATAATTTATAGAAGAGGGAATCTAATTGAAGTTAGACTTGGAGGTAAACATACATGTAAAACATAACGTATATATACACAAACAACCAGGGGGTTAATTGTATGAGATACCAATTTTTAGCAACTCCAGAGGAACAGATTATACATATGTGCAATATTTGTAATTGGAAGAGATGAAGTAAATTACCTTACTAAATTACCTTATTATAACATTTCTTTGACTTTCTCTACTGTAATTGAATTAACTAATATAATGTAAGAACCTGGTGAATACTAGGTGTTACATGGGGATGTAACTCAAAGGTAGAGCAATTGCATGCACTCAGGAAGGGGCTGTGGGTTCTGGTGAAAATGAGAACTCCAGATAAAGTTACTGCCCCTGCCTTGAGCCCTTTATTGTACCCATTAGTACCAGCTTATTATATTCCTGGCTGGCATGAAGTTGCTTTTTATTCTCAAATTATAAAACATTCATTGACAATGACTGGTGTGGAGAAGTTCTGTACTGGGTGTTGTGGCGGTCTGACCTCAAAACTTGAATAGCCTAAGCTGTGGAGTGTCCTCCTAGGTTTACCATGTACTCTAATTTCAATACTTTCCTGAGTGTTGCCTCACTTTGTTACCTGGGGTTTGTTCCCAGCCCTGGGATGCTACAGTAGACAAGTTTTAAATTATGATAATGGTAAAATTTGTTTGGAAAGCATGTCTATGCATCACTCACACCTTCTTGTACCACATCCTTAAAGCTAATGGAACAGTGGTTGTGAGAACAGAGACAGAGTACAAAAAATAAAATCCATATGTTTTAGAATGGAAAGTAATAGTTTTAAGAATATTGCATATGCAAGTTAGGTACTACATCTGTGCAATTGTTTTACTTGGTACTGTATAAATAAATGGTGCAGAGCTTAAAACAAAGTATGATAAGGTCTTATCATTTCACTTAAATATAATTTTGTCCTTAGCACCTTCCAACAGTTAAACCCAATCAGGGATACTGCATATATTAATCCTCTGATCTTATTTTATTTGGGATTTAAATTTTGTTTCTTGCTCTTAAGTTAGCAATCTTTAGGTGTAAAACAGGAAAAAGCTTATAAATGTTGATTTAAAAACATACATACAGATGAATACTAAATGCCATCTTTGAAGATCCCTTCAAAACATGCATTAGGAAACATATCTTACAATTTTTCAAAAATGTCAAATGGAACAAGTATTATTTGCATCAGTTTGAGCTCAGAATCTAATTCCCACATATTCTTGTTGAACATTCCACACTTCCAAACTGTTCTTTCATCACTTCAAGCACTATGCACAAAGGTTTACTAGGATTCTAGTTTAACACTAAACAATGGGTGGATCATATAGCATGCTTTGCACAATGCCACCATCTTGACGCACATCATATGCTTACATTACCTCACATTTCAAAACAGATACATATTCTAACATCAGCTTGAACCATATACAGGTTGTAACAAAAATGTACAGCACAAATTGTAGGATACATTCCTCACACATAAACAAACAAATTATGCTATATGAACATGGGTCTGGAAACGCTTTGTTTCCATGTTACAACTCATTTTCTCCAACTCATTAATCATGGGAAATGCACGAGAATAGAACATACCAGCATACCACATGCAACTCTTTCTCACAGATGTTCAATATGCTCTCTGTGAGTACTGATACGTGCATCAACCCGTTCTCATAGTGAATCCCAGATACGCTAATGTATCCCTGGAGTATTGCGTATGTTTTCGTAGCCTTCCATAATACATGCATGGAGACTCTGAACATCTGATACCGGGGTTCAATACACAAGAGCTTTCAAATGCTCCCACAAATAAAAGTCCAGTGGGTTTAGGTCCGGGGAGCGTGGAGGCCAGGCAATTGCTCCACCTCTACCATCTGTCACCAAATCTGTTATTTAGAAGCCGACAGACATTAACACTAAAATGAGGAGGTGCTCCATCATGCATGAAGTATAAGTTTTGTCGCACAGCTAAAGGAACATCTGTTAACAGATCAGGTAGAACATTCTCTACGAAATTATGGTAACTTTGTACGTTGAGCCTGGGTGGAAGAACGTGAGGCCTACCAGTCACCAACAATGCCGGCCCAAACGTTGACAAAAAATCTGTGTTGATGACTTGCTTCAACAGTTGCGTGAGGGTTGACGTCAACCCATACATGCCGATTGTGATAATTTATAATCCGATCTTGTTGAAACGATACCTCATATGTGAACAGCACCATTGCACTAAAATTAGGGTTTACACTTTGTTGCATAAACAATTTCCAGAAGCGTACTCATGCAGGAAAATCAGCTGCTGATAGTGCCATTGTAAATGGTATGGATACAGCTGGACCTCGTGTAACACTCACCAGACAACCATGTGGCCAACATTCATTGTTACAGCTACTTGTCTTGTACTGACACTAGGATCATCGTCAACTGCCTGATGAATTGCCACCTCCCGTTGTGGTGTCCTCATCCTTCTAGGTCTCCCCCGGTCATGAGTATCAGGCTGAAATGCCCCATGTTCCCTAAGACGACAATCAATGTCTTCAAATGTTTTCCGGTGCAAACGTTGAGTGCAAGCGCCATTGCCACCTGCTAATCATACATCAAATGGGCATCTGCCGTCTCTACATTTGTGTACACTGCCATTGCACAAGCCAAGTCTGTGATCAATTCTACTAATACATAGTAACCCGTGTGCTTGCCAAGGTTGTACTGCTCACTGGAACAGTCTATGTTACCTGTAAACAAGTAATGACATAAGTCACATGGCAAGAGGTACATGTAAAACAAAAACACTGGTGGTGCACCTATGATAATGACAACATAACTAGATGTAGCCAAGAGTACATGTTCACCATGATTCTAACATTCTGTTCGTGTGTGTTTCCCATGATTAATGAGTTGGAGAAAATGAGTTGTAATATGGAAACAAAGCGTTTCCAGACCCATGTTCATATAAAATAATTTTTTGTCTACATATGAGGAATGTGTCCTGCAATTTGTGCCGTACATTTTTGTTACATCCTGTATACTGTACCACTACTTAAGACAAACTAGCTATGGCTTACAGTACAGCTGAATATATGGCATGCACTTGGTGTTGAAGGAAAGTGGAATTGTCCTGATGCTGCTGTTTGTACATGGAATGTTATCTGCAGCATCACCGAATGCTTTCAGATGATTAAAACCAAGAATTCCAGAATTTCCAAGGACAAGTACATGTTGCATATGTGAGGGGACCTACAGCTTTTATGTAGACTCTGAACCACATTGGACCTTGAGGCTACTTCACATGAGCTAGCAGAGGTGAAGGCCTGGATAGGGGTAACTTAAACTCACCACATCATATTGGGGAATTGAACCATGGATCCTGAATATAAAACTGTAAAAGAAACCACCCACTTCTGAGTATAATATTCACAGTATGATAATTCCTATATCAAACTTCACTAACATATCCTCTATCATACCCTGGTCTTAGAAGATGCATTTAGTATTGACTCTGTTGATAGCTATTTTTATGCAAATTTCAGAAGAAAAAATATTGCTTGTCAATACAATGGGATATAGGGAACATGTTTTAACTGTAGTATTATATAATGGTGATAAAATTAAACTATAAGGAAACAAGTTGTTGATAGTAAAACAACAGTTTAAAATACTTTACTGAATTATTTCTTTTAATGACACTAATACAGATAGGTAAAAATATTTTAGATGGAACTGGTCCAATGAATAACCAAAGATTCAAACATACATTCTTTAGCAGTAATTTTAAAACTGAGTTCTTAATTTAAGAGTACTACTGCAGAAATTCTTATTTTAGCTTTCATGATATGCATAAAAGAAAATCATATGATGAATTTTCTGTGTATCATGAATTTATTTGTGATGGTATATTAAAATCTTGAAAACATTGCAAGTTATTGTGTTAATGAAAATTAATGCAACATTTTACAGTTTATCTGAGTAGTCGGACAGTTCTCCAATGTAAAAATGTAATAAATTATATATTACATTTTTTTTTACATCATAAATAGTATTCTTGGATATAAATCCATGCTATATTCTCAGTAGATGAAACACCAGAATCCCTCTTAAGAACCGTAGCATTCTGATAAACTGAGAAATCTGTGATTTTCATGTATATATTTATAAAGTAAGTGAACTCCATGTGGAATGAAAATGTGACTGTGGTACCTATATAAGTTACTGTATACAGTTTAATGTTGATCTTTGTGTGTTTTTATTTTATCTGGTTTTAGTTGCCTGTTTTAACTGTATTACTGAAATGTTTATAGGATGGTTATAAAATGTTTGCCTGTCTGTGATATTTCACATTGTTTTGTTTGTACTGAATGGTTAGTAAATATCAACTGCTTCACAATGAACATTTATTTTTTTTATCTGAATCAAAAATGTACCCATCATTGCCACCCCTTTACTGATGAGGGTAGCGAGGTCTGCAGTTCAAATTCCTCCAGGACCACGCTGACTGAGCTTTTGCCAGCTTTTACGCATTCCTCATAACTAGCAAATGCCGGTGAGATACCCTAAACTTAGGCCTGGAACATTTCTTTCCCAAATTTCCTTTCCCAATTATTTTATTTCATGTATCATCAGTGTCATCACCTGTGGCGCCATATGCAGTAAGAACAGGCTTTAATCATTAAAAAGAAAATCTTTGTTGCCCACATTTCCACAGAACAAAAAAAAAATATATATATATATATAAAATAAGAGGCATTCACATGACTTTCTCTATCAATGACATGCTTGCATATATCTCTTATACAGTGTGAGTTTGAAGTCCACCACCAAACTTCAGAGGGTGATTCCTGACTGCAAATGGTTCAAATCACCTTGTGTCCAGAAATGCATAGTTTCCACAGTAGATGGCAATAAAGAACAACATCAAACAAAGAGCCCTGGCACACAGTACATGGCCTGAATCCCATTCATGTCACAACAGATGTTCCAAGTGGTCTCAATGGGATGCAATGCATGTGTTCACACGTCGCATCATGGATTGCCTCACTCGTTCGAATGTTCTGGGCTATGTCCGAATATCGTCACAGGCTATGTGGACACGCTGTTGAAGGATCTGAACATAGGAACAGGCTCACCATAAAGTAAGAGGTAGTGCATCTTACTTTGAATGGAAAACTATAGTGAATGTGTGATGGTTAAGTAATCAATAAATGAAAAGTGAAAAAAAAGTGGAAATGGGACATGAAAAAAAAAAAACTGAAAAAAAGTGCAAGATAATTTATTGGCAAGAAATTGTAAAATGTAAATAAACTGTAGTGATTGTCTACTGAATAAGTGACCAGGGTCAAAATGCAGTAGACAATCAAATTTGTAAAACTCTTAGCACAATAAAAAAATACTAAAAAAAAAAAAATAATGCTCTTTAGATAAAAAAAAAATTTTATTTATGGATGCTCTTTATCTGCTGTGGTCCTTAGTGACTGGAAATTTTCCCCATAGGGCTCTTTATCAGGCTTGAGATTCTTTTACATGCCATAAATCTATGACATGGGACACCGGCTGTACTTCCCTTCTGAAGGAAGCCATGCTAAGGTTTTTTACATGTGAAAAAAATCTATTGCCCTCCACTGGGTTTGAACCCGCAAACTTGGGAACTAGAGGCTAGCATGGTAACTACTACACCACAGAGGACAACTGTTTTTCAGATGCCCCCACAAGTAAAAATCCAGTGGGTTTAAGTCCGGTGATCAAGCAGGCCTTGCAACAGAGCCTCCACATCCTATCCAACATCTGGGGAAGATGTTGTTGAGGTGTTGGCGAACATTAATGCAAAAGGGGGCTGGCACTCCATCGTGCTACAGCCACATTGCCTGTCGTATTGCCAAAGGCACATTCTTCAGCAATGGAGGCAGAGTGTTTTGCAGGAAGTCCAGCTACGTTTCTCCATTCAAGTATTGTGGAAGAAGAACTGGTCCAAGTAGGCAGTCGCCAATAACCCCTGCCTAAACATTGACGCTGAACCGCTGCTGATGAGACACTTCAACCATTCTGTGAGAATTTCTGCAGTCCACAGATGATGACTATTAGGTTAATGATGCCATCTTTACCAAAGGTCACTTCATCGGTGAAGAGGTCTGAAGACACAAAGCCCATAATGGAGATGGCCTGTTGTACAAACCAGCAACAGAATCTTTCCTGTGGAGGAAAATCTGCTGATAATAATCCCTGCACACGTTGGAGGTGATAGGGATAACAGCAGTTGTCATACGATAACAGTTCTTTGGTTTACACCATGTTGTCGGGAGCTTGTACCAGGGTTGTTCTCAATATCATGGAAAACATGTTCCTCCATATGTGGTGCACCCACAGTCAGCGGCCACCCTGAACGTTTGTCTGCCTCAAAGAACACATGCTGGAAAATGGCTCCAAATGTTGTGTGATGTGGGTGGTGCTGTCTGTTAGGGTAGATGGCTGCATCTCGATCATTTCCACTTTCTTGGTCATACATGAACACCATCTCGGCTTGCTCCTGTAATGAATACTGGACCATTATGCTTCTATGTGCTTAAATCACACTATCTGCAACACACAAAATGCACACTGCAAATTAAGAGAGAATGTCAGTGCCATCTACTGTGGAAATTATGCATTTCTGGATGCAAGGTAATATGAACTTTTGTGCTCCATTTCCAGTCAGGAACCACCCTCTGAAGTTTGTCGGTGGACCTAAAACTCACCCTGTATATTGTAGTGTTGTATAAAAAGTGATGCTTCTATCCATGTTGATGCATTTTGCTAAGGAATGGTTTCAGATTAAGAAAAGAGTTCTTAGTTAACAACATGCAGAAGCAGCATTCAAATCTTTATTCATAGTAATGAGCTTTTATGATGGAAATAAACAAAATAAAATGTTACATTCACATGACTTTCTCTAGCCACTTTCATCTTGCAAGAGATTATTTTTATCTACATTGTGCAGGCACAAAGTTGACAAAAAATTAAATTGAGTTTTATTTATGGACGCTCTTTAACCACTGTGGTCCTTAACGTCCCATTCTATATTGGGTGTGAAAGACCGATAATTTTGCTCAGAGGCTTCTTTATCAGGCTTGAGGTTCTTTTGCGTGCTGTAAATCTAGAACACAGGACCACTGGCTTTACTTCCCTTCCAAAGGAAGCCATACTAAGGATTTTTACACCCGAAAAAATCCATCGTCCTTCACCGGGTTTGAACCTGCAACCTTGGGAACTAGAGGCTAGCATGCTAACCACTACACCATGAAAGACGACACAAAGGTGACATAGGAGGCTAAAGCGATAGTGAGATGTTTAAAAATGATTGCTATATGGTGGCTTTGAAATTCCACATTTTCCTGACATGAATTTTTTATAGTTTTATATTACTGGTATAACCATAAGAGATGGACAATAACTTGGATCTCCTTAAAAATAACTTATTTGCGACAGCCATTTCCGATCCATTGCTATTGGTCTGAATTTTTCAATATTTCATTTTTAATACTGTTACCATTCAGTTGTTAATAATAATGTTTATTTGCCCATAGACATAATACAATTTTTTTTTTTTATTATATAAATTAATTATACTTTTAATAGACCTTAGCCTGGTCTTAGGCAAGTTTTTAATATAGAGTCAACTGAAAAATTCAACGCCACAGCCGGGATTTGAACACGGTTCTCCCGCTCTCCGTGTGGTTGCTCTAACCATTGAGCTACTGTGACAACATGCCGATGGGGCATTGAATTCCCCAATTGACTCAAGTTGTTTCCCAGACATACCTACCAAGGCATCTCCCTCGAGATGACAAACTGCTTATTGCAAGTACTTCAGTGCTGGGTGCTTATATATTATTATTAAGGGTTTTAATGATTTTTGTTGTTGTTATTATATAAATTAATTATACTTTTAATAGACCTTAGCCTGGTCTTAGGCAAGTTTTTAATATAGAGTCAACGCCACTGAACTTGCAATAAGCAGGTCGCTGCTAAGTTTGTCATCTCAAGGGAGATGCCTTGGTAGGTATGTCTGGGAAAACAACTTGAGTCAATTGGGGAATTCAATGCCCCACCGGCATGTTGTCACAGTAGCTCAATGGTTAGAGCAACCACACGGAGAGCGGGAGAACCGTGTTCAAATCCCGCCTGTGGCGTTGAATTTTTCAGTTGACTCTATATTATAATAAAATATGTTTCCTTCTTGCAGTGTCATTGAAAAAGAGTGGAACCAGCTGCACTGTGTTTTTCCTATCTACGCCCTCGACACTCATTGCCGTCTGCTGCTAATCACAGAAAGGCGCAGATAAACCATACAACATTTTTAAAACTACTTTTAAAGGCTTTAATTACCAACTTTATGAAAGGAGATGCTGAAACTGGGCACCATCATCCATACATTTTTGGCACCTCTTTAGGAAACTATCCATCACACGCCGTAGTTCACGTTGAGAAATGCTGGCAATTTCCTGGCAGATATTTTGTTTTAATTCTTCCAGGGTGTGTGAGTTTGTCTGTACACTTTGTTTTAAACTATCCCAGAGACAGAAATTGCAGAGGGTTAGGTCGGGGAACCGAGGGTGGGACCACAAATCTCTACTAGTAATTCCGTCCTCAAACACACTTTCAATTGTTCTCATCAAAATATTGGCCATATGAGCTGCTGCAGTCTTGTTGAAAAAAGACAAAATCACACTCGCTGTCTGTTAATTCTCTAACAATGGGACAAAATTGTATTCACATATGCATGGGCTTCAACTATTGACTCGAAAAAAATTGGTGTCAAAAATGTATCGACGACTGTGGCCAGTTTCAGCATCTCGTTTTATAGCGTTGGTAAGTAAAGCCTTTAAAAGTAGTTTTAAAAATGTTATATGTTACATCTGCGCCTTTCTATGATAGCGGCAGATGGCAACGAGTGCAGAGGATGTGGACAGGAAAAACACTGTGCAGCCGGTTCATAGTTTTTTGGATCTCCCTGTAGCAACCCACTTTTTAAAGATCTAATGATTGCTTTAGTCTCCTGCCTTCCCTTTGTACATATACTGAAATGTGTAAGGAAACTACTTCTGCAAATGTTTATCTCGATTAACATGAAGAAAATAGAAAAATTAGCTTTTGCAAAAATAGTTTGTAGAAGCTATACAGAAATAAACTGTAAGAACTAGAGAAATTTATGTGAATGTAACACAACAGTTTTTAAAGATTTGACCATCACTTCAGCCTAATGTATGCTGCTGGTATTTACAATGAAATGTACAGTGAAACCATTTCTGTTAACATTTATCTTGATTATCAAGTAGATAGAAGAATAATTGTTTATAAGAATAGTTTGTAGAAGAGAGAATAAAGTAATGATGATGCATAGAGGAAGTCATGTGCATGTAATGCATCAGATTTTTAAGAATGCATGATCTGATGAAACAATAGACCTTTATTTGTCTCATCTGCTTAAAAAGTCTTGTCCAAAAAGAATTCCATTCACAATTTGCTTGTTCAATTATTATGTATTTGTTGATAATTACACTATAACCTCAGTTATATGCTTTCAAAGGGAGATGGATAAAAGAATGTATAAATAAGAAGGCGTAAAAGTAAATGTTCTTATGGAACTTTAAACTATTTTTACTTTCTCTACCACATACATAGTAGGTATTCCACCCAAAAATTCTATACCGAGATTTCACTGGAAATACATGTTTTGAGGCCCCCTAAATTAAAAAAAAAAAGCCTTTTTAGAAAAAAGGTATATGTGTGTGTCTGTGAATGGCATAACTCAAAAACAAAAAGTCTGATAAATACTAAACCTAGTATTTAGGTTTAGTATCTTCCAAAGATGTGACATGAAGATTTTCAAGGAAATCCCCCCCCACTCCAAACTATCCTTTACATGGAACACTTTTTGAAAATTTTGATTTTCTAAAAATGGCTCTAATGTTTTTGATTAAAATAGCATATATTATACATATTTACATTACAAATAAAATGTAAAGCTTGAATTTTCTGGGAATAACCTGTTAAGTCTACTTCATTCAGAAGGAATTTTGTATAATCTTGTATAGCTACAATATAGTGTTAAGTATAGACTAAAATTACCACAAAAAATTAATCTCTTTAAAACATACAATTTATTTAAAATAATTTTTTTCTGATATAAGCCATTTCTGAGATGTCCATTATTAAAAGCTTGAATTGTTCACTACTTGTCATCCTTTTAAGTCCCATTGATTCAGTCATTTCCCCAAGTTTCATGGAAACAGTATCAAACTTTAAGGCCAGTATAATATAGTGACAGTTCTTAAACGTTTGACTATCACTGTTCTCTTTGTATCTATAATGAAATGTGTAATGAACCTATTCTGCAAAGGTTTATTTCAATTAGAATATAGCAGATAGAAAATAAGCTTTAGTAAGAATAGTTTGAATATGCACTAATAAAGATGGAGGGTAGAGAAAGTCATGTGGATGTATCACAGGTGATGAAACATGGGTATACAGGTATAACGTCGAAACTAAGGCCCAATCGTCCCAATGGAAACTGCCTGAAGAGCCAAGACCGAAAAAGATTTGACAAGTTTGATCACATGTGAAGGTTCTTCTCACTGTTTTCTTTGATTACAATGGGATAGATTTTTTTAGATTATTACTTAAAACTAATTATATATTAATTAATATAAGAAAGGAATAAATGAAGCAAGCTTACAAATAACAAACATAATACACTATTTAAAGTACTTGCATGCATTCCAGTGCTGTTATTCATATTTCACAGTAAAAAGTGATTCAAAATAGGTATAGCTTTTAAAGTCTTCAATTTTTATTTGCTTCTTTGAACCCTTAGAAATATAACTTAGCAAAGTATGCTTCACTCCAAGGCATTTAGATATGGACATTTTATTAGAAAATCTTCATTCACTCTTGTGTTAAGGTATAGTGTTTTGGGGAAACTCCAGTCTAACAAAAGTAATCAGGAAAGAGGCATTTATCTAATTATGAATATTAATTGTAGAACAAGCTGCTGGAAATTTTTCAAGAAACTAAAAACACTAAAAGTGGTTGTCCTCCGTGGACTAGTGGTACCGTGCTAGCCTCTAGTTCCCAAGGTCGCGGGTTCAAACCCGGCGGAGGGCGATGGATTTTTTTTCAGGCATAAAAATCCTTAGCATGGCTTCCTTCAGAAGGGAATGTCGTCCTCCGTGGACTAGTGGTACCGTGCTAGCCTCTTAGTTCCCAAGGTCGCGGGTTCAAACCCGGCGGAGGGCGATGGATTTTTTTTCAGGCATAAAAATCCTTAGCATGGCTTCCTTCAGAAGGGAATGTCGTCCTCCGTGGTACCGTGCTAGCCTCTAGTTCCCAAGGTCGCGGGTTCAAACCCGGCGGAGGGCGATGGGTTTTTTCGGGCGTAAAAATCGTTAGCACGGCTTCCTTCGGAAGGGAAGTAAAGCCGGTGGTCCCGTGTCATAGATTTACGGCACGTAAAAGAACCTCAAGCCTGATAAAGAGGCCTCTGAGCAAAATTACAGGTCTTTCATGCCCAATATAGAATGGGACGCTAAGAACCATAGTAGTTAAAGAGCGTCCATAAATAAAACTCAATTTTTTTTCAGAAGGGAAGTAAAGCCGGTGGTCCCATGTCATATATTTACGGCACATAAAAGAACCTCAAGCCTATTAAAGAGGCCTCTAAGAAAAATTACCAGTCTTTCATGCCCAATATAGAATGGGATGCTAAGGACCATAGTACTTGAAGAGCATCCATAACTTAATTTAATTTCTCCTGAAAAGTTTCTGTACACAAAGGATTTAATTCATAATTAAGTATAACAAATACATAAAAGTAATTTACTTAAACATAAAGTACCTTTCCGTGATAGCATAAAAGTTTATAACAAAATCTTGTCTATCTGCAAAAATATACAACTGAAATTTATACTTTTGGTGGTTATTTTCTAAACTTTGGGTTCCTCAAAGTATCCTCCCTTTGCCTTCAGGACAGCTTTACACACATGAGGCATTCTCACCAACAGTTTTTGCAAGTATTCAGCACTTATTGTTGCCCATTCTGGTTGCAAAATCTCCAGGAGCTCATTTGCATTGCATGACCTTCTGGTCCTAATAGCTCAATCCAACTCATCCCAAACTAATTCAACAGGATTACAGTCAGGTGATTGTGAGGACCAAAGGATATTCTTTAGTTCCTTTTTTGACTTCTCCTTTGCCAAATATGCATACAAAGCTTGGAAGAGTGCTTAGGATCATTATCCTGTTGCATGATAAATCCTTTCCCTATTAATTTTTTTCCACAGAGAAGGGTATGTTTGCACAAGATCTTGTGATACCCTTCTTTCTTTTAGTGTTCCAGCAATAAGTCTCCTACAACATTATTGCCAAAACACCCCCAAACCATTACACTTCTGCCTCCATGCATGGTGGTTGGTACTATATATTGGGGCCTGGATTTACTACCACTCCTCCAATCACTAGTAGAATAGTTAATACACTCCCAATAATCAAAACATTAGCCATTTCCTCGCCAAAATGTATTCCTCTTGTTTCCGCAAATTTCATTCTCAAAATTTGTCCAATTCTCACTCTATACACAGCTATATCCACACCCATTGTTACTTAGCTCCTTCTTGCTTCAAAATCACGAGCTCCTTCCCAACACAACCGTCCTCTCTCGCTGCTGCCCTAGCACAACTCAAGGGAGAGAATAAAGATTACAGGGTGGTGCGTGACTATATCTATTTAGGAGTAAAAATAGATGGAGGTAATAAATGGGAGAAACAAAAGAAGTTTGCATTGGCTAAAGGTAAAGGGGCGATGGCAGCAATTAGACACTGCAAATATAGAGTACCTAATATAAATGTTAAATGGCTGGAAAAAGTTTATGAGATGGTTGTGGAGGCAAAAATGATGTATGGTATAGAAATATGGGGATTAGATAGAGCATGGGAAAGTATAGATGTGGTGCACAGGATGTTTTGTAGAGAAATACTAGGGCTACCGAAGGCAATTGTAAGACAGGTAGCACAATTATACATGGGCAGGGTGGCAACTAAGGGGAAGATAATGGAAAGAGCTTTGAAATTTTGGTTCAGAACTTTAAATCTAGGAAAAAGTAATGTGTTAAGACAATGTATTGAATACCAAGAGAATAGTTTAATGAATGATGGATGGGTAAGTAATTTACGGAACATTCTGGAGAAAAATGGGTTAGGAGACATGTGGAGAAGGAGAGAAAATAATGTGAAAAATTTTTGGAAAAAAGCGAGGAAAAGACTGGAAGATATAGAAATACAAATCTTGTTCAGTAAGATTGCCGAAAAGAGCTCATTAGTTTGTTATAGGCCAATGAAAAATACATGGGGTAGGGAAAAATATATAGACATAGTAAATAAAGAAGAGAGAGAATCTATTGCATGGGTAAGAACCGGAGCATGGAGGCTAAGAGGGTTAAGACAGGGTATTCCTCAGAATCAATGTCCGATATGTGGTGGTAATGAAGACATTGAACACACAGTATTTAAGTGCCAAGGAACAGAAAATTGGAGAAAAGAATTTTTTAATAAGAAGTGGTTGAAGGGGGATAGAAATACACTTATGATCGAAATGATATACAAGGATGCTAGGAGCATTGGACAGTTTTTGTGTAAAGTAAAAAATAAATGGCTTTGGACAGTGGAAAGAGAAAAGTAAGAGGTAGCGCATCTTACTTTGAATGGAAAACTATAGTGAATGTGTGATGGTTAATTAATGAATAAATGAAAAGTGAAAAACAAGTGGAAATGGGACATAAAAAAAAGCAAGATAATGCATTGACAAGAGATTGTAAAATGTAAATAAACTGTAGTGATTGTCTACTGAATGAGTGACCAGGGTCAAATTGCAATAGACAATCAAATTGTAAAACTCATAGCACAATAAAACTATATATATATATATTTTGGGGCAACATTCTCTCTCCTTTCGAATGCCTTACATTGCATGTTCTTTTCCCCAAAGATACCTTTCTTCTATTTTGAGGGTGCAAAAGTGGTTTTTTAGCAACACAACCATAAAGTACTGCTTCAATAAGGCAAGATCATACAGTTTCATAACTGACAGATTTGGAGTGCATTGTATTCAACTGAGCTTGAATTTCAGAACTGTTCTCATCCTGTCTCGCTTAGAAGCAAATACAATGCATTTATCCTCTTATTCTGAAGTCACTCTAGGCCTTCCTGAACGTAGCAAGGTTTTATTTTGGCCTGTTTTACATGCCTCCAAACAGTATCATACACTGTAGGCTGAGGGACTTACTTTTGTACTAATTTATCTAATTATGTACCCTTTGTTCCTTAGTGTTACAACTGCAGCTCGTTTCTCCACATCTAATTCCTTCTTCTGTTTGGCCATGATTATGCTGCACTGACTGAGGTTTACACCACACTACACAAAGTCAACTGCTACAAGAGTAACCTAGTGTTCACTCTGCCAGTCACACAAAACACTAGGAAGTATGTAAACATGGCAAAAGTACCCTAGTCTCATAAATGTACCAGCAGAGTGCACAATTCTAGCTGTTTAAGTAGACCTGTATTAAGCTTTCTAACAGCTATGCAAATAACTGTTCTGGTCATTTACAAAATATGCTGCTTCAGTTTTAAGTTAGGTATTAGAAGTTTGTCTAAAAAACTTTTTGGGGGTAGTGTATATCTTTGGATTGTTGAATTATGGTAAAGCCAATCTGCATCAGTTCAGTACAATATTCCAGATACACTCACACAATACACATAACAAAAATTATTTAAGATACATATATGCATAGATCCAGACTTTTTGAAGAAAGCTTTATACACACTGGATTAATAATTTACAATAAACTAACACTAGCCTTCAGAAACAATGAAGTCAAAAGCTTTTAAGATTCAACGAAAAGATTCTTATTACAGGATTGTTTTTACATAGAAAAAATTTATGGTAAACTGCAATATGGTGTAAACATTGCTTAATATTTGTATTTATTTTTGTATTTGTTGTGCTAAGAGTTTTACAATTTGATTGTCTATTGCACTTTTGACCCTGGTCACTCATTCAGTAGACAATCACTACAGTTTATTTACATTTTACTATTTCCCTTCAACGCATTCTGTAGACAATCACTACAGATTATTTACATATTACAATTTCTTGTCAATAAATTATCTTGTTTTTTTTTCAGTTTTTTTCATGTCCCATTTCCACTTGTTTTTCACTTTTCACTTATTGATTACTTAACCATCACACATTCACTATAGTTTTCCATTCAAAGTAAGATACACTACCTCTTACTTTTCTGTATCCACTGTCCAAAGCCATTTATTTTTTACTTTTCACAAAAACTGTCCAATGCTTCTAGCGTCCTTGCACATCATTTCGATCATAAGTGTATTTCTATCCCCCTTCAACCACTTCTTATTAAAAAATCTGATGTGTTACACTCACATGACTTTCTCTACTCTTGTACAATCTAATTTTACAAACGCCTATTCTCCATATGCTTCATGTTAATCGAGATATCGAGATGTCAATCTTATTGGTAATTTTCTTGTAGATGCAAGGGAAATATGGTAGCTTTTAAGCGATAGTCAAATATTTTAACGCTGGTTGCTATGTGGCGCATTTCATTCTCTTTGCATGTCCAGGACATAAAAAAAATGAATAACGCATTTGAGAAAAAGTATAAGTATTGGAAAATTTAAGGAAATAACAATCAATATCTCGAAAACGGTTCACTCAACAAAAAAAATGTATATGACATAAGTTGTGTATTTTAACGCGATCTACATTTTTTGTGTAGTAAACTTTTGTCTATCTCTTATGGTTTACCAGTTATGCAAAAGTCGTTCACAATGAAGAATACTTTTGGAGACATTCCCAGAAAATTCGAGATATACATTTCATTTCTGATGACATTATCTTAAACATATGATATTTTAATCAAAATCGTTAGAGCCATTTTTGAGAAAATTAAAATTTTCGAAAAATGTTCCATGTAAAGGGTAGTCTGGGGTGGGGGGATTTTCTTGAAAACCTTCGTGTCGCAACTCTGGAAGATACTGAACCTAAATACCAAGTTTGGTGCTTATCCGACTGTTCGTTTTTGAGTTATGTTGTTCACAGACACACACACACACACACACACACACAGACACACACACACACACACAGACACACACACGGACATGTTTCCAAAAATGCTTTTTTTGGATTCAGGAGGTCTCCAAACATGTATTTCCGGCGAAATCTCGGTATCGAATTTTTGGGTGGAATGCAATACTTCCCCTACTTACTATACGTAGTAGAGAAAGTAAAAATTCTTTTCTCCAATTTTCTGTTCCTTGGCACTTAAATACTATGTGTTCAATGTCTTCATTACCACCACATATCGGACATTAGTTCTGAGGAATACCCTGTCTTAACCCTCTTAGCCTCCATGCTCCGGTTCTTACCCATGCAATAGATTCTCTCTCTTCTTTATTTACTATGTCTATATATTTTTCCCTACCCCATGTATTTTTCATTGGCCTATAACAAACTAATGAGCTCTTTTCGGCAATCTTACTGAACATGATTTGTATTTCTATATCTTCCAGTCTTTTTCTCGCCTTTTTCCAAAAACTTTTCACGTTATTTTCTCTCCTAACCCATTTTTCTCCAAAATGTTCCATAAATTACTTACCCATCCATCATTCATTAAGTTATTCTCTTGGTATTCAATACATTGTCTTAACACATTACTTTTTCCTAGATTTAAAATTCTGAACCAAAATTTCAAAGCTGTTACCATTATCTTCCCCTTAGTTGCCACCCTGCCCATCTCTAATTGTAAATATTTTATATGAAGAATATTTTGTATGTAGTCTGTTTATAATGTGACAGCTGTAAGCTTGCCTCTTATATTGTAAATATTTTATTTGACATGTTCAATAACAATGTATACCATTTTCAAAGGATGAAAATAAAATGAATGAATTTTTCCACACAGTCATACCTAGTTGATTACATGCACTAATTATAGAAATTCTGTCATCATTTAGGCTTTGCAATGATAGAATTAACCACTGTGTAATTTCTAGAGCTTGAATTGTCTCGTGCATGTTAGTAACACTTTCATTATTTAGGTCTATTTCTTCTTCACCATCATTATCAGTATCTTCAGATGCAACCTGGGGAAGAATGCTCTTGCCAACCTTATTGTTAACACCTGTGAGTGTGCAGCAATAATGTATTCTGAAAATATTGATACCTCGCCCAACATGTCTACTGTTTTATGCTGCGAACAGCAAGGAATACAGTATACAGGAACCATGCATACTACATAACTTAACATAAACATAACCTATAAATGAGAAGTAAATTAATATCTTTCATACATATGGACCAAAAATGGGACACATTAATTTGAAAATATATAACTGAAAAACATATAATTGGGCTAAATATTAATGGACAAAGTTCAGTAGCCCAAAAATTTAGCATATATCTATACAAAACCAGAAGTGAATGATGTATAAGTGAGGTTCAGCTGTAATTGTTTTCCATGCGTGCCATTTGTTGGCTAAAGTTGGAAAGGTAGAATTCACTGGCATAGCCAAGATTTGAACCACGGATCTTCAGCATTCTGTGCTGTTGCTCTAACCAACTGAGTAACATGCTGACATTGACCCACTTTTTTTTTTCCAGTAAACCACAAGGCATTCTCAAACTTATTTTGAGAACCATACCCCAATGGTGACTTACAATATCATAAATACTCTTAAGTCTCTGTCTTCTAGTTAACCACTATTAGATCATTGATAATTGTTTTTCCTCATATGCTGTGTGTAGGCTAAAGTTTGTATTCCAGCAGTAGTAAGACTACCATTGTAACAACTACTCATCTTTGACCACCCTCAGCTATCAACATTCTTCCATATACAGCACCCAACCTCTTCTGGACAGTTCAAGTACAACAAAGAATGATGGAGAACAAAGAACTTCTCAAATATTCAATGAAAAATACATGGGATAGGGAAAAATATATAGACATAGTAAATAAAAAAGAGAGAGAATCTATTGCATGGGTAAGAACCGGAGCATGGAGGCTAAGAGGGTTAAGACAGGGTATTCCTCAGAATCAATGTCCAATATGTGGTGGTAATGAAGACATTGAACACATAGTATTTAAGTGCCAAGGAACAGAAAATTGGAGAAAAGAATTTTTTAATAAGAAGTGGTTGAAGGGGGATAGAAATACACTTATGATCGAAATGATATGCAAGGATGCTAGAAGCATTGGACAGTTTTTGTGTAAAGTAAAAAATAAATGGCTTTGGACAGTGGATACAGAAAAGTAAGAGGTAGCGTATCTTGAATGGAAAACTATAGTGAATGTGTGATGGTTAAGTAATCAATAAGTGAAAAGTGAAAAACAAGTGGAAATGGGACGTGAAAAAACTGAAGAAAAAAAAACAAGATAATTTATTCACAAGAAATTGTAAAATGTAAATAATCTGTAGTGATTGTCTACAGAATGCATTGACGGGAAATTGTAAAATGTAAATAAACTGTAGTGATAGTCTACTGAATGAGTGACCAGGGTCAAAGTGCAGTAGACAATCAAATTGTAAAACTCTTAGCTCAATAAATACAATACAATACATCTGGAAATGACTTCAACTGTTGACCTAATTGTTAGTGGCAGGTAACATAAATGAGGGATATGCCCCATAATGTGTGTGTAGTATTGACACTAATAGATTTATGAGGTTTAATTCTTATGTAGGAATATGCACTTCATTTATGATTTCATAATCTATATTAATATCACAGAGACGATTTGTGGGTGTGGGGGTGTGCATGTATACCATTGAAAAATACTATTCTTCCCAATGGGCATAGCCTATAAGACAACTTTAATTTCAATTCCAAAATGTATAAAATACTAAAAGGAATGGATATTAGAATACAAACATGTTGAAACCATAAAAGAACATACAAGTAGCTGTTATTACTTCACAGAAAATGTCTGTAAAAAATCTTATGTGTTACATTAACATTACTTTCCCTACCCTCTATCCTTCATTAGCAGGTATGGAAACTACTCTTATTAAATCTTATTTTTCTAGCAACTGCATTTTAATCCAAATAAAACTTTGCAGAAATAGCTACATTACACATTTTGTTATAGATACAAAGAGAACAGTGATAGTGAAATGTTTAAGAATTGGATGCTGTATGCTGGCCTTAAAATTCCATACTGTTTTCATGCAATCACGAGAACAACTAAATGTTGACAGGACTTAGGAGAATAACCAAGGAATGAACAAGTTGAACCTTTAATAATGGTTATCTCAGAAATGGCTTATGCCACAAAAGGACTTATTTGAAAAAATTGTTTTTTTAAAGAGAGAAATTTTTTGTGTAGTATGCTTTTGTCCATCACTTAACGTTTACCACTTATACAACATTGTACAAAATGTCTTCCAAATGAAGTGGACTTCACAGGCTATTCCCAGAAAATTCAAGATAAATATTTTATTTTTAATGTAAATATCATTAATATATGACACTTTGTTCAAAATTGTTAAGAGTCATTTCTTAGAAAATCAAAAATTTCAAAAAGTGTTCCATGTAAAGGGTAGTTTGGGGTGGGGGATTTTCTTGAAAATCTTTGTCATATCTTCAGAAGGTACTAAACCTAAATACCAAGTTTGCTACTTATCCGATGTTTTTGTTGAGAGAGAGACACACATGAACCTTTTTCTAAAAATGCTTTTTTTATATTTAAGGATCTCAAAACATATATTTCTGGTGAAATCTCAGTATCAAATTTTTGGGTGGAATGCAAAGTAATAAGATAAGGTGTGATTATATTTTTTAATTTTGTTAACTTAGTGGCATATATACAGGTAGAGCCAAAACTCTATGAACCGGCTGCATGGTGTTTTTCCTGTCTGTGTCCTCGGCGCTTGTTGCCGTCTACCACTATCATAGAAAGATGCAGATGAAACCATACAACATTTTTAAAACTATTTTTAAAGGCTTTACTTGCCAACTTTATGAAAGAAGATGCTGAAATTGGCCACTGCCATTGTCCATACATTTATGGCACCTCTTTAGGAAACTATCCATCACTCGTTCACATTGAGAAATGCAATTTTCTGACAGATATTTTGTTTTAATTCTTCCAGGGATGTGGGTTTGTCTTGTACACTTTATTTTTTAAGTTACTCCAGAGATAGAAATCGCAGGGAGTTAGGTCCTGGGACTGAAGGGGCCAAAAATCTCTACTAATAATTCTGTCCTCAGACAAACTTCCTGTAACTCTTTCTGGCCACAATGATGGTGGCCAGTTTCAGCATCTCCTTTCATAAAGTTGGTAAGTAAAGCCTTTAAAAGTAGTTTTAAAAGTGTTGTATGGTTTCATCCACGCCTTCTTATGATAGCGCAGACGGCAACGAGCGCCTACGACATGGACAGGAAAACCACCACGCAGCTGGTTCGTAGGTTTTTGGCTCTCTCTGTAGATAGCTGTACTGATTGTACATTAACTTGTCATAATGTATGGCTTGGCATGTGTGCTCAGGATTTAGCCCCAGTGGCAATCCCTTTAGCCTTTATGGTCATAGTGTCAGCTTTGACTTCAGAAACAGACGGTGTCATTACTCTTTGAACTGTAGGTTATCTTAATATTGCTTTTTAGTACCTTTTGCTATTAAACACACTGCATTTAATCTCACATTCATATTTTTAGACTGTGCAAGGGATAGGGAATGACTGGTTAAAGAAAAATTCCTCACCCCAGCCAGGAATCCAATCTGAGGCCTCTGGCCTGAGAAGCTAGAATACTGATCACTCAGACAGTCTCTTAAAATTTGTTTATAGGTGAACTGGTTATTAAACAATCAATAACACATACACAAGCACACTCACACACCACACTCTGGGCATACAGAGAAACCTTCTTTTAAAGAAAAATTTCCCAAGCCTACAGGGAACCGAAACCCTTGGAGAGTAGAGCAAGTGCTCTACTGACTGACCTATGTGACCACTCAAATAAGACACTGTATTGTCACATTTGCTTGTGGAGCAAACCTCCATAAACAGGTGAGTCATCAATGCAACAAAAAATAATTTACAAATTAATAGTTACAAGAAACAAAATTTGAAACAAACATACATATAATATACAAGTGTAACAGTAATTTAGGAACAATTTTATCTAAACTTAACATATGATATGACCAAATTACAAAAGCACTATTGGAAATCAAGTTCTAAATTGTCATTCATATATTCTGCAACTGAATAGTAGGTCTTGTCTATTGATAGATTTTTTACTGTTTGTTGAAATATTTCAAGTTTTTGATTGCTCTGATTTTGATAGATAACTTGTTGTAGGCTCTTACTCCAGTGTTCAGAAGACTTATTTTGTGTGTGTAATATTAACATGTGCATAGGTAGTTTTAAGTTGTTTTTGGTTCTCTTTCCATGACAGTGATGAGTTTATAAGGAATATGGAGTGTTAAAGTTTATATGATTTATTTGATTTCTATGGTAAATTTAGTATTTTCAAGTTTTGAAACAGATTTATACATAAATCTTTTGGTCCAATTTGTGTCATTATATAGATTTTTTTTTTTTTTCTGACTTTAAAGATTACTTTCCAACTGTTAGAGCTCCCCCATGACACAATACTATGTAATTATGGTTGAAAGTAACTGAAGTATACAATTTTTCTTGTTTCATGGCTAGTTAGTTTTGATATGCAATTCATATTAAAATAAATGCTGTTTATTTTTTGAGATAGGTGCAGAATTTGGTCATCCCTTTTGCTTATTTAAAAATTCTGATGTGTGCATTCACATGACTTACTCTATCCTGTATTACTTATTACTGGGTATAAAAAACTTCTTCTTACAGAGGCTTGTGTTTCTATCTATTTCATTTTAATCAACAGAAACCTTTGCAGAAGTAGCTACATTATATGTTTCATTATAGATACAAAGGGAATAGCAATAGTCAAATGTTTAAGAATTGGATGCTATATATTGGTCTTAAATTCCACATTTTTTCCATGCAGCTCGAGAATCAACTGAATGTCAACAGGACTTCAAAATAATTGAACAATTCAAACCATTAATTACAGATACATATCTAGGAAATGGCTCATGCCACAAGAAAAGTTATTTGAAATAAACTGCATTTTTTGTGTAGTCTGTTCTCGTCTTTCGCTTAATGTTTACCATTATGCAAGATTATACAAAATTCCGTTCGAATGAAGAGTACTTCACAGGTTATTCCCAGAAAATTTAAGACATACATTTTATTTGTCATGTCAATATCTTTAATATATGGTATTTTAATCAAAATTGTTACAACCATTGTTTAGAAAATCAAAATTTTCGAAAAATGTTCCATGTAAAGGATAGTTGAGGGTAGGGGAGATTATCTTGAAAATCTTTGTGTCACATTCTTGGAAGATACTTAACTTAAATACCAAGTTTGGTACTTATCCGACTTTTTATTTTTGAGTTATGCTGTTCACAGACACACAGATAGAAACACATAAGAATCCTTTTCTAAAATGTTTTTTTTATTCACAGGGCCTCAAAACATGTATTTACTGTAAAATCTGGGTACTGAATTTTTGGGTGAAATGCAATAGCTTCCCTACCTACTATGTACATGGTACAGAAAGTAAAAATGCATTTTTTTTTTATTCAAGAGGGCCTCAAAACACATATTCCTGCTGAAATCTCGGTATCAAATGTTTGGGTGGAATGCAGCACCTTCTCTACCTTCTACCTACATGTTAGGGAAAGTAAAAATGCCTAAATTTTCTTTTTAAGTATCTCTATGGTTTGTTGAGCTGATAGGAATATTGTCACAACTTTTCTCTTGGATACAGAGCTACTTGATGGACGTTTTAGAGGGTTTAGTTTCATTCCATTATTGCTAAACCATTTCTTTAAATGAGTTAAGCATTTGTTTAGTATTGTATCATATCTTCTCACAGTTAAGCCTATTTAGCAAACTAATGCATCATTTGCATATATGTTTTCCTGTTTACACAATTTGGAAGGTCATTAGTGTGTAATATATAAAGTAGGAGCCCAAAAGCATGGATATTTCATTCCAAGAACATACAAGTTAGTCAAAATTAGAAATTGAAAAGCAGAGACACGGTGTAATGAAAGACAATTAGATCTGCTTATAATAGTTAAGCAATACATAATGCCAAAACCTTTTAATAAACTTTATGTAAGAAATTTTGCAATAAACCACATGGACTGCTCAGCATAGCCTCATGCACTAAAACGCTAATCTTAGGCAAACATAAATATTTTAGCTACTGTATGCAATGAAACTGTTCTCACCTAGCAAAAAGGAAATACACTTTTGCATATCAAAATTATACAGTGAAAAATGCAAATAAATGGAAAAATAACTAGATCTAAACCACACAAGAATGAGTCATATATAAACCAGAATTTTCTTTAGAGGCATGTTCTTTTTACCAAATTAATCCAGTCTAGAGAGAGAGAGTGAGAGAGATATATATAGCCCATAAAGACAAGTTGTTCTCAAGGTATGCTCAAGTAAATATCCTTAATGAAAACTGAATGATTTTTCAATTTCTACTTATTGTAGTTTAATCGATTATCAAATAGCTTATCAAGGTGGAGTAAGAATGTATAAACTCTATTAAAATAAACTGAAAAAACACAATTACTATTTTTACATCTCTGGTAGTTGTACAACATTAGGCAATAATGGGTTGATGATTAAGCAGTAATGTAAGTTACCTGGCTGTAAAACTTCTAACATCTATAGTAGTTATTTACATGTACAAATTGAGATTTTTATTACTTTGATTTTGCTTTCTAACTAGAAACTTACTGAAGAGTACAACAAGATCCTAGAAATGGTGCATAAAAATGGTTTCACTAAAGAGGTTGTGGATAGGAAGATAAAGAAATTTAAAAACAAGAAACATACTATGAAATTGCCACGCTAAGTAACAATAAAGAAACCAAAAAGTTAAAAACATCCACTTTCTACCCATGGGAATTCCAGAAATTCCCTAAAATATTCAAAGAATATGACACCTATAACCTCAGCCCCAATTAACAAGTATTCCTTAAAAAATATATTCAGGACAAAATTTCAGTGGAAAAAACTCAAGTATTTATGAAATTTAATGTAAATATTACAAGAAAATTTGCATAGGGAAGACAAAGAGAAACACAGACACAAGGTTTAATAAACACATGAGAAAGTGAAATATAAAGAAATGGAGAAATCAGTAGTTGCAGAGTATTTTTGGTCTGCAGATCATCAGCTGAAAGAGAAATCTAAGCCTTTAAAGACCCTTAGACAACTGGCAAAATTCTCCATTTGGGAAAAGTTACTCATAGATAAAAATAAACACGATTACTAAACTTTAATGTTCCATAGTAAAGGATGCCATCATACAGTGTGTACAGCAAACAAAACATCTATGTCACAGGAGGAAGTGCAGCAGTAAGCCTAGGCTGATGATGGAGACAATAGTTTCCAAAATATGTTTTTATATTCAATAAGTTCTGGTTGGAAAGTGAAGCAGAGTAGTAATTCCAAAATTTCAATTTTTGCATGTAAATATTATCTTTACTAAGTTTACCCCCAAAAAATTATAAAAAAATCCATACTAGTGTTTGTGTTCGTTTGAAATTTTGCCATTACAATAATTAGGGTGTAATGTGAAGTATATTCACCAAATTTCAGGTACATATTCAAACTTGTTTCTGATGTATTTATATTTTTATCCTTTTTTTTACACTCTTTAACAGTATGCTAGTAAAGTATTGAGAGGAATGTTTATGCTCCCACTAGTATGGCAGAAAGTAAATGTTGAATGTGAGACTTAATTTTCATTTCATAATTACCACAACATGAATATGGTTATTCAATTACATCAGTGGCATTCATTTCATAAAACAGACTTACGAATTTTGGAAGTGAGATATGTTTATAAAGTATTCCTTTATTGTTTTTAATTGTATTACCTATGTTGTTTATTAAAAATTTACTTTAAATCCCTAACCAGTATAAAAAATTGAAATAATATGTGTGGGGGAAGCAGATATTTGCTATAATCATAATGTGTATATTTTCTAATTTCTAGCACATACTGATAACAAATAAACAACAGAATACACTTTCCTTTGGCAGTCTTCTTTGTTTGCTAATGATTTACTCAATTGGACTACCATTTTACACATGGTAATTAAATCATACAAGAATATCATCTTTTTTAGATTATACTTAACCTTTCTACTTGCTCCTATTTACTGTAAGAACAGAATGTTGCAAAATAGTACAAACTATAGCACATTTAAGGATAAGATGCATCATGAACACAGATTTTAGCTGTACATCATTAGCACAAATATGGATAAATGTTCTTATAAAATCCTTGCTCTAATTCATTGGTTCCTTTGTGATTCCAACAATATACATTGCTTTAGCCATTTGTTATTTTTCTGTAGATGTTATGTTGTTTCTGAAAGGTGCTTTTTATTTTTATAATTGTTATTAAAGGTCATTTCTGAAGGTAATAGTAATTATTAGAATATTACTTTGGCTTCAGTTAAGAGTATAAATTTTAAAAACATTCATGTCATTGCTGCAAATTTTCTGTCTGTGTTTATTTTTATAAATTATAAGAGCTGTAGAGTCTCAGTGCAAACAGACTATGTTTTTGCATGAGTTCCCTGAGGGATTATCAAGTTGCTTTACATGTTTGGATAGGAGGATTTAATGAATTAATCCAGCTTGTCATTTTTATTAGCATGTGAGGTTGAAGCCAGCCCCTTCCTCCTCTCTCTCTCTCTCTCCTCATACCAGCAGGCTCCACCCACATCATGAAGTGATCATCACCATCATTCTCTGACAGGATGTAGCCAACTACTGGCTGCTGGGAATTAATGGTAAGTGAAAATCTTTGCTCTTCTCAGGCAAATATAGCAAGCCTTTCAACTTCTTGTAGAACTAACAGCATGAATTTTCATAAAGACAAAATGATGTTTCATAACTTGACAATGTTAAATTGCCATGTGTACTGTAAATGTAGTTGGAGGAGGTAAGAGTTTGGTTTGTTACTGTCAGCTAGTGCTCCAGAAAGAACCAATAAGTTTATATATATACAGGAAAAAGTAGGAAAGTTGAAATGTGTTGTGTTTTCATAAAATGGGCAAAATTGTCAAGACATTTACCCATAAATTAACAATAATATATTAAGTCATGAAATTGTAGAATGTTGAGGCTATATCTCATAATGTTTTTATTCTCTCACATAACTGCTAGGTCATTTAGTGAATTTATGTGAGTAATATTTGATTACCAATGAGAGCCAGCAGGGAAGGAAAGTAAAAAATTATTATTGTATCTGTTCAGGTTAAAGTAAAATTTGCATGTTCCTTTCCTCTAGGCACGGTTTACCAAAATTTTCAAGGGTTATCAAAACATCAACCTCACTCAAAAATTAATTATTCTCAAAATTAATTATTTTGTGTATGTGTACGGGATAGAACAGAACAGGTCAAAGATGAAAAGTCAGATAAACATCAAACGTTTTACTGATTTAAGTTTAGCATATTTTAAATAAGCATGTTTCAGGACATTCCCCACTTTCTAATAATCCTATATGAGAAATTATTGTTAATTAATTTTCTCACAACTGACTAACAATTTTGATTGAAATATCATAAGTCTGAGACATTAGTATGACAAATACAAATATGTCTTTTAAATTTCCTGTAAATATACTTTGAAGTCTATGTAACTGGAAAACCATAAAAGGAAAACTGTAGAACTTATTAAAATGCATACTTATAATAAATAATTCTATTATAGTGCTAGCCACTTCCAAAACATCTTTTGTACTATGTTTGAGTTTTCCTAGACTGAAGTTCGCTTCGGTACACCACCTGCATAGAAAATGTGTAAATGTGTGATTGTGCTTCTTTTTTCTAAACAAAAACTGGCTTATAATACAAACAAGTTTTTACATCTTATATGTAATCAAGTCTGCATTGCCTTTGAAATCATTTCTAGGCAAAAATTTATCATGATGGATCTAAAATGGAAGAAGAATAACTTTTTATATAAATTGCAAAATATATGGGATACATGTGATTTGGAAAGGGTAGAGAAAGTTATATGAGTGCTACACAATCAATTGTTTTTTCTCCCTATGACAAAAAAGTTTTAAGCTGTTCTCCTGAAATTATTGTTATTTCTCATGCTTTATTTTAATACCCAATAGATATATATATACATACTAAAAATGTCATTTTAACAATAGAATATTTTAATAATGATTATCATTTTTGTTTTCTAAGGCTCAAGCAGTCTTCAGCCTTTCACTCTATTCCATTGCCCTGTGTATGTGTCTGCTACATGACCTTCCATACACAAATGCAAATCTTAACATAAAACTGCATAGCTCTGTCAAGTTGGCCCACTATTTTTGGCCCTGCCCCATCTCATTCAATTGGCTCTGACCCATATATTAACTTGATTACTTCAGCCTTGAGTAAAAGTTTGAAGGGAACAAAGTTTTGTTTTGTTTTTCTATGGCCACATGTAGCCCCTAACAGATGTTCCTACCACATGCTTCTTCTCTTCATCCTGTCTTCTTTTTTGTTTCCTTTTTTTGTATGTTCCTCTTACCAAGGACAATATTTTTTATGCTGTTCTGTAGCAGTGCCTTGGAGGATTATGAAACGTAAATTGAAAAAGTTGCACAGTGCTTGTTAAAAGAGTGATTTACAAGGAAATTTGCACAGAAGATGTCAAAATATGTTCATATGGCTTACATGTTAAACACATTTAATACTGAACATTAATTTGGAAATGTATTAGGAGTGGGGATTTAGGTATAAGTGGTAAAAATGTTGGTTACCCATAACTTTGACCACAGTAAATACCCAAGTTTTTATATAAACTTGTAGTTTGTAAAAGGAGCTGACAAATAAGTAAAAGGCCTGAGTTCAAACCCATTATATTCATGTCATCAGGAAAAGAAATATTCACTCTTGTGTATAATTACTAGGTACCTCAATAGTTCTGTAATAGTTCTCTGTAATATCTAGCACCAGAGGGTATAAGATCTATATTACCTCTACCTAGCATGGCTAACATTATGGATCAGCTGTTTAGCATAAATTTCATTTATGTGTTTAAATTCTGTTTAGATTAAGAAGTGGTGGGTATGTGAGGTTATGAAAAGTATGTTTATAGGTGTAGAAAAAGCTGGGAAATTAGCTCTCAGATAGAGATGAGGAAAGGAGCTTTCAGGCTAGGAAGCTTGTTAAGGATTATAGTTAATTTGTGTATGGTGCTAATATAAAGTGGAGTTGCAATAAATAAAAAAGGAATAATGGAGAAAGTGAATATGTAAAAAAATATGAAATTATTTTTATATATGCCAGCTAACTTGGCAGTGAGTGTACAGGCCAAAGGAATAATAAAGAGTCCAAAAGGGGTTTATAGAAACAAAATAATTCTATCTCAAGTATTTTAAAATTTCTCATCTAAACATAACACATAATGAGCAAATTTGTCAAGTACCTTTCTGGATTATTTATATGTAGCATGAAATGGAGCAACATATCGAAAAAATGTTGAGAAATAAATAGGAATATAGTTATGGAGAGTGAGGCAAAGAACAATCTAAAAATAAGGTGTGTTGCATTCACATGACTTTCTCTACCCACTATAATTTACTTTCACATCCCTTCTATAGATTTTACATTAACAGAGATAAACATTTTCACAAATAGTTTCATTACATATTTTGTTGTCATCGGTACACGGGGATTTGAAGCAATAGTCAAATCTTTATTATATGCCCTTTGCAAAGATATCACATGAAACAAAAGAATAGTGACTTTACCACTTCAAGAACTATTGGAAAATTCAAGCCAAGAGCAACAGATACCTAAGAAATGGTTAATACCACAAAAACAATTATTTGACATAAACAGTGTGTTTTTATGAAATCTAAATTTTTCATAAAATTCAAATTTATTCACCGTTTGATTTCAATACAGAAATATTGGCTTCATTTCAACAATACAATTATTAGTACAAAAACATCAGGTCTAATTAGATGTAATACTCAAATACAGAAATCCTAATTTATTACATTTATTACATGGAATTTATTTTGGAATTGTAAACATAATATATTCCATAAGAAAGCTTATAAACTAATTCATTTCATTTATTCATTGAATAAAAAACCCTGTATTAATTTTTTCAAATCTTTTTTGAAGACTGTTAGGGTTTTAACTTTTTTACTTTCTCTACTACAGTAAGTAGGGGAAGTATTGTATTCCACCCAAAAATTCGATACCGAGATTTCACCGGAAATACATGTTTTGAGACAGCCTGAATCCAAAAAAAGCATTTTTGGAAACATGTCCATGTGTGTGTCTGTGTGTCTGTCTGTGAACAGCATAACTCCGAAACGAACAGTTGGATGAACACCAAACTTGGTATTTAGGTTCAGTATCTTCCAGAGATGCGACACGAAGGTTTTAAAGAAAATCCCCCCATCCCAGATTACCCTTTACATGAAAAAGTTTAATTTTCGAAAAGTTTAATTTTCTTAAACATGGCTCTAACGATTTTGATTAAAATATCATATGTTTAAGATATTTTTATGACAAATAAAATGTATATCTTGAATTTCCTTGGAATGTCTCCAAAAGTATTCTTCATTGTGAACGAATTTTGCATAACGGTAAACCATAAGAGATAGACAAAATTTTACTACACAAAAAATGTAGATCGCGTTAAAATACACAATTTATGTCATATACATTTTTTTTGTTGAGTGAACCATTTTCGAGATATTGCTTGTTATTCCCTTAAATTTTTCAATAATTTTCTCAAATGGGAATTCGTTATTCATCTTTTTGTCTTGGATATGCAAAGAGTATTAATCTGTGGCAAAGGGAATGGTGCTGCACCTAGCAACCAGCTATTAAGAGATATGTATGTGCTTAAAGGCTACTGTAATTCCAAATTGCCCTTGTAAATATATATTCCCCTTACATCTACAAGAAAATTAGCAATAAGATAGACTCTGCAAATGTTTATCTCGATTAAGATGAAGTAGATGGAGAATAAGCGTTTGTAAAAATAGTTTGTACAAGAGTAGAGAAAGTCATGTGAGTGTAACACATCAGATTTTTTTACTTTGGACAGGTTCTCTCCTACCTTTTGTTATCCTTGTTAAAGATCTTGCTTAAGACTACTTTACTGCCTAGTTTTAACCATTTCCCATTTATGCCTTCCTCCTCCAGTGCTGTGTACCTTTACAATCAAACACAACATGTTCCAAATCTTCTCTTTCCCCACATATTGGACACTGGTTCTGTGGGAACCCATTTCTCATTCCTATTAGTCTCCATACACCTGCTCGTGCCCAAGCTATATTCTCTCTTTGTTCCTTATTTGAGGTGTCCACATACTCTTCTCTTGCCCATGCATTTTTTATTAATATGTATGATTCCAAGGAACTTTTCATCCCAATGCTACTAAATGTATTCTGTATCTCCATATCTTCAAACATCCGCCTAGCTTCTTTCCAGAAACCCTTGACATTATTTTCCCTCCTCCAAATTTCTCCCAGACCACTTCTTTCCAAGTTAGTTTGTATACTATAGCTCCACCCATTTTTCTTTAAGCTCCTTTCTTGAAATTCCAGACACTGCCTCAACAAGTTCTTTTCTTCTAAATTTATATTGCTTATTTGTGAGTGCACATATTATTCTTATGAAAGGAAATTTTAGTGAAGATAAACCTTTCAAGAAATAGCTGTATTAGGCATTTCTTTATGGATACAAAGGGAAAAGCGATAGTCAAATGTTTTAAGAACTAGGCACTAAACACTTGCCTTAGAATGCCATGCTCTTTGCTTGCAATTGCAAGAAACAATTGAATATCGAAAAGACTTCTTTTTGAATGAAGTGGGCTTCTATTCCCAGAAAATTCAAGATATACATTTTATTTGTAATGTAAATATATTTAATATTTTAATCAAAATTGTAAGAGCTATTTTTTTAGAAAATAAAAAATTTCAACAAATGTCCCATGTAAATGGTAGTTTGGGATGGGGGTTTTCTTGAAAATTATGTCACATCTTTGGAAGGTACTGAACCTAAATACCAAGTTTGGTATTTATCTGATTTTTTTTTGTTTTGAGTTATACTGTTCACAGACATGCACATGCACGCACATACACACACGCATGCACCTCTGACCTTTTAATAAAAATGCTTTCTTTGGATTCAGGGGGGCCTCAAAACATGTATTTCTGGTGAGATCTCAGTATCAAAGTTTTGGGTGGAATGCAGTACTTCTCTACTGCTAAGTATGTGTTAGAGAAAGTAATAAAAATCTGATGTGTTACATTCACATAACTTTCTCTACCATCAATTGTATATTAATAGGTATACAAATTATTCTTATGAAAGTTTATTTTTCTATCTGCTTCATTTTAATTAAGATAAACCTTTGCAAAAATAGCTAAATTACACATTTCATTAGTGTACAAAGGAAACAGGGGTAGTGAAAAGTTTAAGAACTGGATGCTACATGCTAGTGTTAAAATTCCATGCATTCGGGAGAAAAAACTGATAATTGATGAGACTTAAAAAGAATGACAAAGTATTGAACAAATTGAAGCATTATTATACTTTAATCAAAATTGCTAGAGCCATTTTTTAGAAAATAAAAATTTTTTAAAAATGTTCCATATAAAGGGTAGTTTGTGGTGGGAGGATTTTCTTGAAAATTTTTGTGTTGCATCTTTGAAAGACGGTGAACTTGTATACCAAGTTTGGTATCTATCTGGCTTTTCCATTTTCAGTTATATTGTTCTCGATAGAGACACATACACACATGTACATGCACATAAACCTTTTCAAAAATGCTTTCTTTGTATTCATGGGACCTCAAAACATGAATTTCTGGTGATATCTCAGTACCAAATTTTTGGGTGGAATGCAATATGTCTCTACTTACTGTGTATGTGGAAGATAAAGTAATAAAAATCAATATCTTGATGCCTCTTTTAGTTGTGGTCAAAACGTTTTAACATATTTCCTCCAATGAAAGAACAATCTTGTTCTGCTGCTTCTACAGAACAATCCAATTCAACCTGTTACATTACTAGGTATAGAAATTTTATGCTCTAATAATCCCTTATAATATGCATGCATTTATGCTTTGAAAAGTTCCATACATCATATAATGTGCCCAAATAAAAACTACAATTGCAAAGTTGCAGGTAAATTCTTGGAATTTAATTTCTAAACCTATTAATGACTGAATATTTTGAAATTTTTACCTTTTTTTAAATGAGTAGGTTACAAAGAGATACTAAACAAAATTTAATATTATTTATTATAAGTATAACCACCGCACTTGAACTCAATTCCAAGAACTGCTTAACAGCCCCTTCATACCTACAGGGAACAGCTATGACCAGAGAAGGCGGGGATTCACAAATGTCACGTGACTCATTGATTGCATTGCATGTAAGCTATCATCAGTGTTACCAGTTTGAAGACTGACTCAGTGGCACATATTATTAGGAAATATCATATTTGTAAATCAAATATGATAAAATAAATAAAATAAAAATATACCGGGTCTTTCAGAAATACTTTTACAAACTTCGGGTATGGGTTCCTCACACCAAAAGAAGGAAAAAAGTTCATATGAACATATGTCCCATAATCCTTTGTTTTCACGTTATTCCTATCACAATGAAAGTGTGAGTTCAACAGCCTTCGGGTTCCAACCTCAAAACTTCATTTCTCTATGCATTCATAGAAGGCATTGACCCATTGTGCTACATACCGTAGATGGCAAAGTGTTGCCATGGAGACTTGTTTACGTTTGTCATTTGTCATTAGTCTGTCTTCAACGTTTCAATTGTGTACATGTAGTGAGTTAACTGCACGTGTTTTGTTCCACCATGGCTGGATATTCATTTTGTGAACATGAATCTACCATGACTGATGGATAGGCAGAGGAGGACCAGTTCCATGGTCTGCACATTCTCCCAACCTCAATTCTGTGGTCTTTTACCTCTGGGGGCATCTTAAATCATTGGATTATGGAGCAGCCATCCCGGATGCAGAAACGCTTCATCGAACATGTCATGGAAGCCTGCGAAACCATTCGACACCATCCCAGAGTTTTTGACAGGGTGCAACATTCCATGTTTCAACAAGTACAGGCATGCATAGAAGCAAGAGGAGGACATTTTGAGCATTTCTTATGAGTTTTGTGCGTTATAAGTGTACCACTGTGTTGAACACCTCCTAACAAGAAAACCAAGAATTATGGGACATATGTTCATATGAACTTTTTTCCTTCTTGTGGTGTAAGGAATCCATATCCGAATTTTGTAAAAGTATTTCTGAAACATCCTGTATTTATGTATAGAATATACATATAAAAGAAGCACATATGCAGCATAATTTGCAAACTGCTGAAATATTATGTTTATTAACAAAACAAGCAAAATATGCATTATATGCAGCATAAAATATTGTTTAAATTGTTAGCAATTTAGTAATTAACTCACATATCAAATGAGCATACTTCTGACATCAGAGAAGCAGTATGCCTTAGCATTAAAATCCTTTTGCATTACATTACTAATGATATTACTAATAAAGCATGCTAGAGAGAGAGTATATCATTTAAATGCCTATCTTAATCTGTTTATATCTGCTTAGGGAGGATTTGCCATCAAATCTGGCAGCAATTTATAATGGTAATGGAGTACAGCTGCTGGCCAGAGTATTGATGCAGTACAAAAGTCAGAATTCCCACAAATACTAGCAATTCAACAAATTCGCTAGTTGCTTTAGTACTAGAAGGAATCACACATAATTTTAACTGTTGCATGTTTTAACGGCTTTGTATGTAAATGCTAAAGAAATGTGTATAATGGCAAAACTGAAAATGTTTAGAAAATGAAACAAGGATTAGTTTTAAAGAATTTAAATAATTCTATTGTTTTGCAAAACATCACCCTTTAACATCAATACATTTTTGCATTTAATGAAACCACTCATTAAAGCAATGATGCCACTCTTCCTGAGGCACTTCAGAAACTGGGTTTTTATAATGTTCCACTGCTTCATCTGATGACAAAAAGGTGATTCCACACATTTTATGTTTAATATTTGGAAACCAAAAAAAAATCTCAAGGTACTAGGTCAGAGAGTCCATGGTACTGACCTTTAGGCCACTCAGATACGAAGTTGCTAGTTTTGCTATATGCAACAATGCGTTGTCATGAGGTAACATTATTTTTCCTTTTGGGTGTTTTTCATGAACTCTTTCAAAAGTTTGTGGTAAACACACATTTGTGTACATATTGGCAGTAATGGTACATCAATCTTCTAATGATGTAGTAACAATATGGTCCACTTTATAAAAAAAACTAGCAACCATCTTCTTACCAACACTGCCAATTCGTCGGACTTTTGTAAGCTTAAGTTCTGTTCATAAGACCCATTGAGCTGATTGACTTTTCTTTCCAGGATCATAACAATAAATCCAAGATTCATCACCAGTAATGATATACGAAACCAAATTTGAAGTACCGCCTTGGAATTTTTCCAGAGTTTTTCTGTACCAATCAAAGCATTGTTTTTGATCGGGAGTTAGTTTATGTGGAGTCCATCGACAACAAAGTTTACTCACATCTGTTGATGTAAAATGTTTTGGATGATACTCATACCGATATCCAATGTCGCCCAAATAAATTCATAAGATGGCTGTCAATCTTCTTCAAGCATTGCTTGAATAGCAGCAATATTTACATCAGTAACAGCAGTTCTTGGGCGTCCTTCATGAAATTGATCACTAAGAAAATGCTGATCTCTTTTGAATTTGCTGTACCAATTGTAAATTGTTGCCTTAGATGGAGCTTCATCACTAAATTCACTTCTAAGCTGAACTTTACATTGTTTAGGCATTAATAATGATTTAAAATCATCAAAAATCATAGCCCGTAAATGCTCCCTATTCAAATTTATTTTTGGATGAGCACAAAATCTTTAGATAATGATAATTAAACTATTAGAGCAAATCAAACAAACTACATGGCAATCAACTTGCAAAACATTAGAAAACAACTGTCAAATATAAACAAATTTAATTTATTAATTAATTTTGAAGATTGAGAAGCTAGTAACAGTGATGTGTCATAATTTAAAATAAAGAGAGTTGAAGGTTGTTACACTACATCACTAAAATGTAGTACTGTAGTTGAAAACATGCTGACAATGGGAGCAAACCATCTCCCGAAACGCGTTCAAGTAAGAACATTTTAGTGATGTAGTGTAACAACCTTCAACTCTTTTTATTTTAAATTTAATTTAGTTTTAGAAACATGGCATTGTAAAATATTTTCAGTATAGAGAGAACTTTATGTAATACTAAAGATCAGTAAGTGTACATATTTTTATTATGATATGCCGAGCTTTTACTTTCTTTACTATTACTATAGTAAGTAGAGGAAATATTGCATTCCACCCAAAAATTCAATACTGAGATCTAATTGGAAAAACATGTTTTGAGAATCCCTGGTTCTAAGAAAAGCATTTTTAGAAAAAGGTCTGTTTATGTGTATGCATGTGTTTGTGTGCGCACATGTACATGTGTGTGCATGTGTGGGTGCAAGGCAGGTGGGTGTATGTGTGTGTATTTAGTGTTGCCTGGTCATGTCATTGTTGGTTATGCAGACTTTTATAAATACATCATGCCACTCTGATTAGTCATTGTTATGAGAAAATTTATAATTATTACATTGTGTAGAAATTCTATTAGATTTAATGCAGGAATTAGAACATTAAGTCATAAATATATTATTATTATTATTATTATTATTATTATTATTATTATTATTTGCTTATATACTTGTTCAAGTTTGAATCATCGTCAAAGTTATAAATATCTAATATAATTTTAAGTCAAGCTAATATTCCATGCTTCACTTATTACTAGTATTTACCTAGAATGCATTTTGTTAGGACCTTCCTAACATCATTAGCTCATGTCGACTGTTGGATTTTGATTTGGTAAACTACCTGGTGACGATTAAGGCGTCTCTTTTGGTAATCTGATGAACTTGAAGTTTGGGTTCTTATAAAATGTGGTGTCAAAATTGATGAGTTTTTCTTATCTTTAATGAAGATCTTTTCCTATGTAGATGATGCTGTTGGACCCTGAACACTTTTTAATAAATGAATTTCCTGTTCTATATCATGGTTCTCCTTCCAAAAATGGTATGCTACTGCAGATATGTTTATTTCTTTGTTTCTAATGCTCTTAATGTTCTTTAAGGTTAGTATTCAGGTTCCTTTAATTTTTTCCAATTACATGGCCTACCCAAAATTCATAAACCAGGAAACAAGATTCGTCTAATCATCAACAATATCAACACATCCTGCTACAAATTGGCCAAAAGGCTAAACAAGAAATTCAAGGAGCTACCTAAGTTTGAAAGCCACAGTATCAACAACTCTTTGGAATTCATGAGCAAATCTAAAGACATGGAATTTTCATCCACCAACCGAATGGTATCCTTTGACATGATCTCTTGTTCCCAACGTGCCAAGAGACAAACTAATGGATCACATGCATAGATGGCTTCAGTCCCTACAGTTAGAACAGGATATTATGGAAGATTACCTTCAGTTAATGAACATTTGCATTGAACGGTCCCTTTTTGTATTTTATGGAAAGTTCTTCAAACAAAAATCGTGATTATCTATGGGTAACCACTATCTCCATTCCTGGCAAATGTTTCCATGAGCTTCTTTGAAATCCAAATTACAAACTTTTTCCCCCTAATATTCAAGCTCACTTAGGTTTATTCAAAACAAATTCAGAAGTTCATATATATAACACTAGAGCAAAGCATAATCTATTTGTAAATTCACACAGGGATAAACAGCTTTAGATATGCTGGCTTACATCTATATAACAAGCTACCTGAATACATACAAAATATTGATTCACAACAAAACTTTAAAAGAATGTTATTAAATTTCTTAAAAGATCACAACTTTTATACTGTAGATGAATTTCTAAATCTGTAATTATTGTAACTTTTCACCTGATATAAATAATGTATTTTATATTTGATGTATCCTACAATATGTACAGTCAAGTGCAAAAGATGTGCCGATGCTTTTGGTTACTTTTAGTGTTTTCTGTTATTGAATGTTGGCAAAATCTCTTCATCATTTGTGTTCTGCGCCTGTCTTAGATGAGCCATCCTCTAATTGGTTTTAGCTGAAGTCTGATACGCTAGCCTTACCCTGTGAAGGTCAGGCCCTGCTGGGTGATGAAAGGGGTGGAGAATCGGTATATGTCACCTGAATGGTTAAAACAATATGCCTCTCAAAGATTGTCCATACTGACCCCTGAATGAGTCCGACTGTTATTGATTCGGCTTTGAAGCATTAACCTCTGTGATCCAATGAAGGATGGAAGGCCCGTCAGAGGTGTGTTAATTATTGATTGTCAATTTAAACTGCAGTTCCTCACATCGACACTTTTTTTGCACCTGACTGTATATGTTTTAATGAATGAATAATAAATGAAATGAAATATGTGGATGATAACTGGGCGATAGTAAATAAGAAACAGGTAGATGATGCACTGAGACTGCTTAACTTACAGGATCCCACAATAAAGTTTTCTATTGAAAAAGAGAAGAATAATGAAATCCATTTCCTATACTGGAAAAATAATCACAAAATATAATAAACTAGAATTTAGCATATATAGAAAAGAAACACATACAGAAAATTTCATAAAATCAGATGAACACAACCCAAGAAAACATACGTAAGCTATCACCCATAGTTTAACTCACAGGTGGTCAATGTTCCATTAAACAAGACAGACATTACCAAAGAATACAATCATATAGTTCACATTGCAGAATATAATGGTTTCAGGGCAGATAAATTCAAAAGACAACAGGGATGCAGAGAAATAACTACTCTTTCCCCAATTAGCACAAAACCTCATACAAGAAATTTACATACCTTTTCCAAAAGGTCTTCAAATATTACAACATTACTTTGGCATCACAGAACAAATACAGTGTACAAAATCTCCTGAATTCACAAAAAACCCACAGAAAAAAATTTAGGTGTTTACCGTATAAATTGCAAAGACCGTGACAACTTCTACATTTTAGGAACATTAGAAACAAAGAAACAGACAAATCTGCAGTGGCATACCATTTTTAGAAGGAGAACCAAGATATAGAACGGGAAATTCATGTATTAAAAAGTGTTCAGGGTCTAACATCAGTATCTACATGGGAAAAGATCTTCATAAAGAAACACGAAGGAAAACTCATCAGTTTTGACACCATATTTGATGAGAACCAAACTTCAAGTTCGTCATGTAATCAAGAGAGATACCTCAATGTCTCCAGGGACGTTTGCCAAACCAAAATCCAACAGTCTACATGAGCAGATAATGTTAGGAAGGTGCTAACAAAATGTTTTCTTGCTAAACACTAGTAATAAATGGAGCATGGAGTATTAGTTTGACTCAAAATTATATTAATTTTTGGCTTTATTGTATCATAGCCCATACACATAAAGATTATTTACAAAATGTTTACAACTCATCCAATCCATATAAGCACTTTTCCATTAAGAACATTCTCAGTTACCTTTGAACATACTACCTCTTAAAGCTTTTATTTCATTTGGCAGTTTACTATAGAGGATTTTACCCAATGTAAGGGGATCCTTTTCTGTGGCATTTTTATATACATTTCCTCTATTGCAGTTATTTTTCATCCTGGTGTTATACTACAGCTATCTTTTATCTGTACCTTGTGTTCCTTACCTACTACAAACATTATCACTTATATACATACATTGATACAGCGGCTAATATTTCAGCTTTTACAAGGATATTTCTACAATATTCCCTATTATTTACATTATATATACATTTTATACACCTTTTCTGTAGGATTAATACTCTATTCATATTGATCGTACATGTGCTGCCCCAGATCTCGATTCCATACTGCAGGTGGGGGTGTATTAGTCCATAGTAAACAAGCTTTAGGTGATTTATGTTAGCTATCTTTTAGATTTCTTAATAAATATAGATTTGTGCTTATTTTTTTGCTTATGTGTTCAACATAGTGTTTGAATGTTATATTTTCTTAAATAATTATTCCCAGAAATTTTATACTTTTTATCTGCTCAATAGTTTCATCATATCTCTTTCATTTTACATTTAAAGTTTCATTCTTAGACCTGTTATTTCAGTGTTGGAACATTTGATTTTGTTTTATTAAGATTTACCTTTAGATTATTTTGTTTTAAATCATGACAGATATCTTGTGTTTTTGTTGTTTTTATAGGCTACATATATCTTTATTTGCAAATATCATTGAGGTATCATCTGCATATGAAATTATTTTATATTCTGAAGTTTTTGAAAGATCATTAATATATAAGAGAAACAGTAGTGGCCGGAGTACCTAAAAAAGGTGGTTTAGATTATTTGCTTGTACTACTCTTCATATGTTCTAAAACAGATTTCACAAATCATAGCTGAAAATGACACAATAGAAACATACAGATAAATACCAAATGGAAATTTGAAGACAACAGAGTAATGGGTATTGCAGTAATGAATTTCAATATAGGAATTTCCACTGTATTATGATAAGTTATGGGGAGAGATATATTACTGGGCAATAAATACTTTGGTTCACAGTGTATTTAATTGGAGTTAAATGTCAAGACAACACCATTCCAATACATCCAACATGCATGTATTTGTCCCTGAAAAAGCTAGGAATTATAATTGGTGTAGGTACTAGAAAGAATGAGAATCAGAGAGGCAACACTGTAGATAACATTCCATGTACAATCCAGCAGCAACAGGGCAGTTTCCTGCAAGTTGCACTTCATCTGTACTGTAAGCCATAGCTAGTTCGTTTTAAAATACTGTGAAGTGTCACATTCAAAATGATATTACAATATACAGGGTGTAAATCAAATCACTAGACATAGGGATTTAATATGGGAAATCAATTCTTTTCAAATACTCTTTCGCTTGTTGATTTTAGAAATACATTAATAGCAATTTTTTAATAACATTAAAAACCAGAATGGAATACAAAAGCAGTAAGTTTGTTTGTTATTTATTTTTAGAGAAAATTGCCATAATTAATTTTGTTCCATTATGTTTTTTTTTTAAACTGCTTGTTTTGGATTCAGTGGGACTCAAAACAGGTATGGAAATCCTGATATTGAATTTTTGAGTGGAATGCAACACCTTCTCTACCTACTAGGTATGTGGTAGAGAAAGTGAAAACTAATTGACTATGTCTTAAAACTACAATAAAAGCTTTTAACCATAAAACATGAAGCAATTTGATATGTAGTGTTTGCCAAATATAAGAAGTGAATTATGATGCTTTTCCTTGCACACTGCAATAGATGTATGTAAATGAGGTCCTTCGGACTACTTTAAAGACAAATCTTGCGAGTAGTAAACCTTTGGCTTCTTTAATATCACTGACAAACAAGAAAACAGAGGCTGCTAATTGAAAGACTGAAAACTGGGTCATATCTATTTGAATCTTGGTCTGTGTAAATGAATCAAGGAGAAATGGAATATCATTCATGAATGCAGTGCCATTCTTCAAGGGTCTTCTGCTTATATTGCAGTGTTTTATCAGTGTCCTCACAGACCAAACCTTTATAGTGTATGTAAATGGAATGCAGTTAGTGTGCATGCATATTAACAGGGACTTAAGATGAATTTATGAAACAAGTATATTGCCTTTTTAATTCATTTTGTTTTAATACAGTGAAGTTTTTTTTACATTTACATGCAAAAATTGAAATTTTTATTACTGTAACTTCACTTTCTACACAAGAATTTAGTGGTGTCTGCAGGACATATTGTATGATGGGACACCATTATTAAATTGTGCTTATTTTTATGTGTGAACAGGTTTTCCCAAATGGAGAGTTCTGTTGCTTTTCTAAGTGTCTAAGTTTAAGCTTCTCTTTCAACTGTGAATAAAAAACGCTCTGCATTGCTGATTTCTCTCCATTTGTTTATATTTCACACTTCTCATACGCTCTTTAAAACCTTGTGTCTATATTCCTCTTTATTTTCTCTATGTATATTTTCTTACAATCTTTACGTCCAATTTCATAAATACCTCAAGTTTTTCCCACTGGAGTTGGTCATGAATATGTTTTTAGCAGAGCTTGTTAATGGGACTAGAATTATACCATATTCTTTTGAATTTTTAGTGAATTTCTGGAAGGTCCATGGGGGAAAGTGAATCTTTTTAACTTTTTGGTTTCTTTCATGCTGATCAGTGTAGAGATTTCTTTTATTTGTTTCTTAATTCTGAATTTTTTATCTTCCTGTCCACAATCTTTTGCCTTTTTTTTTTTGTGTACAGCAGTAAGTTTGGTGTAGAAAGTGAAGCTAGAGTAACTAAAGTCTTAATTTGTGCATGTTAATATATTGTGTTTACACTTTGCTGTCAGTTGTGTAATCTATGGTTATTTATGTTCCAGATTAGTTCATGATGTTCCAGCATTCCAAAATAGTAAACAACTGTGAAGCCTGTTGGCCAGATTTATGTGAAAAAACAGCCCATTTGAGGTAAGCTTTGTATTGGATTGTTATGTAAATAGTGAGTCAGTATTTTAATGGCTCTAAGGTTTAATCTAAAATATTTTCCAAGCCAATGCAGTGATATCTAAGGGCATGCATTTTTACTTTCACTACTGCTTACGTATAGTAAGTAGAAGTAGTAATGCATTCCATTAAAACATTTGGTATTGAGATTTCACTGGTAATAAATACTTTCAGGTACCCTGAATCCAAAAAAAGCATTCTTAGAGAAACGTCCACGTGCGTGCGTGCGTGCGTGCGTGCGTGCGTGCGTGCGTGCGTATGTGAGACTCAAAAATGAAAGGTTGGTTAAAGACCAAACTTAGTATTTAAGTTCAGTACCTTCCGAAGATACAACACAAAGATTTTCAAGAAGATAGCTCTACTGTAAACTATGCTTTACATGAGCATTTTTTAAAATTTTTTATTTTCTAAAGATTGCTCTAACAATTTTTATTAAAATAGAATATATTAAAGATATTTACATGACAAATAAAATGTATATATTGAATCAGTTGGGGAATTTAATGTCATACCATAAGTTGCCATGGTAGGTCAGTGGTTAGAGCAACTGGATGGAGACTGGGAGATCCATGGTTCAAATTCCAGCTATGGCATTGAATTTTTCAGTCATCTGATTCTACCTTTCCAACCCTGTCCAACACACGGCTTGTGTGAAAGAACAATTAATAACATTAATTGACCTAATCATGATTGAAACTATGGAGCCCAGGACTTAAAGTACTTACAACATTGTAGGTCACGATTTGGGTATGACATCTCAATATAATTTGAGATCCCCTTGTGGTTTACCGGGAAAAATGCAAATCAGTTGGGGAATTTAATGTTGTACCAGCAAGTTGCCATGGTAGCTCAGTGGTTAGAGCAACCGGACGGAGACCGGGAGTGGTTCAAATCCCGGCTATGGCATTGAATTTTTCAGTCATCTGATTCTACCTTTCCAACCCTGTCCAACACACGGCTTGTGTGAAAGAACAATTAATAACATTAATTGACCTAATCATGATTGAAACTATGGAGCCCAGGACTTAAAGTACTTACAACATTGTAGGTCACGATTTGGGTATGACATCTCAATATAATTTGAGATCCCCTTGTGGTTTACCGGGAAAAATGCAAATCAGTTGGGGAATTTAATGTTGTACCAGCAAGTTGCCATGGTAGCTCAGTGGTTAGAGCAACCGGACGGAGACCGGGAGTGGTTCAAATCCCGGCTATGGCATTGAATTTTTCAGTCATCTGATTCTACCTTTCCAACCCTGTCCAACACACGGCTTGTGTGAAAGAACAATTAATAACATTAATTGACCTAATCATGATTGAAACTATGGAGCCCAGGACTTAAAGTACTTACAACATTGTAGGTCACGATTTGGGTATGACATCTCAATATAATTTGAGATCCCCTTGTGGTTTACCGGGAAAAATGCAAATCAGTTGGGGAATTTAATGTTGTACCAGCAAGTTGCCATGGTAGCTCAGTGGTTAGAGCAACCGGACGGAGACCGGGAGTGGTTCAAATCCCGGCTATGGCATTGAATTTTTCAGTCGTCTGATTCTACCTTTCCAACCTTGTCCAACACATGGCTTGTGTGGAAGAACAATTAATTGCATGTATATATTGAATTTTCTGGGAATAGCCTGTGAAGTCCTCTTCATTTGGAAGAACTGTTGTATAATCTTGTATAAGTGGTAAATGTTAAGAAATAGAAGAAAACATGTACAAAAAAATGTAGATCTCTTTAAAGCACACAATTTATTGCAAATAACTTTTTTGGAGGCAACAGCCATTTCTGAGATATCTGTTATTAATGTTTGAACTGTTCAATACTAATGAAATGTGTAATGTAGCTAATTCCAGAAAGGTTTATCTCGATTAAAATGAAGTAGATAGAAAAATAAACATTTGTAAGAATAATTTGTATACTCACTAATAAACAATAGAGGGAAGAGAAAGTCATGTGAATGCAACACATAAGAGTTTTCACCCTATACTCAGATCATAAAACTTACAGTGCATACAAAAATTTAACAAGCTATGTGAAACCTTTGTTAAGATATTCATTTTTTTATTAATATTTAATCACTTTTTATATGGTAGTATGAAATATTCCTTGGACCCTATGGTTTATTGTATCACTCCTAAATTTTTAATTTTAGCTTAGTATACAATATAAGATTATGTAGGCACTTCTTAATTTTAATTAGTTTAACAGAAAAAAGCTTTTGTTCAGATTTTATTGAATTTTTACAACTTTTTCAATTTGAGTTATGGAAAATAACTTCATCTGAACTATTTCACATTTTTATTTAGTGCACAACAATTTTTAAATTCATAATTCCTGGAGCTTTCCTGAAAATTTCAAGCTATAAGTTACAAAGTGATCCAAGGAGGATTTTAATATTTAAAAAATGCTGAAAAAAAGAAGAAAAGAAATTGAGAAAAATGCAGTTTAAAGTTCAATGTGGTGTTTTACCTAAATGGGACAGGACCAATTAAACAGCCATTTGTGGCTTTAAAATTTGTTATATTAAAAAACCAATTTGGTGGCATGAAAGCAGAAGTAGGTACCAATGATAAAAATGCAAAAAAAACAAAAGTTGAAACTTTTCACATTTTTTACCAAATTTTAACAATGCATATTGCTAATAATAAAAAATAAACAAATTCGTCAGGTCACAGAAACAAACTTTCTAGGGTTAGTCATAGATAATGATTTGAAATGAAACATAATTTTGAGAGATTTGCAAAAAAATGAGCACTGGCATACTATGCTATCATTCACTCTCACTTAAGTTACTAAGTTACATTCTATGGGATACAACACAAAATGTTACTTCTAAAGATATTTAAGCTGCAGAAGAGAGCAATGTATATAATGTTAAGAATGCAAAAAACTGATACATGTAAAAAAGCATATAAGATGCTTAATATTTTAACACTACCTTCATTATATTTATACATATATGAATGTATCAAACTTGCTGTAAAAAGTCATAACAATAAAATAAATATGAACCTTCATAGCCTTAGTACTAGGATAAAATAAAACTATTTCAGAAATAAATTAAGAGAAACTCTAAATTTTAAATGCTTAGAAAATAACACCAAAGATATTTATAGTAATTTACTTCTGAAACAAAACAAATAATAAATGAAACAAAACTAAAAGCTATCAAGTCCTATCTGTTATAAAATGCTTTCTTCTCCTTAGAAGACTACAAAAGAGCAAATGTAAACACGTTCTAAAATATTGTATTTTTGCACTTTTCATCTTCATTTATATAGGTATATTCCCTGTTATGTTGTACTGTGTTTGTGTTTTGTTGTTGTATCTGTGTTTCTCTATTAATTTTTATATAACTGGATGATCCTTGTAAAATGCAGTTACAGTGGATACATAAACTACAATACAATACAATACATGAGAAAAGAATGATCTACATACACAGTTTGAGAACTAATATTCTTAAAAATAGTGCAAAACATGTGGGAATTAAATTATATAACAATCTATCAGGATATATATAGTATGAATATGTGGATTTGTATTTATTAATTGGATTGCATTCTGCATTCACTAGTAGCCATAAAGGTCTTTGAACATCAAAGATGTCAAGAAAAAGTACAATTTAGTTGCATATATACATAAAGATCAGATACGAATAAAGAACATTTTAAAAAAACAAGACATATTATATACAATATGAAACAAAGCAGGGATAATTTTGTAATTATATAGAGAAACAAAATCAAATACTTCCCTGCATTATAAGACTAACATAATATGTATATACAAATACAATCTGACTGAATATAAATTGCAATATTTGAACTTTGTTTTAAACTTTCAGTAAGCTTTTACAGCCCGTACATCTCATCATTTTATTATATTTGATTTGCAATACACAGCATCAATTGTCAGTTCCTTTTAAAATAGGTTTCATTAATTCTAGAGCAGGGATCAAGTGTAACTGGCAATAATTTATCATTAAAAGCAGCTAAATATTACTTACAGAGCTATGAATCAGGAAATTGAAATCAAAGAAGAGAGAGAATCTATTGCATGGGTAAGAACCGGAGCATGGAAGCTAAGAGGGTTAAGACAGGGTATTCCTCAGAACCAATGTCCAATATGTGGTGGTAATGAAGACATTGAACACATAGTATTTAAGTGCCAAGGAACAGAAAATTGGAGAAGAGAATTTTTTAATAAGAAGTGGTTGAAGGGGGATAGAAATACACTTATGATCGAAATGATGTGCAAGGACACTAGGAGCATTGGACTGTTTTTGTGTAAAGTAAAAAATAAATGGCTTTGGACAGTGGATAGAGAAAAGTAAGAGGTAGCGTATCTTACTTTGAATGGAAAATTATAGGTGATGGTTAAGTAATCAATAAATGAAAAGTGAAAAACAAGTGGAAATGGGACACGAAAAAAAAAAAACTGGGAAAAAAAAAAGAGCAAGATAATTTATTGACAAGAAATTGTAAAATGTAAATAAACTGTAGTGATTGTCTACTGAATGAGTGACCAGGGTCAAAGTGCAGTAGGCAATCAAATTGTAAAACTCTTAGCACAATAAATACTATACATAAATACTATACTTACAGAGCTACATCAGGATAATTAGTCATTCAGATAATCTTGTACAGAATAAAATGTTTTTGAGTAAAGGTATTCTTTAACAGCACTTTTAAAAACATCGAAGTTGTTAACTTTTCCCTTAAAATCATTAAATATTTTTATGGTTTCATAATATACACCTTCTGGAAAAGAAAGTTTTGCACTGGGATGATGGATGTTACCCTTTAGTCTAGTGCTTATCTCATGAATTTCCTTGTTTGTTATAAATATGGCTTGACTGCATACAAAGAATTTTAAGATCGAGAATGTATACATGCAAGTTAGGGTTAATATTGTGACCTTGTCCAGTTTTTCAACTGTCACTATTTTGTTTTTATGTAGTTCACCTTCACTGGGAGTTTACTTCACTAATGTTACTTCACTAAGGTGAACTACTTCAATTCTCCATCACTTCACTTCCTTCTTGACAGAGCCTCTTCACGCCAGATGGTTCACTTCACTCAGGTGTTGAACACAAGACCACAGCGTATTGCTCAGCAGTAGCACTAACTGCATATCACAACGGTTGTCACCAACTTGCTCAGTGAATCGCTTTTGATGTTGCACGAAAGGCAGTCACTAACTCACTTGCACACTGACTCAACAGCTCTCTTGCACTCGACTCACAACTGACTCGACTGCACAATAACGCTTGCTTATATAGTGAGTGGAATGTTTCCACAAGGTTCTAAAATGTTCTAGAACTATTTCAACACACTTTCTGGAGGAGGGGGAGAAGAAGCTTCGAGAAATCTGGTTATCTCCCAATGGCACACCTGGTGTTTATGCTAGCGAGCCCAGTTTTGTTGTATACACACAATGGTGCCGACCTTCCGATAACTTTGGGCCATGCCACTATGTCACAATATCTTCAGTCTGCTATAGATGCTGGAAATTATTCTTACAACCTTCTTTTGCATAAGGACTATTCATTTACTTTCTACTGAGTTGCCTCAGAATAATATTTTATATTACACGATTGAGTTAAAATATGCATTTAAGTGTATCTATAGAACTTACATTTACCAGTACTCGAACAGCATAACAGGCAGAGCTGAGTTTGGGTAAGATATGTGCAATGTGAGGTTTCCAATCTAAATATCTGTCTACTTGAAGGCCCAGAAATTTAATGTTGTTCTAATAGCATGTCATTAATCCCAGTTGTAACCTAAAATTGTATTTTGACAAGTCCAAAATCATTGTATTGTTCACAAGAGCAAAATAAATCTAATAGATGGTTATTTTCTTTGTTATCAGAAGATGGTGTACAGATGAAGAGAGAGGAGACAAAGGGTGGCCACGTGGGAAAAAAATGAAGCTCATCTTAAGTTTATCACTAATACTGTTAGTATCGCTTGGTCTTACATGTGGAGTAATGCTACATTTGCAGCATAAACAACAAAGTAATTTGTACCTTCAATCACCATCCAGAATGAACATTCCTGTTTTACCAGGCAAGTGATAAGTATATTAAGAACATATTTAATTTTGGAAAGGTAGAATCAGACTGAAGAATTTAATGCCATAGCCGATACTTGAACCGCATATCTTAGGGCTACCATAAGCTGCTCTGACCATGAGCTACCAAGTGACTTGGAGAGTTTAATGTTGTACCGGCATCTTGTCATGGTAGCTCAGTTGGTCCGAGTAGTGGCACAGACAGCCAAAGTTCCATGGTTCAAATCTCAGCTATGAAATATTCAGTATGATTCTACCTTTCCAACTTTAGCCTACACATGACATGTGTGAAAGAACTATTAATTAATATGTTTAATTTTGATAAAAATTCTTAAGATAAGATACTTTTATTCACCCTTTAAATACAAGATTTCAAGGACACATCAAAAACAATTTTATATACATATATACAGGTTTTACATATCCCAATACTTAAATTCTTGTAGACTATAAAATGCATTCATTATTAAGAACTTTATTATTTCTTTTAGTTTATATTCTGTTTTATTGATTTTTTTATTTCAATGGGTAACTTGTTATAAAGCTCTTTACCCATGCTTATACTGCAATGATTGTTTGCTGTTCCCCTATATACTGATCTAAAATAATCCTCATTATTTCTCAAACTATACTTATGTACGTTGATATTGTAATGAAAAGAAGCTAGAAACAGTGATGTGTATTGAATTTATTTAAAGGTGAGTCGGAATTGTTACACTAACATCACTTAAGTTTACTCAGCTAAGTGAGTAAACTTAAGTGATGTTAGTGTAACAATTCCGACTCACTTTTAAATAAAAAATATACTTATGTATTTACGGATTTTCTGGTGGACAGGGGTAGAAAAAATTATGGAGAAGATAGGAATAGGAGATATTTGGAGAGCAGGAGAAAGAAATAACAATGGTTTCTGGATAACAGTAAGAAACAGAGTGGATGACATAGAAAGACAAGAGATTTGGGGAAGCTTAGAAAACAAAAAGTCATTAGGGTTCTACAGATTAGTAAAAATGAATTGGGGAAGGGAAGGGTATGTAGATTATTGTAATAGGGCAGAAAAAGAAGCGTTTGCATGGATGAGAACAGGATCAATGTACTTGAGTGGGATAAGGGGTAACAAAAACAGAATTTGTGAATTATGCGGAGGAAGTGAAAGCACGGAGCATTATATGACAGAATGCAAAGAATTAGCAAAATGGAGAAAAGAAGTATGGGAAAAAAATGGGAAAAAATGGATAGGAAAATAGTAGCAATTAAAATGCTAATGAGAAAAGAAGAAAAGCAAAATAAGAATATGGGAGAGTTTCTAAAGAAAGTAAAAGAGAAATGGATTATAAAAGTAAGAGAGATAAGAAAAGTAGAAATGCAAATGGAGGAAGGAGAAGATGGACAATAGGGATTAAAGATAGCAAGGGATGATTAGATGAGCCAGAAGGCCAGGGTGCCAGGCAAAATGAGCAGTATAGCTGGCAAGAAAAAAATCTGTACATAGGTACATAGGTATACAGATTTTTTTGTTCTTTTTCTTGTAAAATAATTTTTATTGTTTCATATATATATATATATATATATGGATGGAACAGTTAAAATAGCAAAATCTTTAAACTTTAATCTGCATGTATGCCTACTATTTATTTTCCCAATTATTCGAATAGCTTTTTTTTGTAACTAGAAAACCTTTTTTACTTCTGTTGCAGTAATGTTTCCCCGTAGAGTTATCCTATATTTTATGTGTGAGTAAATGAACGCATAGTACACTTGTTTTAATGTTTCATAATCCATATTCTTTCTTAATTGCCTCATTATAAATAGACCTTTATTTATCTTTTTGATTATGTGAGATATATATGGCTTCCATTTTAGTTGTTTTTCTATTATTACCCCTAAGATTTTAACATGCTGTATTTCTGGCATTATTTCTCCATCCATTGCAATGTTTATGTCATTTTTACTCCAATTTCTTAGTTCAAAATTTATCCAAGCTGTTTTTTGGGTGTTTAATATCATGTTTAAATTTAAGTAGTGCTGTTTTATTATATTAATTAATTCATTTGCTTTAGTTTCCACCTCTGTTGCTGACTTTCCTCTAATTATTATTGTTATGTCATCTGCATCCAATTGCCAAACCTCCATTTCTTTGTATTATTTCAAAAATATCATTTATATAAGCTAAAAATAAAAATGGCTCTAATTTAGAACCCTGTGGGACTCATTTTATTGTTTGAAAATGAGATTTAATTTTTTCTATCATACACGAGCTATTTCTATGATTTATTTCCATGCACTGTGTTCTATTTTTTAAATATGATAGTATCCACTTTTGTGCCAATCCTCTAACCCCATGATTTTCCAATTTATTTGAACGTATGTCTAAATTTACACAATCAAACGCTTTTGATAAATCTAAAAATATAGCTATTACTCATTCATGGTTGTTTATTGCATTAATTAATTGTCATTTACTTTATTTATTGCGTTTGTTGTTGATTTCTTTTTCTGGAATCCAAATTATCATTCTGATATTATGTTAAGCTTTTTAAAGTACAGTTGCAATTGCTTTAGGAATACCCGTTCTATTACTTTTGAGAACGTAGAACATAAAGTTACAGGCCTATAATTTTCCATATTTGTCTTACTTCCTTTTTGCTTATATAAAGATCTTACAGTTACTTCTTTTAGCATATCTGGGAAAATACCTTGAATCAATTATGCATTTATAATATGTGTCATAACTTTAGAAATTTCATGTTTAATGTATTTTACAATTTTGTTACAGAACTCATCCAAACCGCTCAATTTTTTGGGTTTAAGCTTATCAATTTCTTCTAAAATATTTTGTTCTGATATTTCTAATATTCCCATTGATTTTATTTGCCCATTTGAAGCTATTACATTGGCTGCTAAACCTGCTGTTTGAGTATTGGTTTTTGCTTGATTTGTAATATTTATATAATAATTGTTAAATTTATTACAAATCTCTCTACGGCATTTTATCTCGTTATCATTCTCTTTTAATATTATATTTTCCATTTGTTTGGATTTACTTTGGTTATGTGTCTTATTTACTATGCTCCATATTGTTTTTGTCTTATTTTCTGCTTTTGGTATGAATATCCTATTATACATCATTTTTGCCCTTTCACATACATCTCTTTACACTTTGATGGAGATAACTTAGCTATACAGTATGCATCAAAATGCTAATGTGTGTACATAATGACTTGGCTTTGAAACTTGTCCCTGAACTTAAAAGTTTTTCTTACTCAAGTTTGTGCAGATGGAAATATTTCTCATTCAGTTGTTGTTAATACAAGGAGCATACTTTATTAAAGTGGAGAGATGGTATAGTAGCTTTATCCCATATATACAGCCTAGGGGCTAAATATGGGGGAGCTAGAAAACTGGTGCACTAGACATAAGTTTTAGATGTAAGCTTTATTTGTATTATTGTAATAATGATGAAAATAAATATTACTATTACTATTACTATTACTTTATTAGTTTATACTTTATTACTTTCTCTTATAACAGATGAGGAAGTATAACATTCTACGCAAAAATTGATTTTGAAATTTCACCATAAATACAATATATTTGAGGTCCACTGAATTTAAAAAACAGCATTTTTAGAGAAAGATTCATCCATCAGTGTGTCTGTCTGCTGTTTGTTTTCTGTCTGTCTGTCAACAGCTTAACTCAAAGGGTTGAATAAGTATCAAACATCTTATGTTTTAAGAAAATTCCTTCACCCCAAACTATTCTTTACATGGAAAAGTTTCCATTATATTTTATTTTTTCAAAAATAGCTCTAAGAATTTTAATTATAATACCATACCTTTAAGGTATTTGCATGAGAAATAAAATATATATCTTGAATTTTCTGTGAATAGCCTGTGAAGTCCTCTTCATGCTCAATGAATTTTGTATTATTTTGTACATGATAAAGAGTTGAAAGCTTATTATATAATTGTAGATCTATTTTAAACACACAGTTTATGTCAAATAAATTTCTATAGCATTAACCATTTCTGAGACATTCAGTGTTATTGGTTTGAATTTTCCAAATGTTAATATTTGTTAAAATGTTTAGTCACTGTTCTTTTGTTTCTCATGATAACATGCAAAGAGTGGAATTACAAAGTCAGTATGTAGTATAGTAACCCACTTTTTAAAGATTTGACTATTGCTTCAGTCTATCCCTCTTGTACCCACAATGAACAGTGTAATAAAACCATCTCTTAAATGTTTATCTCATTTAATATAAAGTAGATAGAAAAAAAATCTGATGTGTTGCATTCATGTGACATTTATACTCACTTTTCTACAAACTACTGTTATAAAGGTTTATTCTTTTGTCCACTACTTGTTAGTACAGATCAACTTTCATTACACATTTACACATTCGAAATTTCATGCTCCTTGCATGACCACCAACAAACAAAAAACAAAAACAACACATTTACCACTTTAAAGAAGTACAAGTATTTGAAAATTCAAAAAACTATAAGTATTTTAAAGTATTTGAAAATTCAATAACAACAAATATCTTGGAAATGGTTAATCCCACAAAAAGATTTATTTGTCATAAATTGTGTGCTTTAACAAGATCTACATTTTTTCTCTAGTAAGATTTTATGTATCTTATACAGTTTACCAGTTATACAAAAGTCATTCAGAATAAAGAGGACTTCACAGGCTAGTTATAGAAAATTAAAGGTATATATTTTATTTATCATGTAAATATTGTAAATAGCTGGTATTTTAATCACACTTATTGTCTTTTTGAGAAAATCAAAAAATAATATCAAGTTTTCTATGTAAAGGTAGTTTGGGATGGGGGGATTTTCTTGAAATTCTTCGTATTGCATCCTTGGAAGACAATAAAACTTAAGTACCAAGTTTGATATTTAACCAATGTTTTGTTTCTGAGTTACGGTGTTCACAACACAGACACATATAGTATTTATTGTGCTAAGAGTTTTACAAATTTGATTGTCTACTGCATTTTGACCCTGGTCACTTATGCAGTAGACAATCACTACAGTTTATTTACATTTTAGAATCTCTTGTCACTAAATTATCTTGCTCTTTTTTTTTCACTTTTTTTTTTTTTTCATGTCCCATTTCCACTTTTTTTTTTTTTCACTTTTCATTTATTGATTACTTAACCATCACACATTCACTATAGTTTTCCATTCAAAGTAAGATGCACTACCTCTTACTTTTCTCTTTCCACTGTCCAAAGCCATTTATTTTTTACTTTACACAAAAACTGTCCAATGCTTCTAGCGTCCTTGCATATCATTTCAATTATAAGTGTATTTCTATCCCCCTTCAACCACTTCTTATTAAAAAATTCTTTTCTCCAATTTTATGTTCCTTGGCACTTAAATACTATGTGTTCAATGTCTTCATTACCACCACATATCGGGCATTGGTTCTGAGGAATACCCTGTCTTAACCCTCTTAGCCTCCATGCTCCGGTTCTTACCCATGCAATAGATTCTCTCTCTTCTTTATTTACTATGTCTATATATTTTTCCCTACCCCATGTATTTTTCATTGGCCTATAATAAACTAATGAGCTCTTTTCGGCAATCTCACTGAACATGATTTGTATTTCTATATCTTCCAGTCTTTTCCTTGCCTTTTTCCAAAAATGTTTTACGTTATTCTCTCTCCTTCTCCATATATCTCCTAACCCATTTTTCTCCAAAATATTCCGTAATTTACTTACCCATCCATCATTCATTAAGCTCTTCTCTTGGTGTTCAAAACATTGTCTTAACACATTACTTTTTCCTAGATTTAAAGTTCTGAACCAAAATTTCAAAGCTCTTTCCATTATCTTCCCCTTAGTTGGCACCCTGCCCATCTCTAATTGTGCTACCTGTCTTACAATTGACTTCGGTAGCCCCAGTATTTCTCTACAAAACATCCTGTGCACCGCATCTATACATTCCCATCCTCTATCTAATCCCCATATTTCTATACCATACATCATTTTTGCCTCCACAACCATCTCATAAACTTTTTCCAGCCATTTAACATTTATATTAGGTACTTTATATTTGCAGCTTCTAATTGCTGCCATCGCCCCTTTACCTTTTGCCAATGCAAACTTCTTTTGTTTCTCCCATTTATTACCTCCATCTATTTTTACTCCTAAATAGATAGTCACGCACTACCCTGTAATCTTTATTCGCTCCCTTCCACTTTTCATATTTGCCTAATTTATATAGACAAACACACACCACATAAGCAGACCTTTTTTTAAAACTTCTTTTTTTGGATTCAGAGAGCCTAAAAATGTGCATTTGCAGTGAAATTTGGGTATCAAATCTTTGGGTTGAATGTAATATCTACTTACTATAGATAATTAGTAGAGAAAATGAAAAGCTTCTGTAAGAAAAGCTTGTAGAGGAGAGATAGAAGTAAACGATACAGGTTAAGAAAGTCATGCGAATGTAACATATCAGATGTTTTTGTTCTAGTAATACAAAATCCATATGATCCAGAGAGATCAGAAATGGATGACAGAACAGTTCTTCAGGATGCACAGACACGTTTCATCCCAATTGATTCACCTTACATCAAATACAAAGACAAGAGGAGCATACCAGAGGATGCATGGAATACATACCAGGTGCGTTTGGTGTGTTATTTAAAATAAATTGGAGTGATGACTGAAATGTGAAGGTTTATCTTGATGAAAATCATTCTCAATAAAGTGCATGTATGCAGGGTAATGCAACAAGTGATCTTGTCATCTGGAAGGTACAAGATCCTAAAGTTAAAGATGGGGAAACCACATTTTCAGTTGCATCACAAGATGACTATGTTGAAGACAGTCTCCCCAACAAGCAGAAAAACCAAGGAGATCCTTCTGTAGATGAATTTACGGTAAGATACTGCTAAATATTCAATTACACTAAATTATAACATAAATTACATATTATATGTGTGTGTATATATATGTATGTATATATAAATATAAATAAATATATTTATTTATTTTATAATGCTTCACTTGTCTATTTTAAAATAAAAATTCAGAAGAACATGTTTACAATCACTTGATTGCATCATCAGATTCCTTTTCCATGTTTACTATTTTGTTTATTTGCATTATTAAAGTTACTGCCAATAGGTAATGGATTGTTCGCTATAGTATTGCCACCTACTGAAAGTAACATGATTTTGTTGAAAGAATCAATTGGTGGTATTTCAAAAATCATTATGCAATCTCTGTTCTTTAAAATAAATATTTTCTCCCAAATCATTAGATATAGGTTCATTTAAACGCTTTAGTAATATAACTTTTGGGTTTATTTTATAATTAAATGACCAAAAATTATCTGCTACTGCTGAATTATCAAATTATTTGTATTTGATATTTATAAAATGCTCCTTTATTCTGGTTTTCAAATTACATTTAGTCTTTCCAATGTAAACTTATTCACAATTTAAACAATTAATTAATAAATACCAAATACTTTATTGTTTTAAACTGTACCTTTTTAAACAAATTCTATAAATGTTTTATATTACAATTATTTTGAGGAGCGAATATTTGTGAATTTTTTATTTGCACAAGAATGATAGATAAGTTTTTTAAATTTATAATCATCTTTTATTTTTTTAAGTGTAGCAATATCTGTAATAGCTTTCTGATATTTAAATTTCATAACTTTTTTATCTATAAAATGAGCATTGGAACTATTAATTAAAGCAGTGTTAATAATGTGTTCATGTTATCTATCAGATTCACCTTATTAAGGGGTATATTTTTATAAGTCCATAATTTAAACTATTAAAAAGAACAAATTTATGTGAAGAAGGGTTATAACTTATAACATATAATTATGCAACCATAACATATTGTGTATCTTTCATGTTTGGCAGGATGATGAGGATGATGATGGGCCTGCATGTGGAGAAGGTAACAATAATGACGTCATTGTCAACTATCCGGATGATGAACAGGAAGCAACTTATGATGAAGACAACCCTGAGAGCAGGTGATGAAGTTACATATTGTAATTAAGTTTTATTACTGCATTAATTTAAAGGTTAATCAAATTGCAGTGTAATGTTTATAGCTAAGGACGTTACTTTATAAATTTATAAAATGTTTGAGTTGCTCTTTTACATTCACTAATCAGCTTCACTTGCCACCATTTCCTGTGTGCTGACTGTTGGTTCTTGGTTGGGCCTGTAAGTTCCTAATGACCCCCTGGAGGCTTTTGGACAAACTTGAATGTGTGACATCAGCTTCTGGAATGTCAAATTTTATAAGGAGTCTTCATATTTTTTAATATAAATCTTTTCCCAAACATCCAATTCACCATGTTTATCAGCCAGTTTTAATAAATGGGTTTTTTTCTTCAATTTCATGGTCTGAGATCCCAAAGTGGACTGCAACTGCCAACTTGTTTACTTGTTTATGTTCCTCAATTGCTCTTTAACCCTTTGTTTCTCCCATTTAAAGCATTAGTATGTCGCCAGAAGACTGTGTTTTTTAAATGCACATTTAAATTGATTCGCCTATAAAAGAAACTATATCCTCCCTTGGAAAAAAAAATCTACAAAATATAGTAAAAAAGTTCCATTTTGAAGGCTAAACAAACAACTTATAAATGCAGACAGTATGTTCTTCTATTGCATTGTGTGGGGTGTTTTTCGGAGTACAATTAGCAGCAAAATATGCAAGTGCAAAATATTTCTGTGAGTCTCAAACTACGGAAAACACTATCTAAGGTCTTCACCATGGTTTTCACTGTGTTAGTGCATTGGCATGAAGGCCAATATCCATGGTTTATTTCCTAACAATGGGACTGCATTTTTCAAATTTGCTTCAGCTTTCTAATAATAAAACTGTGCCAAAAGTTGTACATTTTGTACTAGTTTATCATATGCAGCTGACTTGATGAATTTTTGATTAAGTTGTCAGCTTGGAGATTGAAATTTTGCTTATGTTTCATATAAATTCTGAACTCAGTTCTATTTTTACCTTCTCTACCACATATAGCAAGTAGGGGAAGTATTGTATTCCACTAAAAAATTTGATGTCAAGATTTCACCAAAGTATATGTTTTGAGGACCCCTAAAACCAAAAAAATCATTTTAGAGACAGGTCCATATGTATGTGTGTATGTGTGTGTGTGTGTGTATGTGTGTGATAAATACCAAACTTTGTATTTGGGTTCAGTACCTTCCAAAGATATGACATGAAGATTTTCAAGAAAATCTCCCCATCCCAAACTATCCTTTACATGGAACATTATTTGAATTTTTTTTTTTTATTTTCTAAAAAAATGGCTCTTTAACAATTTTGATTATAATACTATATATTAAAGATATTTACATGACAAATAAAATGTATATCTTGAATTTTCTGGGAATAGCCTGTGAAGTCCTCTTCATTCAGAAGGAATTTTGTGTAATCTTGTATAACTGGTAAACGTTAGTGAGAGACAAAAACATACTACATAAAAAAATATAGATCTCTTTAAAATACACAATTTATTCAAAATAAATTCTTTTGTGGCATAAGCCATTTCTGAGATATCTGTTATTAATGGTTTGAATTGTCAATAGTTAGCCATTCTTTTCAAGTCCTGTCAACATTCAGTTGTTTCTTGTGATGTCATGGAAAGAGTACGGAATTTTAAGGCCAGCGTATAGCATCCAGTTCTTAAACATTTGACTATCGCTATTCTCTTTGTATCTATAACAAAATATGTAATGTTTCTGTAAATGTTTATTTGGATTAAACTGTAGTAGATATAAAAATAAGCTTTACTAAGACTAGATTATATACCCACTAATAAATGCTAGAGGACAGAGAAAGTCATGTGAATATATCAAATCAGATTTTTCACTTTGTAAATTTTTAAATCTACAAAAGGCAGACATTCATTTGTTATGGAACACTTTCCTCTTTCAAGCTTAAGGGTAGATTAAATGTCCTATCCCACCAGTTTTAAATCTACTAAATTCAGGATTTGTTATGTCAAAAACTATTTAAGATATCAGATTTAAATTTTTATAGAATATAATTAAATGCCTTGTAAGTTCACTGATATACTTTCATTCAATAAGTCTTTTTATTAAGGAAGATATAATTTTTTTTTTTCAGTTATACCATCTTTTGGTTAAAATTTATCAGCAGTTATTTTTTTAAAAAATAACCAACCATGTTATTAACACCAAAGTATATCCACAACAGCATTTAGAGATTGATTTTATCATCATAAAATTTAATATAACTATCTTCAATGTTTTCTGAGAAAACAGGTAATTTATAACAGAAAATTTCATTTACAAAAAAAAAAAAAAAAACTGTACAAAAATAATAGAGAAAAATATTGCATATATTTGCAAAGACTACATGGCTTAAGCACATATAATCTGCCAATACTTAATGGTAGTACCAATTTGTTGAATAAAACTTCCCCAAAAAGTTGGGCTAAAGTTTACCCATCTATTCCAAAAGGTGTAGGAGTTATGATTTGTTTCCGCGAAGTGGTGCAGAATTCACAGTACAAAATGGCAGATGCAATACCATGTTTAAAAATATATTAAAATATAAATATAGTGCCTACAGTGATAGAATATACATAAATTAAACAGATCCAATTTATAAGACTAAATGAAAAACTAAAACTGTAATTTTTTGCAATTCGTGATTTAGTCTCCCCTTTAACTAAGTTGGACAAACACAATACTTTTGTTCTCAGTGGTTATCTCTCAGGCATATCTGTTCTTATTAAATAAAATAGTCACATTTGTTCCCTTCTTTCACTGTAAATATTCTTATGTGCATACAGAGAAGATAACTTGATGTATGAACTGCAGCAGAACTCTGAATGGGAACCAACCCAAGAAAGGACAGAGAGCAGTGACACAAAAATTAATGAAGAGGAAGAAAAGAGCCCCAGAATAGAAGAGGAAGCTTCACTAACTCTGCGGCAGAGTAAAGTGACAGGAGACTCCGGAGATTTTCATGCTTTTTGGAAAGGAGAAGGCAACCGTCTTACTATAAGGCTTGCACAGGGTAAGTGTAAAGTTGCCATGGGAGAAACAGGCAACCCTTTATCTTTCATATACTTCAGCATCCTTTCAACTGCCACAGATTTACTGAGTCAGTGAATAAAATTAGTGAGACAACACAAAATTGGCCAGAATCTTTCTGGCTGTTCACATTTTCAAGGTAATTTGAATCCAGAGGCATCCAAATGATGACAGAAGTGCTATCACCTTGGTCAAAATGATTTTTGGATGTACCCTAGATCACTATAATTCTGTTTCTGATGATGTAATGATGTAATTGATTGGGTTACAAAACATATCCTGCTGGTAAATTTAATTTATGATTTATTAAGATAAGCAAAGAATTATTACAAATATTTATTGTTATATAATATATTAATAACCATGTTTGGTGTAAGAATCATACAAATTCTACATTTTTATTTTTGCATATTACCATGAGGTATTGCTGTAAATGTTCCTGTATTAGACTCTGCCAGCACCAACTAATGGTCTATACAAATCTAATGATAACTGTGACTGTCTGATAGATGTGGCAACTACTGTTGGAAGTCACCTTCACCATTTCAAGCAAGAGTACATTTGTTATTTGTTGTTAACCCGTGTTGACTGATAACATACTTTTCATGATTGTCTTCTTGCAAACCTTACAAAATAAAACTGTTCCAACAGTTGAAAATACATGGGCAACAAATACACTATCATAACTGTGAAATTTACTTTTCAATGGTTAACTGAATTTGGGCATCATAACTAAATGGTGTTATATCTGCTTTCACATGTCAGTAACTGACCACCACTACTTATCAATACTTCCTGATACTGCGGAAGCCATGTTCAAAGAGAAATGCTGAACCTTTAGCAGGCAGCAAACATTATAATACGAAAGATAGTCACATTCCTAAATAAAGGATGTCCAAGTGGTGTCCATCATCTAGAGTTCCCTGAATGTAATACAAAAATGAACTGACAGTAAATTGAAAAAGTTTAAGTTGGTTTTAAAATGACAAAAATTGATGCTTATAATTCAAATAGACAACTAGACCTTAAAAAGGCAAAATAGGCAAATTAAAAACTGGTTCTATCACTTCCAAATGCCTCAAAACATTGTTATATCGACATAACTTTTGATTTATTGTAACCTAGTAAAAGAGGCATTTTGCACAACATCTGGGCTCTACTAATGACAGTAGAGTTGTGGTGATTATAAGGGTGGCTCTGGGATAGAAAGGCCAACCTGTATGATGCTGCGATTCAGAGACAGACTGACTTAAGCCCTTGAGTCCCATGTTCATCTTCTGTCTCCCAATTTCCTGGCTCTATACTTTCTATATCCATAACTATTATGCCATGATTGTTGATTTGTCAACACCCTCTCAGGCAGATGTAGTGCAGCAATCACTCAAGGAGGAAAAATGATTACTGACCTTGAGTGATTGTGTTAGGTGGTCATACCTAAACTGTTTTTATAGACCACTATTTGAGTCAAATGTATACACTTTTACTAGCTTCACTAATCTTTGTTTTTATGTTTCACACACATTATTTTCTGCATAATGACTGACTCTTTCTGTAGCTTCTTCCAAATGACTTAATTGCCAAATTAGTTAGAATATGAATTAAAGCTGGTAGTGAAGCAGTACATAGTGAAGGAAAATGATCATTCTGTAAAACACTATTTGAGCTGAATTTATGCACAACTAATGTGTATCTAATGCCCAGTATTTAACAATAAAGTTATCTTCCTTCTTGCATCCCAATATTTGGATGTGAGATTCATACAAGATTTAAGGGGTTTGCAGTTTATCAGAAGTCCTATGTCCATGTTCATAGCAAAAATTTAGGGGAATTTAATTATCCAATTTGGTGAAGGTGTTTACCAAGACAGTCATGACAAGTAATTAATCTGAACATGGCCACAGCATTTTCCTAAGGAGGTTGGAAATTAAATTAAAATTTTTGCATTTTGAAATTTATTGTTCCATATTGCAATACCTTGAATTTATTTTTCTTTTAATAAGCATTTTGTTGAGTTATAAGAGGATTTGTAGTTTGTTTTCGTGTTCATTTTTTTTTTCTTTTTTGGCCAACATATCAGCTTTTTCATTATAATTCAGTCCACAGTGGGTTCAAATCCACTGGAACCATATATCATTTTTACTTTCTGTACCAAGTATATAATAGGAAGAGAAGGTTTCACTGGAAATGCATCTTTTAAAAGCCCTTGAACCCAAAAAAAGCATTTTTAGGAGAGACAGAGAGTGAGAGTGAGAGAGAGAGATTGTGTGTGTGTGTGTTTTTTTTTCTTTCTTTCTTTCTTTCTTTCTTCAAAAACAAAACATCGGACTTAGGTTTAGTACCTTCTAAAGATACAACACAAAGGTTTTCAAGAAAATCCCCCATCCCAAACTACCCTTTACATGGAACATTGTTTAGAAATGTTTTATTTTCTAAAAAATGGCTCTAATTATTTTGATTAAAATATTGTATATTACAGATATTTATATGACAAATAAAATGTATATATTGAATTTTTTGGGAATAGCATATGAAGTCCTCTTCATTTTGAAGGAATTTTGTATAATCTTGTATAACTGGTAAACATTAAGCGATAGACGAAGATGTATTACATAAGAAATGTAAATCTCTTTAAAACAGACAATCTATTTCAAATAAGTTTTTTTTGTGACATTAGTCATTTCTGAGGTATCCATTAATAATGGTTCGAATCGTTCAATACTTAAGCCATTCTTTTAAAGTCCTGTTGATTTTCAGTTGTTTCTCGTGATGTCATGGAAAGAGTATGGAATTTTAAGGCAGTATATAGCGTTCAGTTCTTAAACATTTGATTATCACTGTTCTCTTTGTATCTATAATGAAGTATGTAATGCAGCTGTTTCTGGAAAGGTTTATCTTGACTAAAATGAAGTAGATAAGAAAATAAGCTTTTGTAAGAATAATTTGTATACCCACTAAACAGTGATAGAGGGTAGAGAAAGTCATGTGAATGTAACACATGAGATTGTTTTTAAATTTTGAATTTGTTATATTATGCAGTGCATTTCTTTTATTATTTTCCGTTTTAAGGGATGTATTTGAACTTATTGCCTGTAGTGCAGCTTTAGAATCAGACAGAATAACTATTTTTTTACATTTATATAGCAAAGAGAAAATGTTTTGGAATGATGTGTAGATAGCTTCAATTTCAGCACCAAAATTTTAACACGTAAATTACTTCACTAACTTTTGTTATCTTTCAGTTCATTATAACTGATGAAGTGTGTTCTATAATAACAAAGATTAGTGAAGCTAGTTAAGCTTATAAATTTGACTCAAATAGTATTCTATAAAATGATCAGTTTGCTTCACTGTGTAGTATTTTCAGTTTTAATTCATAAAACTATTTGTTTCCGATAAAGCAAAGGCATCTGAATTTCTCTTGCTCTAGAATCAAGTAAAGAATTCTGTAATTTTAGTTATCCACCCTTATGATCACTATAATATATAAAATTTCAATACTGCATGTGCTTTACTTTGAAATATGAATTTCTATTTTTTTTTTTTTTTTTTTTTTGTATATATTGTACCATGGCACTATCCATATAGTTGCCATTGGTATGGATTATCCTGTATGAAGACAACTATTATCTGAAAAAATTCTAATGAATGTACAGTGTGATCTTTAAGTCCTTCCACAGTGATGCAATAAGTGAGATATGCATTTCTGATGCTAGAATGGCAGACTAGTTCAAATGAATTTGGAGAAAGCAGTAGAAAGTGAAAACAAATAAATAAAATTCAAAATTAAATTATCCATTTTCAGGAGATGTTGAAAGCACAGATTCACACATTTAATTTCATTGTTAAAAACTTTGATTAAGATTTCTTTTGTGTCTGAATTAGTGTAATTTATGATTCCCAATTTAAGTTTGTCTATTGCTTTTGGATTATCTTTACACACTTTTGACTTTGCATCACTCCAAAGAAATAATCAGGGTCTACCACTTCTTTCAGCATCATGAACAAAACCAGTTTCACAAAATGTATTTCTTATATCATAAACAATATCCCCAAACTAGAATTTGGAAACTGCTCTGTAAATTTTTGTTTCAATTTTCCTGTACATTTACCACCTTCTCTAAAAACATTTTTAACTTATATGAAAATGCGCTTGGATGCTGGCAGAGACAGTCTGAAACTGACCATCATCCACAACCCTTGTAACAATAGGGATGGTGCTTTGGGTACAGAATGCGAGCCTGTGTCCTTGATAGGCACTATACAATAGTTTCTTACCAACCAGTTTGAGAATGTACTGAAGGCTATTGACCTGCAAAAGGACTAAAACATCACATTGTCACGTTCACAAAATCAAAATCTAATTTCTATTGCATTTAACTATTCAATTCAGTTTATTTCTTGTCTGTTTACATCATGTAAATGATATTAGACGCATCAATATAATTATGTATAATAAACTTAATTTCCGATTAACCCCCTTTTCTACTACATACACACACACATGCACACAGTGAATAATGTTTTAACAATAACAAATAATTTACACATTTTTGTCATCTAAGTACTCCTCAATGGAGTAATAACGTTTGTTTAGCAAATAGATCTTTAGGTTTCTTTTAAATTTTCCAAATGATGTAACATGTTTTATTTCTGAGCAAAGTTTGGCATAAAGTTGAATACCACTATACTTGAAGCTGAGCTCATATAACTTTTTTCTATGAAAGGTAACATGCAATTGTGATGTTTTCCTGATATGATTATGAATTTCAGAGCTTTTATTAAAATGTTCTATATTTGTTCATATTTGAATAATAATTTTATAAATGTATATACAAGGCAGTGGCAGTATTTTAAGCTTTTTAAACTATTCTTTGCAGCAGGTGATTTTTCTCAGATTCATATTGTTTTAATTACCCTTTTTGTGTCCTGAATATTTTAATCATGCCACTACTTTTTCCCCATGTTGTTATTCCATGTGTTAAGAGTGAGTGAAAATTTGAAAATATACTAGTCTTACGGTATTTGCATTTACTCTGTGTTTTAGAACAGAAATTTGATAACATATTTTACTTTGATTCGTCAATAAAGATTCAAGGTGCATTTTCCATGTACATTTTCGTCCACCCAAACACCTAAAAATTTTGTGTTAATTTAATTATCATCTAGTTCAATCTTAAGGTAGTTCATTTTTTTATTTATTTGATGGTGGAATCCTAATATCTGACTCTTGTCTTTGTTTATGACCAGCTTATTAATGTGGAACCAATTATTTATCTGTTTCAAGCTATTGTTTGTATTGTTTTCCAGTTCATCTTCATTCTGTCCTGAAATTAAAATGCTTGTGTCATCTGCAAATAGTGAAATTTTTGTGGAACTGTTCAGAGTTTTGTTGTGAGATCATTAATGAATATAATATAAAGTAAAGGCCCTAGTACTGAGCCCTGAAGTACTCCACAATCTATATTGTTAGTTTTTTATTGTTTTGTCCTTATTTCATTTGCTTTGTCATAATGATAATCTATTTCTGTTACTTGCTTCCGCCCTCATAAATATGATTTCAAACCATTAACTAAGTTATTTACACACATTTTAATCATTGGAAATGTAATGTTACTTTCAGCAAAGATGATGAAAAGTTTCATGGATGAAAGCATAGATCCCTGTGAGGACTTCTACCAGTACGCCTGTGGAAACTGGGAGCACAAGAATCCTATACCAAAGGACAAAGCTGGCTTTGACACTTTTGAGATGCTACGTGAGAACTTGGATCTGGTGTTGAGGGAACTGTTAGAAGAACCAGTGACAAAGAAGCAGAGCTTATTGGCATTTTTCCATTGGAATGATAATGCCAAAGTGAAGGCACAACATCTCTATCAGTCGTGCATGAACTATGGTGAGTGCTACATAATCTATTATAATATTTGGCATGAAAAAAAGCAACAAAATCATCACTTTGGAGAGTTGAATAGAAGTAGGGAAAAAACAATAATGTAACTGTTACTTTGGAACAGCTATGAGAATGGAAATGTTCCCAAACAATTTTCTAATATTTTACATTCACATTACTTTCTCAACTCATCGTTTATTTTTATATAACTTCTACAAACTATTCTCTCTTTTTTTTCCCTTCCTTTCTTTCCTTTTTTTTGAAGTTCCATTTATACCCACCTCTCTTTTAACTACAATGGTCTTATCCAGCGGCAAACTATTCCTACAAATGTTTACTTTTCTGTCTACTTAATGTTAATTGGGATAAACCTTTGCAGAAATAGTTAAAGTACACATTTTGTTGTAGGTACAGGAGATTGAAGTAATAGATGTTTAAAAGTGGGGCACTATATAATGGCTTTGAAATTCCACGACATCATGAGAAACAACTAAATAACAACAGCACTTTAAAAGAATCACAAAGTATTTAAAAACTCAAATCAGTAATAAGAGATCTTGGAAAGGACTGTTGCCACAAAAAAAAAGTTATTTGAAATAAATTGTGTTTTAAAGATTTCTACATTTTTGTGTAGTACACTTTTGCCTACCTCTTATAGTTTAGCAGTTAAACAAATGTATACAAAATTAATGCCTTCCGAATGAAGAGGACTTAACAGGCTATTCCCAGAAAATTCAAAATATAAATTTTATTTTTCATGTGAAAATCGTAAATATATGGTATTTTAATCAAAATTATTATAACTGCTTTTAAGAAAATAAAAAGTTCAAAAAATGTTCCATGCAAAGGGTACTTTGGGATCGAGAAATTGTCTTGAAAATTTTGTATCACATCTTGGGAAGATACTGAACATAAATACCAAGTTATATTTTTAAAACTATTTTGGGAAACCACAGTGAAGTTTTTATAACATTCTTACACAAATTAAGATTTTTTATTATTATTATTATTATTATTATTATTATTATTATTATTATTATTATTATTATTATTATTATTATTATTATTATTATTATTATTATTATTATTATTATAATTATTATTACTCTAGCTTCACTTTTTCAACTGAAGTTATTGGAATATATTTTGGAGACCGTTGTTTCCATCATCAGTCTGCATTCGTTGCCATGCTTCCTCTTGTGACTAGTAGATGGCATTCTCTGGTTGGACATGCTGTGTAATGAGATCCTTTTCACATGGGACATCAAAGTTTAATATATTGTGCTTCTTATGAATGGAATATTTTTACTTTCTCTACTACGTATAGTAAGTAGGGAAAGTATTGTATTCCACCCAAAAAGTCGATACCGAGATTTCACCGGAAATACATGTTTTGAGACCCCCTGAATCCAAAAAAAAATCTGATGTGTTACACTCACATGACTTTCTCTACTCTTGTACAAACTATTTATACAAACGCTTATTCTCCATCTACTTCATGTTAATTGAGATAAACATTTGCAGAGTCTATCTTATTGCTCATTTTCTTGTAGATGTAAGGAGAATGTATATTTACAAGGGCAATTTGGAAATACAGTAGCCTTTAAGCACATACATATCTCTTAATAGCTGGTTGCTAGGTGCAGCACCATTCCCTTTCCCACAGATTAATACTCTTTGATATCCAAGACAAAAAAATGAATAACGAATTCCCATTTGAGAAAATAAGTATTGAAAAAGTTAAGGGAATAACAAGTAATATCTCGAAAATGGTTCACTCAACAAAATAAATGTATATGACATAAATTGTGTATTTTAACGCGATCTACATTTTTTGTGTAGTAAAATTTTGTCTATCTCTTATGGTTTACCAGTTATGCAAAAGTCGTTCAGAATAAAGAATACTTTTGGAGACATTCCCAGAAAATTCAAGATATACATTTTATTTGTCATGAAAATATCTTAAACATATGATATTTTAATCAAAATCGTTAGAGCCATTTTTGAGAAAATTAAATTTTCGAAAAATCTTCCATGTAAAGGGTAATCTGGGGTGGGAGGATTTTCTTGAAAACCTTCGTGTCGCATCCTTGGAAGATACTGAACCTAAATACCAAGTTTGGTGTTTATCCGACTGTTCGTTTCTGGGTTATGCTGTTCACAGACACACAGACACACACACACGGACATGTTTCCAAAAATGCTTTTTTTGGATTCAGGGGGTCTCAAAACATGTATTTCCGGTGAAATCTCTGTATCGAATTTTTGGGTGGAATACAATACTTCCCCTACTTACTATACATAGTAGAGAAAGTAAAAAAGCATTTTTGGAAACATGTCCGTGTGTGAGTGTCTGTGAACAGCATAACTCAAAAGCGAACAGTTGGATAACACCAAACTTGGTATTTAGGTTCAGTATCTTCCAGAGATGCGACACGAAGGTTTTCAAGAAAATCCCCCCACCCCAGACTACCCTTTACATGGAAAATTTTTCGAAAATTTTAATTTTCTCAAAAATGGCTCTAAGGATTTTGATTAAAATATCATATGTTTAAGATATTTTTATGGCAAATGAAATGTATATCTCGAATTTTCTGGGAATGTCTCCAAAAGTATTCTTCATTGTGAACGACTTTTGCATAACTGGTAAACCATAAGAGATAGACAAAATTTTGCTACACAAAAAATGTAGATCGCATTAAAATAATCAATTTATGTCATACACACGTTTTTTGTTGGGTGAACCATTTTCGAGATATTGCTTGTTATTCCCTTAAATTTTCCAAAACTTGTACTTTTTCTCAAATTCGTTATTCATTTTTTTTCCTGGTAATGCAAAGAGAATGGAATACTCGACATAGTAACCACTTCTTAAAAGATTTGACTATCGCTTAAAGCCTAGCAATTCCCCTTGCATCTACAAGAAAATTAGCAATAAGATTAACATCTTGATTAACATGAAGCATATGGAGAATAAGCGTTTGTAAAAATCGTTTGTACAAGAGTAGAGAAAGTCATGTGAGTATAACACATCAGATTTTTTTCCAAATTGAGAGTACTGCTGCTTTTCTAAGGGACTTTAGGAGCTTGGGTTTCTCTTCCAGCTGATGATCTGTGTATCAAAAATGCTCTTCAACAGCTGATTTGTGTTTATATTTCACATTTCTCATGCATTCTTTAAACTTTATGTCTATATTCCTTTTTGTCTGCTTATGTACACTTTCTTGCAATCCTCACATCGAATTTCATAAATATGTACCAGAAGTTTTGTATTTAACTGACATAATTTTTTAATTATGCTGTTCATACAAAAAGCTTTCGTAAGAATTGTTTGTAGAAACTACATAAAATTGAACCGTACAGAGTAGAGAAAGTTACGTACATGTAAAGCATTAGATTTTTTTAATGTTTTGTAATCAGTAAACATATCTATGTTGTGTACGTATGAGGCGCATCCAGAAAATAAGTTTCCTGATTTTGTCTCCTTTAAAGTAAACATATTTACCCGGGAAAATTGTGCATACGTAACAGATCTATGACGTATCAATCATCCCAGCCGGACAGGTCCCGCCTGGCGCGACAGCAGCGGCCTGAAATGACGGCTCTTATTCATTCTCCCGCCGCCTGTGAGGTTCGGTCAGTGATAGTTCCTGACTGTAGAAAACATAGCGCCGATCGAAATTCATCGTCAGGTCTACAGATGGTGCGTCGCTGGTGTAGGCAGTTTTCCGAAGGTCGTCAAAGTGCTCATGATGAAGAGCGCAGTGGGTGACCGTCCCTCATCAATGATGATCTTGTTGAGCTGGTGCGGCAGCGCATCGTGGAGAACCGTCGCTTCCCGATTATGGAGCTCAGCAGTCATTTTCCGCAGATATCGCGATCCTTGTTGCATGAAATTGTCTCTAAGTACCTGCTGTTCAGGAAATTGTGTGCCAGGTGGGTGCCAAAAAAAAAACTGACACCCGAGCACAGAACAAAGCACTTAGGAGCAGCACTGACATTTCTGCAGTATCATGACGGCGACGACTTCCTCGACAGGATCTTCGCGGGCAATAGACGTGGATTTCACATTTTACCCCGGAAACCAAGCAGCAGTCAACGCTTTGCGCCACAGTGGATCTCCGGTCAGGACGAAATTCAAACAGACTGTGTCGGTGCAGAAAGTGATGTGCACGGGTTCTGGGACAGGAAGAGCATTCTGCTCGTTGACTTCCTGCCCAAAGATGAAATAGCGAACTCTGACCGTTACTGTGAAACACTGCCATGTGCCATTCAAAACAAGAGGCGTGGAATGCTTACTGCAGTGGTGTTCTGCTCCATGACAATGCTCGTCCACATACGGCTGGGTACACAGCAACTGTTCTGCAGGAGTTCAGAACTGTTTGATCATCCACCATACAGTCCTGATCTTGCTCCCAGCAATTTCCATCTTTTCTTGCACCTCAGGAAAATCCTGTCCTCTGGTCAGCATTTTGACGACGAAGAGCTGAAGATAACTGTCACACGCTGACTCCATTCACAGGCAGCAGACTTCTACGACACAGGAATACAAAAGTTGATCCCACGATATGACAAGTGTCTCAATTCTTGTGGTGACTATGTTGAAAAGTAGCTGAAGCATTGATGTACCTGTTGCCAATAAAGTTTTTCATGTAATTATGTTTTCTTTGTTTTAAAAAAATAGGGAAAGTTACTTTCTGGATGTGCCTCATATTTTCAACAGTGTAAAACTGTTCATACTTACGTTAAATAGCATCATAAGTATAATGTAAGAAGTCATTTAAACTTATAATATTATTGAATTTCTTTGTAGTAATGGGTTTTAAAGTATAAAAGTAATTTTTCTATAAGAAGATATTTTATCTCTCTCAATTTTACCATGTTTTCATTAAAATTTATTAGCAATTTAAAAAAAAACTATTTTATTAAACCAATGTAGGTCCACAATAGCACTTAGAGGTTATTTTTATCATTCTAAAATTTAATTTAGCTATCTTCAATAATTTCTGAGAAAATGAGTCATTGCATTAAAATATGTGAAGCTGTTCAAACCAAAAATGCAGAAAATAAATTTGTATATATTTGCAAAGACAGAAGAAAAAAAATGCATGGCTTGAGTACACAGAAGCTTTATACTTAACAGTAATACCAATTTGAAGATCAAAATTTCTCCTAAAAGATGGGCTAAAGTTTACCTCTGTACTTCAACATGTGTAGGAGTTAAGATTTGTTTCTGTGAAGTGATGCAGAATTCACAGTACAAAATGGCAGATGCAGTACCAGTTTTAAAAACATAACTATTGTGCCTACAATGATAAAATACAGGGAGAGCCAAAACACTATGAACAGGCTACACAATGTTTTTCCTGTCTGTGTCCTCGGCGCTCATTGCCATCTGCCGCTATCATAGAAAGGCGCGGATGAAACCATACAACATTTTTAAAACTACTTTTAAAGGCTTTACTTAAAAACTTTATGAAAGTGTGTTTGAGGACAGAATTATTAGTAGAAATTTGTGGCCCCTCGGTCCCCCGACCTAGCCCCCTGTGATTTATATCTCTGGGTAACTTAAAACAAAGTGTAAAAGACAAACCCACACACCCTGGAAGAATTAAAGCAAAATATCTGCCAGGAAATTGCCAACATTTCTCAATGTGAACTACGGCGAGTGATGGGTAGTTTCCTAAAGAGGTGCCAAAAATGCATGGACAACGATGGTGGCCAGTTTCAGCATCTCCTTTCATAAAGTTGGTAAGTAAAGCCTTTAAAAGTAAAAATGTTGTATGGTTCCATCTGCACCTTTCTATGATAACACCAGACGGCAACGAGCGCCGAGGACGCGGACAGGAAAAACACCACACAGCCGGTTCATAGTTTTTTGGCTCTCTCTGTATATATTAAATTAAAGAGGAAATCCCAATTAATAAGATGCAGAGAAAACTAAAACTGTGTAATTTTTGACAATTTTTTCCATTTAGTCTCTGCTTAATAGAGAAAGTAATACTACACAAAATGCTAAAAATGTCACTTTTGGCAATTTTCACTGTTTAGTCTCCCTTAATCATCTGTGGAGTTTCCTCTTCCCATTTCTCTTAAAGTCATAAGTCCCAAGCTCAAGGAGCAGCCCATCTTGTTAATGTACTGAGTTGTAAGGCTGTGAATTCTGCTGTACCAGAGATTCTGGAGCAGCGAGGCTCTCAGCCATTATTGGACCTTCTGAACAAGCTGGGTGGTTGGCCTTTGTTGGATCCAGACTGGGATAGCTCCAGGTTTGATTGGCTGGATCTCATGAGTCAACTGAGGCTCTATAACAACGACATTCTTATTTCCGAGTGGGTTGGACCTGACATCAAGAACTCAGATGAGTATGTCATCCAGGTAAAGTTTTTGGAAATAGAGAGCTCTTTCATACTGAAAATTAAAATCAGAATTTGGCAGAAAATATATATTACATATCAGATGCATTTCTGTCTCCAATTATCTTGCAAGCATCACACCATCTTAGATGTTGAAATCAAATTCAGTTATTTCAGTTTATAAACCACTAAATTTAGATTACATTGTTCAAAATTAAAAAATCCAAGTAAAGTAGATTTTAAAAAAATATACAAGCTATTTATAATTTATGTAGATATTTAAGAACCTGCAATATAGTTTTCAAACAGCTGAAAAAGTTAAGAGATATATATTGGTCAGATTAGTTATCACTGGGTGTTGATATTTCAGATTAATTTGATTTTTGGTATGTCCATGGAGGACAATGAAAATCCAAATGTTTGCAGTTTTTTAAATTGTAGTTTTAATTTTGAAAATGATAAAAAATGTTAGAATTCTCCATCTATACTATTAATATTATAAAGAGAGAAAATTCATGTGTATGTTCAACCAATTTTAATAATTCCATTAAAAAGTACTGTTCTTTCTGACAGACATAGGCTACAAGACAACTAATTACAACTCCTAAACAACTAAAAGATTAAAAACAATTTCCAAAGCCTGGATACTAGAATATGAGCATATTAGGAGTTATAAGAACATAATTGCAAAGATGGTCTTGACTTCTTGTTAATAATACCATGGAGTTAAAAATAATTGTTGCTGATGTTACTCCATAGAAAATGCATGTAAAAATAACACACACTGCCCCTGTGGTCAAGTGGTCAAAATTCTTGCTTTTCAACTCAGAGATCCCGGGTTCAATTTCTGGCTGTGACAGGGAATTTTTCTTTAACCAGAATCATTCTCTGTGCTCTGTAGAGTCTGGAATTACAAATGTAAGTGTGTTCAATAACAAAAGTATTAAATATCAACAAATAATGACCATCAGCTGTTTCTCAAGTAAAAGCCTCCAATATGACCATAGAAGTTAAAGGGCGTGTTATAAATGAAACAATAAAAAAATAAAACAAAAGCTGCAATACATAGATGGTCAAGTTCAACAACACAAAACAGAGCAAACCAAAACATAGTTGGATTCTATTTGTAATGGTGTGATACATATGTTATACTTGTTTTTAATTTACAGTTTATTAAAATTTTGCACATGTATACTAAGAATAACCTTTATGTTAATTCTACAGATGCATATACATGCCATAATAATTCTTATGCAAGAAATTTTGTGCTGTATTTCATCTCATGTTATAATCAAATTCATTGCCAGCATAGGCTAAGCAGTTGTACAAAGAGCGAAAATTGTGTCCACCATAATATCAGAAATTGATCAACAGTATTTATAATTAAAAACTAAGGATATTATTTTTCTGGATAGTAAAAGACTATGCGTCATTTGGAAAAATTTTAAATTCATGGCTTAAGATTGAGGAAACTTGATATTCACTAGTTTCATCCATATTTCATTGAATTTATGTATTATTTAAAAACTGTGGAACCTTTATGTTATTAAACATCTACAGGACTAAATAGATATCATGATACTTACAGAAATGCAACGTTCATTGGTATATTTTATCCATTTCGGAATATTACAGTTTTTTCATCTGTAATTAGGAATATCGCAGGGCCTTTATGAAATTAAAGTTCTAAGGAGTAAAGGGAAGGATTTACCACTAAAAACTTCTAGATTATTGCAGAATAATTCAATTTAGTTCTTCCATAATAACATTTACATGTCAGATATGTTAAAAAAGTTATAATAGAGAAATATTACATTAATAAATTCCTTAAAAGCTATGTGTAATTGAGGAGCGTTTTTTTAAAAGCTGATATACACAGTTTTTAACAAAATTGAGATATATATTGTTTTGTATAGTTTAAGTAGCTACCTTTCCAATGGTCATAGTGGTTTTTCCATATTCCAATATTTATTGCACTCAGAAATGGTCGAAAAGCAATTGTTTTTAAACATACAATATCTACAGCTAAAGTGTTCTAACAAAACCTGATATCTGCGGCAAACAAAAGATAGGCACATTTTTTTATGTGGTAAGCACTGATAATTGCACTAAACATTAGTGCGAAGTAAAGTAACATTAATGACAGAAGTACAATGGACACAATGAGTGAAGCTGGTGAATATTCTTCCCCAGTTGAAGTTATGACAGGCAGAAAGAGAAGAAGAAGTGATAATTTTGTAAACACATTCTGTGTGGTGAAGTACCCATAGTTTTTGAGAGGAAGAGAAATAAGACCTGATATAGGGTTCAAACATGGTTTGCAAGAATTAACCTCTTCAAAGGTTAGTGATAACGTTTTGTTTTATTACTGTACCTAAGGTGTAAGATCAGTATGGGCTATAATCAAAACAAATTTTTAACAATAATGTTAGCCAGCCAACACTTGAATATTGAGAGCTTTTTTTAAAGCTCCTTCCCATTGTTGTTATGCATTATAAGAAGTTAAAACAGAAATAAAGCATACGTTTCACTTTTAAGCTAAAAGGAAAAGAGAAAAGCACTTTCTTTACTAAAAGAAAGCCTCCCAAGAACTTCATGATCATAACCACTTGCTTATTGTTGTTATTATTACTTGCTTGCAATACAACAATAACAACAATAATAAATAGTTTGCACTTCCCAGCCCATAAGGATTACAAAGGAAGGTAAATAAAATTAATTAAATTGCCCTTCAAGGTTCATAAAATAACCCATTTAATGCTGGGTAAAACAACTTGTGTTTTGGTATACAAAATTTCCAATTTTCATTGTCCTCCATGGATACTAGCTATATACCAAAAATAAAGCCAATCATGGTTAAGACCCCTAATTGATTTGGCAAAGAATGATCCTCATTCAATGTTGTGTTTATGAAGTACCATAAAATTCTTTATTTGCATTAGCTAATTAAATTCTATTGTTGTTCCAGTTTGACCAAACATCACTTGGATTGCCAACCAGAGACTACTACCTACAGCCTTCTAATCTTGGTTACCTGGAAGCTTATAAGAAATATCTGATAACAGTTGCTACGCTCCTAGGTGCAAACAATGTAACCCAAGAGGCTGAATATGTAATAGAATTTGAAACAAAACTTGCTAAAGTAAGAAAATTCTGGTAGTTAATTTCAAAAACTAGCTGACTGATCAGTATCAAGACAAATTTATTTTAATCAGTTACAAATCTCATAAGTAGTGTTTAACATCAGCTAAAATACAATGCAGAAGTTAACTATTGCACCAAAAGTTAACTGTATCCGGGTTCGATTCCCGTCTGGAGTGGGGAATGTTTCTTTAACCAGAATCATTCCCTATACTCCACAGTGTTTGGAAGAATGAGTGTGGGAGTGAATGTGAGTGTGTTTCATGATAAAAAGTATAAAAAATCTTATGTTTTACATTCGCATGACTTTCTCTACCCTCCATTGCTTATTAGCGAGTATACAAATTATTCCTACTAAAGTTTATTTCCCTATCTACTTCATTTTAATCAAGATAAACCTTTCCAGAAATAGCTACATTACATATTTAATTATAGATACAAAGCGAATAGCGATAGTCAAATGTTTTAGAACTGGATGCTATATGCTGGCCTTAAAATTCCACACTCTTTCCATGTCACCGTAAGAAACAATTGACAATCTACAGGACTTTAAAAGAATTGTATTGAAGACTTCAAACCATTAGTAATGGATATCATAGAAATGGCTGATGCCACAAAAAAGTTATTTGAAATAAATTATGTGTTTTAAAGAGATCTACTTTTTACTTTCTCTACTACGTATAGTAAGTAGGGGAAGTATTGTATTCCACCCAAAAATTATATACCGAGATTTCACCGGAAATACATGTTTTGAAACCCCCTGAATCCAAAAAAAGCATTTTTGGAAACATGTCTGTGCGTGCGTGCGTGCATGTGAACAGCCTAACTCAGAAACGAACAGTCGGATAAGCACCAAACTTGGTATTTAGGTTCAGTGTCTTTCAGAGATGCGACACAAAGGTTTTGAAGAAAATCCCCCCACCCCAGATTACCCTTTACATGGAACATTTTTCGAAAATTTTAATTTTCTCAAAAATGGCTCTAACGATTTTGATTAAAATATCACATGTTTAAGATATTGTCATGAGAAATGAAATGTATATCTCCAATTTTCGGGAATGTCTCCAAAAGTATTCTTCTTTGTGAACGACTTTTGCATAACTGGTAAACCATGAGAGATAGACAAAATTTTACTGCACGAAAAATGTAGATCGCATTAAAATACACAATTTATGTCATATACATTTCTTTTGTTGAGTGAACCATTTTTGAGGTATTGCTTGCTATTCCCTTAAATTTTTCAACACTTATACTGTTTCTCAAATTGGTTATTCATTTTTTTATGTCCTGGAATGCAAAGAGAATGGAATGCGCCACATAGCAACCAGCGTTAAAATATTTGACTATCGCTTAAAACCTACCATATTCCCTTTGCATCTACAAGAAAATTACCAATAAGATTGACATCTCGATATCTCGATTAACATGAAGCATATGGAGAATAAGCGTTTTTAAAAATAGTTTGTACAAGAGTAGAGAAGGTCATGTGAGTGTAACACATCAGATTTCTTTTATGTGGTAAGCTTTTGTCTCGCTTAACATTTACCAGTTATACAAGGGCATACAAAATTCCTTACAAATGAAGAGGACTTAACAGGCTATTCCCAGAAAATTCAGGATATACATTTTATTTTTCATGTAAATATCTATAAAGCATGGTATTTTAATCAAAATCATTACAGCCATTTTTTAGAAAATAAAAACATTTCAAGAAATCTTCCATGTAAAGGATAGTTGAGGGTGGGGGGATTTTATTGAAAATCTTTGCATCACATCTTTGGAAGATATTGAACTTAAGTACTAAGTTTGGTATTTATTCATCTTTTCCTTTTGAATTATGCCGTTAAAATACCAAGTTTGGTATTTATCCAACTTTTCTTTTTGAGTTATGCTGTTCACAAACAGACAGACTCACAGACAAACAGACACACACATACATGTATCTTTTACTAAAAATACTTTTGGGGGGGGGGGGTTCAGGGGACCTCATAGCATATATTTCTGATGAAATCTAATGTCTAATTTTTGGGTGAATACAATACTTCCCCTACTTACTATACATAATAGAGAATGTAAAAATCCTATGCTAAGAAACCTGCAGTTCAGCAAGTGAAAACATCAACACTATAAGTTATTTCTGAAGTCAAAAGCTCCTGATTTGATCACAGAAGTTAAATGGGACTATATCAATGGAAAAATTAAAAAGAAAAATTATATACTGCCTCAGTGTTCAAGTGACCAACATTCTGTTTTCTCAACCCAGAGGTCCCGGGTCCAATTCACAGCTGGGGCAGGGGAATTTTTCTTTAATTAGAGTCTTTTCCTACCCTTTGCAGAGTCTGGAAGTATGCACGTATGAGTGAATGTGAGTGTGCTTAATGTAAATAATTTTTTTAAAAAAGAAAAACAACATTAAAGGACTTGTTTCTCAAGTCAAAGCCCACGATATAACCATAGAATTTAAAGGGTCTATAGAAATGAGACAATTAAAATAAATTATAAGCATATTAAATGTTTGGAGCAATGAATGCATGAACAGTGAGAAAAAAATGGATTGACTACTGTACAAATGGATGATATATTTGGTTTCTTTTTTCTCTCAAAAATGACTCTTACTGTTTTTTATTAAATCATTGAAGAGTAGAATGCATAGTTTGATTGTTTTATAAATTTTCTGTGAAGTCCTCTTCATTTGGATTGATTTTGTTTAATTCTGCGTAACCAGGAAACCATAAGAAATAGTCAAAAACTTACTGCAGGAAATGTAGAGCTTATTAAAATACACAATTATTTCTAATAAATCTTTTCATAGCACTAGCTGTTTTTTAAATATTCCATGTTGCAAGTTTACAGTTTTCCCAAGGGCAAGTGTGTCATCTAATGGACATGCTTGAAAGTTTGTGATGCTTGCTTTGTCTTTGTTTCTATTACAAGAAACTGTTTAGCATGAATAAACATTTTAATGCTGTTTCCATGTGTTATAACTAAGTACTTAGGGCTCAGTTTGAAATCGTTCCTAAATAAAAATGTGTATATCATGTGGATAGAAGAATAAGTTTTTATACGAATACTATAATACAAGTAGATATACAGGATGTACTGGATATTTGGATTTAACATGAAAAATTGGTTTCTCTCAGATACTCTCTCCTCTGTTGATTTTAGAGATAAATTTATAAGGGTATTTGTAAAAACATTAAAAAGGAAACATAATCCAAAATTGTTTATTTTAGAGGAGATACTAATGTCGTCCCCTGTGATGTAGTGGTTACCATGCTAGCTTCTAGTTTCTGAGATCGCAGGTTCAAACCCGGTGAAGGGCGATGGATTTTTTTCGGGCATAAAAATCCTTAGCATGGCTTCCTTCAGAAGGGAAGTAAAGTCATGTCGTAGATTTATGGCACGTAAAAGAACCTCAAGCCTGATAAAGAGGCCTGTGAGCAAAATTTTCAGTCTTTCACGTCCAATGTAGAATGGGACGCTAAGGACCATAGTAGTTAACATCCATAAATAAAACTCAATTTTATGCACCTTTTATTAATTTTTTCATTATTACTTTCGTTTCATTATTGTGGGCCATGATTCACTAGATGTGTAATAAATGAGAAGCATGATATGAAGGGAGCTTAGATTACTCACATATATGTCATAGAAAGTAACCAAAGTTGTGAACATTGTATGAATCATTAGATAGGATTAGTAACAGATATAAATTTGCTTAACATTGTATTCTGGTTTGCCTTTTAACTCTTATTACAACAGATTTTTAAGACTTTTTTTTTAAATCAACAGGTAGAGGGTAATAGAAGAAAAACAAAATTGGATGTGTTACATTTACATGACTCTCTACCCATTCTTCAACAAGCTATTATTACAAAATCTTATTCTTCTATCTACTTCATATTAATCAGGATAAACATTTGCAGAAATTGTCATATGTTTAAGATATTTTCATGACAAATGAAATGTATATCTCGAATTTTCTGGGAATGTCTCCAAAAGTATTCTTCATTGTGAACGACTTTTGCCTAACTGGTAAACCATAAGAGATAGACAAAATGTTACTGCACAAAAAATGTAGATCGCGTTAAAACACACAATTTATGTCGTATACAGTTTTTTGTAGAGTGAACCATTTTCGAGATATTGCTTGTTTTCGCTTAAATTTTCCAATACTTATACTTTTTCTCAAATTTGTTATTCATTTTTTTTATGTCCTGGACATGCAAAGAGAATGGAATGTGCCACATAGCAACCAACGCTTAAAAGATTTGACTATCGCTTATAACCTACCATATTCCCCTTGCATCTACAAGATAATTAGCAATAAGATTTAACATCTCGATTAACATGAAGCATATGGAGAAAAAGCGTTTGTAAAAATAGTTTGTACAAGAGTAGAGAAAGTCATGTGAGTGTAACACATCAGATTTTTTTTTCTTGTGGTCATAAATTTGAAAGCCATCACATAGTGACCAGCTCTTAAAATATTTGACTATCGTTTAAGCCTACTGTATTCCTCTAGTTCTGTATTTCATTTTACCTATAAAAAAATACGTAGTAGAACCATTTTTACAAGTGTTTATCTCAACAGGAAGTAGATATAAGAATAATCTTTTGTAAAAATAATTTGTTAAAGAATGGCAAGAGATAGTCTTGTGAATATAATGCACCAGATGTTGTTTTAGTTATTGCTTAATTTAAAATTAATATATTGTGAACGACGCCTTTTATGTGAATACTATAACCTATAAGGTATATATACAAATTTGTAATGAGTAGAGAAAGTTGTTTGAGCATATCCCATCAGATTTCTTTTTCAATTTGGTAATAATAAAAAAATACTAACATTTATGCAATTGTTACAGATAACATCAGCACCAGATGAACGGCGTAATGTAAGTGAGCTTTATGTTCGAATGACACTGGGACAACTACGCCAAATGATTCCCCAAATAGACTGGTCTAGGTACTTAGGTATTGTTCTAGCCCGCCCATGTGAGGCTTCAGAGCCTGTTGTTGTGTTTGCTCTTACTTACATGCAAGATTTAGTAACTCTCCTTGAAAATTCTGAGCCAAGGTATGTAGGCATTAGTAAAACACACAATTTTTTTTTTAATTATAACTAGGGATAAGCGTAGTGTGCTAAATAATTTAATTTTTTAGGCTTACAGAATATGTTAAATAAATATTTTATCCTCAAGTATATGGCATTGCTGCTAAGAAATAACAGTATAATTAAAAAACAAACAGATAATAAATACTAAACTTTGTACTTAGGTTCACTATCTACCAAGGATGAAACACAAAGGTTTTCAAGAAAATCTTTCCACCCCAAATTATCCTTTACATGGGAAACTTTTTGTTGTTTGTTATTTTCTCAAAAATAGCTACAATGATTCTGGTTTAAGTACCATATGCTAAGATGTTTACATGACTAATAAAGTGTATGTCTTAAATTTTCTGTGAATAGTTTGTAAAGCCTCATCATTTGGATGAACTTAGTTTAATTTTTTATAACTAGTAAACCATAAGAGATGGATAAAAACTTACTACATAAAATATGTACCTCTCTTTAACACACACCTTATTTCAAATAATTTTTTATGGTATCAACTATTGCCATGATTCTCAGTCTAATTGTTTTTTAATTTTTCATTATTTTTCATTTTTTGAAGCCCTGTCATCATCAGTTGTTTCTCGCAATGAGTATGGAATTTGAAAGCCAGTACACAGTGGCCTGATCTTTAAACATCACTTCACTTCAGTATCTAGTATCCCTCTTGTACCTACAATGAAATGTATAATGAAACTATTCATGTAAGCGTTTATTCTAGTTAACATTAAATACTTAAAGAAATAAGCATTAATAATAATAGTTTGTAGAATCTATACAATAATAGAGAACAGTGGCTAGAGAAACACATATAAATGTAACATCTGATTTTTCTATTATGATTCAACTTTCTACATTTCCAGCTTAATCTGTGGCATGGAATCCTCTCTCCCAATTGTTTCTAAGGAATATTAGTGTTATAGCCTACAAAATGCATTAAGAATTACTAAACTATCAGGGCAAAATATATCTAAAATTAACCTAATTCCTGTATTATCTTTGTCGCTAATATAATGTGCTTACTATTTAAGTTTAGAAAGTATTGCTGCAAGTTTGAGTTTTGTCATTATAGGACAATAGCAAACTATCTTCTGTGGAGGTTTGTTCGACATAGAGTGAGCAATCTTGATGATCGTTTCCAAGATGCAAAGCAGGAATTCTACTTCAAACTTTTTGGAAGAG